>JALAZF010000013.1:16387500-17637500 GCA_022829125.1 Lathyrus tuberosus | reverse complement strand
AGAATTTTTCTGGGTATGCTCTGGCCATACGCGTAAGGGGCATGTCCATACGCGTATGAGCCAAGGCGATACGCGTATCATTGGCTTGTTTTTGGGCCAATACGCGTATGAATCTTGGCATTACGCGTAACATGGGCGAGCCATGGGCCAATACGCGTATGGGTTTTGGAACGAGGAATTTGTGAAGGAAATGGGTTCTGTCCGTACGCGTATGGACATGAGTGATACGCGTATGGACAGGAGAATGTCAAAAATGTGATTTTTCAAAATGTGTTTTCGGTTTTGTCCGTAACTTTTGTTCCGTTTATCCGATTTTTGCATTCTTGGTGTCGTTGGAAAGGTATCGAGTTGTACTTTGTGAATATGAGGTTTTGAGAATCGTTAGCCGATTAAATTTGGTCGGAAAATGTGAATAGTGTCGAATCTCGACTTTTGTCGTTTTTAATAGTGCGTATTTGACTTGTATTGTGTTATATGTTTGTGCTTTGGATGTGTATGCCTTATGTGCTGTTGTGATGACGATTTGTGGCCGAGAGGCAAGAAAATGCTAAGTGTGGTATATTGGTGTTTGTGGCCATTTTGGGCAATTGTGTGCATTACTTTGTGTGCACTTGAAATACATGAATATTGTTGATGCATGAGCATTTGATGTTGGCATGAGTCATTAATGTGTCAAGTATCATGATATGTATTCTTGCATGGGAAGATTCATAGATGAATCAGTTTTATAGTCTTACGCCATGAAATATTGGTAGAAGCGATTAATCCCAATTGATTGTGCGCCCTGAAATACTGGTAGAAAGCAATCGGATTGTGCGCCCTGAAATACTGGTAGAAAGCAATCCATAAACGTCGTTCGCCCTGAAATATTGGTTTATAGCGACGGGGAACATCGTAGGCCCGACGGGGAGTTACTCTATGTAACGAGCGATGATTCCAAGAGTTCCTGGGGGACTAATGAATTACAAGATTTGAAGTCGGTACCGCATGGCATGTGCATAGAGTCGTTGTGTCGGTCTATGTGCATTGCATAAATCATGAGTAATTGTGCTTGGAACGTGTTTGATTGTATTGTGAATGATTGATGTGATGTGGTATACGATAAGTGAGAATTGTACCGTGTGATATTATATGCGACTGTTGAGCATTTGTGGTGAGAATGTGTTGCTTGTGTATTTTTGTGTTAATATATATAATTTTATGCAATTATATTATGGTTGTTTTTCTCACCCTTCTGCTGTTTTATAACGCTCTATGAGGCGTTGCAGATTAGGTTTGCTGGAGGTATTCTTTTTGTGAAGCTTTGCATCTTCATTATTTTGGTCGGTCGGCTCTGATATGTGACTCCGGGTAGTTAGGGTGGCCGCGTGCTATTGTTTTGTATATCTGATGATATATTATATTTTGGTTGTACATATGCTACTTGATGTATGACAAACTGTTTATATGTGTATATGTTAATCAGATTTTAGATCTTCCGCTTTAATTCTAATTTCTGAAAAGTGGGTGTAAGGAACAAAGTTTCCTCTGTATGATTGCTACCCCACAGTTGCATATCAATATGGGCAGGTGTTGCATGTTATGTGTATATTTTGGTTACGTTGATGGGATGTCTCCTTTCTATGCCGTGTTTTCAAATGTACTCTGATCAATTTTTGAATTTTTCTTTTAACTGCTTTAAATGCATGCTAATTGGGGGTATTAGATTGGGGGCGTCACATAAAGTGGTATCAGAGCTGTTTGTGTCAGTTTGTGTCAGTTGTGGTTGTTGTGTCTGGCATATTGGGCGAGTTACGTTGGACGAGTTGTTGTTTAACCATAATTTGTTATCATTGGAAACGTTCAGATTATGGCTGGAAGACGTGATGCTGCTATGACTGCGGCCATGCAAGCTATGGCGCAGGCGATGCAGAATTTACCGAATGCTGCGGCGGACGAGGAGTCGCGTAGTATGGATAAGTTTCAGAAGAATAACCCACCGAGCTTCAATGGTACTCATGATCCTGAGGGAGCACAAATTTGGCTGAAGAAGATTGAGAAGATCTTCCGTTTCATTAAGTGTTCCGAGGATCAGAAAGTGCAGTTTGGTACTCATGTGCTGGAAAAGGAAGCTGAAGATTGGTGGATAAATGCTTCTCAGAGGTTTGAGGAGGATGAAATAGTGGTTACGTGGGCTGTGTTCAAAGATGCTTTTCTCGAAAAGTATTTTCCGGAAGATGAGAGAGGTAAGAAGGAAATTGAATTTCTTGAACTGAAACAGGATAATTCCTCTGTTGCGGATTATGCTGCTAAGTTTGAGGAACTTGTGAAGTTCTGTCCTAATTATAATACAGCGGGTTCAGAGAGGTCGAAGTGTTTGAAGTTTGTGAATGGCTTGAGGCCAGAAATCAAGCAGGGTATCGGTTATCAGGAGATAAGACAGTTTTCAGTGTTGGTGAACAAGAGTCGGATCTTTGATGAGGATAGCAAAGCACGTGCTACTCATTACAAGAATCTGAATGATAAGAAAGGAAAGGGGCAGTTCAGAGGTAGGCCTTATGTTACCCCTGTTGACAAAGGGAAACAGAAGTTTGCTTTTGATAGGAAGCCTAGTGGTGGAGGAATGAATTCTGCTGTGAAATGTTACAATTGTGGTGGTTTAGGACATCGTATATCGGAATGTAAGAGGAAAATGAATAATGTGGATATGTGTGCTAGTTGTGGTTTGAAAGGTCATGTGGCTGCTGATTGTAGGAGGAAGAATGGAGTTACATGTTATAATTGTGGGGAAGTTGGTCATGTTAGTACAAGGTGTACGAAACCAAGACAGGCTCAACCTGGAGGAAAAGTGTTTGCACTAGCAGGAACTCAGACCTCGAATGCAGATCGTTTGATTAGAGGTACTTGCTTTATTAATAATACGCCTTTAATTGCTATTATTGATACTGGAGCGACTCATTCGTTTATTTCGTCTGAGTGCGCGAAGAGTTTGAATCTTGTGTTGTCTGTGATGGGTGTTGAGATGGTTATTGATACTCCAGCGATGGGATCAGTAACTACTTCTATGGTTTGTCTAAATTGTCCTTTAGCCATTTATGGTAAAGATTTTGTGATGGATTTGGTGTGTTTACCATTGGAAGGGTTAGATGTGGTGTTGGGAATGAACTGGTTACAATTTAATCGGGTTCACATTGATTGTTATCATAAGCTAGTAAGGTTTCCTTCTCTGGAGGAAGACGAAGACTCGAGTTTCTTATCTACCAAAGAGTTGAAGAGACTTTTGGCGGATGAGGCTCAGTTGTTCGGTGTGTTTGCATCGTTGTCGGTGGAGAGTAAAGTTTCTCTTGAGGTGTTTCCTGTTGTGTGTGATTTTCCTGAGGTATTTCCTGAAGATATTTCAGATGTACCGCCGGAGAGAGAGGTGGAATTCTCGATAGATCTAGTCCCTGGTACTAGACCTGTTTCTATGGCACCTTATCGAATGTCGGCATCTGAATTGGTGGAGTTGAAAAAGCAGTTGAATGACTTACTGGAAAAGAGGTTCGTAAGACCAAGTGTTTCTCCTTGGGGTGCTCCAGTTTTGTTGGTGAAAAAGAAAGATGGGAGTATGCGATTATGTATTGATTATCGCCAGTTGAATAAAGTGACGATTAAGAACAAATATCCGCTTCCAAGGATTGATGATCTGATGGATCAGTTGGTTGGTGCTTGTGTATTTAGTAAGATTGACTTGAGATCGGGGTACCATCAGATAAGGGTGAAAGAAGAAGATATTCAGAAGACGGCCTTTAGGACACGCTACGGGCATTACGAGTTTGCTGTGATGCCGTTCGGGGTTTCTAATGCGCCTGGTGTGTTCATGGAATACATGAATCGGATTTTCCACGAGCATTTGGATCGTTTTGTGGTGGTGTTTATTGATGATATTTTAATCTATTCTAAGTCTCGTGAGGAACATGCAGAGCATTTACGTATTGTTTTGCAGGTTTTGAGAGAAAGGAAGCTTTTTGCCAAATTGTCCAAGTGTGAATTTTGGTTGTCGGAGGTGAGTTTTCTCGGGCACGTGATTTCAGGTAATGGTATTGCTGTGGATCCATCTAAAGTAGAAGCAGTTCTACAATGGGAGGCTCCTAGATCCGTTACTGAAATTCGAAGCTTTTTGGGTTTGGCTGGTTATTATCGGAGGTTCATTGAAGGTTTTTCCAAGCTAGCATTACCTTTGACGCAGTTGACTTGTAAGGGTAAAGCATTCATTTGGGATATTCAATGTGAAGAAAGTTTTTGTGAGCTGAAGAGAAGATTGACGACAGCTCCGATTCTTATTTTACCTAATCCTAATGAACCATTCGTTGTGTATTGTGATGCTTCTTTAATTGGTTTGGGTGGTGTTTTGATGCAGGAAGGTAAAGTTGTAGCTTATGCTTCAAGGCAATTAAGAGTTCATGAGAAAAACTATCCTACTCATGATCTTGAATTAGCTGCTGTGGTTTTTGTGTTAAAGATTTGGAGACACTATCTCTATGGTGCGAGGTTCGAAGTCTTTAGTGATCATAAAAGCTTGAAATATCTATTTGATCAGAAAGAGTTGAACATGAGGCAACGGAGATGGTTGGAATTCTTGAAAGACTACGACTTTGGCTTGAATTACCATCCTGGTAAAGCTAATGTGGTAGCCGATGCATTGAGCCGTAAGTCTTTGCATATGTCCGCATTGATGGCGAAAGAGTGGGAACTTTTGGAATCATTTAGAGACTTGAGTTTAGTTTGCGAAGTGACATCGGTGAGTGTGAGACTTGGTATGTTGAAGGTTACGAATGAGTTTTTGTTGTCGATTTGTGAGAAACAAAAGCTGGATTTGAAATTTGTTGATTTGATGATGAACGAGAATGAGGATTTCAAGGTTGATAAGTTTGGCGTTTTGAGATTTCGTGATCGTATTTGTATTCCTGACGATGCGGAGTTGAAAAGAATGATTTTGGAGGAAGGACACCGGAGTATTTTAAGTATTCATCCCGGAGCGAATAAAATGTACCAAGATTTGAGGAAGATTTTCTGGTGGTCTGGTTTGAAAAGAGATGTGGCTCAATTTGTTTATGCTTGTTTAACTTGTCAGAAATCGAAAGTGGAACATTTGAGGCCTAGTGGTTTGTTGCAACCATTAGACATTCCTGAGTGGAAATGGGATAGCATTTCGATGGATTTTGTAACGGGGTTACCGAATACTCAGCGAGGGCATAATGCTATTTGGGTGATTGTGGATAGGCTGACTAAATCGGCGCATTTCATTCCGATTGACATCAGTTTTTCTTTGGAGAGGTTAGCTGAGATTTATGTCGGTGTGGTTGTGAAATTGCATGGTGTCCCGTTGAGCATTGTTTCTGATAGAGATCCGAGGTTTACATCGAGATTTTGGGAGAGTCTACAGAAGGCTTTGGGTTCTAGATTGAAGTTGAGTTCGGCTTATCATCCGCAGACGGATGGTCAGACCGAAAGAACTATTCAGTCTTTGGAGGATTTGTTGAGATCGTGTGTTTTGGAACAAGGTGGTACGTGGGACAGTTATCTTGCTTTGGTTGAGTTCACGTACAATAACAGTTTCCATTCTAGTATTGGAATGGCACCTTTTGAGGCTTTATATGGGCGAAGATGTCGAACGCCGTTGTGTTGGCACGAAACAGGTGAGAGTTCTGTGGTTGGACCGGAATTGGTGCAACAGACGACGGAAAAGGTAAAGTTTATTCGTGAGAAAATGAAGGCTTCTCAGAGTAGGCAGAAGAGTTATCATGATAAGAGACGGAAGGATCTTGAGTTTCAAGAGGGTGATCACGTATTTCTGAGGGTTACGCCGGTTACGGGTGTTGGTCGTGCTTTGAAATCTAAGAAACTTACTCCTCGATTTATTGGTCCTTACCAGATATCTGCGAGAGTTGGTGCTGTAGCGTATCGGGTGGCGTTACCGCCGAATCTGTCGAATTTGCATGATGTGTTTCATGTTTCGCAGTTGCGGAAGTATGTTTCAGACCCTTCACATGTGATTCCTATGGACGAGGTTGAGGTAAGAGATAACCTTACGGTCGAGGCATTACCAGTTAGTATTGTGGATCGCGAGGTGAAGCGGTTGAGGGGTAAAGAGATTGCACTTGTGAAAGTGGCGTGGGGAGGCGCTGCTGATGGTAATCTGACGTGGGAGTTGGAGAGTAGGATGCAAGAATCGTATCCAGAGTTATTTGAATCAGGTAAGATTTTCGAGGACGAAAATTTCTAAGTGGGGGAGAATTGTAACGCCCCAGTTTTGCCAGTTTTGTTTGTTGAGTCCTTTTTGATTATTTTGTTATTATTTTATTATGTTTTCGACTTTTATGCGAAAATATGTTATTTTTCGTCGTGATTATATTTTATCGCGTTTTGGGAACATTTGCGGGATATTTGAGTGTGGGGGTATTTTGGACATTTCATAGATATTTTTACTAAGTTAGTAAGAAAGAAAAGGGAAAGAAAAATAGAGAGAAAGAAAGAAGAAAGAAGGAAAAAGAGAAGAAAAGAGGAGAAGAGAGAAAATTGGAGAAAGAGTGGAAAAATCATCAAGAACAATTTCTAGGAATCGATTAATCGGGTAAGGGTGCGAAACTCGATTATTCTATGATTGTATATGATTATGTATGTGTTTTGTTGTTGTTTTTGGATTGATTTGGAGAATATTAGTAAAACTTAGATTGTGTAAGAATTGATTAGAAATGAATTTGATTGTGGTAAAAATCTTGTTGAATGCATTGTTGATTGTTCATACATGTTTGTGGTATGCTATTACACTTCAAATTGCTGTTTTTCTGAGTTTTAGGTGAAGAAATTGGTTGATGTTGGGTAGGAAAACGCAGAAATTGTTCTGCAGAATTTTTCTGGGTATGCTCTGGCCATACGCGTAAGGGGCATGTCCATACGCGTATGAGCCAAGGCGATACGCGTATCATTGGCTTGTTTTTGGGCCAATACGCGTATGAATCTTGGCATTACGCGTAACATGGGCGAGCCATGGGCCAATACGCGTATGGGTTTTGGAACGAGGAATTTGTGAAGGAAATGGGTTCTGTCCGTACGCGTATGGACATGAGTGATACGCGTATGGACAGGAGAATGTCAAAAATGTGATTTTTCAAAATGTGTTTTCGGTTTTGTCCGTAACTTTTGTTCCGTTTATCCGATTTTTGCATTCTTGGTGTCGTTGGAAAGGTATCGAGTTGTACTTTGTGAATATGAGGTTTTGAGAATCGTTAGCCGATTAAATTTGGTCGAAAAATGTGAATAGTGTCGAATCTCGACTTTTGTCGTTTTTAATAGTGCGTATTTGACTTGTATTGTGTTATATGTTTGTGCTTTGGATGTGTATGCCTTATGTGCTGTTGTGATGACGATTTGTGGCCGAGAGGCAAGAAAATGCTAAGTGTGGTATATTGGTGTTTGTGGCCATTTTGGGCAATTGTGTGCATTACTTTGTGTGCACTTGAAATACATGAATATTGTTGATGCATGAGCATTTGATGTTGGCATGAGTCATTAATGTGTCAAGTATCATGATATGTATTCTTGCATGGGAAGATTCATAGATGAATCAGTTTTATAGTCTTACGCCATGAAATATTGGTAGAAGCGATTAATCCCAATTGATTGTGCGCCCTGAAATACTGGTAGAAAGCAATCGGATTGTGCGCCCTGAAATACTGGTAGAAAGCAATCCATAAACGTCGTTCGCCCTGAAATATTGGTTTATAGCGACGGGGAACATCGTAGGCCCGAAGGGGAGTTACTCTATGTAACGAGCGATGATTCCAAGAGTTCCTGGGGGACTAATGAATTACAAGATTTGAAGTCGGTACCGCATGGCATGTGCATAGAGTCGTTGTGTCGGTCTATGTGCATTGCATAAATCATGAGTAATTGTGCTTGGAACGTGTTTGATTGTATTGTGAATGATTGATGTGATGTGGTATACGATAAGTGAGAATTGTACCGTGTGATATTATATGCGACTGTTGAGCATTTGTGGTGAGAATGTGTTGCTTGTGTATTTTTGTGTTAATATATATAATTTTATGCAATTATATTATGGTTGTTTTTCTCACCCTTCTGCTGTTTTATAACGCTCTATGAGGCGTTGCAGATTAGGTTTGCTGGAGGTATTCTTTTTGTGAAGCTTTGCATCTTCATTATTTTGGTCGGTCGGCTCTGATATGTGACTCCGGGTAGTTAGGGTGGCCGCGTGCTATTGTTTTGTATATCTGATGATATATTATATTTTGGTTGTACATATGCTACTTGATGTATGACAAACTGTTTATATGTGTATATGTTAATCAGATTTTAGATCTTCCGCTTTAATTCTAATTTCTGAAAAGTGGGTGTAAGGAACAAAGTTTCCTCTGTATGATTGCTACCCCACAGTTGCATATCAATATGGGCAGGTGTTGCATGTTATGTGTATATTTTGGTTACGTTGATGGGATGTCTCCTTTCTATGCCGTGTTTTCAAATGTACTCTGATCAATTTTTGAATTTTTCTTTTAACTGCTTTAAATGCATGCTAATTGGGGGTATTAGATTGGGGGCGTCACATAAAGTGGTATCAGAGCTGTTTGTGTCAGTTTGTGTCAGTTGTGGTTGTTGTGTCTGGCATATTGGGCGAGTTACGTTGGACGAGTTGTTGTTTAACCATAATTTGTTATCATTGGAAACGTTCAGATTATGGCTGGAAGACGTGATGCTGCTATGACTGCGGCCATGCAAGCTATGGCGCAGGCGATGCAGAATTTACCGAATGCTGCGGCGGACGAGGAGTCGCGTAGTATGGATAAGTTTCAGAAGAATAACCCACCGAGCTTCAATGGTACTCATGATCCTGAGGGAGCACAAATTTGGCTGAAGAAGATTGAGAAGATCTTCCGTTTCATTAAGTGTTCCGAGGATCAGAAAGTGCAGTTTGGTACTCATGTGCTGGAAAAGGAAGCTGAAGATTGGTGGATAAATGCTTCTCAGAGGTTTGAGGAGGATGAAATAGTGGTTACGTGGGCTGTGTTCAAAGATGCTTTTCTCGAAAAGTATTTTCCGGAAGATGAGAGAGGTAAGAAGGAAATTGAATTTCTTGAACTGAAACAGGATAATTCCTCTGTTGCGGATTATGCTGCTAAGTTTGAGGAACTTGTGAAGTTCTGTCCTAATTATAATACAGCGGGTTCAGAGAGGTCGAAGTGTTTGAAGTTTGTGAATGGCTTGAGGCCAGAAATCAAGCAGGGTATCGGTTATCAGGAGATAAGACAGTTTTCAGTGTTGGTGAACAAGAGTCGGATCTTTGATGAGGATAGCAAAGCACGTGCTACTCATTACAAGAATCTGAATGATAAGAAAGGAAAGGGGCAGTTCAGAGGTAGGCCTTATGTTACCCCTGTTGACAAAGGGAAACAGAAGTTTGCTTTTGATAGGAAGCCTAGTGGTGGAGGAATGAATTCTGCTGTGAAATGTTACAATTGTGGTGGTTTAGGACATCGTATATCGGAATGTAAGAGGAAAATGAATAATGTGGATATGTGTGCTAGTTGTGGTTTGAAAGGTCATGTGGCTGCTGATTGTAGGAGGAAGAATGGAGTTACATGTTATAATTGTGGGGAAGTTGGTCATGTTAGTACAAGGTGTACGAAACCAAGACAGGCTCAACCTGGAGGAAAAGTGTTTGCACTAGCAGGAACTCAGACCTCGAATGCAGATCGTTTGATTAGAGGTACTTGCTTTATTAATAATACGCCTTTAATTGCTATTATTGATACTGGAGCGACTCATTCGTTTATTTCGTCTGAGTGCGCGAAGAGTTTGAATCTTGTGTTGTCTGTGATGGGTGTTGAGATGGTTATTGATACTCCAGCGATGGGATCAGTAACTACTTCTATGGTTTGTCTAAATTGTCCTTTAGCCATTTATGGTAAAGATTTTGTGATGGATTTGGTGTGTTTACCATTGGAAGGGTTAGATGTGGTGTTGGGAATGAACTGGTTACAATTTAATCGGGTTCACATTGATTGTTATCATAAGCTAGTAAGGTTTCCTTCTCTGGAGGAAGACGAAGACTCGAGTTTCTTATCTACCAAAGAGTTGAAGAGACTTTTGGCGGATGAGGCTCAGTTGTTCGGTGTGTTTGCATCGTTGTCGGTGGAGAGTAAAGTTTCTCTTGAGGTGTTTCCTGTTGTGTGTGATTTTCCTGAGGTATTTCCTGAAGATATTTCAGATGTACCGCCGGAGAGAGAGGTGGAATTCTCGATAGATCTAGTCCCTGGTACTAGACCTGTTTCTGTGGCACCTTATCGAATGTCGGCATCTGAATTGGTGGAGTTGAAAAAGCAGTTGAATGACTTACTGGAAAAGAGGTTCGTAAGACCAAGTGTTTCTCCTTGGGGTGCTCCAGTTTTGTTGGTGAAAAAGAAAGATGGGAGTATGCGATTATGTATTGATTATCGCCAGTTGAATAAAGTGACGATTAAGAACAAATATCCGCTTCCAAGGATTGATGATCTGATGGATCAGTTGGTTGGTGCTTGTGTATTTAGTAAGATTGACTTGAGATCGGGGTACCATCAGATAAGGGTGAAAGAAGAAGATATTCAGAAGACGGCCTTTAGGACACGCTACGGGCATTACGAGTTTGCTGTGATGCCGTTCGGGGTTTCTAATGCGCCTGGTGTGTTCATGGAATACATGAATCGGATTTTCCACGAGCATTTGGATCATTTTGTGGTGGTGTTTATTGATGATATTTTAATCTATTCTAAGTCTCGTGAGGAACATGCAGAGCATTTACGTATTGTTTTGCAGGTTTTGAGAGAAAGGAAGCTTTTTGCCAAATTGTCCAAGTGTGAATTTTGGTTGTCGGAGGTGAGTTTTCTCGGGCACGTGATTTCAGGTAATGGTATTGCTGTGGATCCATCTAAAGTAGAAGCAGTTCTACAATGGGAGGCTCCTAGATCCGTTACTGAAATTCGAAGCTTTTTGGGTTTGGCTGGTTATTATCGGAGGTTCATTGAAGGTTTTTCCAAGCTAGCATTACCTTTGACGCAGTTGACTTGTAAGGGTAAAGCATTCATTTGGGATATTCAATGTGAAGAAAGTTTTTGTGAGCTGAAGAGAAGATTGACGACAGCTCCGATTCTTATTTTACCTAATCCTAATGAACCATTCGTTGTGTATTGTGATGCTTCTTTAATTGGTTTGGGTGGTGTTTTGATGCAGGAAGGTAAAGTTGTAGCTTATGCTTCAAGGCAATTAAGAGTTCATGAGAAAAACTATCCTACTCATGATCTTGAATTAGCTGCTGTGGTTTTTGTGTTAAAGATTTGGAGACACTATCTCTATGGTGTGAGGTTCGAAGTCTTTAGTGATCATAAAAGCTTGAAATATCTATTTGATCAGAAAGAGTTGAACATGAGGCAACGGAGATGGTTGGAATTCTTGAAAGACTACGACTTTGGCTTGAATTACCATCCTGGTAAAGCTAATGTGGTAGCCGATGCATTGAGCCGTAAGTCTTTGCATATGTCCGCATTGATGGCGAAAGAGTGGGAACTTTTGGAATCATTTAGAGACTTGAGTTTAGTTTGCGAAGTGACATCGGTGAGTGTGAGACTTGGTATGTTGAAGGTTACGAATGAGTTTTTGTTGTCGATTTGTGAGAAACAAAAGCTGGATTTGAAATTTGTTGATTTGATGATGAACGAGAATGAGGATTTCAAGGTTGATAAGTTTGGCGTTTTGAGATTTCGTGATCGTATTTGTATTCCTGACGATGCGGAGTTGAAAAGAATGATTTTGGAGGAAGGACACCGGAGTATTTTAAGTATTCATCCCGGAGCGAATAAAATGTACCAAGATTTGAGGAAGATTTTCTGGTGGTCTGGTTTGAAAAGAGATGTGGCTCAATTTGTTTATGCTTGTTTAACTTGTCAGAAATCGAAAGTGGAACATTTGAGGCCTAGTGGTTTGTTGCAACCATTAGACATTCCTGAGTGGAAATGGGATAGCATTTCGATGGATTTTGTAACGGGGTTACCGAATACTCAGCGAGGGCATAATGCTATTTGGGTGATTGTGGATAGGCTGACTAAATCGGCGCATTTCATTCCGATTGACATCAGTTTTTCTTTGGAGAGGTTAGCTGAGATTTATGTCGGTGTGGTTGTGAAATTGCATGGTGTCCCGTTGAGCATTGTTTCTGATAGAGATCCGAGGTTTACATCGAGATTTTGGGAGAGTCTACAGAAGGCTTTGGGTTCTAGATTGAAGTTGAGTTCGGCTTATCATCCGCAGACGGATGGTCAGACCGAAAGAACTATTCAGTCTTTGGAGGATTTGTTGAGATCGTGTGTTTTGGAACAAGGTGGTACGTGGGACAGTTATCTTGCTTTGGTTGAGTTCACGTACAATAACAGTTTCCATTCTAGTATTGGAATGGCACCTTTTGAGGCTTTATATGGGCGAAGATGTCGAACGCCGTTGTGTTGGCACGAAACAGGTGAGAGTTCTGTGGTTGGACCGGAATTGGTGCAACAGACGACGGAAAAGGTAAAGTTTATTCGTGAGAAAATGAAGGCTTCTCAGAGTAGGCAGAAGAGTTATCATGATAAGAGACGGAAGGATCTTGAGTTTCAAGAGGGTGATCACGTATTTCTGAGGGTTACGCCGGTTACGGGTGTTGGTCGTGCTTTGAAATCTAAGAAACTTACTCCTCGATTTATTGGTCCTTACCAGATATCTGCGAGAGTTGGTGCTGTAGCGTATCGGGTGGCGTTACCGCCGAATCTGTCGAATTTGCATGATGTGTTTCATGTTTCGCAGTTACGGAAGTATGTTTCAGACCCTTCACATGTGATTCCTATGGACGAGGTTGAGGTAAGAGATAACCTTACGGTCGAGGCATTACCAGTTAGTATTGTGGATCGCGAGGTGAAGCGGTTGAGGGGTAAAGAGATTGCACTTGTGAAAGTGGCGTGGGGAGGCGCTGCTGATGGTAATCTGACGTGGGAGTTGGAGAGTAGGATGCGAGAATCGTATCCAGAGTTATTTGAATCAGGTAAGATTTTCGAGGACGAAAATTTCTAAGTGGGGGAGAATTGTAACGCCCCAGTTTTGCCAGTTTTGTTTGTTGAGTCCTTTTTGATTATTTTGTTATTATTTTATTATGTTTTCGACTTTTATGCGAAAATATGTTATTTTTCGTCGTGATTATATTTTATCGCGTTTTGGGAACATTTGCGGGATATTTGAGTGTGGGGGTATTTTGGACATTTCATAGATATTTTTACTAAGTTAGTAAGAAAGAAAAGGGAAAGAAAAATAGAGAGAAAGAAAGAAGAAAGAAGGAAAAAGAGAAGAAAAGAGGAGAAGAGAGAAAATTGGAGAAAGAGTGGAAAAATCATCAAGAACAATTTCTAGGAATCGATTAATCGGGTAAGGGTGCGAAACTCGATTATTCTATGATTGTATATGATTATGTATGTGTTTTGTTGTTGTTTTTGGATTGATTTGGAGAATATTAGTAAAACTTAGATTGTGTAAGAATTGATTAGAAATGAATTTGATTGTGGTAAAAATCTTGTTGAATGCATTGTTGATTGTTCATACATGTTTGTGGTATGCTATTACACTTCAAATTGCTGTTTTTCTGAGTTTTAGGTGAAGAAATTGGTTGATGTTGGGTAGGAAAACGCAGAAATTGTTCTGCAGAATTTTTCTGGGTATGCTCTGGCCATACGCGTAAGGGGCATGTCCATACGCGTATGAGCCAAGGCGATACGCGTATCATTGGCTTGTTTTTGGGCCAATACGCGTATGAATCTTGGCATTACGCGTAACATGGGCGAGCCATGGGCCAATACGCGTATGGGTTTTGGAACGAGGAATTTGTGAAGGAAATGGGTTCTGTCCGTACGCGTATGGACATGAGTGATACGCGTATGGACAGGAGAATGTCAAAAATGTGATTTTTCAAAATGTGTTTTCGGTTTTGTCCGTAACTTTTGTTCCGTTTATCCGATTTTTGCATTCTTGGTGTCGTTGGAAAGGTATCGAGTTGTACTTTGTGAATATGAGGTTTTGAGAATCGTTAGCCGATTAAATTTGGTCGGAAAATGTGAATAGTGTCGAATCTCGACTTTTGTCGTTTTTAATAGTGCGTATTTGACTTGTATTGTGTTATATGTTTGTGCTTTGGATGTGTATGCCTTATGTGCTGTTGTGATGACGATTTGTGGCCGAGAGGCAAGAAAATGCTAAGTGTGGTATATTGGTGTTTGTGGCCATTTTGGGCAATTGTGTGCATTACTTTGTGTGCACTTGAAATACATGAATATTGTTGATGCATGAGCATTTGATGTTGGCATGAGTCATTAATGTGTCAAGTATCATGATATGTATTCTTGCATGGGAAGATTCATAGATGAATCAGTTTTATAGTCTTACGCCATGAAATATTGGTAGAAGCGATTAATCCCAATTGATTGTGCGCCCTGAAATACTGGTAGAAAGCAATCGGATTGTGCGCCCTGAAATACTGGTAGAAAGCAATCCATAAACGTCGTTCGCCCTGAAATATTGGTTTATAGCGACGGGGAACATCGTAGGCCCGACGGGGAGTTACTCTATGTAACGAGCGATGATTCCAAGAGTTCCTGGGGGACTAATGAATTACAAGATTTGAAGTCGGTACCGCATGGCATGTGCATAGAGTCGTTGTGTCGGTCTATGTGCATTGCATAAATCATGAGTAATTGTGCTTGGAACGTGTTTGATTGTATTGTGAATGATTGATGTGATGTGGTATACGATAAGTGAGAATTGTACCGTGTGATATTATATGCGACTGTTGAGCATTTGTGGTGAGAATGTGTTGCTTGTGTATTTTTGTGTTAATATATATAATTTTATGCAATTATATTATGGTTGTTTTTCTCACCCTTCTGCTGTTTTATAACGCTCTATGAGGCGTTGCAGATTAGGTTTGCTGGAGGTATTCTTTTTGTGAAGCTTTGCATCTTCATTATTTTGGTCGGTCGGCTCTGATATGTGACTCCGGGTAGTTAGGGTGGCCGCGTGCTATTGTTTTGTATATCTGATGATATATTATATTTTGGTTGTACATATGCTACTTGATGTATGACAAACTGTTTATATGTGTATATGTTAATCAGATTTTAGATCTTCCGCTTTAATTCTAATTTCTGAAAAGTGGGTGTAAGGAACAAAGTTTCCTCTGTATGATTGCTACCCCACAGTTGCATATCAATATGGGCAGGTGTTGCATGTTATGTGTATATTTTGGTTACGTTGATGGGATGTCTCCTTTCTATGCCGTGTTTTCAAATGTACTCTGATCAATTTTTGAATTTTTCTTTTAACTGCTTTAAATGCATGCTAATTGGGGGTATTAGATTGGGGGCGTCACATTTGACATCAGCGTAATGAATACCAACCTGGTAGAGTTACATGCTGAGCAGGTCCGACTCGGATTCTTAATATCACATGATTACCAAAACTGTAAAGCAGGTTGCGAAAACGATCGAGGTTGTACCCTTGTCCAGAAGGCACTTCAGCACTTGTTAAATCACTGGTGGATGCCAATCTACATGGACGAAGATACTCAGCAGATTAGTATCAATAACAGGAATCCTACTCGTCGTCAAAGTCAGGATGTCCGATCAATGGAAGATAACCTAGTGAGGTTGCATTGCATTCAGAGTGGGCGTGGCCAGGTGCCACCACACAACTATGACAGTTGTAGCGTCTGTTCGGAAAGTAACCAGGGGTGTTACCTTGTGAGAGCAGCTCTTCAGGGTCAAGTCGATCATGGAGAAATTCGTCCATATCCGGGTTCTGGACCCATCATTTGGTCGCCGAACTACCTTGCCGATCAAGTTGAGGATGTTGTCACGATCTCTGGTCAACACCAGATCAGGGATGTTTTTGCCATCATTCCTCTACTTGACGAATCTAGAGTTCCCAACTGGGAACGGATCGAGGTTACTTATGACGGTCAGAAAAAACAGAAGGTTCCCATAGTCATCTATCTACCGGGGCCACTACCGTATGAATCAGCTAAGGCGATCCCTTACAAATACGGTGCAACAATAATCGAGAATGGAAAGGAAATTCCATTACCCTCCATCGTGAATATTGCAGACATCAGTCGTGTAACACGGAGCGGTCGAATCTTCAACTGAGGGGTTGGAGAATCCAACAAAGAAAAGGAACTTCAGGCGGAAATTCCTGATCCACCAGTCAGTCAATCTGGTAATCCCGACTTTTCAAAAGACAAAGATGAGATGCTAAAGCTCATCCAAAGGAGTGAATATAACATTGTTGATCAACTGTTACAGACTCCTTCAAAGATCTCAGTATTATCACTGTTACTCAGTTCAGAAGCACACAGAGAGGCTCTACAGAAAGTCTTGGAGCAAGCCTTTGTGGAACAGGATGTAACAATCAGACAGTTCGATAGTATTGTCTCTAACATCACTTCCTGTAACAATTTGGGATTTAGTGATGAGGAATTACCTAAAGAGGGTCGTCGTCATAACATGGCGCTCAACATTACAGTTAACTGCCAGGACGATGCTTTAGCCAGCGTACTGGTAGACACAGGGTCAGCCCTGAATGTTATGCCGAAGTCCACTTTGACGCAATTATCATTCAAGGGCCCTCTGATGAGAGTCAGCGAGGTCATCGTCAAAGCATTCGACGGATCCAGAAAAATAGTTATCGGCGAAGTTGATCTTCCCATAACTATTGGTCCTCACACTTTCCAAATCACTTTCCAGGTCATGGACATCCGGGCAATATACAGTTGTTTATTAGGAAGACCTTGGATACATCAGGCTGGAGCGGTTACTTCAACCCTCCACCAAAAGCTAAAGTTCGTCAAGAATGATCAACTTGTCACGGTTTGTGGGGAACAAGCCTTGCTTGTAAGCAACTTATCATCGTCTACTTGTGTGGAACCCAAGGAGGTTATTGGAACTCAGTTCCAAGCACTATCGGTGAGCAAGAATGATCAATCCGAAGAAGGAACTTTAATTTCTTCATACAAAGATGCTATCAAAGCGGTCGAGAGTACCGATACGACAGGATGGGGACGGCTTGTCATTCCTATTGACAATAAAACAAAGAAGGGTCTTGGTTTTTCTGCAACCTGTACCCAGACAGCCGCCAACGATGAAAGTCTTCATCCCCTTCAAAACTTCTTCCACAGTGGAGGTTTTCTTCACCCAGTGTCTCAGACAGTTCATGCTATCAATGAGGAGGATCCCTCTGACACAGATGAAGAATGGAAGTCCTACCATAACAAGGACGACTATATGTCTCAGGAAGAGGTGCCTATGCCTTTTTGCTTTCCTACAGAAAGTCCGAATTTATACCAAGATCAGATGTCGAAATGATCTACGGAGATTGTGATCCAGAAGGATGCCGTGCTCCGCCAAATTCATTAGAGGAAGACACTCTGATGAAAGAAAACTTTGATCGCAATTACTATGGCCCGATGGATGGTCTGCCAATGTGGCAGCCTTATCCAGGAAACTTGGGGCAAGAAAGTCAGCCGAGTAATGAAACTCAGCTGACCATCATTGAACAGAATACCTATGTCCCCACCATGTCATGGGATCAACACTCAGGTCATTCAGAAACTACTCAACATGAAGATGAAATCGCAACGTTCGCAGGACTCGAATTCATCAACTATGCTTTTCCTGAGGTCAACGTCATCGAAAGGGATGATTTCTCCAGTTCCAATAAAGTTTGGGACACTTTGGGACAACCAAGTGGAAAATACGACTTTATGGTCAAGTACACTGCTCCCGAAAGCTCTCGTATCAAGCTCGAAGATATCCAGCCAACTGGATGGGGAGATACAGCTGAGAGCAAAAATGCTATTGAAAATGCAACAGAGGAATTCTCCTACGACAATTCTGCTTGGGGGATAGATTCCAATGATCCCGCTCCACCAGAAATCAGCGTCATTTCTGAAGACAAATCAAGGAAGGTGCCAGACTTTGTGATTCACCGAGGAGTTCGCCGCCAATGGGTTGCCGTCGAGGTTCCGAGGGTCGTTCATCAGTCAAAGTAATTGCCATCTTTAAACCTTTCACCCTGCCCAGGTGAAACGGATATTTTGATAGGGCTCGCTTTTTGTAAATTTCCCTCTTCGCTTTGTCCAAAGCGACAGAGTTTTGTTTTATAGGGCTGTAGTTTCAAGATTCGACTTGTTCATTAATAAAATAACGTCGTTCTGTAATTTCCACATTAATTTTTGTTTTCTCTTTTTGCTTTTTCAGAAAATGGTAATCCTAAAAAACATTCAATAACAAAAACAAGCAGTAATAAAATCAAAGCACTGCACACACTTACATTTTCTCTATCTCTTCTAAACACGAATCATCACGTCATGCAGATTACTTGTTTTATACCCCGTTGAAACATACGATCCGATGCCTTCTCCCAACTCTGAGTTCCCGGTATTCGAGGCTGAAGAAGAGAATGACGACGAAATTCCAAAAGAGATCTCCCGACTACTCAGACAAGAGGAAAGGTCCATCGAACCTCACAAAGAGCCGTTGGAAACGGTAAACTTGGGTTCAGAAAAAGAGAGAAAAGAAATCAGGATCGGAGAATTGCTCAGTCCAACTGCCAGAGAGGGTTTGATAAAGATTCTCAAAAAATTCCCCGATGTATTCGCTTGGTCCTATCAGGATATGCCAGGGTTGGATACCAGCATCGTGGAACATCACTTACCGTTGAGATCGGAATGTCCGCCAGTAAAGCAAAGGTTGAGACGCACTCACCCGGACATGGCCATCAAAATCAAAGAGGAGGTACGGAAACAGATCGACGCGGGTTTCCTCGCTACATCTGAATATCCTCAATGGTTAGCCAACATTGTACCCGTTCCCAAAAGGGACGGAAGGGTCAGAATGTGTGTTGATTACAGAGATCTAAACAAGGCAAGTCCAAAGGACGACTTTCCTTTACCGCACATTGACATGTTGATTGACAGCACAACAAAGTTCAAAGCATTCTCCTTCATGGATGGATTCTCGGGCTATAACCAGATCAAAATGGCGCCGAAAGACATGGAGAAAACTTCGTTCATTACCCCATGGGGCACCTTTTGTTACAAGGTAATGTCGTTCGGTTTGAAGAACGCCGGGGCAACCTATCAAAGGGCCATGACTACTCTGTTTCATGACATGATACACAAAGAAATCGAGGTATATGTCGATGATTTGATTGTAAAATCAAGAACAGAGGATGAGCACGTTGAACATCTGTCAAAATTGTTCGAACGTCTAAGAAAATTCAAGCTCCGCTTGAATCCCAACAAGTGCACCTTCGGTGTCCGTTCAGGGAAACTACTAGGGTTCATCGTCAGCCAGAAAGGAATTGAGGTTGATCCTGACAAGGTCAAGGCCATTCAAGAAATCCCTTCTCCGAAAACTGAAAAACAAGTCAGAGGATTCCTGGGACGTTTGAACTACATCTCCAGATTCATATTCCTTATGACCGCGACGTGCGCGCCGATTTTCAAGTTATTGAAAAAGAACCAAGATTGCGTTTGGTCAGAAGATTGCCAAACCGCCTTCGGCAGTATTAAGGAATATCTGTTGAATCCTCCGATTCTATCACCTCCAGTGGAAGGAAGACCACTGATCATTTACCTCACAGTCCTAGAGGACTCAATGGGATGTGTACTTGGCCAACAAGACGAAACTAAAAAAAAAAAACGTCTCAGTGGATTGAAAACCCGAAAGGGCGGTCCAGGCAAAAGTTAGAGACATGAAAAAAAAAAGAATCATCCCGATGGATTGGAAATCTCATAGTACAATCCAAGAAAAAATTAGGGATAATGGCAAGTAACTATGTTCAACAGAGGCCAGTCCCTCAACAGCAGTTACAGCATCATCTGTCGGAAATCTCCAGTCAAAGGTCATCTTCGACGGAAGCTCAGGATGCCCCGAATTCAAAGTTGATAGAAGGATAGTGGTCGTTATGTTTTAACGTAGCCCTTTTCCCTGTAAATTACCATTTTCTAACTTTGTATATACTCTTTGGAATCACGCGTTTGGCTGATCTCCATCCTATCAATAAAATTTGAGCCTTTGTGCTTTTGTTTGTAATTCTTGCTTGTTTTAGCTTTACAGAACGATGTTGTTTAAACTTAATCAGCGATTCTTGAAATAAAACAAAAATGAATTTACTTGTTAAAACTTTTTCTGCTATTAAATTAAAGATGGCATTTCTTTTGACTGTTGAACATCAGAAGAACATCGATTGCTTCTCCTGAAGTAAGCGAATTTCAAAGTGCAGAATCAAAGTACTCCTTCTAAGCCAATATGCCTGAATGAAGGGATCAACTGTGTCAGAGACCTTGTTTCGTCTGACACCCTCGGCCGAGTTCTCATCTCTTAAGCCCGATCAACATAGCTCCCCGCGTGGACTATCTCTCCTAAGCAAGGTGGAATTGCTAATTTGAATCAACGGTACTTCTTCGCCCCGCGATAGCCGAGTATCCAATTGTGTTCATCTCTTAGTCTGTATGTCGCGTCTGTTTTGTCAGCATATACATACATACATCATGCATTTTGGATTTGCATTTACATTTCATATTGCATCATTATCACTTGAGTCGGTCTTGTCCCCTAGTGATAAACAGTTTTCTCAATCGAGTTTGTCAGTTCTTTCCTCGTCAGGAAGTGTTGCGTCTGCACAATCTCGTTTCCAATGTATCTTTAGATCAGAGTCGGCACTTGGCCACTTTGATAACTTGAACCACTGTAAAGCCAGAGAAAACTCTCAATAAACATCACTCTTCGCCATCGAAGATGATATCCTTGCTTTCCCGGATTAAGGAAAATCCACAGAGAAAGCCTCTTAAACAGAGATTCGGCAGTACATCAGTATTTCTTTGAAAAGTCGTTGATGAAAAGGTCATCGACACCTCAAAATTGGACCCCATCATATGGCGTTTCTCCGGGAAGATCCCGAGAAAAGTATGATGAAAGATTCCAAACGAAAACAGTCTCTCAAGAGAATCGTTTTCCCCAGTAGGAACAAATGGCGTCTCCAACAGAGAAGTTTGTACACCTCTACAACTCAGACGAATGGGTTCCCCAGCAAGTCTGACATCAAAACTTTTTCCACTCAAATGGCATCTCCCCAGGAAAATTTGGCGAGAAGTTTGAGGAAAGCCTCTATGAATAGCGTCCCTTGTCAAGAAAGTTTATTGACAAAAGAAACTAAGACCAGTTCCTTGGTAAGAAACCATGATCGAGGGGAAGTTTAAATCAGAAACTAAGACCAGTTCCTTGGTAGGAAACCAAGAACGAGGGGAGGTTTATTTCAAAAGAAAACTAAGACCAGTTCCTTGGTAAGAAACCAGGATCGAGGGGAAGTTTACCTTTTCTAAGCATCATCGCTTAGCTAAAGAAGATGAATGCGTAAGCTACCATTCATAACCACCATCAAAATTTCAGATATTCCGATATTTAATCCTCTTGCACCCCGAATGCTCGAATCCCTTCGTCATTCACACCTTCGGGTCCAAGAAGATTAAATAGGGGCATCTGTAATACCCCAAATTTTGACCACTTAGATTTCCCATCATTGTGAAAATCATCATCACAATATGGATGAACCATCATGCTTCATCAGTCTCCCCAAAGATGGGTGAGCATCCAATACAATCAAAATTAGGGTTTCAAGCCCTCTCTGAGTGCTTAGACAAAGGATCAATCAAGAAATGACATGATATTCAACTTGTCTAATCTCTCAAACATCCAAAATGGATCAAAAAGGACTCCCACTTCAAGGATTAAGCACAAGGCTGCTCCCTTCTAGGTGGATCAAGTCTCAAGATCGACAGTGTCACCAAATTAGGGTTTTGGTCGACCAGGGCCTCCAGATGGAAATTTTCATCTGGGCACAAGGCAATGATCCAAAACATAACCTAATATGCTTCATGGAACCTCATGAACCCATGCATCAAGTCAATTTTGCCTCAAGGGATGCATTCATCAAAAATAAGAAATTAGGGTTCTTGACCAAATTCACCCCTAAGTTGACTTTTGGGACAAACCATGAGCCAAGACCTCAAGACATGATTTGAGGGTCTCTAATATACCATATTAATCCATTTGGAACAATGGATTGATCCAAGAAGTTTGAGCAACAAGTTTCATTTTCATCTGCACCACAATTAGGGTTTTAAGAGAAAAGTCAACTGTAACTTTGACTTTTGACCTAGACATGCTCCCAAACCCTAATACATGATTGAATATACCCTATGACACCCATGGAACATGTCCATCAAATTTTATTTAGGTCAAGGACATGATTTCCTGAAGAATTGCACAGTTTGGAATTCATCTGATAAAAAGTCAACTGTGCACAAAAGTAAACTTTGACTTTTTGAGATTTTTCACCAAAATGGATTTTTAACCCTAAAATGATGTTAATGTATGATTTGAATCATCATTCATCAATAAAAATCAAGAAAAGTGAGATAACTTGTAAAAGGGGTAACCATAAAACTTAGAAATTTTTCTAAGTTAAAAATAAAGTGGCAAAGGTACCAACTTTGGAGGACCATAACTCCTAAACCACAAGGCCATTTTTTCTCATCCAAAGATGGATTTGTAGCCCTCATTATCACCTACAAAAACTTCAACTACAAGTCATTCCAATTCATTAAGGATTTTGAGTTATGGAGTGATCAAAGTGGCTGAAAAGTGAAAATGTCACTTTTTCCAACACTTAGTGAAATTTTCACTAAGTCAGAATTTGCCTTCACTTTTTGCCAAATGTAGGGGGATTTTTCACTTGGAATCAAAAGAGATCAAAACCAAACTTGTTCAAACAGTTGTTGTATCATGTAAGAGCTTTCCAAAATGGCCAAGAACATTGCCAAATTCAACCTACACCATGAGATACAACCTTGCCAAGTTGCCTTGCTGAAATCTGTCAAGGCAAGGCAGAATTTGCACTTTGGCTCGATTTGCCAAAATCAGCCAATTCCAATTGCTCCAAGCCACTTGGACACCTCAGAGGATTGAATCCAAAGGGGACAATCACTGAGCCAAGCCTCCAAGGTCCAAGGAACAAGGAATAGCATGTTGAACCTAGAGTTGCCAAAATAGGGACAAGACTTCAAATTTGGAATGAGGCATTCAATGGAACCATCAAGGTGGCATGGACTGAGCCATTCTCATCTGAAATCAGTCAAGACTTATCCAAGACCAAGGTAACCAAAGCTCTGTGCCCTAACCTCTAGTCAATGGCTAGAGGAGACTTGAATTCTCATTGGACAACATTGAGGAAACCTACTTGCCAGCTGCCAAGTACTATTCCTTGCAAAACAAACTTGCTCTACTATAAATAGAGCTCAATTGTGGTCAGTTTATGTACACCAAAGCCATCTAACAGATGCTTTCCTCAAAATCTCTTTCTCTTGGCAAAAATGCCTTTCTTAGCAAGGTAGCTATCGGGTTTTGAGTTTGAGAGCAATTCTGCACAAACCAACCACTCACACACCTCACATACATCATATATGAGCTGATCAAACACTCACATAACATCTGAAACATCAATTTCACAAAATCACTTGCCATCCACACAAGTTTGAAGTGAAGTTGCAGCTGAGATGCCATAAACTGATCCAGTCCATTTCAATTCAATCCAAGTGTTCAAACACACTCCATATGGTGTAGGGAAGCTGTCCAGATCATCACAACTTGTCTGTAACACCTCCAACTCAAAATCACATCTGAACTTGCTGTCACGACTTGTAGGTAAGCACATACTTGATCATCTCTCAATCTATGCATATTTCCTCGCACAATAATTTGGCCATATGTTCATAATCATGCATGGAATGTTTTCCCTCAATTAATTGCATTGTTTGAATCGTGTATCAAAAATCCTAGCCTTCATGCAGAAATTAGGGTTCTTGAGGTCTCTTCGTGATTTCTTGTTGTATGTTTAATTTAAATGAAATTAAAGTACATAGACATGATCGTGAGGTTGAGACGAGCATAATGATATGTGGATTGCATGATATGATTACGTATTCAGTGAGATTGGATGGAAAATGCAAATCTAGGCAAACTGAAAAACGCGCGTGTTCTTGGTGTTGTTCTTGGCACCATTTTCATATATTTGAATATTTGAATTTTGTGATTTTGTTTAATTGATTCAAAAATTAATTTCTCTCTGAGTTTTAATGATTTTGAGTTGATTCTTTTTTTAATAATTCACAAAAATGTTAAAATATTTTATTTTATCAAAAAATCCCAAAAATATTATTTATTTCATATAATTGATATTTTTGTAAAGAATTAATATTTTGATTGTTTTTGGCATTTTAAATATTTTTTCTACATTGATTTTGCAACTTTTAATGCTTTCTAATTATTTTGTAGGTCAATACTTAATTTTTGAAGCATTAATCCAAGATCACAATTTGTTTTCCATGTGTTAAACAATTTTTGATCATTTTAATTGAATTTTTATTCAATTAAATACATTTTGAAAACAAATTAGGGTTTTGGATTAATTCAACCCTCATAAATCATTTTCAAAACACTTTGGGCCTCTATTAGAGTGTAAGACCCAACCCCCTTTTTTTGACCAAATCATTTTTGGGCCTCACTTATTGTATAAGTCCCGATACCGTCAAAAAACAAACGGCGCGATCGTCGCCTTTTTAAAATCATCTGGGCCTACCCTCGAGTAGTAAGACCCATTTATTTTTCTTTAAATCTTTTTGGGCCTCTTGAGAGAGTGTAAGACCCATCCCCCCTTGTACAAAAACTTTTTGGGCCTCACTCATTGTATAAGTCCCTCTGTACAAGTAAACGGCGCGATCGTCGCCCGTTTAAAAATAAAACTCATCTGGGCCTCTCCTTGAGCTATAAGACCCATTCAAAACACTTTGGGCCTCTAATAGAGTGTAAGACCCAATCCCCTTTTAACCAAAACATTTTGGGCCTCACTTATTGTATAAGTCCCTCTGCGTTAAAAGAAAACCTCGGCGCGATCGCCATTTTAAACGAAAAATCATTTGGGCCTACCCTCGTGTTATAAGCCCCACTCTTTTTCTTTAAACCTTTTTGGGCCTCTTGAGAGAGTGTAAGACCCATCCCTTTGTACAGAAAACCATTTTTGGGCCCCAGTAACTTGTATAAGTCCCTCTGTACAAATTCAAACAGTGCGCTGACTGATAAAACCCTGGGCCTCTCCTTGAGCTGTAAGCCCCAAATCTTTCTTTTTCAAAGCACTTTCTCCTTTGATTTTGAATATACTGTTGTTTTCAATCTTTCTTTGTTGAACAACTAACCAAACAGCATGGAAGCACTACAACCGAGTAAGTGGTTATCGCTTTCATTTACTGCTTTCATATTATAAACTGTATTGTGGGGCTGCTCACTGTAAGTCTCCTTTCATAAACTCATATCTACTGTGTAATAATAGTATAGATATTTTGAGTTTCCCCGGCAACTACGTCTAGAACTAGGTGACGCCGTTTCATTTATTCGTAGAAATAGACGCCTAGATCCCCAATAGGAGCACCAGATACAGTCTTCTCTTCGGCTGTCCTCCTTAGGAATCGTCAAGAAGATCTACTCCCCAAGATGAATGTATTCTCCGTGAATGGCATCTTTGAGTTTCTTCCAAATTCTCGAACTTTCCTGACTTGATCTATTCCTTGTGGATAGCTTGCCTTGAATGTCTCGGGGTTTGGGTACCCACTACGGTCATAATCTTGGACCTTAACTAAGGAACCCTCTTTAAAAGCTAAAAGTCGTTGGATAGTAAACCTCGCACGTTTACCAGTGGTTTTTATCTTTAAAAGAGTTATCTCTCCTAATGGAAAGGAGATGATAGACCCACGGGCTTCTTAAAAGCATCGGCCTCCTCTTGGGCATTATTCAAGGACCCTACGGCTTCTTAGAAGTATTCACAGCCTCCTCTTAGGCTTCATATAATGATCTCTTCCTCCGGGAATGATGGCCTCCTCTTGGGCTTCGTACAAGGACCCGTCGGCTTCTTAAAAGATTCCAGCCTCTTCTTGGGCTTCGTACAAATTGTCCCGACGACCTCCTAGAGGTATAGGAACAGAACCTAGTCATCCTCATAGAACAGTCCTTTCATAGAGTCTACTACTGTTTCTCGAAGCATGGTACAAAAGATAAAACTCTAGACTTGGACAGTCTAACTTCCTTGAGTCTCAAAGAAATTCTCAAGCACCCTTCGTTAAATAGGAAGGAAACCCGCAGACTCGGATAGTCTCAATACCCTTTGGATTTCCCGTTTCCTCAAAGAAAAGGAAATATCCCTGATCCTCAAATTAAATCCCTGTGTACAGTGTTACTCATATAAGAACTGATTTTCTCTTTTAAATCAGTATATTGGATCTGTCACTCAACTGAAACAGTTACAATAGCCTCCATCTCGGGCTTCGTACGAGATACCAAAATTCTCCCCAGTGGAGTCAAAACAACCTTTTAGCCTCTCTCTCAGGCTTTGTATGAGACACAAAAGATTCCCTCGTTGAGTCAATCACCTTTTTTTTTGCCTCCATCTCGGGCCTCGTACGAGATATAAATCCCTTAAGCAAGAGTCGAACTCTTTGCTAGCCTCCTCTTAGGCTTTGTATAACAATATGCCCCAGTGGGTCAAAAACCTTTAGCCTCTCTCTCGGGCTTTGTACGAGACACAAAATAGCCTCCTCTTAGGCTTTGTATAATGATTTTCCTAGCGGAAATTAGCCTCCTCTTAGGCTTTGTATAAGAAAACCACTGGTTGATCCAATCAACCTTTTAGCATTAAAGCTGTGCCTCGTTCACAGTACACAAACATCAACAACTCCTTTCCCATCATCTAATCGCTGTAAGCGGCAAGCCTCTGGATCATCTACATCCATGCCACTATCCCTCTTTTAGCATGAGAAATTCCTAAGGAAAGATGGCATTGCTCTACACTGAGTTAAAGTCTTCTCCTTCAGGTTAAACCCTTTCTTCGGAAATTATGGCATTGCTCGGATCCGCGTATCCCAGTTAAAGTAATTCTCCTTCTCCCCTCTTTAGAGATGTCAAATTCTCTCTAAAGCCGAGGTCTTTCAGCTTCACGTCTTGGGCTTTGAACAAGACACAAATAGACCTTTCAGCTTCACATCTTGGGCTTTGAACAAGATATAAATCACCTTTCGCTTCACGTCTTGGGCTTTGAACAAGACACCAAAAACCAATTTCCTCCCATAGAATAGGAGGAACTACGAACGCTCTGATTTGCCTGTTTCGGTAAACGGGAATACGTAGGCATAAGATCGAAAGAAAAGATCTTAGCGAGCGCAATCAACAAAAAACCCAAATCCCATATCTCCATCAATTAAAAGCAGTATTTCAAAAGCATCAGTCCTAACATCCTAATCCTTATTCCCCGCCAGAAACCTTTTGCCCAAGCCCTAGAAAGAAAGAAACCTGTATTGGCGAAATACAAATAACCAGTACAAAGGCCCCCCCACATTGATAGCATCCGTAACCTAACAGACCGCTGTTTAAACTCAGTATGCAAGCAGAGTTAATTGGAGACATCTATTTCCCTTCCTTATTCAGCTCACAATAGGATAAAAAATGAATCGACCTGTAGTTTTAAGCTCAAACCGCAGAGAGCGACCAGCGCTTAAGAACCGCGTCCAAAATCGCTCGCTACAAAGTGTTGTATACATTTTGTTCCCGTAACGCTTGTTTAAGTGTTTGGTTAAGGCACTTGCTTTTGGTTTGTGCGGTGAGGCATCACCATGGCATGAAGGAAGGAAGTTGCTAGCTAAGCATTGTAAAGGCGTCGAGCTAACGACATGAAACAAGCGCTTGTTGGGAGGCA
Organism: Lathyrus tuberosus; assembly: GCA_022829125.1. NCBI lineage: Eukaryota > Viridiplantae > Streptophyta > Magnoliopsida > Fabales > Fabaceae > Lathyrus > Lathyrus tuberosus. The sequence continues at coordinate 17,609,564 of JALAZF010000013.1, read as the reverse complement.
ACCCAATGATTCTTGAGTTTGTATAGTTTTATGTTTAGTAGTATAGTTAATATAAGTGACAATGGATGGAGTGAATGACAGAAAGAACCAATTTTGAAAAACAAAATTGTCCTACCCGCGCTTAGTGCGCGCAGAGGGCGCTTAGCGCGCATTGTTTTGCAAAGAAAAATCTCTCATTTTCCATCCGCTTTCACCAATTTTGGTCTTTGTGTTGAGTTAGTTTTAATTCAATTTTTTTAGGTTGTTTGAACAAAATTTTGTGTTTGCTCACAAGTTTGTTTTGATTAGCTTGAGGATGCATTTTGTGATTTTCCAAGTTTGTTCGTTCCAACTTGCGAATGTGTGGTGATGATATTGTTAAGTTTTGTACACGTCCAAGGTATGTGTTTATCGCTTTCTAAACTTTAGCATATTCATGATACTTAGGCTTTTTACAAACTTCCATGCCATTCATTCTTTTGTATACTTGTTCTTGATGTGAATCACTTTAGTTTCCACCTTTTTGTGAGGTAGCTTTTCATTGTTCATATATGCGCGGAGTACCAACATTCTTGTTCTAACTGGATTTTATTATGCTTACTCTTTTGTTTGTGTTGATTATATGAATGCATGAAAAGGATCAATGCATTTTGTTTCATTTTGAGCACAACTACCTAGCCAAATAGTTTATTCACCTTGTGAGTGTGTGATCATTTGTAACCGCTTTGAGCTTTTTGATCAATGTTTTATTTGAACTTAATGCTTGTCTATGAGTATTTAGTTCACTTATTTTTGCATGGATTTTTTTTCTTGAACCCTCAACTTTGTGTTGTTGTATGAATTTTTACCTTGCCTTAGAAAGTAGGGAGTATTCACATGATGATGTGGTTGAATTCAAGTTGGGAAGAGAATGGTTGTTTACTCATTGGTTGGTTTCTATGAGGTGGAAAAAGAAAAGAAAAAAGAGAAAAATGTGACAAAGAAAAGAAAAGAAAAAAAAAGAAAGAAAAAGAAAATCCTTGAGAAAGGAAACAAAAAGAGTTCAAATAATTGTGCTAAATAAGTACTGTGTGTTGTGTGACACTTGGGATTTTGGAAGAAGTTGATTGAAATTTTGTGTTTTAGTCTTTGTGAGTTGATCACTCCCTTAGGTTTAGGCAAGTTTTTGTTTCAATTACCTTTAGAAATCGCCCCTTGTTTGTTTACCCGACCACACTACAACCTTGAAAGTCCTTGTGATTCTTGCCTTTGTATTTTCAATATGATTTTTGGATGGTTGCATAATTTAGTCTATTGTTTGCATGATTGTTGTGTGAGCGATAAGTACCTTATTTTGTGTTTTTCATCTACCGATGATTGTTTTTGCTAGGTGTGATTCACATTTGAACTTGTGTTGTTTTAGGATGTTTGGCATGACTTTTGTATTTTGCATTTGTTTCGTGACTATGTTGTCGTCGTAGTTTAGTGGTAAGCATTTACTTTGTGTGTACCGTTTTTCATTTGAACCATTCATTTGTCCATTTTTCAAAACCTGTTGATTCGTGATTCTTTGGTTATTGCTTTTGTGTTTTCAAGTTTGCTTGATTCTTGTTTGAGGACAAACAAGCTTAAGTTGGGGAGAGTTGTTAAGTGCCAAATTGTGCATATTTTAGATAGTATTTTGTGGCCCTTTTCAATGGTTTCCTTGATATTTTATTAGTAAATATATTAGTTTTAGTGTAAATATGTAAGTTTTCGATTTTATTGTAAATATTGTGAATATTGATCATTTTGATGTTTTTTGACAGGTCTTCTAGCTTATATTTGATGATAGGAACAATTGGTGAAGGGAAGAAGACCTAAAAGTTGATTTCTGGCGCATTTTCTTCCAAAGACAGTAGCTAAAGTTCCTTGACCGCGCTTAGCACGATCAGGACCGCGCTTAGTACGATCAGGACCGCGCTTAGCGCACTTTAAGTCGGTTTAGCGTGTATTTTAAAAGAGATCGCGCTGAGCGCGCTCTAAGGCCACTTAGCGCGGTTTTAATAAATTTCATTCTTTCTAATTTTAATTTATCTCATTTTTGTAGGTATTCAAGCCTTGATTTCTATTCATTTTCATATAGAGCATTGAATAAGCTTTCCAACGCTTCCGACGGCGCGTCAATCGGAGTTGCGCTTCGAAAGTTATGAAGAGAATAAGATTTGTGACTTTGCTGATGGCGCTAAGCGCCCTCATAGCGTGCTTAGCATGGTTCGCTTCTTTTCAGCCCCTATTTAAGTCACTTTTCAGCATTTTTAGGGTATGGTTTTGGGGAATTTTGCTCCCAACTCTATCAAACTTCATTTTTCAGTAGATTAGCTTAGAAAACAACATGGAAGCTTGCATACAGATGAACCGGGGTGGATTGATCGTCGATCGGCTCTGACAAACCGCAAGATGTTTGGTTTATTTCTCTTCTTCTTTGTGTTTTTCTTCTATGTTGGGTTGTTGTATATGTATCTATTATGAACTCATGTATATTTGTCGCCCATGGCGTTGTATAAAACTTGCTTTACAAATCTCTATTGGTGATTGTCTCTGATTTTTGCTTTATGCGCGGGGTTTGGGTTGCGTTAGACATAACCCTCACGAACTTTGATTAGGGATGATTATCTATTAGTTTCTGGATTCTAGAGATATATTTAGAGCTAACAATCTTCAATAGGCGTCGAAGCTTAATGCCTCCGTGCCTTGAGTCGCGTGCGAGAGTGTCGGCGAGGGTAACACGGTTGTTCTCTCAACTTTGCGTTAGACATAACCTTTGTTGTGAGCGATGTTGGGTGATATTGAGGAGTATGGTAGGTTGAGTATAACTGGTCAGTGAGTTTAAGTATGTGAAGAGTCGATTATGTACATGCCGGATAAGTTTGTCTTGCTGAAGAATGAATTTGTTTTATGTTTTAATATTTACTTTTTTGTTTTCTTATTTTAAACCATTTTAATCCAAACTCATAAACGCGAGAGATTGTCGAACGACATTCTTTCCCTCGAACCGATCCCTGTGGACGCGACATATATCCCGGAGGGAATTCTTCCGAAAATAAATATTTTTGCTGCTTGCCGCTATTCTGCAACCAACACAAACTTAATAAAGGGTGTGAAAATACCTTTGTTGTTGTTGTTGCTGTCTTGCTCCCTTCCTCTTCTTTCACTTCTGCAGGCTTTCTAACTGGTGGTTTCATTGGAGGAATCTTCACGGCTAAAATAAACAGAAAAACATTCATTATATGTTAAAATAAATAGACAAGGAAATGTTGGGTCAAAATCCTCCCGTTCCATCAGATTCAATGCGAACATCTTCGATCTCAATATGAAGATGCCCTTTAAAACTGTCTAATGTATGTTTGGTCGGAACCACCCGCTGTGCTTTCGGTTTTGATTGCTGGCGAAGGATTTTAATAGAATCCCCACAGACGAAACAGTCTAGAAATTGAGGGGCAAGGGCCACTCCAAAATTACTGGCGAAGGATTTTGATAGAATCCCCACAGTCTGGAAACAGTCTGGATTTTGATAGAATCCCCACAGTCGTTTCGTATCGTTTCTCAGGAGGAACGTACGAAGGGATCTTTAAGTTCTCCATTTTCTTTTAAAAAAATTCCTTCAGAGTAACAGCTGCGTTGCAGACGGTTCGACCAAGGTCATCTAGCCGATAAACAGTTTCAAAGTATTTTTGGAAGGCTTGGATTTCTTTAATGTGCGTCGAAGTACCTTTCTTCGCTTTTTCCTGCACAAAGAGGAAAGCCTTGTTAATGTGGTATGCAAATGCAGCCACGTCGAAAAATTCCTCGGCGTTATAAGCCTTCCACCAGTCATCGAATTGTTGAGTACAAAGGAAGCTTGGTTCGAAAGCTACTGGAAGAAGATGTGCTCGACCAGCATACCGTGCAATTTACTTAATGGCCATTGTTTCACTATGATTGGCGTTGTAAAGAAGGATATCACTTTTCTTGTCATAGATCGGTCGGGGTAAGACTTGAACCAATCCAAATTGTCGAGCGACAAGATTTGGTTGGTAAGTAGTTAATGTGACTTGGCTTTTGGAGAGGTTAAATATGAGGGTTAAGACCCTAGGAGTTAAGAAGGCTTCCCAGATCGCAACAGATTCTGCAGCTTAAGCCTTCGACGGCGCTGGGAATGGCCTGGTAAACCACTCAGGACCACGCTTCCTTGTCGAAAAAGGAGCCATGTTGGGTTTAAAATCATAACGTTTGGCGAACATCATGATGGAGTTGGTGAAAGCCTGTTGGACAGGTCGACCATCATCAACAGGTGTTAGTTTCACTAAACGCGGGCCTTCTACTCTTAGATTCTTCACATCATCAGCAACTTCATTAATCTGATTCTTGTGGGGAAGACAAGCTTCAAATGAAGCATTCAACCACAGTTGAAGAAGCCAAAAGGGTCCAAAGAGTAGTAAACTTCCCTTGTCACTAAGGCTTTTGAGTTGGGTGACTCCTTCGCTCATGGACTCATAGAGGCTGGCTAAGATCAATTCGCTCAAACATAAGTCATGGCCAGAATGTAATTGGTTCTCCATGGTCAGAAACTTTCTAGCAACTTGCAGTGACTTCGAGCAGAAGACACAGCATGACAGCCACATAGTTAGGAAAGCTATATGTTCGACGTCCAACACATCCTCTCTGCTCTTATCGTGATAGTGAGCTATGTGGGTCGAATAAGCTGCTTTAGAGGTAGTAAATCCTATGCTATCCTCAGCCATAAAGTCAGGATCATAAGTATTCCCAGTAGGTTTGAGCCCTATGATAGCGGTTATGTCGAAAAAAGTGGGTGTCATCATGCCACATGGGAGATGAAGGGTGTAGTGGGTGCTGTCCCAGAAGTACAAGGACGAAATCAGCATATTCGAGCAGTAATCAGGTCCTACTTTTGATAGCATAATCAGGTCATAAATACCCATTTTCTTCCAAACATCAAATTTCATTTTTTCCAGTTTGTTCAACCACCCTAAATAATCAGAGGGATCCTTAAAGGTCGGGCTTGATCTAAAAACCCTAAAATTGTTCATGTATCTAAGGTCAATAGCCTCTTCAGTCGGAGGATCGTTTGGATTAGCAGGATTTTCAATGCTAGCCCTAGGTTTCCTACATTGTCCTACAGGTTTGTATTTATGATAAGAGTGGAAGTATTCCTTAAGCCTAGCAGGATCTACAATTAAATCAGACAAAGGACCAAATAAAGCCAATGGCTTGTCAGAAACGGTTAAAGGAATAAGTACCTGAGAAGCGTAAATTCTCTTTTTCTCTTCATCAAGAGGTTCAGGTAGATATTGTTGGTTTCCCACCATGGTAGGTCTAGAAACATAATCAAATAGAGCAGGTTGAGAAATCTTCTTTGGAGCTCTCGCAGGTTTGGCAGCATCCTTGGTGACCTTGGTAGCATCTTTGGTAGAGCGTGTGGAGGAAGCCATTGTTGAAAAATGAAGAAGATTGAGTTTTGAGATGCAAAGGTTTCTGGAGAAATATGATAGTAAGGAAGCAGAAAAGTGAAAATAATTGTTGGAAAGGGTATTTATAAGTTGGGAAATGGAAACGGTTTGAAAAAATTGTGAAATGTTTAGAGTGATAGTGGGACACGTGTTTTCCTCACAATTCTTATTGAAGCGGTGGTAATAAGTGCCTACTTCCCCATGATCTCCTAGACCCTAGGAAAAGGTAATGATGATAGAGATTTTTGCGTGATTTGAAAAGACATGTCAGAGGTAGCAATAATGACTGTGACGTCATAGGTCTGCTGAAAGGAAAGTGAACAGTTGGAACCACGAGTAAGAGTCGAAGCCATGCAAGGTTTGAATGAGGCGTCAAATGACATTCTCAAAAAATGTCTTTTTCTTCAATAATGTCGAAAATGACATTTTTGGGGGGCAATTTGTTAGCTCCTAATTTCGACGCCTGATATTGGATTAAGAATTTCATTCTAAGAAATAGGATATCTAAAGTTTTCGAGACTTCGACAGGAATGGTACTCCTAGAAGATTTAGTTGAAGGCGTCTTCATGCAAGAGGGAAGTATTTTAGGGACTTAGAAATATTTCTAACAATTTGGAGATGTTCTTCAACAGAAGGTTGATGGGTGTCGTTTGATTCAAGGATTCAAATTTAAATAATGGAGGGAACTTTGTCCTTATCCATTTGAGAGAAAGAGACACATGGTGAACATCTAAAGAATGAAGATATGTAGAATGCCATGTGTTTTGCTCTGATTAGTAGGCCGTTAGTGGGTAGTTATTTTTCACCATTATAAATAGCAAGTCTCAGTATTAGGATTTGTGTGTGTTAAAATTGTACAAATTTCTCAAAATTACTCAAAGTATCTGTGTGTAGCAAGAAAAAAGTTTTCTGAAGAAATGTACGTGTTATGCAACACCATTTTTCTTATTCAATGCAATCCAATTAATTTCCACTCAGAAGTTTACCTTTTTTTCCTTTATTTTGTTAAGTTACTTTCCAATGCACTTTTAATTATTTCCTCGTATTACCTTCCTTTTAAGTATTGTCGAAATGCCTGTGTTTCCAAATATGAACGTAGTCGGAATGTTCAACATTATTTTCGTAACTTTTTAAATCGTTTTAGCACATGTCCTAGGATCTAGTTTGGCCGATCCTGCAAGTTACTAATTTTTTTTATAAAATTGATAGACCAGAGGTTGTTTACTATTTTTCCCAGTAAACATCTATATATAAATCAGATACATTAGTTATTCAATAAATTTCAAAATATGAAATTTGCTTATAATATAAAATGGAGGGAATATTTGTTCGGACGTATTTAAACTTATCTAACAAGATAAGTTTTGTGAGACTATTTATTTAAGAAAATTTATAAAAATAACTTAAAATATTATTCTTAATCATATTTTCATAATTAAAAAAAAAACAAATTAATTTTTTTATATTTTAATTAAAAATATAATATAATAATAATAATAAAATCATTTATATTTATTTAAATAGATTAATATGATATATTTAAAAAACTTTTTTATGGTATGAAGCATAAATATTTTAATTAAGGTCATTGTAGAATAGATCGTAAGTTCTGTAAGTAGTTGGTCTGACTTATTTTCACTCCTAAATAAAAAATAAAGACTCGAAATATTTTATTACATAATTATATTTCAATAATTATTAGAAATGCTTACAGTTAATGGAAATGCTTATAGTAAAAATGAAGGAGTACATCTATGACAAGTGGTTTGTGCTCTATATATTTGATAGTATCTGATCAGAAAGTAGATTAGTGGCAAGCAACGTCGTCAGCTCCGCTACTCTAGGGATGATGAGACGGTGGGGGTGTACCTGCAAGGTACTCCGATGCCAAAGTTAGGACTGAAGCAAGCAAGTACAAAAGTAAGAGTGAGAGTTAGAATAGAATGTAACTGACCCTCTCATGAGAGAGGGTATTTATAGGCTGCCTCCAGCACAGGGCCAACGGTCATCTGCTTTGGGCCTTGTGACCCAGCCCAGTGCAGATAACTGCCAGGGCTTACGTGGCGTAGTGAAGACCAGCACGTGGTATTCGCCCTGGAGTAACGGTCCCGTGATCTTTGGAAGGTGGGTTGACCAGCTCTTTCGGAAGTGGGCGTTACCTGATGACGTGTCCCCGTAGGGAGGAGCACGTGGAGAGATAGGGAGGAGAGTCGTGACCTCTCCTCGCGTCAGGAAGTCTCTGCTCGACACTAAAGTCATTGAATGTGCCCGACAAGGAAGTGAATTGGGCCATATTGGGCCTTACATCGCAATATTGGGTTGGGCCTGCCTGACGGATGGACAGGCGCCGACCCAGTCCGAAATAGGAGCCCCCTAAGTCGTTGCTCTAAAGGGTCGGAATAATGACTTAAGAGGCAGCCCTTTCGTCGGGGACTGGTTTAGTAGGGCAGCATGCCTGTAGTGCCAACCCGATGGGAAATCCAAGTGGCTGGATGCAGGGGTGTCCGCGGGGCAGAAGCCACGGGGACCGCTATTCCTCTGGAATTTGAGAGGCTATATGTGGTTGACGCTGTGAGGAGATGAAAGGAGATGGATGCGCTCATCAAGCGGGCACTGGGAGGAAACAAAAAGACGCACGCGGGGTCCTGAGTGCCACGTGTCACTTGTTATCAATATCTAGGGCGGCTAGGATCCTAGGCACTCAAGTACATAGGGACGCCTCGAGTCCTGTGACGGCCATATAAATAGAGTCGGGTTCGTTCCATTTGTACGTTTCCACTTTCTCCACTCGCAACCTTCTCTCTCTCATTTAACTTCTATCGCCATTCCTCCACCATACGCCGCCGCACTGGAGATTTCCAACTGCCGCTACAAGTAAGTTTCTAGCTTCTACTTTCTGTTTAATATTTTCTACGGTGGTTTCTACGATGAACTGATGAAGTTCCCGGGGAAGCCACGGAGTTTCCGAAGAATACGACGGGGCTTCTTTAGATCTCTGATGAATGCCCCGGGGGCCTGGGATGAATCTCCCGAGGACCTGATGAAGGTTCCGAGGACACCGGATGAATTCCCCGAGGTCGTGGGATGAAGAAGTCGGGGACCTGATGAAGGCCCCAGGGACGTTCGATGGGCACCCCGTGCATATCTGCGCGTGTCTTTGAGATTCACGTCTCCCCAATACGGGACATCCCCGAGGGAGACCCTGGTCGGGAGCACTTTCTGAGCAGTTCCTCGTATCTATTCTTCGCCCTGTCACTTGATTTGCGGTGGAAGGGTGGATTTGATCTGGACTATCGAATTCACCAATTCCCTATGCTTTTCAGGTAAAAATGGTGAGCATGGTTGTGGGGATCATAGAGACCGACAACGAGCCAGACTCCCTCTTGGCACCGATCACCGTTGTCGAGGAGCGGCCACTAGAAGACTGGCCTAGCAAGGAGCCTCTGGGCATCCCATCCCTGTTTGCCACGGACTCCTGTGATGCCTTCGCCACTGTCAAGAATCACTGCGAGGGCTCTTCGAAGAACTGGCTGGTGTACAAACCACTAGCACATCATCGCATATGCTCGAGATTCAAAGGGATGAGATTCCCTCTGTACGAGTTTACTTTCAACGAGGCGGGCTGGCGCCTGCCCTTCTGCGATTTCCAACAAGAGGTGTTCACTTGGTCGCGCTTGGCACCCTCGCATCTTCACCCCAACGCTCTTGCCTTCATTCGCGCATTCGATCTCGTCTGTCGACACCTCTGCATCGGGGCGACCATACCTCTGTTCTTCCGCATATTTCACCTGAAGAGGTAGACGATCGATGGAAGACATGGTTGGGTATCTTTCAAACAAGTGACCAGGCTGTTCCGGGCCTATGTGGACTTTGTCCGCCATTTCAAGTCGCGGTATTATGTCGTGAAGCCTATCTTGTTCAAGGCCGCGGAGACAATGTACAACCGGGTGTTCAAAGAAATAGACGGGCAGTGGATGGAAGTCCTAGTGGCGAGGTTACCCCTATACTGGACGGAGGAGCACTTCTAGACAGGCACGGACAGCTATATATTTAGCCCGGGCGCACTGGCCGAGGAGGACCGTCTGGCTCACGAGGAGATAGTTAAGTTCACCGGTGGTTTTAAACCTGCGCAGCTTATGACTCTAGATGGGAAATTTATCTGTAACGACAATGGGGAGATACTAGAGGAGGCTCGGTTGATCAATACGAGGGCCCTCCTAGAGACATTTTCCAACGAGGACGCCCTCGAGCTGTTAGGTGGAGAGAAACTCCTTGGTTGGGCTCCTCTATACATTTTTGTCTTTGGTTTACTGATGTGTTTCTATTTCTCCATTGCAGGAAAAATGTCGAGCACGGAGGAGCGTATTAAAAAGTTGGTAGCTACTCGAGGTTCGAAGAAGAGAGAAAAGGGACGAGTCGATCAAATCCGGCAGCAGCGACCAGGTCCCATCCCGATAACCAGGGACTCCTCCAGCTCCCCTCAGTGTAGCCAATCTCCTAATTCGCAGGGGTCTCTAAAAAGATAGCGAACAAGCGAGCAGGTGCACGTTGATCTTACTGAGATCCCTCCCACCGAGAAGTCCATGCTCCCGCCATGTCATTCGAGGTCAAATTTCTTCTCGGGGGTCAACTCCCCAAATGTTAGTGCACCTAAAGTCCAGACCATCTTAGGGGCTAACCAGGTTTCGAGGAGAAAATCCTTGGTGGAGGACATGGCCGCGATGATGCGTTTTTTTGCTACGGCCCTGGTCCTAAACGGAGAAGCATGTCCATCAGCGGAGCTGACCAAACTGCAGGATAGCTTCGTGTCAATCGAGGCCGAGATGAAAAAGCTGAGTAAGGACCTCGCGGAGTGCAAGAAGTAGAATGAAGCTCAGGTCGAGCTTCTGGGACAGTTGGAGGGGAAGCTAAAGAGTGCCGTTGAGGAGAGGAAGAACCTCCTGGAGCGGATCGCCGAGTTGGAGGCGGCTGTCCGACCTACTGAAGAGGAAGTTGAGGACGACAAGCTGCTGACCTCTCAGGCTGAATTGATCGTGAAGCTCCGGCAGACCGAGCAGGACGTCCTTCAGGCGGTCGAGGTGGGCATTGCTAACGCTGTGATGCAACTCCGGATCGTGAACCCCGACCTCATCATTGAAGGGACTGGCCTTTACCATGATGTGGTTGAAGATCAGATTATCCCACCGGAGTCCGAGGAGGATGGTGACGACGAGACTATGGGAGACGGGCAGCCTGAGGATAACACAGTTGTTTAGCTTTTCCTTTGCTTATTTTGTTTGGCCTGCGTGCCACTTTTTGTAATGACTTTGTTTAGTTCGGCCTGCGTGCCGTGATTTTGTAATGACTTTTGCCCGGCCTACGCGCTAGGGGCTTGTGATATTTGTATGTACTTTCTGAACAATGGGCTTCTGCCCGATTCTATTGTATTGTCTTTCGTTATTTGTGTGTGTGATGTTTGCATGTTTGATGATATATCATTTTTATCTAAGTAATTGGGAGTTTCTCTCGACTTTGTTGATCCTCGACAGTGTAGGGAACTGGTCGAGTGGTCGGAGCTGTGTTCTGACCTTAAAAGAGGCCAAGAGCTCAATTGAGGTCTTAGCTTCGTGGCGTGGGCTTCCCATTGCGAGCAGGATGCCCTGCCAAACTGGTACGACAATGATGGAACTCGGTTGAGGTGTCCCCGTCGGATCAACGGTCCTCGCGCACACACAACGCGGGCCCTTGTCTTTTTGTCTCAAGGGGAGTCTCACTTGTACGTTAGTGCGCCCCCGTAATCGCGACACAAATGGGTCGCGGGCAGTTTAACTGTAATACTGTTTAAGCTTTTCAGCATTCCATGGTCGAGCAAGTTCCTCCCCGTGTAGACTTTCGAGGTAGTAGGCTCATGTAACTGTTTTCGCGCGGACGCGGTAGGGGCCCTCCCAATTTGCGGCGAGCTTGCCTTCTCGTGAATCTTTATGGTTCCTTAGTAGTACGAGGGTGCCCACCTGAAAATCACGTTTAATAACTTTGTTGTTATAACATAGAGTTATCTTCTGCTTGAGCGAGGCTTCACGGAGGGACGCGCCCGACCTTATCTCTTCGAGGAAGTCGAGCTCTTCCTGGAGGGCCTCATCGTTCGTCTCCTCGTCGAGGGGAGACTCCGTTCTTCTCGAAGGTTCCCTTATTTCCACCGGGATCACCGCCTCAGTTCCGTAAGTCAAACGGAATGGGGTCTCCCCAGTAGTGGAGTGCGGGGTTGTTCTGTGGGCCCAGAGGACGTTGTGTAGCTCTTCAACCCATCTTTTCTTGGCGTCACCCAGTCTCTGTTTCAGGCCTCGCAGGATCACCCTATTCGCAGCTTCAGCCTGGCCGTTAGTTTGTGGGTGCTCGACCGAGGTGAAGTGTTGCTTTGTGCCCAGCTTCGCGACGAAGTCCTGAAAGTTCTTATCAGTGAATTGTGTCCCGTTGTCGGTGATAATTGCCTAGGGCACGCCAAACTGGGCTAGTATGTTCCTCTTTTAGAAATGTAGTATGTTGTGGGCCATGATTTTGGCCAGGGCTTCAGCCTCGATCCACTTCGTGAAAAAATCAACGCCGACGATCAGGTATTTGTTCTGGTACGACCCCACGACGAAGGGCTCGTGGATATCCATCCCCCACACAGCAAACAGCCAAGGGGACGATAGCGTTTTGAGATCACTGGGCAGGGCCAGGTGCATGTCCCTGTGTCGTTGGCATCTGTTGCACTTTTTGATGTGTTCCTTAGCGTCCTGCTGCATGGTGGGCCAGTAGTACCCTGCTCGCAACGCTTTATGGGCTAGTGATCATCTGCCGAGGTGTTGTGCATTGATCCCCTCATGGATCTCCTGGAGTATGTCGGGGACCTTGGACTCCTCGACGCACCTGATTAGAGGGATCGAGAAGCTGCGTCGATATAGTTTGTCTTCGACGATTGTATAGAAGCAGGCACGTCGCCTAACAACTCCGGCGTTTTTAGGGTCATCGGGTAGTTTGCCCGTGCGGAGGTACTCGTAAACCGGGGTCATACAGCTATGGTTGTATCCAATGGCGTTCACTTCAGCCGCGGGGACGATTTTCTCGATGCTCGGGCGAGAGAGCACCTCTTGAATGACAGATTTGTTCCCGCCTTTCTTCTTTGTACTTGCGAGTTTCGATAGAATGTCCGCTCGAGTATTGTGTTTGCGCGGAACGTGATTCACTTCTGCCGAGAAGAAATTTTTCATCGTTTCCTTCACTAGAGCCAAGTATTCGATGAGGCTGTTGTTCTTGGCTTGGTATTCTCCCTGTACCTGGGAGACCACGAGCTAGGAGTCAGTGAATATTTTTACCTCTTTGGCACCGAGGTCTTCAGCTAAGCGTAACCCGGTGAGGAAAGCCTCGTACTCGACCTGATTGTTCGATGTCGAGAAAGACAATGTGAGGGAGACTTCGATCAGGAAACCTTCCCCGTTTTTGAGGAGCATTTTTGCTCCGCTGCCTGTCGAGCTCGATGCCCCGTTGACGTAGATCGTCCACTTTTGGGATCCGTTGTTCGAAGGCTCTAGGAGGGTCATTTCCGCCACGATGTAGTATTTTTACCGATGTAGTAATAGTTGGGGTTATCCCCAGAATCGGTCTCTCGAGGACTGCGTGTAATTATAAGTGCAGATGCTATTTCAATTAAACAAAAATGCCTTTGGGGTTTGTTTGTTGTAAAAATTATAATAACTATTTAGCAAAAAAGAAGAATGAGTAAAATGACTTAAACAAATAAGAGAATTATGCTAGGGAATGTGTATAAATTGCTCTGCAATAAACCCAATTTTCATTCAAGAGATATACATCAATCCTTTTCTTACCCAATCTTATTAGTGTTTTTCCTTAATTCCTTAACAGAAAAACCTTTGATATTCTCCCTTGATCCTAATTCCTTAGCAATCTTAGAATAACATCAAGCAATAGTTTTGACATGATTTATAAAGGTTATTGCGGGGTATCCTCATTCCTAAGCAATATCTACCGCAATATTATTTTGCAAAAGCATTAGGTTGGTTTTTCCGACCTACTCCTAATCGTAAATCAAATTCAATTTGTCCGATCGAAAAAGCATTAAGAACATTTCAAAATAAAAGATTAAAGGAAGAATGCATAATCTCATAAAATAATTCAAATAAGGTTCATTACATCGCAATTTAGGGACACCCCCTAGCATTGGGGGGTTTAGCTACTCATAGTTCTAAAAGAAATTACAAAATAAAAGCAAGACATTACAAGATTATTGGATGACTACGATCTTCAATTGCTTCCGCTCATGAACAATCTTCATTCTCCAAAACCCTTGATAGCCTCAAACTTTAGCGTCAAATATTCCGTCAAATCAAAAGTTCTTTCTAGCTTCTCAAAAACAAGTCCAAATAGCCCCAATTCACCCAGATCGATTGGAAATATCCAAAGTGCCCCCACAACTTAATATAGGGAGAAAATATGGAAAATTTCTGAAAATCAGCGTCAAAGCTGACACGGGCCGTGTCAGTCAACACTGTCGGCCGTGTTAGCTTGCTGGATTTTATAACCGAAATTGTTTCGATCATAACTTTTGATCTGTAAGTCTGTTTTGGTTCCCGTTCGAAGCGTCGGAAAGCCAATGAAGAGAACTACAACATAGTATAGACAAGGAACTTGGTTGCCCAATATTATTCCATATTTTTTGAATTTTAGGTCCGAGCATCCTCTACTTCATTCCAAAAACTCTTCTAAATCCCCGGAACTTCCATTTTCTTCGCACGAGTCCTTTGGGCTTTTCCACCCAGACCTGAAACCATTGAAAACTACCAAACCAAAGTATAAAATGCAACATAATTGAAATAAAACATCAAATCATAAAATGTGAGAATAAAATATGACAAGTAAAATTGAATTGAAAAACAATGAAAAGACAAACAAAGTGCTAACGATTTTTTGGATTGATGCCGAATAAGTGACGGGAACATAGTAGAAATGGTGACCGATCACAACCCCAAACTTATCTTATTGATTGTCCTCAAGTAATGCTCGAGACAGCAGAAAGGTCACCCCCGAATTAATCAAAATTATCTTACCACAATACCATTGAGATCTTGCGCGACTCTCTTTCCACTTTCCTTTCAACGTTTCCTTCTTACCCGATTTTTTTTTACGTTCTGCTACACTTCCACATCAAAGTACCTCTTTACTTGTCAGCTTTTCACACTCTCACCAAATCTCTCAGGTTAAAGTGCTTACACTCAATAATCATAGCATGCAAAGTCAACTCATAAGCTTGAATAACATCTATTTTCATCTCATACGCACACAGCACACACTTTTTGAGGGCTTTTATGGTTGTAATGAGGCTTATGGACAAGGTGGGATAAACAAACAAAAGGGAAAAACGAGTGGTTTTTTGGCTCAGACTCAGTGTCGTCATTCTTATCACTGTGTTATTTGTTCTGTTTCACAATCAAGGGTATCGGGCATTATTTTGCTAGGATTCTTTAGTTTCTACTCAATTGTTTCTTTGAGCTTACTTTTTTAATTCTTCAAACTAAATCATCCTCTAGGTAAGTGTTTTATTTTTATTTTCTCTTTTTTTTTTCAAAACTTTTCTTTCTTTTTTTTTTCTTTTTGCACTTACCTAGTTCTTATAGGTATCCCAACCCCAAACTTAGAATTTTTCACAGATCAAAAATCAACAACACTTATCTGAGCAGGGTGAAGGAGTGTTTGGGCTCATGGTTTAATTATGCAGTTAATAAACAAATAAAGGGAAGAAGGCTCGAGGGGGTTAACGAAGGATAACATAAAAAGGGATGGCTGGAAAGGCTCGGGGTTAAAAACAAACAAGTGCCTCAGTGTGTATACGTGTGCATTGAAATTCCAATAGATAAGTACGCAAACTAAAAGTGGCAGAGACATACCTGAAGAACTCTCATAATGATAATGTGTTTGGCTTTTTATGATCCTCACCATGTTTGGTATAACTTACAGGTTTCAAGGTACTTTTAGTGTGATGTAGCTTCATCTCCGTCTCGGGTGCACAGTACTCCCGTATCAGTCCGGTGTCAGAAAGTCACGTCTAATCATTCACTTCAGCAGTACCAACTTTAAGGGGTTTCTTAGAAATCAAGTATGGGTTGCGTCTTCTCATCCACTAACTACAAGCCTCATCATTCACCCGTCACAAATACCTTCAATCTGTAACACACGAAATACAAAACACACCAATCAACGGTACGAAGATGAAATAACATAAATAAAAATACTGAAAGAAATAAAACCCCCCACACTTGAACTAAACATTGACCTCAATATTTTAGAACAAGCTAGAGAGGGGAACTCATAGAGCCTCAATGCGGAGGGACAAAGACTGAACGCCTGCCAGACACAGGCCGTGTCAGGATTCTGTCCTTATGATAACACAAATTTATATCATATTTTTACTTCAATTTATGTTAGTTCTTATTTCGTTTTTCGCCTAATAATCGATTTTCTCGAGATTATTTAAGTGTTTTTGCAGGTAATCACATTTCACAAGTCAAAGTATGCTAAATGTAGAAAAGAACCAAAACATGCAAGAAAAGAGCAGAAAAGAGAAGAAAAATTGAAGAATTCATTTTTTGCTGATATCACGATCGTCATGGGAGTGCCACGACCGTGGCAGCTCCAAAGTTCACCACGACCGTCACATGTCACCACGATTGTCACGCGCTTAAAGTGCACGTTGGATGTAGAGACTCAACCACGAATTCTCAGAGGAAACAGTTTTACACGATTCCATCACCTCCGAAGATTTCTAGGTCCAACGTGGGATAACCGTTGGCATGCATGGCTAATTTTTCTCCAACTTCCACATGATGCTCAGCCTATAAATAGAGACACTCACAAAGAAGAAGGTGTGGCCATTTTCGATTTCGAAGTATACCGTTGTGCTGCCAAAATTACTTTCAGATGTTTCATTCTTTTTACATTGCATTTCCGTTTCCTTGTAACCATTACCGAACAAAAGTGACAGTTTCTCACACTGAGGGACTGTTACAACTTAGATTTAGATTCCTTTGTTTCATTGCCTTCAACCTTGCATTTTATTATTTCCAAGCAAGAGCCTACCAAGTTGTGGAGGAATTGCTGCTACCATTGTTACTGAATTCCAGGTTCCGTTATTTAATTCATGTTTTGTTTGTTTATTTCTTAACTATGTCTGTGATCGTTTATTTCCTTGCTTTAGCGTTTAATTTCCAAATTATGTCGAGCTAAACCGATATTATCGGTGTATAATGAAGTAACTAAAATGAATTAATTTTCTCTAAGCTAAAATCAGTAATCAACCCTTATTCTGGCTTCGATTTCTTAATATAAAACCCAAGCTTTTATTACGAGAGTAAAGAAGTAACATAGGTTAAAGTCAAGATCCACGGGAGTGTGAGGCTTTACCCGGATAGCTGAAATCGGGCATTAGGTTTAAAAACAGCGGAAGCGCTTTAAAGTTAATTAGGTTTAATTAGTTTTCAAAAAGTATTTTTAACCTCATACGGGCTAGCGAGAGTAGACGTATTGACTTAGAAGTATAGTCTGAGGCAAGATCCACGGGAGTGTGAGTTGAGGGCTTTTAAACCTGTTTCTCCTACAGATGAAAAGGGTGATAAATCTCTATAGGCTTAGGTTTGATTAATTCTACGGAGGTTACCGAATTATATACCGATAACTTATTCATAACTAGTATTCCCAAATTTAAATTTCCCTTTAATTTCCCGTTTAAACTAAAAACCCAAATTCTGATTAGCCTTAGATAAACATAGTAACGATAGATAACGGTGCGTTCGATTTCTAGTCTCTGTGGGATCGATAATCTTTTAAAACTACGCGATACGACTGTATACTTGCAGTAATCCTAATTCGACTCATAAAGTCGCGATCACCTTAATCCACGAAAAAAGAAAGAGAATTTTTTTTTCAGTAGGGCTGATACGGGCCGTGTCATCTGACACGGGTGGTCGTGTCAGCTGATTTTTTTTTCCGCTACACTAGGGCTGACACGGGCCGTGTCAGCTGACACGGGCGGCCGTGTTAGCCTACTTAAATTTTTTTCTCTCCCTACAGTAGAGTTGACATGGGTCGTGTCGGCTGACACGGGCGGCCAGGTCAGCCTACTGAAATCCATCTTTTCTTCACTTTTTTCATGACTTTTCTCGCCCTCCTGACACGGGTCGTGTCCGGTGACACGGGCGGCCGTGTCAGGCCCCTGTTTTTCACATTTTTGCCGTATTTCCGACGTTTTCTTCATTTTTTCTCTTTGTTTCCTCCGCTCTACTAGTGCAGCATCTGTGAGTGCCTAACAAAACAAAATAGACAAACAAACAAAAACAAAATGATTAGCATTAAAGGGCGTGGGTTACCTCCCACGAAGCGCTTCGTTTAATGTCACATGGCTCGACGGGTTACTCCGCAATGCTATGGGGGTACTTCAGCTTACATGTTTTGTTGCTTTTGTTGCTTGACCTTTCCGCAACAGAGCACCAGTCAGATTCAGGACTACGAGCTACATTGTGAATCAACTCATATCCAACTTCCACATTCTTCCTTTGATGTTTTTTTCTCTTCTTTCTTTGATGCTTCTTCCTCTTATTGACTTCTTGACTGGATGTTGGAGTCTTGCTAGGTGCAATACATGACTCAGATGCTGCAACCTGATTGTATGCCAAGTACTCGCTCTTCTGGCGAAGACCTCGTACGACCAACAGACGAACCTGAACGTCTTCTTTCTGTAAAAAGATGTATCCAAGAATACTGCTTAACTCACGATATCCCTTTTCCTTTATCAGAACCTGAATCTCAATCCGATCCTGAACTCGAATCCGAATCAGATTCCGAATCAGAACCAGACATGGCTGATCTACCACAGAACCGACCTCTTAAATATTATGCTGCCGCATCTTAACAAGAACCTCACAACAGCATTGTCGCTCCAGCTATCAACCGAAACGATTTCGAGTTAAAACCATCGCTGTTATCTGCTGTACAACAAAATCAATTTTTGGGGAACCCAACAGAAGATCCGAACGAGCATCTAACCAAGTTTGTGCAGTATGCAGACACAGTGAAAGCGAATGGTGTAACCGCAGACGCCATAAGACTACGTCTTTTCCCTTTCTCATTAAGAGATAGAGCTTGGGCTTGGTTGCAATCCTTGCCATCAAATTCTATAACTTCTTGGGAAGATTTAAAGAAGGTCTTTCTGGCAAGATATTTTCCGCCAAGCAAAACAGCTATGCTGAGAGCCCAAATCAACAGCTTCAGACAAAAAGACAACGAGTCTTTATATGATGCGTGGGAAAGATACAAAGATATGAGGAGGATATGCCCGCATCATGGTCTTGAGGATTGGTTAATTATCCACACGTTTTACAATGGTCTCTTGTATAACACAAGATTGACAATAGATGCCGCCGCAGGTGGTACACTCATGGATAAACCCTATGATGAAGCCCAATAACTAATCGAGAGTATGGCTCAGAATCACTACCAATGGGGAGGTGAAAGAACTCAAGTGGAGAAATCCCAACCGAAAGGAGAAATGTACGAAGTATCTAGCCTAGATGTCGTCCGTGCTAAGGTAGACGCAATAGCTCAAAAGATATATAACTTGACCATGACACCCACAGCCACCGTAGCTACTGTAGCGCCAAACTGCGAATTATGTGGAACAGCTGGACACGCTGCCCCTGAATGCCAAGTTTTAGCAGGAGCCTCTACAGATCAAGTGAATTATGCTCAAGCAAACCCTTATGCAAATACCTACAATCCTGGTTGGAAGAATCACCCCAACTTCTCTTACAAAAACAACAATGCACTGTATGCACCTGGTCAAGCACCTGCTGCACCACCAGGTTATCAAAAGGCTGCAACAGCTGCTCCGAATGTTCCTAGGAAGTCTAACCTCGAACTGATGATAGAGAACTTCATAGCTACCCAGACTCAAACAAACAAAGAGTTCCTGAATCAAAACGTTCACACTAGTGAACAGATTAAGCAGTTAGCAAACAAAGTAGACGCTTTGGCCACTCACAACAAAATGCTCGAAACTCAAATTTCCCAAGTGGCTCAACAACAAGCACCTACTGCTGCTCCTGCTAGAACATTTCCTGGACAGCCACAACCTAATCCTAAAGGACATGCAAATGCTGTTATATTGAGAAGTGGAAAAGAATTAGATGGACCCATTGACCCAAGACTTCAAAATCCAGCCATGTACCAAAAGTCTGCTAATGACCAAACAACTGAGAAGGAGAGTGAGCCCGAGGAAAAGGAAGATAACAACCAAGAGGATGTAGACAAAGAAAAACCTTATGTGCCTCCACCACCTTATAAGCCGCCTATTCCGTACCCTCAAAGATTGAAAAATTCTAAAACTGCAGGGCAATTTAAGAAATTTGTTGAACTTCTGAAACAATTAAACATCACAATACCTTTTACAGAAGCCATCACCCAGATGCCCTCATACGCTAAGTTCCTAAAAGAAATCCTATCCAATAAGAAGAAGATTGAGGAAAACGAAACAGTTACGCTTACTGGTGAGTGTAGCGCAATAATCCAAAACAAAATGCCTCCCAAGCTAAAAGACCCAGGTAGTTTCTCAATACCTTGTGTAATTGGGAAATTCGTCATAGACAAAGCTCTATGCGACTTAGGAGCCAGTATTAGTGTTATGCCCTTATCCATTTGCAAGAAGCTTGATATGGAAGAATTAAGACCAACTAAGATGTCTGTTCAATTAGCTGACCGCTCTGTCAAATACCCAGTTGGTATACTAGAGAATGTTCCAGTTCATATAGGTCAATTCTATATCCCTACTGATTTCATAATCATCGATATTATAGAAGACTCTACTACTCCTATCATATTAGGAAGGCCATTCCTAGCTACTGCTGGAGCAATTATAGATGTAAAGAGAGGCAGGCTAACTTTTGAAGTTGGTGAAGAGAAAGTTGAATTCATCTTGACACAATTCCTACAAGCTCCAGCCATAGACGACACATGTTATTTACTAGATGTCATAGACGAGTGCGTGAGAGAAATCGAGATGGAACCGACCATATATTCAGATATTCTAAAAATTCCTATACCTCCGATTTTCGAAGATGATAACTGGCGTGAACCTTATCAAGATGATAGCCTAAGTGAATGCTTAGCACTTACACCAGATCATCTACCTTGCCTAAAGAACCCAGCTCTAGAACTGAAAACATTACCCAAAAATTTAAGGTATGAATTCCTATACGAAGCGCTCGAACGACCTGTGATAGTCAATGCAGACTTATGACAGACCGAAACAAAGAAACTACTAGACGTCTTAAGAAAATATCCAACTGCATTAGGCTATAACATCGTTGATGTTAAAGGAATAAGCCCTTCTATCTGTATGCATCGCATTATGCTGGAGGAAGACTGTAAATCCTCTAGGGAACATCAGAGAAGAATTAACCCGATCTTAAGCACTGTAGTCAAGGACGAAGTGAAAAAACTTTTAGAAGCAGGAATCATATACCTGATATCAGACAGTCAATGGGTAGCCCAGTACATGTCGTACCAAAGAAGGGAGGTGTTACAGTTGTTAAGAACGAAAAGGGTGAATCTATAACAAAGAGGGTAGTAACGTGAAGTAGAATGTGCATCGACTATAGGAAGCTGAATAAAGCCACTCGTAAAGACCATTTCCCATTGCCCTTCATTGACCAAATGTTGGAAATATTGGTTAAACACTCATACTTCTGCTATTTAGACGGTTACTCAGGATTCTTTCAAATCCCTATTCATCCTGACGACCAAGAAAAGACGACCTTCACATGTCCCTATGGTACATTTGCTTATCGGCGAATGCCGTTTGGACTATGCAATGCACCTGCCACATTCCAAAGATGCATGATGTCAATCTTTGCTGACTTTATAGATGACATTATGGAAGTGTTTATGGATGACTTTTCCGTATGTGGGCAGAGTTTCGAAGGATGTCTATCGAACCTAGAAATGGTACTGGAAAGATGCGTAAAAGTTAATCTTGTATTAAACTGGGAGAAATGCCATTTTATGGTAAATGAAGGAATTGTACTTGGACACGTTGTGTCCGATAGAGGAATTGAAGTTGATAAAGCCAAGATAGAGATTATAAAAGATCTTCAACCTCCGAAAACCGTACGAGAAATACGAAGTTTCTTAGGACACGCCGGTTTCTACCGACGATTCATAAAGGATTTCTCGAAAATCACTAAACCTCTTACCGGTCTATTAATGAAAGACGCTGAATTCATCTTTGATGAGAAATGCCTAAAAGCGTTTGAACAGCTGAAAACAGCTCTTATTACCGCACCTATCATGCAACCACCAGATTGGAGATTACCTTTCGAAATCATGTGTGATGCAAGTGATTATGCTGTAGGTGCAGTCTTAGGACAAAGGAGGGATAGAAAACTTCATGCCATCTACTACGCAAGTAGAACTTTAGATTCCGCCCAAATGAACTACGCTACCACAGAAAAAGAACTTTTAGCCGTGATCTTTGCCCTTGACAAATTCCGTTCCTACCTAGTGGGAGCTAAGATTATCATTTATACAGACCACGCAGCTATTAGATATTTACTTAACAAGAAGGATGCAAAACCTAGACTGCTAAGGTGGATCCTACTTCTACAAGAATTCGATTTAGAGATCAAAGATAAGAAAGGAACTGAAAATGTAGTAGCAGACCACTTATCCAGATTAGAAGGCATTAAACCAGAGCCGGTACCCATTAATGAGGATTTCCCATATGAACGGCTCATAGCTCAACTAGAAAGTGATATGTCTACTCTACAGTTAAATGACCCAAGGATGGAAGAAGTCGTGGAAGAAATTAACATGCACAAAACCCTGCCATGGTATGCTGACATAGTCAACTACTTAGCAGCTGGAGTACTTCCACCGGACTTAACTTATCAACAAAAGAAAAAATTCTTTCACGATCTAAAACATTATTATTGGGATGAACCTTTGCTGTTTAAGAGAGGAGCCGACGGTATCTTCCGTCGCTGCGTCCCAGAAGAAGAAATAGAGAACATCATCTCTCAATGTCATTCTTCTCCTTATGGAGGACATGCTAGTACCTCAAAGACGTGCGCTAAGATCTTGCAATCCGGCCTATTCTGGCCCAACCTTTGGAAGGATGTCCACATCGCAATACTAAACTGCGATCGGTGCCAACGCACTGGTAACATATCAAGTCGCGATGAGATGCCTCAAAAGGGTATATTAGAAGTAGAAGTCTTTGATGTATGGGGGATTGACTTTATGGGACCCTTTCCATCATCCTTTGGAAATAAATATATACTCGTAGCCGTCGATTATGTTTCAAAATGGATTGAGGCAATAGCTTCTCCTACAAATGACGCACGAGTAGTCATAAAGCTCTTTAAAAATACAATCTTTCCCAGATTTGGTGTGCCGAGACTTGTCATAAGTGACGGAGGTTCTCATTTTGTATCAAAAATATTTGATAAATTACTATCGAAATATGGAGTAAGACACCGCGTAGCAACACCATATCACCCACAAACAAGTGGACAGGTTGAGGTCTCGAACCGAGAAATAAAACAAATTCTAGAAAAGACCGTAACCACCTCTAGGAAAGACTGGTCATCAAAACTCAACGAAGCTTTATGGGCATATAGGACGGCCTACAAAACACCAATCGGAACTACACCTTTCAAGCTGGTCTATGGTAAATCTTGCCATTTGCCAGTGGAATTAGAACACAAAGCCTATTGGGCTATTAAAACATTGAACTTAAGGTATGATTCCGCAGGTGAAAAACGTATCCTAGATCTGCATGAACTAGAAGAGTTAAGATTAGACGCTTACGAGAATGCTAAGATATATAAAGAAAGAACAAAAAGATGGCACGATAAGCGCTTATCTAGAAAATAATTTAGTGTGGGAGTTGTTGTACTCCTCTTTAACTCGAGATTAAAACTCTTTCCTGGGAAATTAAGGTCTAGATGGTCCGGTCCTTTTGAAATTACGAAAATTCTACAAAGTGGAGCAGTAGAAATAAAAGGGAGGAATAGCAATCCATTTTTAGTTACTGGACAACGTCTAAAACACTATCACAACATTGAGAATAGAGTTGCCCACCGAACCTCCTAACTAAGCATATAATAGAATTCGTCAGGCTTTCGACGTTAAAAACAGCGCTTGATGGGAGGCAACCCATGATTTCCGTTTTCATGCTTTATCTTTGTTGTTTCTTTATGCTTTCTATGTTTTGTTTTTATTTTGCATATTTTTCAGTTTCTTTCACATCATTTTAAAGTTAATTTGAAAATATTGTGCTGATCTTAAAAATTGAAAAAACTACAGGATTATAAAGTCTTTCTACACTTCTCTGTTCTCCTCTTCTGTTTTCATTTTTGCAAAAAAGTATTAACTAATGGAAAACGAGAATAACATGCCAGTAGAATTCAGAGATGGAACACAGTGGCGTCGCTATGAGGCTTTGTCTCTTAGACCCTTTGCTTTGACGAAATTCGCCCACAGACCCACCATGACCGCCTTAGGTGTAGGTGAGAGCGTAGACTTTCTGTTTAGCCAGTTAGGTTGGGAGGGTTTTGCAAAGAAGAAACATAAGTGTTACCGTAGGCTAACTTTAGAATTCCTGAGTTCTCTAAGTTATAACCCTCACTGTGGAAAAGGTTTAACCAGGGGAAGAGTTACATTTAGATTGTTTGGATACAGCTGCCAGTTCACTATAAAGGAACTGTCAAATCTTTTGGGATTTCCTGAAGGACCCCATGTTTTCTCTGTGGTTCAAGAGGACCTAGAGTTAGTTGGAGAGCTGAGTGACTTTTGGGGTAGAATTTCAGGGAAACCTGATTTTGACATGGACCCTATGCTTTCAACCGAGATACATAACCCTGCTTTCCGATACTTTCATATGATCCTGGCATATACCCTGTTTGGTAAACCTGAAAATGATAACACTGTTTCGAGGGATGAGCTCTTTATTATGTTTTGTGTTTCTCAGTCTAGAGAGGTAAATGGACTTGCTTTCATGCTGAATAACTTTTGCAAACTTATCAATAATGAAAACAGTCCAATTTTGATAGGTAGCCTGGTTACTAAGATAGCTGATGCTATGGGATTCAGAAACCAGCTCTCTAAGATTAACCCCTTTGGAGAATTTAGACCAATGAATATTACCTTTTGCTTCAATAGGGCTATGATTAGGGACCAAGGTCCAGACCACTTCCAACTTTTGGTTAGCAATGTTGTCGTACCACACTTTACACTTCCAAATCATGAACGCACAAGTGTGCATGACCAACATAACTGGCTTTACAACCCTGATGAACCCGTGCCTGAACCAGAAGAAACCTTTCCTGAACCTGAGATTGACCCAAAAACACCCCCTCATTACCATGATCTAGACTATATGGATTTCCAAGATAATATTGACATGCCTAAAGCTGATGCCACTGATTATGTTTCCAATCTGAATTCTATTTTAAAGACCATGGATGAATACCACAAAGAAATCAATTCAGTGAAGGATGAGCTTAACACCGTGTGTCAAAATATTGTTGGACTTATGGACATGACCGTTGAGCAGTTTGATCATCTAAATCAAGCCATTGCATCTTTGAAGAAACGCCTTGGCTAGATTTATGCAGCACATTATTTTCAAGAATTACTTTTTATGCATTTATTTTGGAACAATTTACATTTATTCTGTTTTCATTTTTTTTTCTCATGTTGGGAGTAATTTGATTTCATAGATTTTGGACACAGTGCTAGTAGTTTAACTAGCACTTATCTGGTTTTTAATAAATAATTCCATTTGTTGCTGCTATTCAATTCATGTGATTTCAAATTCCAATTCCTACTCTTTTCATTCTATATTAATGTGTGTTATATTGTTACTCATCTATGTGTATGAATTACTGCTATTTCCATGTGTTTTTTATAACCTGCTACTGAATTAAAGTACTTGGAACTGTACATGTCATCACACTAATTCACTACCCAGATTTTGTGGGTGCCACGACCGTGACAGCCCCGTGACGATCGTCACGCGGGTCTGAAGCTAATTCTGCGTAAAAACAGAATTTCAGTCGTTCCCTCTTCTTCCTCCATTCAAACACCAACCGTCCACTTCCTCCATTCACATTCCAAACCGTCCCATTATCAATTAAGTCATATTACTCATTGCAATAACCGTTCAACTCCCCCATTACACTATATAATCACATCATACGGCCACTCTCTCCTTACAAACCCTCAAAAATTCCATAACCCATCTTCTTCCCAAAAACAAAACCCTATCTAACACAACAATAGCACGTGAAGTTCCAGACTTATCTACACTCAACTTCTGAGATGGAGAGGCAGGAGAGCGCCAGAGAGCTCGGTATATCAACTTCTACCGCCGTTCCGTCGTACCGACCCGCTATGTCGACATTGCATGCTTAGAAGAACTAGGATTACGAGAGGGAGTTCAATGGATGTTAGAGAATGCCGGTCTTTGGCAGCTTTGCACTCAGAGCCAGCCCACTTACGAAGCTCTCACTTTAGAATTCCTCAGTTCCTTTACCTACGTAACCCCTCCGGGCAAAACAAGCCAACTATCCGGAGTCGCAAAGTTCCGCATGTTCGGCAAAGAATACTCAATCGAACAAGATTGTCTTGCCGAGATGCTTAGCTTCAAACATGGCGATAATGTCCATCGCCGAGTACCGCAGGACACTTTCTATCAAGCGGGGTTCGAACTTTGGAATCACCTAACCGGAACAATAGCTGACAGTTGGGATAGCCTCAACGCTACATTTATCCATAACCCAGCCGTCAGATACGTCCACCGCACACTTGGAAGCACCATCTTTGCACGAGATAGTAACCATAAGGTGAATTCTAAAGAGTTGTTTTTCCTTCATTGCATTTTTCATCTAGAGCTAATCAATGCCGCACCATTCTTATTAGCTCACATACAGTCAAACTATGCTAGAGGCTCCAAACCCTTCCACTTTGGAGGGATTGTCACCTCTATTGCACTTAGTTTGAATTTGGAGAACGACCTTGCTAGATTACCCCCTTGCCTCCAGTCTTCCTTGATATCGATTATTGCAGAAGCTCTCAGCTCATCAAGTTACGACGAGATGGGAAATATCATCCCATGGTCCGAGCCAAAACTGTAAGAAGTATCATCATGCCATGCAGGAATTGCACTGACCCTCAGAATAGGGCCAATTTGATTTTTGATCTTAATGCTCCTGAGCAAAATGCGCCTGTTCCAGATGATCAAGCACGGGGACCCGTTGATGAGATGGAGCATGAAATGGATACCGCCCATGAGAACCAACCACCGCCAGCTAATGATGCTCCTTCGGCCTCCAGACGTCGTCGCCACCCTAACCAAGACCCAGTCACTAATGATGAAATCCTAAGGGCTATATGGAAAGAAACCCAGCACCAGAATGAAATGATGGCACTTATGCGTCAAATCCAGCAAGGGCAAGTTGACCAAGGACAAAGACTTGACGGTGTCATCGAGGAGATGAGTGCATTGACAGTGCGAGTGCAGGGCTTACATGAGTACATCCACCATATGGGCATTCCTGATCACGTAGCACAGCATGGACGAGGACGCGCTAGAGGCAGAGGACGTGGTCCACCTTGATTTTATTTTGATTTTTGTATTTTGTTTCCTTTTTTAGTTTTCCTTTTCCCCTTTATATCACAACATTGAGGACAATGTCTGATATAGTGTGGGAGAGTTAGATTTATTTCCGTATATTTCCCTTTCATTTGTACTTTCCTTTTACTTATCAAAGTAATATATGAATATTTTCGTTCAGTTATCCGATTTCCTCACTTTATTCTCCATACCAAAAAAATTTTACGATTAATGCACATCTGTGTCATACCAAAGCTTTAAACTATGTTAGGAAGCGTGGGAAGTGCTAACAAGATCGATACCGTCTTGACACCTTAGACCTCTTGCGTATGCGATATCAGTTTCGATACTTATTATACGATACCTTGAGTTCAGTCCCAAAGTAACCCTTAGTAGTTTATACTAGCAGTCAGCACCGTCTATATCACAAACCACGTGGGGAACCGATGAATATAAGTGTTTGATGCCCAAATCAAGAAAAAAGAAAAAAATCTTTCTTATCTATATGCCAAGAAAAAAATATATAAATAGATTATGCAACAACTCTCACAGTTGTGATAATGTGCAAGGAAAGAAAGAAAGAAAATCCGTTGTTGATTGGTTCAGAGGTACCTGATTCTGAACTTGGTAGGGCGAACTACTGTTCGATCCCCCGCAATCTACGAATGGGATGTATAAAGGGTTACCACATTTGTGTATCAGGCCCCGTGCGAGAAAATGGGATCAAAGTCACTAACCGGTTACTCCACTACGCGCGTGA
Source organism: Lathyrus tuberosus (assembly GCA_022829125.1). Taxonomy (NCBI): domain Eukaryota; kingdom Viridiplantae; phylum Streptophyta; class Magnoliopsida; order Fabales; family Fabaceae; genus Lathyrus; species Lathyrus tuberosus. Next base: position 17,581,660 of record JALAZF010000013.1, on the reverse strand, counting down.
ATAAGTCAAAGGGCTTAATGTGATTGCGTTAGAATGAAACCGGGCGAAATGGATACGAAAACTTATGGTTGAATTATAATATAATGATCAGGACTGGATTGTACAAAAGAGAGGTCTATGACAAGCTTTTCGCTTTGTGTCATCACTGTATCCTTAGTGTTTTGCACTACTACCCATCTGACTAACAAGAAACTCTTTTTCGACACCATTGGTATGCCAGGTACGTGCATTTGACAAAGTTTGTCCGTTTAAATAGATTGATTGCTTGAGGACAAGCAAAGATTCAAGTGTGGGAGAGTTTGATAACACGAATTTATATCATATTTTTACTTTAATTTATGTTAGTTCTTATTTCGTTTTTCGCCTAATAATCGATTTTCTCGAGATTATTTAAGTGTTTTTGCAGGTAATCATATTTCACAAGTCAAAGTATGCTAAATGTGGAAAAGAACCAAAACATGCAAGAAAAGAGTAGAAAAGAGAAGAAAAAATGAAGAATTCATTTTTTGCTGATATCACGATCGTCATGGGAGTGCCACGACCGTGGCAGCTCCAAAGTTCACCACGACCGTCACATGTCACCACGATCGTCACGCGCTTAAAGTGCACGTTGGATGCAGAGACTCAACCACGAATTCTCAGAGGAAACAGTTTTACACTATGCCATCACCTCCGAAGATTTCTAGGTCCAACGTGGGATAACCGTTGGCATGCATGGCTAATTTTTCTCCAACTTCCACATGATGCTCAACCTATAAATAGAGACACTCACAAAGAAGAAGGTGTGGCCATTTTCGGTTTCGAAGTAAACCGTTGTGCTGCCAAAATTACTTTCAGAAGTTTCATTCTTTTTACATTGCATTTTCGTATCCTTGTAACCATTACTGAACAAAAGTGACAGTTTCTCACACTGAGGGAATGTTACAACTTAGTTTTAGATTCCTTTGTTTCATTACCTTCAACCTTGCATTTTATTATTTCCAAGCAAGAGCCTACCAAGTTGTGGAGGAATTGCTGCTACCATTGTTACTGAATTCCAGGTTCCGTTATTTAATTCAAGTTTTGTTTGTTTATTTCTTAACTATGTCTGTGATCATTTATTTCCTTGCTTTAGTGTTTAATTTCCAAATTATGTCGAGCTAAACCGATATTATCGGTGTATAATGAAGTAACTAAAATGAATTAATTTTCTCTAAGCTAAAATCAGTAATCAACCCTTCTTCTGGCTTCGATTTCTTAATATAAAACCCAAGATTTTATTACGAGAGTAAAGAAGTAACATAGGTTAAAGTCAAGATCCACGGGAGTGTGAGGCTTTACCCGGATAGCTGAAATCGGGCATTAGGTTTAAAAACAGCGGAAGCGCTTTAAAGTTAATTAGGTTTAATTAGTTTTCAAAAAGTATTTTTAACCTCATACGGGCTAGCGAGAGCAGACGTATTGACTTAGAAGTATAGTCCGAGGTAAGATCCACGGGAGTGTGAGTTGAGGGCTTTTAAACCGGTTTCTCCTACAAATGAAAAGGGTGATAAATCTCTATAGGCTTAGGTTTGATTAATTCTACGGAGGTTACCGAATTATATACCGATAACTTATTCATAACTAGTATTCCCAAATTTAAATTTCCCTTTAATTTCCCGTTTAAACTAAAAACCCAAATTCTGATTAGCCTTAGATAAACATAGTAACGATAGATAACGGTGCGTTCGATTTCTAGTCTCTGTGGGATCGATAATCTTTTAAAACTACGCGATACGACTGTATACTTACAGTAATCCTCATTTGACTCATAAAGTCGCGATCACCTTAATCCACGAAAAAAGAAAGAGATTTTTTTTTCAGTAGGGCTGATACGGGTCGTGTCATCTGACACGGGTGGTCGTGTCAGCTGATTTTTTTTTGCTACAGTAGGGCTGACACGGGCCGTGTCAGCTGACACGGGCGGCCGTGTCAACCTACTTAAATTTTTTTCTCTCCCTACAGTAGAGCTGACATGGGCCGTGTCGGCTGACACGGGCGGCCGTGTCAGCCTACGGGAATCCATCTTTTCTTCACTTTTTTCACGACTTTTCTCGCCCTCCTGACACGGGTCGTGTCTGGTGACACGGGCGGCCGTGTCAGGCCCCTGTTTTTCACATTTTTGCCGTATTTCTGACGTTTTCTTCGTTTTTTCTCTTTGTTTCCTCCGCTCTACTAGTGCAGCATCTGTGAGTGCCTAACAAAACAAAATAGACAAACAAACAAAAACAAAATGATTAGCATTAAAACGCGTGGGTTACCTCCCACGAAGCGCTTCGTTTAATGTCACATGGCTCGACGGGTTACTCCGCAATGCTCTGGGGGTACTTCAGCTTACATGTTTTGTTGCTTTTGTTGCTTGACCTTTCCGCAACAGAGCACCAGTCAGATTCAGGACTACGAGCTACATTGTGATTCAACTCATATCCAACTTCCACATTCTTCCTTTGATGTTTTTTTCTCTTCTTTCTTTGATGCTTCTTCCTCTTATTGACTTCTTGACTGGATGTTGGAGTCTTGCTAGGTGCAATACATGACTCAGATGCTGCAACCTGATGGATTATTCCAGAGACTTTTTCAAGAAGTGGTTTTGAGCTTTTGCTTTTTCCCACTGTTCGGATCATTCCAACCGCGGGGTGAATACTTTCCTCTTGACCTTGCTTCTCGAGTTCCAAGACTTTCAAGGTTGCTTCTTCCTCAAAATATTTCAAGGTTAAAGTATCAGCCTCAATATCCACACTGCACCGACTAGTCATCAAGAATGGTCGACCCAGTATGATGGTCATCTCCTCATCCTCAGGTAGATCAATGATCTCAAAGTCTACTGGATATGTGAAGTTATCAATAGTCACTAGCACATCTTCTGCTATGCCGTATGACCGGTTGGTTGTGAGGTCGGCAAACTTCAGATTTGTTCCCGTTTCACTTATTTTCTTTATACCCATCTTTTTGAAAATTGAGAGGGGCATGAGACTCACGCTAGCACCTGAATCAATCAAGAATCTTTTAAACATTCTGTCCTTTATGGTACAGGGGATTGATACAGAACCAGGATCTTTCCGTTTGATTGGAATTCTCCGACCTTGTGATTCCCCACTACTCTCCTCACTTAGACTCTTTACCTCCTCTCCACTAGGTTTCTTTTTTCCAATGACCTCCTTCATGAATTTCTTGTACATAGACATTTGTTCAAGTGCTTCAAAGAAGGACATATTAATCTCTAACTTTTTGAACAATGAGCTGAATTTCTCAAAGTCTTTTTCTCGTGTCTCCTTCTTTGTCACTCTTGAGGGGTACGGTAACTTGATCTTAGGCTTAATCACTTCTTTTCTTTTCTCTTCGGTTGGCCTGGCTTCTTCTTCTGCAACTTCCTGGCTTTCTGTGGTAACAACATTGACATTCTCGTGATTCTTCAGATTGGGGATTGTGGTGCTTGGGAGGGTGTCTGGTGTCTGAGAACTTGCTAATTGTTGTGCTATCTGGCTCATTTGAACTTCAAGATTTTTAATGGAAGCACCTGTGTTCCTCATATTACTTCTTGTCTCTTCTTGAAATTGGAAGCTTTGAGCGGCCATCTCCTCAATGGCAATCTCCCATTGTGCTTTTTTGGGGGCTTGTTGCTGCTGTGGGTATTGTTGTTGATTCTGATCTTTCCAGGAGAAGTTAGGATGATTCTTCCAACCTGGATTATAAGTTTGAGCGTAGGGATTATTCTGCTTCAGGAATTTTATCTCTTCAATTTGTTGCGGAGTAGCAACACAATGCGCAGTATAATGGGGTCCACTACAAATCTCACAACTCATGGGCTGACCAGTTTGAACTTGTGCCACACTTTGAGTACCAAGATTCATCTTCTTAAGTCTTCTCTCTACCTCAGCTGCAATCTGGTCTTCCATCTTTACCACTTGCTCAGTAAGCTTCAAATCAATCAACTTTTCTGGTTGGCTCACACTGCGATCATAAAACTCCAAATGCTTGTTAGCGGCTATCGCTTCAATGATCTTTTTGACACCAGTGGCTATTGTAAAATTAGATGAGCCACCGGCAGCTGCATCAATTAGTTGCTTAGTCTTTATCTGGAGGCCATTGACGAACACCTGCATCTGCTCAGTTTGATCCATGTTATGAGTCAGACAGGCTACCAAAACCTTCTTGAGCCTCTTGTATACGTCTCCGAGAGATTCTCCGTCCTTCTGTTTAAAGTTCACAATATCATATCTTTTTCGGATATAAACAGAAGCCGGAAAATACTTATTCAGAAATGCCTTCTCCATCTCTTCCCAAGTGGTAATACTCCCAGCAGGTAACAAGTAGGACCACTATTCAACCTCTTCCTCCAGAGTAAAAGGAAACATTCTTAACTTCTTTGCTTCCTCTGTGTGCCCCTCAATCTTGAGAGTGGTGCTCATTGTTAGAAATCTTTGCAGATGTTTGTTCACATCTTCATTAACCTTTCCGGTGAAAGGTCTCCTCTCAAGTTGAGTGATGGTGCTAGGGTGCAGCTGGAAATTTGGCACATTTACCGGTTGGTTTACAATGGAGAACCTACCAGCCGGTGCATTTGCCCCACCGTAATCCCCCAGAAGTCTCTCCACTGGTTGATTTCCAGCCATAATCACCGTATCTCTGTCCGCCTCTGAACCTGTTTCTAAACCTGAATCTGATTGTTCTGAGTGAACATAAAGTTTTTCTTCTTCTGTTGTTTGGACTGACGGTTCTGCTTCTGAAGCTGCCAGTCTTGCTCGTCTACGCCTTGCGTGTAAAGTTCTTTCGATTTCTGCGTCAAAATTAAAATTTTCTGAGGGTTCTCCTTGCATAAAAATGTTAGACGCAGATTAGTAGTAACAGTAATAATCCAAAAGTCATAAAATAAAAATAAAAATAAAAATAACAGGAAAATAAAATTTTAGTCACAGAGTGACAAAATTCTAATTGAATTAAAATCAACACTTATAATTTGGCAGTCCCCGGCAACGGCGCCAAAAACTTGATCGGAAAAATAGCAAGTGTACTATTTTTACCGATGTAGTAATAGTTGGGGTTATCCCCAGAATCGATCTCTCGAGGACTGCGTGTAATTATAAGTGCAGATGCTATTTCAATTAAACCAAAATGCCTTTGGGGTTTGTTTGTTGTAAAAATTGTAATAACTATTTAGCAAAAAAACAGAATGTGTAAAATGACTTAAACAAATAAGAGAAGTATGCTAGGGGAAGTGTATAAATTGCTCTGCAATAAACCCAATTTTCATTCAAGAGATATGCATCAATCCTTTTCTTACCCAACCTTATTAGTGTTTTTCCTTAATTCCTTAACAGAAAAACCTTTGATATTCTCCCTTGATCCTAATTCCTTAGCAATCTCAGAATAACATCAAGCAATAGTTTTGACATGATTTATAAAGGTTATTACGGGGTATCCTCATTCCTAAGCAATATCTACCGCAATATTATTTTGCAAAAGCATTAGGGTGGTTTTTCCGACCTACTCCTAATCGTAAATCAAATTTAATTTGTCCGATCGAAAAAGCATTAAGAACATTTCAAAATAAAAGATTAAAGGAAGAATGCATAATCTCATAAAATAATTCAAATAAGTTTCATTACATCGCAATTTAGGGACACCCCCTAGCATTGGGGGGTTTAGCTACTCATAGTTCTAAAAGAAATTACAAAATAAAAGTAAGAAATTACAAGATTATTGGATGACTACGATCTTCAATTGCTTTCGCTCATGAACAATCTTCGTTCTCCAAAACCCTTGATAGCCTCAAACTTTAGCGTCAAATATTCCGTCAAATCAAAAGTTCTTTCTAGCTTCTCAAAAATAAGTCCAAATAGCCTCAATTCACCCAGATTGATTGGAAATACCCAAAGTGCCCCCACAACTTAATATAGGGAGAAAATATGGAAAATTTCAGAAAATCAGCGTCAAAGCTGACACAGGCCGTGTCAGCCAACACTGTCAGCCGTGTCAGCTTGCTGGATTTTATAATCGAAATTGTTTCGATCATAACTTTTGATCCGTAAGTCTGTTTTGATCCCCGTTCGAAGTGCCGGAAAGCTAATGAAGAGAAATACAACATAGTACAAACAAGGAACTTGGTTGCCCAATATTATTCCATGTTTGTTGAATTTTAGGTCCAGACATCCTCTGCTTCATTCCAAAAACTCTTCTAAATCCCCGAAACTTCCATTTTCTTCGCACGAGTCCTTTGGGCTTTTCCACTCAGACATGAGACCATTGAAAACTACTAAACCAAAGCATAAAATGCCACATAATTGAAATAAAACAACAAATCATAAAATGCGAGAATAAAATACGACAAGTAAAATTGAATCGAAAAATAATGAAAAGACAAACAAAGTGCTACCGATTTTATGGATTGATGCCGAATAAGTGACGAAAACATAGTAGAAATGGTGACCGATCAGGCCTTCCTCCCCTCATATTGGATGTCAAACTCAGTGAGTTCGAGCGACCATCTGAGCATCCTCCATGCCATGTCTGGTCGGCTGCGGAGTTGTCGCACGGGTTAATCTGTCCTCACCACGATCGTGTGGGCCAAGAAGTAATGTCGCAGTCTCCTGGCCACGGTGACGAGAGCCAGAGTGACCTTTTCGATTTGCTGGTACCTAAGTTCCGGCCCTTGGGGGGCTTTGCTGGTGAAGTAAATCGGCTTCTGCCCGTCGGGGGTTTCCCAGATAAAGACTGCGCTGACTGCTTCGCTCGTGATGGAGAGGTACAGGAATAACGTCTCCCCGCGCTATGGTCGGGAGAGAACCGGGGGTTGTGAAAGGACTTATTTGAGGTGGAGGAGCACTTGCTCGCATTCCTCGGTCCATTCGAACGTGGATTTCGGGCGTAGAAGCTTGAAAGATGGGAGTGCATATTGTACGGACTTGGCCACGAAGCGGGAAAGCGAGGTCAGCATCCCGTTTAGCGATTGTATCGACTTCTTCGAGTTCGGGGCTGGGATCTTGGAGAATGCCCTGCACTTTTCGGGGTTTGCCTCGATTCCTCACTCCGTGAGGTAGTAATCGAGAAACTTACCCGGCCGGACGCAGAAGGTGCATTTTTCGGGGTTGAACCTCATCATGCATTTCCTCGCTGTGTCAAAGACCTTTGTGAGATGGGAAGCGTGGTCGACTTCTTCTGCGGATATGACGATCATGTCTTCCATGTAGACCTCGAGCATGTCACCAATCTCTCCCCGAAAGACTTTGTTCATCATCCGCTGGTAGGTCGTGTCGGCGTTCTTCAGGCCGATGGACATTACGTTGTAGTAGTAATTGCCCAACTCGGTCATGAAGGCGGTGTGCTGCTTGTCGACCTTGGCCATGGGGATTTGATTGTACCCCGAGTAGGCGTCAAAGAAGGACAAAAGTTTAAAACCCGCAGAATTGTCGACCAGCTGGTCGATGTTAGGAAATGGATAAGAATTTTTCGGGCACGCCCGGTTAAGATTGGTATAGTCAACGCACATCCGCCATTTTCTATTATTTTTCTTGACAAGTACAACATTGGACAGCTAGGTTGTGTACCTGGCCTCTAAAATAAAATTTGCCTCTAAGAGGTCTTTTACAGCTTCTTCAGCAGCCTCCGCTTTCTCGGGAGACTGCTGTTGATTGCAGTATAGCGGCAAGCAGCAAAAATATTTATTTTCGAAAGAATTCCCTCCGGGATTTATGTCGTGTCCACAGAGATCGGTTCGAGGGAAAGAATATCATTCGATAGTCTCTCGCGTTAATGAGTTTGGGTTTAAACATAAAAACAGAAAAGTAAACATTAAAACAAAAAGAAATCATTCTTCAGAGAGAAACACTTGTCCGGCAGTGCACATAATCGACTCCTCACAAACTTAAATTTACCGACCAGTTATACTTCACCTACAATACTCCTCAATATTACCCAACATCGCTCACAACAAAGGTTATGTCTAACGCAAAGTTGAGAGAACAACCGTGTTACCATCGTCGACACTCTCGCACCCGACTCAAGGCACGGAGGCATTAAGCTTCGACGCCTATTGAAGATTGTTAGCTCTTAAATCTATCTCTAGCATCCAGCAACTAATAGATAATCATCCATAATTGAAGTTTGCGAGGATTATCTCTAACGCAACCCAAACCCCGCGCATAAAGCAAAAATCAGAGTCAATCACCAATAAAGATTTGTAAAGCAAGTTTTATACAACGCCATGGGCGACAAATATACATGAGTTCAGAACAAATACATATACAACAACCCAACACAGAAGAAAAACACAAAGAATAAGATAAATAAACCAAACATCTCACGGTTTGTCAGAGCCAATCGACGATCAATCCACCCCGGGTCATCCATGTGCAAGCTTCCATGTTGTTTTCTAAGCTAATCTACTGAAAAATGAAGTTTGATAGAGTTGGGAGCAAAAATCCCCAAAACCATCCCTAGAAAATGACTGAAAATCTATTAAATACAATTACAAAGTTCGCACATTCGCTTTGCGAACGAATCATTCGCCTAGCGAACCTCAAAAAATGGCACTTAAGTGCCTCTGAACAGTCAAACCGCCTATGCAAATTTCCAGAAGATCACATTGCGAACGAATTATTCGCTTAGCGAATACTCACTGCTCAGTTCGCAAAGCGAACTTTGGTCTCTTTCTCCCCTGTCCAATTCTGGACTCCTTCACTGGGGCCGTCGTTAGACCTTTGCAAAGTGAACATTCGCTGTCAACTCGCAAAGCGAACTTGACAGCAAACCAGTCCTTATTTTGACCACAACTTCTGAACCGTATCTCTGATTTACGCACGGTCGGAAGCGATGAAAAGCTTATTTAATGCTCTTCATGAATATGGCAAGATAAAATTGCCTGAATACCTACAAAAAATAAGATAAAATCAATTAAACTCAATAATATTTGCACGATATGCAATATATACACTAAAATGTAAAGTAAACGTATTTATAAACAAATTGTGGTTTATTCGAACGATATAGACAAAAAGTATCGATAAGTGCACCAAAACCTATATACAAAAATAGGTATATTTTGAACTCATTAGTCTCCCCAACATAAACTTGTTTGTCCGCAAACAAGAATCAAACAACTCAAAGACACAGAGTGATAACCAAAGAATCACGAATCAACAGGTTTTGAAAAACGAAAACAAAGGTATGGTTCAAATGAAAAACGGTACACACAAAGTAAATACTTACCACTAAACTACGACGACAACATAATCACGAGACAAATGCAAAATACTAAAATCATTCCAAACATCCTAAAACAACACAAGTTCCAATGTGAATCACACCTAGCAAAAACAATCATCGGTATATGAAAAACACAAAATGAGGTACTTATCACTCACACAACAATCATGCAAACAATAGACTAAATTATGCAACCATACAAAAATTCACATTGAACATAAACAGGCAAGAATCACAAGGACTTTCAAGGTTGTAGCGTGGTCGGGAAAACAAACAAGGGGCAATTTCTAAAGGTAATTGAAACAAAAACTTGCCTAAACCTAAGGGAGTGATCAACTCACAAAGACTCAAACACAAAATTCCAATCAACTTCTTCCAAAATCCCAAGTGTTACACACAACACAATACTTATTTAGTACAATTATTTGAACTCTTTTTGTTTCCTTTCTCAATGTTTTTCTTTTTCTTTCAATTTTTCTTTTCTTTTCTTTTCTTTGTCATATTTTTCTCTTTTTTCTTTTCTTTTTCAACCTCATAGAAACCAACCAATGAGTAAACAATCATTCTCTCCCCAACCTGAATTCAACCACATCATCCTGTGAATACTCCCTACTTTCTAAGGCAAGGCAAAAATTCATACAACAACACAAAGTTGAGGGCTCAAGAAAAACAAAATCCATTCAAAAATAAGTGAACTAAACACTCATAGACAAGCATTAAGTTCAAATAAAACATGGATAAAAAAATTTCAAAGGGGTTACAAATGATCACACACTCACAAGGTGAATGACTATTTGGCTAGGTAGTTGTGCTCAAAATAAAACAAAATGCCTTGATCCTTTTCATGCTTTCGTATAATCAACACAAACAAAAGATTAAGCATAATAAAATCCAGTTAGAACAAGAAAGTTGGTACTCCGCATATATGAACAATGGAAAGCTACCTCACAAAAAAGGGTGGGAACTAAAGTGATTCACATCAAGAACAAGTATACAAAAGAATGAATAGCATGGAAGTTTGTAAAAATCCTAAGTATCATGAATATGCTAAAGTCTAGAAAGCGATAAACACATACCTTGGACGTGTACAAAACTTAACAATATCATTACCATACTGTAGCGAGCGATTTTGGACGTGGTTCTTAAGCACCGTCACTCTGGGGCACTACAGGTCGATTCATTTTTTATCCTATTGAAGCTGATGAAGGAAGGGAAATAGATGTCTCCAACTAACCCTGCTTGCAAACTGAGGTTAAACAGTCAAAACTGGTTGTTTACAGATGCGGTTTTAGTTCGTGGGCCTCTCTCTGCTTATTTTGTTCAGAACGAAATACCGGGACTGTTCATGGGGAAATTGTTGGGATACTGTGCTAGATTGGATGGAGGTAGGGGACTTTGGGTTTTTTTTATTAGTGTGCTCGCTAAGATTCTTTTTCAATCTTATGCCTACGTATTCCCGGGATAGGGAAATCAGAGCGATCATAGTTCCTCCTATTCTATGGGAGGAAATGGTGTTTTGGTGTCTTGTTCAAATCCCAAGATATGAAGCTAAAGGTGGTTTATATCTTGTTCAAAGCCCAAGATGTGAAGCTGAAGGGCCTATTTGTATTTTGTTCGAAGCCCAAGATATGAAGCTAAAAGGGTGTTGACTTTAGAGAGAATTTGTCATCTCTAAAGGGGGGTATTTGGTCTGTTTGTCACAACTATTAGGTCACTGATTATAAAGGAGAATTACTTTAACTGGGATATGTGAATCCAGCAATGCCATAATTTCCTTTATAGGGGATTTTTAACCTGAAGGAGAAGAATTTAACTCAGTGTAGAGCAATGATATCTTTCCTTAGGAATTCCCCATGCTAAAAGAGGGACAGTGGCGTGGATATAAATAATCCAGAGGCTTGCTGCTTACAGCAATTAGACGAGGAAAAGGAGTTGTTAATGTTTGTATACTGTGCACGAGACACAACTTTTGATGCTAAAAGGTTGATTGAACCAATCGGGGTTTTCTTTATACAATGCCTAAGAGGAGGCTATTGACCCAACAAGAGGGTGTTTTTGTGTCTCGTACGAAGCCCGAGATAGAGGCTAAGATGGTTGACTCAACAAGAGAGTGATTTTTTTATGTGTCTTGTACAAAGCCCAAGACAGAGGCTAAAAGGGTTTGACTCAACAAGAGAGTCTTTTATACTCACCAAGAGAGTGTTTTTGTATCTCGTACGAAGCCCGAGATGGAGGCTAGAGGGGATCGAATCAACAAGAGAGTCTTTTTATACTCAACAAGAGAGTGATTTGTATCTCGTACGAAGCCCGAGATGGAGGCTACGGGTGATCGACTCAACAAGAGAGTCTTTTTATACTCAACTGTTGTACCTTGAAAAATACGATCCTCGCGATGGACGCGGAAAAAACTGTTCGAAACAGAGTCGCCACCGAACTTTATTCATTCCAAGAAAGGAATAGGAAAATATCGATAAAACCTTTAAAGGGATAAGAAAATGGTCATCGCAACCAAATTCGGGTTCGGGAGTCGGTTACGTAAAGGGAAGGTATTAGCACCATCTACGTCCGTTGTACTCAACGGGAACCTCTTGATTCGATTCGGGAGATAAGTTAGCTTGGTTTGTTTGGTTTTCTTCTAAGGTAGTATTGCTTTCTAAGGGGAAATGGGTGGTTTTTTATTATTGTGCTCGGCAAGGATTAGAGAGTCCTTGTCCCTACGTATTCCCTCGTGCAATGGGAAAGTCAGAGCATTCGTAGTTCGTGGGACTACGGTTTGTTGGTTCGTGTTTTTTAGGCGAACGAGTGTTTAATTCGCATTCTAACTGCTAAACGTTGGCTTGTCTGTTCGTCATAGGAGGCTGAAGCACTAGTTCATATGCGCGAAAGAATGGATTTAAACAATGTTCTTTTTTGTTGAAAGTTGTTGGAATTGGATTAAGTGTGTTAAGATTTGATTGAGAAAAGAGTTTGGATTTGCGTATGTATTTTTTTAGGGTTTTGGTTGCGTAGGAAGCGTTTAGTTTGTTAAGTGTTTTGAGCGAGAATGACGATTATTCGATAAACGAGATGTCGGCCTCGCAACCAATTAATCGGGGCATGACTGAAATGCTAGATCTCAATAACACCTTTTTCATTCTATTAATTATGAAATCGCGTTTGTTGGACAATGGGCTTCTTTGTCCATGTAATTAGAGCGAGTGTTTTAGGAAGAAAGTTCGGGATGAACACAACCCAAAGCGTGCGCCTCAAGAGCATTCATTCAAGGGCCCAAGAAGTGCTAGACTTCAAGAGTCCACTACTTTCGTAGTTTGATTAAGAAAAAGATTTGAATTTTATGTATTTTAGACGCGTTAATTGGATTAGGGTTTTTAATCGGGTTGTAAGTTTTTAAGTCTTGAAATGGAAGACCGAAATGAACACAACCCAAGGCGTGCGCCCCAAGAGCGATCGTTTCAAGACCCAAAGAGTGCTAGACTCTAAAAGCCCATTACTTCTAATAATTAATTAGGAAAACGTTTAAGAAGATTGATTTAAATATTTTATGAGAATATTTTAAGTATTAAAACGTTAATTATGATCTTAAGGAAGTGTTTTAAAAGATTGAACGTTCTAATTGAATTGAATGTCTTAAGTATGAGAGTTTAAGTGGATTAAGTTTTTTAGAATGAAAGATGGAACGATCACAACCCAAGGCGTGCGCCCCAAGAGCGATCGTTCAAGGACCCAAGGAGTGCTAGACTCCAAAAGCCCACAACTTCCATAATTTAATTGAGAAAATAGATTTTTAAATATTAATCTAAATATTTTATAATTTGATTTAAGAAAATAGTTAATGATTAGGCAAAGTTTTATGATTTAATTTGATTTGGAAAAATTATTAGGAATTTAACAAAGTGGATTTTAATTTGATTTAAGAGAATTATTTTTTATTAGGTGTTTTAATTTAAGAAAATATTGTATTTTTAGGAGTTGAGTATTTTGATATAGATTGAAGATTTTAAGTATTTTAAAATGGTTAGGATTTTTTAGATTATGATTTTTAACTTAATTAAGGATTAATTATATTTTTCTTAAGCAAAGATTAATCGTTTTAAGTATTTTTTAGTAAATGAAAGACGGAATGAACACAACTCGAAGCGTGCGCCTCAAGAGCATTCATCCAAGGACTCAAGGAGTGCTAGACCCCAAGAGCCCACTACTTTCATATTTAATTAGAAAATAGTTTGAATTATTTTAGAAATTAAGTATTGCATTAAGATTTAATTAAATAATTGTTATTTAAGTTAAATAAAAAATACTTCTAATTACCTAATTAACATGCAGTTAACTATTAATTAGTCTACCAATAGTAGAAACTCAACAATTGTCTTAAAACAAGTCTTATTTAAAATCTAAGGATGATTATGATTTAGGATTAAACCCCATTCTACTCTATTCTAAACCACATGAGCCCATTGTTCTTGACCCAATATGGCTAAACGTCCCTATACCTAATGCAGTGGTAGATGGAGCAGCAACTTGGATAAAGAGATAAGGATAATGATACGTGTCCCTTCCCAAAAATGGCACGGCAGACAGCAATAAAAGAATTGATAAAAATTTGAGATGCATCATCAGCATTCAACTAACGCATTATCCCACATTAATGATAAGAAAAAAAAAATTTATTCAGACAATAACTTAAAAGAAATAAACAATAGCACTATGAAATCAAACCAAAACGATTCACTCTCACTCAACCGTCTCTCTCAACTTGTCAATCTCTTCTTTGACTAAAACGAATCCCTATTCTCTCTCGTTCAAAACTCTCTGTCGCCACCGTTCGTTCTCTCATCTCCGGCTATCTCTCTGTTTCCAAAATCCCTCCATTTTTTCTTCTCCAACTCAAACGAATCCCTCCCATCTTCCTCTTATTCCGAAACTCTGACCATCTTCCTCTCTCGTTCAAAACTCTTGAGCGTCTCCTCTCTAAACTCAAACGAAACCCTCTTTCACCCTGATCTTTCAGTCTCAAAAGAGTTTATCGCTAATTTAAGCAAAACCTCCCCAAATCGCTTTTCACAACAAGTTTCTATTTCGAAGAAAACCCCAAACCCTAGCGCGAAAATTAAACCCAGAGTGATGAAGATTTTATGCTAATGGTACGCAATAACAGAAGAAGAAGAACGTCAAAACAGCAACAAAAAACAAATCCACAAACATCAACGATTGCAGTGATAAGGATTTACCGATTTGAAGCTTTAATGGTGAGTGGTTTACTTTCTTAGCTTAAGTTCTTCTCCTTCTTTTCTCGCTTTTCGTTCGTATGAATGCGATTCCTCTGGTTTCGGCTTGAGCAACTTGATTAGCTTTAGGTTTAGCTCAGAGTAAACCCAGATTCTAATGTTGAATCTGAGTGACCCTTAAGATTTTGAGCTTTTTATGATCGATGGGTTGTGAGGATATTTTTACAGCGTAACGATAGGGTTTTTTTTCTCCCTTTCTTGCTGATGATTAGAGCCATATTTATAGAGAATTTGTGTGATGACTCATACGTGAGAACTGGAGAGAATTTCAGAGGAATATCCTCCCATACGTGTTAGTGTAAGCTGTCAATTCTGAATACCGTTAGAGGTGGTGGGATTTACGCTGATTTCGTGGGATACACAGAGGGTGCCATTGTGAAAATATCTCCTCTTTTGTCTGTAGTGATCTTCTAGAATAAGTACTTTTTCACCTGATTTTCACTGCGTGTAATTTATGATTTTTACTGCTTTTCACCACTCTTGGATTTTGCTGATGTGGCTATTTGGACTCAAATTGACTTTTTGAATGATTTTGATATTTGAACATTGCTGATGCACTCTGAACTTGTTTTGAGTTTTTTGAACTGGTATGATATTGAAACACTGATATCGTGATTTTACTTCGTCCCCTATTGTGATGTTACTCCCTTCTTTATATAGCTTAGGAGAGATATTATTCCATTTGATGAAGAATGATGACTTTGCCAATTCAGATTGAACATGTTTGAACTGTGTTTAGAAAGATATATTGCTTCTTGCTCCCTTGTTTCATGAATTTCCATAATTAATTGGAACATGCCTTGAATATTGTTCTGGAAAGATTTATAACTTGTTGGAACATGTTTGGACATATCTTGAGAATTTCTTTTTTTGATTCAACAAGTTTGATTATGTACGATTCGCTTTCACCAACTTTGTTTCATTCACCTTTAACAAGCTTTTGGTACATCTCTTGATGCAGCTACCATTTTCACTGTCCATGTTGCCGTCAAAACAAACCCAAGTCGAAGAGACAATATGCAGAACAAATCATGGCGAAAGAATCATCCTCATGCTTTCGTTGCCAAGCCCGAAACGCTCCCTGGTGGAACTATCAATTTGATGATCTGGCACTGCACTATTCCTGGCAAGATCGGGACTGATTGGGAAGGTAGCCATTGAGAATTTCGTGAAGGCCTTGACGATGGCGCAAAATTTGTGTTCGAAATTGCTTGGCTGTGATGCTGTACTTTCTGAAATGTGAGTATGTTTTGTAATTCATAACTTCCTTGATTTTTCCATGTATTCTGAATAATTGGTACCTTGCAGGCACCGTCGTGGAAGTCGTGAATACCCCAGTTTTTCTTAGCTAGGAGCTCAACCCGACTTGCAAAAGACAATGACTTACTGCTCGCACCTTTGGTCTCCCATATTCTCTTACAATTACAGGTACACTCATGGGGGACCATGCCATAATCTGTGACCATCATTGAAATGTAATCTGAAGGCATTGCATAATAAATCAGATTTAGAAGTTGCAGATTTTCAATATCGACCCAACCATCCAAGTGATTGACGTCCACTCAACCCTGAACCTTTGAAATGGCGTCCGGATCACCCAGTTCATTCGAGCAAATTGAATCCAGCTGTACCCTTTTAGAAATGATACATAACTGCCAATTTTTTGCTGTCAAATCTCTCCCAAGACTCTCCTCAGGTGGAACCTTGTAGTCTTTGATGGCCTCTTGAAATGCTTGGAGCATTGCAATACAACGATCATTTCCACCAGATATATCTCCAGATATGTACTGCAAACCAACCTTATAAACAACAGGATGCACAGGATAGAGATCGAAAACCCTTGCCTCAAGATCTGGAAGCTGACTCCCATGTTCATATTGTGGTAAATGCCTGAACAACTCCACTCTGTTCCTAGCCTCAGTTTGTTTCACTGCAGAACAACGTTTAGCTTTCTCCACCCGGCTTTTGTCATCATACTGCAATCGTGGTTGAGGGGCATCTTCGTGATATTATTAATGGTAAGTTCTCAAGTATTGTAATTTTATCTCATGTGACCTATTTCTTGCATCATCTGTTCGCAACTTTGAATTTTAGTTGGTGAGGAATTGGTCTAGATTGACATTTTAGGAATTGAAATCATGGTTTATGAATCTCACATGGTCTATGGGTTGTTGCTGGTAGTTCCTTTCTCACCAACATTTACTGATGTCACCTGCAGGCCTGAAGTGTGGATACTATGGATGGCTTTTGGGAACTTAATGAATTGATGCAAAACTTGCAGCCCTCCTTATTGATGTATCAAGAATTCTTCACTAGACATTCTTAGATTTTGAAATGTATTGTGATATTGACTTGTTTTATTTCACGATGTCTGCCACTTTGTATATTGTCTCCAATTGTATGCAAGTAAAATAAGCGGTTAAACTTTATTGTACCTTGATATTATTGCTGCTGTAGTTGTATCTATCACCATTTTGCTTCTCCTTTCCTTTGAAAACGTATCTGATCCAATGTACACTTATGAATTGATTATTTTAATGAGATCATTTTGTTGCATGGCATATATGTACACACTTGCGCATATTACGCACTTATTGCCCATCCTCATAATTTGTTCAATAGAAATGACACCTTTAAATGCTGAGTGTGAGGCTTTGAAGTCTTACTGATACTTTAGTTCTTTAGACTCTCTTAAATCAAAATTTCCACGCCTTGGAAGTTGGTGTTATACTACTAGCCTGACACAATTTGACTCAGATTGGGATGTAACTTGAAAGCTTATATGAAAGCGTGGCTTGAGTTAATCTCAACACAACAAAGCTTTGGAAAATAGCATGACACTAAGAAAGACTTCTCAGCATAATTAATTTAAGCGCAATATTTACCAACCTAAAATGGTGCTTGGAATCCATTATAAATTAATAATGTATGGATCATGTGCTTGAACACTTAGAATAATTCAAATCATCCCTTGAGAATAAGTTCTTCTCAAGATTATATCTTGAAACCAACAAAGCCTGGGTTAAAAAGAAAACATGACCTAAAGATGAATGACCATTTCTTGATCTGTTTAACCATATAATCTCAGTGTCACACTTGTAATATGGTTAACAATCTTCTTCATAAGAGCTTTAATACTTCAAACGATCTTAAACCTGGTTTTGAGGAAATATATTCTAATCATTGTATTTGATTAACCGGAATCAGCCTGAAACCAATTGATCATGCCTTGAATGACTACTTATAAAACTAGAGCCTCAATCCTCTTTATCTCTTCTTGAAATTGTAGCAAACCCAACACAAGTTAGTAAACATGCCAAACCCTTATAACCTAAATTTTAGAGTCAGCACAAAAATTTGGTGTAGAAATATACAATAGGTAGGACAAATTTGGGGTATGACATCAACAAGAGAGTGTTTTATATCTCTTACAAAGCCCGAGATGAAGGCTAAAAATGTTTGACTTAACAAGAGAGTCTTTTGTACTCAACAAGAGAGTGATTTTGTATCCCGTACGAAGCCCGAGATAGAGGCTAAAAAAGGGTTAGCTCTGCTGGGGAGAATCATTGTACAAAGCCCAAGAGGAGGCTAGGGTTACTGTTTTAGTTGAGTGACAGGTCCAATATGTTGGTTAAAAGATAAAATCAGTTCTTATATGGGTAATGTTGTACTCATGGATTTGATCTGAGGGCCGGGATTATTTCCTGTTCTTTAAGGAAACGGGGAAGTCGAAGCGTATTGAGACTGCCCAAGTTTACGGTGTTTTTTCCTATTTTTGAATGGAATTTGAGAATGTCTTCGAGACTCAAGGAGGTTAGACTGTCCAAGTCTAGAGTTTTATCTTTGGTACTATGCTTAAGAGAGATCAATAGATAATATGTTCTCCGTAGGAAGATCTAGACTCTTTGAAAGACTGTTCTATTAAGATGACTAATTTTTGTTCCTATACCTTTAAGAGGTCGTCGGGACAATTTGTACGAAGCCCAAAAGGAGGCGAGAAAAACTTTTAAGAAGCCGATGGGACAATTTGTACGAAGCCCAAGAGGAGGCTATCTTCCCGGAGGAAGAATCATTATACGAATCCTAAGAGGAGGCTGTGAAAACTTCTAAGAAGCCGACAGGTCCTTGTACAACGCCCAAGAGGAGGCGGGGATGCTTTTAGGAAGCCTGTGGGTCCTTGCACTAAGCCCAAGAGGAGGCTGATGAACAGTTCCAGAAGGGGTTTCACTTGGAACATTGGCCTTCTGTATATGAACTGTTCAATGGGGAGATTTCTTAGATCTAGTTATCTAAAATTGTTGTAAAAGAAAATTCTCATGGTTTAGGTTATGTTGAAATATCCGGGAGAACATCGGATGTAAGGAGACGATGTTTTGTCTAGTTTTAGACGTAGTTGCAGGGGGAACTCTAAATATATATACTAGTATTACACAGTCGATATGAGTTTATGAAAGAAGACTTACGGTGAAACAGCCCCACAATACAATTATATATATATATATATATATATATATATGAAAGCGGTAAATGAAAGCGGGTAAACACTTACTCGGTTGTAGAGCTTCCATGCTGTTTGGTTAGTTTGTTCAACAAAGAAAGCTTTGATAACAATATTATATTCAAAATCAAAGGAGAAAGTGCTTTTGAAAGGAAAACTGGGGCTTACAGCTCAAGGAAAGGCCCAGGGTTTTATCAGTGATTGCACTGTCATTTTGTACAGGGACTTATAGAAGGGATTGAGGCCCAAGAAAGATTTCCTGTACAAGGGGATGGGTCTTACACTCTCTCAAGAGGCCCAAAAATGATTGAAAGTGAACAAAGATGGGTCTTATAGCTCAAGGAGAAGCCTAATGGTTTATTTTGAAAAGGGCGACGATCGCGCCGAGGTTTTGAAAACAACGGCACTTATACAACATTTGAGGCCCAAATGTTTTTGATTTCAAAAGGGTATTGGGTCTTACACTCTATTGGAGGCCCAAAATGTTTTGAATGGGTCTTATAGCTCGAGGAGAGGCCCAGATGGTTTGTTTTAAACGGGCGATG
Organism: Lathyrus tuberosus; assembly: GCA_022829125.1. Taxonomy (NCBI): domain Eukaryota; kingdom Viridiplantae; phylum Streptophyta; class Magnoliopsida; order Fabales; family Fabaceae; genus Lathyrus; species Lathyrus tuberosus. Next base: position 17,562,113 of record JALAZF010000013.1, on the reverse strand, counting down.
ATCGCGTCGAACTTTTGAAATACAACGGGACTTATACAACATTTAAGGCCCAAAATAGGTTTGTATTTACAAAGGATTGGGTCTTACACTCTATTAGAGGCCTAAAATGATTTTGAAAGGTTTGATGAGGGTAGAATTAATCAAAACCCTAATTTGTTTCCAAAATATATTTTAATTGAATAAAAAATTCAATTAAAATGATCAAAATTGTTTAACATGTGGAAAACAAATTGTGATCTTGGATTAATGTTTCAAAAATCATGTCTTGACATATAAAATGATTAGAAATCATTAAAATTTGCAAAATCAAGAAGGAAAAAATATTTTAAATGTCAAAAACAATTAAAATATTAATTCTTGGCAAAAATATCAATTATATGAAATAAATAATATTTTTGGGATTTTTTGGTAAAATAAAATATTTTAACATTTTTGTGAATTATTAAAACAAGAATCAACTCAAAATCATTAAAACTCATAGAGAAATTAATTTTTGAATCAATTAAATAAAATCACAAAATTCAAATATTCAAATATTTGAAAAGGGGCGCCAAGAACACGCGACACCCTCTGTTTCTGCAGATTTGCATTTTCTATCCAATCTCACTGAATACTTGATTATATCATGCAATCTACATATCAATTTACTCGTTTCAACTTCACGATCATGTCTATGGTCTTTAATTTCATTTATTTTACACATGTAACAAGAAATCAAAGAGAAACCTCAAGAACCCTAAATTCTGCATGAAGGTTCAGAAATTCCATACACGATTCATACAAAGCAATTGATTGAGGGTAAACACTCTATGCATGATTATGAACATATGGCCAAATTATTGTGTAGCAAAAATTGCATGGATCATAGAGTTAGAAGAGCTCATGCTTACCACTTGCAGCTGGCGATCGTGTTTTGGGTTAGAGGTGTTACAGCTAGGTTCCAATGATCTGGATAGCTTCCTTAGGTGCCATGGAGTGTGTCTGGATGCTTGGAATGGATTGAAATGATCTGGAACTTGAGATGGCACCCCAACTGCAAATCTGTCAAAGGCTTGAGCAATTGGCTAGTGATTTTGTGATTTTGGTGTTTCAGATGTTATGTGAGTGTTTGGATCACTTCTATATGATGTTTATGAGGTGTGTGTGTGATTGCTTTGGTTGGAATTGCTCTCAAACTCAAAACCCGATAGTGACTTGCTTTGGAAGGCAAATTTGGAAGTGAGAAGGTGATTTTGAGGAAAGCATCTGTTTGATGGCTTTGGTGTACTCAAACTGATCACAAATGAGCTTTATTTATAGTAGAGCAAGTTTGTTTTTCAAGGAATAGTGAATGGCAACTGCTGCATAGGTTTGGCCAATGTTGAACAATGAGAATCCAAGTCTCCTCTAGCCATTGACTAGAGGTTAGGGCACATGCTGCTGGTTCCCTTGGTCTTGGATAAGTCTTGACTGAATTCAGTTGGCAATGGCTCACTCCATGCCACCTTGGTGTATGCATTGAATGCTCCAATCCAAAATTGGAGTCTTGTCCCTCTTTTAGGCAACTCTAGGTTTGGCATGCTATTTTTGGTTCCAAAAACTTGGGAGGCTTGGGATCAGAGTTGGTTCCTCCTTGGTCCCCCCTTGAGGTGTTCAGATGGATAGAGTTGCTTGGAATTGCACAAATTTGGCAAATCGAGCAAAACTCCAAAATCTGCCTTGCCTTGACAGTTTTCAACAAGGCATGTTGCCATTGTCATATCTCATGGCTCAAGTGGAATTTGATGGAGTTCTTGGCCATTTTGGAAAGCCCTTATATGATACAACAACTATTTGATTATAGTTGGTTTTGATACTTTTTGGATCCAAGTGAAAAATGCCCCTACATTTGGAAAAAAGTGAAGGAAGATTCTGACTTAGTGAAAATTTCGCTAAGTGTTGGAAAAAAGTGACATTTTCACTTTTCTTGATTTTGATCATTCCATAACTTGAAATCCATGGGGAATTGGAATGAGGTGTAGTTGAAGCTTTTGTAGAGGGTAATGAGAGCTACAAATCCAGCTTTGGATGGGAAAAAATGGCCTTGTGGTTTAGGAGTTATGATCCTCCAAAGTTGGTACCCTAGCCACTTTATTTCATAACTTAGAAAATTTTCTAAGTTTTTTATGGTTACCCATTTTACAAGTTATCCCACTTTTCTTGATTTTTCTTGATGAATGATGATTCCAATCACACGTTAACATCATTTTAGGGTTAAGGAACCATAATTGTGAAAAATCTCAAAAAGTCAAAGTTTGACTTTTGTGCACAGATGACTTTTTATCAAATGAATTCCAAACTGTGCGGTCCTCTATGAAATCAAGTCCTTGACCAAAATAAAACTTGATGGATTGATTTCATAGGTGTTATAGGGTGTATTGAATCATGTCTTAGGGTTTGGGAGCATGTCCTGGTCAAAAGTCAAAGATATAGTTGACTTTTTCTACGAAACCCTAACTGTGCTTCTGATGAAATTGAAACTTGTTGCTCAAGCTTCTTGGATCAATCCATTGTTGCAAATGGATCAATGTGATATATTTGAGACCCTCAAATCATGTCTTGAGGTCTTGGCTCATGATTTGTCCCAAAAGTCAACTTAGGGGTGAATTAGGTCAAGAAACCCTTATTCCTGATTTTTAGTGAATGCATCCCCTGAGGCTAAATTGACTTGATAATGCGGTCCATGAGGTTCCATGGGGTATATTAGGTTATGCTTTGAAGCATTGGCTCATGCCCAGAGGAAAATTTCCATCTGGAGGCCCTAGTCGACCAAAACCTAATTTGGTGACATTGTCGATCGTGAGGCTTGATCCACCTAGAAGGGAGAAGCCTTATGCTTAATCCTTGAAGTGGGAGTCCTCTTGATCCTTTGTGGATGTTTGAGAGGCTAGACAAGTTGAAGATCATGTCATTTCTTGATTGATCATTTGTCTAAGAGCTCTGAGAGGACTTGAAACCCTAAGTCTGATTGTAGTGGATGCTCAACCATCTTTGGGGAGACTAATGGTTCGTCCATATTGTGATGATGATTTGTACAATGATGAGAAATCTTAGTGGTCAAAATTTGGGGTATGACACATACATCCGCAAGTTGAAACGAACAAACATGGAAAATCACCAAGCATCCTCAAATAACTCAAGACAAGCTCAAAGGCAAACACAAAAACTATTAATATAAACAAACTAAAAGACCGGGTGAAAATGAATTAAACAAGTTGTAAAGTGAAGATTTGAGAATTTCACAAAAAATCCGAGTACAGCTTGTTTAATGAATGCTCACCACACTACCTAAGCTAAACCACAACAAAAGAAAATAATATAACATGCTTGTTTTACGTCGTAAGCTCGACGCCTTTACAATGCTTAGCTAGCAACTTCCTTCCTTCATGCCATGGTGATGCCTCACCGCACAAACCAAAAGCAAGTGCCGTAACCAAACATTTAAACAAATGTTACTGGAACAAAATGTATACAACACTTGAACAAACATAATGGAAATAGACAATATATACGATATATACAAAACTCAAAAACAAAGAAACTATCGCAATGCGATTCAATATCAAAACCAATCCCCGGCAACGGCGCCATTTTGTTGATTGTTGTATAGCGGCAAGCAGCAAAAATATTTATTTTCAGTAGAATTCCCTCCGGGATTTATGTCGTGTCCACAGAGATCAGTTCGAGGGAAAGAATGTCGTTCGATAGTCTCTCGCGTTAATGATTTTGGGTTTAAATGGGTTTAAACATAAAAACAGAAAAGTAAACATTAAAACAAAAAGAAATCATTCTTCAGAGAGAAAAACTTGTCCGGCAGTGCACATAATCGACTCCTCACAAACTTTAATCTACCGACCAGTTATACTCCACCTACAATACTCCTCAATATCACCCAACATCGCTCACAACAAAGGTTATGTCTAATGCAAAGTTGAGAGAACAACCGTGTTACCATCGTCGACACTCTCGCACCCGAATCAAGGCACGGAGGCATTAGGCTTCGACGCCTATTGAAGATTGTTAGCTCTTAAATCTATCTATAGCATCCAGAAACTAACAGATAATCATCCCTAATCAAAGTTTGCGAGGATTATCTCTAACGCAACCCAAACCCTGCGCATAAAGAAAAAATCAGAGTCAAACTTCTCTGTTGGAGATGTCATTCGTTGACTCTATCCAGGGAAACCGAGTCTCTTGAGAGATTGCTTCTGCTTGGGTATTTACATCATACTTTTCTCAGAGATCTTCTCGGATAAATTCCATATGACGTGATCCAATTTTGAGGTGCCGATGACTTTGTTGACATTGACATTCTGGAGAGAAGGACCAATGTGTTTCTGAAAGTCTTTAGTTGAGAGGCTTTCTCTAGGGATTTTCCTTAATCCGAGAAAGCGAAGACATCATCTTCAATAGCGAAGAATGATGCTGGCTGAGGTTCTCTGGTTTTTCAGAGGTTCAAGTTATCAAAGTGGTCAAGGGCCGACTTCATCCCAGAAATAAGCTGGAGGAGAGAGGTAGTGCAGACGCAACATTTCTTGACGAGGAAAGAACTGACAACTCGATATAGAGGACTGTTATCACTAGGGGATAAGACCGACGAGAGTGATAGTGATGCAATATGATTATGCATGTGAATCAATAATGCATGGTGTATATATGTGTATGCTGACAAAACTGACGCGACTGGATACTCGGCCACAATGGGGGATGAAAAGTATTAATGGTTCACGATAGCAATTCTGCCTTGCTTAGGAGAATTAGTCCCTGTGGGGAGCTATGTTGGTCGGGCTTAGGAGATAAGAGCTCTGCCGGAGGTGTCAGATGAAACAATGGTCTCTGACACAGCTGATCCTTCATTCAGGTGCACTGGTTTAGAAGGAGTACTTTGATTCTGCACTTTGAAGCTCGATTACTTCTGGAGAAGCGACCGATGTTCTTTCGATGTTCAACAGTCAAAAGAATTGCCATCTTTATTTTAAAAGCAGAAAAAAAGTTGACAAGTAAATTCATTTTTGTTTTATGTCAAGAACGTTAATCATATTAAAACGTCGTTCTGTAAAGCTAAAACAAATAAGAATTGCAATCAAAAGCGCAAGGGCTCAAATTTTATTGATAGGATGGAAATCAGCCAAACGCGTGATTCCATAGAGTATTTACAAAGTTAAGAAAATGGTACTTTAAGGGAAAAGGGATACATTGAAACATAACGACCACTATCCTTTTACCAAATTTGACTTCGGGGCATCCTGAACTTTCGTCGAAGATGACCTTGATTGGAGTTTTCCTGACGGATGATGTAACTGCTGCCGAGGGACTTGCCTCTTTGTCGAACGTAGTTACTTGCCATTATCCCTAATTTTTTCCTGGATTGTACTTTGAGATTTCCAATCCACCGGGATGATTTCTGATTGTGTCTCTAACTTTTTCCTGGACCGCCTGTCGCTCCCAGGATTTTCATCCAAGTACAAACGTGAAAGTGGCGCGGAACACAGAGTCGCCAGCCGTGTAAATTTATCCCGAGAGAGGGAAAGGGAACACCGCATAAACCTGAGGAAGAGGGAAAGGAATGGTCATCGCAACCATAGCCTGGGTTTGGGAGTCGGTTACGCGAGGGGAAGGTATTATCACCCCACGCGTCTATCGTACTCGATGGGATCCACGCTTGTTGTCTATTCTAAGGGTGAGTTATCCTAAAATCTATGGCTACACTAAAACGGGGAAGGGGAAAACAAAGACAGACTCGATAGGACGTCGACGTCCTAGGCCTACGTACTCCCTTTGTGCAATGGGAAATTCAGAGTCAACGTAGTTCGAACCAAGTTCTTTTTGTGTTTTTTATGAGTGACGTTAAGTTCGCGTCCGTCAGTTAGGGTCGATGCCTGTTTGCGACTCAAACGGAAAATAACGTGCCCTTTTTGAAAATAGCCTTTAGTTTGACAATCCCACGGGATAAAAAGGTTTGAAGTTCGTTTGTATTTTTTAGGACAGAAGTGACTTGAGTTAGTTCATAACTCAACTTGAACCAAAGTCTATGACACGGGAGCGAATGCGTCGCATGGTCGTCCCCAATGGGACGTATGCTCAACACTCTAGAAGAGAGAAGGGGGACCCCTCAATCTTCATTTCCTATGTTTAAGGCTTGTGTGCAAGGCAAGTTGACCTTATTAAGTATCTTAGTGATGTTATGAGATGAGAAGAGGGACTCAAGAGAAATGAAAAACACTACGGGGAGAATCTATCCTAATGTTATCATGCAAAGGTGGCCCTAAGGGGAGGTTTGACAACAACCTAAGCCTAAAGAAAAGAAAATATGAGAGAAAGAAAGAGTGAGAGTGGACATGGATAACTATCCACACCTTCAAATAACTTACCTCAGCCCCTGCATAAAAGGTTAGTACAAAACAGACATAAGTAACAATAAGATAAATGAAACCCAAGCAAGTCACAAACCAAAGAGAAAAGGTTATAAACCAAATTAAATTCAACCAAGACAGAATTTGGATGACCTAAACATGAATTATGAAGTCAAAGAAGCAAACCCAAATGATGGCACAAGTGCCTTCTCAAACAAGTAATCAGGCATGATCAAAGATGTGCATACAAGAAGACTTCAAGCAGAAAGCAATCACATAATTAGAAAAACATCTTCTAAAATCACCAAATTAAAACTCAACACACCTCAACCAGTGGCAAACAACATATTAAAAACTCATGCAAAAATTCACAAGATAGGTCACCCAAACAATTATACAAAGTTCAGACAAGAAACATGGTTCAATATGCAAAGGAGGAGGACTAAAATGCAATATGAAAAAGTTTTAAAAATGAGACAAAAATATTTTAATGCAATTCAATATGTTGATGAAACAATGCAAAAAGAATGAGTTCAAAATGTTTTATGGATGATGAGAAATAAATTTTACAATGCAATGTGTGCAAAATGAAACAAATTCAAAAAGAAATTATTAAAATAATTACTTCAGATGCTAAAAATAAAATAAAAATAAAAAATAAAATTTGAGAAAATTTTATAAAACTATGAAAATGCTTCATGAATTTTTTTGGGAATTTTTTAATGCAATAAACTATTTTTAATGATTAAAAATGAAATGCAATAATAAAATAAAAATGAAAATAAAGAAATAAGCATGGGGGTGTGAATAGCAACTGGTTCACGTTGGAAAGTACAATGGGTTTAAGTGGAGGGGTGTGAATAGAAGGCCCAGATCAAAAACCCATCAGCGAAATAAAATAAAAAAAAAGGTTCACGTGAGACCCAGTCAACCACGTTGACTCCATACTTACCCTTTGATCAATCTGACGCGCCACACCAAGTCAACATAACCAAAAAGTAATTAAAATCAAAGGTTCAGATCAGAAGTCCACAGCAGCAATGGTACACGCGCATACAACAAATCCATCAGCATACCATGGAATCCCACGTGATAGGCACATGGATTTTTTAATTCGTTGGCTCACTAATGTCCACGTGATTCATCCAACACGCCATATTACATCACCAATTCAAAAATTAAACACAATCAAAGGCTGAGATCTAAGCACATGATAACACGCGTGGGTGAGCAAGCACACAAACATTAGAATAAAAATATAAAAACAAAAAATGTGGCACAATAAGGGATGTTAGATCAAGCATATCAACGGCCACGATTGCTTCTTCTCCAATTTAATCCTCGCCGGACTGAGTCAACCACTGGCCGCCGGAGCTAGGGTTCTGGCCACCCTCTCCGGTCACATGCAACGAAAAATTCACCAGAACACACACGTGAATACACTATCTTGACCAAAATTCCACGAGGATTAATAATATCACATTAAAAATCGTAAATAATCAACACACAAGAAGTATCGAATGAAAGAAAGTTTGGACTCAAAACTTAAAACTCATCATACTACCAAACCATGCGTCCAAACTCCAAACCAAATAGATCAGAATCATCAGTGAATGTCACACATCATTATGCACATCAAAAAAGGGAGTTTTAAGAGCATGCAAAGTGCCACTAACCTGAGATCAAGCAACACGTATCCTTGCTGTTAGCTTCAAATGAGGGTTACTTCGTGCTCTATGGATCCCAAGGGTTCAGATTGTGAAAGAATTTTTGGAAAAGCTCTTGTGGATTGTGAGATTCGAATGATTGAAGTTTTAGGGTTCAAACTTTTGTTCTCCTCAAAATCACGTGTGTTCTCCCCCAACCAGTGCATGAGTAACTTTAAATACTTAGGGTTGATCAACTGATGATCACTTGGGCCTTATTAATTCCTCACTTAATGAGTTTTGGGTGATTTTGGAAAATTGCATTATGTGAAATACACCCTCTTCCATGCATGTACACCCAAACATTCTATGATGGATCACTTATATTTCAATTGCTAATCACACCTGTATGGAATTTGGGCCTTGAGATGTTTTGGTTCATGAGTTTTCAATGATCTTGCAATTTTGCATAATGGAAAATAAGTGATGAATAAACCATGGATCCACTTGATTCAAAGGCCAAAAATGATCCTTATGGATTGTTCTTTGATGTTAAAATATGCCTTGAAGCAATGGAACCAAATATAGGTCACTATGTCCTAAAATGCAAAAGTTGTGAAAATGGAACCCTAAAAACCACCTTGCCTTCTTTTGGTCATAACTTGAGTTTCACAAATGATATGGAGACCATCTAGTACTTGATGGAAAGAGGAGAAAAATATCTTCAACTTTCATGTTTGAGAAAAATTCATTTGAAGCTTCCTTGATGATGAAAATTCAAGTTGAATGTAGTGTAAGAACTTGCCCAAAAAGGAAACTTTCAAATTATAGGTCATTTCCATATTTAGTAACTTTTGTACCAACCCTTGATTCATGATAAATGGTATAAAACTTGACCCTTGAAGACCATATGAGGATGTGAGACCTTGAGAACCTTGAAGAGAACTTCAAAATTTCACAGTTGACTTCCCCTCTCACTGTTGACTTTTCCCCAATTCTCCTGATTCCCAATCCATTGGCCAATTGAACTTCTCATGAACCAAACTGATGGACAATCTTCCATTCCTAGATACTTAGGGACCCAAGGAATACCATGGAATCAAGTCTTGCCCAAAAAATTAGAAATAAACTGACTTTATAGCAAACCCTAATTTGGGTACCCTTAGTCTAGGAGGAAATAGCACAGTCTCCAAATCCAAATTCCTCTGAATATGATGTGTACCCTCTCCAACAAAGATAAGATATGCCATTTAGTGATGATAAAAACCCAAGGAGCTTGCCCATTGGAGCAATAAACCCAAGAATCTCAAAACCCTAATTTCTGCACTGGTTAGGAGAGAGTGATCCACAATACAAGGACTCATGCTTGACCCTTTGAAGAACATCTTCTCCTCTTGAACTGCCTCAGGCACCTTGACCCCATGCTAAAAACCAATGATATGCACACATGATAATGCAAAAATGAAATGAAACATAAACCAATTAGTACTAAAGGTAAGAGAGCAAATTTTGGGGTGCTACAGCTGCCCCTATTCAATCGACTTGGTCCTGAAGGTATGATAGCGACGGCTTTCAGACATTCCAGGATGCACGGGGATTGAATACCAAAAGAGCCCCAGGAAATTTGCTAATGGTGAGAATAACAAAATGGAGCGTGCTGAAAAATAAGGAGTATGACCTCAACCATTCCCACAAAAATAAGACGAATACGACCTCAATCGTACCCACAAAACGAATACAACCTCAATTGTACCCGCAAAGGAAATATGAATACGAACTCAATTGCACCCACAAAACGAATACAACCTCAATTGTACCCGCAAAGGAAGACTGACCTCAATCACTCTATCCACAAAGAACACACGAATACGACCTCAATCGCACCCACAAAACGAATACAACCTCAATTGTACCCGCAAAGGAAGACTGGCCTCAATCACTCTACCTACAAAGAAAACATGAATACGACCTCAATCACACCCACAAAACGAATACAGCCTCAATTGTACCCGCAAAGGAAGACTGACCTCAATCACTCTACCCACAAAGGAAACATGAATACGACCTCAATCGCACCCACAAAACGAATACAACCTCAATTATACCCGCAAAGGAAGACTGACCTCAATCACTCTACCCACAAAGAAAACATGAATACGACCTCAATCGCACCTACAAAACGAATACAACCTCAATTATACCCGCAAAGGAAGACTGACCTCAATCACTCTACCCACAAAGAAAACATGAATACGACCTCAATCACACCCACAAAACGAATACAACCTCAATTATACCCGCAAAGGAAGACTAACCTCAATCACTCTACCCACAAAAAAAACATGAATACGACCTCAATCGTACCCACAAAACGAATACAACCTCAATTGTACCCTCAAAGGAAGACTAACCTCAATCACTCTACCCACAAAGAAAATATGAATACGACCTCAATCGTACCCATAAACGAATACAACATCAATTATACCCGCAAAGGAAGACTGACCTCAATCACTCTACCCACAAAGAAAACATGAATACGACCTCAATCGCACCCACAAAACGAATACAACCTTAATTGTACCCTCAAAGGAAGACTGACCTCAATCACTCTACCCACAAAGAAAACATGAATACGACCTCAATCGCACCCACAAAACGAATACAACCTCAATTATACCCGCAAAGGAAGACTGACCTCAATCACTCTACCCACAAAGAAAACATGAATACGACCTCAATTGCACCCACAAAAACGAATACAACCTCAATTGTATCCGCCAAGGATAACCAACATAAAGTGGACTTCGCCGGGGATAACGTGAAACAAAACTTCTGGTTTAAACCAACCCTACTGAGAAAGGGAAACTGGCAAACAAATATGTCAAGCGAGAACTGACTACCAGGCAAGAACTGGACTTCACAAAAGAGAAAGGCCAAACAAAGGCAAACTTCTAATGGACTCACGATCCACAGATAAGAGGACTCCGATGGGGAAAGGAGAAGTCTAAATAAAAGACTCTGCCGGGGAGCACAAGTATGAGGAACGCATCCCTCCAAAATCTCCTGAGTTATGCCATCTCTGCTGGGAAAGAGAACTGGCAAGGAAAGCATCAAACCTGGCTTATGCTTCGAATGCGAATGTTTGAATTTTGCCGTAATTCTCCACACGAAGTGGAAATGCTACGCGTTTTGAGGATGCAATGCGTATGATATGCAAAAGGGGTCCCTCCAGCAAAATAAATGCTGGAGAGAAAAGACCAATTCAGCTAGGGATGACAAAAATAAATTGTCCTCTGAATCCAGGAACTCTGCTGAGAAAGATCATACTGATTGACTCTTTGGATCAATAACTTCTACTGGGGACGAAATCCCAAAAGAACATCCACACTACCGGGGATTACACATGTCCTTTGCTGAAGGTGACATCGAACCTGAGATTCCTCCCCTGTTGGGGGAGTTGAGAATGAATTCCAATAACGGAACCGAAAGTTTGTTACTGAGGATTGCCAATAATAGATGGCCTTAGGACCTGCTGGGGGATGCCAGCCCATAACACCATCCTGCTTGGGGAAAACAGTCCATAATACCATCCTGCTTGGGGATACTGCTGAACTTAGCCTGCTGATGGGGAGAATGACTTTACTCCCTTCTTGTTGGGGACTAGAATATGACATCGTCGGTGAAAGCATGCTTCCTGACTGGATGGGGAAAGTGGACACCCTGATTCTGTGGGGAAATAACGTCATGATCCAGAGAAAATACTTCCCAAGTCTCCTGCCGGGGAAGGTCTGCTCTGCTGAGGAAATGTGCAATCTCAATGCTGGGGGGAGCAACCCTACTGGGGAAGTACGATCCTGTTGCCATTCAACCTGACCTGTCTCTATATTCATAAACGGCCCTTTGAACTCTTCTCTTGCCCTAGACCACCAGGTCTAATGGAAGAAATCATCTCAAGAGGTTTTTATAGAAGATCGGGCGTTCGCACTGCCCCAGGGTCTCCAAACTCTTGGAGAGATTTATCAGATCTTGACATAACTGCCCCAGGCTTCATAATCCATGAAGTGCATTACCTCGAAAGGATTTGTAATGACTTGAGAATACTCTGTCCCAATATTCTGAACTTTGAAGAGGTGTTTTCAATTAACCATTTCCAGGAGTAGACAATCTCTCATGCTCTAGAGGTGGACAACCTCAATTTCCTTGTGTATCATGTCATGAAACAGAGTAGTCATGGCCCTTTGATAGGTTGCCCAGGCATTCTTCAAACCGAACGGCATTACCTTGTAACAAAAGGTACCCCATGGGGTAATGAACGAAGTTTTCTCCATGTCCTCCGGCGCCATTTTGACTTGATTATAGCCCGAGAATCCATCCATGAAGGAGAAAACTTTGAACTTTGTTGTACTGTCTACCAGTGTGTCAATGTGTGGTAAAGGAAAGTCATCCTTTGGACTTGCCTTGTTTAGATCTCGGTAATCCACACACATTCTGACTTTTCCGTCCTTTTTCGGAACTGGTACGATGTTGGCTAACCATTGAGGATATTCTGACGTAGCGAGGAAACCCGCGTCAATTTGTTTCTGTACCTCCTCTTTGATTTTTATGGCCATGTCTGGATGAGTCCGTCTCAACCTCTGTTTTACTAGCGAACATTCCGATCTTAACGGTAAATGATGTTCCACGATGATGGTATCCAACCCTGGCATGTCCTGATAGGACCAAGCGAATACGTCGGGAAACTCTTTGAGAAGCTTTGTTAAACTCTCTTTGGCAGTTGGACTGAGCAGTGCCCCAATCCTGATTTCTTTTCTCTCTTTTTTCGAACCCAAGTTTATTGTTTCCAACGGCTCTTTGTGAGGTTCAATGGACCTTTCCTCCTGTTGGAGTAATCAGGAGATCTCCTCTGGAATTTCGTCGTCATTTTCTTCATCAGCCTTAAATACCGGGAACTCAAAGTTGGGAGAAGGCATTAGATCGTATGTTTCAACGGGGTTTAAAACAAGAAATCTGCATGACGTGATGATTTGTGTTTAGAAGAGATAGAGGGAAAATGCAAAAATGTGTGCAGTGTATTTCTTTTACTGCTTGTTTTTTATTATTGAGTTATTTTTTAGGATTACCATTTTCTGAAAAAGCAAAAAGAGAAAACAGCAATAACTGCGGAAATTATAGAATGATGTTATTTTATTTATAAACAAGTCGACTCTTGAAACTACAGCCCTATAAAACAAAACCCTGTCGCTTTGGGCGAAGCGAAGAGGAATATTTACAGAAAGCATGCCCTATCAAAACATCTGTTTCACCTGGGCAAGGTGAAAGGTTAAAGTAAAGATGGCAATTACTTAGACTTATGAACAATCTTCGGAACATCGACAGTAACCCATTGGCGGCGAACTCCTCGGTGAATCACAAAGTCTGGTACCTTCCTTGATTTGTACTCAGAAATGACGCTGATTTCTGGTGGAGCTGGAGTATTGGAATCTGTCTCCCAGGAAGAGTTGTCGTAGGAGGATTCCTCAGTTGTATTTTGCATAGTATTTGTGCTCTCAGTTGTATCTCCCCGTCCAGTTGGTTGGATGTCTTCAACCTAATACGAGAGCTTTCAGGAGCGGTGTACTTGACCATGAAGTCAAATTTTCCGCTTGGTTGTCCCAGGGTGTCCCACACTTCTTTGGAACTGGAGGAGTTATCTCTCTCGATGACGTTGACCTCGGGAAAAGCATAGTTGATGAATTCTAATCTGGCAAGCTTTGCCAATTCATCATCGTACTGGATAAGTTCGGAATAACCTGAGTGTTGATCCTATGACATGGCGGGGACACAGGTATTCTGTTCAATGATGCTCAGCTAATTTTCATTGTTCGACTGATTTTCTTGCCCCAAGTCTCCGGGATACGGCTGCCAGATAGGCAAACCATCCATTGGGCCATAATAGTCGTGGTCAAAGTTGTATTTCATTGGAGTGTCTTCCTCTAATGAATTTGGCGGAGCACGACATCCTTCAGGATCACAATCTCCGTACATTATTTTGACATCTGACCTTGGTATAAATCTCGGACTCTGTGTGGGAAAGCAAAAGGGAGTGTACGTTTCATCCTGAGATGTATAACCATCCTCGTTGAGATAGGACTTATATTCTTCCTCCGATACGGAGGAATCTCCCTCCTTGATATTATGCACTTCTTGAGTCACTGGTTGAAGGAAGCCTCCACTGTGGAAGAAGTTCTTAATGGGATGAAGACTTTCATCGTTAGCAGCTTCCTGGGTACAGGTGGCAGAAAAACCAAGACCCTTCTTTGTTTTGTTATCAGTGGGAATGACAAGCTGTCCCCATCCTTTTACATTGTTATTTTCTATCACTTCGAGAGCATCCCGGTATGAGGAAATCGAGGTTCATTTCTCTGATTAATTCTTATTACTCACCGAAAGTGCTTGGAACTTAGTTCTAACAAGCTCCTCGGGCTCTACACAAGTAGATAATGACAAGTTGCTCACGAGCAAGGCTTGTTCTCCACAAACCGTAATAAGTTAGCCGTTCTGGACGAACTTTAGCTTTTGGTGAAGGGTCGAAGTGACCGCCCCAGCCTGATGTATCCAAGGTCTTCCTAATAAATAACTGTATGTTTCCCAGATGTCCATGACCTGGAAAGTGACTTGGAAAGTGTGAGGACCAATAGTTATGGGAAGGTCGACTTCGCCGATAACCGTTTTTCTGGATCCGTCAAATGCTTTGACGACGACCTCGCTGGTTTTCATCGGAGGTCCTTTGAATGATAATTGCATCAAAGTGGACTTCAACATAACATTCAGGGCTGACCATGTGTCTACCAGTACACTGGCTAAAGCATCATCCTGGCAGTTGACTGTAATGTTGAGCGCCATGTTATGACGGCGACCTTCTTTAGGTAATTCCTCATCACTAAATCCCAAGTTATTGCAGGAAGTGATATTAGAGACAATGTTATCGAATTGTCTAATTGTTACATCCTGTTCCACAAAGGCTTGCTCCAAGACTTTCTGTAGAGCCTCTCTGTGGGCTTCAGAACTGAGTAAAAGTGATAGCACAGAGATCTTCGAAGGAGTTTGTAACAGCTGATCAACAATGTTGTATTCACTCCTTTGGATGAGCTTTAGCATCTCATCATTGTTTTTTGAAAGGTTGGGATTACTGGATTGACCGACTGGTGGATCGGGAACTTCTGTCTGAGGTTTCTTTTCTTTGTTGGGTTCTCCAACTCCCCTGTTGAAGATTCTACCACTCCGTGTTACTCGGCTGATGTCTGCAATATTCACGACGGAGGGTAACGGAATTTCCTTTCCATTCTCAATTGTTGTTGCACTGTATTTGTAAGGGATGGCCTTAGTTGATTCATACGATAGTGGTCCCGGTAGATAGATAACTATGGGAGCCTTCTGATTTTTCTGACCATCGTAAGTAATTTCGATCTATTCCCGGTTGGGAACTCTTGATTCGTCAAGTAGAGGGATAATGGTACAAACATCCCTAGCCCTCTGATGATCAGAGATTATGACAACGTCCTCGATTTGATCAGCGAAATAGTTGACTGATCCAGAACTTGACCATGGTTAAATCTCTTTTCGGTCCAACTAACTTTGAAGGGCTGCTCGCACGAGGTAGCATCCTTGATTATCCACTGAGCAAACTCCACACCGCTCATAGTTGTGTAGTGGCACCTGACCACGTCCGCTTTGAATACAGTGTAACCTTACTAGATCTATTTCCATCGACCAAACATCCTGACTTTAATATCTAGTAGGATTCCCATTAGTGATATTGATTTGCTGGGTGTCTTCATCCATATAGATTGGAAGCCACCCGTGGTTCAACAAGTGCTGAAGTGTTTCCTGGACAAGGGCACAACCCTGATCATCTTCGCAACCCGCTTTACAGCCCTGATAATCATGTGATACCAGGAACCCGAGCCAGACCTGTTTAGCATGTAACTCCACCAGGCTGGTATTCATCAAGCGAATATCGAAGATTTGAATCATGTTGATTTGATAATGATTCCTATCATGGTAGTCTTGAATTCATCCAAGATCCATCTGACGCTGGAAGGCCTCTTGTACAAAAGAGCATCCCTGTTTGTTTACCGAGCAAGTCAGGCAGGAATTATAATCGTGACGCGGTAGATTATGATACTGGCTTTGCCTAGAGTGCATTGCCACCAAGTTGAAATTCATCGCACGGATATCGTGGTTTTGAATGATGTTGGAATTTGTATAAACCATGTTAACTCCACGAACTCGGTGCTCTTGGATCCATCTGAGATCCATCAGTTCCTGTAGAGCTGATTGCACCATAGAACATCCTTTATTGCTTTTAGAGCAGATATCACACTAGTGATAATTATGAGGTGGCACATGGCCGTATCCGCTCTGTCTACAATGCATCTTGACCAGGTTGGCCCTTAACAAAAGTACATTGTGAACTTGATAGGTGTTGTTAGACTTTCCCTCTATCAAATTGATTGTAGCCTTCTCGTGTTGAGGCAGCGGGTTCATGAGAACATTCAGATTCGTATCTTTGAAAGATAAGACTCCGCTCCTAAGAAGCTTTTGCACGTCGGATTTGAAACTGAGACAGTTCTCTATGTTATGCCCTGGTCCTCCTTGATGGTAAGGGTAAGTTTGATCCACCTTAAACCAAAAAGGCGGATTTTCCGGTACTGTAAGAGGAGACTTAGTCTGGACATGTCCCTTGGCCAGTAGTAACGGAAATAGTTCTGTGTACGATACGGGTATAGGATCAAATCCTGGGGGCCGCATTGTACGGTTGTAGTTATATTGAGGACGAGCCTGCTGAAGAGACTGTTGTGTCCTTTGCTGAAATTGCTGCGAATGCAGTTGGCTTTGAGCAACCTGAGGTTGATACGTAGAAACAGGCGCAGGGCTGATAGCAGGAGTTACAACTGCAACTGGTTGGTACCGTCACCTTTGCATTCCGAGAGAGATATTCCCGATATCTTGCTCTTTTTTCTTAAGGAGAGTACTACCGTATCGTTTTGTACTACTTGATAATCCAATGTCTTTTACTAAACGTCCTTCCCGGACGGCCTCCTCAAGACGAACTCCCATGCCTGCCATCCCGATGAAGTCACTGGGCGCACTGGCAACCATTCCGTCGTAGTAAAATGAGCTTAATGTCTTTAAGAAGATCTTTGTCATCTCTTTTTCCTCAAGAGGTGGACAAATTTGAGCGGCAGTTTCACGCCATCTCTGAGCGTACTCCTTAAAGGTTTCCTTGTCCTTTTGCGACATTGATATGAGTTGATCTCTGTCTGGTGCCATGTCCAAATTGTATTTATATTGTTGGACGAAGGCCGTGCCAAGATCTCTGAAAGTGATAATCGTAGTGCGGTCTAAACCCATGTACCATTTTAATGCGGCATCGGTTAAACTATCTTGAAAGTAGTGAATCAGTAGATCCTGGTTCTCTATCTGAGCTGACATTCGCCGAGCGTACATCACCAGATGACTCTGAGGGCAAGAATTACCCTTGTATTTTTCAAAGTCGGGCACCTGGAATTTGTGCGGGACTTTCACATTGGGGACCAAACAAAGGTCTACGGCGTCTTTTCCAAATAAATCCTGACCGCGAATAGCTTGCAGTTCCTTCTGCATTTCTAGGAACTTCTCCTAGAATTCATCCATTCTATCGAACATACTTTCCTTTCTACCATAAGGTATCTATGGAATCTGTCCTTCCGGGACAGTGTGCACCACAGGGGGTTGTATAGTCATTATGGCTGAGACTCTCGGTGCCTCCCGAAGTTTGTAACCTTCAGGAGTTGCTGTCATGCCCCTGGCATCTTCGCTTTCCCGAAGTTTGTAACCTTCAGGCCCAGCGGCTTCTGTTGCGGTTCCCTGATCTTCAGTGATCGGCGGAACATATTCTTCCAGGATATAATTAACAGGCATACCCCAGGGACGATCTTTCGGCATTTGATACCTAGGATCATACTTCTCCACTATGGGCATTGAGGTGATCTCTGAGATCATAGTTCTTTGTAGATGAGCTTCTGCCATGGCTTGCATGTCGTTACGAAGCTTTCTCATATCCTCTCTCAGAGCGTCAATCTCTTCTTTCAACTCTCTGTTCTCTTCCTCGAGATCATCCATCTTTTTCTGACGATTGGCCCGAGTATTGTACGAATGAGACAGTTTGACTCTAGAACCGAGACACAAACGTGAGATTCGTAGGTAAGAAGAATACGTGACGTGAGAATGATGAATGCAATGATTATATTAATTATTTTTTGGTTTAATCAAAATTAACTTTGACAATTAGATTGCAAATATCAAACAGTGGGGACACCCCCATTTTATTGAATTCAAAGGATTGCGAAAATGGAAATACAGTAAATTGCAAGGTGCGGAAATAGAAACCTAAGCTAATGGGTCCCGAGCCCTCTCTGAGGAGAACTCGGGTGCTGATCCTGGTACTTTCCTTTTCTTGGACCGGGGCTCTTGGGCCGTTGTCGGGTTGTCATTCCTTTGCCAAGTGAAAGGGGCGAGCAAATTCCTTTGGTCATCCTGATTTTCTACAGCATGTTGCTCCAAAATCTCAATTAGAGCATCCTTATCTTTCAGCAGTCGTTGTATTTTGGTACACTCCATATTGAGAATGCGGTACTTGTTCTTCCAATGCGGTACTTGTTCTTCCAAGACCTCCTCTCCTGTTGAACTTTGTTGAGAGTAACCTAAAGTTTTTCCGTTTCAGTCATGAAGTACATGACAGATTCCTTTGGCGGAAGAACTCCGTGACGAGGATAAGGTATCTTTAGCTTGAGAGCTCTAGTTTGTACCCAGTGGAGATAAGGCTCCACCGAGACACGGTCTGGTTTTCCTAGAGACTCTCGTCCTTTCTTATGAACATGTTCCCAAGCGTGCATTATTTCCATCTTTAGTGCCCTATCATTTTCTCCTTCCTTGAAGAAAAGACCTTCCAGATGAGCATTAGCGGGACATGCCTCATCGGGTATCCAAATTGACGACGAACTAAGACTGGATGGTAATTGATTCCTCCCTTAGTTCCCATGAGGGGTACGTTGGGGAAATTTCCATAACGGTCAATGATCCTGATCCCGTCATAGATTCGATTGTACCAATCAATGTCAGAGTTGGTAAGAGACATGATTTTCTGCGACCAACGTAAGGCACTCTTATGATCCCAAAAAGCGGCAGACTTAGGCAAATGGGAGATAAACCATTTATATAGCAGGGGTACACAGCACGTGATCATTCCTCCGCTGTATAAATTCCTTAAGTGTATAGAATGATACGCATCTGCGAGCAAGGTTGGTACAGGGTTTCCAATTAGGAAAATCTTAAGGGCGTTGATATCGACGAAGTTATCAATGTTGGGAAACAAAAATAACCCGTAGTTGAGCAAAACAAAGATGCTCTCAAAAGCAGTCACGTTCCCTATACTAGCCAAGTACATAGCGTTCTTTACCAGAAATTTGGCTGGTAAACCTGGGATTCCTCCCTTGGTGGTCAGGTGAGTCCTAACTTCTGATTCGTCCAAATAAATTGCTTTTGCAATGGTCTGATCCTTTGGAATTTCTTCCAGTCCAGAAAAAGGAGCTTAATCAGTAATGGGTAGATCAATTAGATGAGAATACTCCTCCAGAGTTGGTGCGAGTTGGTAATCCGGGAATGTGAAACAGTTATAGACCGGATCGTAAAACTGAATGAGTGCCTCCAGGATTCCCTCAATTACATAGACCCTTAACAGAGGTAGCAGACCTCCGTACTTGGCTCTGAAAGCGCCAGGGTTAGTGATCATCCTTGCTAATCCTCTCAAATCCTCTAGTTTTGGAACCTTGAAGGTATACTTATGAGTTTTCCGTCTTCCGAAATCCATGAGCGCAATCCTTTTCTCTCTGACATTTACAATCATTGTTTTAGTTTAATTTGAAAAAGAGAGACTAAAAGAGAAAAATTTTCTTTGCTTAAATTTTTTTTTAAATAAATGCATGAATGCAGCACACAAAAACATAGAAAAAACATGGGGTCAAAGGGTCGGTGTCATGAAGTCAAGGCTCTACCCATCCCAAAGGTTTATACTAGTGACTTTTGTACCTCTCTCTCAAAATCATTGATTCTTGTCGAGATAACATCAGTGGGCCGGGAACCGTGCTAGGTGATGTATTTCGAAGAATCTCAGAAGAGGCTAGTATCGCGTGACAACTATTTCCGATAGCTTCCGCACTACTGAAAGAGGTTTTTCCTAGGTGTATACTCAATCTTTCCACATGCGGCATCACACGCATTCCCATTAGCAGAAAAATAAACACAAATATCAATTAGGAAAAGCAGTATATATATTTGTCCTAATGTCCTAGACTTTTTAAGAACTATGAATCCTATGATCCTAACAGAAAATGTGTAACGCCCAAAATATTTAATTATTTATTTAATTGGATATTTATTTAATTCTTGTGAATTATTCGGTTGATTTTGGTGTTGCGGCAAATTAAGTCGTAAGTCGGAATTTTTAAGTTGGTAAGTCGTAGAATTAATATTAGAAATAATATTAAAGTCGCGGAATAATATTAGTAGTAATATTATCGTAGTTGGAGTGTGTTCGGTTAAGTGGGCTTGGTTTCGTGTCGGAATTAGTAATTTAAGGGGTGTATGTTTTAGGCTCAATAGATATTATAATTGAATATTATTATTTTAATAAAACAAGAGGAATAGAAAAGAGTGGGGAGTTTTGTGGTATCAGTAAAAAAAAAAGAGAAGTTACACGAGGCAGTTGGAAAACAAGGTTGGAAGGGAATAGAGTGGGGAAGAGGATACGAGAAAAATTGCCGCCGGTAACCAAGTCCGAAGTTTTGAGCTACCTTCAATCCAATCAGGTAAGGGTGAGTTCGATTATTATAACTGGGTTATGATGAATGTTATTTGGGTGATGGTTATTGTGTAGAACTAGTATTAGAATTTCCCTAAAAATTTCCTGTGAAAGCTGAAGTTAATTCGATTAAAATTAATCTCTGAAATTATTAATTTTGATGTTTAGAAATTGATTTTTGATGTTAGAATAGAGACCCATTTGATATTTAGAATACCCAATAGAGTTGGAATTGGAGAAGGGATGGTTCCTCTGTTTAAATCTATACTGTTATGTGTTCGTCCCATTGTTGCGAATTGGAGTGTATGGGCAGGATAAATTAATTAGTTTTAATAATGTAGCGTGTTGAACTGATATAACTTGTTTTCCACCATTTCCTGTAGCACACTTACCACAGATTCATAGCATTGATACTGTGAGTAATAGTAAGAAGTACTAATTCTTTTCTCATGTAGCCTTTTAATTTAGTTGGATGTGAGAGATATTCATGAAATAAGTTAGTGTGGCCCACCTCCCTATCTATGGCTCATGCGCAGATACTGGTGTGGGAGTAGTTCCAAAAACACATAAATAATATATAATGGATAGAAAGTATGTGGTTAATTAATTAATTGGTTCTTGATGAATTGAAATATTAGTGGCGCAGGCTTTATGGAATGTAGGGAGTTAGCAGGTGGCGTAGGCCTTATTGAGAAGTGGGACCTCCACTTTATTTCTTATGCTAAGATATATATTATCATGTATATATATTATCATGTGTTCTTAATTAATTGGTTCTTAATGAATTGAAAGATAATGTGGTGCAGGCCACTTGACTTCTAAGCAAGGGTGGCGCGGGCCACCCATGAGGTTAAGGAGTTGGTTTTTAACATGTGTATCAGCCTTAATTTAATCCATGAATTGTTTGTGTGTTTGAGTGACAGTATGCTAGATTAATTAAGTAAGCTCACCTTATTAAATTCACATGGAAGAACAGAATGTAGCAGGAAAATAATATGTCTTCTAATTATTTAAATGACAGAAAACTAGTATGTTCACTAGTCATTTTGGTAGCAGAAATTTAGCAGTTTTGACAGAAATTAAAACAAGTTTTGACAGCAAAATGAAACATAGCAGTAAGCAGAATTTTGACAGAAAATTGGAATTGTAGTAGTATGTTGCAGCAGTGGTTTAACTGAATTAATAAATTAATCAGTAGCAATTAATAAAGGTGAAACAGTACAGTTTTAGTCGGTTTAGCCGGTTTAGGCGAAAAACTTAGTTGTCCAAAATTTAACGAAAATTGTCGGGGTAAGTCGGGTAATTTAGTAGATGACTTTTGTTGAATTATTTCGCTGAAATTATGTCGAAAAAGTCGAATTGCGGGTACAGCTGAGTTGTAATATTGTTCTGGTTTACGGACGAATTGTAAGTTGTAGGCTTGATAAGCCAACGTTGATATAAGTTGTGTATGTCGAAAAGTTGCTATGTGGTTTAAGTTGAGTATGTTGTTGATGTTGTTGAGTTGTGCATGTCATCAAAACATACATTGCATTTTGTGTCGGAGCGTTGCTCACACCACGTTGGCCTGGATTGGCATATGTTGAAAGTTGAAATTTGAAGGCTTATGCCTTGATGCCTCGATAAACTGGCAATATTAAGTTGGGAGTTTTACTCCGATGGTACCACATGCATAACATTGTCGAGTCGCATTAATGTTGCATTTTCTTAAGTTGTTGTGGATTTTTATTTGTTGTTGTTGGTTTTGTTTGTTGGTTGTTGATGTGAAGTGGTGATTATTTGTATGATTCTTGCCTATGTATTATTTATCATACTCCATTTATAATATTCGGTAACTCACCCCTTCTGTTTGAATGTTGTCCCTATATTGGCAACGTGCAGGTAATCAAGAGGAGTAGCCGGTTACCTTAGTTCGAGTCGGTGGTTGTCGCTCTGATACGTAGCACTCGGGGGGATAACGCATGTCTTTTATTTATTTGGCTACATGCTGAATTTTTAGTGCAATTGCTGAAAAATACTTTGTTGTCTAATTTGAAGTTGTTTTATGTTGAATAAAGATGCTACTAAGTTGTTAATGAATCCGCTGCGTTGCATTTACTAAAGTTGAATAAGTTGAAGTTTATTTGTTGGTTTATGTTCCCTCGAATCGTTATGTATCTTTCACGAATAACTATTATGTGATTGAATTTTAAAGTAGAAAATGTGATATCCCGTTTTATGTCGGAAATTTTATAACTCTGATTTTAATATAATTATTGGGTAGAAATGGGGTGTTACATCAGTGGTATCAGAGCAGGTCGGTCCGTCCGGCCAAGTGTCGAGTCGTAGTTGTCTAACAATCGAGTATTGTTATTTGGTTCTAACTTTTGTTTATGTTGTAGTGATACGTTGAGATGGCTGGAAGGAACGATGCTGCAATGGCTGCTGCAATGCAAGCAATGGCACAGGCTGTGCAGAACTTACCGAATGCTGGCGAGAATGATGGATCTCGTAGTCTAGCGACTTTTCAGAGGGAGAATCCGCCTACCTTCAAGGGCAGGTATGATCCTGATGGAGCATTGGATTGGTTGAAAGAGATTGAGAGGATATTCCGTGTGATGGACTGCACTCCAGCGCAGAAGGTTCGTTATGGGACTCATATGCTAGCAGTCGAAGCTGATGACTGGTGGCAAGAGACTCGTCAGAGGTTGGAGACTACAGGTGAAGTTATCACTTGGGATGTGTTCCGAAGAGAGTTTCCGAGGAAGTATTATCAAGAGGATGTCTGTGGTAAGAAGCAGATTGAGTTTCTTGAATTGAAGCAAGGAACTATGTCGGTTACTGATTATGCTGCGAAGTTTGTTGAGCTGGCTAAGTTTTATCCGTACTATACTGGTGATGATGCTGAATTTTCTAAATGCATTAAGTTTGAAAGCGGTTTGCGCTCTGAGATCAAGAAAGCTATTGGGTATCAGAAGATTCGTGTCTTTTCTGATTTGGTCGATAGTTGCAGAATTTATGAAGAGGACAATAATGCTTACTACTAGATCGTTAGTGATAGAAGAGGCAAGCAACAACAGAACCGTGGTAAGCCTTATGATGCTCCAGCTGGAAAAGGTAAACAGAGAGCGACTGAGGGCAAGAAGACTAGTAGGGGAGATGCCCCTGCTGGCATAACTTGTTTCAAATGTGGAAAATCTGGTCATAAGAGTACTGTGTGTACTGCTGAGGTGAAGAGGTGCTTCCGATGTGGTAAGATTGGGCATGCAATATCTGATTGCAAGCACAAGGAGATGATCTGTTTTAATTATGGTGGAGAGGGACATATTGGTAATCAGTGTCCGAAGCCAAAGAAAGCTCAGACCGGAAAAGTGTTCGCGTTAGCAGGAACTCAAACAGCTAATGAGGACAGACTTATCAGAGGTACATGTTTCATTAATAGTACTCCTTTAATTACTATTATTGATACTGGTGCTACACATTGTTTTGTTTCTGCTGATTGTGTTTAAAGATTGGGTCTTGAATTGTCTGCTATGAATGGAGAAATGGTCGTCGAGACTCCGGCTAAGGGATCAGTGACTACTTCTCTTGTGTGTTTAAGGTGTCCTTTATCGATCTTCGATAAAGACTTTTATGTTGATTTGGTTTGTTTGCCGCTGACCAGAATGGATGTAATCCTAGGTATGAACTGGTTAGAGTATAACTATGTTCATATAAATTGTTATCGCAAGTCGGTGAGGTTTTCTACTCCGGAAGAGGAAGGGGTTGGATTGTTGTCTTTCAGAGAGTTACAGCAATTGATGAAAGAAGAAACTCAGATGTTTTCATTGATGGCAACGTTGTCTATTGAGAGCAAAGATAAGATTGAAGAATTGCAAGTAGTGAATGAATTTCCTGAAGTTTTCCCTGATGAAATTCCTGATGTACCGCCAGAGAGAGAGGTTGAATTTGCAATTGATCTTGTACCTGGTACTAGACCTGTTTCGATGGCACCATACAGAATGTCGGCATCCGAGTTATCTGAATTAAAGAAGCAGTTGGAAGAGTTACTTGAGAAGAAGTTTATAAGACCAAGTGTATCGCCGTGGGGAGCTCCAGTGTTGTTAGTAAAGAAGAAAGATGGAAGTATGAGACTTTGTGTTGATTATAGACAGCTGAATAAAGTAAAAATCAAGAACAAGTATCCACTCCCGAGAATAGATGATTTGATGGATCAGTTAGTAGGTGCTCGTGTGTTTAGCAAGATTGATTTGAGATCGGGCTATCATCAGATTAAAGTGAAAGATGAGGATATTCAGAAGACGGCGTTCAGAACACGGTATGGACATTATGAGTATTCGGTGATGCCTTTCGGTGTTACTAATGCGCCGGGAGTATTCATGGAATACGTGAACCGCATTTTTCATACTTATCTGGATCGTTTTGTGGTTGTATTCATTGATGATATTCTGATTTACTCTAAGTCAGAAGAAGAGCATAAGGAACATTTGAGAGCAGTGTTAGAAGTTTTGAAAGACAAGCAGTTGTATGCGAAGCTGTCCAAGTGCGAGTTCTGGTTGAAAGAAGTTAGTTTTCTGGGTCATGTGATTTCAGGTAGTGGTATTGTCGTGGATCCTTCTAAAGTAGATGCTGTGTTGCAATGGGAAACTCCAAGGTCGGCTACTGAGATTAGAAGTTTTCTGGGACTAGCTGGTTATTATAGAAGGTTTATTGAAGGGTTTTCTAAGTTGGCACTTCTGTTAACTAGATTGACTTGTAAAAGTAAAGCTTTTGTGTGGGATGTTCAGTGCGAAGAGAGTTTTACCGAATTGAAGAAGAGGTTGACGTCGGCTCCAGTTTTGACATTACCGAATCCAGAAGAACCGTTTGTGGTTTATTGTGATGCTTCGTTGATGGGTTTAGGAGGTGTGCTGATGCAGAATAATAAAGTAATTGCTTATGCGTCTCGAGAGTTGAGAACTCATGAAAGGAATTATCCTACGCATGATTTAGAACTTGCTGCAGTGGTTTTTGTGCTGAAGATTTGGAGGCATTATTTCTATGGCTCTAGATTTGAAGTTTATAGTGATCATAAGAGCTTAAAGTATTTGTTTGATCAGAAGGAGCTGAATATGAGACAGCGAAGGTGGTTAGAATTGCTGAAAGATTATGATTTCGGTTTGAATTATCATCCGGGCAAAGCTAATGTTGTGGCTGATGCTTTAAGCCAAAAGACCTTGCATATGTCAGCGATGATGATTAAGGAATTGGAATTAATTGAGCAGTTTCGAGATATGAGTTTGGTTTGCGAAGTGACACCGCAGAGTGTCATGCTGGGTATGTTGAAAATTAATAATGATTTTCTGGACAGTATTCGAGAGGCTCAGAAGCGGGATGTGAAACTAGTGGACATCATGAATAGTTGTGGTCAATCGGATGAGAGTGACTTTAAGATTGATGCACGAGGTGTGTTGAGACTGCATGATCGAATTTGTATACCAGATGATACAGATATGAAAAAGAAAATTCTTGAAGAGGGCCATAGGAGTAATCTGAGTATTCATCCGGGAGCCACTAAAATGTATCAAGACTTGAAGAAGATATTTTGGTGGTCCGGAATGAAGGAAGATATGGCACGATTTGTGTATGCATGCCTGACTTGTCAGAAGTCGAAAGTTGAGCATCAGAAACCTGCTGGGTTGATGCAACCGTTAGAGATTCCAGAATGGAAATGGGATAGCATTTCTATGGACTTTGTGACAAGGTAGCCTATGACTTCAAGGGGACATGATTCTATTTGGGTGATTGTTGATAGGCTTACAAAGTCAGCTCATTTCCTACCTATTAACATCACCTATCCGATTGCGAAGTTGGCAGAGATTTATATCTGAGTGATTGTGAAGTTGCATGGTGTTCCTTTGTGTATTGTGTCGGATAGAGATCCGAGGTTTACGTCGGAGTTTTGGAAGAGCCTACAGGAGGCGTTGGGTTCTAAGTTGAGGTTGAGTTCGGCGTATCATCCTCAAACAGATGGTCAAACTGAGAGAACTATTCAGTCGTTGGAGGATTTGTTGAGAGCTTGTGTGCTTGAGCAGGGATGTTCGTGGGATACCTATCTTCCATTGATCGAGTTCACTTATAATAATAGTCACCATTCTAGTATCGGAATGGCACCTTTTGAAGCGTTGTACGGTCGGAGGTGTAGAACTCCGTTGTGTTGGCATGAATCTGGTGAGAGTGTAGTACTTGGACCGGAATTAGTTCGAGAAACTACCGAGAAAGTGAAGTTGATTCGAGAGAAGATGAAAGCTTCTCAAAGTAGACAGAAAAGTTACCATGACAAGCGAAAGAAGGATTTGGAATTCCAAGCGGGCGATCATGTGTTTTTGAGAGTCACGCCTGTGACTGGTGTCGAACGAGCTTTGAAGTCTAAGAAGCTCACTCCTCGTTTTATTGGTCCGTATCAGATTTTGGACAGAGTTGGGAAAGTTGTTTACCGAATGGCTTTACCGCCAAATCTTTCGAATCTGCATGATGTGTTTCATGTGTCGCAGCTTCGGAAATACATTTCAGATCCGTCTCATGTGGTTAATATGGATGATGTGCAAGTACGGGATAATCTCACGGTGGAGACGAAGCCTGTGCGAATCGCGGATCGTGAAATGAAGACTTTGCGAGGGAAAGAGTTCGCGTTGGTGAAAGTTGTCTGGTTGGGAGCTACCGGAGAAAGCATGACGTGGGAGTTGGAGAGCAAGATGCGAGACTCCTATCCCGAGCTGTTTGAATCAGGTAAATTTTCGAGGACGAAAATATACTAAGTGGGGGAGAGTTGTAACACCCAAAATATTTAATTATTTATTTAATTGGATATTTATTTAATTGTTGTGAATTATTTGGTTGATTTTGGTGTTGCGGCGAATTAAGTCGTAAGTCGGAATTTTTAAGTTGGTAAGTCGTAGAATTAATATTAGAAATAATATTAAAGTCGCGGAATAATATTAGTAGTAATATTATCGTAGTTGGAGTGTGTTCGGTTAAGTGGGCTTGGTTTCGTGTCGGAATTAGTAATTTAAAGGGCGTATGTTTTAGGCCCAATAGATATTATAATTGAATATTATTATTTTAATAAAACAAGAGGAATAGAAAAGAGTGGGGAGTTTTGTGGTATCAGTAAAAAAAAAAAGAGAAGTTACACGAGGCAGTTGGAAAACAAGGTTGGAAGGGAATAGAGTGGGGAAGAGGATATGAGAAAAATTGCTGCCGGTAACCAAGTCCGAAGTTTCGAGCTACCTTCAATCTAATCAGGTAAGGGTGGGTTCGATTATTATAACTGGGTTATGATGAATGTTATTTGGGTGATGGTTATTGTGTAGAACTAGTATTAGAATTTCCCTAAAAATTTCCTGTGAAAGCTGAAGTTAATTCGATTAAAATTAATCTCTGAAATTATTAATTTTGATGTTTAGAAATTGATTTTTGATGTTAGAATAGAGACCCATTTGATATTTAGAATACCCAATAGAGTTGGAATTGGAGAAGGGATGGTTCCTCTGTTTAAATCTATACTGTTATGTGTTCGTCCCATTGTTGCGAATTGGAGTGTATGGGCAGGATAAATTAATTAGTTTTAATAATGTAGCGTGTTGAACTGATATAACTTGTTTTCCTCCATTTCCTATAGCACACTTACCACAGATTCATAGCATTGATACTGTGAGTAATAGTAAGAAGTACTAATTCTTTTCTCATGTAGACTTTTAATTTAGTTGGATGTGAGAGATATTCATGAAATAAGTTAGTGTGGCCCACCTCCCTATCTATGGCTCATGCGCAGATACTGGTGTGGGAGTAGTTCCAAAAACACATAAATAATATATAATGGATAGAAAGTATATGGTTAATTAATTAATTGGTTCTTGATGAATTGAAATATTAGTGGCGCAGGCTTTATGGAATGTAGGGAGTTAGCAGGTGGCGTAGGCCTTATTGAGAAGTGGGACCTCCACTTTAATTCTTATGCTAAGATATATATTATCATGTATATATATTATCATATGTTCTTAATTAATTGGTTCTTAATGAATTGAAAGACAATGTGGCGCAAGCCACTTGACTTCTAAGCAAGGGTGGCGCGGGCCACCCATGAGGTTAAGGAGTTGGTTTTTAACATGTGTATCAGCCTTAATTTAATCCATGAATTGTTTGTGTGTTTGAGTGACAGTATGCTAGATTAATTAAGTAAGCTCACCTTATTAAATTCACATGGAAGAATAGAATGTAGCAGAAAAATAATATGTCTTCTAATTATTTAAATGACAGAAAAATAGTATGTTCACTAGTCATTTTGGTAGCAGAAATTTAGCAGTTTTGACAGAAACTAAAACAAGTTTTGACAGCAAAATGAAACATAGCAGTAAGCAGAATTTTGACAGAAAATTGGAATTGTAGTAGTATGTTGCAGCAGTGGTTTAACTGAATTAATAAATTAATCAGTAGCAATTAATAAAGGTGAAACAGTACAGTTTTAGTCGGTTTAGCCGGTTTAGGCGAAAAACTTAGTTGTCCGGAATTTAACGAAAATTGTCGGGGTAAGTCGGGTAATTTAGTAGATGAGTTTTGTTGAATTATTTCGCTGAAATTATGTCGAAAAAGTCGAATTGCGGGTACAGCTGAGTTGTAATATTGTTCCGGTTTACGGACGAATTGTAAGTTGTAGGCTTGATAAGCAAACGTTGATATAAGTTGTGTATGTCGAAAAGTTGCTATGTGGTTTAAGTTGAGTATGTTGTTGATGTTGTTGAGTTGTGCATGTCATCAAAACATACATTGCATTTTGTGTCGGAGCGTTGCTCACACCACGTTGGCCTGGATTGGCATATGTTGAAAGTTGAAATTTGAAGGCTTATGCCTTGATGCCTCGATAAACTGGCAATATTAAGTTGGGAGTTTTACTCCGATGGTACCACATGCATAACATTGTCGAGTCGCATTAATGTTGCATTTTCTTAAGTTGTTGTGGATTTTTATTTGTTGTTGTTGGTTTTGTTTGTTGGTTATTGATGTGAAGTGGTGATTATTTGTATGATTCTTGCCTATGTATTATTTATCATACTCCGTTTATAATATTCGATAACTCACCCCTTCTGTTTGAATGTTGTCCCTATGTTGGCAACCTGCAGGTAATCAAGAGGAGTAGCCGGTTACCTTAGTTCGAGTCGGTGGTTGTCGCTCTGATACGTAGCACTCGGGGGGATAACGCATGTCTTTTATTTATTTGTCTACATGCTGAATTTGTAGTGTAATTGGTGAAAAATACTTTGTTGTCTAATTTGAAGTTGTTTTATCTTGAATAAAGATGCTACTAAGTTGTTAATGAATCCGCTGCGTTGCATTTACTAAAGTTGAATAAGTTGAAGTTTATTTGTTGGTTTTGTTCCCTCGAATCGTTATGTATCTTTCACGAATAACTATTATGTGATTGAATTTTAAAGTTGAAAATGTGATATCCCGTTTTATGTCGGAAATTTTATAACTCTGATTTTAATATAATTATTGGGTAGAAATGGGGTGTTACAAAATGGCTCCCCGACGGAGTCGCCATTCTGTGGTACCTTCCCAACTTAATGGATTTTTTACCTAAGATCCTAGTGAGGGTCGATCCTAGCAATAATGACATTCCCCGATGGAACCGTCATTCGGTGATACCTTGTGAACCCCAGGACTCGTTTTAAGAGAAGGTTTCAACCAGAGAGATAAGAGAGACAAGATTCCTTTGTATGGCCCCACGGTGGGCGCCATTTTTCTGTGGCGGCCACCGCCATGAAAATGACTTGTCCAAAGTTTCCACCTTAAATTGTAAGAAAGAAAGATGAGAAGGCCCCACGGTGGGCACCATTTTTCTGTAGTGAGCGATTTTGGACGTGGTTCTTAAGCACTGTCGCTCTGGGGCACTACAGGTCGATTCATTTTTTATCCTATTGAATCTGATGAAGGAAGGGAAATAGATGTCTCCAACTAACCCTGCTTGCAAACTGAGGTTAAACAGTCAAAACTGTTGGTTTACAGATGCGGTTTTAGTTCGTGGGCCTCTCTCTGCTTATTTTGTTCAGAACGAAATATCGGGACTGTTCATGGGGAAATTGTTGGGATATTGTGCTAGATTGGCTGGAGGTAGGGGACTTTGGGTTTTTTTTATTAGTGTGCTCGCTAAGATTCTTTTTTAATCTTATGCCTACGTATTCCCGAGATAGGGAAATCAGAGCGATCGTAGTTCCTCCTATTCTATGGGAGGAAATGGTGTTTTGGTGTCTTGTTCAAAGCCCAAGACATGAAGCTAAAGGTGGTTTATATCTTGTTCAAAGCCCAAGATGTGAAGCTGAAGGGTCTATTTGTAACTTGTTCGAAGCCCAAGATATGAAGCTAAAAGGGTGTTGACTTTAGAGAGAATTTGTCATCTCTAAAGGGGGGTATTTGGTCTGTTTGTCACAACTATTGGGTGACTGATAATAAAAGAGAATTACTTTAACTGGGATATGTGAATCCAGCAATGCCATAATTTCCTTTATAGGGGATTTTTAACCTGAAGGAGAAAACTTTAGGTCAGTGTAGAGCAATGTTATCTTTCCTTAGGAATTCCTCATGCTAAAAGAGGGACAGTGGCGTGGATGTAAATAATCCAGAGGCTTGCCGCTTACAGCAATTAGACGAGGAAAAGGAGTTGTTGATGTTTGTATACTGTGAACGAGGCACAGCTTTTGATGATAAAAGGTTGATTGAATCAACCAGGGTTTTCTTTATACAAAGCCTAAGAGGAGGCTGTTGACCCAACACGAGGGTGTTTTTGTGTCTCGTACGAAGCCCGAGATAGAGGCTAAGATGGTTGACTGAACAAGAGAGTGATTTTTTTATGTGTCTTGTACGAAGCCCAAGACGGAGGCTAAAAGGGTTTGACTCAACAAGAGAGTCTTTTATACTCACCAAGAGAGTGTTTTTGTATCTCGTACGAAGCCCGAGATGGAGGCTAAAGGGGATCGACTCAACAAGAGAGTCTTTTTATACTCAACAAGAGAGTGATTTGTATCACGTACGAAGCCCGAGATGGAGGCTAAGGGTGATCGACTCAACAAGAGAGTCTTTTTATACTCAACAAGAGAGTGTTTTGTATCTCGTACAAAGCCCGAGATGAAGGCTAAAAATGTTTGACTTAACAAGAGAGTCTTTTATACTCAATAAGAGAGTGATTTTGTATCTCGTACGAAGCCCGAGATGGAGGCTAAAAAAGGGTTAGCTCCGCTGGGGAGAATCATTGTACAAAGCCCAAGAAGAGGCTAGGGTTACTGTTTTAGTTGAGTGACAGGTCCAGTATGTTGGTTAAAAGAGACAATCAGTTCTTATATGGGTAATGTTGTACTCATGGATTTGATCTGAGGACCGGGATTATTTCCTGTTCTTTAAGGAAATGGGGAATCCGAAGGTTATTGAGACTGCCCAAGTTTACGGTGTTTTTCCTATTTTTGAAAGGAATTTGAGAATGTCTTCGAGACTCAAGGAGGTTAGACTGTCCAAGTCTAGAGTTTTATCTTTGGTACTATGCTTAAGAGAGATCAATAGACAGTATGTTCACCGTAGGAAAATCTAGACTCTTTGAAAGATTATTCTATTAAGATGACTAATTTCTGTTCCTATACCTTTAAGAAGTCGTTGGGATAATTTGTACGAAGCCCAAGAGGAGGCGAGAAAAAATTTTAAGAAGCCGACGGGACAATTTGTACGAAGCCCAAGAGGAGGCTATCTTCCCGGAGGAAGAATCATTATACGAAGCCTAAGAGGAGGCTGTGAAAACTTCTAAGAAGCCGACGGGTCCTTGTACAACGCCCAAGAGGAGGCGGGATGCTTTTAGGAAGCATGTGGGTCCTTGCACTAAGCCCAAGAGGAGGCTGATGAACAGTTCCAGAAGGGGTTTCACTTGGAACATTGGCCTTCTGTATATGAACTGTTCAAGGGGGAGATTTCTTAGATCTAGTTATCTAAAATTGTTGTAAAAGAAAATTCTCATGGTTTAGGTTATGTTGAAATATCCAGGAGAACATCGGATGTAAGGAGACGATGTTTTGTCTAGTTCTAGACGTAGTTGTCAGGGGAACTCTAAATATCTATACTAGTATTACACAGTCGATATGAGTTTATGAAAGAAGACTTACAGTGAAACAGCCCCGCAATATAGTTATATATATATGAAAGCGCTAAACGAAAGCGGGTAAACACTTACTCGGTTGTAGAGCTTCCATGCTGTTTGGTTAGTTTGTTCAACAAAGAAAGCTTTGATAACAATATTATATTCAAAATCAAAGGAGAAAGTGCTTTTGAAAGGAAAACTGGGGCTTACAGCTCAAGGAGAGTCCCAGGGTTTTATCAGTGATCGCACTGTCGTTTTATACAGGGACTTATACAAGTGACTGAGGCCCAAGAAAGATTTTCTGTACAAGGGGATGGGTCTTACACTCTCTCAAGAGGCCCAAAAATGATTGAAAGTGAACAAAGATGGGTCTTATATCTCAAGGAGAAGCCCAATCGTTTATTTTGAAAACTACGAAGATCGCGCCGAGGTTTTGAAAACAACGGCACTTATACAACATTTAAGGCCCAAAAGTTTTTATTTCAAAAGGGGATTGGGTCTTACACTCTATTAGAGGCCCAAAAAGTTTTGAATGGGTCTTATAGCTCGAGGAGAGGCCAAGATGGTTTGTTTTAAATGGGCGATGATCGCGCCGAACTTTTGAAATACAACGGGACTTATACAACATTTGAGGCCCAAAATAGGTTTATATTTACAAAGGATTGGGTCTTACACTCTATTAGAGGCCCAAAATGATTTTGAAAGGTTTGATGAGGGTTGAATTAATCAAAACCCTAATTTGTTTCTAAAATGTATTTTAATTGAATAAAAAATTCAATTAAAATGATCAAAATTGTTTAACATGTGGAAAACAAATTGTGAACTTGGATTAATGTTTCAAAAATCATGTTTTGACCTACAAAATGATTAGAATTCATCAAAATTTGCAAAATCAAGAAGGAAACAATATTTTAAATGTCAAAAACAATTAAAATATTAATTCTTGGCAAAAATATCAATTATACAAAATAAATAATATTTTTGGGATTTTTTGGTAAAATAAAATATTTTAACATTTTTGTGAATTATTAAAAAAAGAATCAACTCAAAATCATTAAAACTCATAGAGAAATTAATTTTTGAATCAATTAAATAAAATCACAAAATTCAAATATTCAAATATTTGAAAAAGGGCGCCAAGAACATGGCAAGAACACGCGCCACCCTTTATTTCTGCAAATTTGCATTTTTTATCCAATCTCACTGAATACTTGATTATATCATGCAATCTACATATCAATTTACTCGTTTCAACCTCACGATCATGTCTATGGTCTTTAATTTCATTTATTTTACACATGGAACAAGAAATCAAAGAGAAACCTCAAGAACCCTAAATTCTGCATGAAGGTTCAGAAATTCCATACACGATTCATACAAAGCAATTGATTGAGGGTAAACACTCTATGCATGATTATGAACATATGGCCAAATTATTGTGTAGCAAAAATTGCATGGATCATAGAGTTAGAAGAGCTCATGCTTACCACTTGCAGCTGGTGATCGTGTTTTGGGTTAGAGGTGTTACAGCTAGGTTCCAATGATCTGGATAGCTTCCTTAGGTGCCATGGAGTGTGTCTGGATGCTTGGAATGGATTGAAATGATCTGGAACTTGAGATGGCACCCCAACTGCAAATCTGTCAAAGGCTTGAGCAATTGGCTAGTGATTTTTTGATTTTGGTGTTCCAGATGTTATGTGAGTGTTTGGATCACTTCTATATGATGTTTATGAGGTGTGTGTGTGATTGCTTTGGTTGGAATTGCTCTCAAACTCAAAACCCGATAGTGACTTGCTTTGGAAGGCAAATTTGGAAGTGAGAAGGTGATTTTGAGGAAAGCATCTGTTTGATGGCTTTGGTGTACTCAAACTGATCATAAATGAGCTCTATTTATAGTAGAGCAAGTTTGTTTTGCAAGGAATAGTGAATGGCAACTGCTGCATAGGTTTGGCCAATGTTGAGCAATGAGAATCCAAGTCTCTTCTAGCCATTGACTAGAGGTTAGGGCACAGGCTGCTGGTTCCCTTGGTCTTGGATAAGTGTTGACTGAATTCAGTTGATAATGGCTCAGCCCATGCGACCTTGGTGTATGCATTGAATGCTCCAATCCAAAATTGGAGTATTGTCCCTCTCTTAGGCAATTCTACGTTTGGCAAGCTAATTTTGGTTCCAAAGACTTGGGAGGCTTGGGATCAGAGTTGGTTTCTCCTTGGTCCCCCCTTGAGGTGTTCAGATGGATAGAGTTGCTTGGAATTGCACAAATTTGGCAAATCAAGCAAAACTCCAAAATCTGCCTTGCCTTGACAGTTTTCATCAAGGCATGTTGCCATTGTCATATGTCATGGCTCAAGTGGAATTTGATGGAGTTCTTGGCCATTTTGGAAAGCCCTTATATGATACAACAACTGTTTGATCATAGTTGGTTTTGATACTTTTTGGATCCAAGTGAAAAATGCCCCTACATTTGGAAAAAAGTGAAGGCAGATTCTGACTTAGTGAAAATTTCACTAAGTGTTGGAAAAAAGTGACATTTTCACTTTTCTTGATTTTGATCATTCCATAACTTGAAATCCATGGGAAATTGGAATGAGGTGTAGTTGAAGCTTTTGTAGATGGTAATGAGAGCTACAAATCCAGCTTTGGATGGTAAAAAATGGCCTTGTGGTTTAGAAGTTATGATCCTCCAAAGTTGGTACCCTAGCCACTTTATTTCATAACTTAGAAAATTTTCTTAAGTTTTTTATGGTTACCCCTTTTACAAGTTATCCCACTTTTCTTGATTTTTATTGATGAATGATGATTCCAATCACACATTAACATCATTTTAGGGTTAAGGAACCATAATTGTGAAAAATCTCAAAAAGTCAAAGTTTGACTTTTGTGCACAGTTGACTTTTTATCAGATGAATTCCAAACTGTGCGATCCTCTATGAAATCAAGTCCTTGACCTAAATAAAACTTGATGGATTGATTTCATAGGTGTTATAGGGTGTATTGAATCATGTCTTAGGGTTTGGGAGCATGTCCTGGTCAAAAGTCAAAAATACAGTTGACTTTTTTCGCGAAACCCTAACTGTGGTTCTGATGAAATTGAAACTTGTTGCTCAAGCTTCTTGGATTAATCCATTGTTGCAAATGGATCAATGTGATGTATTTGAGACCCTCAAATCATGTCTTGAGGTCTTGGCTCATAATTTGTCCCAAAAGTCAACTTAGGGGTGAATTAGGTCAAGAAACCCTAATTGTTGATTTTTAGTGAATGCATCCCCTGAGGCTAAATTGACTTGATGATGGGGTCCATGAGGTTCCATGGGGTATATTAGGTTATGCTTTGAAGCATGGGCTCATGCCTAGAGGAAAATTTCCATCTGGAGGCCCTGGTCGACCAAAACCCTAATTTGGTGACACTGTCGATCGTGAGGCATGATCCACCTAGAAGGGAGAAGCCTTATGCTTAATCCTTGAAGTGGGAGTCCTCTTGATCCTTTGTGGATGTTTGAGAGGCTAGACAAGTTGAAGATCATGTCATTTCTTGATTGATCCTTTGTCTAAGAGCTCTGAGAGGGCTTGAAACCCTAAGTCTGATTATAGTGGATGCTCACCCATCTTTGGGGAGACTAATGGTTCATCCATATTGTGGTGATGATTTGCACAATGATGGGA
The DNA here is from genome assembly GCA_022829125.1 of Lathyrus tuberosus. NCBI lineage: Eukaryota > Viridiplantae > Streptophyta > Magnoliopsida > Fabales > Fabaceae > Lathyrus > Lathyrus tuberosus. The sequence goes on along the minus strand of JALAZF010000013.1, from coordinate 17,525,417 downwards.
AATCTTAGTGGTCAAAATGTGGGGTATGACACATACATCCGCAAGTTGAAACGAACAAACATGGAAAATCACCAAGCATCCTCAAATAACTCAAGACAAGCTCAAAGGCAAACACAAAAACTATTAATATAAACAAACTAAAAGACCGGGTGAAAATGCATTAAACAAGTTGTAAAGTAAAGATTTGAGAATTTCATGAAAAATCCGAATACAACTTGTTTAATGAATGCTCACCACACTACCTAAGCTAAACCACAATAAAAGAAAATAATAGAACATGCTTGTTTTACGTCGTAAGCTCAACGCCTTTACAATGCTTAGCTAGCAACTTCCTTCCTTCATGCCATGGTGATGCCTCACTGCGCAAACCAAAAGCAAGTACCCTAACCAAACATTTAAACAAACGTTACTGGAACAAAATGTATACAACACTTGAACAAACATAATGGAAATAGACAATATATACGATATATACAAAACTCAAAAACAAAGAAACTATCGCAATGCGATTCAATATCAAAACCAATCCCCGGCAACGGAGCCATTTTGTTGATTGCGGTATAGCGGCAAGCAGCAAAAGTATTTATTTTCAGTAGAATTCCCTCCGGGATTTATGCCGTGTCCACAGAGATCAGTTCGAGGGAAAGAATGTCGTTCGACAGTCTCTCGCGTTAATGAGTTTGGGTTTAAATGGGTTTAAACATAAAAACAGAAAAGTAAACATTAAAACAAAAAGAAATCATTCTTCAGAGAGAAAAACTTGTCTGACAGTGCACATAATCGACTCCTCACAAACTTAAATTTACCGACCAGTTATACTCCACCTACAATACTCCTCAATATCACCCAGCGTCGCTCACAATAAAGGTTATGTCTAACGCAAAGTTGAGAGAACAACTGTGTTACCATCGTCGACACTCTCGCACCCGACTCAAGGCACAGAGGCATTAAGCTTCGACGCCTATTGAAGATTGTTAGCTCTTAAATCTATCTCTAGCATCCAAAAACTAACAGATAATCATCCCTAATCGAAGTTTGCGAGGATTATCTCTAACGTAATCCAAACCCCGCGCATAAAGCAAAAATCAGAGTCAATCACCATTAAATATTTGTAAAGCAAGTTTTATACAACGCCATGGGCGACAAATATACATGAGTTCAGAACAAATGCATATACAACAACCCAACACAGAAGAAAAACATAAAGAAGAAGAGAAATAAACCAAACATCTCGCGGTTTGTCAGAGCCGATCGACGATCTATCCACCCCGGTTTATCCGTGTGCACGCTTCCATGTTGTTTTCTAAGCTAATCTACTAAAAAATGAAGTTTGATGGAGTTGGGAGCAAAAATCCCCAAAACCATCCCTAGAAAATGACTGAAAATCTATTAAATACAATTACAAAGTTCGCACATTCACTTTACGAACGAATCATTCGCCTAGCGAACCTCAAAAAATGCCACTTAAGTGTCGCTGAACAGTCAAACCGCCTATGCAAATTTCTAAAAGTTCGCAGTGCGAACGAATTATTCGCTTAGCGAATACTCGTTGCCCAGTTTGCAAAGCAAACTTTGGTCTCTTTCTCCCCTGTCCAATTCTGGACTCCTTCGTTGGGATCGTCGCTGGACCTTCGTAAAGCGAACATTCGCTGTCAACTCGCAAAGCGAACTTGACAGCAAACCAGTCCTTATTTTGACCACAACTTCTGAACCGTATCTCTGATTTACGCACGGTCGGAAGTGCTGGAAAGCTTATTTAATGCTCTTCATGAATATGGTAAGATAACCTTTCCTGAATACTTACAAAAAATGAGATAAAATCAATTAAACTCAGTAATATTTACACGATACACAATATATACACTAAAATGTAAAGTAAACGTATTTATAAATAAATTGGGGTTTATTCGAATGATATAGACAAAAAGTATCGATAAGTGCACCAAAACTTATATACAAAAATAGGTATATTTTGCACTTATCAACTGCCTACGCCTACGTTGCACTATAGCCCTAGCGGCTAGATCTACAGTGAGCTGGTGACAGTCCACCTCTGAGTCAAGGTTGGACATTTCTAACGCGCTCCACGCGAACAAATCAACGTTCTCTCGAAGGCATGCCTTCAACTGCTTCTTCGCCAGGTCGGGGAGCCCGGGTGCCAATCTTCACGCTTTTATCTGGATCGTCTCTGAGGGCGACGAGCTCGAAGTCTCTGTCGGGGATTAGGCGCATTGGGTGGAAAGGCTGCACATTGCCTTCAGCTGGGAGGCCATTGTCTGCCGCTCCCTCTTCTTCCTGCTCGCCGGGGAAACGACTGTCGAGATCCACCGGGTTGACGCGCGAGAGTGGCTTATGTAGTGCGTCCGGGGTTGACTTCTCTCCGGGCTTGGGCTTGACGTTGATCGAGCTCAGGCCCTTGGTTGCAGCTTCGAAGCATCTCCTAGCAGCTTCAATGTCCCTGTGCATGGTGACGACCCGACCCATAGTCGTATAGTACTTCATCTTCAGATGGACTGTAGATGGTAACGCCGTGAGTTCGGCCAAAGTAGTTCTCCCCAGGATGCATTGGTACAGGGATGGGCAATCCACCACTAGGAAGCGGGTCTTGACTTGTCAAGAAGTGTCCTCGCTCCCGAAAGTGACCATCAGTTCAACATAGTCCCACGGTCTAGTGGTGGTGCCATTGAAACCCAGTAGATCCGAGCCCACGTAAGGGGTCAGATTTTTTTCGTCGAGATGGAGGGTCTCGAAGAGGTGGGCATACGTGATGTCCACCAAACTTCCTTGGTCGACCAGGATTCTGCGGACGTTAAAATTCGCCATCTGCGCCTGGATCTGGAGATGGATGGTGGAGTTAGGTGCACCGCCTGGCAGTTCCTCGAGGTAGAAGGTGATGGGGTTTGACTTCCCTCGCACCTTCTTAAAAGTGGCAGTCTGTGCCGAACTCGTGGATTCCATCTCGTCGAACTTCCACTTGAATGATCCAACGAAGACCTTATTGAAGCCCCCGCCGGATATAACCATTGTCGTGGGAAACTTTCCCATATGCTACGAACTGTGACAGGGTCCTCAGGAGGAAAACTCTCCCACAGGCTGCGAACTGCCGCGGGATCCTCGATCCCTTCGGGGATGTAAAAGCCCTCTGGTCAAGTGACGCTTAGAGCGGCTTGCAATCTGTTCTCTCCAGCAGGAGGGGTCGTCTCCTCGATGCTTTGCGCGTTCCATGCATCAGGTCAAGGAGTGTCGTTCCTCTTTGTATACTGTTTGAGATGCCCCTCCTTGATTAGGATCTCTATCGCATCCTTGAGGTGGATGCAGTCTTCGGTGACATGTCCATGGCTCCGTTGGAACCTGCAGTATTTGGACTTGTCAGTGTTTGATTTGGGGGACGTCGGCTTCGGAAAGCGGACACCTCCTTTATGAAATTCAGAGTAAGCGCACTCGGAGATAATTCACTCGTGGGGAGCGGTGAGTGGAGTGTACTCCATGAACCAACCAGCTGGGCTTCTCGGCTCACGAGAATCCCTGGGACGGCCTTCGCGTCTTCTCTCTCCCTCGCGTCGGGGGCAGTAGAGTCTTCATCCCTAGAGCTCTGGGAGCCCTCTTGGTGTCGCGAGTCGCGGGCAACGTGGGTGGCCTCCGACTCTTCAAACTGGACGTATGATTGGGCCCGGTTGAGGAGGTCTTATAAGTTGCGGGGTCTATGGATGCCCACAGCCTTGGCGAACTCGGTCCCGTGACGCAATCCCCGCTCGATCAAGAACTTCTTCATGTCGTCGGTAGCGGGTACCTCGACGGCTTCCCGGTTGAATCTCTCGATGTAACCTCTGAGAGATTCGTCTCTCCCTTAGAGGATGGCTTCCAGGGAGGCCACCGTATTCGAGTGGCGTCGGGATGCATTGAAATGCATGGAGAACTGTCTCTTCAGTTCTTTCCAAGCAGTGATAGACTCCAGCTTGAGGCTTTTGTAGCATGCCATGGCTCTCTACGTGATCGTCGGGGTCGGCGGTGTCGTCGTATGTCCCCAAGGGTGGAGGCTTTTCCATCCCCACAGGTATAGGGGTCTCCATAATCTCCTTGGACAGCGAGGTCCGCTGGTCATCCCCGTCACTCTTAACTGGTGACCGTGACGGGAAGTGGTCGCCCCGACCAGGCCCGTGTCATCGGGGGGAACTCCTTGGACGGCTCTTCGTCTTTTCGTCGTCAGCTTTGCTCCTCTTCTCGGTAGGGGAGCGTCGTTGTTCCTTCCGAGGAGGGGAATGATGGCGCTTTTGGGAGACCACAGGCTAGGGTCGTTCCAGGCGCGGGCGACGTCCTGCCAGTTGGGGGGAAGGGCTTCGGGAGTCGACCGGTGGTGTCCTTCGCGGGGAAGAAGAACCACTGGGAGATGGAGGGCAACGATGTCTCTGCGGGGGGGAGCGTTGTTGTCGCCCCCTTTTGAGCGCTTCTGTCCTCACGTTCTGTTGGGTGATCAGTTGGTTTGTCTGATTGATCAGAGCAAACAAGGCCACCGTGTTCGGATCAGCATTTGGTGGCGTGAGGATCGACTGGTAGCCAGCGGGGGCATTGTCCTGTTAGGAGGCGTTGTATACCGCGTCGTCAGAGGAAGGGGAGGCAGTACGCCCGTCCCTTTCGTTGCCTTCTTTAACGTTAACGACCACATTATCCTCGTGGTCGTCTCCGTTATTGAATTGCGCGAAGGCGGTGTCCAAAGTCTTGGCCTCAGGTTGCGTGCTGGCCATGATTGTCAGAAAATGGAAGTTTATTTGGTTTTACAAAGAGGAAAACGGGGAATCAAAGGTTCCCACAGACGGCGCCACTGATCGTACCTGATCAGAAAGTAGATTAGTGGCCAGCAACGTTGTGAGCTCTGCTACTCCGGGGGTGATGAGATGGTGGGGGGTGTACCTGTAAGGTACTCCGATGCCAAAGTTAGGACTGGAGCAAGCAAGTATAAAAGTAAGAGTGAGAGTTAGAATAGAATGTAACCTAGCCCTCTCATGAGAGATGGTATTTATAGGCTGCCCCCAGCGCAGGGCCAACAGTCATCTGCTTTAGGCCTTGCGACCCAGCCCAGTGTGGATAACTGCCAGGGGTTACGTGGCGTAGTGAAGACTAGCACGTGGTCTTTGCCCAGGAGTAAAGGTCCCGTGATCTCCGGAAGGTGGGTTGACCAGCTCTTTCGGAAGTGGGCGCTACCTGATGATGTGTCCCTGCGGGGAGGAGCATGTGGAGAGATAGGGAGGAGAATCGTGACCTCTCCTCGCGTCAGGAAGTCTCTGCTCGACACTAAGGCCATTGAATATGCCCAACAAGGAAGTGAATTGAGCCATATTGGGCCTTACGTTGCAGTATTGGGTTGGGCCTTCCCGACGGATGGGTAGGCGTCGGCCCAGTCCGGAACAATATTCATGTTGGAGAGTCTTATTTATTTCCTAGTAACCATAGATAATAATGCATGTTCAGATTACTACGTATTACAGCAAGTGAGAGGTTTGTGAAGGAAGCACGTTGGAAAAGAGTTACTAGTGTTGGTATGGTGCATTATACAAATTCCAAGGAGAAAGCAAAAGGTCATTTACCAGCAGGTATAGATGATCAATCTGACAAAACATACTCAATGAGAAGACTGAGAATATGATAATGTTATCTTGTGTAAGTTTTTATTGTTTTTCCTATATTTCTTGGTGTAGGGAAACTTTTGACTACGAGAAATCAAGTATTCTACAATATTATAAGAACAAAGCACAATTTAAGTCAGAACTGTATATCAGAATAAATGTAATCGTGTGTAGGTTTTTATTGTTTTGCCTAAATATTTTGGTCTAAACAAAATCTTAGGGGTTGAATTTTAGCATATCCAAGTGAGGTGGGGTGCACCTTGTATCTGAGTTGGTGGATCATTTTGTTTGTTCTTTGCGACTTTGCATCTACTATTCGGTATAGAGATTTTAAGTGGGTGCATATAAGTGTGAGTATTCTGCAGTTGGTGATAGACTTGTTTCAAGTTTTTGAGGGCCTTGGTAAAGGTAAGAAAGAGGTTTTAGGTTTGATTTGGATGTGGCATATGGTAACTTTGACTATTTATAAAGCGTGTAATAATGTTATTGTTTGTGTACATTTCAGAATTCCTAAAGAATCGAGTTTTTGTGAACCGAGCAGATAAATGGAGTAAGCATAGATCTTGCACAAGTTGGAGTCTCGTTAAGTGTCACATGTATGTAGGCATAACGAATAAATTTGCCCCAACCCAGCCCCACACCGAAATTAACGGGAAAAACTCGATTTAATTGAGAGTGGGTGCGGGATAAACCCGATTTTTATTTACGGGGACGGGGCCTGGGGTAGTGAATATTAGTATTGCCCGCCCCCGCCTATTAAATTAAATTTATTTTCTTTATATTTAATAATTTTATTATTCATTTACACTTTTTAATATTACAATATATTATTAACTAGAATTATTATTTATTTTTTTAAAAATAAAAATTAAATAAAAAGACCAGACATTATGATTATTTTTAAAATAATTAATTATTTAGTTAAATTATTGATTTTTATTGTTATTGAAAAAATATAATTTTATTTATAAAAAATATATATAATGTATGCGGGTGGGGGATGGTCGGGTGCGGGGAAACCCGTACCTCAATGAGGGCGAGGATGGGGGACCAATTATTAGCCACGATCGGGTTTGGGGGCGGGGACGGGGGCGGGTCTGGGTCAGGGAGGCGGGGGCGAGTTTGAGTGCCGCGTTGCCATGCCTACATGTCGGCAATATGAGTACGTCAATTTTGTAGTAAAATTTGACATAAGGACAAGTCGGGTTCGACCTTATGAGCAGTAGGAAGGCATGTGAACAAGCACCTTGAAGGTTATGAAACGTCTCCATGTTTGTAGGAGGTTACGAAAGTTGAAAAAATGACGTTATGTGATGATTTTGGAGAATGACATGCATTATTCTGAGTCTCCTTAAGGAGGGACTTGAAGAATCACCCCTTAAAAATTTCATTAATGGTTGAAGGAGTATAAAAAGGAGACTTCCTCTTAAGGAAGGGACAAACAAAAACTCATATGAAAAAATACCTTTACAAACATGTAACCAACCATTTGAGGCTCTCCCTGACTAATAACACGGAAGTCAACCTTTTAGTGTTTTAGCAAAAACATTTGGCGCCCACCGTGGGTCTTAGAAATATTTTCTCAGGCCACACAAAAAACCATTATCAAAATCGTTAATAGCCCAGCTGTGTAATGTCCGGATCTTCTCCCAGCCGAAGTGATACACCTCCACCACCAGATTTAACCCAATTACTCGAAGTGGTGGAGGCACTCCGTCAACAGAATGAAACCTTGCAAGATAGCGTCCACATTTTGCAAACACAAAGTCAACATGATGGGGATATAGAGGAGGATTTTTTGGATTCCCAACCATTGTCTGAGGCGATCTAGGATGATCAAGTTCCAAAGAACTTCAAATCACCGTCGTTGGTATCTTTTGATGGCAAAACGACCCACAGGAGCACATTATTGCAATCAATAATCAGATGACAATAGTAGGGGCTTTCAACTCCCTTAAGTGCAAACTCATGGTCGGTACCTTTAAAGAGGGGGCTCTGCGATGGTATATGAGCTTACCTAGATTCTTGGTCGTTAGCTACCTGAACCTAACTAAAAAGATGGTACAACATTTTTAAGCAAGCAATCATAGAAAAGTGTCGACTACCAGTTTATTTAACGTCTGGCAAGGGTATTTAGATCCTCTCAGAGAGTACCTGGTGAGGTTCAATGAAGAAACCATTAAGGTGTCTCATCCAAACCAGGAGATGTTCTTGGGGGACATTTCAACATGGCCTCAAAGTCGTGCAGTTCAACGAATCCCTAGCAGAAAAGCTGACATCCAACATGGATGAAGTTATTACCATAGCAGAATGATATATCAAAGGGGAGGAGAGCAACATGGAAAAGAGATCTCGAGACACCAAGGAAGAAATGCAAGCTAAAGAAGAGGGAGTCGGGCATAGGAAGGAGTATCCTAAGCCTAGACCTAGGGACCATACTATGATGAGACCATCCCGATGACCGTTTGACAAAGAGGCCGAGTATACACCACTGAATTCCAGACTGGAGGATATTTTGAGAGAAGTCTATCATCTCAAATTACTCCTCATCCCGGGGCGTCCAAAAGAAGTCCATGCCATGATGGGAAAAGATAAGAGTGCATGGTATGTGCATACCATAGACTTCGTGGTCATCACACAGAAGATTGTTATTAGCTCAAAAAAGAAATTGAGATCTTAATTCAGAGAGATCGTTTGTTGTCCTATGTGAAAGATGTCGGAGGACATCCAGGAAAGAAAAGTCCTCCCTGAGAAGATACCATCTCAAAAAATCCTCTGCAAAAGAAGGGGAAGAATACAGATAAGGTATGTGAAGCTCGAGTGACCCGTCACACATTAATCACCATTGCTAGAGGATTCACATGAGGAGGAGAAACTTGTTCATCCAGGAAAATATATGCCCAGGCAGTGATGCATATCTGACAGAGGCCGCTTTCAGAAGAAGATGAAAACCCAGTCGAAATTAGTTTTTCCAGGAGAGATGCTGAAGGAGTATTGTTTCATGAGAATGAACCAACGATAATTAAAATACGAATTCGTGGTTGGAGCGTGAAACGAGTCTTAGTAGATCCGGGAAGTTCATCAGATATTTTGTATTGGGATGCATACAAGGGTATGAATTTCGATACAACTGAGTTGTTACCTTTTAAGGGTAATTTGGTTGGTTTCTCTGGAGAACAGATGCAAATTCTAGGATATATGCTCGTGATAACGACTTTTGGATGTGGAGACAATGCGAAAAGTGTCAAGGTTAGGTACTTGATTGTCAATGCTACATCTTCCTACAACATTATTATTGGTAGACCATCATTCAATGCTTTGACGATGACATTATCCACTTTATACCTCACACTGAAATCTTCTCTCAAGGACGGTCGTGTAGGGGTAATAAAATGTGATCAGGAGTTAGTAAGGAAATGTTATAAGGACATCCTAAAGCTCAAAAAGAAAGCTCAGGCAGGCGAGCAGATAAAAGGTGATCATTTAAAGGTAAATCTAGTTGATATTGATACAAGAGAAGACCTAGTGGAAGATTGTTTGAAACCCATCGAGGAAGTGAAGAAGGTGAAAATCGGGGCCCAAATATCCCATACAACTCATATTGGTTCTAATTTGTCTCAAGATGAGGAAACTGAGATTATAAGAATGTTGAAGGAAAACATAGATTTGTTCGCATGGAAACCGGCTGACATGCCTGATATAGATCCAAACATAGTTTGCCACCATCTGGCGCTGGATCCAACCATTAAGCCAATGTCTCAGAGAAAGCGGAAGGATGGTGAGGAAAAGAGATGAGTTGTAGAAGATGAAGTCGAAAAGCTTGGGAACATCGATATCATTCAAGAAATTGAATATCCGACCTGGTTGGCTAATATAGTCATGGTAAAAAAGAAATCATAAAAGTGGCGAATGTGCGTGGATTTTACTGACTTGAATAAGGCATGTCCTAAATATCCTTATCTACTTCATCACATTGATCGACTCATCGACGAGGCTTCCAGTTTTCGTATTCTCAACTCCATGGATGCTTACTCGGGTTACAATCAAATACAAATGAATCCATTTGATGCTCCCAAGACGGAATTCATGATGAACATGACTAATTATTATCATGAGGTGATGCCTTTTGGACTCAAAAATGCAATGGCTACCTACCAAAGACTGATGGATATGGTATTCGCTTCCCAGATAGGGCGGAACCTAGAGGTATACGTGGATGATATGGTGATTAAAACACCAAAAAACCGGAAACATGTCAAAGATATAGAAGAAACATTTGCGTCAATCAGGAGTTACAACATGAGGCTTAACCCGAACAAATGTACTTTTGGGGTACAAGCCGGGAAATTCCTTTGGTTTATGTTGACCAGCCGGAGAATAGAAGCAAACCCGAGTAAATGTCAAGCAATCATTGATATGAGAAGTCCATCAACAGTAAAAGAGGTACAATAGCTGACCGGATGTTTAGCCACTTTATCTCGCTTTTTGTCTTGTGCAGAAGAAAAGTAGATTCATTTCTTCGCTGCGATGAAGAAGTCGGCAAAGTTCCAGTGGACAGAAGAATGCAAATATGCTTTTAAAGAAATAAAACGTTTCATGTCTACACCTCCCATCTTGATACGACCGGAGGAAAATCAGACTCTCATCCTGTACCTATCTGTTTCAGAAAAAGCTATAACTTTCGTGTTAGTCCAGGAGACAGAGGAAGGAGAGAAGCCAATATATTTCATTAGTAAGGTGCTAAAGGGAGCGGAGTTGCGTTATCAGAAGATTGAGCATATGGAGTTAGCACTAGTGATTACAAGTCAGATGTTGAGATATTACTTCCAAGTACACCCTTTCATTCTCAGAACCAATTACCGTATCAAATAGGTCTTGAAGAAATCCGGACTTGACAGGAAGAATGGTGGCCTGGGCAGTAGAATTTTCAGAACATGATATAAATTTTGTACCTCGGAGTAGCATCAAATCTCAAGTGCTTGTTGATTTCCTGGTAGAATCGAGTGCTCCAGCTTCGGAAGAGTCATCATGCAGATGGACTCTATCTGTGGATAGGTCCTCTAATATTAAAGAAAGTGGAGCAAGGATAATATTGGAGGGCCCGAATGACCTGGTCCTAGAATATTCTTTGTGTTTTGATTTTCAGGCTAGCAATAACCGGCAGAGTACGAAGCGTTGATTGTAGGAATGCGGATGGCAAAGGAGGTTAGAGTAGCACACTTTCTTGTTCAAACTGACTCTCAGTTAATTTCCAGCCAGGTCATAGGAGAATTTTAGACGAAGGATTCATCGTTAGTCAAATACTTACAAAAAGCTCTCAAGATGTCGTAGACATTTGTGGAATTTGAGATAAATCACATTCACAGGGAGGAAAATGTCAGACCCGACCCCTCTTAGCCTAGTTAGCAAGCACCAAAGGTGTCGGGTTAAATAAGACACTAATTCAAGAGACCTTGGAGACACCAAGTACGGAGGTTGAGAAAATTATGACATTGGATAATGTGAATGGCTGGATGGCACCTATCGGTCCATATTTGACCTAGAATGAGTTACCGAAAGAAGAGATAGAGGCTATGTGCATTAAAAGGATATCTGCTAGATACCTCATTATGGCTCATCATTTATATAAGATGGGAAGATTAACTCTTACGCTAAGGCGAATTTCAGAAGAAGATATTGTGTTGGTTACGAAGGAAGTCCATAAAGGGGTATGTGGAAGTCATATCGGAGGAAGAGCGTTATCGGGAAAAAATACTTAGAGCAGAACATTACTGGCTGAGCATGCTTCAAGATTGTGCACAATTCGTAAGACGATATGAGAAGTTTCAATTATTCACTCCTTCCATCCACTCTCATGCAGTATTATTGCATTTGATATTTCACCATGGCCGTTTTATCAGTGGGGATCAGACATTCTGGGCCATTTCCCGTTGCAGCCGGACAACTGAAATTCTTGATAGTAGTTATTGATTACTTCACTAAATAGGTGGAGGCAGAAGCATTGGTGCGAATCATAGCATAAATGGTACGCCAGTTCTACTAGAGAAACATAATGTACCATTTCGGCCTTCCCAAGGTTATTGTTTCAGACAACGGTAAGCAATTTGCTTAGTTCACCAGTGGTAGAGTTTTGCAAGAATCTGGGGATACAAAATTGATTTATTTCGGTGGGGAACCCTCAAGCAAATGGTCAAGCAAAAGCTGCCAACAAGATCATTCTATCTGGGATGAAAAAGAAGCTGGATGAAGTTAAGGGGTTAAGGGTCGAGTACTTGCATGAGATCTTATGGTCTTATAATACTACACCTCATTCAACTATTCAAGAAACTCCTTTCAAGATGATTTATGGAGCCGATGCAATGATACCAATAGAAATCAACACTCTGACTTGGAGGCGTATTGCTTTTGAAAAGAACGCCAACTCAGATGTCCTGGACAATGTTGCAGATTTATTGGATGAAGTCGGGAAAATAGCCCACATAAGGGAGTTCGCAGTCAAATAAAGAATTGCTAGGAGATTTAATATAAATGTAAGGAAAAAAGGATTTCACAGAGGAGATCTGGTGTTGAAGAAGGTGACCGATCCTAAGAAGAAAGGAAAGCTAGCTCCGAATTGGAAATGACCTTTTCGTATTCGTCAGAGGTTGAATAATGGGCTAAGTTAGAAATTTTAGAGGGTGTTGAAATACCTAGGTCTTGGAATATAACCATCCTTAAGTTTTATTTTAGCTAAATTATGTAATAAGCACCGTGAATTAAATTATGGGAATGCATTCTTTTCCCTTGCAAGGGAAAAAGTTTTTAATGAGGCACCCATAGTTAAAACAATTGTATTGTAAATTTACAAAAAGGTGAGTCGGCCCTAGAACATGATCGGGGGTGAAGCCCTGAGCCAGTGAATAATCATCCGAAGGCCAAATATTTTCGCTTAATTTGTTGTAGCAGGACAACGTTAATAAAATCTCTACCCTAGTTGAAGTCCAAGCTACTTGAAGCCTCTGGCATAATCCGCAATGGTCGGGCAACATTAATAAAACCTCTGGCATAACTGAAGTCCAAGCTACTTGAAGCCTCTGGCACAATCGGCTGTGGCCAGGCAACGTTAATAAAACCTCTGGCCTAACTGAAGTCCAAGCTACTTGAAGCCTCTGGCATAATTGGTTGCGGTCGGGCAACATTAATAAAACCTCTAGCCTAACTGAAGTTCAAGCTACTTGAAGCCTCTGGCATAATCGGCTGCGGCCGCGAAACATTAATAAAACATATTGCCTGACTAAAATCTAAGCTACTTGAAGCCTCTATCATAATCGGCTGTGGCGGGTTACATTTAGACTCTGACCTAATAAAATTGGCTATGTAAACAATAAACCCCATGCCAGGTTATGTTTAATAAAACGACCGACTTATGAAGCTGGCTAAGTAAGAAGAACCTCTAGCCGAGACTTGAAGTCTTTGACTTAAATAATTGACTGCATAAAATAAAGGAACATGGTCAAAACATTACAATAAGTCATCGGACAAGAGGAGCATGGCATACAAGTCCTTTATTGAGCTATAAGAAACTAGGTCAAATCATGTAGGATTAAGTCGGATCGAATCATTTGCTAAAATAGACAAGATATTAGAAACCCAATAAAATGCGTAGAAGGATAACAAAATAACATTGTCATATAAAAGCCCTCAAAAGGCTTAATCGTCTGGCAGGGAAAAATAAAATATTGTTCAAGAAATACAAAGTACACATTACCATTGATGGTCAACAACAAACTTAAGCAAATTTAAGCTTCATGCTCGTATTTCTGAGCTTTAGATGACGAATTATCCAGTATCACATTATTCAAACCCTTTGTCTCAGGGGAAGCTTCTTCCATATCGATAAACTGCCCATCCACCACAACCTTGAAGAAAACCATCTTTGGCACGTCCAGGTCTGCCACGATGCATAAAGCTTGAGCTTTGACCCTCTCAAAAGCTTCATCACCAGCGAAAAGAAAATCTACCTGGGCATCTTGTAGAGACTTCTTTAAAGTCTCATTAAGATCTTGAGCTTGTTATACTTCTTGGGTCAAGCTGGCATTGGCTGCTTCCAGTTTCGATCATTTAGTCATAACAGTTTCTTTCTGCTTAGTCATTTCCGATAGTTGGACTCAGACATCTCCTTTTGTTTCTTCATTTCTGAAAGCTTCTTGGTTAACTCCTCCACCTGGGAGGTCTGAACCTTTAAGTCACTCCTTAATTGGGTTATGTATTTATTAAAGTGAATCTCATTATGTTCGCAGGCATCCCCATTTCAAATAAACCCTGAGTCATGACGGTTGAACCTCATCAAATAGGCCCCAAGGTTTTGGGTCAGCTGCCAAGCACCTATTGATTTCACTTTCTCAATGTCTTCTGTCACATTCAGATGGTTATAAAGATATCACAAACCATCGAAGCTGATGGACAAGAACTTAAATTCAGAAAAGGGTTTAATTTGATGACTACTACCTGAATCCTGCATCAAAGTAGTGATTTTTAGGTCGGCTTGACTGACGTCGTCACTCCTCAAGGTCTTCATATTCTTTGGAGAACCCGACTTAGAATTCTCGAGGGGAGGAACATAGGTAGGTTAGGGATCTGATACGACAGGGGTTGCCTTAGTAGCATCTGTCTTCTTCCTTTTGAGGGTCCAAGTTTGAATACCCATCAGATCACTTTTAGAAGCGGACTAATCTCCATTCCTTTCTCTGTCTTTGGCCATCAACTTCTTTTGTTCATAAATTTTGTGATTTATCATTTTCGTTGAAAAGAAAGAATCAAAATAGAAATCATGAAACATGAAGATTAATAAGATCATGGTAAAGCAATAAATAAATATGTATAAACATTACCCAAGAAATTGGAATTTTTTTCTGGTTCCTCCACCATCTGTAGTAAATCTTTAACTTTCACTACTCGAAAGGCATCCAAAACGGCCAAAGACCGGACTTCCAAAGCATTCAACTTGTCATAGGCAAAGCCGGAGACCGACAAGGGACTATCCGACTAGCAAATCAGAAAACAATAGTTCTCGTCCAACGCATACATAACCTGGGGACATCTTTCCCACTCTTAACTTGGAGGAATTTATCCTTAAAACCCTTATAGTTGGTAGCGTAAGTTTGTAGAAAGCTCTTCCACAGAATCCCGCTGAGGGAAACCCAACCTCCTTTTTTCTACTCCTTTTAACTCAAAAAATGAGAAAAATAATCCTAAGGTAGGTGTTATATCCATTGTATCACAAACAATTTCAAAAGCCTTGATAAAATCCCAACCATTTAGTCATAATTGAGAAGAGACTATGTTTATGGTTATTAAGAGATTGGGCTCAAAATCATTAAATGAGATGCAGATTTTAAAGTCCTTGATTACTCTTAAATAGAAATAGAAATACTCCTGAGACACTCCTTTGGGCTGAGTAATGCTGACCCTTTCACCAACCACCCAGGGTTCTAGTATAACATCTTCCTCATTCCCGGTTGAAGAGACTAAGGTATTCAAAAGGAGCTTCGAGATGTAGCTTTCATCAATAATACTATGGTTGTAAATTAGAACCACTTTGTCTATCAAAGATCCTGTTGCCTCCATCTGAGTATCTAAAAAAATTGAGGATGAAGACTCCGAGCTAGTGTTACTTATAAGTGAAGGGATTTCACCATAAACTTCTCTAATAATCCGATCAAAATTCATTCTACTCAAGTGACCTTCACACTCTCTCATGCAATAATTCCAAATTTTATCCCTATCATGAACAGTAAGGGAAATCAAGCATTCTTCTGATTGATTGAAATCTCATACTAAAGGCATAACAAAAAAAAAGAGGAAAGTAAAAAAGGGGAAAGAAAACAATACCTGAGGTTGGGGATTGCATGAAAATTGAGAGACTAATAAGATAGAAACTTTATTGCAACACTTAGGAAGATCACTAGCTTTAGGTAAAGATGAACGAAGTGAAAGAACATGTCTCTTTTTATTTAGAGGAAATTTGCAAGGGTCAAGAATTCATACCAAAAATAGTAATGATGACAAGTGAAAGTTCCTATAAAAACCATCATGATGAGGAGAGAGAAATATTTGTCATCATTAAGATGGTTGACACCTTAATGGTTCAACGAGTAGGAGGCCAATCTAGGGAGGAAAGGAATTCCAAGACTATATTGACCGAATACTTCATTCCAATAGGACTTTGTTATCGGGGGCTTATGTACATCCCGAAATTCCTAAAGAAATGAGCTTTTGTGAACTGAGCAGATAAGTCGGGTAAGCATAGATCTTGAACAAGTCGGAGTCCGGTTAAGGGTCACATGTCGGTAATATGAGCACATCCCTCTTGTAGTAAAATCTGACATAAGGATAAGTTGCCTCCAACTTTATGAGCCGTGCTGGCAGGAGGTTACATAAGTTGAAGAAAAGGACATTATGTGATGATTATGGAGGACATCAGATGTTATTTGAGTTGCCTTAATTAGGGACTCGAATAAGCATCCCTTAAAAGGGTCATAAATAGTTTAATGGGGTATAAAAAGAAGACTTCCTACTTAAGGAAGTGGCAGCTAAAAAATCATCTAAAAAAATACCTTTACAGACACGTAACCAATCATTTGAGACTCTCCGTGATTAATAACGCGAAAATTGACCTTTTAATGTTTTTAACTAGAAAATTTTGTAGGAAAATCTCATATGTGATTTATAAGGTGATCATAATTATTTTCCTTTTTCAGAATTGAAATCAATTTTATTTTTCTGACATCTCTTTCTCTAATATGAATATGGGTTTGTTGGGTTGTCAGCTAGCTTGTTTGACTTTTCATGATATCTCTCTAGCTTCGATCAACTTGTTCGGTCATTGATTCTTAGTCTTTATTCAAGAGGTGGTTTCTATTTAAGCTTGGTGGTTTGTTGTTTGTGTTAATTTTGTTCCTTTAGGGATTTCCCTTCTCTCGGTTTTGCTTTCTACTTCCTTTGTGTGTTATTGCTCGGATGTATTAAAAAAAAGGGTTAAATATACAACACCCCATATAATGTTAGCGAGTTTCGGTTTACCCCTGTAAAAGATTTTTTTTTATTCCCCCTTGTAATGTGAAGATTCCCTCACTATGACCCCTGAGTGCAATATTTATTGACGTGTATATGTGTCATTTAATTTAACTTTTTTATTAATTTTTTAAAATCCACGCCAACAAATAGTAAAAAATAATTTTAAAAAATTCCATGTGGTATTTTTTTAATTTTTTCTAATTTTTTTTATTTATATTTTATATTTTATTTTTTATTTTATTTAATTTTTTTTATTACAAGGGGGTAAATAAAAAATCGCTCATATTACAGGGGGTAAAATATATTTTTGCTATTTTTAATTTTTTTTCAATTGTTATCATTTTAGTATTCACACAACACTTGTACCATCAAAATGAAAAATAAAATATCAATGAAAAAAGCTTTGATATGTTGCATATGAAATACTCCATCTGGTCCTTTTTATAAAAGACACTTCACCTTTCTAGATTTATTAAATAATTAATGTATCTGGTCTATAGTACAAACCATGTGCATTAATTATTTAATGAATCTAAAAAGGTGAAGTGTTCCTTATAAAAAGGACTGGAGGGAGTATTTTGCAGCCGAGGCACTCTGTTGGTTAGTATCAGTTTGAAAGCATAAATAAATAAATACAAGTAGCATACTCTATGTCACACTGTTTCTTGAGTGTAGCATGAGCACCACAGGTGCAAGTTGGAAGAACTCGTAGAGTTTCAAGATCTTCCCATTGTATTTTGAGTTCATTGAAGTACGTTGTCACCGATTTCTCTCCTTGGTGCATATAATGAATGTGTTGAAGAAGATATGATAATCTGAAATGATTAGTTTTAGAAAATCGATGTTGGAGATCAGTCCCGAGTTGAGCAACATTGTCGACATAGATGGTGCTCTGCGCTATGTCCGGAGAAAGAGACGCAGATATTCATGCTAGCACAATGTTGTTGCAGTATTCCAATGCATCGAACAATGGATCTGATTCAGCAAGAGCAATGATCTTGCCATTAATGAACTTGATCTTGTTCTTACTTAAAAGAGCTCTCTTCATTGATCTACTCCAAGATTCATAGTTGTTCTCCGATAATGGAGGTGAAACAAGAATCGTGCCTGGATTTTTAGCAGGATGTAAGTAGTAAGGGCTTGAATGATTTAGGGCGGGATTCTTATAATTGTTGTTCTTGTTGGTGGTGGTGGAAGACTCATCTTTATCGCTATCCACCGTGATGAAAAAATTAAGTCCAAGAATGGATGGAAGAAGATGGTGAATAGTGAAACAAAAAATTATTCACACTACTGATACCATAATATGGTTTGTGTGCATGCGCATTGATGAACTTAAAGTTACATTAGAATGGCAGTGCCAAATATATATATATATATATATATATATATAAATGAGAAAGTTTGAGGTGCAAGCAAAAGAATAACTAACCATCCTATAAAATATTACATAATCCTAACAACTAATAACTACTTAACCAAACATAAAATACAGTTTAATATATACACACACCACTATAAAATATATTTTTTGTTGTTTTTAATGTTTTTTCAATTGTTATCATTTTAGTATTCACACAACACTTGTAACATCAAATTGAAGAATAAGAGATCAATGAAAAAAGGTTTGATATGCTGCAGATGAAATACTTTGCAGCCGAGACACTCTGTTGGTTAGTATCTATTTGAAAGCTTTAATAAATAAATAAATACAAGTAGACATTTGAAAGAAGCTCACAATAAGACACATTAAATCAAATGGCTACTTTTTTCTTAACCAACAAAATAATTGTATTAATACAATGCTTAATTACAATAATAACCTCTGCTCATACATCACTCAGAGCTTCAAATTTTAACTAAACTCTGTGCAGTAATCATTATTCAGATGAAGCATCTTTTATCCCTCTTTTATTGCACAGGTCAACTAATATCTTACATACATGACTAATGTACAAAAAAGTTTATACTGATTTGGATACATTACACATAAAATTAAAACTATCATGAATTTTTTTTATTCAAACCTAACATACTACCTATGGCCTAATAGCAACAGTGCAATGAACAGTAAGGACAAGGTCACATATGTGCAAAGTAGAAGAATACATACAGAACAAGGGATGTCAGAAATGCAGTTTGATCCAATTCAATCACGTTTATTTGATAAACTCGACAGTTCTAATTTCAAAGAAAAAAAAAGAGTTTTGTAACTCAATCACACCCGATGATTTATGTGAAAATATATTATTTCCAAATATAACAGATATCGCTCATACATGAATGTAAAGGGATAGGAGATAGAATAAGCCCATAACTATCACGGAATATGAGATTGCCTCTTACTACATGAATAACATAGTATTTGAGCAAACTTGCAATATTAAATTCTCTCTTCAATTATCAAAGTTTTTTTCATTGGTCTCTTATTTTTCATTTTGATACTACAGTGTTGTGTGAATACTAAAATGATAACAATTGAAAAAATATTAAAAACAACAAAAATATATTTTATCCTCTATAATAAGAGCGACTTTTAATTTACTCTCCCGTAATAATTTTTTTTTAAAGTTAATAAAAATTTAAAAATGTCACATGAAATTTTTTAAAATTAATTTTTACTATTTGCTGACATGGATTTAAAAAATATTAATAAAAAATTAAATTAAATGACACATATACACGCCACATCAATAAATAGTGCACTCAAGAGTCATAGTGAAGAAATCTTCATAGTATAAGAGGGGAATATAAAAAATTCTTTTACAAAAATAAACCAAAATTCGCTAACATTATAGATGTGTTGTCTATTTAACCCTTAAAAAATATCAACAATCTACCATTTTTATAAAGTTAAACAATATATATATATATATATATATATATATATATATATATATATATATATATATATATATATATATATATATATATGTGTGTGTGTGTGTGTGTTAAAAACAAATTGTTGAATACCTTTTCTTTTGAAATGTCAAGAGTTGAATACTTTAACTGTAATTGCTGTTGGTTTCACATAAGATTAATAAGAGGAGAGATACATGAAAGCTGACCAGAACTGATTTCATTATCACAAGTCAATTTCCATTAAACAAAAATTGAAGTGTTACATTCACGAGACAATCAATGACGGCGAAACATGATATCAACTTTTACTATATCTATTACTATAACGAGGGATGAAAACCACAAACGTATCTCAAATGAAAGTTCCCAGAAGATATACGATGAAAATTCAAACTTTTCCACAATCTTTATTACCTCCACTTCAAATATTCTAGAAAGCTTAGCCACAAAGAAAACAAGCTGACATGTGCAAGCAGCAACTTAAGCTTGTGTAGTTCTTTGAAACTTACTTCAATTAACCAACAAAAATCACTATCACTTTTGACTTGCAGAGTCGTTATGGATTAGAGTGGTTAATACTTTAAATATTGAAAGTCTTCCATAAATAAACCTTAATATGCCCCACTCATTTGATACAATAGTAGAGTCACATATTTTATATATGGAAAAAAAATTATAATAAAGTTTTATTAAATAATTAGATATAGTTGATATGTATCCATTCCAATTTTAGAATATCAGAGTGTTTATCTTTTAGGATTATTAAAAAACTCGCAATCTACATTAAAATCTCATGTTGTTTAAGAATCAAAACTAGGAATAAAACTATATTCGTGCATACAAAACTTCGCAGATGCACTTAAGGTCTGGATTTTGGGGCGCCAGGTATGGGTCAAACATATGTGACCTAGAGGTTGGAGTATTGGCATGTCAAATAGGAGTCGAACCAGTCATACTCGAGCATCAGAGCCTGAGAGATTTTAGTTATGGTATACTAGAAATTAAGTTCACACTCACACTTAACTTAAGTATACAATTTCCCGACTGAAATTCCATTCTCATTATTTATCAATTCAAAAATTATATTTAGTAAAAAAAAATCTACTCTAGAGAATGTAAAAAAAAATAAATCAATTAGTTATAACAAAAAATTTGGTAAGAAAATTTTCAAAAATGGATGGAATTATGCAATTTTATAGGATATTTAAAAAATAGATATGAGTTATTTTTTTTAAAATCCGATATTTTATGCAAAAAATTTACCGACTTTTTAAAGGTGCATTTATACCGCATATTCTAAAAAAAATTGGAATTTCTGGAGATTTTTTAGTTAACTTTTTATAAATTTGGCACATTTACACCGGATTTTTCTAAAAAAAATATGGTATTTATGGGGAATCATATATTGCCTATTGAATTTATCGAAAAATACGAAAACATAAAAAAAAAATCTGGTATCTAGTGTAAAAATTCTGGTAGTTCACAATGCTTTATTTGTGTGGTCTAGATCCTGATGGTTCCTTTGCAGATTTTACACAGTTTTTCACCACTGATGTTATATGTTTTATTTGTATGTTTTATTTTTAACTTGTTCAAAATTTAATATGCTTATGGTATCTCTGACTTTGATAATTTATTCTTATATATTGTAAGTAACAAATATTTCCCTCCCGAGCTGACATGTTAGCATGGGCACAGTCCATTGGTAAACAACATGATATTATTGTTGTTACTTTTCATTTTGATACCATAGATGGGATCCAAGGGAAGAAAGATAAATTGAGTATGAGTTGTGAGAGAGAAGGAAACTACAAAAAGAAGAATTCATCTGAAGGCAGTTATAGTATGAAAGTTACACTACAAGAAAAATGGTCTACGACCACGCTAAATTTTTCCACAACTCAAAAACTGTGGCCACATACAAGCTTTGGCCAGGGTTTTCAAATCGTAGACATATGTTTAGAAACATTGAATCCGGAGTGTGAAACTGTGGCCTTTTCTTCAATTGCCACGGTTACAAAATCACACTTATATCTAAGCCACGATCATAAAACTGTAGATATTTTAAGCCACAAAGAAAAACCGCGGAATTATAATTTTCACTACCCTGCTAGAATTTCCCTCTCGTTTTTTAGTTTCCCTCTCGTTAATTATTTTCTTTTCTAATTTTTTTTAGATTAAAAAAGAAAAAAATTGAAAAAGTAAATTAGGTTAGAAAAAAACCTCACGCCACTCATCTCTCTCTCTGATCCTCTCAAGTCTCAAACCCTTTTCTCTCTCTCACGGCTTGTCTCGGTCACCATCAATCCTCGCCTACACGACCTTCTTCCTCCGTCTCCAACTTCAAAAGCTCATACCACTTTTGTTCCAGAAACCAAAATAAAACCCTCTTCCCCAAACTAAACCCTAGCGGTGAAATTAAGAACAATCGATGGAAGCAAGCAACACAACAAACGAGGTTTCAGAAATGCATAGCGATTCAAACACATACATGGGAAAACAAAAGCAAAAGAGTAAAAAAAGGCGATTTAGGGTTACCTATCGGAGACACTCTGATGGTGCTTCACGGCGACGGGACGGCGAAGTCCGGTAATATCCTTCCTTGCTCCTACGTGTGTGTGTATGTTATGAGTTCTCTGATGTATTCTTCTTTCTCTTCTGCGGTTGGGCGATTGGATGGATTTGATGGATAATTGGTTTGATTTGATTGAATGTCTGGCTCTCTAGTATGGGTGCAATGAAGAAACTCGCTATTGAGATTCTGAGCTTCCTCAAATTATGTATCGTTGCATTTTTTTGGTTTATTGATTGGTGTATGATGGGGAGATGAACTTTGGTGTATTATTCCTTGTGATGGTTGTGGTGTATTCTGATGTTGTTTGGATGTGTGATGATGTTTAGTTTCACAATGATTTTGAGGTTTTTGTTTCTGGTACGGTGAATTGGTGTTGGTTTTGTATCATTTTTTGTGTGGTCCTTTTTGTTTTTGGAAATCTCTTTACTGCTGTATTGAAAACGTGATTCCAATTTGTTGCAAGCTTTTGATTTTGTCTGATGCCTGTTTTGGGAATGAATCTTTTTTGAAATTTTGTTCACTACTGCTGCCACTGTGTCTTTGATTTGTTGCAACCGTGTTGTGTTTGTGTGAATGATGATACTCGTGTTGTCTGATGCTCTGCTACGTTACGTGTATTCCCTCTCATTGAGTTCTCTGTTGCGTGTGCATTTTGCAATGCTCTGACTCGCCTCTCTTGATCGCGATATTCTGCTATCTTACCTTCTGTTCTCACTGAGCGCTGCTATTTTCTTTTGTGCGGCTGCTGTATATTTGCGGTGTATTTTTGAAAAAAAGTTGTCGTGTGTTTTTTCTCGTATGTATTGATCGCCACTGCAGGTGTGTATGTGTTTTATGATCTTGAGATTTTGTTGTACGATCACTTTTTGACTCACTGCTGCCGGTTTGTGTGTATCTGCCCGCTGTATGAATCTGTGATGTGTTGTGTTCTGTCCGCTGTATGAATCTGATGTTTGTGAATGCTGAATATGAAATTTCTCTATGAATACTGTGTCGTGAAATATGTATGTAGTTTCCTATCAGGCTTTTGATAACTCTGTATACTTCTTGTATAGTCTTTTTTTGCGTGAATGTATTGGTGATGATGAGGAACAAAAGTATTGGCAGATATGAGGATTTGGTAGATTTGTAATGTTTAGGAAAGAAATTTTGGTAATCACTGTGATGTTATTTCAAAATAAGAGTCAATTTTTGATATTTGCTTCATATTTTAAGAGTCGCGTAAACCTCCGGTTGCTACCACAATTTTCTTCGGTGCGAATGACGCAGCTTTAATCAGAAGAACCCGTGAAAGACTACATGTACCTATTCCAGGATACAAACAAAACCTCCAAAAAAATTGTCAATCACTTGAAGGTTCAATTTTGTAGCATTTAATCTTGATCATTTTCTCTTAATTACTTGTTCAACTTTTTATTTACAATTTTTGTTTGCATTATAAATGCCAATTACATTATCAGTTATTGATTGCAAAAACAAAAATATGATTTCAGTCAATCTCACCAACTATGCTTATTGTGCTTATTACTCCACCTCCAGTTTGTGAGGAAGGGCGTCGTGCATCTGCCAGGTAAGATAAAGTCCGAGAAATAGTTGTAAATTATTCATCATTTTATATTAGTTTCATGTTTGAGTATTTTTAAATCTACTTCTTTCTGGAGTTAATGTAGTGATTTTGGTTTCATGGAAATTTCAGTTTGTGAGGAATTGCTACATTTATTTTTCTTTCAAATCTACTTCTTTCTGGAGTTAATGTAGTGATTTTGGTGTTACTTGTAGCAGAATTTCCTGCATTTGACAATTGATAGCGACGAATTTGTGATTACAAATTATCAGCTTTGTCAATGTCAGCTCAATTTAATTTCTTTCTTGTTAATTTCTTCCAGGGAGAGTTTACATGATTGATTTTGGAAAGCTTACAGCCCTGAAGACCCTGTCGATGCGGGGCATTCAGTGGTGTTGGGATGCAATATGTAAGATGCTGAGATTGGCAAGTGATGTGAAACATCTTTTTATGAAGGTGGAATTCACTGGGGACTATGATGCTCTTCAACCCTTTCCAGAGATTGATTTTGTTGACTTTTTCAACAACCATCCCAAGCTGCTCAAGTTTGATATCCATGGAGCCATGTTTGCAGCACTAGGCCAGAAGAACAGTCTATGTAATACCTCGTATTTTATTACCCCAGATAATATTATATTGTAATCGACTGAGCCCAGTGTACTCTGAGAAATTATTTGACAAAATAATTAGAGTAACTGTGGAACTTAGAATAAATCCAATTAATATTATCTGACTCTGAGGTATTTTATTAATTTGGACTTAAGAGACTTTTTGGACATTTAGTAGTATTATTTCTAATATTAAGTTTACTACTTATTCTTTTCCTCCCACTTTCCAAACACAAAAGGAAAAGTTAGTAAGAAAGGGAGAGAAAGAAGAAAGAAAAGGAAAGGAAGGAGAAAAAGAGGAGAAAAAGGTTTTGAAGAAAATCCAAGAGCAAGATCATCATCCGTTGATCCAAGCTTCATCCAATCATCTCATCTTCCTCATTTTCAACCTCTATCCAAGGTGGGTTCTAGTTAGTACCATTGTTTAGAGTTTTTGATATTATGAGTTTTTGGTTAGGATGTGGAAATTGATGTTCTAACGGTTGGAATTCAATATAAATTGAAAGGAATAATCAATATGCTTGTAGAAACATGTATTGATGTTTGTTTTGATGTTTTGGTGTACTTTGAATAAATTGAAAATCTTAGGGTTTATGAAAAAGTTGTGTTTTTGATGAGAACGAGGTTTTATGAAAGTTTGATGATGAAACCATGGTAGAACATGTTATATACCTCTGTTTGGTTGTTTGAGACTGATGTTGAGGGATTAGGAGGGTTGGATTTGAACTGTCTTCGCAGGTAATTTTTTTGAGTTTCGTAGAGCGCGCTTAGCGCGTAGAAGCCCGCTCAGCGCGCAGTTGAAATCCTGCAACCCCAGATGGCAGAGAGTAGCGCGCTTAGTGCGCTAAGGGGTGCGCTTAGCGCGACCTGGGACTTAAAGTTTTTCCTCCAAAACGAGAAAAATCATAACTTTTGATTCGTTTATCGGAATCGGACATTCTTTATATCGATGTAAAGCCGAGAAGATATTCTATGCAATGGAGATGAAATATGTCTATTTTACCGACCGATTAAATAATCGAGAAAGTTCCAAAAGCAATATATTTTGTTTTAATTGTTATATATTATTCTACTATGCAATTATGACATGTCTTGCCTATCCTAATATTGTTTAACATGATTGTAATAGAGTATGCATGTTAATATGAAAATAAGATAGGAAGAGTGAGGAAACCTCAAACTTGAACTATAGGAGAATCTAGTAAGGAACTAGAAATTGTAGACATCTCTAGATGGCGATGCTCGGGCGCGTGTTGTTGGAAGATACATCCTTGCCGAGTATTGGCCTAGTTGAGAGTGAAACACTAGTATGGAACATGTGGTTAACCTTTGTGGTTTTGAAAAGGCATGAGAGGCCTTAAGGCATTATAGCCTTGTGATTGTCGAATACAATCGTATTGTTGTATGTGATCATGTAATCGTAACCGGTATATTTTGAGTGTAGTTTCATGGGTCTCGAGCTCCTCAGAAATGGGTACACAATTACTTGGTAGGTTTAATTTCCCTACGTGTAGTACGATTGGAGCCTATGCTATGGGTAGAGACTTGTGATGGTTAACAGGCCATGAGAAGTGACGGTTCACGGTTAACAGGCCGATGATCCCGAATCCAATTCGTATGCCAAGTAACTACAAGGATCTATGACTCAGGTCGCCTTCTAGACGTAGAAGCGGACGGGAAGACGATATGTCTTGGTATGGTTATCGATTAGTGATGTTGTGAGTTATTGAACTCGTGTCATGTTTCCATATAGTGTGATAATTATAAAGTGAGAACTCAAGGGTCCTTTTCCCTTTTCCCCGGACTTGAGTTAGGATTGTTAGAACCTTGTTAATCCGAGAAAACCCATAAGATAGGGAACTCACTGAGATTTGATGTATCTCACCCCACGTTGTTGATGTATTTCAGGTGCTTCAGGTTTCGAGAAGGGTAAGGATAAGGTCATGTGATCCTTTCCTTGCTTGTTGATGGCTAGCTTCCGTAGCGGAGTTTATTTTGAGATCATTGTGATCTAGTTCTTAGTTTTTATCTTTTGAACGTCTTATGTATATTATGCCTTTAGAACTTTTAGTTGTGGTATTTTGGGGAATGTAATATATATAATGTGTTAACTAGGAGCTTATGGTGTTTCAGTACCAAACATTTGGATTCATATATAACATTTATGCTTTGATGTATGAGTTTTATATATGGGTGTTACAGTTGGTATCAGAGCAAGTCGTATCCTCGACCTAGCCATGAAATAGTATAAGTATTTCTTTCCGTTTCATATACGTTGTGTCGCCATTGGTCTTAAGTGTTATATTTATGGCATTGAGCCTGATCAACTTAGTCCTATTTGTATGACCTTTAGGAACATGGATGAGGGGCGTAGAAACACTCGTGGGAGACCCCGTACCACTCCTGTAGGGACGAATCTGTCGGGCGGTGATGGCAATACTCCTCTGTATCAGTTTATGCAGCAGATGCAGCAGCAACAGAATCTATTCATGCAGCAAATGGTGCAACAAATGAATGGAGGTTTACATCCTACGGTAGTTGTTCCAGAAGCTGAAGGTGGGAAATTCTGGGATTTTATCTGCATGAATCCCCCAGAATTTCATGGTGGATTAGATCCCGTGAAGGCTCACGAATGGATTTCTGGTATGGAGAGGATTTTCTTGATAGTCCAATGCAGCGAAGAGAACAAGGTGTTGTTCGCTTCTCATTCACTAAAGGGTCCCGCTATGAGATGGTGGGAGAGCGCTTCGGGTTTGATGGCCATTCAGGAAGTGCCTAAGGTTTGGGAACAGTTCAAAGTTATTTTCATGGAGAAGTATTTTCCGAGCTCATTAAGGACTCAGAAAGAATTTGAATTTCAACAATTAAGACAAGGTAGTATGACTGTGGCCAGTTATGCTGAGAAGTTTGAGGACATGGCTGCTTATTCTAGGCAAGCTATGTATGCTCCTGACGAAAGGTGGAAAATAGAACAGTTTCTGTTTGGACTAAAAGCTGAAATATCTTATAGTGTATCTCAGAGGGAGTTCACTACATATGCTGAAGTTTTAAGGCAATGCTATGTGGCCGAGCATAGTTTGAAGAAAGTCCAAGCTGAAGGTGTTGCGAGTAGAGTGAATCAAGGGGATCGCGGAAGATCCAACCAACAATTCAGGCCTAGGCAACAATCCTTCAAAGGGAAACAAGTTCAAGATTCAAGGGCGAGTACACCTCCTGTGTGTCGCACTTGTGGTAAGAATCATTCTGGAAGGTGTAGTTTTAAAGGGGTGGAGTGTTTCCAATGTCAGAAGGTGGGTCATCTGAAAAGAGATTGTCCTTAGAATTGGACTCAGACACAAGGAAGGGTTTATACCCTAGATGCAAGAAAGAAGAAGAGTGACAATTCCTTAATTGCTGGTACGTGCTTCGTTAACGGATTTCCTTGTTTTGTTCTATTTGATTGTGGAGCTACACACTCTTTTGTACCGCCATGGATGAAATAGTTGAGACATCGTTGATGTGTGAAAACTGTGTTTTGTCTGTGGACGGTATAGTTTTTCAGATTGATCTTATTTGTCTACCGCTTAAGAAAGTAGATGTCGTTTTGGGAATGGATTGGCTTTCTGCTAATTCGGTGTTTATTGGGTGTGAAGAAAAACTCATCATCATTCCATCTATTGATGCTACCCCGAAAGATGTCTTAATAACTATTCTAGAAGGTACAGTTGGAATGATAAATTTCTTGTTCGAAGAAGAGAAATCTGTTCTTTTGGTTCTCACTAAGGAAGGGAGTAGCGACCTTCAAGTTTTGAATATTCCAGTAGTTTGCGAGTTTTCCGAAGTTTTCCCCGAAGATGTCACTTTTCTTCCTCCGGTGAGGGAAGTGGAATTTTCTATTGACCTGGTACCGGGAACGGCTCCTATATCCGTTTCTCCGTATCGGATGACACCGCTTGAATTGAGAGAACTGAAGGAACAATTGGAAGAACTTATGGCTAAGCATTTTGTTAGACCTAGTGTCTCACCGTGGGGAGCTCCAGTACTGTTAGTAAAGAAGAAGGACGGTGGGATGCGGTTGTGTATCGACTATCGTCAGCTGAATAAAGTCACCATTAAGAACAAGTATCCCTTACCCAGGATAGACGACCTATTAGATCAATTGAAAGGAGCCTGTGTGTTCTTGAAGATTGATTTGAGGTCGGGTTATCACCAGATTCGAGTGAAGAGTTCTGATGTACCTATGACTGCATTTAGGACCCGTTATGGTCATTACGAATTCTTAGTGATGCCTTTCGGTGTAACTAATGCTCCAGCTGTTTTTATGGACTACATGAACCGTATATTTCAAGCTTACTTGGACCAGTTTGTTGTAATCTTCATTGATGATATTCTTATTTATTCTCGTACTTCACAAGAGCATGAAGAGAATCTGAGAATTGTTTTATCTGTGTTGCAAGAGAAGCAACTTTTTGCTAAGTTAAGCAAGTGTGAATTTTGGATGGCGGAAGTTAAGTTTCTTGGTCACGTTATATCACAAGGTGGTGTAGCAGTGGATCCGTCGAAGGTGGAAGCAGTGATAAATTGGGAGAGGCCGAGAAATGCTTCGGAAGTCAGAAGTTTCTTAGGACTGGCGGGTTATTATAGAAGATTCATCGAGGTTTTCTCTCAGTTGGCTTTACCAATGACGAAACTTACCCGTAAAGATTTTGCTTTTGAGTGGGATTCGAGTTGTGAGCAAAGTTTCATGAAGTTGAAGGAAAGATTGACTACAGCTCCTGTGTTAATCATACCCGATCCTAACAACTCTTACAAAGTGTTTTGTGATGCTTCTAAGATGGGATTGGGGGGTGTTCTGATGCAAGGCGGTCAGGTAGTGGCTTATGCCTCCCGACAATTGAAAATTCATGAACAGAATTATCCAACTCATGATTTGGAATTGGCGGCGGTTGTGTTTACACTGAAGGTGTGGCGGCATTATTTGTATGGTGTACGTTTCGAAATGTTCAGTGACCATAAGAGTTTGAAGTATTTATTTGACCAAAGGGAGTTAAACATGCGACAACGAAGGTGGATGGAGTACTTAAAGGATTATGATTTAGAATTGAAGTATCATCCAGGAAAAGCGAATAAGGTAGCAGATGCTTTAAGTCGGAAGGTAATTCATATTGCAAAATTGATGGTATTGGAATATGCTTTGTTGGAGAATTTTAGAGATCTTAATCTTCAGTTTGTGTGGACTCAAGATGGTGTGATTATGGGAAATTTGAATGTAAATTCTACTCTAAGAGTTGAGATTTAACAAGGTCAAACGTTGGATGAGAAGTTGCAAGAAGTGTTACTTCTATCGGGTTTTGTTCAGGCTATCGACCGGATTATTATGTTCGACCAAAGAATTTGTGTTTCGAATGATGCAGCATTGAAAAGAAGGATTTTGGAATAAGCGTATAAAGGTGCTTTTACTATACATCCGGGTTCTTCAAAGATGTATCAAGATTTAAGGAAGGACTATTGGTGGTCCCGTATGAAAAGAGATGTTGCGGTCTTTGTGTCGGAATGTGCGGTGTGCCAACAAGTTAAGATTGAACATCAAAGACCGGGTGGGTTGTTGCAACCTTTAGACATTCCAGTGTGGAAGTGGGACAGTATTTCTATGGACTTTGCAGTAGGTTTACCCCATACGCAAGGTGGTTAGGATTCGATTTGGGTGATTGTGGATCGACTAACGAAATCTGCACATTTCTTAGCCGTGAAGACTACTTTTAAGGCAAGTCATCTTGCGAGGTTGTTTATTGCGCAAATTGTATGATTGCACGGTATTCCCTCTAATATTGTGTCGGATAGAGATCCGAAGTTTACTTCAAGGTTTTGGAAAGTCAACAAGCTATGGGTACAGAGTTGTATTTGAGCACGTCTAATCATCCTCAGACGGATGGTCAAACTGAACGAACAATACAAACAATGAAAGATATGTTGAGAGCTTGTGTACTAGAAAGTAAGGGTAATTGGAAAGAACTACTGCCATTGATTGAGTTTTCTTATAACAATAGTTACCATACGAGCATCGGAATGACTCCTTATGAAGCTTTGTATGGAAGAAAGTGTAGGACACCTTTGTGTTGGGCGGAAGTTGGGGAAGATAGAATCTTAGGACCCGAAATCATCCAAGAGACTACGGAAAAGATTCGAATAATCCGTGAGAAAATTAAGCAAGCACAAGATCGACAAAAGAGTTATGCAGACAATTGAAGGAGACCTTTAGAATTTGAAGAAGGTGACCATGTGTTTTTGAAAATCACTCCTAGATTGAGATTGAAAGGACCATTTAAGTCACGCAAGTTAAGCCCGAGATACGTGGGACCGTATCAAATCTTAGAAAATATTGACGAAGTAGCTTACAGATTGGCCTTACCGCCTTCTCTGTCGGAAATGCACGATGTTTTCCATGTATCTCAACTTCGGAGGTTTGTTCCAGATCCTCTTCAACCGATTCTACCGAATACTATTAAAATAGAAGCAGACTTGACGTTTGAACCTCAACCGAGCCGCATTGTGGGAAGAGAAACGAAAGTATTAAGGAACAAGGACATTTCTCTCGTTAAGGTGCAGTGGGATGTAACGCATCCGGGTGATGCAACTTGGGAACTTGAATCGGAAATGCGAGATGCTTACCCTCATCTGTTCAGGTAATCTTTAAATTCGAGGACAAATTTCTATTTAAGGGGGGTGGGTGTAATACCCCATATTTTATTACCCCGGATAATATTATATTGTAATCGACTGAGCCCAGTATACTCTGAGAAATTATTTGACAAAATAATTAGAGTAACTGTGGAACTTAGAATAAATCCAATTAATATTATCTGACTCTGAGGTATTTTATTAATTTGGACTTAAGAGACTTTTTGGACATTTAGTAGTATTATTTCTAATACTAAGTTTACTACTTATTATTTTCCTCCCACTTTCCAAACACAAAAGGAAAAGTTAGTAAGAAAGGGGGAGAAAGAAGAAAGAAAAGGAAAGGAAGGAGAAAAAGAGGAGAAAAAGGTTTTGAAGAAAATCCAAGAGCAAGATCATCATCCATTGATCCAAGCTTCATCCAATCATCTCATCTTCCTCATTTTCAACCTCTATCCAAGGTGGGTTCTAGTTAGTACCATTGTTTAGAGTTTTTGATATTATGAGTTTTTGGTTAGGATGTGGAAATTGATGTTCTAACGGTTGGAATTCAATATAAATTGAAAGGAATGATTAATATGCTTGTAGAAACATGTATTGATGTTTGTTTTGATGTTTTGGTGTACTTTGAATAAATTGAAAATCTTAGGGTTTATGAAAAAGTTGTGTTCTTGATGAGAACGAGGTTTTATGAAAGTTTGATGATGAAACCATGGTAGAACATGTTATATACCTCTGTTTGGTTGTTTGAGACTGATGTTGAGGGATTAGAAGGGTTGGATTTGAACTGTCTTCGCATGTAATTTTTCTGAGTTTCGCAGAGCGCACTTAGCGCGTAGAAGCCCGCTCAGCGCGTAGTTGAAATCCTGCAACCCCAAATGGCATAGAGTAACGCGCTTAGCGCGCTCAGGGGTGTGCTTAGCGCGACCTGGGACTTAAAGTTTTTCCTCCAAAACGAGAAAATTCATAACTTTTGATTCGTTTATCGGAATCGGACATTCTTTAAATTGATGTAAAGCCGAGAAGATATTCTATGCAATGGAGATGAAATATGTCTATTTTACTGACCGATTAAATAATCGAGAAAGTTCCAAAAGCGATATATTTATGTTTTAATTGTTATATATTATTCTACTATGCAATTATGACATGTCTTGCCTATCCTAATATTGTTTAACATGATTGTAATAGAGTATGCATATTAATATGAAAATAAGATGGGAAGAGTGAGGAAACCTCAAACTTGAACTATAGGAGAATCTAGTAAGGAACTAGAAATTGTAGACAACTCTATATGGCGATGCTCGGGCACGTGTTGTTGGAAGATACATCCTTGCCGAGTATTGGCCTATTTGAGAGTGAAACACTAGTATGGAACATGTGGTTAACCTTTGTGGTTTTGAAAAGGCATGAGAGGCCTTAAGGCATTATAGCCTTGTGATTGTCGAATATAATCGTATTATTGTATGTGATCATATAATTGTAACCGGTATATTTTGAGTGTAGTTTCATGGGTCTCGAGCTCCTCTGAAACGGGTACACAATTACTTGGTAGGTTTAATTTCCCTACATGTAGTACGATTGGAGCCTATGCTATGGGTAGAGACTTGTGATGGTTAACAGGCCATGAGAAGTGACGGTTCACGGTTAACAGGTCGATGATCCCGGATCCAATTCGTATGCCAAGTAACTACAAGGATTTATGACTCGGGTCGCCTTCTAGACCTAGAAGCAGACGGGAAGACGAGATGTCTTGGTATGGTTATAGATTAGTGATGTTGTGAGTTAATGAACTCATGTCATGTTTCCATATAGTGTGAGAATTATAAAGTGAGAACTCAAAGGTCCTTTTCCCTTTTCCCCGTACTTGAGTTAGGATTGTTAGAACCTTGTTAATCCGAGGGAACCCATAAGATAGGGAACTCACTGAGATTTGATGTATCTCACCCCACGTTGTTGATGTATTTCAGGTGCTTCAGGTTCCGAGAAGTGTAAGGATAAGGTCATGTGATCTTTTCCTTGCTTGATGATGGCTAGCTTCTGTAGCTGAGTTTATTTTGAGATCACTGTGATCTAGTTCTTAGTTTTTATCTTTTGAACATCTTATGTATATTATGCCTTTAGAACTTTTAGTTGTGGTATTTTGGGGAATGTAATATATATAATGTGTTAACTAGGAGCTTATGGTGTTTCAGTACCAAACACTTGGATTCATATATAACATTTATGCTTTGATGTATGAGTTTTATATATGGGTCTTATGTTTGGGAACTTAATTTCCCACACTCAAACATATTATAACTGTGATTTCATTGAATCTACAAACTGCAGCTTCTAGAAGGATGCGT
Organism: Lathyrus tuberosus; assembly: GCA_022829125.1. Classification (NCBI taxonomy): domain Eukaryota; kingdom Viridiplantae; phylum Streptophyta; class Magnoliopsida; order Fabales; family Fabaceae; genus Lathyrus; species Lathyrus tuberosus. The sequence continues at coordinate 17,492,127 of JALAZF010000013.1, read as the reverse complement.
GTTGAAAATGAAATGACTGAAAACAAACAGGCTTTAAATTCATAATAGCTTTAATCTTTAAAATATGTGTGTGCATGTATGTGTGTATGTGCTGTGTTCTATAGCATATTATCTAAACAATGCATTCTTTTATTATATGGTTTATTATATGAATCATGATCATTCACGCCGATTCAGTATTTGACACTAACAACTACGTTTGTATTGTATTGATGCACTTTGTCCATATGTTTGCTGTTGTGATACCAGTTTCTTGAAATTGGTTGTTGCAGGTTTTCCAATCAAGCTTTAAGAACCGCGGTGGAACGTGAAGGGATATTGCATATGTCGGCATCTTTCTTGGAGTTTCTTAGCACTCCTTGAATGCTCATTAAGATGATAAAGTGCAAAGACCGACAACTCCGAAACAACAGTAGGAGGCTGACAACTCTGTATATAAGACAGCAAACCATGTATTTGCCTTGGCATGGATCGCATTCTTCCGTCATAGATGATGGTTCGAATGCACTATTGGTGACTTTAGCAACCGATAGCTGCTCATGGTATGTCTATTATGTCATTTGAGTGTTATGTGAAATAGGCTGCTATGCGAGTTCGCACTTGGCATGTTAATTGAGAGCTTGAATTTTGTGCACATTAGGAACAACTATTGATCAATAGAAGGTTTAACCATTATACTGCAGTACAGTATGTATCCATATTGCATTCATCTTTTATGTTGCCATGAACTTTGAAACAGGATGATAAAATGGATGTGTGTTGGTTTGTTGACAGCCTTGCTTGCTTATGATGAATACCTGAAGCCTTTTGGAGAGTTTTCAAGATGGAAGCAAAATGGAAGCAAGTGTTCTTGTTGTATGACAATAAAAATTGTACAACTTGGAAAGATTTGGGATGACTAACATTGTACCGGAACTTTGTTTCCTTTTTGTATAATTGCAAGCTTTTTGCGACTTATTAGTCGGTAGCGTCACTTGATGTAGACTTACTTATTTCTTAATGAATATTTTGACGTTGTGGCTTAATATTTTTTTTTATAATTAGATTTTAATTTTTTTAATCAATATCTACAAAAATGAGTATTCTTGTTGGAAGACATTATATTGATCTAAAAGGTTCTTAATTTATGCCATGTCATGAAGAACAACATGGTTACAACTATGCGGCACAAAAAGAAATCGTGGCCTACTTAAATGGTGTAAAACCATGAGAAAAATGTAGCTGTGGTTTTATTTAGTGGCCATAAATTAAAACCCTATACATTAAATAAGAATCGTGCCTAGATTCGGCCACTGTTAAGAACCACGGTGCATGATAAACCGCAGCCTTAACCTAGATACCTAAACCAGGCCTATTCAAGCCACAGATGTATATAAAACGTGACCCAAACACGAAAACCGTGGCTTATAAGTTAGGCAACGGCTGCATATCCCACAGTCACTTATTCGTGGCCAAACCGTGGCCAAAGCTTTCAACCACGATTATTTTTCATATAACCGCGGTTTTCTGGCCGTGGCGGATAACCTTTTTTTGTAGTGTTAAATGTCCATTTATGCTGAGATTTGTGCCAAGTGGTAGCGGTTGGGAGGTGATGGTTAGGTGTAAATTTCACAATCATAAACTAACTGCAGATTTAGATAGCCATGACATATTAGGCCATTTAAAAGACGATGAAAGACAGTTTGTTAATGACATGAAAAAATACAATATGACTCCTAAGTACATAGTTGTTGTTTTGAAATATAGAGATAAAAATAACCTCACAAGTGTTACCCAGGTGTACAAAGAAAGATCTACATACAATACGAGCAAGAGAGGTCCATTTACTGAAATGCAACATCTGCCGAGTCTTATTCATAAAGATAAATACATGAATTAGACCATTAACAAGGACAATTCAAATAATGTTGCTGATATATTTTGGACACATCCTGATTCAGTGAAGTTGTTGAACATGGTTCATCTGATGTTGATTTTTTATTATACATATAAAACAAATAGGTAATGGATTTTTTAGATAGAAGCATGGTCCTTGATAGAATATTATGGCGAAAGTTAATTCATGTAGCCGACCTTACTTAGTGGGATAAGTCTTAGTTGTTGTTATTGTTGTATACAAAACAAACAGGCGCTGAATTCTCCAAAAATGCAACTTTTTTATTTATTTGATTCTATGAAGTTGTTGATTATTGATTGTACATACAAAACAAATAGGTTTCAGCTACAACTACTTGAGATTGTTGGTGTTACATCAACGAAGTTGAAGTTTTCGGTTGGATTTGCATATTTGGAACATGAAAGGTAGGAAAACACATGGGCACTAGAGAAACTTAAGGAGTTGTTCACTTCCGTGAAGTTGCTACCAAAGGTTTTGGTGACGAACCGGGAACTGGTGTTGATGAACGCCATGGAAGTTGAGTTCCCGAACCCAACTCATATGTTGTGCCTATTCTATATTTTTTTTAAAAAATAGTAAGTAGTATGTCAAATATAATAGGCAAGAGCATGTTATGGATCTATGGAACAAATAATGTATTCGAATACGGAGTTTGAGTTTATAAAACACTTGAAGCATTTTGAGGTGATATATGTTGATATTCCTTTATTCGTTCAATATATGCACAAAACATGGTTGACACCCTATAAAGAAAGTTGTGTTGTTGCATGGATTAATAAGTTAGTCATTTAGGGAACACATCAATGAACATGTACATCGATGTGCCTTTTAATAAATTACATTACTAATTATCAAATTATAATATCTTTTTCTATTTACGGTTTTTAGGGTTGAGTCTGCTCATTGGAGACTAAAAACATGCTGACTACTAGCTGGGGAGATTTATGCATAAGTTGGGACACTGTGAACAGCATGTTTAGTTGCAACTAGGTTAATCAAAGTATCATTTCAAAATATTATTGCAAACATTGAGCATCGTATAACACATCATTTTACTCCATATTACACTACTTCGTTTCAAGACATTGTATACAACACATTGGAAAGGATTTGGAAAGGGTAAAATTTGTTGGTTTTGACAAAGATGCATGTGGTTGCTTCATTATAAGAACACATGAGTTACCTTGTGCATATCAAATTTATGGTCTTCAAATACAAGGTGAGCATGTTCCGTTGGAATCGATTCATGTATTTTGGAAGAAATTATACATTGAAAAGCATGATGTAACTCAAAAAGATAGTAGGATACATTTGGATTTAGAAGAAGAGTGTGAAGAGTTGAAGAGGTATTTCAGTGCATTAGACATTGTAAGCCAGAGGGTGATGAAGAAAAATTTTCAGGAACTAACACATCCATCCATATCTTCCATGTGTCAACTACCAGTGAAGTACAAGCCAAATATGAGAATTAAGAATATTAAAAAGGGTCAAGAGAGTGATGTGAATTGTGATCCTTCACAGTGAGAGTGTATTGAGGGCTTACAACAGGGAAGTCAGACTATGAAGAGATCATGTACAAAACCAAATGGAAGTGAACCGTCTAGCCAGTCTTCAAGACTTATTTACTTGTCTTTGTTTTCTTTTTTTCTTACATAAGTACATTGATGACATTATTGATGTGGGTCAATATGGAAATTGTGGTTTTCGTGTTATTGTAACTTTACTTGGATGGGGTGAAGAATCTTGACATTTGGTTTAAGCGCAGTTAGATGTTGAATTTTATCACCCCGTCAAATGTATCCAATGTGTTATATGACACAGTCTCTAAAGTTAGGAGTTTGTTACAAGTAGCTATATTGGGTGTGCAAGGTCGTGAAAAATGGATGAAGATTCCTAATATGGGTTACCCTATTGCTTTTAGATATAGTGTCATATTGGTCTCGTTGTCCAAGATCCTTAACATCACTTTCTTCCCATTAGGGGTATCTCGATCCATGGTTGCAATTAGACATAAGCTTATTGTAGTTGATTTTGTTAACAACAATCATTGGATTAAGGTGAAGTTAAAACCCAATTGTCCATTGCCTCCCATCACTAACCTCTAGAGAAAAAACAATAATGAAGGTGCAAGAGTATGAGAAACAACATATGTGAAATGTATAAGGCACTAGAAAGAAGAAGTTAGGAAGTCAATATAATTTTTTTTTATTGATAATGTAGTACATTTTGCATTATGTGTTTATATTTTATTGGGTTAATTGTTTTATTGTCTAATTTTTTTTGTTAAAAATGTCAAAAACTAAAGTTAAAAAACAAAGACTTTTAAAAATCCCCCAGTCTTTCGGATTTTTCAAATACTTGAAAATTTTGGTATGTACCGGATTTTTCAATATATCTGGTATGCAATATAGGTTACCAATTTTTTTGAAACATCTGGTATGAGTGCACTGAACATTTGAAAAATTTGGTATTAACTCATACAATTTCTAGAAAACAATGCATTTTTACTGGATATTTTGGAAATATCCGGTATTTCTTCAAATAAACTCAAAAAATGTTTTTTTTTTCCAATATCTAGTATTTCTTGAAATAAACTTTAAAATTCCGATATTATGTAAAAAAAAAACCTTGTACTTGCGGTACTTTTTAAAAACCGGAAATATTAGCCAAAGGTAGAACGATAAAAGTATAGCTCATGTGTGGTTGTCATGTTAAAATTCTATGAGAATTGAGACTAGGAGTAATTCATAAATAACACACACTTCTCAATTAAACGAGACGTTTTTTTACAAATGATAAGTACTTGCAAGATCACACAAAAAAATTAAAATGAACAATAACTTAATAACTTGTAGACACAGTGCTATCACTACAAGAGAAAAGTTGAAATAACAAAAACAATATTACATGAAAAGTAAAAAATTGGTCATATAATTTTTTGTCTCTAAGACTTAGCTAAAAGGTAAAGAAAAACTTTTGTTTTTTGTCTCTAAATTCTGGTAGTAGTTTTAACTTTTACAAGTAGTGTGGATTTAAATTAACAACAACAACAGTATCAGTAACGATAGCAGCAACATCATCAACAACATCAACAATAACAACAACAACAACAATAACAACAACAGTAGCAGTAATAACAATAACAACAACAACAACTACTACTACTACTAACATTACTAAGTTACATGCATCATTTCCTAACTAACATTAAACATTTTTTGCAAGCAAGTACAAGAGAAGAGATTACATTAAAGAACCAACCTTGAAACATTTTCCTTCTCTTGAAGTTCATCATAGAGAATGGTGTTGTACTTCATGTAACTACTTTCATTATCATTGTTTTCATTATGTTAAGTTTAGATATCAGGACTTTCATCTAAGATGGACCGTTGTGACATTCACGTTCTGATTGGCTAGCGAGGGTTTCACATTGATCATTGATTTTTCATGTAGATTTATGAGTTGGCAATATCTTGACCATTGTTACTTTATAAATGAACGACAACGATTTGTTACTTAATTAAAAGGTGCTAAAAATATTAAAAGACACTACTTTTCCCCATTGATTTCCAATATAACCGAGGTAATAGGTCTTAAAAAAATAAAAATAAAAATAAAAAATTTGCTAAAATGAAATTGTTGGGACTCAAAGAGGGATTTATCAAAACTTTTTTTTCCCTAGGCTGCCAAAATAATTGAGGTAATAGGTCATAAAAAAATTTTAAAAATTAAAATGTGCTAAAATCCAGTTGTTGGGATTCGAATAGGGGGTTGATCAAAACTTTTTACCTCGTTTTTCAGCTCAATTGAGGAAATAGGTAGTATTGTTTTTAATTAAAATATGGTGCGCTCGTGGTTTACACCTCGGTTATTTTTTGTATGAGGTGAAAACTTTGTCATAAAAAGTATTATTTGTAGTAGTGAGTTGAACATAAGGTTTAAGATATCACATGGTGAAGTGATCATAGCTAAATGGTCTAAATTTTGTGGCTTATATATTTTAGAAGGCTCAAATGTTGTCTTTCATTCATTGTCAGCTAGTGCAGACCTTTATGAAAAAAAAATAAGATATGGGATTTAAGGTCAAGGCACGATGGGTGCCTAAAGGTTGTTTTAGAGCATATTAATGAGTTTTGTATAAGATAAGGGATAGAAATTGTAATACCCCATATTTCCCTTAAATGCTCAATTGGGTGTCAGTTGGAATCAACTGAGTTCCTATGCACTCTAACTTGTGTCAATTGGAATAATTGAAGCTTTTAAGTGCTATAAATATCATCAGTTGGGAGCAATAGAGTAACTAATGGACTCTGAAGATATCATTATTGATAAAAGAGACAGACCAATATTAATAAGTATAAGAGAGGATATTTTGGTAACTCTAATATTTGGTCAATTGGTGTCAGATGACAAAATATTAGTTGGAGATATTTTATATCAGTGTATAATATTATATAATATGTTTAGTATATATGTGGCGAATGAGAAAGAAAGAAGAAGAAAAAGATAGTAAGAATAAGGAAAATAGAAAGAGAAGAAAAAACGTAAAGAAGAGGAGAAACTCGTGGAAGGGAAAGAAAAGTTCTTGGATTCATCATCTTCATCATCAATTCATCTTCTTCTTCAATAAGGTGAGTTCCATTAGATATCATAGCATTGGGGAAAAATATGAGAAATGGGTGGGTTAGGTTTTGTGGAAAAATATGTTTAAATGTGAAATTTGATATTGATGCATAATTATTTGATGAATTATATATTTAATTATGTTCTACCATGTTTGTTGTAGTGTTTGGATGTATTTTGGTGGTTTGGATGGAGGTTTTGGCCATGAAAGACCTGTTTTTCACGCTGCTGAAAACTTATGGTTTCGTATGAGTCGCACAACGAGCTGTAGGCGAGCCCTCGCCTAGAGCTCACACAGCGACCACTGAGGCAAATTGTTTCTGCCTCTTCCTCACCCAGAGCTTGCACAGTGAACTCAAAGCGAGCAGCCTCGCCTTCCCGTCGAACAGTGACCATGACAGACTTGTGTTTTCCCATATCTTGTTTTCTTCATAACTTTTGAACCGTAACTCGGATTGAGGCACGGTCGGAATCGTTGGAAAGCTATTCCAATGCTCTATGTGATAAGATGGAATTGAATTTAAATAATGTGGAATATTATGTGAATGGGTGAAGATGAACACCTAGTATTGTGATAAGCACCATGTGAAATGGTTGATAATTGGTGAGGGGCTTGGCTCGAAAGACCTAACTATTTATGTGATAAAAAATTAACCGAGAACGTCGGTAGAGGAATGTTGATTCTATGCCTTACATGAGATATTTATGCTTTGTATATTACGCTATGCTATTATATTTGTTATGCTACATATGTACATTGATTGCATGCTTGATTTTGTGATAACATGCTTAAAAGACTATAAGAATAACGAGGAAACCCTTGATATTAACTAATGGAATGAATTAGTAAGGTTATTAGGACATGGTGAATAACATAGATGGCAATGCTTGTGCAACGATGCCTATGTGTGCATTACTGGCAAGTGGTTGTCTAGTTGTGAGGAGAGCTTTGTATGAAACATGTGTGGTTTTATGTTACTTGTGTTTAAGGTGAATGTGTTCGCCTTGTGATTGTCGAATACAATCACGTTGTCTGTGTTTTATCACATAGTCAGAAATAACCTTTGCGGATGTCGTCCCAAGAGTTGATGCTTATGAAGAGCTTCTTTAGGATGTACATATTAGTACTTTGACAGGAGTTCCCTTAAATGAATGGAGCCTATGGGTAAAATGCTTGAGATGTGGGTATCCCCATGGGAAGTGACGATTCATGTGGGAAGCACCTTGAATCTGAATCCATTCATTTATCTCGTGTGTAGTACGAATGGAGCTTACGGGTAAAATGTTTGAGATGAAGGTATTCTCACGGGAAGCAAAGATTCATGTGGAAAGCACCTTGAATCCGAATCCATTTCGTATGTCAAAGTAGATACAAGGATCCGTGACCCACACTAAAAGTCCTAGACGTAGATGAGGCGGTGAGGAAGTTTACCTTGGTATGGTTTCCGATTAGTGATTGTTTGAGTTGATGAACTCAAGAGGCATGTTTCCATACATTGCAAATTGTGTGAACTCAAGTATTATCCCTTTCCCTTTTGACTTGAGATAGAATTGATTAGAACCTTGTAGAGCCAAGTGAACTCATAAGATAGGGGAACTCACTAAGATTATTATCTCACCCCATTATTGTTGTTGTTTTTCAGGTATTGTTTGCAGGTTTAGTTTGCAAGTGGAGCTATGCATGGATGTTTCAAGGGAAGCTTAGATTATGTTTATTCTGTTGTGTATTGAGTTGTACAATGAAATATATTGTACTTAGATCTTAGATTTTTATGTTTGGTACTTTCCATATCTTGCACCATTGTTGTTCTTTTATATTTTTGTAAAATGGTCAAGTATGTAAATTATGACAATAGACACTTATGATGGTGTCAGTATCAAATAATAACTCTTGTATGATATTATTCTAGATATATATTAGACAGGGCATTACAGAAATGCATGTTACCGCTGATTTGTCATTAAGCTTCTAAGGTAAGGTTAGTGGCAAAATAGCTTACCTGATTGATAGGTGTTCACTTACATGAATAAAATTTCAAACACCTATGGTAGTTCGTAGTAGGAAACATGAAAATTATACTTATTCTAAGATCGACAAAGTTTTTCCTATTGTGCAAATTAAGCTAATTCAACTTTATGGAAAAGTTATGGATTGTGTCATTAATGGTTGGATATCCTGTAGATTTGAAAGGATATAAGTTCTTGAGAGTGGAACCTAGAGGATTGAAGTTCATCGATCGCAGTTGTATTACATTCAGTGAATCCCCATAAAGGAATAAGAATAAAGACTTGGGGATTAGGATTTTAGAAACTATACAGTGGAGAAGACTCATTTTGAGGTGGAGTTTACTACTATGGATGCTACTATTAGTGAATGAATAATTACAAAAGCATGTGATTATTATTTGACTCGCGGTAATCTAAGGACGTAGGATTTACCAACTCAAAGGGACAATTATTATGGCCTAGGGTGTTATGCTTTGAATGTGGCTAAAGGGTTGAAAGACTCAGAAACAAGGATCTTCAAAGAGACATTCAAAAGAAAAGAGAATCAAATATGATTGAAGAACCATGATTGTGGGTTTGTTAGATTACCTAATCAGGAAAATGTGATTGGAAGCAAGTGGATGTAAGTGGCAAGATGAAGGTTCAAGTGAGGCTCGAACTTGATCAAGGTTGTCCGAATAGTGATTAAACATGGTAGAAAACATCAAAGTGGTTGATGAATAAATTTGTGAAATTGTTGAAATATATCTTAAAACATTGAGTGATGAAGGGAACGAAAACAAATATTTTAGTATTGTTGACTTTTGGTCTAAAGTCAACGCCTTTTCAATAGTTCACAAATAACTTGGTTAATGACCAACATCTAACTTGGTCAACATTTGATTTAGTCAACATTCAATGGTTGACTTAGTCAATGGTCAATAGCTTGACTGGCCAATGGTTTAGTTGGCCCATGGGTGACTTGGGTGGTTGATAAGTGCAAAATGTAATTATTTTTGTATATAAGTTTTGTTGCACTTATCGATACTTTTTGTTAATATCGTACGAATAAACCCCACTTTGTTTGTAAATACGTTTACTTTACATTTTAGTGTATATAGTGCATATTGTGTAAATATCATTGAGTTTAATTGATTTCCATTTATTTTTGCAGGTATTCAATCAAGGATATCTTGCTATTATTGTATAGAGCATTGAATAAGTTTTCCAGCGTTTCAAACCGGACAAAAAACGGAGTTACGGTTCAAAAGTTACGAATAAAACATTGTTTTGTTGTTGTCTACTATCAGTTGTGCCTTAGCAGGGACGGGCGGTGCAGCGCCAGACGGTACTTCTAGCGCCGGGTGCTCCAGAACAACACTGGAACTTACAGAATAAGCCGCCTTTCGCCACCCGACGCCCCAGAACTCCATCGGGCGAAGCTGGACGGGCAGAAACACCATTTAAGGCATAAAAACTCAATTTTTAGAGGATGGTTTTGGGGTTTTGTGATTCCAACTCCATCAAACTTTATTTTTCAGTAGATTAGCTTATAAAACAACATGGAAGCTTGCACACAGATGATCCGGGATGGATTTCTCATCGACTGGCTCTAACAATCCGCGAGATGTTTGGTTCATTTCTCTTCTTCTTTATGTTTTTCTTCTTTGTTGGGTTTTGCATATGTATTGACTATGATCTCATGTATATTTGTCGCCCATGGCGTTGTGTAAAACTTGCTTTATAAATCTTTATTAGTGATTGTCTCTGATTTTTGCTTTATGCGCGGGGTTTGAGTTGCGTTAGAGATAATCCTCGCAAACTTCGATTAGGGATGGTTATCTGTTAGTTTCTGGATTCTAGAGATAGATTTAAGAGCTAACAATCTTCAATAGGCGTTGAAGCTTAATGCCTTTGTGCCTTGAGTCGCGTGCGAGAGTGTCGGCGAGGGTAACACGGTTGTTTTCTCAACTTTGTGTTAGACATAACCTTTGTTGTGAGCGATGCTGGGGGATATTGAGGAGTATTGTAGGTTGAGTATAACTGGCCGGTAAGTTTAAGTTTGTGAGGAGTCGATTATGCGCACGCTTGATAAGTTTCTTCTCTCAGAAGAATGATTTCTTTTTATGTTTTAATATTTACTTTTCTGTTTTCTTGCTTGAAACCATTTTAATTCAAACTCATAAACGCGAGAGACTGTCGAACGACATTTTTTCCCTCGAACCGATCTCTGTGAACACGACATAAATCCCGGAGGAAATTATTCCAAAAATAAATATTTTTGTTGCTTGCCCTATTCTGCATCCAACAGTTGTTTACAAGTATCAGACTTGATCATTTCAATTCGCGGATCCGTTCATTTATGTTAGAGTATTATAACTATTTTTAATATTAATTTAAGGATTCTCTAAAATACCTAGTGATACTCGAAAATACAAAGAGATACTTTAAGATAGTCTAAATTAATATAAAAAATATTATACGGTATTTATAATCATTTTTATTATAACAATTAATAAGTTGTGTTTTGAGTTTGTTAAAATTTTGTTAGATTTCAACATTTATAAATAGAGTTAATATCCATTTTGCCCCCTCAGTAGATTTGGTCAACGGAATCTGTGATGTGACACTATTTTGTTGTTTTTCTTTGTTTTTTTTAATGTGATGTGTACTCTAACTGGATTTATATATATATATATATATATATATATATATATATATATATATATATATATATATATATATATATATATATATATATATATATATATTATTTATTTATTTATTTTAATTACACGTTGCATTATTATTATTATTTTATTGTTTGGGTGTTAAAAGGTTAAAATATCACAACTTAAAACTTTGCCCAATAAGTGTTAAACTGAGGACATAATGTTTGCAAGGGACGCCCCTTCCAATGGGCTGGAAGCTTTTGTTGATTAATTGCTTGCATCAAATATATATATATATAAATATATATATATATATATATATATATATATATATATATATATATATATATATATATAGTGATACTCGAAAATACAAAGAGATACTTTAAGGTAGTCTAAATTAATATAAAAAATATTATAAGGTATTTATAATCATTTTTATTATAACAATTAATAAGTTGTGTTTTGAGTTTGTTAAAATTTTGTTAGATTTCAACATTTATAAATAGGGTTAATATCCATTTTGCCCCTAAGTAGATTTGGTCAACGGAATCTGTGATGTGACACTATTTTGTTGTTTTTCTTTGTTTTTTTTAATGTGATGTGTACTCTAACTGGATATATATATATATATATATATATATATATATATATATATATATATATATATATATATATATATTAATTTTAATTACACGTTGCATTATTATTATTATTTTATTGTTTGGGTGTTAAAAGGTTAAAATATCACAACTTAAAACTTGACCATTTCTTAATACACCACCCAAGTTTCTTATACACCACGTGAAATTTCTATTTTGCCCCCAGATTCCGGATGTACACATCCGGACGCACCAAATTTTTAAAAAACGCTGATGCATTCCGGATGTGCACATCCGGAAACATATTATAGCATTATTTTTTTAAATTCTGAATCTGCAGATCCAGAAAAAAGCGTAATTTTTTTTTACAAATCTGTTTTGTCGGCTAGTCGCAAATGTCATCAGAAGTTATAACCCTAGAGTTTGTTATAACTTCTAATGACATTATGCGACTGGTGCACCAGCCACATTACTTATTGAAATGCCGAAGACAACCATTATGTTAACGGAGAGACTCCAACCCTAGAGTTTGTTATAACTTCTGATGACATTACTACTACTGGTGCACCAGCCACATTACTTATTTAAATGCCGAAGACAACCATTATGCTGACTGAGAGACTCCAACCCTAGAGTTTGTTATAACTTCCGATGACATTACTGCTACAAGTGCACCAACCACATTACTTATGGCAGCAGAGTCGACACAAAGTTGGTGGCACTTCTATTACCACTTGCAGAACCAGAATCAGAATGTTCTACTTCACTTATGGAGTATCGAGCGCGGAAAGCTAGCAAGTGTGCATAATAACCGATTCAAATGTATATTGACTTGCGTTGATATATTAACGTTTGCGACCGACCGACAAAACCGATTTTTAAGAAAAAAATTAAGTTACACTTTTTTCCGGATCTGCAGATCCGGTATTTGTTAAAAATAAAGCTATTCCATGCTTCCGGATGTGCACATCCGGAACACATCAGCGTTTTTTGAAAAAACGGTACGTCCGGATGTGCACATCCGGAATCTGGGGGCAAAATGGAAATTTCACGTGGTGCATAAGAAACATGGGTGGTGTGTTAAGAAATCCTCTAAAACTTTGCCCCAATAAGTGTTAAACTGAGGACATAATGTTTGCAAGGGACGCCCCTTCCAATGGGCAGGAAGCTTTTGTTGATTAATTGCTTGCATTAAATATATATATATATATATATATATATATATATATATATATATATATATATATATATATATATATATATATATATTTATTTATTTATTGAGGGAGATTTGATTTTATATATATATAAATTTTAATAATACAATATTTTAATATTTTAAATAATATTTATATATTAAAATATTTAAATATTACAATATTTTTTATTATTATATATTTATTATTATATATTTTAAGGGTTTAATAATGATGCATTGATGGTGTAAAAAGGTTTATATATATATATATATATATATATATATATATATATATATATATATATTGAGAGGAACAAATAATAATCGTTAGATCAAGTTAATAAAAGAGATGAAATGCAAGTTAATAAGAGAGAGAATTTAATAGTCACATTAATGAATATGTTTAATCATAATTTTTTAATGATCAAACGGTTGTTGTTTGTTCCTCTCATCTCTCATTTTAAAATCTCTCTCACTTGATATGCTCTATATATATATTACAACATTTCAATTAATAATATTACATGATAATTTCACACTATTACATAATTGCAATGAAATATTATTTTTAAAATAAATATTGAAATATATAATTATAATAAAACACTATTATTTAAATAATAAATATTAAAAAAATTTGTGTAATAGATTAAATATTATAAAATATATAATAATAATAATATTAAAATATATTACAATATGTTAAAAACGTTAATATTATATTAAAATATTTTAACCCATTTCACTATTACATTAAAATATTTTAACGTTGATAAAATAAAAAATGTATAATACACTAAGTTAATATTAGAATATATAAATATATTTTAATATTTATTATATAAATTTTAATAATACAATATTTTAATATTTTAAATAATTTTTATATATTAAAATATTTAAATATTACAATATTTTTTATTATTATATATTTATTATTAAATATTTTAAGGGTTTAATGATGATGCACTGACGGTGTAAAAAGGTTTTCCACTATCATCCAATAGGAATATATTATTTTGTCATGTCATATAAATAACTTAAAATTTTCAGTCTGATTTGGCGGGATACATCGTCGTCATTGATTGACAATGTAAAATTAATTTACACTGTCAGTGCATCACCTATTTTCTCATATTTTAATATTTATTATTACATATATTTTTATTATATAATAAAACACTATTACATAAATGTTAAAATATATTTAATATTTATATTTATTTTATTTTATATTTAAAAAAATATTTTTATTTTTCAGTTTTTTATTAATAAATATTAAAATTATATATTTTGATATTTCGTAAATATTAAACTGAAAGTATAAAATATTTTAATATTAATATAATCAATTTTAAATTATTTTATATCATCTATGTATTATAATTTATGTGTTACCATTTATATCATTTTATGGAAACCATTTATACATAATTAATCTTAAAATAGTATTTATTTATGTATTATAACATTAAATATGTAATAATTTTAATTTAAGTGTTAATTTAAATGTTGTAATGTATGCAATAGTACTTATTTAAACTATTTATGTATTAAATATGTAAAACTGATTTTTAAAATTATTATGTAATAGTATTAATTGAAATATTGTAATATATATTTGATGCGAGCAACTAATCAACAAAAACAAGCAGTTGAAGGGGGCGCCCCTTGCAAGTATTATGTCTTGGGTAAAAAAAATAAAAATCCACTGAAGGGGAAAATAGAGGAATCTTGAAATGACAATGATGAAATATGTATTTTTTTTTAAAATGGCCTTTTCCGAATTCACCCCTAATGGCTGGGGAAAAATGGGTATTAACCCTTTATAAATATGTATCTTTATCACTCTTTTAAAGGCAATCTTTTTTTTTTTTGGTTAAGCAATAGAATAATCAAAAAGGGGTACTAGGGATACACCAACCTATCTACAAGGAGCAAAATCACAACGCACCAACACATAAACAACAACTATCTACAAATCTCTCATATTACAAAAAATCAGTAGGAGATTTGAACCAATCATAATAACTACATGTTACTTTTTTTAGTGACCATAAAAATAACCACCACCAAGAAGTGTGTATTGCCTGTACACAAACATTTGATGGGTCATCATGAAGGGGAAGCATACACATTGGATCACACATTCACCTAAAGGTCAAAGACTCACCCAAACAAGTGAGAGAGACACCACATATTCACCCAAAACCTTAACGTGATAGGTGTATGGGTTCTCTCACTTATAAAGTGCTCAACCTTCACTTTTCTAAGCAATGTGGGACTTAGAACTCACACTTGTTTCTCAACACAACTCACATTTGTTTCCCAACAACATTGTCTCCTCAATTCATATTATCCCCACCCAATCCGCAATCTTCCTCCAAACCAGACGAGTACACGGACACGAGCAAAAGAGATGGCCATTGTCTTTTATAATATTGAAGCAAAACACACACAATGTTATGAGGGTTAGAGATTACTCCCTTGGCCGCCAGATTCGATCTAGTTGGAAGCTTATCCAACACCAATCTCCATCCAAAGATTCTTTCTTTCAAAGGAATCTTTGTCTGCCACAGCACATCCAATGGGGTCTTGGGATTAATCTCCACAATAGACAAACCAGCAACTAACAACATAGCCTTATAACACGAATTGACTGTAAAGAGTTTCTGAGGACAACCTTTCCTAGACAAATGAATCCACAACACCCAAGCAAGGCCTAGCTTCTAGGAGCAACACCTTCAATTCTCTAAATTCATCCAATAGACTCCTAAGAGGATCATGTTCCCTAAAGCCCATATTCCACCCCCACACACCTCCCACCCAGTCTCCCATTTCCCTAACCGGTGCCCATTTCAATTCTGATCTGTCATAGAGATCCTGGTACAAACACCTCAAAAGAGTCTGTCCAAGTCAACAAGAATGCCAAAAGGAGACAAGACATCCATCGCCAATATTGCAAGATAACTAGCTTACAAAACCCCTAGCTTCAAATGAGTCTCCAATTCGCATAATATCTTTCCACCACAGAGAATCCAACCTCGACTCCCTAGGCTCCATCGTTGAACTAGTTCTTCATAACGCGCTCAACACGACAACTCAAACTCAGATTGAACCTCAATTTGATTCTCCCCCATTAACTTGAAGTCCTCGATGTTTGATTTTTCAAACTAATGACATAGAGACAACTATTCTAAACTGGGCTAAATCCACTAAAAATTTTGTAACAGTCAGTATAACACGAAGGTTATAAGATGACACCTCTGACATCGGAATAGATTGCAAGAGTCCATATATAATTGTCTTCATATCTCTTGTCTCCATAAAACAAAATATAAAACCTTAAAATCAGACTTTAAGTTACATGATTTATATTCTAGTACCTCTTATTTATTCTTCTTTTATTTACATGAGCTTTAGAATATTTGTAAACACCACTCCCAATCGGTTGCAACTCAGAACATCCATCAGTTTGCAAATCATCCAGTCAATAATGTAGAAGCAACTCGGTTCTCCACCTTAGATGAACTATATTTTCAACCTAATTAACTACAATTTAGCATGCTAATATAAGATGTCGTGTAGAAAAAATAGATGTATTTAAAACGTTTTTGTAGTGTTAAAAAACATATTTGTTTAAAACAAATAGTTGAGTACTTTTTTTTTTTTTGTTAAAGCCTTACATGCACGAGGCAGATCGAAAACATGATGTCAACTAATATGTCAAGTAATGAAGAGTCAAAAAAATATCAATTACAATGAGGGAAGAACACCACTTACATATCCATCTAATGAAAGTTCGTTGAAAATACCTATCAACTTCCTAACAATTGTTTTAATATTTTCAGTATTATAATATTAAATTTTAACTTAAATTCAATTTTATAAAATCAATTTATAAGGTGAAGATTGCTCTAACTTATAGATATATATTTAAGTTATATATCATTAGATGTGTGACTCTTAATATACTTTCTCACGTTTAGGTAGGGGTGAAAATAGGTTAGGATGGGTTAGGCTTTATAAGGCCTGAGTTTGGCCTACGATAAACTTAAAAGGTCTGAGTCTGGCCTATGGCCTATTATAGACTCTCTTTTTTTGCTTGGCCTGACCTGAAAGCCTATTTACAAGCCTTATTCTTATTATGGTTCTCAATTATTCAATATTACTTAAGAAGCTTTATAGGCTGACCTATATATACATATATAGGCCGGCCTATTTAGCCTTTGTTCTAATATATATGCATATATAAGTATTCTTTTTTCTAATATATATGCATATACAGGACAACCTATTTAGCATATTTTTAATACATATGAAAATATAGGCCGACCTATAAGGCTTCATAGGCTTTTTTAATAGCGTAAGTCTGACCTATTTAATTAAATAGGCTTTTAAAAAAGCCTAAGCCTGGCCTTTTTATTAAAAAAAGTCTGGTCTGGTCTGGCCTTAAGTAGGCTAGGTTATATGCCCCTGTATGTCGGTCTGACCTATTCCCACCTCTACGTTTAGGACTGGACAACCAAAGCGTAGAAATAAATGATGGGTAGTCCGATAGTAGAAACCTAATAGCAGATAGTCCATCGAATCTTAAATCAACATATGATACCATATTAAAATTTGATTTAAGGATAAAGATTGCTCTCACTAATAAACACATATTCATCCCATATATTATTCAATTATTGTATAATTAATTTGGTTTAGCATCATCACCTTCACATTCCTAATTTGACTTTTTTTTGTCATATGCATTGAAGTCAACCAAAGAAGTCTAAAAATGTTTGACCACTAATTTAGGATTTATATATTTTCCAACATGTAGAAATTGATATACAACTTGAGTTTATATATATATATATATATATATATATATATATATATATATATATATATATATATATATATATATATATATATATATATATATATATGGAATGCTACAACACACCCATTCATTTTTATGAAGGTGTGTTTTAGCAACATGTACTTTAAGGTGTATTTAATGAATTTTTAGTTATTAATTGCTAGCAACCTCCTTCTAAAAACTTAATAGATGTATTATAGTTAATGCCTAAAGGAGATGCTAACTTACACCCACTTACTTTTACTTTTTAGAATGAGTGTTTTAGTAACATGCATTTTAGGGTAGGGGTGGACAATTGGTCGGTTACGGTCGGTTTCGGACCCAAAACTTAAATCCGACGTAAACCACGGTTTCATTTTTATGGCATAATTTCGATCGATAAAATTTCGGTTTTCGTCAGATTCGATTACGTCGGTTTGGCGGTTAAGTCGGATCGGTTTAGTCAGTTTAATATTTATTAGAAAAAATTTATAAAAATGATTTTTTTAATTTTTGTATAAAAAATATTAAATTTTTAGAATAAAACTATTTTTTTAATAAAAATTATTATTACGGAATAATATTTTTAATATTATTTGACATTAATTTTGATCATTATCATACTTTAACCGATAAACTAAATAATATATAAAATTTTATATTACATATCTTGTATTTTTGGAAGTATACAATGCAATCATCAATTTATAAAAATGATACTATCCTGCAACGTTATGAATCTCATTTTTATAATGAGTCATTCATATAGTAATAAAAATAAAAATATATATATTAATTAAGTTCGGTCAGTTTCGATTTTCGTCGGATCCAAAATTAATATCAGAGTCCGACCGAATTAACCCTATAATATCAAAATTAAACTACCGAATCAACTCGACACCCGACCAGACCCGATCCATTTGCACAAAAAAAAACAACGGGTCGGTCGGTTTAAATTTGTTCACCCCTACTTTAGGGTGCATTTAACCATTTTTTAGTTAAAGCTTGCTAAAACACACCTTCATAAAAATAAGTGGGTGTGTTGTAGCATTCCCTATATATATATATATATATATATATATATATATATATAATAAACTCAAGTTGTATATTCACTACAAGTACTCTAGAAGGCTTATCAAATAAAAAGTAGATGAATCGTGTTAAGTAACGATATCACAGATATACAGCAGTACATTTGTGGTTCCTTGAAACTTCCAATGAAAAATCACCATCATTTGAAATTGAAAGTCTTCCCTAAGTCATCCTTAATACACCCCACTAATTTATTCTTTATATATTAATTAGACATGTATCTTCAACTAGAAAATGAAGACTAGTCTGTACAGTTATTAAGATTTATATAATTCCACCTGTAGCTCAAAAATTTCGGTGAATGGTCTATTGACACAAGTTAAAGGAAGAGTTATTTAATGATGATGGTTTGAAGGAGTTTCACATAGTTGAAAACTTGAAATATGAATAATATATAATTGGTATTTTGGCACTTTTAAATAAAAACTATTTTTTTATAAATATTTATATACTAATAAGAGTACAAGAGATACTTAAATTTAATAATACAAATAAATCTCAAAGCTTGGCATTATAATGGATAATGCTACGCACTTTCTATAAAAAATTATAGGCTAAAATACAGTTTTAGTCCCCCTGTTTTTCAAAATTCACAGTTTTTGTCCCCCTGTTTTTTTTTTCAACAGTTTTGGTCCCCCACCCCAATTTTGGCCAAAAAAAAGTGATGAACAGTAACTTGTCCGTATATGAACAGTACACGTCCGTACATGAACAGTACACGTCCGTACATGAACAGTGAGGGGTGGGGGACCAAAACTGTTAAAAAAAAAAACAGGGGGACCAAAACTGTGAATTTTGAAAAACAGGGGGACCAAAACTGTATTTTAGCCAAAATTATACTTATTTTCATATCAGATCAGCATATACACAGCAGTTTGAGCATAACTTAACTCATTAATTATTTTTGTTTATATTTTTATTGATTAAAAGATATTAAATTAAAAATTATATAAATAATATTAATAAAATTATATAATATTGAAAAATATAATTAATATAATATTTAAAATTAAAGCAGATTATTCATTTTAAAATATTTTTTTATAATAAGTAAATTATTTTATGATAGAAAGAGTAATAAAATACAGAAGGTAGTTGATTAGTTAGTTATAACTTATTAGTTTGTTAATATTCTACTAGTTCTCTATATATACTTCTTCCGTTTCAAAATAACTGTTATTTTAGAGAAATAAATTTGTTTTAAAATGAATATCATTTTCACTTTTTAATGTAATAATAATTGTTATTTTTTTAATTATATTATTTAATTATTATTTTATACACTATTTTAAATACATTAATAAAATTAATTTAATAAAAATGTAATATTTTATGAAAATATTAATGATTTTTTAATATGTGTGCAAAAATTTTAAACGACTGGAGTATCTGATTATCTGATTTTGGTCCTCTCAATAATTTAATATCATCTTTTCAATATATTTCAATATAATAAATTTATTTTTCATTTCTATTTTATATTTTTTAATATTTCTTTGATTCCTGAAAGTAATACACGATGTCACTATTTTTTTTTATATTCTTTTAAATTGATGTTATGACGTGGCATTTATCTATAGACTGAATATATAGCTTTGAAACTTCCTATATTATGATTCATATATAGGAAAGTCACCATGAAGCTGCATAGTTGGCTAGCTGAGTGTGATTGTTATATATATATATATATATATATATATATATATATATATATATATATATATATATAGGTAGAATCATCATCATACTTATTTTGATATCATCAGTGTTGCACTAACAAAATGACAGAGAGAAATCCAGTAGCAGCAAATTCATCATCACCTGACAGTGATTTTAGCAACCAGCAATGGTCTTTTGATGAACTCTCTGACTACTTGAGTTTTGCAGACATTGATTGGCCACAAGTTGATCCTGCCACTTATAATCAGTCTTTTGTGTATCAACCCAATGATGTAGCAGGTGGCAGCAACAACGTTGAGGGGTCTTCTACGTCTAATCATACCAGTAAGCAAATTTCAATTAATAATGAATTATTACTCAGGCTCCATTTGGATTAAATTATAAGCATTTTATTTGTATTTATCTACTAATTGCATAAACACTTGTCTATAGTACTATTGTCTCTAGCTTATAGTATTTTATGGTGCATGTTGTTGTGTTTTAGGGGATACAAATACTACTATGAGTGGAACAGCCCTAACACAAGGTACATATTGGAAGAATGAAGTTAAGGAGAGAGTTGCATTCAAAATAATGACAGAGATTGAAATACTTGATGATGGTTATAGATGGAGGAAGTATGGAAAGAAAATGGTCAAGAACAACCCTAATCCAAGGTATAATATTAAACACCTTATGATAAATTTATCACATATAGTTTATTTATTATGAGTATGTTTGCAGGAATTATTATAGGTGTTCGGTGGAGGGATGTTCTGTAAAAAAGAGAGTTGAGAGAGATAAGGATGATTCGAGATATGTGATAACTACCTATGAAGGCAAGCACGCACACCCAACTTCTTCATAGATAGCTCCAAATATTATACTATATGGAAGTTTTGATGGCCATAGTGTTGCATGTGTTTTAAATCTAATGTTATAAGTTGATCGAAACACTAATCTTAACTTCTATCGTTAAATTTATCAACAAATAATCTCAAATAATATGACTCGAGTCCTAGATTAAACATCGAGTCCATTTGTTGAAAGATGTTAAATTAAGAGGATTTCTTAATACATCATCCAAGTTTCTTAGGCACCATGTGAAATTTTATTTTTGTCTCTAGATTCTGGATTTGCACATCCGGACGCACCAAATTTTTAAAAAACGCTGATATGTTCCGGATGTGCACATCCGGAAGAATTTCTGATTTGCAAATCCGGAAAAAATCAAAAGAATTCCATAAAATCATTTACTTCTAAATATAATTAAATTCAATATAATTAAAATTAATATCATTTTTTCAATATAATTAAATCCAATATAATTAAATCTAATATAATTAAAATTTATATTAATTACAATTAATATGATATTTAATATGATTAATTTTTTTCAATATAATTAATATGATTAATATGGTATTTAATTTTAAATGATTTTTTTATATTGAAAAAATTAATTTAATTATATTGGATTTAAAATTATATGGTATTTACTTCTAAAATTGAATTTAATTATATCGGTATTTAAAATTATATGGTATTTACTTCTAAATTATATGGTATTTAATTCTAAATTATAATTAAAATTATATGGTATTTACTTCTAAAATTAATTTAATTATATTGAAAAAATCATATTAATTTTAATCATATTAATTTTAATTATATTGGATTTAATTAAATTGGATTTAATTATATTGAAAAAATTTGGATTTTAATTATATTGGGATTTAATTATATTTAGAAGTAAATGATTTTATGGAATTCTTTTGATTTTTTCTGGATTTGCAAATCAGGAATTCTTCCGGATGTGCACATCCGGAACATATCAGCGTTTTTTAAAAATTTGGTGCGTCCGGATGTGCAAATCCGGAATCTGGAGGCAAAAATGAAATTTCACATGGTGCCTAAAAAACTTGAGTGGTGTATTAAGAAATCCTCTAAATTAATTGCCAACAAATTGGCACGTCTCGTAGAGTACTAATTTGAGAAAGTTTGTGTCATATTTTTTTTTTAGTAATGTATAATTCAAATTGTTACCGTAGTTTATTCTTCTTTTAAAAATGGTTGGAATTAGATTAATAACAATTAATTAAAACACACATGTTTAAGAAATTATAATATATAATTTAAGTGCGGAAATTAAGTATGTATAAAATTAAAGGATCGATAAATTAATTTTTGAATATATGAATCAATTGAGAAAAATTCATTTGACGGTAATCCTAAAATTCAGAAGTTGATGGCTTTTGTGGTTCTTCCTCAACCGGTACTCCTTATGCCATCCATTATTCTCAAATGGGTCATCATGACATCCACTCATATTTGAGCTCATATTCAATAATTAATGAATTAACTAATTTCTAAAGAAAAACTAATCAATTTTTTAATACTAATTGATCACTTAATTATATAAGGCACTTGATTGATAAAATAGCGAATATAATTAAATAAATATATTTGACCACATATTTATTGGAATACTAATATAATACTAAATTATTAAAATATTCCAACAATCTCCCACTGGCCAATATATCTTAATAATTATATCATAATCTTTAGGCGTGCGTCTGAATGTTATTTATCTTTAGATTTTAACTTTACAATCTGGTCCACCTCATACATCAATAATGGAATCACTACGGTTGTTGTCACTGACGTGTAATGTGACGGAACCCCGGCGACCACCATATCAATGTACTTGATAACATAGATCGATATGGATGAGTTATATGGAAATTTCATACAATGTGGTCTCTAAATCTTGCGTATTTTCAACCGGTGTTACTGAAGTCTTTAGTGAGATCAAACTGAAGTTTCCTTAGGTGCAATTCAAAATCACAATATTTGCACATAACAAGAACTTTGATATTGTTATAACAATAGTAACTCATAAGTTTTTATTTCTGTAGAAAATTAAACATGTACCAAAATAAAACAAAAGCATAGAACATAGGAAAAATAAGGAAAAAACTCCCACTAATCTAAGGAAATCTCAAAATCAAGACCCATATGAGCAACATGCCTATGAAAAGCCTTAGGTGCTAAACCTTTTGTTAGTGGATCAGCTAGCATTAAGTCAGTCCCTATATGTTCTATCAAAATTTGTTTCTCCTGAACTATTTCTTTCACAACAAGATACTTGATATTGATAAATTTAGACTTTGTAGAACTCATATTATTGTTGGAGTAGGGCACAATTGCACTATTGTCACAATAAACCTTCAAGGGTCTTTCAATGCTCCCAACCATGTGTAGGCTTGTGACAAAGTTCTGCAGTCAAATTGCATAATTTGATGCCTCAAAGCAAGCCACAAACTTTGCTGGCATGGTGGAGGGAGCCACTAAAGTCTGTTTAGAAGACTTCCAGGAGATGGCTCCTCCAGCCAAGAGAAAGATGTAACCAGATGTGGAACGTCTGCTATCCGGGCATCCTACAAAATCTGAGTCTGAATACCCAATGATCTCCAAGTTATCTGACTTCTGATAAGTGAGCACGAAATCTTTTGTTCTCTTTAGGTAGCACATTACACGCTTTACTGCTCTCCATGATGCATACCAGAATTGCTTAGATATCTGCCAAGAACTCCTACAAGGAATGCTAAGTCGGGACAGGTGCAAACTTAAGCATACATTAGACATCCCACAGCTGAAGCATATGAAACCTTATGCATCTCTTCCTTTTCAAGATCCATAATGGAAAACTCTTTGAGACAAAACTTGGCTTCTTTAGCAATAGGTGTCTCTTTTGGTTTACTATCTTTCATGGAAAATCTATCCAGAACTGTATCAATATAGCTCCTTTGTGACAATTCTAAAATACCCCGAGAACGGTCTCTAAGTATTTGAATTCCTAAGACAAAGAAGGTTTCCCTAATATCTTTTATCTCAAATTTATTTGTGAGAAATCTCTTGGTTCCATGCAATAAGCCTATATTGTTGCTTGCCAAAAGGATATCGTATACATATAGTACCAAGAAAATGAATTTACTCCCACTGAAATTTTGGTATACATAGTTATCAACCAGATTAGCCTCAAAACCAAATACGGATAGTACTTGATGAAATTTGTAATACCATTGACGGGGAGCCTATTTAAGGCCATAGATGGATTTCTTGAGTTTGCAAACGATAGACTTTAGATCTCCTGACACAATGTTTTCTGGTTGCACCATATATATTGTATCTTCAATGTTTCCATTTAGAAAAGCACTCTTTGCATCCATCTGATGTAACTCTAAATCAAAATGAGCTACCAATGCCATCATGATCCTAAGAGAGTCCTTCGAAGAAACTAGAGATAAAGTCTCTTTATAATCAATTCCTTCCTTTTGAGTAAAGCCTTTTGTGACAAGGCGAGCTTTATATCTCTAAATGTTACCCTTTGAATCCCTTTTGGTTTTAAATATCCATTTACAACTAATGGGTTTCTTTCCTTCAGGTAATTTAACGAGATCCCAAAAATATTGTCAACTATCGACTTCATCTCATCCTTCATGGCATCAACTCACTTAAGAGAGTTTAGACTCCGCATAACTTTACTGAAGTTGATAGGATCTTCCCTAGTCAAACCATTGTCATCCTCATGTTCCTGAAAAAATACAACATAATCATCTGAAATTGCACTCTTCCGATCTCTAATGGACCTTCTTAATGGTGCCTCTTGAGATTGTTGAGTTTGAATTATAGGTAGTGCTTCAGGATCTATTTCAGGAACAAAGATAAGTACAAATACTTGATCGTTGTGAGAAATAGTTTCTTTATCAAAAAAATTTCTAGTAATGGGATTGTAAAACTTGTACCCGTAAGAGCGTTTAGCGTATCCAATAAAATAATAGCTAATTATCTTTGCATCCAACTTACCCTCATGAGGCCTATAAGGCCTCGCTTCAGCTGGACATCCCCAAATGTGCAGGTGTCTAATGCTGGGCTTTTTCCCAGTCCAGAGCTCATAAGGGGTCTTAGCTACTACTTTATTAGGTACTCTATTAAGGATATAAACTGCGATCTTTAATGCACTTTCCCAAAATGACTCTAGAATAGAAGAGTGGTTAATCATACTCCTTATCATGTCCTTAAGAGTCCGGTTTCATTATTCTGCAACTCCATTCATGTTGGGTTTTCCCGATATTGTATATTGCAAAATAATTCCACACTTATCAAGGAAAAGCGCAAAGGGTCCTGGACGTTGTTCCCCTGATCCATCATACTAACCATAGTATTCACAACCACGGCCGGATTTGATAGCTTTTATTTTCTTTCCAAGTTGAAGTTCGACTTCGGCTTTGAATGACTTGAACACGTCCAAAGATTGAGATTTCTCATGAATCAAATATAGGTAGTGTTGAAGCTAGAATAGCAGCAAGCAAAAATATATAAGTAACCCAGTTTGTCGTTCTCCACAGGGATCAGTGCGAGGGAAAGAATGCCATTCGACGATTTCTATGTTTCTAAGCTCATGGATCAAAAGTTTTGGTTTAAAGCGGAACCAAAAGCAAATGCGGAAAATGTAAAGACGAAAAATATAAAATAAAGACTGAATTATAAACGGAGCCGTGTTGGAATTAGATCTCATCAATTGATAACACATGCATTCTTCTAATCATATTATACATAAATCAATCATTCGCCTAATATCCTCACGTATCACCCATGATAGAGGTTATGTCTAACGCAACGTCGAGAGATCGACCGTATTGCCTCATTGGTGATGTCTCACACAACAAAAACCAACACAGAGCATTAAGAGTTGATACTCACGCAAGTGTTAAGCCTAAATCTATTTCTAGAGTTCAGAACAAAATAGATAATCATCTTAGATCCAGATCTGAAGAGTATATGTCTATAGCGGTTCAAATCAAAGATAAACAGGTAAAAAAAGATGACACCCACATCAGATAAATGACTGCTTCATATAAAATGCCAACGATCAGAATATGTACATACGTTTAACCCTTTTCACATGTATTCAACTAATTTGCCAAATGAATGTGAATACCGTTCTTCATCACTATTATCACGCATCCTCTCAATACCGTATCGATCCTACTCATGCTAGCCATGTTACTTAATCAACACAATACAACAAAAGATAAAATGAATATCAACTCACAAAACCATGTCAAAAATTTGTTCATTGATAGATGTAAATCTAAGATCAAGGATTTGTAAAGGTTTTGTCAAGACCACAAATAATCAATCAAAGACAACAACAATAGAGCATCAAAACATATTCACAAACATACATTAGATGAAATACATAAGGTATCAAAAGATTACATCCTTTCCCAACAAGAAATCAAAGATCCTACCTTTTCTCCCTTGAAATGAAGAGATGCAAAGTTCTGATCTTTTAATTACAAGTTTCTCTATCTCCAAAATTAAAACCTAATAACCTAAAAAGTGTGAAAATATATTTATACAATTCAGGAATTTACATGTTTGTTAAGCGAACGATTCATTCGCACAGCGAATGGTGAAAAATGGCACTTCAGGTGCCTCTGAACAGTTAAACCGCCCCAGAAATTCTCGTGAGTTCGCAATGCGAAGGAATGTTCACAAAGCGAACATTCACCTTCCAGCTTGCAAAGCGAACTTTAGTTCCTTTCTCCTTTGCCAAAATCTGGGTCCATTCACTGGAGACCTCGCTAGTCTTCGCAAAGCGAAGCTTCCCTAACAATTCGTCAGAGTTCGCAAAGCGAACCTGCTATTGTTTTCCTCTTTTCTTTGGCAGCTTGCACCATTTCTTGTGTCTTACAACTTTGATCAATTTAGTGCCTTTTCCTGCACAATAACACACATATTACAAGCACCAAAGGTATATTCTCAATGTTAGAAGAACAACAACAATCATGGGTAAAAACCAATGAAAACATGAGAAAATAGTGGAAAAAGTGCAAAGAAAGATATGACATTTTTAGGTCAAATCTGCACCTAACAACTCTCCCTAACTAGATTTTTGCTTGTCCTCAAGCAAGGTATGCCCCTCATTAAAACAAGAGGATTTACTCAAGCGTTTAATTCAACCAAAGTCAAGCATGAAAATGCGCACAAGCAACGTTCACCACTTAATAGAATCCAACAATGACAAAGAATTAAGTTCTTAAACAAATATCATAATGGTTCAAAGAACAACTAAGTTTTCATACTTGAATCACTCTAACACTCCTCTTCAAAATAAGAATGAAGAAATTGACGCGTTTGCAACCGCGGGGAAATTTCATTCACCCGACAAACAATGCAAATAGTAATCCAATTCATACAACATCTAACAATAAAAAATGAAAACATGGAAGCAAAAAGATCACTAAGGGCTTCAAAGGTTGTAACTTGGTCAGGTTCACAACAAAGGGACATTCTAAAGGCCATTGAATCGAAATTGCCGATGCAAAAAGAAACATTCACTATACATGGTATTTACACATCACAACTTCATTCACCATTCTCATTCCTTTACCACAAACCTTCTCAAACTTCCTTATGCACAATTATTTCATTCTCTATTTTTCTCATTCAAACAATCACTCTTTTTCTTTTGTTTTTCACATTCATATACACACTTTTTCTTTTCATGCTTGTTTGAACTTTTTCAAAAGTTTTAGTAACTTACTAATCTTCTTTTTCATTCTCCCCAACTTGAATTTAACCAAACCTCAAGTGAATGCTCCTTGCTTTTTAAGGCAAGGAAATCAAAGTAAAACAATGTTCAAAGGTTCAAGAAGAAATTTTTAGAACCTCACAAAATTCAATGATGAACTACACTTTCAAATTATGTACATAAACAAAGTTCATCACTAAAATCAGAACTAAACTGTTTAGGCTCAAAGGGGCTAACGAATTTTCACTACTCACGGGTAAGGTACTTTTGGATACGGTTGTGCTCAATATAAACAAATGCCTTGATCATTTCTAATGCTTCCACAAAATCACAATAGTCAAAAGATAAAGCATGAGTTAAACGAATTAAACAAAGTTATCAGTCATCCTAGCATATAGTAATCAATGGAGGTTTCCTCACAATTTGTGGCTTTTGGACCTAAGCGAAACAAGCATTCAAACAAGTTGAAAAATGAAACAAGACTACACATTTGCACAAAGCACAAAATTCTTAAATCAATCTAGAATTCTATAAAGCAGTACAATTTACCAGGCAGACATTCAAATCTCACCATCCAGACTCGGTTGAGGCTTCATTGAATACTTTTATACAAATAGTAACCAATCTAGAAGGAGTTCTCATCATTCCTGATCACACTAGAGAAAACATAAAAGAAAACAACTACATATAATATAAACAAATGTACAAAGCTCAAAAACATAGAAACTATCGCGATGCGATTCAATATCTAAACACCGATCCCCGGAAACGGCGCCATTTTGTTGGAGCTAGAATAGCAGCAAGCAAAAATATATAAGTAACCCAGTTTTGTCGTTCTCCACAGGGATCAGTGCGAGGGAAAGAATGTCATTCGACGGTTTCTATGTTTCTAAGCTCATGAATCAAAAGTTTTGGTTTAAAGCGGAACCAAAAGCAAATGCGGAAAATGTAAAGACGGAAAATATAAAATAAAGACTGAATTATAAACGGAGCCTTGTTGGAATTGGATCTCATCAATTGATAACACATGCATTCTTCTAATCATATTATACATAAATCAATCATTCGCCTAATATCCTCACGTATCACCCACGATAGAGGTTATATCTAACGCAACGTCGAGAGATCGACCGTATTGTCTCATTGGTGATGTCTCACGCAACAAAAACCAACACAGAGCATTAAGAGCTGATACTCACGCAAGTGTTAAGCCTAAATCTATTTCTAGAGTTCAGAACAAAATAGATAATCATCTTAGATCCAGATCTGAAGAGTGTATGTCTATAGCGGTTTAAATCAAAGATAAACCGATAAACAAAGATGACACCCACATCAGATAAATGACTGCTTCATATAAAATGCCAACGATCAGAATACGTACATACGTTTAACCCTTTTTACATGTATTCAACTAATTTGCCAAATGAATGTGAATATCGTTCTTCATCACTATTATCACGCATCCTCACAATACCGTATCGATCCTACTCATGCTAGCCATGCTACTTAATCAACACAATACAACAAAAGATAAAATGAATATCAACTCACAAAACCATGTCAAAAGTTTATTCATTGATAGATGAAAATCTAAGATCAAGGATTTGTAAAGGTTTTGTCAAGACCACAAATAATCAATCAAAGACAACAACAATAGAGCATCAAAACATATTCACAAACATACATTAGATGAAATACATAAGGTATCAAAAGATTACATCCTTTCCCAACAAGAAATCAAAGATCCTATCTTTTCTCCCTTGAAATGAAGATATGCAAAGTTCTGATCTTTTAATTACAAGTTTCTCTATCTCCAAAATTAAAACATAATAACCTAAAAAGTGTGAAAATCTATTTATACAATTCAGGAATTTACATGTTCGCTAACTAAGCGAACGATTCATTCGCACAGCGAATGGTGAAAAATAGCACTTCAGGTGCCTCTGAACAGTTAAACCGCTCCAGAAATTCTCGTGAGTTCGCAATGCGAAGGAATGTTCGCAAAGCGAACATTCACCTTCCAGCTCGCAAAGCGAACTTTAGTTCCTTTCTCCTCTGCCAAAATCTAGGTCTATTCGCTGAAGACCTCGCTAGCCTTCACAAAGTGAAGCTTCGCTAGCAATTCGCCAGAGTTCGCAAAGCGAACCTGCTGTTGTTTTCCTCTTTTCTTTGGCAGCTTGCACCATTTCTTGTGTCTTACAACTTTGATCAATTTAGTGCCTTTTCCTGCACAATAACATACATATTACAAGCACCAAAGATATATTCTCAATGTTAGAAGAACAACAACAATCATGGATAAAAACCAATGAAAACATGAGAAAAGAGTGGAAAAAGTGAAAAGAAAGATATGACATTTTTAGGTCAAATATGCACCTAACAGGTAGCCATATCTCGAATAATCATCCATGAACGTAATAAAATACAGCTGTCCATTCCAAGAACCTGTAGGGAAAGGACCACATATATCATTATGAATTAGTTCTAAGACATTCTTAGCTCTTTCAGCATGGAAATTCCTCTTGTTTTTCTGCTTACCCTTGTACATTGAACTCCGACTTGAAAGTCCGAAAAATCAAGGGATCTAAGAATTTTGTTCGACATAAGCCTCTGAATTCTTTGTTTAGATATATGTCCTAATCACTTATGCCATAAAGTGGCTGAATTCTCATTTAATTTTCGTTTTGTACCATGTGACTGTATTTGCATTATTTTTTTATAAGGACATTTAATATCAAGCATATAAAGATTATCATTCAAAAAACTGTGACCAACAACATTTGAATCATATGATAGGCTAAATTTATTATTTCCAAACGAACAAGTATAACCTGATTTGTCCAAAATAAAAATAGAAATTAAATTTCGTCTAATAGACGGTGTAATAAAAGTCTCAATCAGATCCATACGAAAACCGATCTTTAATAATAATCTAGCAGTCCCTATATCCTCTATTGCAACTTTATTGCCATCGCCTACATATATGAATCTTTCAGCATCACTTGGCGGACGGCTCCATAGGCAACCCTGGATGGACATACTAATGTGGGTAGTAGCACCAGAATCTACCCACCAAGTATCGTTAGGTACATAAACTAAATTAATTTCAGAACAAACAAAAGTATGAAAATTACCCTTCTTTTCACGCCATGTGACATACTTGAAACACTCCTTCTTCATGTGTCCAGTCTTTTTGCAAAAGAAGCAAGTGCTCTCCTTAGGTTGTCCCTTTGCCTTCTTATTTTGAGAAAAAATTTCTCTCATGTCTCTTCCATTTATTCTGAGAACTAGTAGCCAAGTGAGCACTTTCAGTATTCTCTGTCTTTAACCTCTCTTCCTCCTGCACGCAGTGAGATATGAGTTCATTGAGAGACCATTTGTCCTTTTGAGTATTGTAACTCACTTTGAATTGCCCAAAGTGTGTCGGAAGAGATATCAATACCAAGTGCGCAATCAAATCTTCAGGAAGTTCTAACTGCAATATCTTAAGTTTTGATGCAAGATTAGACATCTCTGTGATGTACTCCCTTGTGTTCCCTTTGCCTTTATAAACCATTGAAATGAGTTTGGACAATGTACTACTTGTATCAACCTTATCATTTTTAGCAAAGAATTGCTTCATAGCTTCGAGGAACTTCTTGGTGCTTTCACTCTCATCAATCGAGCCCCTAATCATTTCAGGTATGAATCTTTTTATCATCATGAGGCACATCCAGTTAGATCGGTTCCATTTTTCTATTTTAGTTTCATTTGGGTTCTCAGCAGTGGCGGTGGGATGCTCCTCCCTCAAAGTTAAGTCTAAATCCATTAATCCAAGCACGATCTCCACAGATTCTTTCCAAGACTTAAAGTTCATCCCACTCAGCATAGGGATAGAGTTAATCTGAGCAACAAAATTTGGAGCGGTAGCAGCGGCAACTGGATCCATTGAAAATAACAACAGACATATAATAACATTTGTAGACATGTCAAATAACCATATAAATATGCACAATATTCTTTATATGCAAATTAAATAAGACATAGACAAGATATCAAAAAACACCATCAATTCTCAATCTTTGATTGCGAGAATTAACTGTAAGCGGTACACTCACGTAATGATCAAACATTAGTAATAAGTCATGTCAAATAATGGATGTCTTTGACATCAATCATTAGCCACATGGATAAACTTGATAATTACTATATATTTATCATCACAAGTATGCAAATTTTCGGTCAAACCGTGTCTTCCTTTTGCCCCATCATAACAGTTCGCATGAAAAATTACACATTGTATCTTTTGTAATTCTAATTGAATCAAATTTAAATAACAGGGTTTACTTTTGCAACTTGTTGTTTCAACTAATCCAATTAAAATTACTAGACTATTTTAATTTAATAAACTAAATAGAAAGGTCTTTAAAACTCACATAAATATTATCTGCAAATGTAATGTCAAAATTGTATGTTTACTTAATTGCTTAATAATTGTGTTTATATCATGTACATATCAGTACAATAAAATAGTATAATAAACTGATTGTACTCGAAGGAAAAAATACTTAATAAAATAAACACATTTAATTGTGTTTAAGCATATGTAAATATTATATTTAAAAAGTTGGATTCACGTAACAAAAAAAATTCAAAATTATATCATATAATTCTAGTTACTCACCGAAAAAAAAATCAAAAAATACCATAGTTGCTGCACTGTTACGGCAATCAATAATGATCCACTATTGATCTTTCAATTACATATTTACTTTGAATCATATATCATAGCATATTCATAGATATTACAACCAAAATTATTATATTATTAACTAATATCAGACAAAAGCATTTGAAAGTACATTGAATGAAATAATCAATTTGTCATTCAATATTCATTGACGTGGTAAGACATCCAAAACATCTTCAATTCAAGATCTTTTAATCAACATAAAAAACATGTCATAATTAGGGGAATTCAATTTAATTGGAAAAGATTATATAAAACCACCACTATTGCACGTTAAGGATTAGAAATAAATCAATGACCGCTACTGCAGTGATGCAACTATGCACAATTCATTTATATTCTCAAAAAAAAAAATATATAGTATTACAAGTATTTTATAACAAGGTTGTGATTCAAACAATAGCCATAAAATATATCTCAACAATCTCTGATAACATTTATTAGAATTAGATTAATAACGATTAATTAAAAATATACATGTTCAAGAAATTATAATATATATTTTAGGCACGAAAATTAAGCATGTATAAAATTAAAGGATCGATAAATTTATTTTTGAATACCTGAATCTATTGAGAAAAATATCTTTAAGGGTAATCCTAACACCCAAAAGTTGATTATTTTTATGGTTCTTCCTCAACTGCTACTACTTATGCCACAAATTCTCTTCAAATGGGAAGAGGAGATAATTTGTTTGTGTATAGTATATCAGGGATCATAGCCTATATATAGTGTGATGATCAATTAGGGTTCCAATTATTTTCAAATGGGTCATCCTGACATCCACTCATATTTGACCTCATACCCAATATTTAATTAATTAATTAATTTCTAAATAAAATCTAATCAGCCTTTTAACATTATTTGATCACTTAATTATTTAAGACACTTAATTCATAAAATAGCTAATATAATTAAATAAATATATTTTGCAACATAATTATTTGAATACTAATATAATACTAAATTATCAAAATATTTCAAAAGAAACGTCAATTAAATAACAATCAAAGCAGTGATAAAAATTCAAATGAAGAAGAGTTAGAAATTGATACATCCTGTGATAAAATGTCTTATCTTAGCATCAAAGTATTGTTGATTATTGTATCCACATGAATTTTCCATTTATTTCAATCGTTCAGTATGTTAGAAGATGTAATTTATAGTTTCATTAAGTAGTTTGTGTTCGACAGGTTGTGTAACCTGTTGAAGTAGTTGTAGAGTCAGTTGTATTCGATTGAGTCGAATATAATATATAGCAGTTGTGTCAAAGTGTACCTTTGTATGTTTTTGGCATGGGTTTTGGTTGCCTATAAATAGGCAGTTGTTGTAATTTCAAAACATAATTTTCATAGTTAAAAGATTTGATAGTTTAGTTTGAACTTCAATCATTAATATTTTTCACTTTTCTTTCAATACATCTATTCTCTCTTTTCTCTCATCTTCTTCATCATCATCTTTCTTGAAAATCCTAACTGTTCCAACAAATTGGTATCAACGAGCTCGGTTGTGATTCAGAGAAAATCTGTAATGGCAAATGATAATACAGCATTAATGTAATCTCCAACGAATATACCAGTTTTTAAAGGTAAGAACTACGAGAGGTGGGTTGCACAAATGAATGTCATCTTTAAATTTGAAGATGTGGCTGAAATCATGAATGATGGAGTACCAGCATTGGAAGCGAATGCACACGATGTTCAGAAAGCTGCGCAGAAGGATCAAAGGAAGAAACATGAAAAAGCTCTGTTCTTGATTCACCAATGTGTAGATCCTAATGTATTTGAGAAAATTCTTGAAGAAGACTCATCCAAAGGAGCATGAGACAAGTTGAAGAACTTGTATGGAGGAGATGAAAAACTAAAAAGGGTGAAGTTGTAGACGCTGAGAAAGCAGTTTGAGATAACACAGATGAAAGAAGATGAGTGGGTTGTTGATTTCTTCTCAAGATTAGTGTTACTTACGAATCAGTTGAAAGTGTGTAGTGAATCGATAAGCAATTTGTAGAAGATAGAGAAAGTGTTGAGATCTTTGACTGCAAATTTTGATTACATTGTTGTGTCTATTGAAGAGTCCAAGAACTTAATTGAGATGAAGTTAGAAGAAATTCAAGCTTCATTGGAGGCTTATGAGATGAGACTGCAGCATATGAACTCGGAAAGAGAATGTGAAGCAAGGAAAGAATCTTGCTAATGATGAGAAGTCAGGCAAGAATTCAAAGAACCACTCTGATTTAACCAAGAAAGGCATCGATAACAAGTATTCGGGAAAGAAAGTTGACATTAAGGAGGTGTAGTGCTTCAACTGTCAAGGATTTGGTCATTATGTTCGAGATTGTCAAAGAAAGAAGGAAGGAATAGTAAAAGATAATGATGAAACATAATATGCACTTGCTGGAGATAGTGATTCTAATGATTTTTTACTAATGGAAAATACTCAGTCGAGCAATGAGAAAACCAACATGCGGTACCTAGATTTAGGATACAACAACCACATGACTGGTAATAAAACCTGGTTCTCCAAGTTAGAGGAATTAGTCAAGAAAGTGGTCAAGTTTACAGATGGCCCACACGTCACATCAGGTAGAAAAGGAAGCATATATGTGGTCATAAAGGATAGTCGAAACACCAATATCATTGATGCGTTGTTTGTATCTTCAATGACAAGTAACTTTATAAGCATAGGTCAACTACTTGCTAAAGGGTACAACATAAAGCTAGAAAAGAAGCAGATGAAGGTGTATGATGGTGATGAAAGGTTTATTATGAAAGCACCATTGGGAGATAACAAGACCTTCAAAGTAGTGATCAACGCAGTTGGTCACAAATGTCTTGCTTCGACTATAAAAGAAGACAAGAATTGTTTATGACATCACAGGTATGGACATATAAACTTCAAAAGTTAAAGTATGCTCAACCAGAAGAAGATGGTGCATGGTTTACCTCAGGTGAAGGAACCAATTCAAGTGTGTGAGGATTGTTGTAAAATAAAGCAGGCTAGGAAAGCATTCAAGCATGACTTTCTCTTGTGGTCAAAGAAAAAGCTAGAGCTAGTTCACTCTGATGTGTGTGGACCTTTTTAATTAAGGTTGAATGGAGGTGATTTATATTTTCTAAGCTTCAAAGATGATTTCACTAGATATATGTGGATCTATCTGATTGAAAATAAGATTGAGGTATTCACATAGTTCATGAAGTTTAAATTGCATGTCGAGAAACAGAGTGAATAAAAATTGAATAAACTGAGAATTGATGGTGGAGGTGAAAACACTTCTAGACAATTTGCATGATTTTGCAATGAGGAATGTATAGACCATTAGGTCATTGCACCCTATACGCCTCAGCACAATGGTATAGCTCAAAGAAGAAATAGAAGTATATTGAACATGACCAGGAGCATGTTGAAAGCTAAAGAAATGTCAAAGAGATTTTGGGGTAAAGTAGCTTCAGAAGCAGTATACAATCAAAACAAGTGTCCCACAAAGAAGATAGTCGAGAAGACACCTTATGTTGCTTGGACATTACAGAAGCCAAATGTCAGTCATCTTAGAGTTTTTGGATCAATGTGTTTCAGGCATGTTCCTGGGAAATTGAGGAAGAAGCTAGATGATTGAAGTCAGGACATAATGCTCATAAGTTATCATTGGACTAGTATATACAAGTTGTATTTGCCAAATAATGATAAGCTAGTTATTAATAGAGATGTATTGGTAGAAGAAATTAAAGGGTGGAACCGGATTCAGAAGTCGGTTCGACATGAGCAAAATGTCGAAGATATTTACATTAATAGTGTAGTGGCCAAAAGACTAACCATACTACAAGGTAGTTATAAAATAATAACCATGAAATTACATTTAAAAAATGTCTCAAAGAAACTATTTTCCCCAAGAAATCTAAAAGGGATTAGATGTTTTACCAGACTTAAACTAAATTTGCTTTTGCGAAAAATCAGAACTGATCGAATGTGTTTCCTTACATTCGAACAAAAAGACTCTTCAAGGAAAACTATTCAAAAGACGATGGTTTTTTCGATTTTCACTTTCTCGTTATAAAGCCCACGCTCAAGAGAAACCATTTTAATTGTAGTCTCAACTTTACCATAACAAAAAGTAGGCTTTCGAGGGTTAATAACTTGACATAAAATAATATTTATTAAATAATTTTTAGACTGTATTTGGATATTTTAAAACAAATGGAGTGAGGCAGAATAAAAATGTCATTCTTTTGTATATTTTATGTTGGAAGAAGCAAGATAGTTGTTCCGTCCAAATTAGATAAAAAAAAAATTAAAGAAAGAAAAGTGATAAAATGGAATATAATACATTTCATCATGTTCCCCTACATATCATCCTTTTTCAATTAATTCAAACAATATAATTTTATTTTATTTCATTCTATTTCATTATCAATTCAGCCATACGCTTAAATAAGAAATAAACTTTTCTTCATACCTTCAAAAAAAAATATCATCACATAGTTGAAAACAAAATGAGAGAAACCCTCTAAGGTCATTCATTAAATTAATTTTGGAGGATTTCTTACTGCACCTTATATGTTTCTTAAGCACCACGCGAAAATTCAAAAATGTCTCTAGTTTTTGGAGATGCATCTCCGAACGCACCCTAATAGGGATGACAAAATGGGTCGTCAGCCCCGCCTTAAGCACGTCAAAACGGGGAAGAGACGGGCAAGCCCGCCAAGTAAAATTGGGCTTAAAAATCTAGCTCGCCCCGACAAGGTGGCGAGCGGTGGGCTTACCCGCCTATTTTTATTTTTTTTAAATAGATTAACAGACTTATTTTTACATTTCAATTAAAATTTTCACTTATTTTTTGGAACAATTTTTTTATAGTGTTTTTTAAACAAATTTTACTTAAAAAAAAATTGTATATATTCATAAATAAATGTATAAAATAAAATTTTTGAATACTTGATAACTAGGTTGGAAGGCCAACCCGCCCCTTTTTTTGGCGGGCTTAAGGCGGGGCGGGTAGGCGGACACAAAATCTCAACCAAATCCGTCATTTTTTTGCGGGTGCGCGGGCCGGACCGACGGGGCACGACCTGTTTTGCCACCCTACACCCCCAATACACACATTTCATTCGTTTTTTA
The DNA here is from genome assembly GCA_022829125.1 of Lathyrus tuberosus. Classification (NCBI taxonomy): domain Eukaryota; kingdom Viridiplantae; phylum Streptophyta; class Magnoliopsida; order Fabales; family Fabaceae; genus Lathyrus; species Lathyrus tuberosus. Next base: position 17,454,099 of record JALAZF010000013.1, on the reverse strand, counting down.
GTCATATTTCAATTTTATGAATAAATTATTTTTCAAAAATGTATCTCCAAAAAATTTTCAAAAATGTATTTATGGAACCTAAAAAACAGAAAAGTGCACTCACATAAAGTGGCATCATGTCATGTTACTATGTAGCCTTTGTCGTCTTAATTAAGGGCATGATGCAGATATATCACAGCCTTCGCGGCCAACACACTATTAAGTACCCATTAATTTCATTTTTTTTGTTTGCTAAAGTTATTATTATTGGCAGTAGTGCTATAAATGAGTCGAGTTAATTTCGTCTCAGTTCGGCTTGACTCGTTAAAAATTAGTTCAACTTAAATATCAGTTCGAGTTTGACACAAACTTTTTTCTAAGCTCAAATTCGACTCATTATAACTTCACAAACAGTTTTGTTGTTTAATTTTAGAAATAAATAGAGAATGAACTTCTGGTACAGACATGTGATGTCAAGTGCAATGTCACAACATCAATATCTGTTGTATGAACAAGTCAATAATAGAAACAGAAACGCATAAACCACTCACAAGGATTGTTCACCCAGTTCAGTTCAACAACCTACATCTGGGGGCATACCAAGCCAGGAAGGAAGTCCACTATTAGTAGTATCAAATTACAGACTCAACAAACCAGTTGACAACCTACCTAATTTAATCACTACCCAATGACCCTTCTATCTAAGTCCTTCCTAGATAAGAGACTCCATATCACTCCCAATCATCGCAATGATGTCTAGCAGTCAACTTCTCCGCTACTGCATCAACAGCTTGATTACCAACAACTTTTCAACCACAGAAAAGTAGAAGACACGCTTCCATGACACACTTTGGAGTTGCTTCACAGCTTCCTCCAAGAACAATACAATACTCATTACATATAGGTTTCTGAGTAATAACACAGTGACCATCTCACAACCCGAGTGGTTCACTTAGACAAAGCTCTAATGATCTACATCTTGGACCCGTACCTATTCTAGATTACAAGCATTCTATTTAAAACCTTTTTCCCAACTGGATTTGGGCCTTCAAATCTGCAACAGATTCTGTTCTTCAATTAAATCTTCATAATAAACTCTTATTATTCTCCATATCTTTTTGCATTAAATTAGCAACAAACTAATCTTCTCCATTAATGATTGCACCAATAAATCCGCATCTAATCTAACTAACAGATCTCCTTAACATAATGCGCGTAGCCCTAAAAACATCACAACCTGATGTTTTAATGTTCTGGTATAGTGATGTCAAGACATCGCATGTGACATCACTCTTCAGCACTTTAACTCTTCAACACTAAAACCAGAATGTTAACCAATAATGTTAGAAGCTCATGTTGAAACATCAACCATGACATTAACATTGTTTTACCAAAATTTCAGCCAATCACAAGAACTAACAATCTCCCCCTTTGGCTAATTTTGGCTAAAACAAATATATAAACATTATCGCTCTAATTACATCAACAATTACAACCCTATACTACCGTGAGAAGTCATCTGATCCTAACAGTAATCATCAGTAGCTACTGTGTACAGCAATCATGGAGAATCATCTTCTTGGATAATTTTGAATGATGTTAGGACATCATGTTGGACATAACATCACCATATAACAGCAACTCCAGGCAGTACATCAGGACCTAAGTAGTAGACAATCCTGAAGTCATTTGGTTCACATGAGGAAGAAGATATCTGACACACCCCCTCAACACAACACATTTCTTTTTCCTTCCAGGACAAACCCATAACCAATGTAGAAGACTCCTCCAGAAAAGAAATGTTTGTTTATACATAAAAGACCAATGGTGACATAAGATAATTCTGCACACCTTCATTGATCAGACACTGGGTTTAATCTGTGGCATAAGATGAAACTTAAGAAGTGCCATTCTGCCAACCCAGGTAACTCAGAACACAAGTCACAACTGTGTTCATAACTCAGGACACAAGTCACAAAGACTCAACACCAACCTAAGGTTAGGACATTCTCTTTGACATCTTTGAACCACATCTGAAACTGCAGACTCCAGACAAAGCATCTGCGCAAACCATTTTGCAAAACTCTTTCCTTTCTCCCCCTTTTTAGCCACAAATTTGCAAAGAAAGCCCTCACATAACCAGACCCAAGTAGTGCTCACCCAAAGACGAATAAACGCCATAAGACTTATGAAACAAGAACACTCACTGGTTGAAGGAGAACAGAATAACCCCTATAAATAGCTGATCAGTTACTTAGGATTTAACGAGCTTTGAATATGTCAAGGTTCTTGGTCACAGAAACGATATTTTAGGTACTAAAAACTCCTTCCAAATTCAATGCCTACCGTCCAAAACAGTCTTGACCACTTTTATTGTTTCCTAACTGATCTTTACCATAAATTGTGCCAAAACAGTTCCATGCACAGTCGAAGACACATGTTCCACCTTATCCCTACACCACCGTCCAGAATAATTCCTTGTCTGGCTCAAGACAAACATGTCCTATACCATGTTCTGACATCGCATCAAACATTGTCTGCTGGCTCACACTATTATCAACCCAAGACACTTCGAAAGATTCCAAAACACAAGCACAACATCTATTTATCAGCACAACGCACAATCCCTTTTAGATTCCTCCAGAAAAATAACTTTTCCTAGATACAACAATTCTGTTCTTCAGCCTCCTCATAAGCATTAGCATACCAGCCTTAGGAACACCCAACCATACTCAGTAGTATATGTCCCATCATGTTAATTGACACCACTCTATGTAATCTTTGCAACAATCTGCACCCTTGCAGTAAATACCATAGACAGCAGCCTTAACTCCCCCTGACATGAACACCCAATGCTCCTTATGAAGATGAATACTTGACACCAGATAAAAGCACAATGAAATTGCCACATTCTCAACATAAGAACTGCCACTTCTTGTATTTGTTGAGCATAATCTCATCATGTTTACTTCAGATACATGGTCTGCCAAGTCCAATCTAAACGCCCACTTGATTTGGAATTTCTCACATATTCCATAACAAATGTCTTTAGTTCACTCGCAACACAAGATAAGGGCTGCCACCACCTTTTATTTGTATTAGAAGAACCCTCCTTAACTTCAGTCATTCTGATCAGATCATACCTCTTCAGACCCTAGTTCTGCTTCTTCCAACTTCATACGCACAGTCCTAGACCTTCTCACCAGACAAAGATGTTGTAACATCATGTAGGACATCAATAGCTCACATCTTCTGCATCATAACCACCTGATCACAACAGAGAGGAATAAGCTCTCACACAATTCAAAAAACTGAATTCCATCCACACGTCAGACAACTGCCAAGCTCCCAATAAGGTCTTTACAAACAGCCAGCAGATGATGCTCACACCTTCATACACACACTTCTGATACAGTCAGCTGATAAGGCTGCCTCAGGTTGTCATCTTCAAAAATCAAGCTACTCCATCATGGCCACAACCAAACTATCTAGACACAGATTTGCATAATTCTCTAGACAAATACTCCGTCTCCCGTCAAAGTATTTACCCTTATGCACAGCATCACTAATAGACAAATACTCCGTCTCCCGTCAAAGTATTTACCCTTACGCACAGCATCACTAATAGACAAATACTAAGTCTCCCGTCAAAGTATCTACTATTAGACAGAATAAGATTACCTTCTCACACAAGGCATGACATTTGGTCTGACATACTTTTATGAACACTTGTGGCACTAGTTGATCCCTCTTTTATAAATTCACACTGCTGATCTCTTCAGATTAGGTAAGTGACTTGACCTGATACTCCACCATGAGCACAACTAACTTTCTTGGCTGAAAACTCAACATCTTCGGAGTGTTATCCCAACATCAGATATAATTCCCTCTTGGTTTGCTATCTTCACATGCTCCAAAACTTCACATCTTGCCAGGCTGATCTAGCATGACTTGATAATAGATCCATGTCCCCTTCACAGGCTACAAGACCCTGATCTACTTCAGTCTTCACTACATTCTCCATCCCAGGCAGACCTTCTACTTCATCATTCTCCCGTATGACTATGTAGATGCTCTTTATGCATAATGTAGGTACCAAAATCCTGAACCAGAGCATAAACATCCTTCACCAAGGATATCCAACCAGATAATACCTCACACTAGTTAGAACATCTCTCTTCCACCTTCAAGAAGAATAATCTCCTTGAGTCTTCAACTCATCACCTTTCTGCCCAAGAGTTGCTTGTCCTTCAATAATAACCAGCTGCCACACTCTGATTATCTTGATCCTCCAAGGAACCTTGATCTTCAAGTCACTTGCTCAAAAGCAAACACACTTAGACTCCCTAAGCCATGGTCATGCCACATCTTCTCCTTCATGCAGTTCCCGCAAACTGCCAAGAGAACGTTCTTTTTGAAGCATCTTATTGTTCATTCCTGTAGATCACCCTATCATTAGCTGATGTGCGACATCACCAGCTGAGACTCCTGATGTTAAGCTAGATGTCAGAACATTATGTCATCCAACTGATGAATTCAGCTCTACCTTCTGCCACCCAGAAGAACCTCCTCCCTTTGCAGAAACAGATTTCCATGCTCTCATAGACTTGATTCAACAATCAAGTTTGAGTAGACAACCTCTATCCTTACCACATCTGAATCTTCAGAGTCCAAGACTACCCCATAGCAATACTAAAGAGAGTCACTTTCCTTAGTAGAGCTGTCAGTAGAGAGCCAGAGATAACTACCACATATCCTAGACCTTCACAACCAGAGCAAACACCATGCTCCAAACCACCACTTAGATCAGAAATAAACTGATCCAAGTTGTAACCAACAAGATTATGATGTCTTCATAGTCTTCCATCTTCATCTTATCAACTTCCAAAACTGCAGTAACTTGCATAACACACTCTTCCAGAAGCTTCTTCTTATAAGCACAAGGTTCAGACCTTTTGTCTAACTTAAGAGTGATAACTACCATCCTTAAGCATACCATAGACAATCTGCTGCTTCCAATCCTCCAAGCCACAAAACTGGAAGAGTTCATTCCAACAAATGCAGACACCAATTGGCCACAGGCTGATAAACACTACTACTGCACACAAAGTCTTGGATGCATTTACCCTATAACATGGTCCTCAGACATTTTAGCTTAAACAGGGATCATCTCCTTCTCTTCTGCTATCAAGATTACTACCTTTTCTTCAACCAGCTCCAGTATAAACTGCTGATGTGTAGCGCGATGTCGAGACATTGACATATTAAGCTCAGCTTCTTTCTTGATGAAACTTCCTCCTCCTTAGGTCACCACAACTAAGCTTAAGAAATAACTTATCAAGATCTTCACTCCTGCATGAAAGATTTGACAGTGATACTCTTTTGCTTTGGCTCTACCCTCTTCTTTCACCATAAAAAAAGATGATAAAGAAGGAATCACTGTACTGAACAGATTGGTCTTCAATGTATGACTTGAAAAATATTCTTCTTCTGATCCTTCCATGTCAAACAGTCTTTATTCACCTTATGAACACTTTTTTCTCAAGTGACTTTGGCATCTCTAACCAACCGGTTGAAGCTGTCTACAACATCATAGACTATCCTACTGAGGAGACCAAACCTTAAGAGAAAATCTTCCTAGAATCTCAACGCCAGAGATATAAGAACCAGCCAGGGTTACATCAGGTACCATGCAGCGGAACACAACAACTCCTCAACAACCTTCAGGCACAACTCAATAATCCTCGTACACCAGCACCATCAACCACATGCCAACTGATCAAACTCACAACAACAGTTCTCCTGATAACAACAGGCAGGTCCAATACATACTCTGTCATGAATAGTCCATCTTTCACTTCAAGGGATCATACAAACAACTATATGAACTAACCAAGTCCATAACTCAGCAAAACTAACTTCCTTGCTCAAGACCAGAAAGTATCTTCCCTAGATCTCATCCAGAAACAGATAGGATACCTGCTCTGATACGAATTGAAATTCTGGTACATACATGTGATGTCAAGTGCAATGTCACAACATCAATATCTGTTGTATGAACAAGTCAATAATAGAAACAAAAACGCATAAACCACTCACAAGGATTATTCACCCAGTTCGGTTCAACAACCTACATCTGGGGGCATACCAAGCTAGGAAGGAAGTCCACTATTAGTAGTATCAAATTACAGACTCAACAAACCAGTTGACAATCTACCTAATTTAATCACTACCCAATGACCCTTCTATCTAAGTCCTCTCTAGATAAGAGACTCCATCTCACTCCCAATCATCGCAATGATGTCTAGCAGTCAACTTCTCCGCTACTGCATCAACAGCTTGATTACCAACAACTTTTCAACCACAGAAAAGTAGAAGACACACTTCCATAACACACCTTGGAGTTGCTTCACAGCTTCCTCCAAGAACAATACAATACTCATTACCTATAGGTTTCTGAGTAATAACACAGTGACCATCTCACAACCCGAGTGGTTCACTTAGACAAAGCCCTAATGATCTACATCTTGGACCCATACCTATTCTAGATTATAAGCATTCTATTTAAAACCTTTTTCCCAACTGGATTTGGGCCTTCAAATCTGCAACAGATTCTGTTCTTCAATTAAATCTTCACAATAAACTCTGATTATTCTCCATATCTTTTTGCATTAAATTAGCAACAAACTAATCTTCTTCATTAATGATTGCACCAATAAATTCGCATCCAATCTAACTAACAGATCTCCTTAACATAATGCGTGCAGCCCTAAAAACATCACAACCTGATGTTTTAATGTTCTGGTATAGTGATGTCAAGACATCGCATGTGACATCACTCTTCAGCACTTTAACTCTTCAACACTAAAACCAGAATGTTAACCAATAATGTTAGAAGCTCATGTTGAAACATCAACCATGACATTAACATTGTTTTACCAAAATTTTAGCCAATCACAAGAACTAACAGAGAAAGATAGGGAAAATAGTTATTCTGGACTGGACCAATGGCTAGACACGGCCCAATCCACTTCCGCTCCAGAGCGGCCCAAATTGCCTAAGTCCAATCCACAAAGGGGCAAAAGTTACCTTTCTGCCCTCCAACCGGGCAAGGAATGCATGTTCCTCCCCGAAATTACTGCCCGTTACGCACGACTTCATTGCTCCCCAAACAGTTAAGGGCAGGTGCCCGAAACTGTGCTTATGCCCGACATAACGACTAGTTTCGGGCACCCTGACTGACATAACGGCTAGTTTGGGTAGTTACCTATTCTTCGGGAAAACGATTATTTTGCCCCGAAAATAGGACCGTTGGCCACGCGCTGGGGGCTCTATATAAACCCTCTCAATGAGAGGGTCAGGTATCCAATATTCACCCTACGAACTAATCCTTTGTACTTGCCCCTTTTCTCTGACCCTTTCTTACTTGAGCGTCGGAGTGCCTTGCAGTCCTCTCCATCAGCATCCAGACGCACTTGGTGGCCCACTTCTACAGGATCTGATCCAGCCTTCACGATCAGTGGCACCATCTGTGGGAATCATTATTCTCTCCATCTTTCCTTCCCCAGAAACCGAAGATCAAAACAATTTTCAAAGATCATCATCATCATGGCCTCTCAAGATCGCGCCAAGGATGCTCTCCAAACCATTGTCCTCCCTGTCAACAAGACTGACGTTGAAGACCAATCATCTCTCCTCCGACATGCCTGTTTCCTGAGGGACAGAGCCACAACTTCTCCTTCCCCTACCCCTGCTGACCGCAACAACGATCAGCCTCCACTAGACGTCCAGCCCGTTCCTATTCCGCCCAACGCCGACCCGACCGTGACAGCCCTCCTGGAGGCGATCAACAAAACCAACACCCAGATCCTGCAGCAGAACGAGAGGATCGGGGCGTTAGAGGAGTCCAACCATCCAAGATCCCCTCCCCTGAGGAGGAACCAGAGACGATCAAGGAGCCCGCATCCCCGGAGAGATATCGACTGAAGACTGCGCCAAGAGCCTGATCCTCGCACCGCCTGGAAGTGCGACCAGGTCTCCTCGCGTAACCAGTACTCTCCTGACAATAAGAGGACTCGAAGGAACGAGCAATCTCCCCCGGTCAAGTCTAAAGTCCGGGCCTATTCACCTTCTCCCCGAAGGAACCACTCACCTTCTCCTCGAAGGAACCGCTCTCTTTCTCCCCAGAGGAACCGCCGCCGCAAGCGCACCCTTCGGTCCCCATCATTCACCAGTTCCAGCAGTGACGATGAGCCTCGCGGCCCATTGTCCCAGGAAATCTTGGCTACCCGCCTCCTTAAAGGCCTGGAAAAGCCCCCATCACTGGGCACGTACGACGGGACCACCGACCCCGACGAGCACATCGAGAACATCGATGCGCTATTGGACTACCGCAGCGTACGGGGTACTATCAAATGCCGGTTATTTCCGACCACGCTCCGAAAGGGAGCGATGACGTGGTACAAGCAGCTGCCCGAGGAGTCCATAACCTCATGGAGACAACTGGGCAGGATGTTTTGACTGAATTTCACAGCTTCTCGCCGTCATCCCAAGACTGAGGCCTCCCTTGGAGCCATAATCCAAGGAAAGGACGAACCTCTCCGCGCTTATATCAAGAGGTTCAACAAAGAAGCAATCCAGGTCCCTACAACTGACAAAATGAAGAAGTTTCTGCTCGAACAAGGACTCCGCCCGGGTTCCGAGTTTTCTAAAGTCGTTGGCCTCGCACCGTCGAGGAACCTAGACGCCCTCCTCCTCAAAGCCCAATCGTACATTCAGTACGAAGAGAAGGTTGCGGCCAGCAACGTCCGAGCATCACACCATTAGGAGAACGCTAGGGCCTCCAGAGGAGAGGAAGCCTCGACATCTCATCGAGGTGAACGGAGGCGCGAGGATCGTCCCCGGGACCCTGCGACAACAAAGGACCCTCCGGGCGGTTCCACGACCACACCCCACCTGGCCGTTTCTAGGGAGAAGATACTATCTGAATGTGTCAATTCAGAATTTAAGCAGGCATGGGTCCGCTTCCCCAAACAACTGTCGACCAGACCAAACATGGACAAATCAAAATATTGTCGTTTCCACAAGAGTCACGGCCACACTACATAAGACTGCATCCATCTGAAGGATGCTATTAAAATACTGATCGGGGACGGCCACCTGAAACAGCTTGCGAAGAAGAAGGACACTCCTCGGCAGGACACCTAGGAGTCCAAGAAAATAGAGGAGGAAGTACCCTCCTCGGAAGACACAAACATACAGGTCGCTATGTCCATATCGCGACCAGAGGACTTCTACGTCTCAGACTGGCTCAGTGCCCCTGCTTATTTCGCAGCCCACAGCCCGTGAGAGACGTTCCCCTCTACCATGGTTATCTCCAGTAGGGGCTTCAACAAAATCACGGTGGGCTCTGTGAAACAAAAATTTGAGCATCTGATCAACACAAGCTCCAATAAGGTGACCACACTTTATTAGGCACAGAAGTGCTTCATCCCCATCTCCGTCTACCGGGAAAAACTCCTCGGGGGATCCCCAAACTCGAGCATACCTTTGCTCGTCAAGGCCTGAATGGCGAACTTCGACGTTCGCAAAATCCTCGTCGACCAGGGCAGCTCGGTCAACATCATGTACTCCCAGCTGTTTGCAACACTTCAGCTGGACAAATCACACCTTACCCCCTACGTAGGGTCTGATTTGCAGGGGTTCAACGGATCAGTGACCAAGCCTTGGGGATAGGTCGAACTGATCGTTACCTTCAGATCAGCTGAGACGGCCAGATCAGTCAAGGTGCAATTTCTGGTGATCGACTGCCCGTCGCTTTACTAGTGCATATTCGGAAGGCCAACTCTGACCGAGTTGGTAGCGGTGCCTTCAACAGTCCACCTGAAGATGAAGTATTACACTTCAAAAGGAATGGTCGCCACCCTCCACGGCGACATCGAAGCTGCACGACGGTGTTTTGAAGCAGCCACAAAGGGCTCAACACCATAGCGTCCAAGCCAAAAATGTCGAGCAGGCCAGTGTTTCCAAGCAGCTCTGAGGAAGCCAAGCTGCTGCCCCAGGTCGACTCCATCGACCTCGACAGTCGCTTCCCCGAAGAAGACCAACAGGAGGAACGAGCAGCTTCGGCCAACCCGTCTACATCGTCCAGTAGCAGCTCCCATCCGATGCGCCCAATCTCGGATGGCAACTTCGAGATTATTTTGTTCGGCGACGACCCTCAGCAAGGAGTGAAGATTGGAGCAAACCTACCCGACATCGCGAGGAAGCAGCTCAAAGCATGCCTCCGTGAGAATGCCGACCTCTTCGCATGGAGCGCCGCCGAAATACCCGGCTTGGATCCATCTGTCGCCTTCCACCAGCTGAAAATTGACCCGGCCGTCAAGGCCATAACACAACGTAGGAGAAAGCAGTCTCCGGAGAAAACGGAGGCTGCTGAAAAAGTTGTAAAGGACCTCCTCGAGGCCAAATTTATTTCAGAGGCCAAGTACACCACTTGGCTGTCCAACGTTGTACTCGTTAAGAAATCTAATGGAAAATGGCGAATGTGCATTGATTACACCGATCTCAATAAGGCATGCTCGAAAGATGTCTATCTCCTCCCCAATATTGATAAACTTGTTGATAATTCTGCTGGTTTTAAACTTTTATCGTTCATGGACGCCTACTCGGGCTATAATCAAATTCCAATGGCAATAACTGACAAAAAATATACGGCCTTCATGACCGAATCGGGTAACTATTACTACAACGTAATGCCCTTCGGCCTAAAAAACGCCGGAGCAACTTACCAAAGAATGATGAACAAGGTCTTCCGGGGAGAAATAGGCGACATGATCGAAGTCTACATGGACGACATGATCGTAAAATCTCACGAGGAAACCGATCATACTGCCCATTTGAGAAAGGTCTTCGAACAGGCCAAGAAATACAAAATGCATTTTAACCCGAAGAAGTGCACGTTCGGTGTCCGGGCAGGCAAGTTCCTCGCTTTCTACTTAATGGAACGAGGAATCAAAGCCAATCCCGATAAGTGCCGAGCATTCTCCGAGTTTCCTACGCCCAAGTCAAATAAGTTCATCCAGTCCCTCAATGGGATGCTCGCGTCGTTATCTCGTTTCGTGGCCAAATCTGTCCAACACGCCCTACCATTCTTCAAACTCCTCCGCAAGGAGGCAGCATTCGAATAGACAGAGGAATGTGACAAGGCCCCTCTCCATCTGAAACGGGCACTATCAGAGCCACCAGTCCTCTCCCGGTCGGACAATGGCGAAACGATGTACCTGTACCTCGCCGTAGCAACCGAAGCGGTGAGCGCCGCTCTCATCCGTGAGATACCTGACGGGCAGATCAGTCCATATACTTCACGAGCAAAGCACTGCAAGGCCCAGAGTTAAGATACCAACAAATAGAGAAAGTGGCTCTGGCCCTTATCAATGCAGGCAGAAGGTTAAGACACTACTTCCTGGCCAACACGATCGTGGTTCGAACATATCAACCCATAAAACAGCTACTGGGACGACCAGACATGGTCGGTTGAATGGTCAAATAGTCGCTTGAACTATCCAAATTTGACATCCAATACGAAAGCAAGATAACCCTCAAGGCCCAAGCTCTGGCCGACTTTGTCGCGGGAATGACATTCACAGACTCCCCCGCAAGCGAAGCGCGCAAATGGACCATTTTTGTTGACGGTGCCTCAAGCTCGGCAAGGAGCGACGCGGGCATCATACTGGAGAGCAAAGAAGGGATCATCGTTGAAGTATCACTTACCATGGCCTTCCCAACCTCCAACAACCAGGCTGAATACGAGGCCTTCCTCGCTGGGTTACGCCTGGCCGAGGACCTTGGCTCAGAAAAGTCGTCATTTGTACAGATTCACAACTCATGGCCCTTCAGGTCCGAGGAGAATATCAAGCCAAAAACGACAACCTGACCGAATACTTAGCACTGGTCAAAAAGGAAATGACGAAGTTTGCAGCGGTGGAGGTAAGACATGTTCCCCGTGAACATAATGTTCGTGCGGACGTTCTGTCCAAACTGGCCAGCACAAAGAAGAAAGGCGGAAACAAGCCCGTTATACAGGAGGTACTTCCTCGACCTAGTATCGGGAAGGCCTCCCCGACCCTCGACGTACAAGTGATCGGCGACATCAACTACTGGATGACCCCTGTGTACAACTATCTCGCTAATGACGAACTTTTGGCCGACCCAAAAGAGGCCAGCATAGTTAGACGAAGAGCTCGCTCCTACGTCCTAGTCGAAGATAAAATCTACAGACGGGGATTCTTTATTCCGCTGCTCAAGTGTGTCGAGGAAGAAATGGTCGCACACATCCTGGGCGAAATCCACGAGGGAATTAACGCCCAACATCTCGGCAGAAGGTCACTTGCCCGAAAGGCCCTCTGAGCAGGATACTACTGGCCGGCCATGCAGTACGACGCGAAAGAACACAGGAAGAAATGCGATAAATGCCAACGGCACGGGGACATGCACCTGGCTCCACCTGACGAGCTCAAGGTTATGTCCTCCCCGTGGCCATTTGCCTGGTGGGGCCTAGACATCCTAGGACCCTTCGTGGTAGGATCGAATCAGAACAAATACCTAATAGTGGGCGTAGACTACTTCACAAAATGGATAGAAGCGGAGGCTCTAGCCAAGATAACTACCCTCAACATCATGTGTTTCTACAAACGAAACATCCTTGCACGTTTCGGCATCCCCCAAGTGATAGTAACGGACAATGGGACGCAATTCACGGACATGAAGTTTCAAGACTTTGTCGCCCAACTGGGCACAAAGCAGCACTTCGCATTCGTCGAGCACCCTCAAACAAACGGGCAGGCTGAAGAAGCTAACCAAGTCATCCTTTGAGGCCTCAAACGAAGGCTGGACGAAACAAAGAAGGCGTGGGTCGAGGAACTGCACAGCGTACTGTGGGCATACCGCACAACTCCACACTCTACAACCGGGGAAACACCTTTCCGTCTAGCATACGGGACAGAGGTTGTAATTCCCGTCGAAGTTCACGTACACTCCAGGCGGACAGAATCGCCCCTAGACGAGGAGATGAACGACGAATCATTAAGAGAAGAACTCGACCTCGTCGAGGAAATCCGAACTGGGGCAGCCCTCCGCGAAGCATCACTAAAATAAAAAATTACCATCAGGCACAATGCCAAGATGATACGGCGAGAGTTCTACGTGGGAAGCCTTGTTCTAAGAAGGAACCACAAAGACTCTCGCGAGGGCAAACTGGCCGCCAACTGGGAAGAACCCTATCGTGTCCGAGCAAAAACGGAAAATGGGGCCTACTACCTAGAACATCTCAGCGGGGAAGAACTTGCTCGACCATGGAATGCCGAAATGCTAAAACAATACCATAACTAAGGCCCTAATTCTCGGTTCGACCCATCACGACGACGAGCGTCAGCTACCGACCACAATGCATGCCTAGGTACAAGCATCGCATATCAATGAAGCAGAACCCCGCTCAAGTAACGAGCCAGATATCTGCTCGACGGAGGTCCTCGATCGAGTATCGCCATCGCCAAAGTACCATGACTGGAAGAACCCCAGCTCGCGATGGGACGTTCACGCCGCGAACTCAGGCCTCAAACGTGACCTGAGCTCCGCACCACCGCCAGGACATTCCCCGGCCGTTCGACCAGTTCCCCTCACTGCCGAACACATTTACAACGAGCAACCCCCTGAAGCTTCACATAAGTCAAATACTCCCTATCACGGGCAGACATACATTCACAACGGGCATGAGTACAACACTTAGCAAAAAATAAAAGCAAGTAAAACCATGCAAATAACAGAATCGAACATATAACTTAAACATAATAAGTGGCCACTAGGACCACGGCTCTGTTGGGTTACATAAAATGGGGGCCATGCCCCCCCAAAAAATAAATTACAATAATTACTCGGCACGCAGGCCGGACAAGTTACAACAACAATAAGACAAACCCCTCACCCGTCCATATGATCGGCAGGCTCGGGATGAGTTCCCAGGCTCTCCGCGGGCTGATCCTCAGCATTTCCTTCAAGGAGGGCGTCGGGCATAACGATCCGGCCATCCTTAACATGCGCCAGATAGTGGGTACCCTCGACAAAAAAGTCAAGCTCGGGGTTCACCACCTGCAGTTGAGCCACGGCGTTTCTGAAGGATTCATCCGCGACGACAATACTGTCATCCTCGACCATCAGCATACGGGCGACCAACTCAGATCTCGTCTTTAATTCCTTCACATCTTTCGGCTCATCTTCACCTGGGGCATTGACCGCCCTCAACTGCTGGACGAGCTCCTCGGCAGCTTTCTTCTCTGCCGCCAGCGTGGAATTCTCCTTCTTCAACTTGTCCACTTCCTCCTCAGCCTTCTTCCGAGCATCGTCTTTACCCTTGACTTCTTCTTTGAGGGACACCATGGCAGCTCGGGCAACATTAAGTTCAGACTCAGTTGCAGAGTCCCCTTCAGCATAAACGGTTGCCATCTCCAGCATCCTAACCAAAGCTGAAGCGTCTTGAGCCACCAACGCCCTCTTGCTCGGGCGGTCCATGCTTTCCAAACGAAGAGATTCCGCCCGAGGCACGACCAAAGTGTTCCCCTCTAAGAATTTCCTATCAAGGAAGCAAGGAGGAAGCTCGAACCTCCCTTTCTCCGGTACCCGAGTGAGATCCGCACCGTCATTAAAACTGGAGGGGGAGCACGAGCACCAGCGAACCGGGACTTCAGAGGAACTGCTCCAGCTTTGTTCCTCGCAAGAGCGTTCTTCACAACCCTCTCATGGGCCTGAGGCATCTCTCCTGCACAAACAAAATTTGAACAAGTTAGTTACGAGGAAAAGAATAATACGAGCAAATCTAAAATAACTAAGACTACCAAGCAGCTTCTCGACTTCTGCGGGAGTCTTGCACTCCAGGAGTGCCTTGGTGTTGATAAACCGGTACTCAACCCTCTGACTACCATCCTCCTCGAAGATCGGATTACCCTTATTCGTCTAGCACTCAGCGAGCAGGAAGGAGTTAACATACTTCACCAACTCCTCGTACGCCACGGCATCCTGCCCGTGTAGCTCGTGCGGTTGGAGAACGTAGTCACTGGGCTTCTTGGCGAAATGATCAGGTGCCCAATAAATGGGGAACTTGTAGATTCTCTGCCCAATAAATTTCCCCGTCTCGTCGTGCAGGTCGTTTCCATCCTCATCAACTTTGATCTCCCAGACGTATGTACTATCCTGGGCAGCTTCGGACACGGGCTCGATAACATAGTACCGCTCCTTAAACGTCTGTATCGACTCCGAAAATGGTTTAAACAATTTGCGAGGCTGCTTCAAAGAGACCCAACCATACTTCCTCCCCGACAACTTCCTTTGAAGATGGAAAACGGTGAAGAATAGAGGAAGAGTAGCCCCTATGGTGAGGTATTCGCACACCAGCTCGAACGCCCGAATGAAGGCCAACGAGTTAGGGTGCAGTTGCGTGGGAGCCAACTTCAAGTGCGTGAACACCGGCTACTGAAAATCGGTGAACGGCAGCCTCAGACCCAACTCCTTTAAAGCATATTCATACATTGTGAAGCGGTCCCCGAAATCCGTACAGACCCGCTCATCCTCAGAAGGGAAGTGTACCTTCCGCTCCCCCTCTGGTCCAACCTCCGTAAAAACATCCCCTAAGTACGTTGCAAAGGTAGACACGTGTTCGGCAGGTTCGGCCACCTCCTATTCCTCCACGGAACCCTCAACGACGTCCTCGTCCATAACTTCCAACTCCTCTTCCTCCCCGACATCACTGGGGGTGCTCGAGGCCGTCGAACTACTATTATCCGAAGAGCTTGTTTCTTCCTCAGACGTATCTAAGATAATCTCTCTATCTGGCCCCGTCGCCATGTCGATCACCTGAAAAGCAGAGAAGAAAGTGAATTCGACAACAAATCAAATTCACCATTCCACCGCTGGTCAAGTGAAATGGCGCGCAAAGGGCTGAGGACAACGTCCCTGGCCTAAGCCCTAACATCAAAAGAAAGACTAAAACCTCCCTGCGAGGAGACGCTCGAAATAAATTATCCCCAAGCGAGGAGCTTCCCCGCACTCATACCCAATTTTCGTTTGAAGCTTCGCCGAAAATCGCAGAATTTCACCGGAATCTGGGAATATTCTACCGAAAAACTCATCACCCACTCAGAAGATGAACGATCACGGCGGTTACACATGCATCACCGTCGCAATGACGCCGTGAACCGCCCTCCTCACCAAAACATACCAACACGTCCGACAATATGTCAGAGGTGGGAAAATGGCACAACCACCGTCCACCACCAACAATCACCGGGAATCAACCTATTTCGTCCTCTAAACCTAGCCCTAACCATATGCAATCTACCATTGACCACCAAAAAGAGTAGAACAAGCACAAGATCAAAAACTTACTTGATTTAAGAAGACGAAAGCGGCTGCTCGAAGCTTGGAGCGGTGGTCGGAGTAAGCAGACGGCGGTGACGGGCAAGAATGCTGAAGGAGACGAAGAGAAATCAGAGCGAAAAAGTTGGAAATGAGACGAATTTCCCCCTTTTTATACAAAGGGGCACGTGCAGACACGCGCTCATAGGCCATGATGACTATCAACTAGCCATCATTGCCTAGCAACCGCTACACGGAGCTCTAGGCACACGTGGCGCCCCAACGTTTCCAATTCTGACTGACCTTTAGTCTCCCCGGACAACGGGCAACAAGGTCACGACCATAAATTTCACGGACACCATGGGTCACGGGCACATCGAGACAATCCTCCTCGCCCTCAAACGACGACTTCACGCTAGCTCCCCGGAGCAACGAGCTGTCCTTAAGTCATCACTCTCACGCCCGGGAGCAACGACTTGGGGGCTCCTGTTCTGGACTGGACCAATGGCTAGACACGCCCCAATCCACTTCCGCTCCAGAGCGGCCCAAATTGCCTAAGTCCAATCCATAAAGGGTCAAAAGTTACCTTTCTGCCCTCAAACCGGGCAAGGAATGCATGTTCCTCCCCAAAATTATTGTTCGTTACGCACGGCTTCATTGCTCCCCGAACAGTTAAGGGCAGGTGCCCGAAACTGTGCTTATGCCCGACATAACGGCTAGTTTCGGGCACCCTGACCGACATAACGGCTAGTTTGGGTAGTTACCTATTCTTCGCGAAAACGGTTATTTCGCCCCGAAAATAAGACCGTTGGCCACGCGCTGGGGGCTCTATATAAACCCTCTCACTTGAGAGGGTCAGGTATCTAATATTCACCCTACGAACTAATCCTTTGTACTTGCCCCTTTTCTCTGACCCTTTCTTACTTGAGCGTCGGAGTGCCTTGCAGGTACACCCCCCTCCTCTCCATCAGCATCCAGACGCACTTGGTGGCCCACTTCTACAGGATCTGATCCAGCCTTCACAATCAATAGTTATGGGATAGATATTTAACGGCTATGGGAGGAAGAGAGAAAGCTCTCTAATTCTTGGAAGTAAGAGACCAACACTCAAATTTCTTAAACTGAATTGTTTTGTAACAGTAAGTTATTCCTTAGTTTATGTGTGAGCACATTCTCTGGTGTGTAATTGAGTTTCAGAAATGCTTTTTTTTTTTTAATTTCGGAGATACATTTTTGAAATAAATTTATTTATAAAATTAGGGTATGACTTAAAAACTAATGATATGTGTATATTTGGACGTGTCCGGAGATGCATTTTTTAAAATTAAAAATATTTTTAAATTTTTGAGAGGTGTTTAAAAAACATATAAGATATATTAAGAAATCCTCTAAATTTATCGGTCAACTAAACAAAAATAAAAATGGAAATGCCATAGAGGGTCGCTTGACAAACACCCCCTTTTTATAGGAGAGTTTTGGTTTTTTTTTCAAACATAGATTCATATAAGAAGAATCCGTGGATCTTACCACTAAATTTCTTGTTTATGCCGTTTTATGGAAAGAATAACATTACTGATCAAGTCGAGTTAGCGTTACAAAAGAAAGAATACGAGATTCACAACAATCTAAAATTATATCTCGACAAGTATTATCCGGTCCGTCGTTTTTCGGTCCCTCGTCGTTATGATTTAAATAGATTCAGGAAGAATATATCTACAGAAAAGAATTTCTTAATAAAGAAATATTGGGATGGTTTTTATATCCGCTGTCCGGATGATAAGTTCGAAGACAAAATAACGTGGAGTACGGACCTAATCAGTCGCATGTCTAGAATAAAAAATCCAACACAAATGCTCATTTCTTCTATAAAGAAGGGCGACCTAGAACTGGAAACTTTTGTGCGTGTGGTAAGTGATGACACTTGTTTTATTGCAGATAGGGACATAGAGGAAGTGAAGGAAAACCAAATTTATTCGATAGAACCCATTCGTTTTTCTAGGAAAAAAAACTACGAACAATCATTTCTATATCAAACCATAAGCGTATCATTGAAGCACAAACGCCAAATGCTAAATTCAGAAAAACGTCGTCTTGATCAAAAGATAACAGAAAACAAAGATAAAAATCATTATGATTTACTTGTTCCTGAAAATCTTTTGTCCCCTAGAAGCCGTAAAGAATTGTGAATTCTAATTTGTTTGAACCATAGGAATCGGAAGACGATGGATAGAAATACAATAAAGGAGAAAGAAAAAAAGAATTCTTCTGAAGTTTTCAC
This sequence comes from Lathyrus tuberosus, assembly GCA_022829125.1. Taxonomy (NCBI): domain Eukaryota; kingdom Viridiplantae; phylum Streptophyta; class Magnoliopsida; order Fabales; family Fabaceae; genus Lathyrus; species Lathyrus tuberosus. Next base: position 17,435,438 of record JALAZF010000013.1, on the reverse strand, counting down.
TAAAAAGAAAGATCTTGATAGCGATACAAAAAAACTAAGGAATTTAAAATTCTTTCTTTGGCCAAATTATCGATTCGAAGATTTAGCTTGTATGAACCGTTATTGGTTTGATACACATAATGGAAGCCGTTTCAGTATATTAAGAATACGTTTGTATCCTCGCCTCGATTGAAAATCTAGATCTTTTTTCTATTTCTCGTTATCCTAATATTTCTCGTAACATATCTATCTGATATCTGATAGATATGTGAACATTTATATATATATATATATATATATATATATATATATATATATATATATATATATATATATATATATATATATATATATATATAAGTAAAATAAACGCTCACACGCATTGTGGGAGTCAATTCAATGCTGTCTCCATTATATAGAAACAAATCCATCGAAAAATGAATAAAATCTATTGTCTTATTTTTATTTTTAAAATACAAGACAATAGATTTTATTCATTTTATGAATCCATAAATATACTATTTATTATCTATTTGAATTACATTCCGTAATAATGAATTTGATAAAAAAAATTCAGATTTGTTAAATAAATGAAGAAAAAATTTCATATAAAATATTCAAAATAAGTGTCATTACTATTACTGATCAATAAAAATATCTACCAAAAAAAGAGGGGGGAGTCTCCATCAAATGACCCTAGTCCGTCTAATAAAAAATTAAAAACACCAAAAATATAAAGTGGTGGAGATTTAAGGGTGGAGATGTCACTGCTCCTTCTCCAATTAAATCTACACTGGAGTTGATCCTTTCCCTGGCCACTAATTTAGGACTTATAGTTATTTTCCAACATGTAGTTATTAATATACAGTTTGAGTTTATCTATTAAATACTTTTCCACAACAAATACTCTATAAGGTTTGCCAAACAAAAAGTAGACGATTTGTGTTCACTATAGCTTAAATATACAGCAGTACATTAAATCTGTGGTTCCTTGAAACTTCCAATAATAGACCACAAAAATCACCATCACTTTTGACTTCCAATACTAGACTTAATGTTGCTTTGCCTGATAAACAGTAATACTATTTGAGATTGAAAGTCTTCCCTAAGTCATCTTATCATGGTTTTAAATTGTTGTTCGGATCCGTATTTGCGGTCACAATATTGTTGATGCAGTATTCTCTTCAATGAGATTGAACCGCAATTGCGGTGGGTCAGTTCAATTCTTTTCACCAAAACAACATCACCAATGTGATCCTTAGTATGTCTCACCAGAACCATCTTTGAGGACGTGCAAAGTGGGTTACTACACGGTTAAATTGTGCCAAAATAGGGCCTCATAAAATACTTATCACTGTTAAACCATTGAAAAATAAGGGGTCCTATTTATTTTGTCAATGTTGAATCAAGCCAACCTATACATAGCCTCCAAAAACCAAAGACGGCCATATGTCTCACTCGTATATCTAGTTTTAACTAAGCACGTATCTCCAACTGAAAAATGAAGACTAATCTCTGCGGTTATTGAGATTTATCTTCACATTATTCTTACCACAAAAATTATCATATTTGGTCAATTCACAAATGGAATTATTTTACATTTGAAACTTCCTCCTATGATTCATAAATAGGAAAGTCACCATGAAGCTGCAAAGCTAGCTAGCACACTAAAACTGTGGCGGCTGATTAGTATTTTTATATATTGTCTGAATCATGATCATACTCATTTTCATATCAGTTGCACTAACAAAATGACAGAGAGATATCCAGTAGCAGCAAATTCATCATCACCTGACAGTGATTTTAGTAACCAGCAATGGTCTTTTGAATTCTCTGACTACTTGAGTTTCGATGACATTGATTGGCAACAAATTGATCCTATGACAGAACAGTCTTCTGTTTATCAAGCCAATGAAGTAGCAGGTGGCAGCAACATTGAGTGGTCTTCTACTTATACCAGTAAGGTTTTCAGTTCATTCATTAAAGTAAAGTATGTTACTTATTCAATATCTATAACTTATAGTTATTGGTTTTGTCATGATGGTGTTTTAGGAGAGACTAATAATATTAATATGATTGGAGGAGAGAATATTTGGAAGAAGGAAGTTAAGGAAAGAGTTGCATTCAAAACATTGACAGAGATTGAAATACTTGATGATGGATACAGATGGAGAAAGTATGGAAAGAAAATGGTCAAGAACAGCCCTAATCCAAGGTATGACATTAAATACCTTATGATTAATTTATAGCATAGTTTATATATCATTATGAGTATGTATATGTGTGATTGCAGGAATTATTATAGGTGTTCTGTGGAGGGATGTCCTGTAAAAAAGAGAGTTGAGAGGGATAATGATGACTCAAGATATGTGATAACAACCTACGAAGGCATGCACACGCACCCAACTTCTTCATAGTTAGCTCCAATAATGTACTATATGATCTGGCTTGGTCGATTTTCAGAGTTGTAGTCCTTGCACACTTCTGTGCACTTATCTAATTCTGTACATCGGATAACTCTTATATAGTTTCTGATATTATATGAAGAAGTTTTGAATGTGTTTTGATGGCCACAGTGCTGCATGTGTTCTTACTAATGTTACTAGGTATTCCAACATGAAAGTATCCAAACTCTTAACAATGTTATTGTTTGTAACTGCACAAGTACAATTTACCTTAAAAGGGTTTTGAAGTAAAACTTTAATACCAACAACATAGCCAGACTCTGCATAGCAACAATTAACTACATAATAATTTTACTTTATTCCTTACATTGGAGCACACATCTGAAAATACATGTTAAAATTAACTACCTAATAATCAGGAAAAGAGATTCAGAAAAAAAAAATTCATGTTCAAAAGGCCAGAAAATTAAATACATTTTAAAATATTGACTCAACTATTTACAATTTTACATGGATTGATTTTGAAATCGACATAAATAGCAAGTGAAAAAATAATCTGACATTGTTCAATTTGGGAAGATGATATCAACATTCCTAACGTGTGACTTGGTATCCATGTTATCTTTAACACATGAAATGCTCCAAAAGATATCCTGATGCATTAGCTTGTTTGTAAACAGTGGAGGTGATCTAACGATAATCGCCTTCGATTTTGAAGAAGAGTGTTTGACAGTACTACACATGCCACTCGCGAGCAACCATCGTAACCCCGATTGTTGCTGAGACGCAGTGCCCCAAACTTGCCTTTTTCCAGGTTTGGTAAGGACACCTGCAAGATGAATCTCCTTGATTTTGAATCTAGATTGAAGGGTTTCTTTCTCCGTTGTATGTGCGTGAACTCTTTCAACCTGAGTTAAAACCAGCATTGGAACACCAACTGTTTCGTAATTTCTTAGAGGGTCTCTATGTTGGATCATGAAAGCAAGCGTTGTGTAGTTTCCCAAATATCCATGCTTTCTGCCATCTACTTTAGTTTTATCCGGGCAATTTCTCAACCCTTCATTATCAAATTCTGTGATTTTAGAATTGTGTGCTTTAAGGATCTTCAAAATTCGTTCCAAATTATGTTCTCCTTGGATGGTACCAGAATCAAGTCTCGACCACAGATCCAATGTTACCGACAGACCCATCAAACCATCAAGATCGTTGTCGGTTTCTTCATTGCTGGAATGAATGCATGATGGTGCCTCCTCGTTTGACATACCAGATTGAATTCTCAACCCTTCTATTAAAAGGCCTTCAATCTTATCAATACTCATTGGAGCTATAGCTTCTAGAGAGACAGAGTTGTCTTTGTCTGTTAAATAACTACTTGGAAATTCTTCAAACAAATCATGCTCGCTCAATCCCTTCCTGAAACAGAATTAATAAGGAAAACCAGAGAAAAAATAATCAAATGCTTAGATAAAAAAGGAACAGAAAGTGACACGATAAAAGTGAAAATGCATTCTTTCAAAAATTAACTATGCCGCAAACAAAATGCTAACCTTCCTGGAGCTTCAGTATCAGTGTCAGCGTCCGACACGATATGCTTAATGGATTTTCCGGTGATATCTTGCAAAGGCATTAATCTAGCGATATAATCACAGAGCTCTTGGACTCTAGCAGATGCCATGTTTAGAAGTATATCCAATATATCGTTGCCCATTTTCGCAGGTAGAACAACCGGATTAGAAGCCTGAATGATGAGGTTCCCGCAATTCTTGAAATTTTTGAAGAGGGATGGACACATGGACCTTAAAAAGCCTCCGCTCGTAGTTTGAGCAAACGAACCAAGCCCTTCTCCAATCGAAGGTAATATGGATGGTTCTTCATCGGATAGTTCAATTGGACTTCCAAATCCACCAGACCATGTTCTTGAAGAATTTTGAAAGTCCCTCTCATCTAAACCCCATTGTTGCATTAATGAATCAGTCTCCAGATCTTCAAGAATTTTGGCCTTCCTTCTTTGTACTAATGACTGATTTTCCCGTTCAAACTCCTCTTCAGCAGCGCAAATAATTAAAGATAAATCAGAATCCGCAGCACAATCCCCAAAATTATGTCCATGTGTATCTTCCCCCAATTCCTCCTCAATTGCATCAAAATCAAAAGTGAAGTTACCTGAAGCTAGAGCCTCATCTTCAAACTGCCTTAAAAGTTGCTCTCTAGGGGACAGGGGATCACCGTCACAACTTGAACGAAATGAATCACTCCCCAATGTCAGTGTCTTCAAGAAATCACTTGCGACAGTGTCAATGATATCATCAAAACTATGTGACTTTTTATGTGCTTTATAATCTGATTTAAAACTCAAGTAGTGTTCTTGGCCAAGAAACTCTGACGTCTCAGAAACTAAATCCTCAACCTTCGTGCATGGTAGATCGATACATGAAAGACTGGATTTAATCTTGCTGCTATCTTCCACATCTACATTCCTAGAACATACAGTCTCAAGTGAATCACATCTTGCATTATCATCAACAACCGTGTCATCATCCTTAATAATCTCATCCACATTAATGATTTCGACTTTTGACATATCAACTATTTGAATTCCTGTCTGATCAAGTTCAAACGAATCCCCTTCCGATGATTCTACTGCTTGTTCGCTGATGGAAAAATCAGTGCCATCAGACACATATAGATTTGATCCTTGAGATGACTCTGAGTCTGCCAGTGCTGAATAATTGAAGCTCCCCTCATCAAGCTTTTGATAAAGGAAAGTGATTGATTCGGAAAAACCTGAGCCAGAATTCATCACTGCTTCATTCGATGACACTGCATCATTCTGATCCCGCCGAAGCTTTATATCCCTATTGTTAGGACTAAAACCGACAACATTGTCTGCGCTGCTTGGATCTGTCTTCAAGTTAATAACGTTACCAACATTCACATTATTACAACCAAATCCCATTAACTCATCCTTCATTACTTGGTAACTGAAACTAACATTTATTCTAGCTCCTAATGCTTTTCCAGTCACCCTAAAACTCGTACTCCATTTCCCAGAACTTTGATTACCCCATAAATCCTCTAAACTCCGAGGTAAAAGCCTTGTAAGATCAACCTGATGTTTCCCTAAGTTATGTTCAGGTTCCCCGACAACAGAAGCATAAATCAAGAAACACTTGGATTCATACTTCACAGAACGACCAGACACGGTACGGCTACCATGAACCGTACATCTATGTATCAATGTTTCATCAAACTCTGCATAACCGTTTAATACCCTCGACGGACAGGTCTGCAAAATACTGTTTTTCCTTTTCCAATGCACACTCAATCTAACCCCCTCGAAACTCGAAGGCAGACCCTCGATTGAGTGAACATGAAAACTAAATCGACAAACGAACTTTTGAGAACCGATAAGAGTCAAAGCTTTCAAGGGCTTCTTCCAATTCCATTTCGAAGACAATTTCTTGTCATCTATCAACACATCCTGACTTACAAATCTCGGGTTTGAGTTAAGTGGGGGCTTCGAAATTCGCGTTATTTCGACAGATTTGGATCGGTTATTACGTACCGAAGAGATAGTGGAAGGCTTAAAAGGAGTTTTGTTCAAGTAAAGAGCTTTGCTTAATTCTTCAATGTCATTCAGTAATTCCCCATGACCATTACTCAAATCAGTTACAGATTCAGTGTTACATTCAAACTTTGGTTTCATCATCATGTTTACATTCAAAATTGAATCAATCAAATTGAAAATAACAAACAAAACCCTAACAAAAACTCATTCACCAGTGTCACTGAATAAGCAATTCAAAAAACAAGATCAATCAAAATCATGAATTCAGCAGCTAAAAATAGGAAAACGGAACATCATAGAGAGAAATTCAACATAGAAATGACAGAATTGAAAGATTAATTTGCACGCAACGAAGTAAAATGAAATTACTTACCAAACAAGAGAAAAAGGGGATTGTGAATTTGTGAGGAAATGGAGAAGAAAAGAAAGAGTGTTGATTGGTGAAATGAGAAATGAAGTGATTAATTTGACTTGTCGTTATGTTTTAAGGTTTTTGTTTTATTCCGCCGGTGGATTAGGTGATTTACTCAAGACAAAATTAGTACTTTATGGAATTAATTTGTACCTCAAAACTTTTAATAAAATCTAGGAATTTAGATTTTTTTTTTTTTTTTGGAGAATATAATAAATTGAATAAAAAAACTGAAATTATTTAATTGCATACAAAAATTTATTAAGAGTGTATTTGGATAATGGAATTGAGAATTTGTAAGAAATTTAAAATTTTAAGCAATTTAAATAATTCAATTAAAATTTATTCATTTTTAAACTTTTTAGTTTGTATGGAATATTAAATTGATTCATTGATAAATTTTAAGATCAAATTTAAAAAAAGAAAAATAGAGACCAATTTGCTATTTTTGAAAATTTTAAGGGACCGGTTTGTAACATTTAAAAATTATTAGGGATTTATTTGTAATTTTTTTAAAAAAATTGAGGGTGATTTTAAAATTTTTCATAAAATATGAGGACCATTGTAAAATTTTAAAAAAATTAATAATAAACTATTTAACATTTGCATTATATAGATTGAACGAGCAATTTCAAATTCATTACTTTTTAATTTCATTTGAAATAGCTTAAATTTAACTTGAATAAAGTACTTCATAAATTTACATCATTTTAACAATTCTTCATATTTTTTATCCAAATTTTAAATTCTCTCAAAAGATTACTTTATCTCATTAAAATGTTTCATTCAAACATATTCTAAGTGAATATTAATTCATTTATATTATTATTATTATTATTATTCTTATTATTATTATTATTATTATTATTAGGCTAAAATACAGTTTTGGTCTCCCTGTTTATCAAAATTCACAGTTTTGGTCCCCCCATTTTGTTTTTTAACAGTTTTGGTCCCCCACCCCTCACTATTCATGTACTGTTCATGTACGGACATGTACTGTTCATGTACGGACCAGGTACTGTTCATCACTTTTTTGGGCCAAAATTGGAGTGGGGGACCAAAACTGTTAAAAAACAAAATGGGGGGATCAAAATCTTGAATTTTGACAAACAGGGGGACCGAAACTGTATTTTAGCCTTATTATTATTATTATTATTATTATTATTTATTTTTGTAAAAAAATCCATTTTCTCTTAGGATTACTTACTTCTTCCCTCTCACTATGAATGACTCATTTAAAAAGAAAAAAGTATCTCAAAATGAATACCTCATTTCAATTTACAATGCAAATTTTTTTCCTATTGTACTCCTTAATTACTTTTACTTTTATTACTCTCAATACTTGATAATAGATACTTTAGTAAAAATATCATTCTTTCTCATTCATTTATACACTCGTCATAATATGTGTGAAATGGTCAATTAAGTCATTCTTCTTGGCTCATGTGGCTGTATGGAAGGCTATTGATAGAATCAGGAGGGATTTTTTGTGGGGAAATACGGATCTCAAATCGAAAATTCATTTGTTGGATTAGGAGTCTGCTTGTAGGGATAAAGAATTAGGGGGTCTAGGCATTAAGAGCATCAAAGAGTTTAATCTTGCATTGCTGTCAAAATGGAAATGGAGGATCTTGAATTAATCTAAAGGTCTGTGGAGAAAAATTCTTCAGGCGAGATACGGTAATGTAGTGGCAATGGTGTTAAGGGAGAATGTGAGATCTATAAAGTCCTCTTCTTCTTGGTGGAAAGATATTTTAAATAGTGGAACAATTTCTACGACTGGTAATTTCAATTTTGTAAACTCTATCAATTTCAAACTTAGGAATGACAGGCAAACACCTTTTTGGTCTGCCAATTGGGTGGGATCTTGTATTTTATCAAAAGTTTTCCAGAATTTATTCCATAATTGCAGCAGAAAGAATGCAATGGTGTATGAGATGAGGGCTTGGAATGAAGGGGTGTCGAACTGGTGTATTCAGGGTTTAAAAGCATTGATGAGCTGTCGGTTATGAATGATCTAAACCTTTTAATGCATGTGTTGAACGACATATACCCAGATTTGGACGAAGGCGATGTTTTGTGTTGGAAGGAGGATGTTCAGGGTGGATATACGATTAAGGAGACATATCGTCTTATGAAGAATTCTCATCATTTTGGTTTTATGCAGGAAGAGATGAGAAAGGTGTTTGTTAGGCTTTGGAGTATTAAAGTCTCAGCCAAGATTAGATTGTTTGGTTGGAAAGTGTTGTGGAACAGGGTGCCTACTCGTGATCAATTGGTTAAGAGAGGTTTGAAGGTGGATCCGAAATGTAGTTTGTGTGGCATGACTGATGAAGATGTTCAGCACTTATTCTTTTGTTGTAATGTCTTTGAGTTGGTTTAGAAGGCTATTGGGGACTAGTGTGGAATTGTTACTCCTTTCAATGGTAATGTGATGGATCATTTTCTTAGGTGTCGTCGCGGTGGATTTCATAGTAATCGTAGCAATACTAGTGGAGTTTTTTGGTTGGCAGTCTTATGGGCTTTGTGGAAGGAAAGAAATAACATTGTGTTTAATGAAGGATCTTGCAATGTTGATAACATTTGTTGGAATGTTAAACTTTTTACTTGGAAATGGAGATGTTTGGGGGAAATTCCTTATTCTAACTTTTCTTTTCATGCATTTTGTATGAATCCTTTTAAGGATTAGTTAGGGTATTTTATGTGGGAATCTCCATCTCTTTTGTAAGGGTTGAATATACCTTGTATTCGTGATCTATTCAATTCAATTGCCTTTAGAAAAAAAGTCATTCATTGAATGGCTGAGGGAGTATTATATTATTTGTAATGATATATTTATAAGTACCCGCAAAGGGCGACAAGATGATGTCGTCCCTGTATCACTGGTCCAAAGTAGGAGAATCTGGGAAGTTAATGTATCTCGGTCCTAAGTGGTTGATAAGTGATATTTGCATCATATTTCTAGCTTGTTTTCTTCCTGTTTTAGTGTGTGATTTCATTGTTTTAGTTTGATTTTATGCGTTTTGTGTTCTTTTAATATTTTCAGGCAATCAGGGAGCATTAGACTCAATTGGAGTGAAAAAGGCCAAAGATCGCGTGAAAAGAAACTCCTAGCATACAAAATTCTCATGGTTAACATGGTATAACTGTGTCCCCAGACACGGGATGTGTTGGCCTTTGTTTCAGCGCTCATATAAGGAAGCCTAGGGCAACACGGTCTGGCCATATCCCCTGACACGAGTCGTGTTGCTTCCCAGATAGTTACAAACTTGTCAAGTTTTTTAGCGTTTTTGTGACTTTTGAGCATCCATAACCTTCAAAGACTTTATGTTAGTGGATTTTAATGACTTAGCACGAAATAATTGGTGATTATGAAATATTTATAGCTAGTTTTAGTATATATAGACATTTGAGCTTCAAGCAAAGGCATCTACCATTTTTACCACTTTTCACTTGTTACTTGCTTTGCAATTATAGTTTTTGTCTCTTGCTTTCATCTTGTATTCCTATGCAACGTTTGTTGGACTCTCTTATTTTCTTTTATTTAAATCAAGTTTGCCTTCAAATTAGGTTATTTTACATTATTTTACTTTATTTATTTGCATGTCATGCCATGTCATGCTTTTATTTAGTTATTGTTTACCTCACCATGAGTTAGTAGTTCCATAAGGATAAGGGGTTATGAGAGTCTATCTCATGACACTCCCTAATTGATTTATACGAGATCATAAAAAAATGTTTAGGTTGGTTGCAAAAGCAAGCAACCCAGATATGATCACATAACATGTATACTTTCCAATTAATATCAAAAACTCGGAGCAGAATTCAAAATACATTACATACTTCCAATATCTCTTCAAATGAAGTACTAAATAAAATTAACAAAATTCAATCATTAACTCGACAATTTAAATGACTTGTTTCCCGATGTTACATATCAGAGCAATAGATCCAAATAAACGATGATAAAATAGAAAACGAATTTATAGTCCTCTTCCAGCTCACAAAAGCACTTACTCCTACTGAGTATTTGTACCACAATATAGAGAACAACACAAAACAAACAACAAAGGGGTGAGAATACGCTCAAATATATTAACGGTGTAAACGAATGCAAGGGTAGCTTAAATCACACAATCAACAACACACATTCAAATTACACAATGACACAACCATTCAACTCACAAAGCCATTATGTATGCGATGTGACTCACAATTTGACTAAATGCATGTGGTACCAATTTGGACATTAGAGGTTTGTTACTGATCTCGTCTAGTCAACAATGGTTCCTCATTTGAACAGGGTCTCCACTTCTAAACTCCGGGTCCCCACTTCTGAACCCCGAACGATCACTGGTCCCCACTTCTGAACCCATGACTCGCCTCTTTCAACACACTGACACAAAATGATGCATAACATACAAAGTAATGCAATAAGAAAAACACTTATGGTTCAACTTTTAACCATAAAGAACAATGTAATATAACATTCACAATAGTCCCCACTTCTAAACTACCCACCTTAACACAAATAACTATAATTACATTCATAGCACATAATTATATTAACAACATAAAAACTCATAAATATGATCATAATTCACCACTTATAATTATGCAAATTAATTCAATTATCATTTCATCATCAAAATAATGCAACTTAATGAATTAATTTCATCAAATACACCAAACAGCAGTCAACCATCAATCACACGAGAAAACAACATCAAAATCCAGACCAAATGCCCAAAAACGGTCGCTGACAATCATGACGACCAGCTTGTCACCTGGGTGACGACCGTCACCCAGCCCGTCACCGCTCCCCCTCACAACACGTCACCCATGTGACGATCGGTAGGAGAAATCCCTCCTGGAGACAATGACGGTCTCCCCGTCATCATCCTGATGACTGTGAGCTGCCTCAGACGCATGACGATCAGCTCGTCATGGTCATGACGACCGTCACGCTGTTGTAGAAACAGAATCTCTATTTCGGCTATTAGAACTCATTCGAAACTCTGATTTTGACCCCCAGTATCCCAAATCGCAAAGAAAATAATATGCACATATTATACAACCATTAAGACATCACGTATGTATCAATTAACATCTTAATTCATAAATTTTTCATGGATTCAAGACTTTGTTCATAAGACCAACTACACAACAATGGTAGTGATAACATTCATATTCATATCCATTCATCAAACATAAGACTCAACAACACACACGACATGAATTTAAGGTCACATACATTGATTATCATAGATTTCACATGATTATATTCAAAACTAATCAAATACATCAATGGAGAAAACCTAGAGGATGGTGAGGATCCCTCTATATTCTTCATGCAATAATATCTATATTAGAGTACTCCCCCGTCTTACCTGAATTTCCAGCAGCTAATCAAGCTTGGTTATGATGTTCTTCTAATCTTCTTCTCCCTCAAGCCATTGTTCTCCTTCTTTCACTCTTGCCTTTTTTTCGCAAATTGTACAATTTCTACGTACTGAAAAGTTTGGCTCCCCTCACATATTCTATTTATTTTAACTTTAAAATATAATTAACTCAGTTTCACACTTTTTCCCCTCCACTCATCTCTACTTTCACCATTTTCCTTATTTTTCTAATAATTTTAATTTCTGCCCCCAAAGTCACTATTCCTCCTATTTTATTATTCCATTCTTTTAATCATTTAAAATTAACTAAAGTTCTAATTAATTCCTACTACTCTCTATCACTCCCACAAAATCACTCATAATTTTCCAAATGATCACATATCACTTAAATAAATAATTTTAAAATATATTAAATCATTTAAACAATTAAATAAAAGCAACAAAATTTAATTAAGTAAATTAGTGAATTCGGGGTATTACATTGCATGCATTTATCTACTTTTCTATAAATTACTTAGATATTCTCATGATTGAATTTGAATAATTTATAGGGTAAGTCTTGATATATGATCATACCTCGTGTCATGCTTTTTATTATTCGTTAATAACTTTTAAACTTACACTAAACCAATCAATATTGTGATCGCTTTAGCTAAACGCTGTTAGGATAAAAATTCGGTAATCATATACATATCCATGTGGGTTTGATCTTATTATACTACTTGACAACGTTGCGCACTTGCGGTTTGGCAACATCAAATTTTTAGCGTCGTTGTCGAGGAGATAGTTGGATATTGAAATTTTATTCCAATAACGTCAAGACTAAAGCACTTTTATTTCTCTATTTTTATTTTGTTCTATTTTGTATGAGAAGGATTCGTTCAACCAGAAGATTGGTTGAACCGGTTAATGAGATTAAGCATTTTCTACACGAAAGACGTTGATTCTTAACTTTGTAGAAAATGACACTACTACAAAACAGCCAAACAACAACGCCAGGTTTACAACGACATCCTATACACCGTTCTTATAGTGCGTACTGGATGCGCGCGCATTATTTTAATTAGAAATCTCAAGGGTATAATAACGGTTTTTATGAAAACCGTGGTGATACAATCTAGCTATCATGGGTTCGAACCTCATCGCCCTCATATAGTTTATCCCTTTGATGTAAATGCTCCCTTTTTAAGTTTTATTAATATTTAACTAAAAAATAATAAGGATATCACGACGGATATTTCTCAAAACCGTTGTTACAAATTGAAACTTATTTTTATGTATTTTAAACACCAAGTATATATATCAATTTATCCATTGAAACAACCCTAACACCAACGCCCTCACCATTGTCAGGAAGAAGACAACAACAACAACAAAGTGTTCTACTTTAAGGTGTTGCAATGTCACATTTGAAGACAAAATCATCCAAAGGTGTTTCTACGTCTTGTTCCAGTGTAAAATCTCGATCTGGAAATTTTTGTGGTTGTGATGGTCGTATGGTTTCGTATCAATGCAAGAAGGGACAAAATAAAGGAAGGATTTTTTGGAGATGTCCATTTTGGAGGAGCGATGAAACATGTAATTTGTTCATATGGGATGAAGACGAGGGAGAAAGAGATGGAAATGACGATGAGAGCATTATGAAGTTAGAGTTTGAAGTTGTGGGCTATCTGAAGGTTATGTATGAGGATTTAAAGAAAAAGAACAAGAATTTGAAGAACAAACTGAAATCAGAGATATTTTCTGGAAATATCAAGATGTTATGTTTTTTTGTCTCCTTTATGTTTAATATTTACTTTGTTATGAAATGTAATAGTTGAATTAGGGTTCGAATTACATTGTTGATGTTTAAACTGCAGATGCATTGTGAATTACATTGTTGATGTTTAAACTGCAGATGCATTAAGTTAGAAGTTAAGGCGCACCTTTTCTTTTTTATTTATTTTAAAATTCATAAATAAAAGGGTTATCACTACGGTTCTTCTGGTTAACCGTAGTGATATATTTATAATAAATAAATACATATCTATACGGTTTTTATTTATTTTAAAATTCACAGATAAAAGGGTTATCACTACGGTTATTCTGGTAAACCGTAGTGATATATTTATAATAAATAAATACATATCTATACGATTGTTATTGTTAACCGTTGTGAAATAGTTTACCCATATATAAGCGAAATAACTTTCACTTAATTGACAGTAACGTCGTTGCCTTCAAAGTGAAACCCTAGAACCCATTTTTTCTCTTCGTTTTCACCATTAGCCGTGAATCTTGTGCTTCATACATTAAGTTATTCTTCTTCTTCCATCTATTGTTAGATATTTTCCATTATCTCGTTTGTTGCATGTTGTTTTTGTTGATTGTTCTTATTTTTTCAGATTCGTTTTCACTACCTTAACAAAGACCATACTTTGGAAACTTCATAATGTTTGTGTTGATATGGAAAAATGTATAAGAAGCATAAAGCTATGATGGAAACTTCATCCACCTTGTATTTTTTTTCATAGCATCACGAACAAGATGTTAGTAAATGAAGAAACAACAGTGTAAACAAACTTTATCTAGTTTTAGAAGCAATGAAAAGAAGTATAAGAAGTATGAAGCTTTTGTGTAAGCTTCTTCCTCCTTATATTTCTTTTTCATGGCTTCCCAAACTAGTTCAACATCATAATTGATTCTTGTTCCTCGATTATTTTCATTAAAAGGTGTGTTATTCATGTTCCTCTCTTTACTCATCACTGGATTATGGTTTTAGGGTTTGTTTTCAACTGAGGATGCTCATTTTTGAAGTTTGCTTTGTTTCCTTTCAGGTTAAGGGGATGATACAGGGTGATGATGCTGGTGGAAGCAAGCGTATTATATCAGTTTATAATTTCTGAATCTGGTATAGAATGTTGTTTGAGTTTATCATATTCTATTTACATTGTTTGTTTAACTAACCCTCACTTAAAGTTTGCTGGTGGTAGCAAGCGTATTATATGAGTTTATAATATCTGGATCTGGTATAGAATTTTGTTTGAGTTTATTATATTCTATGTAGATTGTTTGTTTCACTAAACCTCACTTAAAATACATTCAGTTAATTTGACATAGATACTTATAATCTGCAAATTAAGTTGTATTTGAAAACCAACTTAAACAAACCAATGTTGTTTTCTGTTTGCATGCCTCTCATCATTTATCTCACGTTCTTTTATATATAGATTATGGTATAATGATCTGGCTCCTTGGATGCATCGCCATCTTCTAATATAGTTAAATTAAAGATGAGGCTCGAAGGAGTCAGATCAATAAACCACAATATATGTAAAAGAGCGTGAAATGCACGATGAGATGAATGCAATCAGAAAACAACATTGGTTTGTTTAAGTTGGTTTTCAAGAACAGTTTAATTTGCAGATTATAGACATCTTCATCAAATATAATCCATGTATATTTATTTAGTGAGGTGTTTGGAAAACAAACAATCTACATTTAATATAATAAACTTAGGGTACTTACAACAACGGTTATATATTGTAACCGATATCATAAGTAATTTATGTTTCATATAAATTCGCTATTAATGGGTTTCGAACCCAGAACCTAAGTGTATGTATCGGAACGGTTTATTATCATAACCGTTGTGATATATGGCGCGTGTCCTGCCTTTCAACAACGGTTTCCAGACCGTTGTAGAAATAACAAACTTACAATGACAATCTACATAACAACGCCTTCGCCCGCGTCATTATATGTCATTCCCAACCGTTGTTAAATGGGTTTTTCGTAGTACTGTGGCTGAGGTAGTAGATTTCAAACCATTAAAAGACTACACGATTATCACCAATGAGAAACCACATAGTCACATTGTACACCCACCCATAGCGGCCAATAATTTTTAACTTAAGCCTTCACTGATAGGCACGATCCATCATGATCAATTCTTAGAGCTACTTACGAAAAACTCAAACTTTCATCTATCTATTTTTATTGATAATTGTGGTACTTTAAAGGCTAATGGCGTTGATCAAAATGCTATCCACCTCAGGTTATTCCCATTCTCGCTGTGAGATCGAGCCCGAGCTTGGCTCCAATCTCTGCCTGCAAATTCTATAACCTCATGGGCCGAACACAATGCTTCTTTCCTTCCACAGCACTTTTTGCCAAGCAAAACGGCCCAGGTTAGAAGCGAGATCAATAAATTTAGGAAGGAATAAGGGGAGTCTCTATTTGACGCCTGGGAACAATACAAAGACCTGTTGAGACTCTTCTCGTTCCATGGGTTATATAAGTAGTTAGTTATACACACTTTTATTAATGGTATCCTTTACTCTATGGGGATGACTCTAGATGCGGCCACCAATGGTGCGCTAATGAACATTTTGCATGAAGTGGCTTACAATCTGATTGAGGATATGGAAAAGAACCATCACTCGTAGGGAAATTCCAGAGAGAGAAGTGTTAAAGCCCCTCAACAAGGTGGGTTATACGAGGTTAACCAGTTTAATCATACGAATGCAAAAGTAGATGTGTTATACTAAAAGCTTTAAATTCTCACTATAGCCTCATCAACACCTGCACAGGTAGCTACTGTAGCTCCCACCACCCCAACATGGCCCATTTGTGAGGTTTACTGGGTGAATGGACATTTTGCTGGGGATTGTCAAATGATTTTAGTGGGAGGAACCAACCGTGACATAGTTAACTATGTAAATAATCAGAGAGGAAATACTTATTCAAATACCTATAACCTGACATGGAGAGCACACCCCAACTTCTCTTATAAAAATAATCAGACTCAAAATGCCATAGGACCATCTGGGTTCCCACAAGGTGCAACTCCTAGAAAGTCAAACCTAGAGATCGTGATGGAAAATGTTGTTGCAACACAAAATTGACATAATGATTACTTTAGAAACAAAAACCTTCATACCAATGAAGTTTTTAGGCAACTGATAACAAAAACTGGGTATATGTCCACACACAATAAGTTACTAAAGACTCAGATTTCTCAAATAGCACAACAACAGGCTTCAATGTAAGTCCCTCAAGGATATTTGATGGGGTAACCTGAGCAAAATCCTAGGGGACACGTAAATGACATATTCACAAGAAGTGGAAAATAGTTGAAAGTTCTGAGAGAGGTGGGGTTCAGGTAGGAAATTCTAAATCAGTTGAGAGAAGGGTAGATGAAAAAGAGAGTGTTAGTGAAAAAGAGGAAGAGATTAAGGAAGATGTTCTGACACCGCCTGAAAAGGAGGTGGTCAAAGAGGTAGAGGAGGAAACACCATATGTTGCTCCTCATCCATACAAGCCTAAGATACCTTTCCCAAAAAGGATTGTAAAAGCCAAGATGGAGGCACAATTCATAAAATTTTTAGAAATGATAAAACAAAGCTTTACGAGAACGTGCCTTTCACCGAGGTTTAGTTACAAATTCTAAATTATGTAAAATTCCTCAAGGAAATCCTTTCTAAAAAGAGAAAGTTGGAGGAACATGAGATGGATTCCATGACGGGTACCACTATTGCGGTTATCCAAACTATGTCACTAAAATGGAAAGATCCTAAAGTTTTTCCATTTCGTGCTAATTGGGCACCATGTGTTTTGATATGGAACTATGTGATTTAAGGGCTAGTGTTAGCCTACTGCCCTTGTCAGTTTGTAAAAGGTTGGGTATGGGAGAAATAAAGCCCACTAATGTGTCCTTGTAGCTTATCGATAAATCGGTGAAGTACCTAGTAGGGGTGTTAGAAGATGTACATGTTAAGGTGGCTCATCTCTACATACCCACTAATTTCATCATCATTGTTATTAAAGAGGACCCCATGTTTCTATCATAGTCGTTAGCCATTTTGTGCACTGTAGGCATAATAATTGATGTGAAAATGGGTATGTTGAGTATGGAAGTAGGGAATGAAATGATATACTTGATAATGGCCACTCTGATGAAAGACCTGTACACAAAGGTCCTGTGTCATTTGATTGAGGTAGTGAACCTAGTGAGGAACCAAAACCTTCAGTTTCGGGTGAAAAAGATAACTTGGGAGAGAATGACAAACAAGTTAGAAAAGACAAGATGATTGAAAAAAGGATGAGGATGGAGTGAATAAGAAGATGATTGAGAAATACTTGTTTCCTCATAAAAGAATGAAGAAAAAGGGCGATAGGTATGAAAAGTGGCAAGGAAAGTTGGTTTAGAGGCCAGAGAAGAAACTGCCCTGAGTGTTTAACACTCGGGGACCGTCGAACTTAAAAGAAGTTAAACAAATGGCTCTGTGGGAGGTTCTGAGCCTCTTCTTTAATATCCTCACGGTGGCATGTACCTCTGAGGACCCTACCCAATGACTGTGGTTTATTTAACTACGCCAATCATTCAAGGTGTTTTGCCTTTACCTTGAAAGTTGGAAATACTTCAAGGATCATTACTTCTTGGTGGCCCCACCAACTTCTGAGTTTCACTCTATATTCTGCAAGGTTCTCGAGGGAGAGCCTACCCTAACTGGACCACTTGGTCCGGAGCTAGCGAGGTGTAGTGATAGGATCCAAAGATATTGAGTCCATAACTACTTTGACCACAGATTAAGCATTTACATAGTCCCCTATGAGTCCTCAACTTTTGAAGAAGAATATGAAAAAGATGACCTAATAGCCTTGTAGGAGCGGCTGGGCTTCGAGGAAGGAGCCTCCCCATTACATGTATGGCTCTCCTTGCAGAGGAAGAGGTTTATTAATACCCAAGCGGTTGTGGATGTGGCCACTACTCGTGATAGGAGAAATTCTTTGGTGAGGATAGAAAATTTACACCTGTATTCTTTCGCGTTTTTTGCTCGGTTTCGCTACGATTCGACGTGCAAGTGCAGAATTCTATGGTTTTCTTGCTTTTCTCTCTCTACATTTCACTTACAACAATCACCAAGCCAATTCTCCGGGTTGTAGGTTGGTAGCTCTTACGCTACTCACTGTTTCGATCATTTTCGCGCATTTTCGATGTAGTTTCAATCGTTTTTCGGTTCGTTTAATCATGCGATTGCTTGATCTTTGATCTTCATGTTAATGCTTTCAATTTGTGTTTAATTACTCATACATGATGTAATTTTCGTGCATAAATGTAAGCCATAACATGAGAATGATTGGATAAGTGATTAAATGGTTGGAAGCACTTTTGAAAACTAATTTTTTGCCACTGCTTCAGTGTTAATCGATTAACACTTTTCAGTGCAAAAAGTGTTAATCGATTAACCAGTGTAATTTTGCTGATTTTTGTGTTGTTATAGATTAACCAATTTTGAACTGTAAATGGTTAATCGATTAACACTGGACCAGAATGCCACATTTGCCTATTTTTCAAGCTTGTTTGATCTCCTTTCCTCATTTAACTTCCATGGCTTGATATGATTGATTTTTATGGATGTTTTATGAGTCATTTAACTTTTGTTTGAAGCATGCTTGTAAATTTTCCGATGCTCAATTTTATCAATTGTGTAATTGTTCCCATTTTTGGCATTGTATGAACATGATCATTCTTGCACATCCTTTGATCACATGCTACATGGTATGTGATGCATACTAAATGCCATTTGGTACTGTTTTGCATTTTCATTCACGTTTGAATTAAGTTTGTTCTTCAAGGAATGAGCCTAATCCTGTATAATCAATAATTTCCCTTTGCTTTAACGATTTTTCATCTCTTTGGAAAATTATTAGCACATCAATTCCCTTTTATTGATTAATCGAAACCTTATTCCGATTAGTTGATCCATCCTTACTCTTCTCCTTAGGCTTCCTTTAGAGCCTAATTCTCTTGATCCCTTGTCGAGCTGGAGATTCGCACGACGCACTGGAGTACTGTATAAATTGGCGCTGTTACACTGTCTGTTTCAATTTCTGCACTATACTTTGGTGCTAGAGAAGGGATGAGAGTGGAGAATTCCTACACTCATCTTGATTATTTTGGGTAGGGGACGAATGACCTTGTGCCTGGAATAATCGTCTCTATCTCTAAGCTGTAGTGTTTCTCAATCCCCAGTCGAGTCGGTCCTATATCACTCTCACTTTTGCACCTTTTAATCTCTCCTTTGATCAATCACCATTTTCTTGGTTAAAGATCCTTGTCACTTTGGGTTAATAACCTCCTTTTAGTTCAACACCTTTTCTTCTGATCAACAATTGTTCATTGATTCCCCACCAGAAGATTCACAATCAGTCTTTCTTTGGTTAATCACAGTCAAACTGTTAAAACCAATTCTCTTTTTCCCCAGCGCTCGCTTTTCTTTTCTTCGGTTAAATAAGGTTTTCCTGTTAAACACCAAAACCCTTGCGGAGTTCGCAACCTTCTTTTGGTTCTTCTCCCTTTGATTGGTTAACCACTGCCTGTCAGTTAAAACACCAATTTGCACTTCTTCTCAGTCAATCACAGCCCGTCTGTTAACATACTGAGCTCCTATTGGGTTAATCACCTTCTCTTGGTTAATCACTCATTTCCCAGTTAACCACAGTCTACTTGTTAATATACTGAGCTCTTTTCAAGTTAATCACCTTCTCTTGGTTAATTACTCGTTTCTTTTCAGTTAATAACAATCATTCTGTTAACACCGAATCCCCATTAGTTATAGCAACCTTCCTTTGGTTCGAATACTCACACTTTTGGGTTAGTAACCTTATTTTGGTTCAAATACCCTGTATTCGGTCAGATATTGTTTGTTCAGTTAGTGTACCGAATTCTTTTGGGTCACGACCTTCGCTTAGTCTCACACCCGTTCTTTGGGTCATGACCTTCGCTTGGTCCCACACCCGTCCTTTGGGTCGCGACCTTCGCTTGGTCTCACACCCGTCCTTTGGGTCACGACCTTCGCTTGGTCCCACACCCGTTCTTTGGGTCACGACCTTTGCTTAGTCCCACACCCGTTCTTTGGGTCACGACCTTCGCTTGGTCCCACACCCGTTCTTTGGGTCACGACCTTCGCTTGGTCCCACACCCGTCCTTTGGGTCACAACCTTCGCTTGGTTCCACACCCTTCCTTTGGGTCACAACCTTTGCTTGGTTCTATACCCGTTCTTTTGCTTGATCGCAATCTATCTGTTAACTTTTCTTCCTACAGAGTTGCAATCTTTTCTTCCTCGATTAACCACTGTTTATCAGTTAATGTACCGAATTCCCTTCAGAGTCAAACACATTCTCTTGGTTCAGTACTATCTTCTTTTGGTTCATCACAGCCTGTCTGTTGACACCAAGCCCTTTTTTCCCCACAGAGTCTTACTCTCTTTCTTCGGTTAACCACTGTCAGTCAGTTAACATACCGAATCCTATTTTCTCTTGGTTTTTACAACATCCCTTTGTTTGTTCCCCAGTAGGGTCGTTAACCCTCTGGTCCCTAGCACGGTGTTATGTTCTCTTACTCCCCAATGGAGTCCTTTCTATTCATTTTGCTCATTTATCTTCTTGGTATTGACACCATTCTTGCACTTTATCCTCAGCTCAGTTACTATCTTTCCTTTGCACTTCTTTCTTGGTTAAAACTAATTCTCTTGAATCCCCAGCGGAGTTTTCTCTCCTTCTTCTTTCTTGGTTTTGACACCAATTCTCTTGAATCCCCAGCGGAGTTTTCTCTCCTTCTTTTGCTCTTAGTTTTGACACCATTTTCTTCCTCCTATCTTGGTTCCCCGAACTACGGACGCTCTAATTCTTCATTCATTCGAATGTAAGATACGTAGGCACAAGATTGCGATGGTCTTGGCGAGCACACTTCCACCTTCTCCGCTCTTTCCCCTTTTCTTTCCCTGGTTCCATGAACTACGATGCTCTGATTTCCTCATTGCACTATGAGGGTACATAGGCACGAGGGCCCTAATCCTCCGCGAGCATTTTCTTTCTTTCTCTTTCTTTTCTTTCTCCTCTTTCTTTTAGCTAAAAGCCTTTAGATAGATAACCCATCAAAGCCTAGAAGCAAGCGAAATGGTTCCCGTCGTGTACGACGGATGCATAAGGTGCTAGTACCTTCCTTTCGCATAACTGACCCCCTGACCTGTTTCTCTTCCCCTTGGGGTTTATCAATGTTTTCCCTGTGCTTTGGGACTGAATAAAGTTCGGTGCCGACTTTGTTGTATCTTTGAGTGTGCGATTCACTCAGGTATAATCCCGCTAGCTTCACAGGGGGGATAGAACACTATTTATTTATTTTATGTTTTTTGGAGACTGATATGTGTAGCTCCCATATTTGAATATTCCTTTGATTTTGTCATGTCATGATTATGTTTGGATTGTCGAAATAATTAATTGTTTGATGTTTCCACTGCTAATAAATAAAAGTTGAAGTTGGGTTGTTTGATTAAAGTTATTATGACTATTGTTATTATTAATTTTAAAAGTGGCATGTGTTACATATCTAATTACATGAGCAGGTGTATGTCGAAAAGTAGCATCCTAATTGTCTAAATGTTTAGATTACTCTAATTATTACTATAATTATCGCGGGGAAAATTAAGGTGTTACATCACCAAAACCGAAGAGGCACTAAGAGAGGAAAAAAAGTTTGGGATGAGGAAAACAAAACCCATAGAAGCCATTAAGAAACACATCAAAATTTTGTATGAGGCCTTTAAGAATGTCGTTGACCAGATGGAAGTGTTGTGCCCGGGTGTGCAGATACCCCAAGGTAAGATGAATTCATATAAGGTAGTTATGAATGAAGCAATAATCAATGATGATGAGGTGTGACTTATGTAGTTTCTTTTGAATTCTTGTATAACTGATATTGTCAACATCGTGTAATTTAATTGAACATGTTTTGGTTGCTTAATCAATTCCTTATACTTTGCTTATTTCATTCTCTAGATTGCTTTTAAATTTTTGTTGTTCGGTAGCCTATAATTTTGGTTCATCATTTATTTTCCTATGATTTTTTTCATCATTTATTCGCCTACAATGTTGTTTCATCATTTATTATATATTCGTCCCATTGCAGTGGACTGAAGCCTTTGTTGTCACTGCGATCGTGCCTAGCCAAGGTACGAATCTCCTTCTCCACATCTAGGTTTAGGCCTAGTTCGAGGAACACATATTCATCGCTTCACCGCCTACACTCTAGAATGGCTAGATTTAAGGGCATTCTTATTCCTCATAATATGATCCCCAATGAGCGTCTGTAGGGTATAAGATTTATTGCCCGTGTTGGTTCTGACCTTCTATTGTCATTTTCAATAGGTTGTGTTTTTTCCATCTTTGTCATTTTTTCCTCCAAGGTCAAACCGCCTCCAGACAAGGTATCTAAGTTGAAATTACTGAGGTCATACTCTTTTATTTAATCTTGTCATAATTGCCTCTTTAATGGTGATGCACATGGGAGAAATAAATGATCTTCTTTCTTCTAGGAGGTCTACCTCTTCTCTGGTTGCTCTGGCATTGTCTTCCTCAAATAATGGATGTGTTATTCTCCAATTGAGCTCTTTTATTTCAACTTGGATGATGGTTTCTATTCCATAATTCAATCATAAGGGAGTCTATTCAGTCGTTAATGAGATGTGGTATGATATGCTCATACGACGTATGAGATTTTGTCCGCCTAATCCTCATTAGCCATTTTGAGTCTTCGCTCCAACCCTCTTAATAACATATGATTTTTTGTCTCGGCTTGTCCATTTGTTTGAGGGTGTTCTAATGACATGAAATGTTGCTTTACTTTAAATTATTATACGCGAATTGTGTTCTATTGTTTGTCACAATGGCTTAGGGGACCCCGTACTTGGCTAGGATATTCCTCTTTAAGAACTTCAAGATATCGGTTCTAGATATCTTTGTCACAGATTTTCTTTAATCGACTTGGTAAAGTAATCAACTTCCACAACCACAAACTTGAGTTGGTCGGACGCTTGGGGAAATGGATCAAGATATCCATGCCCCACAAGGAAAAATGCCATATTGGCGTTAATATGTGTAATTCTTATGGAGGGCCATTGTGAACATCTTAGTGTCTTTGTCACTAATCACACTTATTCACGTATTCTTTCGCGTATTAGACCATAATTATCCAGTAGTACCTGAATCTAAGAACCTTTTTGGCTAAAGCTCGAGCACCTAAACGTTGCCCGACTATTCCTTCATATACTTCAACAATGGTGTATGCGGCTACTTCTCATTCCAGGAATTTCAGCAAGGGGTTGATAAGCATCTTATGTATGAGGTACCTTTTTATCATGGAGTACAATTTGGCTCTCCTCTTCATTAGAGTGGACTCGGTTGGATCGGTGAGGAGCCTTCCTTAATCGATGTATATTGTAATGGGCAATATTCAGAAAGACCGAGTGGTGTTACCTAACACCATCATTATAACCTTCGAGGCTTTGCTACTTATACCCCTTAAAATTTCTTGGATGAAGGAATGATTTACCTCAGATGCCCTAGTGCTAGCAAGTTTATAGAGGATGCCAACCCAAGTATTTTGCTCTCTTAGAATATGTAAGATTTGGATGAATTGAACTTCGACAACTTCTCCCTGACTAAAGCAACATACTTGTAACAATGACATTTTGGTACGCGCTTCTGTTGGAACTGTAATACAGCAGCAAGCAAAAACTAGTTTAAGTAACCCAGTTTTGTCGTATCCACAGGGATCAGTGCGAGGGAAAGAATGTCGTTCGACGGTCTCTATGTTTCTAAGCTTATGGTTCAAAAGTTTTGGTTTAAACGATTTAAGGAACCAAAATTAAATGCAGAAAATGTAAAGACTGAAAATATAAAGTAAAGACTGAATTATAAACGGAGCCTTGTTGGAATTGGATCTCATCAATTGATAACACATGCATTCTTCTAATCATATCATACATAAATCAATCATTCGCCTAATATCCCCATGTGTAACCCACGCCAGAGGTTATGTCTAACGCAACGTCGAGAGATCGACCGTATTGCCTCATTGGTGATGTCTCACCCAACAAAGACTAACACAGAGCATTAAGAGCTGATACTCACGCAAGTGTTAAGCCTAAATCTATTTCTAGAGTTTAGAACAAAACATATAATCATCTTAGATCCAGATCTGAAGAGTATATGTCCATAGCAGTTCAAATCAAAGATAAACAGGTAAACAAAGATGACACCCAAATCAGATAAATGATTGCTCCATATAAAATGCCATTGATCAGAATACGTACACACGCTTAACCCTTTTTACATGTATTCAACTAATTTGCCAAATGGATGTGAATATCGTTCTTCATCACTATTATCACACGTCCTCGCAATACCGTATCGATCATACTCATGCTAGCCATGCTACTTAATCAACACAATACAACAAAAGATACAATGAATATCAACTCACAAAACCATGTCAAAAGTTTGTTCATTGATAGATGAAAATCTAAGATCAAGGATTTGTAAAGGTTTTGTCAAGACCACAAATAATCAATCAAAGACAAGCAAAAATAGAGAATCAAAACATATTCACAAACATATATTAGATGAAATATATAAGGTATCAAAAGATTACATCCAAACCCAACAAGAGATTGAAGATATTACCTTCTCCCCCTTGGGGTTTGAGTTTCTCTCCCTAAACTATGCTTGAAATGAAGCGAGATCAAGTTCTATGCTGAAAAATATCTAACTAATAATATCTAACTTGTAAAAACTAAAACTTATTCTCAAAAGTGTGAAAAATTCTATTTATAATACATTCAGGAATTTCACAGTTCGCAAAGCGAACCTTTTATTCGCACAGCGAATGGTAAAAAATGGGCACCCGAGGTGCCTCTGAATAGTTAAACCGCCACAGAATTACTTCATAACTTCGCAATGCGAAGGATAGTTCGCAAAGCGAACACTCGCTTTCCAGTTTGCAAAGCGAGCTTTAGCTCCTTTTTCCTCTGCCATAATTCGGGGTCCATTCGCTGGGACCCTCGCTAGCCTTCGCAAAGCGAACCTTCGCTAGCTAATTCGCAAAGCGAACTTCTTGAAGTTTTCCCCTGTTCTTTGACAGCTTGCACCACTTTCTTGTGTCTTACAACTTTGATCATTTATGCCTTTTACTGCACAATAACACACACATTACAAGCACCAAAGGTATATTCTCAAGGTTAGAAGAACAACAACCATCATTAGTAAAACTAATGAAAACATGAGAAAAGAGAAGAAAAAGTGCAAAGAAAGATATGTCATTTTTAGGTAAAATCTGCACCTAACAGCTCTCCCTAACTAGATTTTTGCTTGTCCTCAAGCAAAGTATGCCCCTCATTAAAACAAGAGGATTTGCTCAAGCATAAGATTCAACCAAAGTCAAGCATGAAAATGCGCACAAGCAATGTTCACCACTCAATAGAATCGAACAATGACAAAGAATTAAGTTCTTAAACAAATATCATGAAATGGGTCAAATGACAACTAAATTTTCATACTTGAATCACTCTAACACTCCTCTTCAGAATAAGAATGAAGAAATTAACGTGTTTGCAACCGCGGGGAAATTTCACTCACCTGACAAACAATGCAAATAGCAATCTAATTCATACAACATCTAACAATAAAAAATGAAAACATGGAAGCAAAAAGATCACTAAGGGCTTCAAAGGTTGTAGCTTGGTCGGGTTCACAACAAAGGGACATTTCTAAAGGCCATTGAATCGAAATTGCCGATGCAAAAAGAAACATTCACTGTACATGGTATTTACACATCACAACTTCATTCACCATTTTCATTCCTTTATCACCAACCTTCTCAATCTTCCTTATGCACAATTATTTCATTCTCTATTTTTCTTATTCAAACAAGCATTCTTTTTCTTTTGTTTTTCACATTCATATTCACACTTTTTTTTTCATGCTTGTTTGAACTTTTTCAAAAGTTTATTAGCAACCTACCATTCTTATTTTTCATTCTCCCCAACTTGAATTCAACCAAACCTTAAGTGAATGCTCGTTGCTTTTTATGGCAAGGAAATCAAATTAAAACAATGTTCAAAAGATCAAGAAGAAATTTTTAGAACCTTACTAAATTCAATGATGAACTACACTTTCACATTATGTACGCAAACCAAGTTCATCACTAAAATGAGATCTAAACTGTTTAGGCTCAAAGGGGGTTAACGATTTCTCTCTACTCAGGGGTAAGGTACTTTTGGATACGGTTGTGCTCAATATAAACAAATTCCTTGATCATTTTTAATGCTTCCACAAAATCAAAGTAATCAAACGATAAAGCATGAATCAAATGTATTAAACAAAGTTATCGGTCATCCTAGCATATAGTAAACAATGGAGGTTTCTCACAATTTGTGGCTTTTGGACCTAAGTGAAACAAGCATTCAAACAAGTTGCAAAATGAAACAAGAATACACATTTGCACAAAGCACAAAATTCTTAAATCATTCTAACATTCTATGAAGCAGTACAATTTACCTCGCATATGTTAAATCTTTCCATCCAGACTAGGTCGAAGCTTCATTGAATACTTTTATACAAATAGCAACCAATCTAGAAGGAGTTCTCATCATTCCTGATCACACTAGAGAAAACATAAAAGAAAACAAATACATATAATATAAACAAATGTACAAAGCTCAAAAATATAGAAACTATCGCAATCCGATTCAATATCTAAACACCGATCCCCGACAATGGGGCCATTTGTTGATGCTGTAATACCGCAGCAAGCAAAAACTAATTTAAGTAACCTAGTTTTGTCGTATCCACAGGGATCAGTGTGAGGGAAAGAATGCCGTTCGACGGTCTCTATGTTTCTAAGCTTATGGTTCAAAAGTTTTGGTTTAAACGATTTAAGGAACCAAAATTAAATGCAGAAAATGTAAAGACTGAAAATATAAAGTAAAGACTGAATTATAAATGGAGCCTTGTTGGAATTGGATCTCATCAATGGATAACACATGCATTCTTCTAATCATATTATACATATATCAATCATTCGCCTAATATCCTCACGTGTAACCCACACCAGAGGTTATGTCTAACGCAATGTCGAGAGATCGACCGTATTGCCTCATTGGTGATGTCTCACCTAACAAAGACCAACACAGAGCATTAAAAGCTGATACTCACGCAAGTGTTAAGCCTAAATCTATTTCTAGAGTTTAGAACAAAACATATAATCATCTTAGATCCAGATCTGAAGAGTATATGTCTATAGCGGTTCAAATCAAAGATAAACAAGTAAACAAAGATGACACCCAAATCAAATAAATGATTGCTCCATATAAAATGCCATTGATCAGAATACGTACATATGCTTAACCCTTTTTACATGTATTCAACTAATTTTCCAAATGGTTGTGAATATCGCTCTTCATCACTATTATCACGCATCCTCACAATACCGTATCGATCCTACTCATGCTAGCCATGCTACTTAATCAACACAATACAACAAAAGATACAATGAATATCAACTCACAAAACCATGTCAAAAGTTTGTTCATTGATAGATGAAAATCTAAGATCAAGGATTTGTAAAGGTTTTGTCAAGACCACAAATAATCAATCAAAGACAACCAAAAATAGAGAATCAAAATATATTCACAAACATACATTAGATGAAATACATAAGGTATCAAAAGATTACATCCAAACCCAACAAGAGATTGAAGATCTTACCTTCTCCCCCTTGGGGTTGGAGTTTCTCTCCCTAAACTATGCTTGAAATGAAGCGAGATCAAGTTCTATGCTGAAAAATATCTAACTAATAATATCTAACTTGTAAAAACTAAAACTTATTCTCAAAAGTGTGAAAAATTCAATTTATAATACATTCAGGAATTTCACAGTTCGCAAAGCGAACCTTTTATTCGCACAGTAAATGGTAAAAGATGGGCACCCGAGGTGCCTCTGAATAGTTAAACCGCCACAGAATTATTTCATAACTTCGCAATGCGAAGGATAGTTCGCAAAGCGAACACTCGCTTTCCAGTTCGTAAAGCGAGCTTTAGCTTCTTTTTCCTCTGTCATAATTCGGGGACCATTCGCTGGGACCTCGCTAGCCTTCGCAAAGCGAACCTTCGCTAGCTAATTCGCAAAGCGAACTTCTTGAAGTTTTCCCCTGTTCTTTGACAGCTTGCACCACTTTCTTGTGTCTTACAACTTTGATCATTTATGCCTTTTACTGCACAATAACACAAACATTACAAGCACCAAAGGTATATTCTCAAGGTTAGAAGAACAACAACCATCATTAGTAAAACTAATGAAAACATGAGAAAAGAGAAGAAAAAGTGCAAAGAAAGATATGTCATTTTTAGGTAAAATCTGCACCTAACAGCTCTCCCCAACTAGATTTTTGCTTGTCCTCAAGCAAAGTATGCCCCTCATTAAAACAAGAGGATTTGCTCAAGCATAAGATTCAACCAAAGTCAAGCATGAAAATGCGCACAAGCAATGTTCACCACTCAATAGAATCGAACAATGACAAAGAATTAAGTTCTTAAACAAATATCATGAAATGGGTCAAATGACAACTAAATTTTCATACTTGAATCACTCTAACACTCCTCTTCAGAATAAGAATGAAGAAATTAACGTGTTTGCAACCGCGGGGAAATTTCACTCACCTGACAAACAATGCAAATAGCAATCCAATTCATACAACATCTAACAATAAAAAATGAAAACATGGAAGCAAAAAGATCACTAAGGGCTTCAAAGGTTGTAGCTTGGTCGGGTTCACAACAAAGGGACATTTCTAAAGGCCATTGAATCGAAATTGCCGATGCAAAAAGAAACATTCACTGTACATGGTATTTACACATCACAACTTCATTCACCATTTTCATTCCTTTATCACCAACCTTCTCAATCTTCCTTATGCACAATTATTTCATTCTCTATTTTTTTTATTCAAACAAGCATTCTTTTTCTTTTGTTTTTCACATTCATATTCACACTTTTTCTTCTCATGCTTGTTTGAACTTTTTCAAAAGTTTATTAGCAACCTACCATTCTTATTTTTCATTCTCCCCAACTTTAATTCAACCAAACCTTAAGTGAATGCTCGTTGCTTTTTACGGCAAGGAAATAAAATTAAAACAATGTTCAAAAGTTCAAGGAAAATTTTTTAGAACCTCACTAAATTCAATGATGAACTACACTTTCACATTATGTACATAAACCAAGTTCATCACTAAAATGAGATCTAAACTGTTTAGGCTCAAAGGGGGTTAACGAATTCTCTCTACTCACGGGTAAGGTACTTTTGGATACGGTTATGCTCAATATAAACAAATGCCTTGATCATTTCTAATGCTTCCACAAAATCAAAGTAATCAAAAGATAAAGCATGAATCAAATGTATTAAACAAAGTTATCAGTCATCCTAGCATATAGTAAACAATGGACGTTTCTCACAATTTGTGGCTTTTGGACCTAAGTGAAACAAGCATTCAAACAAGTTGCAAAATGAAACAAGAATACACATTTGCACAAAGCACAAAATTCTTAAATCATTCTAACATTCTATGAAGCAGTACAATTTACCTCGCATATGTTCAAATCTCACCATCCAGACTCGGTCGAAGCTTCATTGAATACTTTTATACAAATAGCAACCAATCTAGAAGGAGTTCTCATCATTCCTGGTCACACTAGAGAAAACATAAAAGAAAACAAATACATATAATATAAACAAATGTACAAAGCTCAAAAATATAGAAACTATCGCAATGCGATTCAATATCTAAACACCGATCCCCGACAATGGCGCCATTTTGTTGATGCTGTAATATAACAGCAAGCAAAAACTAATTTAAGTAACCCAATTTTTTCGTATCCACAGGGATCAGTGCGAGGGAAAGAATGCCGTTTGACGGTCTCTATGTTTCTAAGCTTATGGTTCAAAAGTTTTGGTTTAAACGATTTAAGGAACCAAAATTAAATGCAGAAAATGTAAAGACTGAAAATATAAAGTAAAGACTGAATTATAAACAGAGCCTTGTTGGAATTGGATCTCATCAATTGATAACACATGCATTCTTCTAATTATATTATACATAAATCAATCATTCGCCTAATATCCTCACGTGTAACCCACACCAGAGGTTATGTCTAACGCAACGTCGGGAGATCGACCGTATTGCCTCATTGGTGATGTCTCACCCAACAAAGACCAACACAGAGCATTAAGAGCTGATACTCACGCAAGTGTTAAGCCTAAATCTATTTCTAGAGTTTAGAACAAAACATATAATCATCTTAGATCCAGATCTGAAGAGTATATGTCTATAGCGGTTCAAATCAAAGATAAACAGGTAAACAAAGATGACACCCAAATCAGATAAATGATTGCTCCATATAAAATGCCATTGATCAGAATACGTACATATGCTTAACCCTTTTTACATGTATTCAACTAATTTGCCAAATGGATGTGAATATCGCTCTTCATCGCTATTATCACGCATCATCGCAATACCGTATCGATCCTACTCATGCTAGCCATGCTACTTAATCAACATAATACAACAAAAGATACAATGAATATCAACTCACAAAACCATGTCAAAAGTTTGTTCATTGATAGATGAAAATCTAAGATCAAGGATTTGTAAAGGTTTTGTCAAGACCACAAATAATCAATTAAAGACAACCAAAAATAGAGAATCAAAACATATTCACAAACATACATTAGATGAAATACATAAGGTATCAAAATATTACATCCAAACCCAACAAGAGATTGAAGATCTTACCTTCTCCCCCTTGGGGTTTGAGTTTCTCTCCCTAAACTATGCTTGAAATGAAGCGAGATCACGTTCTATGCTGAAAGATATCTAACTAATAATATCTAACTTGTAAAAACTAAAACTTATTCTCAAAAGTGTGAAAAATTCTATTTATAATACATTTAGGAATTTCACAGTTTGCAAAGCGAACCTTTTATTCGCACATCGAATGGTAAAAAATGGGCACCTGAGGTGCCTCTGAATAGTTAAACCGCCACAGAATTACTTCATAACTTCGCAATGCGAAGGATAGTTCGCAAAGCAAACTTTAGCTCCTTTTTCCTCTGCCATAATTCTGGGACCATTCGCTGGGACCTCGCTAGCCTTCGCAAAGCGAACCTTCGCTAGCTAATTCGCAAAGCGAACTTCTTGAAGTTTTCCCCTGTTTTTTGACAGCTTGCACCATTTTCTTGTGTCTTATAACTTTGATCATTTATGCCTTTTACTGCACAATAACACACACACTACAAGCACCAAAGGTGTATTCTCAAGGTTAGAAGAACAAAAACAATCATTAGTAAAACTAATGAATACATGAGAAAAGAGAAGAAAAAGCGCAAAGAAAGATATGTCATTATTAGGTAAAACCTGCACCTAACAACTTCCCCTTTGACTATTGATGCCACAAGTTGGAAATCATATCTCAACCTGACATGCTTTTCCCCTATTTCAACGTCTAACGTGAGAGTGAAAATGACTACTTCATTCCTGACTTTATTATTTATGGAAGAAAATTGAAAGCGTATGGACACTTAAATAAGTAGGGCATAACAGATTGCTTCGCCGTATACGGCTAAATAAAGATACAAAATCTCCTTGGTTGATAGTCTAGTCAATACTGGTGGGGTCGATATTTATTTCATTAGGGATTCAAAATTCTTCTTACACTCTGAGGTCCACTCAAAATGTGGCTATTTCCCCCCAAAAAAATTAAACGACAAGGTGTGATGATCCGACTTCGAGATGAACCCGTTTAAGGTCGTCAATGTCCCATTTTGTTTAATCACTTATTTATTTGTTATTAGGGAGAACATTCAAATGACTTCCTCACATGTATTTGGGTTAGCTTTTATGCTCATTATTGTTAGATAAAAACCCTGGAACTTGTCGGCTCTAACCCCGAAGGTACACTTCTTTGGCTTAAGCCTCGTATTGTACTGTTGGAGTCTTCAAAATACGTGGGTGAGATTATGATCCTGTACTTCCTCTTTGTTTGTTTAACGATCATGTTATCCATATATACCTCTATAGTTTGACCCATTTCTTCCCTAAAAAACTTTATTCATCATCTTATGGTATGTTACTCTCGTGTTCTTCAGGCTGAAAGACATTACGTTATACTAGTAGTTGGACACGTACGAGGCAATGAGATTGATATTTAATTGATGACACACCATATTTGAGAATATGCCAAGCATTTCATGAGGAGAAATGGCAAAGAGACCAGCTTTAGATCTTAAGCATTCAATGAAGTCTTTCTTCACTCTAGCTAGTAGGCCAGTACCTATTTTGATTGACCGGGACATATTATCATCAAGCTGGACGACTTTAAATTCACCATCTAAAATTGATTTTAAGGTTTTCTTGTGGGTTCTAGTGAATGGATCAAATTCGTCTCCCTGTAGAACTTCATATTCTCGTACGTCGAGGCACTACTACAAAAAGTATATACAACAATGCCCATGTTACCACAAATATTCAATCAACCAAAGTAATAGGTGATATTTAGGCGCCTACATTTTTTTGTTTTATTAAAAGACTTTTCACTACGGTCCTTAAAAACAACTGTGGTGAAAAGTAGGAAGGCGTCACTTTTAACCACGATTGGAATTCCAACCACGGTGAAAAGCAGCATCTGGTCATGGGTTTAAATCCCAACACCAACATTTTTGGGTTTTTACTTACTTTTAAGCCACTTTTCACCACGATTGAAATTTCAACTGTGGTTAAAACTGACGTCTAGTCATGAGATCGAATCCCAACACCAACATTTTTTATTTTTTAGCCTTTTTATATTTTTTAAAGATATATAAACGCTCTAAGTTCATTCACTTTTTCCCTAGACACACTTAGACAAACTTCATTTTCTTCCTCCAAACTTCTTCCATTTACGAAACACTATTCCTCTACTAAACCAAACTAGAAAACATCATTTCTTCCATAAACTTAACTAAAAAACATTTCTTCCATTAACGAGTTTCAGAACTCCATCATGTCTTCTTCAAATTGAAAGAGGCATGAAAATCATGGATTCAACTTAGAAACGTTAGTTGTTGTTGTTGTTGTTGTTGTTGTGTCAGGTAAAATTTTCTTATTTAACAATTTAATTTATTTAATTGGTTGTTGTTGTTGTCGTCGTTGTTGTTGTTGTTGTTGTTGTTGTTGTTCTTGTTGTTTTTATTGTTGTCGTCGTCATTGTTATTATTGTTGTTGTTGTTGTTGTTGTTGTTATTGTTCTTGTTGTTCTTGTTGTTCTTGTTGAGTTAAAAATATTTATTATATATTGTAATTAGAGTTGTCAATGTAGTCAGACAAAACATGCAGCAATAATAAAAAAAGCTGACTGACCTTTCACCACGGGTATTTAAAACAACTGTTGTTATAGGTAGCACGCTTTCCAGTTTTTAACCACGGGCACTGGACTGTGGTTGTAAATAACCTACATACAATCACACCCTACTTAACAACGATTGTTCAACCGTTACTACAGGTTTTTCACAACCGTGATTATATGTGTTTTTCGTAGTAGTGAGGTTGGTTACAATAATTATTCCACCTGTTTTCTTTCTCCTTTTCTCAGAATATATGATGGTCACTATGAGATTTTTTTATTATCATCTTATATCTGAGACGTGTTCCACGCAGGTCGGTTGCGATTACGACTAACTTTCCAGAATTGATGTGGTACTTCATCTTCAAGTGGACGGTGGAAGCTACGATGTCTAATGCCGCTAGGAATTACCTCTTAAGAATGTCGTTTTACACACTTTCACAAGAGATCACCAAGAAGTGGACTTCCATGGTTCTGGATTTATACATCTGCATAAACGAGTAGAGGAATTATTGAACGCTAAAAGACTTTCTCCTCTAAAGGCTTCAAATCTAGCTTGCTTAAGCATAAAATCATAAGGATTTTTAGGTACATCAGATAACACGAGTTTCCTCCATCAATGAGGATCCCCGTCACAACGTGATTTTTTATGGTAGGAGTTATGACCAGTGAAAAAATCAATTTATATCTATCTTCTTGTAGTTTTGAAATCTTAAAATCGGTCTCCCTTCCTCTCTCGCTTTTTGATTTGTGTTTATTTGAGATCTCTAAGATACATATGATGAGGTAAGATTGATGCTAGTTTATGAAAGATTTCTTCCCCCCTTTTCTTCTCTTTTCTCTTCAAGTTTGATGGTACGTTTAGAAAAAAAAATATATTTTCTTCTACCTTTTATTAATGACAGAGAAATAAAATATTGCATGAATTTTTAGGTAGGCAATCAATTGAAATAAAACACAGGAGTAAGTATCTAAGATGAGAACATTATAGAAGTATTTATTGCCTAATTCATCTTCATTCTTCTATCAAAATTGCATTATTTCTCTTGAAATTGCATAATTGTTTGTCATCATTTAAAAAGAGAATATTATTAAAACTAGATTGATTGAAATACAATTCTACTATTAAAATTTTAATTCTATGGTAAGGTTGCCTTTTAATATGATCGGATATCATAACAAAAGAGTAAAAAAAAAAGAAAAAAAAAAGACATTTGGTGAAATCATGTGCTCAGACCAAATCATATAAATTCTATTATATAAGAAAAAAATACAATAAATAGTATGAATTGAATTTTTTTTTTTTGAAGAATAATCCATGAAATATGCTATGATAAGAGAATATGCTTAGAATATATTTTCATAGCATTCAGATATTATTTATTAATATTTAAATATCAACAAATGTAGAACTAGAAAATAGAAATCTATGGTCACAACTATATATGAGACAATAAATATCAAACAATTAATGTCACCACTCTCTTGGGTAAGCTTGAAAAACATAAATACGAGCTCTCAACATGTTATCCAAACATAAAAAATGTTTGAAATAAGCAATTTAACAAGGAAGTTAAGAAGCAAAATTACAGGCAAAAAAAATTAGATAAACAAAGGGGGATGACATTTATTTAGCATTTATCAAAACTCTAAGAGTATGTTTGGATGAAATATTTTAATGAGAAAAAATAATTTTTTGAGAGAATTTGAAATGACTTAGTCAAAATTCATTGTTTGGATAAAAAATATGGAGAATTGTTAAAATGATGTAAATTTATGAAGTATTTTATTCATGTTAAATTTAAAGAATTTAAAATAACACCAAAAAGTAAAAAATTTCAAATTGCTTCTTCACTCTATAATGCAAATGTTAAATTGTTTGTTATTAACAATTCTCAGTAATTCAAATGATTCAATTGAAATTCATTCATTTTTAAATTCATGTTAAATTTAAAGAATTTAAAATGACACCTACAAATAACTTAGAGAATTCCTTATCCAAACACACTCTTAGAATTGATCTAATGGTAGAGATTAAAATCTTGAGAATATGCACCTCTCAAAAAATTTGATTAAATTGATTTGGCAGGTACGTCGGGGGTCAATTTAATATATGTTGAGTTAAATCTCATTAAATGACTATTCTTTTTTTTATAAAATCCACACATTCATTTTTAAAAAGAAATTATCAAAATTTTAAAATAGACCAAAAAAAGAACGTCTTTTTATTATTGAAAAAAATTATTACGATAATATTTTCAATATCATTTGATATTAATTTGGTCATTATTATACAAATTAAATAAAACTCAATTTCATATTGTATGTCTTGTATTTTTTTAGTATACAATGTCATAATTAGATTATAAAAATGATAATAATTTGAAAATATCGTGAACTCCATTTTTATAATGAGTCACTCATGTAGTAATAAAAATAAATAAAATAAATATTATTTGAGTTCGGTCGAACTCAATTTTTAACGAGTTTAAAATAGTCCTTCGAGTCCGACCGAAATAATTCTTTACTATCCAAATTAAAAAACTTAATCAACCTACCACTTGATCTGTTTACACAAAAAAAGACAATGGATCAAATCGATTTCAATCGGATTTATCAAATTTGTTCCCCTTTAATAAACATGCTAGTAACTAGTTGTTATATTGTATTCCTATAAATAGTAGTAGAAGATTCTTTTTAGGAACTTCTTATTTTTTTTTAAAAACTCACTTTTAACTTTCAGAAGTCATATGAATTGTTATTTCAATTTACATGTTTAACTAATGTGTGATTTGTGAATTTCTCAATAATTTTTTTATTCGCACGTTTAAATTCATGTCACTTTTTCTTATTAATAAGTGGGGGTGGAGACTTTTATCGAAGAAGGACACGGTTTAGTCCAAATTTTTTCATTTTAAGTATGGTGATGGAATGTCGAGTTTGGTTGGGAATGAGTCGTCTCGGTCGTTAAAGAGTTATTCGCTTTAGGGGAGGGATGTGAGGGGGGTGTGTAACATTAAAATTGATGTTCAATTGTGGTTTTTTAATAACATGTCTTGTATGTTGTGAAGTGGGGATTGACTAGGCGTGAGTCCGTTAAAAAAGCTTTTTTCGCTTGTTTATCAATTCTGCTCAACTTCCATGTCTAAAGTCGTGGGTATGGGTTTTAGGTTGAAATTTTGTTGGCATTGGGATGTGGGGATTTTTGAGCTTGCTCTTTATGGAGAGGTGGGAGACGGATGGTCGATTTTGGCTTCAATTTTTAGGGATGTTAAACCTAATGTTGATGAGATTGATAAAGTTATGAGGTGGAGAAATAACGATGGTTTTTTGGTGAAAAATAACTCTAGGAGAATTTATGAGTTGAAGTCCCAAAATTTGATTTTGGACGAGGAGAGTTTATTAGAGTTGAGTCGGGTTTGGAAAACAGATGTTCCGAGCAAGGTGAAGTTATTTGGTTTGAGGCTTATTTTAAATAATGTTCCTACTAAAAGTGAGCTTTTTAATAGAGGAATAACGCATGTGGAATCTTGTGTCCCTTGTGTGATTTGGTGGAAGAATCGAGTGGCCACTTGTTCTTTTTGTGCAGCAGAACTTGTGCAGTTTTGAGGGGGGCTGTTTTGTGGTGGCTAGGTGGTGATTCTGTGAACGAGGGGCCGTGACGGATGGTGCACCGGTTGACGTTTTGATGATTCAGCAGCTGGTTCAGCTTGAAGAAAGGTTTCTTTTCGTTGTTAGTTGTTACTGCAAGAAAGCAGCAATCAAAAGTAAGCATTTGTTTTATCGTATTCACAGGGATTGGTGTGATATCAAATGTCGTTCAACGGTTTCTACGTTTTTAAGCTTGCTGTTCGGAGGGTGCTTAAAAGTTTAAAGATGCGGAATGTAAAGCACATGAATAAATGAATAAAGTTTTGGATAGAGGAGAAAACTTGTTAGAATTTAATTTCATCCACCGATCAAATACGTAAATCTATCAATCAGTTATGCACAATTTAAACATTCATCAATATCATCACGTATCACTCATCAACACCGCTATGTCTAGCCGATGTCGCGAGTTCTAATCTATTGTTTAATCGATGATCTCTCACTCTACTAAACAATATGGAGCATGAAGATTCGATGCCCACTGTGAATGTTAGATCTAAATCTATGTCTAGCATTTAGAATCTAACAGATGATTATCCTAGATCGATATTCGAAGAGTATTTCTCAATCACGGTTCAAATCAAAATGTAAAACAAGTAAACAAGGATAACATCGATATAGATTCATGAAATAGATTGTACACAACTCCATGATCAACAAAAATACATACTTTAACAATAAACTTACATCCAATCCCAGCAAGAAAATGGTTCATCTACCCATGGTATCTAAATACAAAGAGAAGAATGAAGATGAACAGGCATCCATCGCAGTGTCCCGCCGATAGAAGCGAATCCAACTTCAGATCTTCAAGGTGCACCATCTCTTGTTGTTTTCCAAGCTCCCCCCTTCTCTCTCTCTCTCTCTCTCTCTCTCTCTCTCCTAAAAATGGGTTTCTTGTGTTGTTGTGCCAAGAGAGAATATGAAAAATGGTTAAGTTCCCCAAAATATCTAACAAGAAATGAATAAATACAAAGCTAAAAAGTGGATTCAGGCTAAGCACAAAAATCTAGACTAAGTACAACCCGGGTTAAGCACAAAAATATGGGTTAAG
The DNA here is from genome assembly GCA_022829125.1 of Lathyrus tuberosus. NCBI lineage: Eukaryota > Viridiplantae > Streptophyta > Magnoliopsida > Fabales > Fabaceae > Lathyrus > Lathyrus tuberosus. The sequence goes on along the minus strand of JALAZF010000013.1, from coordinate 17,396,712 downwards.
CACAACTCGTGCTAAGCCCACTCTGCTTGTGCTTAACCCAATCAGAAACTTCAAAAATCTCTTCTCCACCGCCTAGACCCTCTAAGCACGCTAGGACCGCGCTTAGCCCGCTCAAGAACTTCAAAAACTGTATTTTAGAAGCAAGTCTCATGACCTTTGATGCTCAAAGCTCCTCTAATGCACACAAACCTACAAAATAAGTTACAAATGATCAAACTACACAATATATACACAAAAGTTAAGGTTTATCTAAAAAATTCAATTGAAACAAATCAATAAGTGCCACAAAATTATACACATATTTAACACAATTTGACCCTTATAATTAATTTGTTGGTGTATGTGATTAAATAAGAACAAAGTAGTTTTTAATGATTATATTTGGAATACTAGTAAAACTTTGTTTTTATTAAATATTTAGATTGGGATTGCCTTTCTATATTGTCGAAAGGCGAGATGATTTAGTTAAGGAAGTTTGAAACTTTAACCCTAAAGAGTGTGTTAGTGTGTAGTTGTTTGTTGGCATCTCTTATACTTTGTTTAATACAATTTACTCATAATTTTTTTTTAATTAACTAGTTCCATTTATTACATTGACTTTTTTTTTCCTTCATATTACGTTTGCATTTGCCTTTACTTAGACGTTCACGTTTCTTTCAAAAATGATATGACACTTAAATATCAAATTGCTCCATCATATGAATGTCTCCATCTAAAATTAGCTTTTTAATTTGTCAAAACTTTAAATATTTATTTCCTAATGTTTAGGGTATATTTTGTCAAAACTAAAAATCATCATTAACAAATTAAAAAATTAAACAACTACAAATTACTTTTAAGAACCGAAAAAAAATCTTTTAACAAATATTATTAAGAGAAAGAGACTATAACATAAACACTATCTTTCAATGGCATTGAAAATTTGTTCAACAATAGAGTCATGGTCAGTAGAACTCATAAAAAATACCTTGAATTGAATTGAACTGATAAATCGAACATAACTGTTATGTTTAATTATTGAATCAAACAATTTTAAAATTATATTTATAATTATAATTTATCAAAAGCAACAAATACGAACAAATTATATTTTTTAAATTATATAATCTCGATTGAACGATTATTGATGCATCGAATGCGTATATGACACATTACCCTCAATCTACCTTCCTCACTATTATATCAATGGAAAGATGAAAAAAGCCAACACATCATCATGTAATGGATTGATGAGTGGAGAAGCTTTAATATGCTCTTCAAGATTTGACATGTGTCCACTCTCTTCCTTCTCTCTCACTACACACACTCTCTCTACTACTCTAAAATCACCTAAAAAACTTTCCTCTAAATTATTGTCACTTTCTATCTTGAAACCATTTTCATATTCTCACCCAAAAACAACATTAACACTTTCATATTCTTTAATTAATCACTAAAATACAATTTTATATGTCATCTTTCTCATCCTTTAGCCACCCACACATCACTACTCAGCTATGCATATCATAATCACCCTATATTATATTCATATATTATTCAATCAAAGAAAACAACATATCTGAGCTGTTACCATTTAATGGGTCAAGAATATTGAAGTAAGCAAAAAAACAAACAACTATGTCTTTTTATTTTATTTTAAGGTTAATTAATGATGCTATGTTACTTTTTCCCATTTCATGGGTTTCAGGTGTCAATGTGAGAAGAAGCAACAAGAGAGAGAAGAGAAAAGATAGTTGGAGAAGTGAAGAAAGAAACCAGACCCTACACCGTTGACAAAATTAGGTAGTAGTAGTCACTAGTGACACTTTTTCTTACTATAGTTTGTTTTGGTTTTTCTCTTTTTCTTGATTGATTCGATTTTGTAATAATAATAATAATAATGACTATGGAGATTGCTAGCCTGTGATGTGTTGCCTCAGATCCAGGCAACTCACAGTGGAAAAAGGTGTTATCCTTTTGAGGTTTTCTTGTGATTCTTGAGATTTTGCACTTTTTATGGTTTTTTCTCATGACTTGTTTGTTCTTTCTTGTGTTTGCAGATAAGGGTTGTTGTTGTTGTTATTTGTTGTTGGTTTTTTTCATGCCCTTTTTAAATTTGTCTCTTTTTAATTGGTGGGGTTTAATTTTCTTGAGTGCAATTTGTTTTCATGTAGATAAAGTTTGTATTTTTAAATGTTTTCAGGTTGTTTCCATTGTTCTTCCTATATGTGACAAAGGTAGACAGAGGAGAGTTCTGAAAAGAAGTTGATTATGCTTGAATAGGTTATTGGCAATTAGTTTGGATTCATTATTGTTGACCAGATCTGATTACTCCAATTCTGTTTCAGCAATCTTGTAGGTGGTTCATGCTTTGTATATTGATTGAATTTCGGTTCGTAATTTGTCATATAGGGGTTCCTTAGGAATGGAAAATGTTGCTTTTCAGATTTTAGGATTGTTTTCAATCAGAAAAACATGTGACCAATTAGTTGAAACATGAAAGGTTTTGTGATATCAAAGGGGTGGGAGGTTAACTTTTTGTTTTATCTAGATAGGGATTTCAATGGAAGAGTTGTTGGATGTGGTTACCGTGCTATTGCGAGTAGGTAACTTCGTCTGCGATAACTCGGTCATAGTTATACACATGGATGTATCCAGATTTAAGGTGATGGCAGATTCAGGGTCGTTGTCTAATTCTGTCACTAAGGTTTCCACCGAGAATGTTGTAGGTTCGGACTATAGTCGTAATAGTAGTGGCAATTTGGATGTTGAAATAGGTGTTACGGAAGTCACGCCACCGGAATTGGATATGGAAGGAGAAAATCTCATATCCCAAAATAAAAGTGATTTGGTTTCTAGTGATGTAGGGTTGGTTCCAGAAAGCGAGGAGGATGATTCGTTATCGTTGGAAGGTGAACAGTTTATTGATAGCTCGTGTTCTCTATCGGTTGTCAGTGAGAACAGTAGTATAGGTGGAGAAGAGTTCATTGCATCTGATGCTAATTCAGAAGTTGGGACACCGCGTTCGGTATGCGTAGAGAAGACTGTCGGTTCTGTCAATATTGTTGCTCACACTGCTGATTTGGGGGAGTCGAATGTTGACACGGATATCATGAGTGAATCTCTTGCCGTGGCAGTGAGTCTGGACCAAGAGATTGGAGTTGAGTCGGACCTTAAGCCTACTACAGTTGTTGTTGATCATCAGCTGCCTCAGGAAGAGGGAACAAGTGTAACCGTTGTCCGAAGTGTTTTTGAATTGGATTATACCCCGTTATGGGGATTCATATCGCTATGTGGAAGAAGACCCGAAATGGAAGACGCGTTTGCAACTGTTCCTCAGTTTTTGAAAATTCCCATTCAGATGTTGATTGGTGATCGAGTACCTGACGGAATAAACCGATGTTTTAGGCCACAGATGACTCATTTCTTCGGAGTATACGATGGCCATGGTGGCTCTCAGGTAAAATTTAGTTATCTTGTGTTAGTTGATTTTTGTTTTAGCTATCTCTGAATTTCCCTTCAAGTAGGACTTGTTTTTCTCATTCAGGTGGCAGATTATTGTCGCGAACGCATCCATATGGCCTTAGCCGAGGAAATAGAATTCGTCAAGGAAGGTTTAATCAACGGAAGTACCGTGGATAGTTGCCAAGATCAGTGGAAAAAAGCATTCACCAACTGTTTCTTGAAGGTTGATGCTGAAGTTGGAGGAACAGCTAATAATGAAGCTGTTGCGCCAGAAACTGTCGGTTCCACTGCAGTTGTTGCTCTAATATGTTCATCTCATATCATAGTTGCAAATTGTGGCGATTCAAGAGCCGTTCTTTGTCGCGGCAAAGAACCAATGGCGTTATCAGTGGACCATAAAGTAAGCTGCTTCTAAAATGTTTTGGATCTCCTTTCAAAATTTTAAACTAATAATTGGTGTTTTTATTACTTTTGTTTTTGTTTTGATATGCTAGCCGAATCGAGAAGATGAATATGCTAGAATTGAAGCAGCGGGAGGAAAAGTGATACAATGGAATGGTCATCGTGTTTTCGGTGTTCTTGCAATGTCAAGGTCTATTGGTATGTCTTTGTAATCATAAATTTTACTTTATTTGGGTTATATCCGGCTAGTATACTATGAAGTACAGACTCCGACTCCGACACATGACATGCATGGGCATGTTGACATTACAGACACAACACACAAAATCTGGACACCAACACGTGTCTGACACAAGGACGCGTCGAATGATAGATATAGACGTGTCTGTACTTCATAGGTTGTATCTTTTATTGGTAGTCCTTTAGGCAATTAGTTAGAGGGTGTGAGTTGAGAAGATTTAGAACATCTCATTGGTTACCATTGCTATCTTAATATTTCTGATGATGGAAACTTCGTAGTCATACCTTTGGCTGTGATTTTCAGGTGACAGATATTTGAAACCGTGGATTATTCCGGAACCAGAAGTTCAATTCATTCCTCGTGCAAAAGAGGACGAATGCCTCATTCTAGCCAGCGACGGTCTATGGGATGTGATGACAAACGAAGAAGTATGCGACCTAGCTCGAAAAAGAATACTTCTCTGGTACAAGAAAAACAACTCAGAACTACCATCAGAAAGAGGAGACACTAGTGATCCCGCCGCACAAGCAGCAGCAGAGTTCCTCTCAAATCGTGCACTTCAGAAAGGAAGCAAAGATAACATAACCGTGATAGTCGTGGATCTGAAACCTCAACGAAAGTATAAGAACAAGACATGATGATTTCAAGGTTGTGTGAAGATTATTATTGTACTATAGAAGCATAATATAATCATCCAATATAGTTTTTTGCCCATTACTTTTTCACAAGGGCATTGATCTTCTTTGTACTATAATACATCTTACATAGAACTCAACTAATTAAGAGTCTACATCCAATGCATTGGATTGGAGCAATGTAAATTTAGCTGCTTATTGTAGGGATGATATCCAATTCCTTTGACATCTTTTAGCATATTGTATTCATTATTATGCCTCCAAGTACAAAGGCTTTGTGAGGCATTTACTTGAATATTATTGTAGCATGTGTGTTTATAAAGCAGTAACTAATTTGAAAGTGGTTTTTGGTTTGGTATTACACTATAACATGTTTATTTTTTACGAATTCATCTTAGTTGTCTATGTATGTTTTTTGGTGGTGGATTGGTATAAGTATAACTATCAATGACCATGACCAAAGTAGAGCAAAATTTGAGTTACAAACTTTTGTGTGTAGACAGTGGTAATATACACTAAAAATACACACATAATTGCGAGTATCATAATTCAAAATTTGATGATGACGTCCTATTTAGTAATTTTGACTTCTTGATTATTTTTTAATGAATTAATTATTAGAGAAATGAGGGAGTGAAGATTATTTTATGAGGCCTTGCGGGCCACCAATCAAAGCTTTTGGATTGTTGGAAATACTTGCAAGGGGACAAACAAAATGTGTATTAGCCTAAAGATTCAAAGTAATAATATAAATCAGTGTGAGAGCATTTCGACAACGGAAGAAAAAGCATAAGCTAAACATTGTGCTATGAGTATGGTTAGGCACATTAGACCAATGTTGCACCCATCACTCTTCGAATTCCTAAGTGTTGTGGTAAGAGAAAGTGTGAAGGAAAACTTTCTTTTTTTGATAAAATTAGTGGCTGCCTTTAAGCCACTTCTCACTGGCAATGTCAAAGGAGTAATAGAGTGCTGAGTCTTTAGGAGTGTGGCATTTGGAGAGTAGATGGCTCAACCCAAACTATCTGGCTACTAAGTTGGGTAGGTAGGGAGTCACCCTTAGACATGTCTTGGAACTGGTAAGTCTCGTCCATAGGACGGTGGGATTGAAGCAGGCAAGTAAAATGTTTTACAACTCATCTTGTTCTTGCCGTGAACGATTGGGATAAGGTTTTCTAAACCATTCAAGACCATACTGTCGATTGGCAAAGGGTGTCATCGTCTTAGTGAAATTTTTACACATATAGAACATCTAAAAGTAATTTTCGAAGGTCCCTTTTCCATCGTCGAGAGTAAACTTAGCTAGCCTAAGTCCTTCGACTACTTCTGGGGTTAGGAGGAACTCTAATCTTTATATGGGGTTCAAAAGTGGCATTCAACCACAATTGTAAAAGCCAAATTGAACTACCTATTTGGAGGATGTCAGGATTCTCTTTACTTATCATGTCTGCAACAGCCAGCCCCAATGACTCATAGGGGCCCATCAAAATTAATCTGCTCAGGTAGATTTTTCTCCCTTCATGGAGATGGGTAGCTAGGGGCATGTATTTCTTGGTTACTTGAACAGATTGAGCACAAAATACATACCTCGACAGCCATTAGGTGAGAAAGGCAATGTGCTCTTGTGCAAAGACTTCATTGATTGATTTTCGATGGTCTTCTACAAAGGAACTATAGGCAGTCCTTGAGAAGTTGAAGGCAATTTCAGTTGCTGTTTTTCCTGAGGGATCGAAATCCGCCCCAGTTGTTCGAAGGCCAACTATAGCAATTATATTAAAAAGGGTAAGAGTTATCATCCCACAGGGTAGTTGAAAAGTGTTGGTAGACGTGAACTAGCTTAAGGTTTGAACTTTTCAACACTCTTCGTAAGGCCCATACTTACCTCCTATAACTAATTCCCCGAGAAAAGCAATGTAAATTTTGTAGGTGCGAATCATGTCATTAAGTTTATTTTATAACAAATCTAAATAAATAAATAGTAGAGATCCTTTAACTAAATTTTTTCCCTTACAATTACAAATAGATTTTGGTAGTGAGTATACACCTACAATAAGTTTTGAAGGCTGAGACTACAACTTTGATAAAATTAGCAATGTGAACTACCAAGCTTAAATTGGCATGAATCAACTTATCTTTTATTTTGTTATTAGTACGAAGCAAAGCTTGAAGGACATGACAACTTATGCCTACACCAACTGTAGTGGATTTGAGCAATCAATTGAGACTTTTTTTCAAGGTTTAAAAACCTAAATAAAAAATAATTTTAAAAAATCAGAGACAAATCAAAGCCAACAAAAACGTACCCAAGTAATGTAAAATATCTATATATTTCCAACTCCAAATTAAATCTCAACATTAGGAACACAAGAAAAATCCTATATCATCAAACCTTGTAGAATAGAAGAAGAACAATATATCAACAAATATGGTAGGTAGAAATAAGAATGAAGAAGTGACAGTGATTATGGTTGGAACATGTTAGGTATTGAAAAAACAACGCTAAATACAGTTGCAAATGTATAACAAAGTAGTCGAATTTGATAATGAAGCATTGTAAGATAAAAAAGAAAACCTTGAATTCTAGGTTTTAACGATTTCGTACCAGTTAGGTTATTATTCTAAGGGAAAATTGTGATTGCAAAACATGGTAATGAGTAGGAAGGAAAAAGACAGTGGTTATGAATAATGAAAGTAGAATATGAAAAGGTGAAAGTAAAATTACGCAGAAAGAATGAGGGTATGTTTTTGAAATAATTTGGGATCAAGTATAATGGGAAAAAGAATAGTGAAAAAATAAATTTGGAAATCTAAAAAGGCAAGTGTATTTTGTTAATAATATTGCTATTCCTACACCTACACCGTATTTCCGTACGGTACAGACGACACTATTCATGTACATACGGTACTATTTACCGTACAGACAGATAATATTCATGTACGGAAATACGTTACTGTTCATGTACGGACGACACTATTTACCGTACGGACGTGTACTATTCATGTACGGATGATACTATTCACCGTCCGTACATACGGTGTAGGTGTAGGGTGGGGTGTCAAAATATCATTTTCCTTTTGTTAAATGTGTATTTAGTAAATATTGGTGGTTAAATCAGTCGTAATTTTCAACATGTTACATTAGTTAAATTACTACCACGATTTACCTAGAAAGTGGCGGTTTTAAGAAACCGTCATTTTAAAAATGCTACAATTTACTCGTTTTTTTAGTAGAAATCCTTGTTGTTTATTTTCACACTAGCCTGTCTATGCTAAAATATAATTTATACATAAAACTATTCTTTTCCATTTCAAATAAAAAATTACTGATAACTGTTCTTATGATTTTTCTTTTCTACATTTACCGATTTTACTTGGAGTTTTGAACTCCCATAACCAAACTGCCTAAGTTTATTATAAAGGATATCAACAGTCACTCAAAACTATAAAAAAATTAGTGGCATTTGAGGTCAGCGTTGATCGTGACAAGTACCCTGTGAAGATTATGGAATATGAGTTTGAGGTGGAGCGATTAAGCCACGTATAAAAGTCCTCCGCGAAAGGTCTGACGATAATGCAATTGTAGACACCCTTGCATGAGACTACAAGGAATTATGAATCCACGATCTTGATGTCTCTTCCTTCCCCCCTACATAATTATTAATTCAATATATCTCCACGGGCGTGTGGTTGTGTCGTTGAACGCTTGCAAGTCTAACCCTTCATATGACCACAAGTTTTCTTTCTTGAAGACCATTCTCTAAAATAACTCTGAATATATTATGTCAAAAGAGTTTCCTTCGTTGATAAGTATTCGTGAAACGTCAAAGTGGTCGACTGTGGCAGTTATGACCAGAGAGAAGATATCATTCGGGGTTCCCCTAACATTCTCGCTATCTCGAAATCCGAGCAATGATCTATATGGGATCTTTCTTAAGGATGACCATCAAATCCGCAATATTCCTCTTCATCGTCATTGTTGATAGGATGTTCTCCTAGGGCGTTATCCTAATAGTGGTTGTAATGCGCCGACGCTTCCCTTTACTCACTTTTTTTTATCTTCAGTGTTGGTCGCCTAACCATTAGCCACGGTATCCACAGTTTTGGATGGAGACTTATTATTCGAAGACACTTCTGTATCTCTATCGTTGTCTTTGGTATACTTGGAAAAATAACCTGTCTTTGTCAAACCCTTGTTAGCATCCTTAAGTTAGATGTAGTCATTAGTGGTGTGGCCATGACTTTTGTGAAAGTGACAATATTTTGTCTTGTCAGTTCTGAAAGATTCTCTAACAAGGAAAGGGTTTCTCATCCTGACCTTTCATAATTCAGTGTTGGCATACTCCTGGTATATCTTTTATCATTAGGTGTTTAAAGGGGTGTACTTGTCATATCGGCCACGGGTCCCGTGGTCAGATTCCTCCTTTCGCAGGTTGGAATCTTTCCCAAATGACCAACCAGAACTTGCATCTGCTGCAACCTGGTTGTCAACTCGGGACATAAGTTTCTTCTTGAGGTTAATGAAGGGTTGCGCCCTATTAAGCAGTTCTTTCACACTATGGACCTCTTTGTGCCCTAATTTCTCCCTGAAGAAACTATCATGCCTTAGGTCGTTCTCTAAGATCTATCACTTTAGGACCACCTAAGTACCTTCTACTTCCAGTGCTACTTGCGTGAAACGGTCGACATATGGCCGCAAACTCTCTTTCTTCCCATGCTTTATCCCGTTGAAGGAATCTATTATCACTGGTTGCCTTTCCCGAGGTTTAAAATCAGTGGTGAAGCTCTTGCACATATCGGTCCAAGAATCGAGGCTCCTGTTCAGTTAGCATGGAAGTAGTTCTCACATTCGTAAACATGTTGCATGTGGTCGTTGGGATCTCCCTTCATGTCATAATCTTTTAGCTTCATAAGTTTTTCTAATGACTTTGGTATCGATTGTCCAGGATGTGGGCACAAATTGGATGCTTCAGCATATTTGTCCTTAACAATTTCTCTATTTTTTCCTCAAGAGGAACGTGACTACCTCCGCTTCCTACAAAATTATGAGGAGAAGTTTGATGTCCCTTTTGCTCTTTTGGTGATTTAGAGACGAAAGTTTGGCTTATCCTGGAAGTGGCTTCCTAGACAGTGTTCCTCTTCGAATTCACATTGTGCAAGCTTTCTTCCAGAAGAAGCAATCTTTCTTATATTGCTTGCGATTTCTACTACCGAACCATATTATACATATTGTCGAACTAGAATAGATCGAAAACATCAAATATATGGTTTGATCTCAAGAACTTTAATCTACTAGGTCGAGAGAGTTCGAATCACTATATCAAAATAGGAATATTCTTTCGTGGAAAATGCGGGAATCAGAAGTCGATTCCCACAAACAGAACCATTATTCTGTTATGGAACCAAAATAGACTAGAGAATGTAGGTTACGAGATGCAACTATAGACTTGAACTTAAGATGCGGTGAATGAGGGATTGGTCTGAAACGTTAGCACTCCAACACTCAAGTCAGTATGTGAGTAAGACGTGTTAATGAAGTGTGAATTTGAAATTGTTTACTTGGAGAATGACGCGTTTTCCATTTATATAGTGTAGCGAATGTAACCATCCAATATTCTTTATTCGTAAGATGCATGTAGCCATTAGATGTATCTTGGACTTGGATCTCCTACGCTATTTTCTAGAATAATACCTATACACTGTAAGCGATTTAGCAAATTGTTGCTTTCTTTGGGTTGTTGTTGTTGGCCCTTTTAGTTGGTTCAAAACAATTTTGAAATGAAAGGAGAAGATAAATAATACATTATTGATGATTCCTTACTTTCATGTATTAAATATGACTTTTAAAATCATGTATGTTAATTACTCAGAACAGCACCTATACATCTAATAAAAAAAATAAATTTTCTTCATTCTTTATGTATTAAATGCAACCCTTAAAATCATATATCTTGTGTGAGAATGAATATTATATATGCGTTAGAAATATAAACTTTATGTAAATTCTAACCTCTATTAATTTTCTCTATTATTTTTATGTATGAATGTATCAAACTGCAATTTTTTTTAAGTAATCACATAAAATTTTGTAACATTCTATAATATTTTTATACACAAATTATAAATTTTATCAATAATTATGTGTTTGATCTCTCATTTGTGTTCATCTTTTTTATTTTTCTGTTTCTTTTTTATACAAATTCATATAACTAAACCACACTCATACAAAAGCTTGATTATCGGGCCAACCCAAACTATTTGTAGATCTACAAAAAAATTTAAATTTAGGCATTTTAAGCTCATATTAGAGAATAAAATAAAAATTAAAAAATTTTAAAAAAATTATATAGGTTGAAAAAAATTTATAAAAATATTTATCAATTGAAAAACATTAAATAGTAAAGTAATATTAAGGTCTTATACAAATGTAGAAAAAATTGAATCAAAATGATTTTCTTTACTTTTGCAAATCCAATTGCATCCTATTTATTTTTATCAATTCTCCAACGTATAGTATAACATTAAACAATGTTTTAAAAAAGATTATTTTTGTCTGTCACATAATTATAATATTTATATTGATAATAAACCACAACATTACTTAAATTATCTTTTATAAATAATCATTTTTTTACTATACTAAATTAAATAAAATTAATATAAATCTTATTTCATCTGTATTAATTTTGTTTTTAAAAAAAATATGATACCAATGAAATGATTAAGCTTAAATTTGAAATAACAACAACATTTATTATTATATTTAAATAATTGTCACATGGATCATTGTAAAATACGAAGTCAATTCGTCATTATCACAAACGTCATAAATACACAGTTTTAGCAAAAGATGATCTATGAATTTCCTCGCTAATCAAGAAATATATAATATGGCGTGGATATTACCTGAAGATATATGTTATATCGTACAAGAAAAACATGTTCAAACTAGGTTAAAAAAAGAGATGAAAATGATTCATTGCACAAATTGTAGTCAAATACTTAGATAAACACACACTTCAAAAAGAATCCCTAGGTAAATAAGCGCATCAAAAGAAGCTATGACAATTCAAGTGTTGACATGAAAGGTTCTGGATCTGTAGCAAGTAATTTTTTTGGTCAAATATAATTTTGTTTTATTTAATTCATTGTGTTTATCATAATCATTTAATTTAGTTTACTTTAATTCATTAAATTTACTTTCAATGCTATAATTAGACATTTACTATCATTGATGAAAACACTTTATAATATGTTTATTAACCATTTTTATATATCTTTGGTTTGACTTTCATGTGATATATATATATATATATATATATATATATATATATATATATATATATATTTAAAATCATGGATTATATTATAATTAAAAGTTAAAATCATAAAAAAAACAAAATTAGCTCTCATATACAGTCGAATTTCTCTCAAATAGCTCTATTTAAACACAAAGCATTTGAAAGTCATCCTTTATTAGCATATTATTGTGTGTTTATATATTTTCTTTCCTTAAATATTGAAATCATACTTGTATGTTGATGTGTATTTTATCCTGCGTTGAATAATTAAAGTTTTTTCTGTCTAGTTTATTGGGATGATTAGTTATATTTTATGAACTTGAATTGCTTTGGTATTTATAATTTCTTTTATTTTCTTCCTATTAATAACGTAAAAGGGGGAGAACATTCATTTTATTAAAATAGTGCACACAGAAACATATATTCGAGAATATTTTTTTAGATAATTTATATTTTCAAAAATATTACTAAAAAAACCTCTTTTCCAAGGTATTTACCAAAGTGGTTGGGTTTGAAAAGGACCTTCAAGGGTGGCGTCATATGGGATGACGTCTCAGTTAGAGGCCATATGCCAAACCATATGGCGCCTCAGTACAACCTTGCCCTAAAAAAAATCGTTTTAGCTTCACTGAGAGTCGCCATCCCAGATGGCGCCTCAGTTGAAGTTTTATTTTTATTTTTTTATTTTTAATGTTTAAATTTTTTTTTAATTTTTTGTGATGCCCTAGACTGATGAATCTGCATACCTATACTCTACGTCCACTATTCATTAGCATGCCTCTGCACTATCGTTTTTCTTCAGACCACTATTCAAGACCACTATTGACATGACAATACAAGCATGCCTTGGAATCACATCCCTTGCTGCACATGTCAGAATACAAAGACCAAGAAAAAAAGCAAGGAATCCCATGCCTTGCTGCACATGTAATACTCCAAAGACCAAGAGACATCCAAGGAATCCTATGCCTTACTCCCCTCTATAAATACCATCTCATTCCACAAATTGATCTCGTCCCAAACTCTTCTCTTCTCTTCAACCCACAAAAACTTCTCATCCATCACAAAGTCTTGCTCTTAAAACCAGTTACCAAAAAATGTCTCTGTTCACGATGGGAAACAACCACCGAGGAACCCCGGAAAACGTTGACGACTTCGTAAGTGTTTAGACCTTCTATTGTTTTACATTCCTAAACTTTGATGTATTTTTTTTTACCTAAGTAATGTTATTTATTTTTTTGGTTCAGGAGGTATCAAAGTTTCGGTGCCGTGGACACGCATACGTCCGTCACGACCCTTTCACTAAAGAATGTCTAACAAGATGTGGATTTGGAGAAGTGCTTAAAATCTCGTCATACCATGTAGACACAAAGTTTATTCTGGCCTTGGTAGAACGATGGAGGTCGGAGACCCACAATTTTCACCTTCCTTTTGGTGAATGCACGGTCACCCTCCAAGACGTGCATATGTTACTGGGCCTTCGTATAGATGGCATGGCCGTCAACAGCCCCTACCAGTTTGGGAATGTGGCATCTGCGTAGAGTCGACACGCAGTGGAAAGAGGGTGCGTGGACCAACTTTGCGGTGGCGCTGTGTCAACATTGGGAGAACCGACACCAGCACGTCTTAACCGACCCTGTTGTACAAGATGCTATGCCAACAGAACAATATATGAGTTGGTTTAGGTCTGTTACAACACCGCAACCATTCCTCTCTCAGCCCACATATCTTATTGACCCCCGCCAACGTGCGTCTTCCTCTCAGCAATATGCCCAACATCATACACCGGCCTATACACCACAACAAGAACACCCTTACCCCTATAGTCCTGACGAGTCTTTCGAACTCACCGAAGCACACCGAAGCCTGCCACAAATGAGCCCCCCACAAATGAACACCCCATCTTCCTACCACAAAGAACCACAATCATCCTACACCCAACTAACCCACCCACTGTTCGACTATCAAACCCCACATCAACCGCTGACTCAGTACCAACACCCATCCATGCATCATTTCGGCCAAACATACCGTATGGAACCAACCCAACCCCCCATACAAATTACACAAACATGGGCATGCAGCTGGATTACGGAAGCGCCGTCGGCGGAAACCCCCCGGCTATTGGGGACAGATGCTTCAGAATTTGTCTCATGCGCTGAGGCCATCTTCTGATGCGTCGGAGCCATCGCAACAAACACAAAGACCAACCACGCCTCAACAACCTCGTGGTGCTAGACTCAGACGTCAAACAAGAGCCCCTGATTGTGGAACCGGTGGTCGTTTAAATAGGCACAATCATTGAATTTTTTATGTATCCAAATATTGTACTAAATATTAATAAAAAAAAATTTAATAATGTTTTTTTTATTCCCATTTAAAAAAAAAAAACATATACACTAAGGCGCCATTTGGGATGGCGCCACCCTTTAAAAATTTTAAAAAAATAAATATAGCAAGGGTTGTACTGAGGCGCCATATGGTTTGACATATGGCCTCTAACTGAGGCGCCATCCCATATGGCGCCACCCTTGAAGGTCCTTTTCAAACCCAGCCACTTTGGTAAATACCTTGGAAAAAGGGTTTTTTTAGTAATTTTTTTGAAAATATAGGTTATCTTAAAAAAAAATTCTATATTTGGGACGAGCAATTCTTTATTTCTGAGACGCTTTAAAAAACAATTTTTTTACATTTTAGAAAGGAGAATATGTGAATATATGTCTAATTTAGATCAAGGCTTAATTTTATTTTCAATGATTTTTCAAAGAAGAGGAATTCTTACACATGTGAGAAATGATTCTGATTTAGGAGTAAATTTGGGAATTTATTCGTATCCTCCAAGTTTGGTCTGGCATTAAAGGGCCGTACTTACAAGCACTCTGACGCTCAAGTAAGTGATTGTCAACAGTAATAAAGACTTTTTAGGAAAATGATTCAGTAACTTGATTTGACAATTTATATATCTTTTTATAGTAAGGTCATTAGGTATCGAGAACATAGAACCTTATATGTAGGAAAACTGTCAGAGGAAGGTCAATTGTTTGAATATTACTCGTTCTTTAATGTGATTGTTCATGTTCCATCACTTTCCATAATCTGATACTTTTATAGGGCAGACCACTTCTTGTTCCCGAGGCCCTATAACTTTTCTTAGGTTCTTAGCTAGAAAATATGATGTCGTTGTCCTACTGTCACATCAATCAATCAACGATAAATTCTCTTTACTCTGGATCAGATGGTATGTTGCCTTTTGAAATTCTATTCTACGTAAGACAAATGTTGGGCACAATGTCTTAGACAATGTGTACCACATAAAATAGTTTATAACAGATTATCACAAACTGAGGAATTTAAAGCAAAAAGCAGTAAAGAACACAAGAGAATTGTTAACCCAGTGCAACGTCACCTACGTCTGAGGGGCTTCCAACCCAAGAATGGAAATTCACTCTCAATAATATTAGTACACTTAGTCTTAGATGAACAAACCTTGTTCAATGCCTACTTCCTAATACTACATGTGTCTTTCTATTTAGGACTCCCCTTAAATATGAGATCCCCTATCGCTTTCTCTCAATCACCCCCACAGTGATCTATGCTTTCAACAGATTAAAGATGTTGAATTACAACTCAAATAGCAATCAACCTATATGCCTTGAATATTCATTTTAGGATTCTTTAGAGGTTTACAATAATCAACAAGAATACAAAGACTCAAAGAACAAACCCTAGCACACTAGATCTTTATACTTGTGTGTTATTTTTGTATTTTGTTTGTTAGGTCTGAGTCTCTATCTATAGCGCTTCATCTGCAGGATCTTTAGGGCCAGGTAGCCCATTTTAACATCTCTATATACAACAACAACATCATACATCAACAACGAAAGATTGACACACATGCTCACATACATAGTTGAATGCCAGATGTCAGGCCAGATGTACCAACATATGAGCACACAAATATAAATCATGGTATCAAATTAAACACCATCATTCTACTTTAACATACATGCATGCACACACCAAATTAAACACCATCATTATATATACTAGCGTCCAAACGGGCACTCCCGTGTCCGTTTGTACGTTTTTGTTTAATGAGCACACATATTAAAATATAACCAGGTATATTTTTATTTAAATTTAGCTTTAAGGCTTAATTGCAATTTTGGTCCCCCTATTTTCATTTTGTTTGAGTTTTGACCCCCTATTTTAAAATCCGGGATTTTGTCTCTCTATTTTCAGTTTTTTTGAGTTTTGGTCCCCCTATTTTAAAATCCAAAATTTGTGTCCCTCTATTTTCATTTTTTTGAGTTTTGATCCCCTTAATTTCATTTTTTTTAAAACTTTTGGTCCCTTATTAAATTAGTTCCAAATTGGAAAGGGGGGCTAAAATCCAAAACAAAATTTAAAATAGGGGACCAAAACTAAAAAAAATGAAAATACAGGGACCAAAATTCTGGATTTTAAAATAGGGTGACAAAAACTAAAAAAAAACTAAAAATGGAGGGACAAAAATTCCAGATTTTAAAATAGGAGGATCAAAAATCAAAAATAAAAAATTAAAATAGAGGGACCAAAATTACAATTAAGCCTAATTTTAATTTAAATTATTGGTGTAAGAAATTTTGTAATATACACACTTATCAGTTCATATTTGATTTTTTAATGCGGAAGCAAGAATAAAACATATTTTTATAAATTACAAAAAATAGGTCAACCCAAACATATAAGAATGTAAATATTGAGTAGAAATGTTTACACATCTCAATTTATAACTCTCCTCACTATGTATATATTTCATTGTGAAGTTTCTCTAAAATAATTCTGTATTTCTCCAGTGGTTCATTTAAACTTCTTTAAGCGCAAACCATAGTGATAAATTGAAGATGCCAGACATTGATATTTTAGATAGATAATACATATATCAATAGAAATGATGAATATTCTGCATATTCCTAAAAATAGAAAAGATAAATAGTCATGTGTAGAGGCAGAGCCGTCTCAAAATTTTGTGAGGCTCTGTGTAAGAATTTGGGGAAAGCTTGTGAATTTTGTTTTAATGGGTCATATTCAACCTTAAATTAATCGTAAAATATATTTGTGGAGGCCCTTTTTTGCTATACCATAATCTTTAAATTTTGTGAGGCCATATGTTGTAGGTCGCCTTACACATCCTCAAAGACGGCCCTGTGTAGAGGATAAATATAACTAATAGTTAAGTGTTACAAAATAAAAAGTATTTCATATTGTTTCTGAAACAACTATAAGAACAATAAAGTTAATGATGAACTAAGATTTTTTGGAAAACATTTTGTAAAATTATGTATTTATTGTACTAAAAAAACTAAATTTTTGGAGTTCAAATGAAAGTTTGTAAAAATATTTTAAAAAGAAAAAGAAATGTAAGATTTTGGGGAAAGCTTGTGATTTTTTTTAATGGGTCCTATTCAACCTTAAATTAATCGTAAAATATATTTGTGGAGGCCCTTTCTTGCTATACCATAATCTTTAAATTTTGTGAGGCCATGTGCTGTAGGTCGCCTTACACATCCTCAAAGACGGCCATGTGTAGAGGATAAATATAACTGATCGTACCTGGATCAGACAGTTTCTGTGGCCAACAACGTCGTCTGGGCTTCAGCTCCGGTGCGGTTGAAAGACGCCGGGGGGGGGGGGGTGTACCTGTAAGGTACTCCGACGCTCAAGTAAGGTGACTGTTAGAGAATAACAAGTACAGAGATGAGAGTGAAAGTGAACGTAACCTGACCCTCTCAAGTGAGAGGGTATTTATAGAGAACCCCCAGCGCGGGGCCAACAGTTATTTGCATTGGGACGGATAGCCAGGCCCAATCCAAGTAACTGCCAGGGCTTACGTGGCATAGTGAAGACCAGCACGTGGTCTTCGCCCTGGGGTAACCGTTCCTAGATCTCCGGAATTAGGGCAGACCGATTCCATCGGGAGTGGGGCGGCTACATGAGAACGTGTCCTCACGGGGAGGAGTCTTGTATGTCGGGGAGAGACGTGTCCTCGCGGGGAGGACTGGCTTGCGGGGAGAAGATGACTCCTCCCGGGGTGGAGCACATGGGCGTCGAGGAGAGGCGAGCCCGGGAGCTTAGGACCTGCACCCGACGGCCAACCGAGGGTGCCGTACACCTCCGAGGTTAGGCGTATGCCCGACATGTGGAGTTGGGCCCGTGCTCAGCAGTGATATTGTTAGGAGCCCTTATTGGGCCGTTCCTGGCCTTGTGGGTCGGGCCTGCTCGACTGATGGGCATGCCCTGGCCCAGTCTAGAACAGGAGCCCCCCAAGTCGTTGCTCTGAGCATCAGAGTGATGACTTAAGGGCTAGCCATGTCGAGGAAGCATCGAGGAGTGAATGCTGACGAGGAGCTGTAGGTCAAGAGGGGAGAGACAAATCGATCCTCGGGATTGGCTGACCGAATCTGAGCGACGCTGCGGGGAGGTGAGAAGTCTGAAGCGAGGTGAATGGGAAGGCGTCAGTTGGGAAATGGAAAGACGCGTGTGGGGAAACGTGTGCCACGTGTCACAACTCATCATTCCCTAGGGCGGCTACCTTAGGGTAGCGCAATCGATTGCCTACGAGCCCTCAAGACTCGTGAGAGCCCCATAAATAGGGGAAGCTCGTGCCATTTGCACGTTTTTGTTGAAGCGGTATAGGGCAAGCAAACAAAAAGATATGGAAGTATTTTTCCGGGAATTATCGTGTCCACAGAGATCGGTGCTACTGAATTGTCGTTCGACAATATCAATGTTAATGAGTTTGGTTTTAAAATGGTTTAAAGCGTAAAAACAGAAAAGTAAATAAAAACATAAAAACAATTCATTCTTCAACAATACGAACTTATCAAGCATACATATAATCCACTCGTCACAAACATAAATTTACCGACCAATTATACTCCACTTACAATACTCGTCAAAATCATCCAGCATCACTCACAACAGTGTCCATCTCTGGCACACTGAGCTGAGAGACAACCGTATTACTCTCTTCGTCACTCTCGCGCACGAAGCCTCGAAACATGGAAGTCATTAAGTTCCGACACCAAAAAGATTATCATCTAAATCTATCTCTAGCATCTAGACAATAGATATCCATCCCTAATCAAGATTTGTGATGTTTATCTCTAACACAACACAAATCCAAACATAAATGCAAAAAGATCAAGGAAGACATCGATAATGATTTGTAAAGCAAATTTCATATAATATTAAGATCAACAAAGATACATATGTTCATAGTAACTATACAATACCCAACAAAAAGAAATTACAAAGAGAAGAGAGAAGAGGAACCAAACATTTCTTGGTTTGTCAACACCAATCGACGAGAGATTCGACTCCGGATCATCCAAATGCAAGCTCCAATGAGGTTTTCTAAGCTAATCTACAAGAAAAATGAAGTTTGATGGAGTTGGGAGCAAAAAATACCCAAAACCATCCCTAAAAATGTGTTTTTTCCCCATATTTGATGTTTCTGTCCGTCCAGTTTCGCCCGGCGGAATTTTGGGGCGCCCGGTGGCGAAAGGCGGTTTATTTTTGCAAGTTCCAGCGCTGTTTCGCCCGACGGAATTATGGTTTCGCCCGGCGCTTCACAGTCGAAGCCTCATCCTTGTTTCCTCCAATTTTCCAGCCAAGTTCCAGAATTGTGACACTGCTTCGCCTCTTGATTTCGCCCAGCACAATTTGCATCGCCCGGCGCTTTTGTTATTTCGCCCGGCGCAGCACACCAGAAAATTCTGCACTGTTTTATTCGTAACTTTTGAACCGTAACTCCGATTGACGCACAATTTGAAGCGTTGGAAAGCTTATTCAATGCTCTTTATGAATATGGCAAGATCCCATTGCTGGAATACCTATAAAAATGAGAGAAAATCAATTAAACTCATTGATATTTACACTATAACGCAATATATACACTATAACGTAAAGTAAACGCATTTACAAACAAAGCGGAGTTTATTCGTATGATATTTAACAAAAAGTATCAATAAATGCAACAAAACTTATATACAAAAATAGGTACATTTTGCACTTATCAAACTCTCCCCAACTTACATAATTGTTTGTCCTCAAACAAAAATCAAGCGACTCAAAGAAACAAAAGCAATAACCAAAGAATTACGAATCAACAGGTTTTGAAAAGGGAAAAAAAATGTATGGTTCAAA
This sequence comes from Lathyrus tuberosus, assembly GCA_022829125.1. Lineage (NCBI taxonomy): Eukaryota > Viridiplantae > Streptophyta > Magnoliopsida > Fabales > Fabaceae > Lathyrus > Lathyrus tuberosus. The sequence goes on along the minus strand of JALAZF010000013.1, from coordinate 17,376,502 downwards.
TGAAAAACGGTACACACAAAGTAAATACTTACCACTAAACTACGACGATGACATAGTCACGAAACAAATGCAAAATACAAAAATCATGCCAAAAATTTTAAAATAACACAAGTTCCAAAGTGAATCACACCTAGTAAAAACAATCATCGGTAGATGAAAAACACACAATAAGGTACTTTACACTCACACAACATTCATGCAAACAAAAGACTAAATTATGCATACATCCACAAATTCATATTGAAAATACAAAGGCAAGAATCACAAGGACTTTCAAGGTCGTAACGTGGTCGGGTAAACAAACAAGGCAAATTTCTAAAGCTAATCGAAACAAAAACTTGCCTAAACCTAAGGGAGTGATCAACTCACAAAGATTCACACACCAAAATTTCAATCGAACTTCTTCTTTCATCCCAAGTGCTATACAACACACAATACTTATTTAGCACAATTATTGAAACTCTTTTTGTTTCCTTTTTCAAGGATTTTCTTTTTCTTTATTTTTTTCTTTCTTTTTCTCTTTCACAAATTTTTCTTTTTTTTTTCTTTTCTTTTTCAATCCTCATAGAATCCAACCAATGAGTATACAATCATCCTCTCCCCAACTTGAATTCAACCGCCCCATCATGTGAATACTCCCTACTTTCTAAGGCAAGGAAAAAATCCATACAACAACACAAAATTGAGGTCCAAGAAAAAACAAAATCCATTCAAAAATAAGTGAACTAAATACTCATAGACAAGCATCAAGTTCAAATAGAAACATGGATAAAAAAGCTCAAAGGGGTTACGAATTCTCACACACTCACAAGGTGAATTAACTATTTGGCTAAGGTAGTTGTGCTCAAAATAAAACAATTGCCTTGATCCTTTTCATGCATTATGTAGCGAGCGATTTTGGACGCGGTTCTTAAGCGCTGGTCGCTCTCTGCGGTTTGAGCTTTGACTACAGGTCGATTCATTTTTTATCCTATTGTGAGCTGAATAAGGAAGGGAAATAGATGTCTCCAATTAACCCTGCTTGCATACTGAGTTTAAACAACGGTCTGTTAGGTTACGAATGCTATCAATGTGGGGGGGCCTTTGTACTGGTTATTTGTATTTTCGCCAATACTGTTTCTTTCTTTTTATCTAGGCAAAGAGGTTTCTGACGGGGAATAAGGATTAGGATGTTAGGACTGATGCTTTTGAATTACTGCTTTTTGATTGATGGAGATATGGGATTTGGGTTTTTTGTTGATTGCGCTCGCTAAGATCTTTTCTTTCGATCTTATGCCTACGTATTCCCGTTTACCGAAACAGGGAAATCAGAGCGTGCGTAGTTCCTCCTATTCTATGGGAGGAAATGGTGTTTTGGTGTCTTGTTCAAAGCCCAAGACGTGAAGCGAAAGGTGGTTTGTATCTTGTTCAAAGCCCAAGATGTGAAGCTGAAAGGTCTATTTGTGTCTTGTTCAAAGCCCAAGACGTGAAGCTGAAAGACCTCGGCTTTAGAGAGAATTTGTCATCTCTAAAGAGGGGAGAAGGAGAATTACTTTAACTGGGATACGCGGATCCGAGCAATGCCATAATTTCCGAAGAAAAGGGTTTTAACCTGAAGGAGAAGACTTTAACTCAGTGTAGAGCAATGCCATCTTTCCTTAGGAATTTCTCATGCTAAAAGAGGGACAGTGGCGTGGATATAGATGATCCAGAGCCTTGCCGCTTACAACGATTAGATAAAGGAAAAGGAGTTGTTGATGTTTGTGTACTGTGAACGAGGCACAACTTTGATGCTAAAAGGTTGATCGGATCAACCAGTGGTTTTCTTATACAAAGCCTAAGAGGAGGCTATTATGTGTCTCGTACAAAGCCCGAGAGAGAGGCTAAAAGGTTTTGACTCAACGGTGGAACCTTTTGGTATCTCGTATAAAGCCCGAGATGGAGGCTATTGGACTCAACAATAGAGTTTTTTTGTATCTCGTACGAAGCCCGAGATGGAGGCGAAAGGGGGATTGACTCAACGAGGGAGTCTCTTTATGTGTCTCGTACAAAGCCCGAGAGAGAGGCTAAACGTTGTTTGACTCCGCTGGGGAGAAACATTTGTACAAAGCCCAAGAGGAGGCTAGGGTGACTGTTTCAGCTGAGTGACAGGTCCAGTATACTGATTTTGAAAGAGAAAATCAGTTCTTATATGAGCAACACTGTACTCATGGATTTGATTCAAGGATCCGGGTTATTTCTTTTTCCTTGAGGAAACGGGAAATCCAAAGGGTATTGAGACTGTCCGAGTCTGCGGGTTTCCTTCCTATTTAACGAAGGGGTCGCTTGAGAATGTCTTTGAGACTCAAGGAAGTTAGACTGTCCGTGTCTAGAGTTTTATCCCTTGTACTATGTTGTGAGAAACAGTAGTAGACTCTATGAAAGGACTGTTCTATGCAGATGACTAAGTTCTGTTCCTATACCTCTAGGAGGTCGTCGGGACAATTTGTACGAAGCCCAAGAGGAGGCTGGAAGCTTTTAAGAAGCCGATCGGTCCTTGTACGAAGCCCAAGAGAAGGATATCATTCCCGGAGGAAGAGATCATTATACGAAGCCTAAGAGGAGGCTGTGAATACTTCTAAGAAGTCGTAGGGTCCTTGAACAATGCCCAAGAGGAGGCGGGGTTGCTTTTAGGAAGCCTGTGGGTCCTTGTATAATGCTCAAGAGGAGGCCGATGCTTTTAAGAAGCCCGTGGGTCTATCATCTCCTTTCCATTAGGAGAGATAACTCTTTCAAAGATAAAAACCACTGGTAAACGTGCGAGGTTTACTATCCAGCGACTTTTAGCTTTTAAAGAGGGTTCCTTAGTTAAGGTCCAAGATTATGACCGTAGTGGGTACCCAAACCCCGAGACATTCAAGGCAAGCTATCCACAAGGAATAGATCAAGTCAGGAAAGTTCGAGAATTTGGAAGAAACTCAAAGATGCCATTCACGGAGAATACATTCATCTTGGGGAGTAGAGCTTCTTGACGATTCCTAAGGAGGACAGCCGAAGAGAAGACTGTATCTGGTGCTCCTATTAGGGATCTAGGCGTCTATCTCTACGAATAAATGAAACGGCGTCACCTAGTTCTAGACGTAGTTGCCGGGGAAACTCGAAATATCTATACTATTATTACACAGTAGATATGAGTTTATGAAAGGAGACTTACAGTGAGCAGCCCCACAATACAGTTTATAATATGAAAGCAGTAAACGAAAGCGATAACCACTTACTCGGTTGGAGTGCTTCCATGCTGTTTGGTTAGTTGTTCAACAAAGAAAGATTGAAAACAACAGTATATTCAAAATCAAAGGAGAAAGTGCTCTGAAAAAGAAAGGTTTGGGGCTTACAGCTCGAGGAGAGGCCCAGGGTTTTATCAGTGAGCGCACTGTTTGAATTTTGTACAGAGGGACTTATACAAGTGACTGGGGCCCAAAATGGTTTTCTGTACAAAGGGATGGGTCTTACACTCTCTCAAGAGGCCCAAAAAGGTTTAAAGGAAAAAGAGTGGGGCTTATAACACGAGGGTAGGCCCAGAATGATATGGTCAAAAAAAGGATTGGGTCTTACACTCTATTAGAGGCCCAAAAAGGTTTAAAGAAAAAGAAATGGGTCTTACTACTCGAGGGTAGGCCCAGGTTTATTCAAAAAAGGCGACGATCGCGCCGTTTACTTGTACAGAGGGACTTATACAATGAATGAGGCCCAAAAAGTTTTTGTACAAGGGGGGATGGGTCTTACACTCTCTCAAGAGGCCCAAGGAGTTTTGAAAATGATTTATGAGGGTTGAATTAATCCAAAACCCTAATTTGTTTTCAAAATGTATTTAATTGAATAAAAATTCAATTAAAATGATCAAAAATTGTTTAACACATGGAAAACAAATTGTGATCTTGGATTAATGCTTCAAAAATTAAGTATTGACCTACAAAATAATTAGAAAGCATTAAAAGTTGCAAAATCAATGTAGAAAAAATATTTAAAATGCCAAAAACAATTAAAATATTAATTCTTTGCAAAAATATCAATTATATGAAATAAATAATATTTTTGGGATTTTTTGATAAAATAAAATATTTTAACATTTTTGTGAATTATTAAAAAAAGAATCAACTCAAAATCATTAAAACTCAGAGAGAAATTAATTTTTGAATCAATTAAACAAAATCACAAAATTCAAATATTTGAATTTCTAAAAATGGCGCCAAGAACAAGCTGAAGAACACGCGCGTGTTCTTGGTTTCTCAGATTTGCATTTTCTATCCAATCTCCATGAATACGTAATCATATCATGCAATCCACATATCATTATGCTCGTCTCAACCTCACGATCATGTTTATGTACTTTATTTTCATTTAAATTAAACATACAACAAGAAATCACGAAGAGACCTCAAGAACCCTAATTTCTGCATGAAGGCTAGGATTTTTGATACACGATTCAAACAATGTAATTAATTGAGGGAAAACATTCCATGCATGATTATGAACATATGGACAAATTATTGTGCGAGGAAATATGCATAGATTGAGAGATGACCAAGCATGTGCTCACCTCTAGGCCGTGACAGCAAGTTCAAAGTGATTTTTGATTTGGAGGTGTTACAGATGGGTTGTGATGATCTGAACAGCTTCCCTACACCCTATGGATTGTGTTTGGATGGTTGGACTTGATTGAAATTGGCTGGATCATTTTGTGATACCTCAGCTGCACTTTGGTTAAAACCTTGAGCAACCAGCTGGTGATTTTGTGAAATTGATGTTTCAGAAGTAATCTAAGTGTTTGATCAGCTCATATGTGATGTATGTGAGGTGTGTGAGTGATTGGTTTGATTGGAATTGCTCTCAAACTCAAAACCCGATAGTGACTTTCCTTAGAAGGCAAAATTGGAGTGAAAGAAGAGATTTTGAGGAAAGCATCTGTTAGATGGCTTTGGTGTACTCAAACTGACCACAATTGAGCTCTATTTATAGTAGAGCAAGTTTGTTTTGCAAGGAATAGTGCATGGCAGCTGCAGCAGGTGTTTCCTCAATGTTGGCCAATGGAAATGAAAGTCTCCTCTAGCCATTGACTAGAGGTTAGGGCACAGAGCTATGGTCCCCTTGGTCTTGGATAAGTTTTGACTGATTTCAGATGAGAATGGGTCAGTCCATGCCACCTTGATGGTTCCATTGAATGCCTCATTCCAAATTTGAAGTCTTGTCCCCATTTTGGCCATTCTAGGTTCAACATGCTATTTCTTGTTCCATGGACTTTGGAGGCTTGGCTCAGTGATTGTCCCCTTTAGATTCAATCCTCTGAGGTGTCCAAGTGGATAGGAGCAATTGAATTTGGCTGATTTTGGCAAATCGACCAAAGTTGCAAATTCTGCCTTGCCTTGACAGATTTTAGCAAGGCAACTTGCCAATGTCATATCTCATGATGTAGGTTGAATTTGGCAATGTTATTGGCCATTTTGGAAAGCTCTTACATGATACAACAACTATTTGAACAAGTTTGGTTTTGATCTCTTTTGATTCCAAGTGAAAAATCCCCCTACATTTGGCAAAAAGTGAGGCAGAATCTGACTTAGTGAAAATTTCACTAAGTGTTGGAAAATATGACTTTTTCACTTTTCAGCCACTTTGATCACTCCATAACTCAAAATCCTTAATGAATTGGAATGACTTGTAGTTGAAGTTTTTGTAGGTGATAATGAGGGCTACAAATCCATCTTTGGATGAGAAAAAATGGCCTTGTGGTTTAGGAGTTATGGTCCTCCAAAGTTGGTACCCTTGCCACTTTATTTTTAACTTAGAAAAATTTCTAAGTTTTATGGTTACCCCTTTTACAAGTTATCTCAATTTTCTTGATTTTTCTTGATGAATGATGATTCAAATCATACATTAACATCATTTTAGGGTTAAAAATCCATTTTGGTGAAAAATCTCAAAAAGTCAAAGTTGACTTTTGTGCATAGTTGACTTTTTATCAGATGAATTCCAAACTGTGCAATTCTTCAGGAAATCATGTCCTTGACCTAAATCAAACTTGATGTACATGTTCCATGGGTGTCATAGGGTATACTCAATCATGTATTAGGGTTTGGGAGCATGTCTAGGTCAAAAGTCAAAGTTACAGTTGACTTTTCCCTTAAAACCCTAATTGTGGTGCAGATGGAATTGAGACTTGTTGCTCAAACTTCTTGGATTAATCCATTGTCCTAAATGGATCAATATGGTATATTAGAGACCCTCAAATCATCTCTTGAGGTCTTGGCTCATGATTTGTCCCAAAAGTCAACTTAGGGGTGAATTAGGTCAAGAAACCCTAATTCCTGATTTTTGATTAATGCATCCCTTGAGGCAAAATTGACTTGATGCATGGGTTCATGAGGTTCCATGAAGTATATTAGGTTATGTTTTGGATCAATGGCTTGTGCCCAGATGAAACTTTTCATTTGGAGGCCCTGGGTGATCAAAACCCTAATTTGGTGACACTGGCGATCTTGAGGCTTGATCCACCTAAAAGGGAGCAACCTTGTGCTTAATCCTTGAAGTGGGAGTCCTTTTGATCCTTTGAGGATGTTTGAGAGATTAGACAAGTTGAAAATCAAGTCATTTCTTGATTGAGCCTTTGTCTAAAGCTCAGAGAGGGCTTGAAACCCTAATCTTGATTATAGTGGATGCTCACCCATCTTTGGGGAGACTAATGGTTCATCCATATTGTGATGATGATTGACACAATGATGGGAAATCTTAGTGGTCAAAATTTGGAGTATGACAGATGCCCCTATTTAATCTTCTTGGACCCGAAGGTGCGAATGACGAAGGTGTTCGGGCATTCGGGGTGCAAGAGGATTAAATATCGGAATACCCGAAATTTTGATGGTGGTTATGAATGGTAGCTTACGCATTCATCTTATTTAGCTAAGCGATGATGCTTAGAAAAGGTAAACTTCCCCTCGATCCTGGTCTCCTACCAAGGAACTGGTCTTAGTTTCTTTTGTCAACTTCCCCTCGTTCTTGGTTTCCTACCAAGGAACTGGTCTTAGTTTCTAATTTAAACTTCCCCTCGTTCTTGGTTTCCTACCAAGGAACTGGTCTTAGTTTCTGATTTAAACTTCCCCTCGATCCTGGTTTCCTACCAAGGAACTGATCTTAGTTTCTGATTTAAACTTCCCCTCGATCCTGGTTTCCTACCAAGGAACTGGTCGTAGTTTCTTTTGTCAATAAACTTTACTGACAAGGGACGCTATTCGTAGCGGCTTTCCTTCAAACTTCTCGCCGAATTTTCCTGGGGAGATGCCATTTGAGTGGAAAAAGTTTTGATGTCAGACTTGCTGGGGAACCCAGTCGTCTGAGTTGTAGAGGTGTACAAACTTCTCTGTTTTGGAGACGCCATTTGTCGATTCTACTGGGGAAAGCGAGTCTCTTGAGAGACTATTTTCGTTTGGGGTTACATCATACTTTCCTCGGGATCTTCCCGGAGAAATGCCATATGATGGGATCCAATTTTGAGGTGCCAATGACCCTCTCATCAGTGGTTTTTCGGAGCAAAACTGGCGTGCTGCCGAATCTCTGATCACGAGGCTTTCTCTGTGGATTTTCCTTAATCCGGGAAAGCAAGGATATCATCTTCAATGGCGAAGAGTGATGTTTATTGAAAGTTTTCTCTGGCTTTTCAGAGGTTCAAGCTATCAAAGTGGTCAAGGACCAACTTCTTTCCAGAATTAAACTGGAAGCGAGGTTGTTCAGACACAGTATTTCCTGACGAGGCAAGAACTGACAACTCGATTGAGAGGACTTCTACCACTAGGGGACAAGACCGACTAGAGTGATAGTGTTGCAATATGAAATGTGAATGCAAACAAAAAATGCATGATGTATGTATGTATATGCTGACAAAACAGACGTGACATACAGACTAATGGATGAACACAATTGGATACTCGGCCATCGCGGGGCGAAGAAGTACCGTTGATTCAAAATAGCAATTCCACCTTGCTTAGGAGAGATAGTCCCGTTGGGAGCTATGCTGATTGGGCTTAGGAGATGAGAACTCGGCCGAGGATGTCAAACGAAACATGGTCTCTGACATTATTGATCCTTCATCCAGGAGTACTGGTCTAGAAGGAGTATCTTGATTCTGTACTTTGAAGTTCGCTTACTTTGGGAGAAGCGATCGATGTTCTTCTGATGTTCAACAGTCAAAAGAAAGGCCATCTTTAATTTAAAAGCAGAAAAAGTTTTAAAAGTAAATTTATTTTTGTTTTATTTCAAGAATCGCTGATTAAGTTTAAACAACACCGTTCTGTAAAGCTAAAACAAGTAAAGAATTACAAACACAAGCACAAGGGCTCAAATTTTATTGATAAGATGGAGATCAGCCAAACGCGTGATTCCAAAGAGTATATACAAAGTTAGAAAATGGTAATTTACAGGGAAAAGGGCTACGTTGAAACATAACGACCACCATCCTTCTACCAACTTTGAGTTCGGGACATCCTGAGCTTCTGTCGAAGATGACCTTTGACGGGAGATTTCCTCCGATGGATGCTGTAACTGCTGCTGAGGGACTTGCCTCTGTTGAACATAGTTACTTGCCATTATCCCTAACTTTTGCCTGGATTGTACAATGAGATTCCCAATCCATCGGGATGATTTTTTTCATGTCTCTAACTTTTGCCTGGACCGCCCTTTCGGGGTTTCAATCCACCGAGACGTTTTTTTTAGGCGAAGTATTTCTTGACTACATCAACATTCATGGGGTAGGCAAATTCTTCTCCGTCCATGGTTGCAAGTCTCAAGGCGCCGCCTGAGAAAGCTTTCGTGACCACATAGGGGCCATCATAATTTAGGGTCCATTTGCCCCGAGAATCAGTGAGAAATGATTGTATTTTCTTGAGGACAAGGTCTCCTTTTCTGAAAACACGAGGTCAGACCTTTTTGTCGAACGCCCTCTTCATTCTCTGTTGATACAACTGACCGTGGCATAGTGCCGTGATTCGCTTCTCTTCGATCAGGTTCAGTTTGTCGTGTCGACTTTGACACCATTCAGCTTTGGTGAGCTTAGCTTCCATTAATACCCGGATTGATGGGATCTCTACTTCTATGGGGAGAACTTCCTCCATGCCATATACTAGAGAGAAAGGGGTTGCCCCTGTTGAAATGCGGACATATGTTTGATAACCGTGAAGAGCAAAGGGTAGCATCTCGTGCCAATCTTTGTAGGTTACAACCATCTTTTGAACGATCTTCTTGATGTTCTTGTTAGCCGCTTCTACCGCTCCGTTCATCTTGGGTCGGTAGGGAGATGAGTTATGGTGTTCGATCTTGAACTCTGCACACAACTCTTTCATCATCTTATTGTTCAAGTTAGATCCATTATCAGTAATGATCTCGCTTGGAACACCATAACGGCAGATGATATTGTTTTTGATAAATCGGACCACCACTTGTCGGGTTACATTGGCGAATGACGCTGCTTCGACCCACTTGGTGAAATAGTCAATGGCTACAAGGATGAACCAATGTCCGTTTGAAGCCTTGGGCTCAATCATGCCAATCATGTCGATTCCCCATATGGAAAAAGGCCACGGGGAAGAAAGAACCTTGAGATGTGATGGTGGTACATGAATTTTGTAGGAGTATTTCTGACACTTGTGACACCTCCTCATGTACTTGTAGCAGTCGGATTCCATTGTCAACCAATAATACCCTGCTCTCAGAATTTTTCTCGCCATTGTGTGTCCGTTGGCATGAGTGCCAAAGGATCCTTCATGAATTTCTTTCATGAGCATGTCTGCTTCTGGTCTGTCGACGCATCGGAGTAAGACCATATCAAAATTTCTCTTATAAAGAGTGTCACCGCTCAGGAAGAAGTTTCCAGCCAATCTTCTGAGGGTTTTCCTGTCTTTTCTGAGTGCCCCAGATGGGTACTCTTGTTTCTGAAGGAAGCATTTGATATCGTGATACCAAGGTCTGTCGTCCATGACTGCTTCAATCGCGAAGATGTAAGCGGGCCGTTCAAGGCGCATGTTGTCGATCTTAGGTATGTCATTCCATCGACCTACACTAATCATGGAAGAGAGAGTGGCTAATGCATCAGCCATGTGATTCTCATCACGAGGGATGTGATGAAACTCGACTCTGTTGAAGAAGGGTAACAACCTCTTTGCATAGTCTTTGTAAGGAATCAATCCTGATTGGTATGTGTTCCAATCTCCTTTTATCTGGTTAATAACCAAGGCTGAATCGCCGTATACGTCCAAGTTTTTGATCCTTAAATCAATCGCCTCTTCGAGACCCATGATACATGCTTCGTATTCGGCCTCGTTGTTTGTACATTTGAACGTAAGTCTGGCAGTGAAAGGAATGTGGGAACCCTGAGGGGTAACAATGATTGCCCCAATTCCGTTTCCATAACGATTGACTGCTCCGTCAAAGATAAGTCCCCACTGGGAACCCGGTTCTGGCCCTTCACTGGGTAGCGGTTCATCGCAATCTTTCATCTTTAGATACATGACATCTTCGTCTGGGAAGTCAAACCCGATTGATTCTTGATCATCAATCGGTTGATGAGCCAAATGATCAGCTAAAATGCTTCCCTTAACGGCTTTCTGAGCGTGGTACTCTATGTCATATTCTGATAGTAACATCTGCCAACGGGCAATCCTTCCCGTAAGAGCAGGTTTTTCGAAGACGTACTTGATTGGATCCATTTCGGAGACCAACCAAGTAGTATGGCGAATCATGTATTGGCGAAGACGTTTGGCTGCCCAAGCCAAAGCGCAACAAGTTTTTTCAAGCATTGTGTACCGAGTCTCGCAGTCGGTGAATTTCTTACTTAGATAGTAAATGGCAGACTCTTTCTGTTTAGTTTCGTCTTGTTGGCCAAGTACACATCCCATTGAGTCCTCTAGGACTGTGAGGTAAATGATCAGTGGTCTTCCTTCCACTGGAGGTGATAGAATCAGAGGATTCAATAGATATTCCTTGATACTGTCGAAGGCGGTTTGGCAATCATCTGACCAAACGCAATCCTGATTCTTTTTGAGTAATTTGAAAATTGGCGCACACGTCGCGGTCATAAGGAATATGAATCTGGAGATGTAGTTCAAACGTCCCAGGAATCCTCTGACTTGTTTTTCAGTTTTCGGAGAAGGCATTTCTTGAATGGCCTTGACCTTGTCAGGATCAACCTCAATTCCTTTCTGGCTGACGATGAACCCTAGTAGTTTCCCTGAACGGACACCGAAGGTGCACTTGTTGGGATTCAAGCGGAGCTTGAATTTTCTTAGACGTTCGAACAATTTTGACAGATGTTCAACGTGTTCATCCTCTGTTCTTGATTTTGCAATCATATCATCAACATACACTTCGATTTCCTTGTGTATCATGTCATGAAATAGAGTAGTCATGGCCCTTTGATAGGTTGCCCCGGCGTTCTTCAAACCGAACGGCATTACCTTGTAATAAAAGGTGCCCCATGGGGTAATGAACGAAGTTTTCTCCATGTCTTTCGGCGCCATTTTGATCTGATTATAGCCCGAGAATCCATCCATGAAGGAGAATACTTTGAACTTTGCTGTGCTGTCAACCAGCATGTCAATGTGTGGTAAAGGAAAGTCGTCCTTTGGACTTGCCTTGTTCAGATCTCTGTAATCAACACACATTCTGACCTTTCCATCCTTTTTGGGAACGGGTACGATGTTGGCTAACCATTGAGGATATTCAGATGTAGCGAGGAAACCCGCGTCAATCTGTTTCTGTACCTCCTCTTTGATTTTGATAGCCATGTCCGGGTGAGTCCGCCTCAACCTTTGCTTTACTGGCGGACATTCCGATCTCAATGGTAAGTGATGTTCCACGATGCTGGTATCCAACCCTGGCATATCCTGATAGGACAAAGCGAATACATCGGGGAATTCTTTGAGAAGCTTTGTCAAACCCTCTCTGGCAGTTGGACTGAGCAGTGCCCCAATCGTGATTTCTTTTCTCTCTTTTTTCGAACCCAAGTTTACCGTTTCCAACGGCTCTTTGTGAGGTTCAATGGACCTTTCCTCTTGTCTGAGTAATCGGGAGATCTCTTCTGGAATTTCGTTGTCAACTTCTTCTTCAGCCCCAAATACCGGGAACTCAAAGTTAGGAGAAGGCATCGGATCGTATGTTTCAACGGGGTGTAAAACAAGCAATCTGCATGACGTGATGATTCGTGTTTAGAAGAGATAGAGAAAATGCAAGTGTGTGCAGTGTTTTGATTTTACTGCTTGTTTTGATTTTAATTGTTTTTAGGATTACCATTTTCTGAAAAAGCAAAAAGAGAAAACAGCAATTATGCGGAAATTACAGAACGACGTTATTTTATTAATGAACAAGTCAACTCTTGAAACTACAGCCCTATAAAACAAAACTCTGTCGCTTTGGGCAAAGCGAAGAGGGAAATTTACAAAAAACGAGCCCTATCAAAACATCCGTTCCACCTGGGCAGGGTGAAAGGTTAAAGATGGCAATTACTTTGACTGTTGAACGACCTTCGGAACCTCGACGACAACCCATTGGCGGCGAACTCCTCGGTGAATCACAAAGTCTGGCACCTTCCTTGATTTGTCTTCAAAAATGACGTTGATTTCCGGTGGAGCAGGATCGTTGGAATCTGTCTCCCAGGCAGAATTGTCGTAGGAGGATTCCTCTGTTGCATTTTGCATAGTATTTGTGCTCTCAGCTGTATCTCCCCATCCAGTCGGCTGGATATCTTCGAGCCTGATACGAGAGCTTTCGGGAGCAGTGTACTTGACCATAAAGTCGTATTTTCCACTTGATTGTCCCAGAGTGTCCCAAACTTCTTTGAAACTGGAGAAGTCATCCCTCTCGATGACGTTGACCTCGGGAAAAGCATAATTGATGAATTCTAGTCCTGCAAACGTTGCGAATTCATCATTATGTTGAGTAATTTCTGAATGACCTGAGTGTTGATCCCATGACATGGTGGGGACACAGGTATTCTGTTCAATGACGCTCAGCTGAGTTTCATTGTTCGGCTGCCTCTCTTGCCCCAAGTTTCCTGGGTAAGGCCGCCACATTGGCAGGCCATCCATCGGGCCATAGTAATTATGGTCTAAGTTATCTTTCATCAGAGTGTCCTCCTCTAATGAATTTGGCGGAGCACGGCATCCTTCCGGATCACAATCTCCGTAGATCATTTCGACATCTGATCTTGGTATAAATCTCGGACTTTCTGTAAGAAAGCAAAAAGGCATAGGCACCTCTTCCTGAGACATATACCCGTCCTTGTTAAGATAGGACTTCCATTCTTCATCCGTGTCAGAGGGATCTTCCTCATTGATAGCATGCACTGCTTGAGACACTGGGTGAAGAAAACCTCCACTGTGGAAGAAGTTTTGAAGGGGATGAAGACTTTCATCGTTGGCAACTGTCTGGGTACAGGTTGCAGAAAAACCAAGACCCTTCTTTGTTTTATTGTCAATAGGAACGACAAGCCGTCCCCATCCTGTCGTATCGGTACTCTCGACCGCTTTGATAGCATCTTTGTATGAAGAAATTGAAGTTCCTTCTTTGAACTGATTGTTCTCACTCACCGACAGTGCTTGGAACTGAGTTCCAATAACCTCCTCGGGTTTCGCACAAGTAGATGATGATAGGTTACTCACAAGCAAGGCTTGTTCCCCACAAACTGTGACAAGTTGGTCGTTCTTGACGAACTTTAGCTTTTGGTGGAGGGTCGAAGTAACCACTCCAGCCTGATGTATCCAAGGTCTTCCTAATAAACAACTGTATGTTGCCCGGATGTCCATGACCTGGAAAGTGATTTGGAAAGTGTGAGGACCAATAGTTATGGGAAGATCAACTTCGCCGATAACTGTTTTTCTGGATCCGTCGAATGCTTTGACGACGACCTCACTTACTCTCATTGGAGGGCTCTTGAATGATAATTGCATCAAAGTGGACTTCGGCATAACATTCAGGGCTGACCCTGTGTCTACCAGTACGTTGGCTAAAGCATCGCCCTGGCAGTTAACTGTAATGTTGAGAGCCATGTTATGACGGCGACCCTCTTTAGGTAATTCTTCATCACTAAATCCCAAATTATTGCAGGAAGTGATGTTAGAGACAATGCTATCGAATTGTCTGATTGTTACATCCTGTTCCACAAAGGCTTGCTCCAAGACTTTCTGTAGAGCCTCTCTGTGTGCTTCTGAACTAAGTAACAGTGATAATACTGAGATCTTTGAAGGAGTCTGTAACAGTTGATCAACAATGTTATATTCACTCCTTTGGATGAGCTTTAGCATCTCATCCTTGTCTTTTGAAAAGTCGGGATTACTAGATTGACCGACTGGCGGATCAGGAATTTCTGCCTGAAGTTCCTTTTCTTTGCTGGATTCTCCAACCCCTCGGTTGAAGATTCGACCGCTCCGTGTTACACGACTGATGTCTGTAATATTCACGACGGAGGGTAATGGAATTTCCTTTCCATTCTCGATTATTGTTGCACCGTATTTGTAAGGGATCACCTTAGCTGATTCATACGGTAGTGGCCCCGGTAGATAGATGACTATGGGACCCTTCTGATTTTTCTGACTATCATAAGTAATCTCGATCCGTTCCTGGTTGGGAACTTTAGATTCGTCAAGTAGAGGAATGATGGCAAAAACATCCATGGTCCTATGATGACCCGAGATTGTGACAACATCCTCGACTTAATTGGCAAGGTAGTTCGGCGTCCAGTTGATGGGTCCAGAACCTGGATATGGACGAATTTCTCCATGATCGACTTAACCCTGAAGAGCTGCTCTCACAAGGTAACACCCTTGGTTACTTTCCGAACAGACGCTACAATTGTCATAGTTGTGTGGAGGCACCTGGCCACGCCCACTTTGAATACAATGTAACCTCACTAGGTTACCTTCCATTGATCGGACATCCTGACTTTGATGACAAGTAGGATTCCTGTTATTGATACTAATCTGCTGAGTATCTTCATCCATGTAGATTGGCATCCACCAGTGATTTAACAAGTGCTGAAGTGCCTCCTGGACAAGGGTATAACCTCGATCGTTTTCGCAACCTGCTTTACAGCTTTGATAGTCATGTGATATTAAGAATTCGAGTCGGACCTGTTCAGCATGTAACTCTACCAGGTTGGTATTCATTACGTGAATATCGAAGATCTGAACCATATTGATCTGATAGGAGTTCCTATCATGGTAGTCTTGGATCCATCCAAGATCCATCTGACACCGGAGGGCCTCTTGTATGAAAGAGCATCCCTGTTTGTTTACCGAGCAAATCAGACAGGAACTGTAATCGTGTCGCGGCAGATTATGATACTGGCTTTGCCTTGAGTACATCGCCACCAAGTTGACATTCATTGAACGGATGTCGTGGTTCTGAATGACGTTGGAATTCGTGTAAACCATGTTAACTCCACGAACTCGGTGCTCTTGGATCCATCCGAGATCCATCTGTTCCTGTAGAGCTGATTGCACTACCGAACATCCTTGGTTATCTTTAGAGCAGATATCACACTGGTGATAGTTATGAGGTGGCACATGGCCATATCCACTCTGTCTACAATGCATCTTGACCAGATTGGTTTTCAACAAGAGTACATCGTGAATTTGATAGACATTGTTAGTCTCTTTCTCAATCAGATTGACTGCAGCTTTCTCATGTTGAGGCAGCGGGTTCGTGAGAACATTAGGATTCGTATCTTTGAAAGATAAGAGCCCGCTCCTAACAAGCTTTTGCACGTCGGATTTGAAATTGAGACAAGTCTCAATGTTATGCCCTGAACCTCCTTGATGATAAGGGCATGCTTGATCCGCCTTAAACCAAAAAGGCGGATTTTCCGGAACTGTAAGAGGAGACTTAGTCTGAATGTGCCCCTTAGCAAGTAATAACGGAAATAATTCTGCGTACAACATGGGTATAGGATCAAACCCTGATGGCCGTGTTGTACGGTTGTTGTTATATGGAGGACGAGCCTGCTGAAGAGGCTGTTGTGTCCTTTGTTGGTCAGGTTGGCTCTGCGCAACCTGAGGTTGATACATAGGAACAGGCGCGGGGCCGATAGCAGGAGTTACAGCTGCCACTGGCTGATAACGTCGCCTTTGCTTTCCGAGAGAGATATTCCCAATATTTTGCTCTTTTTTCTTAGGGAGAGCACCACCGTATTTTTTAGCACCACTCGTTGATCCAGTGTCTTTTACCAAACGTCCTTCTCGGACGGCTTCCTCAAGACGTACACCCATGCCGACCATTTCGGTGAAATCACTGGGCCACTAGCAACCATTCGGTCATAGTAAAACGAGCTCAAGGTCTTTAAGAAGATTTTTGTCATCTCTTTTTCCTCAAGAGGTGGACAAATTTGAGCGGCAATTTCACGCCACCTTTGAGCATACTCCTTAAAGGTTTCCTTGTCTTTTTGTGACATCGATCTGAGTTGATCTCTGTCGGGTGCCATGTCCAAATTGTATTTGTATTGTTGGACGAAGGCAGTGCCAAGATCTCTGAATGTACTGATCGTAGTACGGTTTAAACCCATGTACCATTTGAGCGCGGCACCGGTTAAACTATCCTGGAAGTAGTGAATCAGCAAGTCCTGATTCTCCATCTGAGCTGACATCCGCCGAGCGTACATCACCAGATGGCTCTGAGGGCAAGAGTTACCCTTGTATTTTTCAAAGTCGGGCACTTGGAACTTGTGCGGGACTTTCACATTTGGGACCAAGCAGAGGTCTGCAGCGTCCTTTCCAAATAGATCCTGACCGCGAATGGCTTGCAGCTCTTTCTGCATTTCCAAGAACTGCTCCTGGAATTCATCCATTCTGTCAAACATAGTTTCCTTCTTACCAGAAGGTGTCTGTGGAATCTGTCCTTCTGGGACAGTGTGCACCGCAGGGGGTGGTACCGTGACTACGGCAGTAAGTCTTGGCGCCTCCCGAAGTTTGTAACCTTCAGGAGTCTTCAGCATGCCCCTGGCATCTTCGCTTTCCGGAAGTTTGTAACCTTCAGGCCCAACGGCTTCTGTTGCGATTCCCTGATCTTCAGTGATCGGCGGAACATATCCTTCTGGGATATAGTTAACAGGCATGCCCCACGGACGATCTTTCTGCATCTGATACCTAGGATCATACTTTTCTATGATGGGCGTTGAGGTGATCTCTGAGATCACAGTTCTTTGTAGCTGAGCTTCTGCCATGGCTTGCATGTCGTTACGAAGCTTTCTCATATCCTCTCTCAGAGCGTCGATCTCTTCTTTCAACTCTCTATTTTCTTCCTCAAGATCATCCATCTTTTTCTGACGATTGGCCCGAGTATTATACGAATGAGACAGTTTGACTCTAGAATCGAGACACAAACGTGAGATTCGTAGGTAAGAAGAATACGCGATGTGAGAATGATGAATGCAATGATTATATTAATTGTTCTTTTGGTTTAATCAAAATAAACTTTGACAATTAGATTGCAAATATCAAACAGTGGGGAAACCCCTTTTTATTGAATTCCAAAGGATTACAGAAATGGAAATACAGTAGATTACAAAGTGCAGAGACAGAAACCTAAACTAATGGGTCCCTAATCCTCTTCTTTGACCGGGGCGCTTGGGCCGTTGTCGGGTTGTCATTCCTTTGCCAGGTGAAAGGAGCGAGCAAATTCCTTTGGTCATCTTGATTCTCTACAGCATGCTGCTCCAAAATTTCAATCAGAGCATCTTTCTCTTTTAGTAGTTGTTGTATTTGGATACACTCTACGTCGAGGGTGCGGTACTTGTTCTTCCAATATCTTCTTTCCTTTTGAACTTTGTTGAGAGTAACCTGAAGCCTTTCAGTTTCCGTCATGAAATACATGACAGTTTCCCTCGGTGGAAGAATTCCGTAACGAGGATAAGGTATCTTTAGCTTGAGAGCTTTAGTTTGTACCCAATGGAGATAAGGCTCCACCGAGACACAGTCCGGTTTTCCTAGAGACTCTCGCCCTTTCTTATGAACATGTTTCCAAGCTTGCACTATTTCCATCTTTAGTGCTCTGTCATTTTCTCCTTCTTTGAAGAAAAGACCTTCCAGATGAACACCCAGCGGGATGTGTCTCATCGGGTATCCAAATTGACGAAGAACCAATGTCGGATGATAGTTAATTCCTCCTTTAGTTCCTATGAGGGGTAGGCTGGGGAAGTTTCCACAACGGTCAATGATTCTGATTCCCTCATAAATCCTATTACATCAATCTATATCGGAATTGGTGAGAGACATGATCTTCTGCGACCAACGTAAGACACTCTTGCAATCCCAAAAGGCAGCAGACTTGGACAAGTGAGAGATAAACCATTTGTAGAGCAAAGGTACACAGCATGTGATCTCCCCTCCGCTGTACAAATTTCCCAAGTGTACAGAATGATACGCATCTGCGAGCAAAGTCGGCACAGGGTTTCCAATGAGAAAAACCTTAATAGCGTTGATATCGACGAAATTATTGATGTTAGGAAACAAAAATAACCCGTAGGTGAGCAAGACAAAGATGCTTTCAAAAGCAGTCGTGTTCCCTATACTAGCGAAGTACAGGGCTTTCTTTGTCAAGAACTGGGCTGGCAAACCTTGGATGCCACCCTTAGTGGTCATGTGAGTCCTGACCTCAGACTCGTCCAAATGAATTGCTATTGCAATAGTCTGATTCTTTGGAATTTCTTCCAGTCCAGAAAATGGAGCTCGATCAGTGATATGTAAATCAGTCAGATGAGAATACTCCTCCAGCGTTGGTGCAAGCTGGTAATTCGGGAATGTGAAACAGTGATAAATCGGATCGTAGAACTGAATGAGCGCGTCCATGATCCCCTTAATCACATGGACTCTTAACAGTGGTAGCAAACCACCGTGCTTGGCTCTGAAAGCCTCTGGGTTAATGATCATCCTCGCTAACTTTCTCAAATCCTCTAGCTTCGGAACCTTGAAGGTATACTGGTGAGTTCTCCTTCTACCGAAATCCATAAGTGCAATCCTCTTTCTCTGATATTTGCAATCACAGTCTTAGTTTAATTTAAAAAACAGAGAGACTAGAAGAGAAGTTTTTTGAATGTTTTAATGTTTTATTAAATGGAGGCATGAATGCAGCACACAAAAACATAGAAAAAACATGGGGTCAAAGGGTCGTTGTCATGAAGTCAAGGCTCTACCCATCCCCAAAGGTTTATACTAGGGTGATTTTTGTACCTGTACTCATTATCATCAGCTCCTCCCAGGAAAGCAAGATAACAAGCGGATCGCCAGCGAGTTGTAGAGCAATCTTAGAGTAAGTGCCATTCACCGAGAATAGATCACCAGCCTCAAATGAGGGTAGTATCGCGTAACAACTATTTTCGATAGTTTCCGCACTACGAAAGGGTTTGGCTCCTCAGCTTCTCAGACTTAACAACCGACCCATTGGCTAGAAGAGTGAATGGGTTGCGTTGGTCAGCCTCCACTGAGGTTGATGGTCGACCCCGTCGCCATCACTTATCTTAAGTGTATACTCATTCTCACCACATGCGGCATCACACGCATTCCCAGTAGCAGAAAAATAAACACATATAGCAATTAGGAAAAACAGTATATATATTTGTCCTAATCATCCTAGACTTATAAAGCTAAGAATCCTAAGTTCCTAACAGAAATGGCTCCCCGGCTGAGTTACCACTCTGTAGTTTCTACACAAGGAAAACAGAAAGAAAGAAAAGCCCCACGGTGGGCGCCATTTTTCTGTAGCGAGCGATTTTGGACGCGGTTCTTAAGCGCTGGTCGCTCTCTGCTGTTTGAGCTTTGACTACAGGTCGATTCATTTTTTATCCTATTGTGAGCTGAATAAGGAAGGAAAATAGATGTCTCCAATTAACCCTGCTTGCATACTGAGTTTAAACAGCGGTCTGTTAGGTTACGAATGCTATCAAAGTGGGGGGGCCTTTGTACTGGTTATTTGTATTTTCGCCAATACTGTTTCTTTCTTTTTATCTAGGCAAAGGGGTTTCTGACGGGGAATAAGGATTAGGATGTTAGGACTGATGCTTTTGAATTACTGCTTTTTGATTGATGGAGATATGGGATTTGGGTTTTTTGTTGATTGCGCTCGCTAAGATCTTTTCTTTCGATCTTATGCCTACGTATTCCCGTTTACCGAAACAGGGAAATCAGAGCGTTCGTAGTTCCTCCTATTCTATGGGAGGAAATAGTGTTTTGGTGTCTTGTTCAAAGCCCAAGACGTGAAGCGAAAGGTGGTTTGTATCTTGTTCAAAGCCCAAGATGTGAAGCTGAAAGGTCTATTTGTGTCTTGTTCAAAGCCCAAGACGTGAAGCTGAAAGACCTCGGCTTTAGAGAGAATTTGTCATCTCTAAAGAGGGGAGAAGGAGAATTACTTTAACTGGGATACGCGGATCCGAGCAATGCCATAATTCTGAAGGAAAGGGTTTTAACCTGAAGGAGAAGACTTTAACTCAGTGTAGAGCAATGCCATCTTTCCTTAGGAATTTCTCATGCTAAAAGAGGGACAGTGGCATGGATATAGATGATCCAGAGGCTTGCCGCTTACAGCGATTAGATGAAGTAAAAGGAGTTGTTGATGTTTGTGTACTGTGAACGAGGCACATCTTTGATGCTAAAAGGTTGATCGGATCAACCAGTGGTTTTCTTATACAAAGCCTAAGAGGAGGCTATTATGTGTCTCGTACAAAGCCCGAGAGAGAGGCTAAAAGGTTTTGACTCAACGGTGGAACCTTTTGGTATCTCGTATAAAGCCCGAGATGGAGGCTATTGGACTCAACAATAGAGTTTTTTTGTATCTCTTACGAAGCCCGAGATGGAGGCGAAAGGGGGATTGACTCAACGAGGGAGTCTCTTTATGTGTCTCGTACAAAGCCCGAGAGAGAGGCTAAACGTTGTTTGACTCCGCTGGGGAGAAACATTTGTACAAAGCCTAAGAGGAGGCTAGGGTGACTGTTTCAGTTGAGTGACAGGTCCAGTATACTGATTTTGAAAGAGAAAATCAGTTCTTATATGAGCAACACTGTACTCATCGATTTGATTCAAGGATCCGGGTTATTCCTTTTTACTTGAGGAAACGGGAAATCCAAAGGGTATTGAGACTGTCCGAGTCTGCGGGTTTCCTTCCTATTTAACGAAGGGGTCGCTTGAGAATGTCTTTGAGACTCAAGGAAGTTAGGCTGTCCGTGTCTAGAGTTTTATCCCTTGTACTATGTTGTGAGAAACAGTAGTAGACTCTATGAAAGGACTGTTCTATGCAGATGACTAAGTTCTGTTCCTATACCTCTAGGAGGTCGTCGGGATAATTTGTACGAAGCCCAAGAGGAGGCTGGAAGCTTTTAAGAAGTCGATCGGTCCTTGTACGAAGCCCAAGAGAAGGCTATCATTCCCGGAGGAAGAGATCATTATACGAAGCCTAAGAGGAGGCTGTGAATACTTCTAAGAAGCCGTAGGGTCCTTGAACAATGCCCAAGAGGAGGCGGGGTTGCTTTTAGGAAGCCTGTGGGTCCTTGTATAATGCCCAAGAGGAGGCCGATGCTTTTAAGAAGCCCGTGGGTCTATCATCTCCTTTCCATTAGGAGAGATAACTCTTTTAAAGATAAAAACCACTGGTAAACGTGCGAGGTTTACTATTCAGCGACTTTTAGCTTTTAAAGAGGGTTCCTTAGTTAAGGTCCAAGATTATGACCGTAGTGGGTACCCAAACCCCGAGACATTCAAGGAAAGCTATCCATAAGGAATAGATCAAGTCAGGAAAGTTCGAGAATTTGGAAGAAACTCAAAGATGCCATTCACGGAGAATACATTCATCTTGGGGAGTAGAGCTTCTTGACGATTCCTAAGGAGGACAGCCGAAGAGAAGACTGTATCTGGTGCTCCTATTGGGGATCTAGGCGTCTATCTCTACGAATAAATGAAACGGTGTCACCTAGTTCTAGACGTAGTTGCCGGGGAAACTCGAAATATCTATACTATTATTACAAAGTAGATATGAGTTTATGAAAGGAAACTTACAGTGAGCAGCCCCACAATACAGTTTATAATATGAAAGCAGTAAATGAAAGCGATAACCACTTACTCGGTTGGAGTGCTTCCATGCTGTTTGGTTAGTTGTTCAACAAAGAAAGATTGAAAACAACAGTATATTCAAAATCAAAGGAGAAAGTGCTCTGAAAAAGAAAGGTTTGGGGCTTACAGCTCGAGGAGAGGCCCAGGGTTTTATCAGTGAGCGCACTGTTTAAATTTTGTACAGAGGGACTTATACAAGTGACTGGGGCCCAAAATGGTTTTCTGTACAAAGGGATGGGTCTTACACTCTCTCAAGAGGCCCAAAAAGGTTTAAAGGAAAAAGAGTGGGGCTTATAACACGAGGGTAGGCCCAGAATGATTTGGTCAAAAAAAGGATTGGGTCTTACACTCTATTAGAGGCCCAAAAAGGTTTAAAGAAAAAGAAATGGGTCTTACTACTCGAGGGTAGGCCCAGGTTTATTCAAAAAAGGCGACGATCGCGCCGTTTACTTGTACAGAGGGACTTATATAATGAATGAGGCCCAAAAAGTTTTTGTACAAGGGGGGATGGGTCTTACACTCTCTCAAGAGGCCCAAGGAGTTTTGAAAATGATTTATGAGGGTTGAATTAATCCAAAACCCTAATTTGTTTTCAAAATGTATTTAATTGAATAAAAATTCAATTAAAATGATCAAAAATTGTTTAACACATGGAAAACAAATTGTGATCTTGGATTAATGCTTCAAAAATTAAGTATTGACCTACAAAATAATTAGAAAGCATTAAAAGTTGCAAAATCAATGTAGAAAAAATATTTAAAATGCCAAAAACAATTAAAATATTAATTCTTTGCAAAAATATCAATTATATGAAATAAATAATATTTTTGGGATTTTTTGATAAAATAAAATATTTTAACATTTTTGTGAATTATTAAAAAAAGAATCAACTCAAAATCATTAAAACTCAGAGAGAAATTAATTTTTGAATCAATTAAACAAAATCACAAAATTCAAATATTTGAATTTCTAAAAATGGCGCCAAGAACAAGCTGAAGAACACGCGCGTGTTCTTAGTTTCTCAGATTTGCATTTTCTATCCAATCTCCATGAATACGTAATCATATCATGCAATCCACATATCATTATGCTCGTCTCAACCTCACGATAATGTATACGTACTTTAATTTCATTTAAATTAAACATACAACAAGAAATCACGAAGAGACCTCAAGAACCCTAATTTCTGCATGAAGGCTAGGATTTTTGATACACGATTCAAACAATGCAATTAATTGAGGGAAAACATTCCATGCATGATTATGAACATATGGCCAAATTATTGTGCGAGGAAATATGCATAGATTGAGAGATGACCAAGCATGTGCTCACCTCTAGGCCGTGACAGCAAGTTCAAAGTGATTTTTGATTTGGAGGTGTTACATATGGGTTGTGATGATTTGAACAGCTTCCCTACACCCTATGGATTGTGTTTGGATGGTTGGACTTGATTGAAATTGGCTGGATCATTTTGTGATACCTCAGCTGCACTTTAGTTAAAACCTTGAGCAACCAGCTGGTGATTTTGTGAAATTGATGTTTCAGAAGTAATCTAAGTGTTTGATCAGCTCATATGTGATGTATGTGAGGTGTGTGAGTGATTGGTTTGATTGGAATTGCTCTCAAACTCAAAACCCGATAGTGACTTGCCTTAGAAGGCAAAATTGGAGTGAAAGAAGAGATTTTGAGGAAAGCATCTGTTAGATGGCTTTGGTGTACTCAAACTGACCACAATTGAGCTCTATTTATAGTAGAGCAAGTTTGTTTTGCAAGGAATAGTGCATGGCAGCTGCAGCAGGTGTTTCCTCAATGTTGGACAATGGAAATGAAAGTCTCCTCTAGCCATTGACTAGAGGTTAGGGCACAGAGCTATGGTCCCCTTGGTCTTGGATAAGTTTTGACTGATTTCAGATGAGAATGACTCAGTCCATGCCACCTTGATGGTTCCATTGAATGCCTCATTCCAAATTTGAAGTCTTGTCCCCATTTTGGCCATTCTAGGTTCAACATGCTATTTCTTGTTTCATGGACTTTGGAGGCTTGGCTCAGTGATTGTCCCCTTTAGATTCAATCCTCTGAGGTGTCCAAGTGGATAGGAGCAATTGAATTTGGCTGATTTTGGCAAATCGACCAAAGTTGCAAATTCTGCCTTGCCTTGACAGATTTTAGCAAGGCAACTTGCCAATGTCATATCTCATGATGTAGGTTGAAATTGGCAATGTTCTTGGCCATTTTGGAAAGCTCTTACATGATACAACAACTGTTTGAACAAGTTTGGTTTTGATCTCTTTTGATTCCAAGTGAAAAATCCCCCTACATTTGGCAAAAAGTGAGGCAGAATCTGACTTAGTGAAAATTTCACTAAGTGTTGGAAAAAATGACTTTTTCACTTTTCAGCTACTTTGATCACTCCATAACTCAAAATCCTTAATGAATTGGAATGACTTGTAGTTGAAGTTTTTGTAGGTGATAATGAGGGCTACAAATCCATCTTTGGATGAGAAAAAATGGCCTTGTGGTTTAGGAGTTATGGTCCTCCAAAGTTGGTACCCTTGCCACTTTATTTTTAACTTAAAAAAATTTCTAAGTTTTATGGTTACCCCTTTTACAAGTTATCTCACTTTTCTTGACTTTTCTTGATGAATGATGATTCAAATCATACATTAACATCATTTTAGGGTTAAAAATCCATTTTGGTGAAAAATCTCAAAAAGTCAAAGTTGACTTTTGTGCATAGTTGACTTTTTATCAGATGAATTCCAAACTGTGCAATTCTTCAGGAAATCATGTCCTTGACCTAAATAAAACTTGATGGACATGTTCCATGGGTGTCATAGGGTATACTCAATCATGTATTAGGGTTTGGGAGCATGTCTAGGTCAAAAGTCAAAGTTACAGTTGACTTTTCCCTTAAAACCCTAATTGTGGTGTAGATGGAATTGAGACTTGTTGCTCAAACTTCTTGGATTAATCCATTGTCCCAAATGGATCAATATGGTTTATTAGAGACCCTCAAATCATCTCTTGAGGTCTTGGCTCATGATTTGTCCCAAAAGTCAACTTAGGGGTGAATTAGGTCAAGAAACCCTAATTCCTGATTTTTGATGAATGCATCCCTTGAGGCAAAATTGACTTGATGCATGGGTTCATGAGATTCCATGAAGTATATTAGGTTATGTTTTGGATCAATGGCTTGTGCCCAGATGAAACTTTTCATCTGGAGGCCCTGGGTGATCAAAACCCTAATTTGGTGACACTGGCGATCTTGAGGCTTGATCCACCTAAAAGGGAGCAACCTTGTGCTTAATCCTTGAAGTGGGAGTCCTTTTGATCCTTTGAGGATGTTTGAGAGATTAGACAAGTTGAAAATCAAGTCATTTCTTGATTGAGCCTTTGTCTAAAGCTCAGAGAGGGCTTGAAACCCTAATCTTGATTATAGTGGATGCTCACCCATCTTTGGGGAGACTAATGGTTCATCCATATTGTGATGATGATTGACACAATGATGGGAAATCTTAGTGGTCAAAATTTGGGGTATGACATATTCATATAAACAACACAAACAACAGATTCAACATAATAAAATCCAGTTAGAACAAGAATGTTGGTACTCCGCGCGTATATAAACAATGAAAAGCCACCTCACAAAAAGGTTGGGAACTAAAGTGATTCACAATAGAATAAGTATACAAAAGAATGGATGACATGAAAGTTTGTAAAATGCCTAAGTATCATGAATATGCTAAAGTATAGAAAACGATAAATACATACCTCGGACGTGTACAAAACTTAACAAGATCATTACCACGCATTCGCAAGTTGAAACGATAAAAAATGGAACATCACCAAAAGTTCCTCAAGCAACTCAAAACAAGCTCATTGACAAACACAAAGACCATTAATATAAACAAACTAAAAAAAACCGGTAGAAAATTCATTAAACAAGTTGTAAAGTGAAGATTTGAGAATTTACGAAAAATCCGAGTACAACTTGTTTAATGAATACTCACCACACTACCTAAACTAAACAACAACAAAAGAAAAGAAAACACCATGCTTGTTTTACGTCATAAGCTCGACGCCTTTACGGTGCTTAGCTAGCAACTTCCTTCCTTCATGCCATAGTGATGCCTCACCGCGCAAACCAAAAGCAAGTGACCTAACCAAACACTTAAACAAACGTTAAAATATACAAGTATAAATATAAACAAGTGAAAATATACAATATGTACGATATCTACAAAACTCAAAAATAACGAAACTATCGCAATGCAAGAACAATAAAAACCAATCCCCGACAACGGCGCCATTTTGTTAGTAGCGGTATAGCGGCAAGCAACAAGAGTTTTGAAAGTATTTTTCTGGGAATTATCGTGTCCACAGAGATCGGTGCTACTGAATTGCCATTCGACAATATCAATGTTAATGAGTTTGGTTTTAAAATGGTTTAAAGCGTAAAAACAGAAAAGTAAATAAAAACATAAAAACAATTCATTCTTCAACAAGACGAACTTATCAAGCATACATATAATCCACTCGTCACAAACATAAATTTACCGACCAATTATACTCCACCTGCAATACTCGTCAAAATCATCCAGCATCACTCACAACAATGTCCATCTCTGGCACACTGAGCTGAGAGACAACCGTATTACTCTCTTCATCACTCTCGCGCACGAAGCCTCGAAACACGGAAGTCATTAAGTTCCGACACCAAAAAGATTATCATCTAAATCTATCTCTAGCATCTAAACAATAGATATTCATCCCTAACCAAGATTTGTGATGTTTATCTCTAACACAACACAAATCCAAACATAAATGCAAAAAGATCAAGGAAGACATCGATAATGATTTGTAAAGCAAATTTCATATAATATTAAGATCAACAAAGATACATATGTTCATAGTAACTATACAATACCCAACAAAAAGAAATTACAAAGAGAAGAGAGAAGAGGAACCAAACATTTCTTGGTTTGTCAACACCAATCGACGAGAGATTCGACTCCGGATCATCCAAATGCAAGCTCCAATGATGTTTTCTAAGCTAATCTACAAGAAAAATGAAGATTGATGGAGTTGGGAGCAAAAAATACCCAAAACCATCCCTAAAAATGTGTTTTTCCCCATATTTGATGTTTCTGTCCGCCCAGTTTTGCCCGACGGAATTTTGGGGCGCCCGGCGGTGAAAGGCGGTTTATTTTTGCAAGTTCCAGCGCTGTTTTGCCCGACGGAATTATGGTTTCGCCCGGCGCTTCACAGGCGAAGCCTCATCCTTGTTTCCTCCAATTTTCCAGCCAAGTTCCAGAATTGTGACACTGCTTCTCCTCTTGATTTCGCCCAGCACAATTTACATCGCCCGGCGCAGTAGGGGTGCAGCACACCAGAAAATTCTGCACTGTTTTATTCGTAACTTTTGAACTGTAACTCCGATTGACGCACGGTTTGAAGCGTTGGAAAGCTTATTCAATGCTCTTTATGAATATGGCAAGATCCCATTGCTGAAATACCTGTAAAAATGAGAGAAAATCAATTAAACTCATTGATATTTACACTATAACGCAATATATACACTATAACGTAAAGTAAACGCATTTACAAACAAAGCGGGGTTTATTCGTATGATATTTAACAAAAAGTATCAATAAGTGCAACAAAACTTATATACAAAAATAGGTACATTTTGCACTTATCAGTTTTTCGCTCTCCCTTTGCTCTAATTTTCTCTTCCTTCGCTCTCCCTTTAACCTCCAATCGCCTCCGTTCGCCGCCGCAGACAGCCGCACCAGAACCCTACCAGAAGTACTTTTTGAAGTAAGTTCTCTCTTTTCCCTCTTTTGTTTGCATTTGTAGGGTGATTTTTAAGGTGAAATGATGAAGTTCCCATGGAAATCATGAAATATTCGGTGAAAACGGCGAAATTTCATAGTTTATCTGTTGAATCTCGCGGGGAGAGACGATGAAATCCCCGAGGACATGAAGAATGCCCCGGGGTCGTGGGATGAACGTCTCTCAGTTCTTTTTGTTGAATCTCCCAGGGATAAATGGTGAAATCCCCGGGGAAATGCAGAATGTCACGGGGACGTGGGTTGAATATCTCGGGGTGCTCCTGCGGACCTGAGGACGGTCGCGTTCCCCGCAGTGTTTTAAAAACCGGACCGGACCGGCCGGTCGGACCGGTTGGACCGGGAACCGGCCGGGTTCACTTGTTCGATCGACCATGTCTTCGAACCGGTGGGAACCGGTGTGAACCGGTGCGAACCGGGAAAACCGGCGGTTTTCGCAAACCGGCGGTTCAACTGCTTATTTTAAAAAAAAAAATTTAATTTTTTTTTAAAATTTTTTTTAATTTTTTTTAAAATTTTTTTTTACTCAAATACATAGGAACTTTTCTCCAAGAATAATAGTGATCACTCATTTGATTCAAGTGATACACAAATTAAGTTTCGTAATATCCACAAAACTATTTTTACTATTTTGTATTTATATTGATTGAAAAACCATCATACAAATATTTGTATAGAAATTTAAGAACACAGATTAAAAAACTAAATATAATATAATTTTAGACTTACCTGATTTCCATTATATATATAGACTTGGAAAATTTATTATTTAGAATAATGTTAATATTTGTATTGTTTTAATTATTAACATTAAAACTGATTTTCTATTAACATTAAAACTATGAATTTAAATTAAACTCTGTTTAATTTAGACTCTGTTTAAAATTTACAATTAGACTCTGTTTAAAATTTGAATTTAAATTATGAACCTGTGAATTTATGATATGATAATTTCAAAAAATTTAAGTGCTAGTTATATTTTTTAGAGACTGAATCATCCGGTTCGATCGATTTTATCGATTTTATGCCTATTATAATGACAGGTTTATTCAACCGAGTTATCCGGTTTAATCCGGTTTGGTCATGCGGTTCGACCAATGACCCAGTGGTTCGACCGATAAACCAGTGACCCAGTACCCTCACCGGTTTGATGACCGGTCCGGTTTTTAAAACACTGGTTCCCCGACGTTCCCTCCTCACCCTTTCACTTGATCAACAGTGGAAGGGGTGGATTTGATATGGGTCATCGAATTCACCGTTTCCTTCTGCTTTTCAGGTAAATGGACGTGTTGCAAGTGGTTGTGGGGTCTTTGGATATCTACGACGGGCCTAGTTCACCTATGGCAGAGACATCCAGTGCCGGGGAGAGGACGCCCGACGATTGGGCCTGCGAGGAGGCCGTGAACATGATGTCCGAGTTCGTCGACCTGGATGAAGAGGGAATATTTTGCACTGTCGAGCACCGCCTTATCGGCTCCCCGAAGTCGTGGAACGTGTTTAGGCCTCTGCCACACCATCGGATCTGCTCGACGTACAGCAGGATGCGGTTCCCCGTCTACTAGTTTATGTTCGACGAGGCGGGGTGGCGTCTGCCTTTCACGGACTTCCAGCAGGCCGTATTTATCTGGCTGCGTTTGGCCCCCTCTCAACTCCACCCCAAATCTCTTGCATTTATTAGGGCCTTCAAGCTGGTATGCAAGTATCTGAAGATCGGGGCGACTGTGCCCTTGTTTTTCCGTATTTTCCACCTTTAGCGACAGGCCGCGGACGGTAGGCACGGTTGGGTGTCCTTCAAATAGGTGAACAACCTGTTTCACACGTATATGGACTCCGTGCGAAATTTCAAGTACCGGTATTACCTCGTGAGGTCGGTCACACATGAGGCAGTGAATACTATGTACACTCGGGTCGTCAAACAGGTGGGCGGACGGCGAGAGGAGACCCTTGTGCCTAAGTTCCCGCTGTTCTGGACTGAAAAACACTTTAAGAGGGGAACAGACAGCTATATCGTCAGCCCCGACAAACTTTGTGAAGGGGATCGCTTGGCTCACGAGGCCATTGTTAAGTTCGTCAGTGGTTTTAACAAGGCAAAGCTCGTGACGCCAAACGGGGACTTCGTTCGGGGTGATGACGGGCAGGTCTTGACGAGGCGTCGAGTGATCAATACTAGGGCTCTTCTCGAGATGTTTTCTGACGAGAAGGCCCTCGAGTTGTTAGGTGGGGGTGGTCTCCCCGACATGTCCTTCCTTTTACCTTTCTTTTCGAACTACTAACCTCTTTGTTTTCTTTGCAGATAAGATGTCGAATGCTGAGGAGCGCTTCAAGAAGCTGAAGGCC
This sequence comes from Lathyrus tuberosus, assembly GCA_022829125.1. Taxonomy (NCBI): domain Eukaryota; kingdom Viridiplantae; phylum Streptophyta; class Magnoliopsida; order Fabales; family Fabaceae; genus Lathyrus; species Lathyrus tuberosus. The sequence continues at coordinate 17,346,231 of JALAZF010000013.1, read as the reverse complement.
AACCGTGCTGCGAAGAAAGGAGGCAAGAGTCGTGTTGACCAACTCCGAGTGCAGATGTCCGTTCCCGCCCCGACACCTGGGGCTTCCTCTAGCTTTCACCAGGGTAGTGACTCTTTCAGCCCCCAAAACTCTCCGAAGAGGCAAAGGCTTGCAGACACGGTGGACATCGACCTTACCGAGCACGAGAGTCCCCCTGCCGTGAAATTTGTGCTCCCGCCTTGTCACACAAGAACAATTCGCTATGCGTGGGTGGCTCTGAAACTCAGGCCATCTTAAGCGTCGATAAGGTTTCTCGACGGAGGATGTTGGTGGAGGACGTGTCTGCCGTGATGCGGGTTTGCGCGGCCGCCTTGGTTCTAAACGACGAGGCGTGCCCCGCAAGCGAGCTGAACAGGTTGCGGGAGAGTTTTCAATCCATCTCGGCTGAAATGGAGAAGGTGGGTAAGGAGTTGGCTGACTGTAAAAGCCAGAACCAGGCCCAACTCGAGCTTCAACAGAAACTGGAGGAAAAGCTGAAGAGTGCCGAGGAGGAGCGAAAACGTCTAGCCGGTGTCGAGGAGGAGAGGGATCGTCTCTTGGCGAGGAACGCTGAATTAAAGGAGGTTGTCCGCCCCACTGAGGAGGAAACTGAAGAGGATAGGTTGTTGACTTCGCGGGCCGCGCTGATAGCGAAGCTCCGTGAAGCCGAGGAAGACAATCTCATGGTGGCGGGCATAGGTTCAAGAACGTGGTGGAGCAGCTTAGGGTCCTCTACCCCGAACTTTCGACCGAGGGGATTGACCCTGACTACGAGGTGGTCGATGGTCAGATCGTGCAACCGATGAGAGTCGACGAGGTCCATGATCCCGAGCAGCCTGAAGCGACTGCCGCTGAGTAGGATTTTCTCCCCGTTCTGTTCGGCCTGTGAGCCATTTTTACTTATTGTGATATTTCTGCCCGGCCTGCGTGCCAGGGGCTTTTCGACCTTTGATTGTAATATTTGTACATTGGGCTTCTGCCCGTTTTAATGTACCTTTGTTTATCTACTAGTATTGTTTGCATGGTTTTAATTGTGTGTGATGTTAATGCATTTGCTATACTTTGTTTTTTGTCTAAGTATTAAAGACTTTGGGATTGCTCGACCTTGATAGTCCCTGACTGCGTGGAGAGCTAGTCGGGTGGTCGGAGATGTATTCCGACCTTCAACAAGGCTAAGGGCTCGGTCGAGGTCTTAGCTTCCCATCGCGAGCTGGGTGTTCTGCCTGATTGATACAACGATGGCGGAGCTCGGTCGAGGTATCCTCGTCGAATCAAAGTCCTCACGCATACACAACACAGTCTTCGATCATCGTGTTCTGTCTAGGAGTGTCGCGCTCGTACCTTAGCGCGTCCCCGTAGTCGCGGTGCTAGTGCGTCGCGGGTAGTGCTTAACTGTAATATTGTTTTAGCTTTTCAGCGTTCCACGGTCGAGCAAGTTCTTCCCCGTGTATATTTTTGAGGAAATAGGCTCCTGTCCCCATTTTCGCGCGGACGCGGAACGGGCCCTCCCAGTTCGCGGCGAGTTTGCCTTCTCGCGAGTCTTTTTGGTTCTTTCGTAGGACGAGGGTGCCTACCTGAAAATCACGTTTAATAACTTTGTCGTTATAACGTAGTGTTATTTTATGCTTAAACGAAGCTTCTTAGAGAGAAGCGCCCGAACATATCTCCTCGACAAAATCGAGCTCTTCCCTCAAGGCTTCGTCGTTTGCGTCCCCGTCGAGGGGGGCTTATGTCCTCCTCGAGGGTTCCCTGATCTCCACGGGGATCACCGCTTCAGTTCCACAGGTCAAATGGAAGGGGGTCTCCCCGGTTGTGGAGTGTGGGGTCGTCCGGTAGGCCCAGAGGACGTTGTGTAGCTCCTCGACCCACCGTTGCTTGGCATTGCCTAGTCGATGTCTTAATCCTCGGAGGATCACCCTGTTCTCCGCCTCAGCCTGTCCGTTCGTTTGAGGGTGTTCGACCGACGTGAAGTGTTGTTTCGTGCCTAGTTTTGCGACGAAGTCTTGGAAGTTCCTGTCAGTGAACTGTGTTCCGTTGTCGGTGACGATAGCTTGGGGCACGCCGAACCGGACAAGGATATTTCTTTTGTAAAAACGTAGTATGTTGAAAGCCGTGATTTTGGCCAATGCTTCTGCCTCAATCCACTTCGTGAAGTAGTCCACCCCGACGATGAGGTATTTGTTTTGATACGACCCCTGGACGAAAGGTCTGAGGATACCCATTCCCCACCACGCAAACGGCCTTGGGGAGGACAGCGGATTGAGCTCGTTAGGAGGAGCGAGGTGCATATCCCCGTGTCATTGGCATCTGTCGCACTTCTTGACATGTTCCTTGGCGTCCTGTTGTATGGTGGCCCAGTAATACCCTGCTCGAAGCACCTTACGGGCTAACGATCGCCTGCCGAGGTGCTGTGCATTGATTCCCTCATGGATCTCCTGGAGTATACCGGGGACCTTGGTCTCCTCGACACACTTGAGGAGGGGAACAGAGAACCCTCATCGGTATAGCTTATCCTCGACTATAGTGTACGAGCACGCCCGCCTCTTGACCATTCCTGCTTCTTTGGGATCTTCGGGCAGTTTGCCTGTCATGAGGTATTCGTATACTGGGGTCATCCAGCAGTTGCTGTCCCCGATGGCATTGATGTCCGAAACTATGGCCGGTTTGTCGATGCTCGGGCGGGAAAACACTTCTTGTATGACGAATTTGTTCCCGCCTTTCTTCTTTGTGCTCCCCAATTTGGACAAGACATCTGCTCGGACATTGTGCTCGCGGGGGATGTGAGTTACTTCCGCGGAGGTGAACTTTTTCATCTTTTCTTTTACCAAGGCCAAGTATTCTATGAGGCTGTCGTTCTTGGCTTGGTACTCTCCTCAGATCTGCGAGGCCACGAGCTGGGAGTCGGTGAAAAGTTTGACCTCCATGGCGCCGAGGTCCTCGGCCAGCCGGAGTCCTGCGAGGAAGGCCTCGTATTCGGCTTGGTTGTTCGATGCCGGGAAGGATAGTTCGAGGGATACCTTGATCAGGATGCCTTCCTCACTTTCGAGGATGATGCCTACCCCGCTTCCCTTCAGGCTGGATGCTTCGTCGACATAGATCGTTCATTTCTATGACCCGTTGGTCGAAGGTTTCGGGACGGTCATTTTTGCTACAAAGTCGGCCAATACCTGTGCCTTCAGGGGTTTCCTCCCTTCGTATTGGATGTCAAACTCGGCGAGCTCGAGTGACCACCTGAGCATCCTCCCCGCCATGTCCGGTCGTCCGAGGAGCTGCCTTATAGGTTGTTCGATCCTTACGACGACGGTGTGGGCGAGGAAGTAGTGGCGTAGCCTCCTGGCCGCGGTGATGAGGCTCAGGGCGACTTTCTCAATATGATGATATCTGAGCTCCGGGCCTTGGAGGGCTTTGCTCGTGAAGTAAACTGGCTTCTGCCCGTCCGGGGTTTCCCGAATAAGGACGACGCTGACTGCTTCACTCGTGATTGTAAGATACAAGAAGAGTGTCTCCCCACTCTCAGGCCGTGAGAGGACCGGGGGCTGTGATAGGACTTATTTTAAGTGGACGAGCGTCTGCTCGCATTCCTCGCTCCACTCAAACTCCGCCTTTTGTCGAAGAAGTTTGAAAAATGGAAGTGGCTATTGTGCGGATTTGGTGACGAAGCGGGAGAGGGCGGTGAACATCCCGTTCAACGATTGTATCGACTTCTTTGAGTCCGGAGTAGGGAGCTCGGAGAAAGCCCTACACTTGTCGGGGTTAGCCTCGATTCCTCGTTCTGTGAGGTAAAACCCGAGGAACTTACCTGCCCGAACGCCGAAGGTGCACTTGTCGGGGTTAAACCTCATGCAACATCTCCTCGCCGTGTCGAACACCTTCTTGAGGTGCGCGGCGTGGTCGACTTCTTCTGCGGATTTGACGATCACGTCATCCATGTAGACCTCGAGCATGTCGCCGATTTCATCCCGAAAAACCTTGTTCATCATCCATTGGTAGGTCGCACCGGCGTTCTTCAGACCGAAGGGCATCACGTTGTAGTAGTAGTTGCCCGACGCGGTCATGAGGGCCGTGTGTTGTTTGTCGACCTTGTCCATGGGAATTTGATTGTATCTTGAGTAAGCATCCATGAAGGATAGTAGTTTGTAACCTGCAGAATTGTTGACCAGTTGGTCGATGTTAGGCAAGGGATAACAGTCTTTTGGGCAAGCCCGGTTAAGATCAGTATAATCAATGCACATTCTCCATTTTCCATTATTCTTTTTAACAAGTACAACGTTGGATAACCAGGTCGTGTATTTGGCCTCCGAAATAAAATTTTCCTCTAGGAGGTCTTTTACAGCTTTTTCAGCAGCCTCCGCTTTTTCGGGAGACTACTTACGCCTACGTTGTACTATGGTCCTAGCGGCCGAATCTACTGCGAGCTGATGACAAGCCACCTCGGGGTCGAGGCCAGGCATCTCGGACGCGCTCCACGCGAAGAGTTCAATGTCCTCCCTTAGACATGCCTTCAGCTGTTCCTTTGCCAGGCCAGGGATCCCGGTGCCAATCGTCACGTTGCGATCTGGATCATCCCCGAGGACCACGAGCTCAAAGTCTCCGTCTGGGATGGGCGCGTTGGATAGAGAGGCCGCCCATTGTTCTCTGCCTGGAGGTCGAGGTCTTCTGCCCCGTCTTCATCGGGTCCGTCCGGGAACCTGCTGTCGAGATCGACCGCGTTGACGCGCGGGAGAGGTACCTATTCGGCGTCCTGGGGTGGCCTGGCCACGGTCTTGGGTTTGGGGTCGATGGAACTTAGGCCTTTGATGGCGGCGTCGAAGCACCTTCTGGCCACGTTGATTTCCCCGTGCATCATCACTACTCGTCCCCTGGTCATGTAGTACTTCATTTTGAGGTGGACCGTTGATGGTACCGCCGTAAGTTCAGCCAGGGTGGTCCTCCCGAGGATGTAGTTGTAAAGGGACGGGCATTCGACCACCAGGAAACGGATCTTCACCTGTCGGGCAGTGTCTTCGGCCCCGAATGTAACCATTAGCTCCACGTAACCTCATGGTATGGTGGTGGTTCCATTGAACCCCTGTAGATCTGAACCGACGTACGGGGTTAGATGCCTCTCGTCGAGCTGAAGGGTCCCGAACAGATGAGCATACATGATGTCGACCTAACTCCCCTAGTCAACTAGGATCCTTCAAGCGTCAAAGTTCGCCATCTGCGCCCTGATCAGGAGGGGAATAGTGGCATTTGGTGCTCCCCCGGGGAGTTCCTCGAGGTAGAAGGTGATGGGGTTGGAGTTTCCCCGCACTTTCTCGAGAGTGGTTGCCTTCGCCGACGTTGCAGATTCCAGGTCGTCAAATTTCCACTTGATCGATCCGACAGACAACTTCTCTGGACCTCCCCCGGAGATGACCATCGCCCCGGGGAAGCTTTCCCAGGTGCTACGGGCAGTAACGGGGTCCTCGTGGGGGAATGTCGCCCACATGTTGCGAATTGCTTCTTGTCCTTCAATGATTGGGGGGACAAAGAAGTCTTCCGGTCGGGTGACACTGAGGGCGACTTGAAGGCGACTCTCGTCGGGAGGAGGCGTCGTCTCCTCGACGTTCTGGGCTTCCCGGGAGTTGGGACGAGGAGTATCATTCTTCTGGGCATATTTCTTCAAGTGCCCCTCCTTGATCAGAATTTCAATCGCATCTTTGAGATGGATGCAGTCTTCTGTCACATGCCCGTGACTCCGGTGGAATCTACAGTATTTTAACTTGTCGACGTTTGATTTGGGGGCAGTGGGCTTCAGAAAGCGGACTCCTCCCTTCACAAATTCTGAGTTCTGGCACTCGGAGAGGATACGCGCGTGGGGAGCGTTGAGTGGGGTGTACTCGGTGAATCGGCTATCTGGTCCGCGCGGTTCACGTGGATCACGGGGGCAATTTTCTTTCTTCCTTTCTCCTCCCCGCCGGGAGGGAGAGTTTTCATCTCTGTGGCCGCGGGGGCCTTCTTTGCACCTCGACTCAAGGGCGATCTGCGCTGCCTCGGATTCCTCGAGCTCGATATACAACTGAGCTCGTTGTAGGAGGTCCTCGAGACGGCGGGGTCTACGGACTTGGCAAAATCAGATCCAGAACGCAGTCCATGGATGATTAAATACTTCTTCATATCGTCGGTCGTATGGACCTCGACAGCTTCTCTGTTGAATCTCTCGATGTAATTTCGGAGGGGTTCGTTCTTCCCCTGGAAGATGCTTTCTAAGGCAGCTTTCGTCTTCGGGTGTCGCCGAGACGCAGTAAAGTGTTTGGTGAAGCGTCGTCTTAGCTGCTTCTAGGACGTGATCGACCCAGGTTCCAGACCCTTGTACCAAGTCATCGCGCCTTTCCGCAAGGTGGTGGGGAAAAGCCTGCACCTGATGGCTTCTCTGACGTTTTGGAAGTCGAGCATTGCTTCAAAATTCTCGATGTGATCATCGAGGTTGGAGAGACCGTCGTAGGTCCCCAGCGGTGGAGGTTTCTCCATGCCCGCGGGGATTGGGGCATTCATGATCTCCCACGACAGCGGGGTCCTCTGGTCGTCATCGTCACTTCCTGTCGGGGATACCGAAGGGGATCGTTGATGTCGTGGAGGCGAATTACTTGAGCGGTGTCTCGGCCTCTCTTCGATCTGCTTGGACTTCTTGGTAGTGGTGGAGGCCCTGGGTTCCTTCCGAGGCGGGGAACGAGGGCGTTTCTGGGAGATCGTCGGTTGGGGCGCTCGAGACGTGGTCGACGACCCTCGCGTACCGGCGAGGGGGTTCGAGATTCGTCTGAAGGAGTCCTTCGCGGGGAAGGGGAACAACGAGGCGACGCTGGACGATGATGTCTTCACGGGGAAGATCGTCGTGCCCGCCCTTGCTCCAGCGCTTCAATTCTGGTATTCTGGTGCATAATCAGCTGATTGGTCTGGTTGATCAAGGCAAACAGGGCCACGGTGCTCGCGTCTGCGTTGGGTGGAGGAGCAACTGGCTAAAAAACGGCCTACTGATCGTCTTGGTGGGCGGCGTGGTAAGCCACGTCTTGGGAGTCTGGGGAGGCGGTTTGGCCGTCTCTTACGTCGCCTTCTTCGACGTGGAGGGCAGCAGCGTCTTCACGGTGGTTCTCGTTCTCGAGTTGCGCGAGGACGGTGTCCAGAGCTTTGGTAGCAGACGGATTTCCGGCCATGACGGTGATGAATGAGAGTTGCTTTGGTTTAATGGAGGAAAAACAGGGAAGCAAAGGGTTCCCACAGACGGCGCCACTGATCGTACCTGGATCAGACAGTTTCTGTGGCCAACAACGTCGTCTGGGCTTCAGCTCCGGTGCGGTTGAAAGACGGCCGGGGGGGGGGGGGGTGGTGTATCTGCAAGGTACTCCGACGCTCAAGTAAGGTGACTGTCAGAGAATAGCAAGTACATAGATGAGAGTGAAAGTGAACGTAACCTGACCCTCTCAAGTGAGAGGGTATTTATAGAGAGCCCCCAGCGCGGGGCCAACGGTTACTTGCATTGGGCTGGATAGCCAGGCCCAATTCAAGTAACTGCCAGGGCTTACGTGGCGTAGTGAAGACCAGCACGTGGTCTTCGCCCCGAGATAACCGTTCCTAGATCTCCGGAATTAGGGAAGACCGATTCCATCGGGAGTGGGGTGGCTACATGAGAACATGTCCTCGCGGGGAGGAGTCTTGTATGTCGGGGAGAGACGTGTCCTCGCGGGAAGGACTGGCTTGCGGGGCGAAGATGGCTCCTCCCGGGGAGGAGCACATGGGCGTCGAGGAGAGGCGAGCCCGGGAGCTTAGGACCTGCACCCGACGGCCAACCGAGGGTGCCGTACACCTTCGAGGTTAGGCGTATGCCCGACATGTGGAGGTGGGCCCGTGCTCGACAGTGATATTGTTAGGAGCCCTTATTGGGCCGTTCCTGTCCTTGTGGGTCGGGCCTGCTCGACTGATGGGCGCCCTGGCCCAGTCCAGAACAATAACTAATAGTTAAGTGTTACAAAATAAAATGTATTTCATATTGTTTCTGAAACAACTATAAGAATGATAAAGTTAATGATGAACTAAGATTGTTTGGAATTTTTTTTGTAAAATTATGTATTTATTGTACTAAAAAAATACTAAATTTTTGGAGTTCAAATGAAAGTTTGTAAAAATATTTTAAAAAGAAAATCAATTTGAAATTAAGAACAAAATTATAAATCATAAGCTAAAATATTAAAAAGAAATATAAAATCACCCCCCCCCCCCCCCCCCCCCCCCCCCCTATTTTCAAATGATTGATATAGTATATTTGTCTTGCTTAAGGATACTTATAGGATTATAGACCCATTCTTTTACTAAATAGAATATGTTATTCTAAAAGATGTTGAAACATATGCAAATTATTGAATTGTAAAAGTAATATGTGGAAAGTATAATTGTGAACTTAGTGACATGTTACATCATTGAAAAATATTTCAAAAGGAATTGAAGTAACATTGGAATTTTCTTTACAATAACCAAAAGTAATTGAAGTTAAATTTCAATCAGGAATTTTGAGAAAGTGTTACTAAAGCACTACTACAAAACGCCCAAACAACAACGTCAGGTTTACAACGACATCTTATACACTGTTCTTATAGTGCGTACTGGATGCGCGCACATTATTTAATTAGAAATCTCAAGGGTATAATAACGGTTGTTATAAAAACCATGGTGATACAATCTAGCTATCATGGGTTTGAACCTCATCGCCCTCAAATAGTTTATCCCTTTGACGTAAATGCTTCCTTTTTAAGTTTTATTAATATTTAACTAAAAAATAATAATGATATTACGACGGATTTTTCTTAAAACCGTTGTTACAAACTGTTATGTATTTTAAACACCAAGTATATATCAATTTATCCATTGAAAAAAGAAACAAGACGAAACAACCCTAACACCAACGTCGTCACCATTGTCGGGAAGAAGACAACAGCAACAAGAAAGTGTTCTACTTTAAGGTGTTGCAATGTCACATTTGAAGAAAAAATCATCCAAAGGTGTTTCTACGTCTTCTTCCAGTGTAAAATCTCGATTTGGAAATTTTTGTGGTTGTGATGGTCGTATGGTTTCGTATCAATGCAAGAAGGGACAAAATAAAGGAAGGCTTTTTTGGATGTCCATTTTGGAGGAGCGATGAAACATGTAATTTGTTCATATGGGATGAAGACGTGGGAGAAAGAGATAGAAATGACGATGAGAGCATTATGAAGTCATAGTTGGAAGCTGTGGGCTATCTGAAGGTTATGTATGAGGGTTTAAAGAAAAAGAACAAGAATTTGAAGAACAAACTGAAATCAGAGATATTTTCTGGAAATATCAAGATGTTATGTTTTCTTGTCTCCTTTATGTTTAATGTTTACTTTGTTATGAAATGTAATAGTTGAATTAGGGTTTGAATTACATTGTTGATGTTTAAACTGCAGATGCATTGTGAATTACATTGTTGATGTTTAAACTGCAGATGCATTAAGTGAGAAGTTAAGGCGTACCTTTTCTTTTTTATTTATTTTAAAATTCACAAATAAAAGGGTTATCACTACGGTTCTCCTGGTTAACCGTAGTGATATATTTATAATAAATAAATACCTATCTATACGGTTTTTATTTATTTTAAAATTCACAGATAAAATGGTTATCACATCGGTTATTCTAGTTAACCGTAGTGATATATTTATAATAAATAAATACCTATCTATACGGTTGTTATTGTTAACGGTTGTGAAATAGTTTACCCATATATAAGCGAAATAACTTTCACTTAATTGACAGTAACGCCGTTGCCTTCAAAGTGAAACCCTAGAACCCATTTTTTCTCTTCATTTTCACCATTAGCCGTGAATATTGTGCTTCATACATTAAGGTATTCTTCTTCTTCCATCTATTGTTAGATATTTCCCATTATCTCGTTTGTGGATTGTTATTTTTGTTGATTGTTCTTATTTTTTCAGATTCGTTTTCACTACCTTAACAAAGACCATGCTTTGGAAACTTCATAATGTTGTACTTTTTCTTCATAGTTTTAAGAACAAGATGTTAGTAAATGAAGAATCAACACTGTAAGCAAACTTTATCTAGTTTTAGAAACCATGAAAAGAAATATAAGAAGTATGAAACTTTTGTGTAAGCTTCTTCCTCCTTATTTTTTTTTCATTGCTTCCCAAACTAGTTCAACATCATAATTGATCCCTGTTCCGCGATTAGTTTCATTAAAAGGTGCGTTATTCCTGTTCCTCTCTTTACTCTTCACTGGATTATGGTTTTAGGGTTTGTTTTCAACTGAGGATGCTCATTTTTGAAGTTTGCTTTATTTCCTTTCAGGTTAAGGGGATGATACAGGGTGATGATGCTGGTGGAAGCAAGCGTATTATATCAGTTTATAATTTCTGGATCTGGTATAGAATGTTATTTGAGTTTATTATATTCTATTTAAATTGTTTGTTTCACTAACCCTCACTTAAAGTTTGCTGGTGGTAGCAAGCGTATTATATGAGTTTATAATATCTGAATCTGGTATAAAATGTTGTTTGAGTTTATTATATTCTATGTAGATTGTTTGTTTCACTAACCCTCACTTAAAATACATTTAGTTAATTTGACATAAATGCTTATAATCTGCAATTTAAGTTGTATTTGAAAACCAACTTAAACAAACCAATGTTGTTTTCTGATTGCATGCCTCTCATCATTTATCTCACGTTCTTTTATATATAGATTATGGTATAATGATCTGGCTCCTTAGATGCATCGCCATTTTCCATTATAGTTAAATCAAAGATGAGGCAGATTACCCAATCTCTTGTTGATCTTATGGAAATTTAACTATAATCAAAGATAGCGATATATCAAAGGAGTCAGATCAATAAACCACAATATGTGTAAAAGAGCGTGTAATACACGATGAGACGAATGCAATCAGAAAACAACATTGGTTTGTTTAAGTTGGTTTTCAAGAACAGTTTAATTTGCAGATTATAGACATCTTCATCAAATTGAATCCATGTATATTTATTTAGTGAGGTGTTTGGAAAACAAGCAATCTACATTTAATATAATAAACTTAGGGTACTTACAACAAAGGTTATCTATTGTAACCGATATCATAAGTAATTTATGTTTTATATAATTTCGCTGCTGATGGGTTTCAAACCCAGAACCTAAGTGTATGTATCGCAACGGTTTATTATCATAACCGTTGTGATATATGGTGTGCGTCCTGCCTTTTAACAACGGTTTCCAGACCGTTGTAGAAACAACGAACTTACAACGGCAATCTACATAACAATGCCTTCGTCCGCGTCATGATATGTCATTCCCAACCATTGTTAAATGGGTTTTTCGTAGTAGTGAAGGTTAATAGTGATTTCTATTATTCTCTTTCTCCATCATTTTTACCTCGTCTTCTTCATCCAACCTTTGCATCTCTCCTTGATTTCCACATTTCTTTTTTATAGATATGTAATATAGTAGTTTATAATAACCATCTTTTCAATTGGCTTATATGGAAAAAGGAAAGTTGATTGTTTTTGTTGGTAACTGTCATAGCAAAGGGAAGTTGAATACTTTTGTTAGTAACCATCTTAGTAGTTTTGGTCATCATCATTTCCTTATCAATAATTAACAGGAATAAATAACAATGGGTGAACAATTGGTTTAAGGGTATAATAGGTATGGAAAAAAGGCCAACCCAAAATAGGCTATCGCCTTTACACACACACACACACACACACACACACACACATATATATATATATATATATATATATATATATTTATATATATTGTGGTATTTTGGATGGAACTCTAGTGTCGACAAGGGTAGCTTCATGGTTCGACATAAGGTTTAGTATGAAGTCGAAATCTGTTCATATAGTGATATTCTATGTTGTAGTCGAAGTATGCTCAAGCATGCAGTAGTCGAAATGCTAAGATTTGCAACAACTCAAAATTTGCAGCAACGCACACAGAATTTGTTAGCATGTCGAAATGGGCCTTGTTTGTAAGCCCAATTGTTAAGTTAGCTTAGTAGTCTATAAATAGACTAATTCTCTCATGTTGTTGAGAGAGGTTAATTGTTGTTATTCACTTGTAATCTTTGAACCCTTATTGAGAAAGTGAATAGTAAAATATATTTAACTAATTCTCTATTCTTCTTTCTTCTTCTCTTTTCCATTGTGAAACCTAATGGGGTTTTTTGTGTTTGTTCAAGAAATTCAATCTTTTTCTCATAACTTTGTTCTGTTATTGACGACATCGTTTCACAACAAACTGGTGCGGTGAGCGTGGAGGAGAAGATGTCATCAACAAAATATGAGATTGAGAAATTCACCACTGTGAATAATTTTGGTTTGTGGCGCTAGAAGATGCAAGCCCATCTTGTTCAACGGGGTTTGTTAGAAGCATTAAAAGGATTGGAGAAGATGGATGTTGCCCTAACGGAGAAGGAGAAGACAACGATGATTGAAAAAGCCCACAATGTCATTGTATTGAGCCTTGGTGATAAGGTTCTCTGGCAGGTTTCAAAGGATAAAACTGCAGCGAGTGTATGGACGAAACTAGAAGGTTTGTACATGACGAAATCGTTGGTTAATCATCTCTACCTAAAGCAAGCTTTGTATTTATTCAATATGAGTGAAGAAAAAGCCTTGGCTGAGCAGCTGGATATGTTTAACAAATTAATTCTTAATCTTGAATATATCGAGGTCAAGATTGATGATGAAGATCAAGCGTTGCTTTTGTTGTTGTGCTCTTTACCTAAGTCTCATGCTCACTTCAAAGAAACTCTCTTGTATGGAAGAGAGGCGTTGACCTTTGAAGATGTTCAATCTGCCTTGTACTCTAAGGATTTGAACGAACTAAAAGAGCACAAGCCATCTTCTGTTGGTGAAGGTCTGTCCGTTAAGGGGAATTTCTTGAAGAAAGATGGTAGGTTTGAGAATAAGAAGGGTAAAGTTCTACAAAATTCTTATGGTGGTAATGCTCATACTATTAAGTGTTATCATTGTAATAAGGAGGGTCATACAAGAAAAGTATGCCCTAATCGACTGAACAATCATGGTGGAAAGGATAATGGAAATGTTGCCATTGTGCAAGATAGTTATGAATCATCTGATGTCCTAGTGGTTTCAAGCAGCGACTCTAGCAAGGAGTGGATTATGGATTCAAGGTGTACTTGACATATGACTCCAAACAAGAATGTGTTTGAGGAATTGTGTGATCAAGATGGTGGATCAGTGTTGTTGGGAAACAACAAAGCTTGTAAAATTGCAGGGATTGGATCTGTGAGATTCAAGCTCCATGATGAGTCAATAAGGTTATTGACTGATGTTAGGTATGTACCTGATCTTAAGAGGAATTTGATTTCTCTTGGTGAATTTTACAAGAAAGGATATGTTTTCAAAGGAGAGCAAAGCATCTTAAGGGTAATGAAGCGGTCAAAGGAAGTCTTGATAGGCGTGAAGAAACAAGGCTTGTATACCCTTGAGGTTGGGGTTGTAAGTGGTTTAGCATATGTGGCATCCACGAAACTTGTGTCGAAGACAGAGCTATGGCACAAGAGACTTGGCCATGTCAGTGAGAGAGGTCTGGTTGAATTATCGAAACAAAATCTGTTGGGTGGTGACAAGGTCAAAAAACTAGAGTTTTGTAAACCTTGTGTATTTGGTAAATCATGTAGAATGAAGTTTAACAAAGGTAAACAAAGAACACATGGATCCCTTGATTACATTCATGTTGATATTTGGGGGCCTGCAAGGAATCCTTCACACTCAGGTGCAAAGTATTTTCTATCCATAGTTGATGATTACTCTAGAAAGTTATGGGTATTCATCCAGAAGATTAAGGATGAAGCTTTTGAAAATTTCAAAAGTTGGAAGACTCTGGTCAAAAACAAAATAGGCAGGAACGTCAAGAGGTTGAGGACCGACAATGGTCTTGAAATTTTCAATGAGGCATTAAATAACTATTGTGTTACGTCTGGTATTATAACGCACAAAACTATTGCAGGGACTCCCCAACAAAATGGTTTGGCTGAAAGGTTTAATCGAACCATTCTAGAAAGGGCGAGGTGCATGTTGGTAAGTGCAAGATTGAAGAAAGTGTTTTGGGCATAAGCTGTTGTGACTTCAGCTTACCTGATAAATAGGTGTCCCTAGACTGCCTTGGGAATGAAAACACCTGAAAAAGTCTGGTTGGGACATCTACCTAGTCTCAATAGACTTAGAGTATTTGTATGCTTATCCTATGCTCACATTAGGCAAGACAAGGTCGAACCTAGAGTTATGAAATGTATGTTCCTTGGATACCCTGAAGGAGTCAAAATTTATAGGTTATGGTGCCTAGAGCTAGGTCACAAGAGGTGTATCACAAATCGAGATGTAGTTTTTAATGAAGCTGAGACGACTTTTGTAACACCCCAATTCCCATCGCGAATAAATAATACATAAATAAAATCAGAGTAACTAAAAATTTATTTTTCCGACAGAAACAAGGATGCCACATTTAAATAAACAAAACATCATCCCTGCTCATAAATTTGATACATAGCATAAAATAGAATACCCTCAAAGGGGAAACTTTTTCCAACAAAATGAAGTTCAATTATGGAATAAAGCGGAAGATCCATAACTGAATTGTTTTACAACATAAACTGTTTTATAACATCAAAATATTTCTACAAAGTTAATACAAAATAAATCTAACAAGAGTATACATATAACATAATCGTTCCCCGACTCCCGTGCTACGTATCAGAGCAGACACCAAAACCGACAACAGAACGGAGGGCTAATCTTTACAAAAGACCTCCAGCAACTCTAATCTGCAATGCCTCATAGAGCATTATAAAACAGCAGAAGGGTGAGAAATAACAACTAAAATCAAGATTGCATAATAATATGCAACACACATTCAAACACATGCATAGATCATCTCACCCACACCATCACACCTAACACATATAGCATGCCACAATTATGACATATGGAAACACCCCACCACACCACATATTTTCACACATAGCATATCGTCCATAAACAATGCATTTATCACGTATGCACATCAAATTACCAATGCTATCACAATTCCAACACATAATAAATCAATGCACAATTTCCACACATAATCAATCAAATCATGATTTATGCAAATGCACAGAGACCGACACAACGACTCTATGCAAATGCCATGTGGTACCGACTTCTAATGTTTCTCATGTCTCATCATCAGTTCACTCAGGAACTATTGAAACCATCGCTCGTTACTTAGTGTAACTCCCCGTCGCTTTAGGTCTCCGCATGGGCACACGACGTTTATGGATTGCTTTAGGTCCCCGCATGGGCACACAACCCGATCGCCACAGATCCCCACATGGGCACACGATGGTCTATAACCATCGCTTTAGGTCCCCGCATGGGCACACGATGTTATAGTAGATTCCCTCTGGAATCAAACCGTCGCTCGTACCCTCATGGTACCCGACTTCACAATATGCATATTATGATGTTTGGCATACAATGACTCATAAAATTCATATGCACACATTTACTCATCCATAATCATGCATAACTCAACCATTACAACACATTGAAATTTCTTGCCGTAAGGCCACAAATCATCATCATCACATGTCATCACATGCATTCACATCATACACATCACACAAGTTATACAATATCCATATCAAAATCACCTTGCATGATACACATCAATTACACATAATTACAACGACAAAAGTCGACAAAACAACACCATTCAAATATCATACATCCATCACTAATGCGTATCAATCATGCACAACATTTCATCACATATATTCACATCATATAACAGCACACAAGCTACACGTTACATAACAATAGCACAACACATAGTAAAACACCAACTGCACGCATTTAACGCGATAAAAACCCGACAACTCGACTATTTTTCAAAAACACGAATTAATTAAATCATCTTTTACTTTCCAAACCATTTTTAATAGAAAGAACTTTTCATTAGCATTCCAACGCTTCAAACGGGGGTCAAAACGGACTTACGGTTCAAAAGTTACGATCGAAACAATTTTGAAAGAAAACCTACAGCAGAGCTGACACGGCCGCCCGTGTTGTGCGACACGGCTGTGTCACCCAAAACTTCCAAATGGCCGCAGATTGACACGTCTGACACGGCCGCCCGTGTTGTGTGACACGGCCCGTGTCAGAACCCAGAAAAATGCATTTTTTTACCGCTGGAAGCCTTCCGGACCTCCGATTTCGATTCCGTAAAAAGCTGCGATCTCAGAATTCAACGTACTACAATATTATCACCATTAAAAGACCATCCAACACATTTTCCATTTTTGAAATATTTTGAAACATAATTTTATCAATTTCACCCGATTCCAAACTCGATCAAAACCACTCGAAAACACACCAACAACCATTCACCGATTAAATATCAACCTATACCAATATTACCAGACATATCCAAACACTTTTACTCGGTCACAACATCAATTTGCACAAAAACATCAATATATATCAAAAACTCAAAAGTTACCAATTCAACTCTATTCAATCAAACGATCACGCTAAAACACGACCCAACACCACTCGACTCTACTACGCGATTTATTCCGAATTTCATCCGTGAAAACATCGATTTCTATCCATTTTTCTCATTTCGACCTAGAATGGAAACTAGAGAAAATAACCAAAACAATCCAAGAAAACATACACATATACATATACAAGCAAGATATAATCGAAACTTCTCACCCTTACCCGATTATTCGCACTTTAAACGGATGAATTCCCGATTTTCCTCTTTTTCCTCTTCTTTCTTCTCTTCCTCTTCTTTTCTCTTTTTCTCTTCTCTTTCTCTTTTTCTTTTCCTTTCTATCTTTTCTCTCTCCACTTTCTATTTATACAAAATATCTAACCCCAAAAAGACCAAAATACCCCTCAGCTCAATTATCTCGCAACCGCTCTCAAAACGCGATAAAACATAAACAATGATGAAAAATAATATATTGCCAAATAAAAGTCAAGAATAAAATAATATAATAATAAAATAATCAACTAAACTCGATTAAATAAAACTGACCAAAACTGGGGCGTTACAATTCTCCCCCACTTAGACATTTTCGTCCTCGAAAATATAACTGAGGCGAACGACTCCGGATACGACTCTCGCATCCGACAAACCAACTAACCTGCCAACACTAGGCACACCACGAATAACACAACTGATAAACCACCTCGCTAACAGCAGCTACAACAACGACACGACAACGACGACAACTACAACGACAAGATGCAAAGCCCATACAATGCACTTGACGACCAACTCACAACTCAAGGAAAACCACGATACCAACACACAGGTTCACTCTTGAACCGAAACACAACAAGAACACAAGTTCCATGACACAACATCGATTCAACAACCTCTACATAACCACGATACCAACATCCTTGTCACACAACCTTATTACAACAATGCTACGATTCACCAATCGAACATACAACCAAAATCTCCATCTACATAGTAGCCCATGAATAATATCTAAACCTTTCACCTAACACTTCCATTCTGAAACGTCCAATGGTCTCAACACTCCTACACGTTTCCAATGTTCAACCTATGAACTCTTACCAGTCCCACACGCATATACGAAATGTGCCACATCACGCTTCCACTGCGCACTCTGATTACTCATAACCATCAAAACTACCAATTCCACGTCCAAAGTCTAACTCTTTCTCATATTCGCCAAAAATCACTGTTCACTTTTAATATACCCAACCTGACACTCTACTGTGTTAGCTTACACACCAGACACAAGTCTCTGAACTGCTCGAATGATTTTAATTCTCGGACCATCAAAACAGACATACATAGAAACTTTCGACTTAACTCATCCGGCACAACCTTAGCTTTTCCCAAAGGATAATCCAAGCCAAATTCATAACTCGTCACGAATTCTAACCATCCTCTATGTCTCATACTCTATTCCTTCAGACCAAACAAGTACTCTAAACTCTTGCGATTACCAAACACTTCGAGCCGAGAACCATAAAAATAATACCTCCAAATTTTCCAACACAATACGACCGCAACCAATTCCAAATCCAGAATAGTATAGATCCTTCTATGAATCCTCAATTGTCGTAAAGCATAAGCCATGACTTTACTCTCTTGCATTAACACCTGACTACACTCTTCAGAGACACTTCACAATACCTCACAAACGGTTTATTAGGATCACACATAATCAAAACTGAAGCCGTAGACAACTTCTACTTTAACCCTCTCAACTTCTTCGACAATGAACATCCAAAGCAAACAACTTACCCTTTGCAAGTCTACCGAAGTAACGAAAATTCTAACTTGGAAAAACCCTCCATAACCTCCGGTAATAACCAACTAAGGTCCAAAAAGTTTCTATTCTCCGTAATCAACCTCGGAGCCTCTCCTTGTAAAACCAGATCTACTTCCGATGGATCCATAACAATACCATTACCTGAAATAACATATCCAAGAAGACTAACCTTTTTCCAACCCAAATTCTCACTTGAATAACTTAGCATACCACTTTGTCTCTTTTCCACACTTGTAATGCAATTCTCAAACACTCTACATGTTCTTCCTCTGAGTTTATAACAGATCCAAATATTCTCAATTAAAACCACTACGACCTTATCCCAATAAATATGGAAGATATGATTTCTCTACTCCACAAACATTACAGATTCCTTACTAACACCAAATAACATCATTGCACATTATAATGCCCAAACAAATTCCAAAAGATATAAATTCTTAAAGATCTTGCAAAATTCTTTTCCCTGGGTAACTGGTTACTTACACACAAGCTTAACCGAGTACATAACAGCCTATCCCAACGATAACAACCATAACCAGTCACATTAATTCGATCAAAGCCTCAGCTCACACAATTCACCACTCTTATCAAATATTCCCAATAATTGCAATTTCACTCAAACTCAACCAAACCATTCTAGTTATCTAACCATGAAAGTGGACACTTATTCTCAATCGTTACCTTATTCAACTGTCAGTAATCCATATACAAGTCCTTCTCTTAACCGTCCAAATTCCATAAATCCCAACATGTAGCAACAACCAACCAAAAAGAACTCTCAATCGCAATATTACCACATCACACAAGGGTTTCCTCAAAATTCCCATTAATGCTCTAAAACTCCAAGGACTCCAAACCTCACCAGAACTCTAAGTTTTGCTGTCCATAGTCTCGATACCTTCATACCCATCATGCTTGTTATTCCATTCAATCATTGGTTCCTTGAATTACTATCAATACTGGAGCTCTCTAAAACAACACACTTGGTCTCACAAATCCCTTTTTCCAGTAAATCTTCCAACCACTCTTTCCATCTGAGTTTCACGTCCTAAAAGTTCTTCTACTTACTTAGAAGATCCAAACCTCAAATCATCACCTTCGTCCAATTTGAGTTCACAATCTTCTCTCTGAGAACAACAATAACGATGCCCAATCATTCTCTCTCAAAAACTTCCCAACTGGACCAAGATACCAAAACCTCTAATCCGTCTCATCTTTTAGTATAAGAATCTTCATCGACTCAACAAAACAATCCGTAACCATGTCCTTAATTCCAAACAATCCATTGCACATACTATCAAAGCCGGAAAGACACGCCTATTCCATCCAACATAATTTCCGTCTGCTATCAACAAGAGATTAAGGGTGATCAGTTCCTCAATTTGCCAATAGACAGCCGACAATCATGATGGGGCATAAATCGTCTTTACCAAACGATAATAGCATTTCTTGCATCTTGTGCACAAAACTACCTAAGGCACAAATCCTTAGTTGACATAAACCTTACCTCTGCCTTCCTTCCAGAACTGGGAACAACGCTGTCCAAACCATACTTACAATCTTGCAATCAACGGCACACTGAGCCCACGCTCCACAACCGAAGCAACATGGAGAAGTATCAGCTTCTCCCCCACTTATCTCATTCTCAATCCTGAAGACAAAAGATTACCAAAAACCAGAAAGCACTGACAGTGTTTCACACACATGTCACTTACTAAGGGACAAACAACAACGACAGTATTCAACTGTCACACCAACTGACTCAACAACTTGGCCGGAAGGACCGACCTGCTCTGATACCACTAATGTAACACCCCAATTCCCATCGCGAATAAATAATACATAAATAAAATCAGAGTAACTAAAAATTTATTTTTCCGACAGAAACAAGGATGCCACATTTAAATAAACAAAACATCATCCCTGCTCATAAATTTGATACATAGCATAAAATAGAATACCCTCAAAGGGGAAACTTTTTCCAACAAAATGAAGTTCAATTATGGAATAAAGCGGAAGATCCATAACTGAATTGTTTTACAACATAAACTGTTTTATAACATCAAAATATTTCTACAAAGTTAATACAAAATAAATCTAACAAGAGTATACATATAACATAATCGTTCCCCGACTCCCGTGTTACGTATCAGAGCAGACACCAAAACCGACAACAGAACGGAGGGCTAATCTTTACAAAAGACCTCCATCAACTCTAATCTGCTTTGCCTCATAGAGCATTATAAAACAGCAGAAGGGTGAGAAATAATAACTAAAATCAAGATTGCATAATAATATGCAACACACATTCAAACACATGCATAGATCATCTCACCCACACAATCACATACTAACACATATAGCATGCCACAATTATGACATATGGAAACACCCCACCATACCACATATTTTCACACATAGCATATCGTCCATAAACAATGCATTTATCACGTATGCACATCAAATTACCAATGCTATCACAATTCCAACACATAACAAATCAATGCACAATTTCCACACATAATCAATCAAATCATGATTTATGCAAATGTACAGAGACCGACACAACGACTCTAAGCAAATGCCATGCGGTACCGACTTCCAATGTTTCTCATGTCTCATCATCAGTTCACTCAGGAACTATTGGAACCATCGCTCGTTACTTAGTGTAACTCCCCGTCGGGCATACGATGTTCCCCGCCGCTTTAGGTCCCCGCATGGGCACACGACGTTTATGGATTGCTTTAGGTCCCCGCATGGGCACAGAACCCGATCGCCACAGATCCCCACATGGGCACACGATCGTCTATAACCATCGCTTTAGGTCCCCGGATGGGCACACAATGTTATAGCAGATTCCCTCTGGAATCAAACCGTCACTCGTACCCTCATGGTACCCGATTTCACAATATGCATATTATGATGTTTGGCATACAATGACTCATAACATTCATATGCACACATTTACTCATCCATAATCATGCATAACTCAACCATTACAACACATTGCAATTTCTTGCCGTAAGGCCACAAATCATCATCATCACATGTCATCACATGTATTCACATCATATACATCACACAAGTCATACAATATCCATATCAAAAGCACCTTGCATGATACACATCAATTACACATAATTACAACGACAAAAGTCGACAAAACAACACCATTCAAATATCATACATCCATCACCAATGCGTATCAATCATGCACAACATTTCATCACATATATTCACATCATATAACAGCACACAAGCTACACGTTACATAACAATAGCACAACACATAGTAAAACACCAACTGCACGCATTTAACGCGATAAAAACCCGACAAATCGACTATTTTTCAAAAACACGAATTAATTAAATCATCTTTTACTTTCCAAACCAATTTTAATAGAAATAACTTTTCATTAGCTTTCCAACGCTTCAAACGGGGGTCAAAACGGACTTACGGTTCAAAAGTTACGATCGAAACAATTTTGAAAGAAAACCTACAGCAGAGCTGACACGGCCGCCCGTGTTGTGCAACACGGCCGTGTCACCCAAAACTTCCAAATGGCCGCAGATTGACACGTCTGACACGGCCGCCTGTGTTGTGTGACACGGCCCGTGTCATAACCCAGAAAAATGCATTTTTTTACCGTCGGAAGCCTTCCGGACCTCCGATTTCGATTCCGTAAAAAGCTGCGATCTCAAAATTCAAAGTACTACAATATTATCACCATTAAAAGACCATCCAACACATTTTCCATTTTTGAAATATTTTGAAACATAATTTTATCAATTTCACCCGATTCCAAACTTGATCAAAACCACTCGAAAACACACCAACAACCATTCACCGATTAAATATCAACCTATACCAATATTACCAGACATATCTAAACACTTTTACTCGGTCACAACATCAATTTGCACAAAAACATCAATATATATCAAAAACTCAAAAGTTACCAATTCAACTCTATTCAATCAAACGATCACGCTAAAACACGACCCAACACCACTCGACTCTACTACGCGATTTATTCTGAATTTCATCCGTGAAAACATCGATTTCTATCCATTTTTCTCATTTCGACCTAGAATGGAAACTAGAGAAAATAACCAAAACAATCCAAGAAAACATACACATATACATATACAAGCAAGATATAATCGAAACTTCTCACCCTTACCCGATTATTCACGCTTTAAACGGATGAATTCCTGATTTTCCTCTTTTTCCTCTTCTTTCTTCTCTTCCTCTTCTTTTCTCTTTTTCTCTTCTCTTTCTCTTTTTCTTTTCCTTTCTATCTTTTCTCTCTCCACTTTCTATTTATACAAAATATCTAACCCCAAAAAGACCAAAATACCCCTCAGCTCAATTATCTCGCAACCGCTCTCAAAACGCGATAAAACATAAACAATGATGAAAAACAATATATTGCCAAATAAAAGTCAAGAATAAAATAATATAATAATAAAATAATCAACTAAACTCGATTAAATAAAACTGACCAAAACTGGGGCGTTACAGCTTTCAAGAAAACTGATGACATTGGTCAAAGTTCAAAGATTTCTGAAGAAGAGCTGGAACAGGGAGAGATTCCTGTTGAGGTGGAGCATAGTGATGCTGAATTGCATGACCTAAATGAAGTCGAAGAAGAAGCAGCAGTTGTTGTCGAAGATGAGGAGACTGATAATGACTACCTGCTGGCAAGAGATAGGTCAAGAAGAGTCATCAAGCCACCTCAGAGACTTGGTTATGCAGATCTCATAGCTTATGCCTTAATTTCTGCAAGTGAGGTCCTTGATGAAGAACCTAAAGATTATAAGGAAGTTATGAGGAGTCGAGACAAGACCGAATGACTGAAAGCCATGTATGATGAGATAAAATCTTCATGATAATAACACTTGGGAGCTGATTCAGAAACCTGCAGGAGCCAGGTTAGTCAGTTGTAAGTGGATTTTTAAGGTTAAAGAATGAATCGAAGGAGTGATGTCAAAGCACTTTAAGGCAAGGTTGGTTGCTAGGGGGTTCACTCAGAAAGAAGGTGTCGACTTCAATGATCTGTTCTCACCTAATGTAAATCATAGATCCATTAGAATGTTGTTATCCATGGTGGCGAAGTTCGACCTAGAACTTGAACAAATGGATGTGAAGACAACCTTCGTGCATGGTGATCTAGATGAAACGATCCTGATGAGGTAACCTGAAGGGTATGTAGAAAAGGAAAGGGAAGATTATGTGTGTGTTAGGTGCTAAATTGTGTTAATATTTAGTATAGTTTTTAGCACATTTTTGTGATCTTTATTTGTTAATCCAAGCCTTTCCCATTGTTTCCGGTTAATAACCGTTTTCTAGTTAATTGCATTAATTGACTTATTTATTTAACTTTTGTGTTTTTATTGTTGATTTTTGCATGGAAGTGTAAAGGGAGGCCCCACAAAAGCAGTTTTAGTAAATAAGCATTTTTGGAGCATGCTTGAAGCGCGCTCAGCGCGCTCCTAGCGCGATGGTAGAAGAAGTTACAGAGACTTGCGCGCTCAGCGGGGTCCATAGCGCGCTTAGCGCGCTCTTTAGGCGGTTTATTGTAAAGTACAGCGCGATTAGCGCGCTCTGCGATACTCAGCCCCCTTATAATTAGACTTTTATGTACTTTTCAGAGGATCCTTGATACATTTTCATAGCAAAATAAATTGTAACACTGTAGCATCCTATTTTGGAAGATTGGAAGCATCATTCGTCGAGAGATCGTCATTGATGCTTGATATTCTTCGTCATCTTATTGTTTGTTTAGCTCCCATGACAATGGAGAGCTAATTTTCCTTTTATGTCAAGGTTAGATGGTAGATAAACCTTTCTTTTGCATGTATATGTATTGCCTCTAGCTTGTGAACTCATGGATGATGAATGTATGATGAAAAATTTGTTTATATGGTTTATTCTTTGTGTTGGTACATGATTGAGAAATGTGTTCCTACTCTTTACCTAGGTTTTTCATCCATCAATGTACATTGGCTAGAGATAGTAATGTGTGTTGATGTTCATAAATATTGAACTTTAATGTTGTCATTTTGATAGTTTGAGTGAGAGATCATCAAAGGATGAAAATGGTAAAACTCACAATATGTGTTAGAGATAAACATATTGGGAGGATATGTGATTGCATTTACCGTCTAAACGAGTTCATTAGCTTTGTCGATTCTATCCGTGCAAAATGGTTTGTTGAACCCTAATCTTGACATGTTTCTTATAAATCGTTAAAACAAATCTTTTTACCGCTATTACTTAAATTTGAATGCAAGTGTTCCGACTTAAAACAACCAAAACCCCTTGTTACTTTGAAGTTTAAAACATATACGACTGTAGAACGGCTGTGATATCACCGAACAATCTCTGTGGATCGATAACAAAATCCTAACTCTATTTGTATTTCAATAGTGTGCAAGCTGAATATGTCTTTGTGCAGCCTGAAACAATCTCCTCGACAATGGAATAGGAGATTCGACAAGTTCATGACACACATTGGTTTCACAAGGAGCCAGTTTGACCACTGTGTTTACTTCAGATTTCGACCTAGAAATTAACTTGTTATTTTGTTGCTTTATGTGGATGACATCCTCATAGCAAGAAATAGTGTTAAAGATGTTATGAAGGTAAATAATTAACTCGATAAGGAGTTCGACATGAAGGATTTGGGAGCTACCACCAGAATTCTTGGGATTTCCATCCAGAGAGATAGAAAGCAGTCGATATTATGTTTATCTCAAGAGACATACCTGAAGAAGATTCTCAAAAAGTTTGATGTAATGGGTTACCTCATTATTAGCTCATTATTAGTTGGATGTGGACTTAAATGTGTTACCTCATTATTGAGCAAATTGTTAGATGGATGTGGACTTAAATATGCACTCCCAGGACTCTGAGCAGATTTTTCAGGAGTTGTGTGACCTCTCTTCTTCTTTTTCAGCAAATGGGTGTCTTTTTCCTCAGTCCTCTCATCATCAGAAATCATAACATTTTATTTTCTAACCTTTTTCTTCTTCTTTTTCTTTTTCTTCTTCTTCTTCTTCTTCTTCTATCGAAGACCATAAGATTCAGCGAGGGAATTCCCTTCCCTCTGTAAAGTGAAGTTGGCATCAGCAACTCTGATAGCTACATCAGGATAATGTTTAGAGGGATAGATTAAGGAGACTACAATCTTTCTTCACTGATTTCGAACTCTGCCTCTTTTGTGGAGTCTAGCGAGTTTCAACAGAACGTCAATAAAATGAAAGAAATAAATAAATGCATAATAGTAAGAAACAAATAATACACACTAGCATTTCTTCAGTAGTCGAAGCTGCATCATCCTTGTTTTCTTTGCTCCTTTGTCTTGAGGGCCCAACATTAGAAGAAGTCTTTGCCTTCTTTCAACCCTGAAGGAGAAAAACAAAATATTAGGACATCGACAGAAAACTAAAGGAAAATGGTTATATATTCTACTTGTAAAGTTCCTATAGTACTTTTCCCTTGAGAGACAACAGTCGATGATTTTGGATTATGGGGAATGCCTGTAAAAAGTCGATGAAAACGGGTTAGAACCTAAGAGGAAATTAATACAAGTTAAAGAAAATCTATCCTAAGTATTTCCTACATTCTAGAACTAGTCGACCAGAATTACCTTAGTTTTTCTTCTCCAAGTCCCGCTGAAAGGAGGAAGCATCGTCTAGGCGTTGGACCATAAGGGTAAGATCCGACATGCTTTCATGATAAAGGGTCCACCAGTCCTTGATCTCTTGAGTATAATGGAAAGAATGGGAGAATTTGAAAGGATTGAGGATTATCTCTTTATTCTTACAGAAACTATGACAACACTTAAGTCATTCCTCACTTGGTGCGTTGGTAGAAAAGAAACAAGCCTCTGCTTTGGAAATCAAGCATTTAGGAAGTAGTTAGCTTAAACCAAACTGCATAGCCACCAAGTTTGGCTGGTAGGCAGCTGCTCTTGTCCCTGATTTAGAGGAGGTAAGCCTTATCTATAGAGCAGTGAGATTAAAGAATGCCATGAAAGTATCATGTATTTCCCTCTCTTCATTGCGTGAAGGATTTGGAAATGGTTTTCTGAACCATGCAGGTCCACATTGTCGATTGGCAAAAGGTACCATAGTCGAAAGAAATGTCTTACATCTGTAAAACATGTCAAAGTAAGTCTAAAAAAATTCTTTAGAAACAACTTTACCACCATCTGGAGTGAGTTAGGTAAGCCTTAGGCCTTCCACTACCACCTCTGAGTTAGGAGGAATCATGGTTTTCATGGAAGGTTCGAATGTGGTGTTGAGCTACAACTGCAAGAGCCAAATGGGGCCACCCACTTGAAGACTTTCAGAATTTGTTCTTTTCTTGAGGTCTTGAGGTGCTAACTCTAGAGATTCATATAGGCCATATAAAATAAGCTTGTTGAGGCTGATTTTTCTCCATTCATGAATTTGGGTGGCCAGGGGGACAATTTTTTAGCCACTTGAACATATCGAGAACAAAAGACATAACAGGAAAGCCAATAAGTCAGGAAGGTTGTGTGTTCATGGTCACCTACGTGATCTGTCAAAGAATTATGACCTTTGATGGATGTGTAGTAAGCAATTCTTGTGAAATTAAACTCGGGTTTGGTTTTGGTTTTTGTTGAGGTATCTCCAGTTGTTCGAATGCCAACAATAAAAGCAATATCAAAAAGTGTTGGGGTTAACATCCCATAGGGAAGGTAATATGTGTTGATGGAGGTATCCCAGAAACACATGGTTGTAACAAGCATATGGGAGATATATTTATGGTCAACTTTTGAGAGTTGTATTAGGTCAAAAATACATAAATCTTTCTAGAAGTGCTTATTATTTTCTTGAACCCTATTCAACCATTGGATGTACGAGTCATCCTCAATCTGAGTAGATGAACGAAATACCTTATTTTTGAAGAAACTGAAATCAAAGGATTCATCCACAAATACCAAGGGCTCAAAAGATGGGTAGTCGAGTAAGAAATCTATCAGCACATGTGGTTTATTAATACGTCTAGGAAGAGGACCCATGAAAGCGAAAATGGTACCTTAAATAGAGTAGGAATCAATGCATCATCATACCAGACATTTCTTCTCCCATCTTCCATGGGAGGTTCAGGGGCGTAAGCACGATCATTGATGAATAGATGTTCTTCGATGGTACTGACTAAGGGAGAACATGGAACATGTTTGAATTTGGGAGCCATTGTTGATTCACAAGTTTTGGAAGGAAATGTGATGAAGAAGATGACAGAAATTGCAGAGAGTTATCTAGGGTTTTTCGTTTCTTTTTCTAAAAAGGAAATGGTGAAAGAGAAAAAAGCTTATGAAGAAATGTTTAAATCGCTAGATGGAAGAAAACGTTTCGTTTTTTCCCTCCAATAATTTTGGACACATGGCACATGCAGGTCGACAGTTGGCACCAAGAGGTTATGGGAAAAGATGAAAATAAAGAAATTAAATAATTTTCTTTTTCTCATTTAATTTAATAGTGTGTTAATCTCCTAGGAAATATAGGATGATAATGATGAGCTGCACGCACGTCTGTGACGTGATGGTTTGGTAGAAATTAGTAATGATGACCCATGAATAAAAATAAATAATGATAAAATGTCTAGTTGATGTGACATGTAGAGGCTAGTTGAACAATGTCGAAGGTTTACAAAAAAATGCCACATTTCTTCCATCTGAACATGATCGAAAGTGGCATTTTGAGGGGGCATCTGTTAGCCTAGAATTTCAAGTTGGAGAAAAAGTCAACAAAAAATGTTGTTTGGAGAGAATGCTAAGTGTTAGCATATAATGACCGGCTACGATAGGTCAAGCACGTTGACTGGAGCGTCTCGACTAACATGTTGAACATGGTTTGGAAGAGTCTCAAGAATAAATCTTGAAAATGGTTTGAAAGAATCTCAAGAGCAGAGCTAACTAATCACTCAAAACCATATCAAGGTTGAAGCTTTCGACAGATGTCAAAGACTTACAATATTTTGGAGACTTGAAAGGTTATCTCAGCACTAGTTTTTCACAAGACTACTTTTGACAAACCGAAACTTATATGCTTGGAGCAGTTACGAATGTAGGATAATGGTTTTTAGGCAGTTTGTAAATTCTGATAACGTGACAGTTGCTTTAGAAGACTAAGTTGCATGCTCTTAATGTGTGTCTATTTTCTAAGAATAAGCTATTGGAGACAGTTATCTTTAGTTTAGTATAAATAGAGGGTTCATACGTTGTAATTAAGGTCTCAAAATTCATTTACTTCTCTATAGAACTGGAGTACCCGAATCAAAGAGCGAAACAATTTATGAGTAATATGTATGAGTCTATGTCTCTTTCTTTCATTGTCTTTATGTTTCCTTAATTGAAACACTTTTCTATTCTTGTCATTTATTGCGTTTGTTTAATGTTATTTATTGCAGTTTTCATTTATTTTAAATCAAGCTTCTACGTCATTAAAGTTTGTCTTCACTTTGTCTGCATACAGACATTCACAATCACTTCGCGCACACACTTTCTTGTACACGTGTTTTGCATAGATCGATTCCGATATTTTTTGAGTTAATCTCAAAAAGCTAATTAAACTCATGATTGGTTGCTAAAAACACCTACAAATAAGCCAAAAATGCAAAAATAAGAAATATTTGGCATTCTATCTTTAAGTAACTCGTATGGGGTTTTCTATAGGATAGGTCTAATGGTCGCCCTGTTTAAGACGTGACATGCAGTGTTAATCACATTCTCCCAAAAGTACTTAGATAAACACATTTTAATTATCATAGTATGTCCCAATTCTTCTAAAACACATTTTTTACGCTCTATAACAACATTCTGTTGTGGAGTGCGCGGGCATAAGAAGTTATGGATTATCTCGTTTTTTTTTGCAAAAAAAAAAAATTCAAAAAGATGGTTAAAAATTCACCACCATGATTAATTCTTAAACAAATTTCAAAGAAAGTTGATTTTGGACAAGCTTGGAAAATCTAACGAAAGCTTTAAAATTTTCATCCTTATGGGCTAAGAATAGGGTCTAAGTGAATCAAGTTTAATTGTCTAAAATAACAAAGTCATAGTAATTATCTTCTAGATTCTTAGTCCTTGAGGGGCCAAATAAATCTAGATGGAGAAGCTCGAGAGGTTTGTTTGTAAAAAAATCGGTTTAAAAGATACTCTTGTTTACTATCTCATTCGGCAAGCATCACACAAATTTTCTTTTGAATGTTTAATTTTTGGTAGATCGATCGCTAATTCTTTAGAAACTATCTCATTAATGAACTTAAAGTTAACATGGCTCAAATGCATATGTCACAACCATGAGTCTTTGCTCCATTTGACTAGAATTTTAGTACCACTCTTTGATACATCTTCTAATCCAAGCATATTATCATTTTTAACTCTAGAACCCTTAAACACTAATTTATTATTTGCCTACAACCTAGGGTATCAAAAGTTATTGAAAACCTTTTTCTTGCACAATTGGATAATGCTTAAGAGATTATACTTAAACCCTTTAATCAACAGCACATTACCATGGTAATTATGAAAGGATTTACCACAATACCTTTTCTTAAAAATTTATCTAGTTTTTTTATCTCCGTACGTGACGTGACTGCATTCCTTATGCACAAAATCGACGAGCATTAAAGCATCCCCTGTCATATATCTTGAACCACCTCTATCTAAGAACCATATTCTTTTCGCAGCGATAAGACATTCCATCAAGAAGATTAATAATGTAATTTAGGCCCCTAACTTACATTGGGTCCTTGGGGTTAGTACTAGGACATTTAGGAGTCCATATCATGATACCATTAGGTACTTTTACGTTCCTAACGTTACATTTAGGCATAATACGATCCTTTTCCCCACAATAGTGACAAACTATTTTAGTAGAATTGCTCTTTTTATTATTTCTAGTGGAAAAGGAAAATTCCTTAAAATGTTTTCTTAAATTTTTCCTTTCAACACTTGAGTTAATAGAAACAACACTATTTGATTTACTAATATTCATTAATTGTCCTTTTAAGTTTTCAATTTCATGTTTCAAAATAGGACAAGTATCACCTTTTTCTTCTAAAGAACTAGAGATACACACTTGCTCATTTACTAGAAATGCATGTTCCTCTTTCAAGGACTCTAAGGAACTATTAAGATGTAAATTTCTCTCTCAAGTTTTGAAATCATTTTATTTTGGAGAGAGATCTTCTTTAAATAAATTAGAGCATGTGCATGCATTTCCCAAAATAATTTAGACAATTGATTATATGAAGGTTTAAAATGAGAGTTTAAATCACATACCTCCAAGCCTTTTTTTCTTCTTACATGCCATTAAGCACAAATGAGCCAATTCATCACAATTTGAATTTGAGCTGGAGGAAGAAGTGTTTTCGTCTTCTTCTTCTTCCCAAGCTTTATAAACTCTACGATTTTTGGCATTCATGCCTTTTGTCTTATAAAACTCTTGATTATTCTTGCGCTTATTTAGGCTTGGAAAATCAATTTTGTATTGTTTAGATTTATCACATTCGTAGCAGGTCACTTGCCTATCATCCTTCTTTTTGTTTTCCATCTTCTTTGGTTGATGAGACTTCCTAAATTTTATCAAGTTTTTGTGTGATTTCTTGAGACTGTTTCTCTTTATGTACTTGTTGTAGCGTTTAACGAACAAACTAATTTCTTCTTATTTCAAATATTCTTCATCGGTGCTATCATCATCTTCCTCTACCTCGGCCTTGGAAGTTGAGGCCTTCAAGAAATTGTTTCTCTTATTTTCTCTAACTTTTTTTTTTGTTTTTCACATTGACTTTTCTTTTTTTGAGTCTCTTTAACTCGTGCCCGTGTTCGGTAAGATTTCCAATCAATATTGATACATCCAAGGCCTTCAAGTCATGTGATTCTTTTATGTATGTTACTTTTGGTTGCAATTCCCTGCACATAGACCTTAACACTTTGTTAGCATAATCCTGGTTATATAAAGTATTTCCTAAATTATTTAACTTGTTGATTATATGTATAAAGTGCATCTGCATGAATTTCATGGTTTCACCGAGTTCTATACGAAAAAACTCATATTCTTTTGTCAACGTGATAATCTTAGACTGCTTCACATATTTAGTACCCTCATTCAGTACCTGGAGTTTGTTCTACATTGTTTGAATTGTCTTACAATGAGTAATATACATTAGATTTCACAGAGGAAGTTAGTATATTCCTCGCTTTCAAATTATAAGAAGCTTTCTTAGTTTCTTCATCATTACAATCCTTTGGGAGTTTTATAGTTTCAATACCTTCAACGATTATTTTTAGAATAAAAGGACCGTCTTTGATAGCAACCCAAAGCATTATATCAATCGACATTAAGTGAACATACATGTTAACCTTCCAGTACTCATAGTCTTCTCCCTTGGAAATGGAAAATCTATTGTACTCACTTTTCAAATTATCCTTACTCATATCCTCAATATTTGAAGTCGCGAGAGGTGATCAAATACCCAACTCCTAATGCTATAAATTGGATAGAATATGAGTGTAGAATGGTCTAGAAGGGGGCTTAATAGACCTTTCCCCAAAAACCAAATTCAAAAATGTTTTCTTTAAACTGAGTTTTGCAAAAAGCTGGGAAATGGAATTTTCAAAAGATGTATTTGGATTGGTTTCACGATTTACACTATAATTAGAAAATATAATGGAGATGAAAATATGAAAATGTTAAATAATCAATCCATAAACTAAACGAAATTCAATTTACAGAAGATGTTTAAATTGAATCTAATGAATTGATTTACATATCTAATATTACAAGTTTTACCATTATAATCAGCTAAAAAAAATAATTTGACAGACTTAACATAGCACATACCTACACTTATTAAAAAAAATACTATAAGCCATAAACCTAACAACATGTGATTCTAGAAAGTGATGAATAATAAGATCATACAAATCTATACAAAAATTTTAAGAGAGGTATATATAAAAGTGCACTAGTGTTATACCCCAAATTTAATCCCTTAGATGTAATAACATCTTGCATTAACATTTAGGTTCAATCATCTACGCATTGTTAACTAACCATTTCATTTTGCAAGTTTGTTTCTTCTGTGAAAAGCCAGGACTTATACGAAGAGGAGGGCAAAGTCTCCTAAGCCAAGCTCTACATGAATCAAAGAAGTCATTTGTTCAAGAAAGACAACTGAAGCTCCAAATGCAACCATGTGAGCTCACTTACAGTCAAGAGGTCTAATCCAATAAGAAATCAAGACCATCTGACTTTCATCAGAAGTAACTTGAGCCGCAAGATCACCCTGTCTCTAATTAGGGTTTTGCCAAGACAATTCAACCAGGGCCTTTGATTTTGATCAAGAGTTGTTCTCGAGCCCTGGGACATGACTCCACATGATAGTAGACATCCTCAGAGACTACCTATGGGCCTTAGATGTGATTAAAGAAGCAAGATCATCAGAAATCATCCCAGCGCGTTCACAGTTGAAATTAGGGTTTTGACTAAGGCCCTAATCCTCGAGATTTTGATCCAAAATGAAGCATCCAAGTCCTCAATCCATCATGACATGTCTCATTGATGAGTTAAGACATGGGATATCAAGTTTCAAGAAGTTTCTTGCAAAGGAAGCAAAGTTTGGTTCATGAAACTTTTCATATGTGGAAATTTCACTACTTGGGCATAAATTGAAACAGTCATAACTTCCAAACCACACATCCAAATTGAGTGACTCAAAGCTCAAATGGAATTTCTTTCCATGATCTTCAAAACATATTAGAGGACCCTCTTTCAAAAAGTGCATGGTTTTTAAGTTACAAGGCATGGAAGATAAATCACCCTTGGGGACTTGGTGAAATTTCAGCTTTTTCCCTTAATTTGCACATAACTTTAACCCAATTTTTCATATAGTTCCAAGCTTAAAATAAAAAATATTTGAACATGAAAGTTGTAGAGGGCATTGAGGGATTTCCAAAAAGTACAATAACTCCTCCATCCATTAAGCGAACTGAGAGATTCGAATTATTGAAGTTAGAGGTCCATTTCTTGAATTTCAAGTTACCAACTTTTGTATAATGGTACAAAACTACTTCTAATCAACAAACACCTCACTTTTCTGATGTTTAAATGCAAGATTACCACATTTAAATCCTCAGCTACGAAAAATGCAAGTTGCACACTAAAATAACCATGTTTATGCAAGCATGTGCAAGTGGATTTCATGAAAGAGAAAATTTTCCAACAAAGTATGACAATCCACTATTCTCCTTGTAACTTGGACTCTGAAC
This sequence comes from Lathyrus tuberosus, assembly GCA_022829125.1. Classification (NCBI taxonomy): domain Eukaryota; kingdom Viridiplantae; phylum Streptophyta; class Magnoliopsida; order Fabales; family Fabaceae; genus Lathyrus; species Lathyrus tuberosus. Next base: position 17,312,526 of record JALAZF010000013.1, on the reverse strand, counting down.
CACTCCAATCCATCCACATTGCAACAGAGGCCTATGACTAGAGTATTGAGGGCTCCCTTTGCTCAACAGCCAGCTCACACGAGAGATTTTTCAAAAAGGGCAAAGTTGGCAAGTTGTGGATTCTGACTATACCTTGAACTCTCAACTTTCCCTATAAATAGAGGCTCCCTCTACATCCCAAACCACACCAGAATCACCTTAAAACCAAGGTTGATCCTCTCTCCATTATCTCATCTCCATCTTCTTGCAAACTTGCAAAAACTCCTCAAACAACCATGTCCCTCGTGCATTCATTCTCAAACTCCACAAACCACCTCTAAACACTTCAAAGAAAACCTCCAAACATCTGAAGCACTGTAACACTTAAAACCACCACTGCCATTTCATACTCCCATTGTGCAAGAAATTTGTGGAAAGAGTTTTGGCTCGTGCGTTTTCTCTAAAACTCCATAAATCATCTCTGAATACTTCATAGAGAACCTCTAAACACTCAAACCCTAGTTGTAGTACCTCTACCAACATCTGCCATTTTCAAGTTTCCATTGACACAAGGGCACGGGTTTGGAGTTCCAGCTTGCATCCAGTCATTCCAAGTATCCTGGTCAGTGCTCCTAGCATCAACAAGCATAAAGGGAAGGAAAGCACACTTCTGCAAAGCCCCTTGAACAGGCCTTAAACCTACTCCAAGAGGTAAGCCTCTAAACTCTTCAAACTCATAAGCATGCTTTTGATTTTGTTGTTTCTTTGTTGCTGTCATGTGCTTGTTATTATGTTTGGGTCATGTGAACCATTGCATCCTTATTGTGGCTTGTATATTTAAAGTTTTAAACCTCTAAACTTTGTTGTATGCACACTGGGTTTGGCATTCGTATGAGCTGTGTGTGTAATCTTAGGGCAAACAAATGGCATAGTTTTGTTCCTTGATTTTTGCTGATCGGTTTAGGCTATTGGTTTGTGAAAAATGATGGAGATTTGAGTTTGAACATGGCTGGGAAAGATGAGGGTTTAGCCATGCATTTTTTTTCTTTTTCTTCCACGAGGATTGTTTTAGTTTTGTTCATGGTGCATGGGGAGGGGGAGTGCGTGGCGTGCTGGGAGTGGCTAGGGCGCGTTTTGTCGTGTAGTCACTTAGGGGGCTGATGACCAATTGATGTCACGTTATTAACACATTTTCGGAACATTTTCATGTGTTTGTTTTCATCTGGATTTTATTTTTCCATCATGGCATATGTATTTATGGGGTGGGCTTATACAACGAATGTATAGCCACCCCAGTGGTAGAGACGCGCGCCTGTAAACAAAGGGACTGGGGTTCAAATCCCCCTCGCCCCAGTCCTCTTTGTTTTTTTTCTCTCTCTTTGCAGCCTTGTATTGGACTTGGGCCTTGTCCCATTCGCTAACTGCACCCCCCCTGTTTCTGGCCCATGAGCGCATAAATTTCAGTTCATGTCTCAAATTACTTTTGCACCCCCTGTTATTTTCTTTTCCAAGTGTTTTATTTTTTTTTCCTTTTCAAATCTGTTTTATTAAAAATAGTTGTTATTGATTAAAAATTCCAAAAATATTCATGTTGATATTTCAATGTTTAACTTAATTTTCTAATATTTTTATTTTCATTTTTATTTAATTCTAATAATTATTTCTTATTTTCTAAAATTAAGAGTAATTTGAATCTAGTTTATGAACCTCTTTTGAAAAATCCCTTTGCTCTTTACTTTCCTGAGCTAATTTTCCCAAGTGTCTTAGGACACATTAGAGGGATATTTGAAGACCAATTTGTGACCTTGAATGAGGTCTTTTGCTTAGGTTTATGGTTCAATATTTGCCCTCGATTCTTAAAACTAAAACCTTTGTCATTCATCTTGAAATTCTAATTTTTGAGAGGACTATCTTTGCCACTTGTATGACACTTCACACACATTCTTAAATGTTATCCTTGAAGTAGGCCTTGCTTTTGGTCTTGTCTTGGTTTGTTTACCTTGATTTCTCTTAATGTTATTCATGCTTAAATGTTGTACATTCTACTTGAGTTCTTAAAACTAATGCTATCCATTTAATATCAGAATCACTAGTAATTTTCTTGTTTAAGAAGTTGTTATCATCCCCTCCTTCCAAAGTAAAGTCTCTCTATTGACTTCAATGTCATAGATAGCTTATTATCTCATTCCTTGACCTTAAAGTCATAGAAAGCTCATAACCTCCCTCCTTGACCCCATTGGCATAGGCAACACACTTCATTCACTTTTAACCTAGCCTTCCCAAGAGATAGCCATTAATCTCTTATAACTCTTAAACCTTTCTTTAAACCTTCACTAGAGATAGCCATTAATCTCTTCTCCTTCACGACGGCCTAACCCTTCACAATCCTTTCCCAAGAGATAGCCATTAATCTCTTTCTCCTAAACAATCAATCCTCACAAGCTTTACTTTCAAGCTTCTCAACCTACTTTCCCTTGGAACTTTGACCACAGTCAAGAGATCCTCACCCCCATTGCGGGGAACTATGAATGCTCTTATTCCATTCCCGTTAGGATACGTAGGCACGAGATACGATGTCTTGGCGAGCATACTTAGTGTACATACCCTTAGGTCTTTACCTTAGCACTTTTTTCTTAGCAAGCAAGCAATAACATAACACAAATACTAACAAGAGGTTCCTGTAGAGTACTACAGATACTTAGGATGCTAACACCTTCCCTAGGTATAACCAACCCTCGAACCTTAGATCTTTTAGCTATGTCTTCACATAGCGCAAATAGGGTTTCTCGATATTTACCTTTTCCTTTGGATAAATCAAAGTTCGGTGGTGAATTTCATGATTTGTGATTCAAGTTAATTCAATAGCTTAATATCCAATTCTCACCGCAACAGAAAATGGCGACTTCAATGGGGAAATTTCCCCTAAGAGGGTTAAGACTATCTTGTTTGTATTTGTGTTATTTATATGTTTCCTTGCTTGTATACTTGTATATTCATATCTGTATATATACATGTCTATGTTTGGGTTTTCTATATGCAGGATGGTTACTTTGAGCGGTGAGGATATGTCCTATACCCGGACTTGAGAATATATTTATGATAGAAAGATGGTATATTCAAGGAGACTTTGAGGGATTCGATTCCTGAAAAAGTTGACTTGAGACACCATCACTTAGTTGAGGCCCTCTTTAGAGTCTAGTCATGTTAAACGAGTCTATTCGTGAAAACGTGCTACTCTCAACCTAGGTGCCCTTGATATTGAGAACCGTAGTTACCTCTAACCCCACTTGGCCTGTTAGGATGTAGTGCGAGGACTATGAGGGAGTCTATTCCCGAATTAGTTGCTATACGATACTACACTTATACGAGACTCTCTTGAGAATATTATTGACTACCGAGTCCTTCGGGAAATCGATAATATCCGAAAGATGGGTTGTTGACTCTAGGAACTTCTTAGAACCCTGTTCTACGGATACAAGAACCCTAGTACACACGCTGTGATTGGTTCTTTACCCAAACTCTATGCTGTGATCTCGAACCCTTGATCATGTTGCATGTGTTTTGCATCCTATTTGCATTGCATTACATATCATTTTCATCTTTGCATGTTTCATTGCATATGTCTGTTTGTCCAACAACTCATTTCCAGTGGTCTCTATCTTCCAGTATCACCTGTGATTCGTCAAGCTGATTCCTCGATATCGATACTGGACTAGAGCTAACTACAAATGAAGGATGTCAGAGCAAGAGGCACACAATGCTGAGGTCCGAATGGAAATTAATGACCTCAAATCGAGCATGACTAAACTAACTGAGATGCTTCAAGTTTTGTTTGCTAGAGGAGAACCTCCCCAAAGAACTGTCATCCAGGAAGTTTTAAGTGCTGATCCTCCACCGGTTCAAATACCACCTTCAACTTGGCCCGAGTTTGGTTTTCCACACAACTATTCTCCGCCGATTGTATCTACTGCTATGCCTGTATTTCAAGCTCCTGTTTTTGCCGAGCCCAGACCTACAGTCCATGCTATTCCACAAACTGTTCGAGCTTCCTTCGAGAATCCCCTCTATGAGTACAATGCTGCCAGTGCTCAGGGTGAAGAGCCTGAAGACTTTGTTGAGCCTGAAGTTGTCCGAGAGCAATTTCAAACCTTAGACAAAAGACTCAAGGCTGTTGAGGGTACTGACTTCTTCAATGTGGATGCAGACAACATATGCTTAGTGTCTGACCTTGTTATGCCTGCTAAGTTCAAAAATCCAGAATTTATGAAGTACAAGGGCCATTCTTGTCCAAGGGCTCATTTGGTCATGTATCTCCGCAGAATGACTGCTTATACCAAAAATCAGAAGCTGCTTATCCACTCTTTTCAGGATAGCTTGAGTGGGGCATCACTCAAATGGTATATGGGTCTCGAGCAAAACTCCATTCACTATTTCCAAGATCTCACAAATGCCTTCATGAAGCAGTATAAGTATAACCTTGACATGGCTCCTGATCACCGCAAACTGCAAAACATGACTCAACATGAGAAAGAATCTTTTAAGGAGCATGCTCAGCGCTGGAGGGAGTTAGCTTCCCAAGTTGAACCTCCTTTGGCTGAGAAAGAGTTGACTGGAATGTTCATGGATACCCTGTCCCCATTCTATTGGGAAAAGATGATTGGAAGTGTTTCCTCCAACTTCACTGATTTGGTTACTATCGGAATGTTCGAGGAAGGACTTAAGAAGGGAAAAATATCCAAGGCTGCTGAATCTTCCAATGGTGTGAAGAAATCCTATGGGAATTTTCAGAGGAAAAGGGAAGATCAGACTAACGCTGTAATGGTTGAAGTGAGAAGGCCTCCTCCCCAACCTCAGTATGCTATTCACCCTACTGTTGCTGTTGCCACTCCCGTGGTTACTACTCCACGACCAGCTCAAGCTTCCCAACGTCCAACTGTAGGACAAAGCCAGTACCGTAATAGGAATCAATTTGATCCTATTCCCATGACTTATACCGAGCTTTATCCTAGTTTAGTTCAACAAGGTTTGATTACCACAAGGCCTTTGCCTCCTCCTCCAAATCCTCTTCCAACTGGCTATAGGGCTGACCTTCATTGTGAATACCATCAAGGTGGTGCAGGCCATAACTTGGAAGGTTTATTTGCATTGAAGGCTAAAGTACAAGAATTGATGAGAAACAAAATCCTCTCCTTTAAGGACAATCCCAATGTTTAGAAAAACCCTCTTCCAGGGCATGCCAAGTGAAGCTTCAGTCGACTTCAGCCCAGCTACTTCTTAAAGACATGACAACTCATCCTTGTGTTTGATTAGTCACTAGGCCTTGTTTCTTGTTGTTTGCATTTTCCTTATTTTGTACTGGATGTTTGCCTTCAAATTATGTTTGTACTTTCAAAATTAATGAAATGAGCATTACAACTTTTGATTCAATTCATTTTGTCCACTATTTACATCTTTATGCTTTCTTTTGCAAAATATCTTATCTCTTTGATTATGCAAAGATTAGAGGGAGGATGATGAAAACAAAATACTCATAATTGTTGTGGTATGCTTTCAAATCAAAACTTTGTTGACGATGTAAGGCAATGTTTCTTTCCCCTAAACACTGGAGAAATAAGGAAGTTAATCCCTTGTCAAACCCTTTGAGCCTAGAAGTAGGAATTTTCTTTCCTTACACAAAAAAACCCTTAAATCTCAACCTTGGGGCAAGGTAGTTCTCAGTTTGACTTGGTTATTCATTCTAACGCAAGCGCTTCATGCAAGACACCGTTCAGCTCTCTCAAATCAAATGACAATAAGGAAAAAGAAGAGGTCTTAAAACCTCAGAAGACAAAAAACAGTCTCAACAAGGAAGAAGAAGAGGTCTCAAAACCTTAAACAAAGACAAGAAGAAGTCTCGAAACCTCAACAATAAAGGACAACAAAATGTTGTAAGGGAGTAATGATAACCCAAAGTGTCTGAATCATCGACAACTATCATCAAATCATTCCCTAGCCTATGGGAATCTGAATGTATATCATGTTTTAACTGAGCTTAGGGCTGAAGTTCATCACGTAGATTGGGTGGGTCACAAATAAATTTTGAGCCTTTATCCTTTGTTTCATAAACCATGAACCAAGCCACGATACAACCCTCAAAAAACCTAATTTAAGCAAGGTTATTTTGAAAGCATACTATAGCAAGGTTGCGTAAACTGAATCCCAAAGATCTTTGAAGATCAACTGTTTTGGTGCTACACATTTTGCTTAAACTTCACTTTTAAATGTCTTGAACCGCCGTGTTCAGACCAGTGATTCATTTATTTTGCAATTTGATTTTGATTTCAAAATTTGCATGAACTTTGCATTTACCACGTTTGTACAAATACTTTTGTTTGCAAACTAGCTTTCTTTTAAAGGAATTATCAAACATTTGAGAAACTTTGTCGGTGATCCAATCAGGGGCAAGTTCCTTCCCTATCCTGTTGAGAATCAGTTCAAGATTTGTGGTTTAATGGCGCCTTCTCAGAATGGGTTTATCCAGAAGAATTTTCAAGACTCAGACTGGGGCAAGCTTTCCAAAGAGCACCGCGAAACAGTCAGTTATAGAATCAGACAAATTGAAGCAATGATCAGTTCATCTACAACAGTCAGCTGATCTGGGGTAATTTACTTGAAGAATCCCCAAACAACTCTTCATACTTCCTACAAGGATCATCACTTGATACAGTTTACCAGTGTGGCAGAGATGTGTCCAGCAATAGCATCTCTAGTCCCCAAGTAGAATGGCAGTGATCTCCGTGTTGAGGAATCAGTCTTCCAGTCTTGTCTTCTCCACAAAAGAGTCGAGCGTTGTCGTCAGCATCTGCGTCTGCACTTGATCATATATCATCTGCATAATTCATATAACCATATACATATCATGAGTGTTTCATCCTCATTTACATTTCTCCCAAGGTCGTGTCGTTACGTCTTACCTTACCAAAACGTTACTTGTCCTTTTCATTCAGTGCCATTCTTGAATGTTGTCATTCTCTTGCGCATCTAATCCTATTGATAGATGTTGGTCTTCTCTCATTCCAGTGCTATTCCTGAATCTTTACATTCTCTCACTCCACTGCCATTCCTGGATGTTCGTCTCTTGTGATCTCCAGTGCCATTCCTGGATGTTCGTCTCTTGTGATCTCCAGTGCCATTCTTGGATATCTTATTCCTCTTGTTTCTCCCAGTGCTATTCCTGGAAGTTTTGCCTATCTTCTGTAAACCCATCAAATTTGCTTGGATATCTTTCAGTGTCATTTCTAAAAGTCTTATCTATTCATTTAGTGCCATTCCTGGATGTCTTTCTCACTATCATTCGATACCCTTCATGAATATAGTGATTTGCTTTCACTTTCAGTACCATTCCTAAAAGTTCACAGTCATTCAATGCTTTCTTGTTCATAATCGTTCAATGCTTTCTTGGATGTTGTGGTTTCTTTTTATCCAATGCCTTCTTGGATTTCACCTTTTGTCTCATTTGCGTCTGATGCCTTCTCAGATATTATGAGTCTACCTTTCATTCAAATCCATTATTGGATGCCCAGTTTCTCTACCATCCGATGCCTTTCTGGATGTGTCTCTCTTTCTGATGTTTTTCCAGATCGAATCTTTGTTCACTTTTATCTAAAGCCATTATTAGATATTGTGAGTTATACCTTTCATTCAAAGCCATTATTGGATGTCCGGTTTCTCTACCATCTGATGCCTTTCTGGATGTGTCTCTCTTTCTGATGTTTTTCCAGATCGAGTCTTTGTTCACTTTTATCTAAAGCCATTATTAGATATTATGAGTTATACCTTTCATTCAAGGCCATTATTGGATGTCCGGTTTCTCTACCATCCGATGCCTTTCCGGATGTGTCTCTCTTTCTGATGTTTTTCCAGATCAAGTCTTTGTTCGCTTTTATCTAAAGCCATTATTAGATATTGTGATTTGTACCTTTCATTCAAAGCCATTATTGGATGTCCGGTTTCTCTACCATCCGATGCCTTTCCGGATGTGTCTCTCTTTCTGATGTTTTTCCAAATCGAGTCTTTGTTCGCATTCATCTAAAGCCATTATTAGATATTGTGATTTGTACCTTTCATTCAAAGCCATTATTGAATGTCTGGTGTCTGTTTGTCCAATGCTTTCTTGGATCCTTGTTTGCTCACTTTCATCTGATGCCTTCTCAGATTTAACATTTTATCTCATTCTTATCTGATGCTTTCTTAGATATTATGATTTGTACCCTTCATTCAAAGCCATTATTGGATGGCTGGTTTCTTTGCATCCAATGCTTTCTTGGATCCATGCTTTGTTCATTCTTATCTGATGCTTTCTCAGATATTATGATTTGTACCCTTCATTCAAAGCCATTATTGGATGTCTGGTTTCTTTTGCCGCTGTAGCACCCCAAAATTTGCCCTAACTTTTTTTGGTTTTTGTTTCGCATTCATTTGCATCTCATTAGGTCATAACGCATAATCATATCATTGCATTGGTCTTCTAAGACATGGGATCAAAGGATTTTCTTGGCCTTATTCATAAGGGATTCAGTCGGTTTCTATTCCCGGTTAAGTTGGAGCAATAGGTTGAATTCTCCTCGTTGTAATCTTCCCGATCTGAGGTTTTCCTAGTCACTTTGGATCTGAAGTTGGATGTGGATTGAATGTAATCATGTGACTTACTTGGAATTCGAGACACAACTCCTTTTTTCTAACCCATAACCATTTTGATATTCGTTTTAAATCACTTTCTAACCCATATTCATTTAATACCATTTTTCATTAATTCCAAGTCAATATCCGATATCCATTTTTTATTAATATCCATTTTCACTTTTCATATCCATTTTTATTCAAATTCATTTTTCTTTCTATAACCAAATTCATTTTATCCATTTTATCCATTACATCATTCATATCCAAATTCAATCCCTTTCACATTCAAATAATATCCAAACCATATCTTTAATCCATTCCACTTTTAAGTTCATTTTAATCCAAATTTGTGTCCAATTCAAATCCATAATTAAACCCACATCCATTTAAAATCCATTTATCCACTTCTCAAATTCAAATCCATATTTTCCAATAACCAAATTCATAAAACCATATTCATTTCTAAACCATGTCCATATCCATTTTGTTTCCCACCAAATACCCATTTAGTAGCCAAATTATTTCAAGATCAATCCAAATGTCCGATCCATGTTCAAGAGTCCTTAAACCATCTTTGTCATAATTCATAATCATTTTATCCATTTTTAATCTCAAAATCCACTTTTATTTTCTCCATAATTCCAAATATCCACTCTTAACCCATTCATCTATTTTTTTAATCCAATTTAATCCATCAAACCATTTGTCCATTATTTTCCTTTTCATATCCATTAATTCATTTTTATTAATTTACTAATCCAATTGACCAATTACCCAATCCAATTAACCATTTTTCATCAACCAATATCCAAATCCCTTCAAATGTCCCATAACAGTTTGCTTTGTTTTATTGGACTCAATGGCGCGCTCATGATTCTCTGCGGATGGATTGTTAATCACTCGAAAGGAAAGTAGCAGAGAAATAGAAAATAATAGGAGATCAACAACATGTACAGGTCATCATCTCTTGATAAACCAAAGATAAATGCAAATTTCACAACGTCACAAGGTTGGCCCCACATCAGCTTTTAGCAGAAAGAATTACATGGAAAAGAATTCAAAATACATCTTTTAGTTTATAGCAAAATACAAAGCCAGTTGAATAACGTGTGACGGATTACAAATTTCCCAACAAAAAGAGTTGCTAATAGAATCAAAAACTAAATTCCATTACTACTATAACAAACTCTAATAGAATTTCACCTGTAAATACCATTCTACCCTTCCCAATATCTGGTATAAATGTGGTTCTGCAACAGAATCTTCAGTTCTTCTTGGCCATTTTCATCATCTCCATTCTTCAGTTTCTTCTTCACTTGGCATAGTCTCTCCCCAATCTTCATCTTCTTCAACCATCTTCTGCAATTTCATCACCTTCAGTCTCTCCAATCAACCTTCGTCTAGCAAATTCCTTGTTGTTTCTTCCATTTTTAATCGTTAAAACCTGAAGAAAATCATACAACCGTATCAACAGAACCAGCGGAAAATAGAATTGCCGGAGGTTGAACACGGTCATCAATCTCTCACAACAACCTGCAATATCGCATCATCATCATCTCATATTCGAAATCCACATGATTCAGTCGCATTTTAGAATTGCGAAGAAGAAGAAAAGATTAGATCGTAAATTCAAAGAGTTCATAATCGGAAACAACACCAGATCAAAGAGGAAGACACGAGGATCAACAGAAGATTCGAAGAAGAATTAGAAGCAAAGCGGAATTAAAGTTACATCGGGTTTTCTGTTTGTATTCTACGATCTGAAGACGCACCGGACGGTTCTCCGGTAGGTACGTCATCTTGATCCAAAATTCAATTTCGCACTTTATTTGTTTTGTTCGTGTGATTGCTGTGCGTTCGCCGATCTGTACTTCACCGTTCGAATCTCAGACCTACTTTCTTCTCCGTTTACATCGTACATCCGCGCGAGGTAGTTGGAGCAGGCTGAGTCGACGTGTTGTGAGTTCATTCATGCTTCCGCCATCGCCGGCAAAATGCCATGGCGCGATGGAGAGCGTTACCGGCATCGTGTTAAGAGAGAATAGGCCGGCGATGGAATTGTTGGAAGGAGAAGAGCACCAGCGAGAGTCGACGAAGACGGAGGGAGATGCCGGCGAAGCTGAGAAGTTGAGGGAGGCGAGCGGTGATGGAGAAGGACGTGATACGGTTTTTGCAGCGATGAAGGTGGATAGAGGGAGGAAACGTTGGCGAAGTCGCAGAGAGTTGATGGAGATGGTGGTGAACATGTCGTTGTGGAAGAGAAAGAGGAGACGAGTGAGATTGTACTTTGTTAGCTTCTTAGGGTTTTGAGTTCGGCTGAGCTGAGGTTGGGCTTCATGCCATGAGTTTCATTCTTTACACCAGAATTTACTTGTCTCACTCCCCTGTCTGTGAGCAATGTTCTTGGGCCATTAATTCCAAGGCCCACACGCCTATCATGATCACACACCCCTTAGTACACTACTCATCACACCTCCCTGGCTTCTTGTTTAGTTGTTGGGCCATTAACCTCAAGCCCAAGCACTGGATTTGCTTCCCATACCTTGTTATCACTGTCTGAACCCCCACTGGAGCTATGATAAAGACTTTGGGCCCAAACATCAAAAGCCCACTCGCCTGGAATTCTACTTACACCATCCTGAGCTGCCTCTGCACCCCCATTGTTTTAATAGTTCTATTTTGGTTTTTAGTTAATAAACTTAGGAATTAACTTGTTTTATCTAGTTTTTTTTGGAAATTAATTTTTAGAATTAATTTTCTTTAGAATTAGTTTTAAGATTAATTTTCTTTTAATTAGTCTATAATTTTAGAATTTGATTAGTTAGAATTAGGTTTTTAGGAATTAATTGGAATTAATTTTAGGATTAATATTAGTTTTAATTCTAGATTTAACTTTAGGATTAATGTTTTTAGATTTAGTTTAGAATCGCCTTGAACTAATTTTAGGATTAATTTTAGAATTAGACAAATTAACTTTTCTTGTTAGAATTTAATCTTGATTTTTACTTCGCATTTTAATTCTAACTTGGTTATTGTGGGTTAATTGTTGACCATAATTTCAATTGCTCATTGTTGATTAATTTTTGATTTCTCTTTTATGAATAGCATGATATAATGCTATGTGTAGAATTTTCTCACAGCCCTTTGGGATCCTAGCTCAACTTTAATCTTTGATTAAAGTGAGGTAGGATAAGCATTAGGTAGTGCTATCCCTCTTTTCCTTTTAGACTTAGTTCTCATACCACACTTAACCATATGACCATCCATGTATGATAACTTTAGGGTTTGAGTCTTAGTCTCCCTCATTAGATTTTACCTTTCTTAACCCTTTGAGTTTCTTCTTTCTCATCTCAAAACAAAAAGTAAAAAACACTTAATAAAGGCATAACATATATTGTATTTGAGCCTTTCATGTGAGAATGAGATAGTGAGGGGTCTTCTCTCACTTTCTTAGAATGTTTAGCGTACGTCCTGTCTTGGGTCGATATGCGAGGCATTCGCTCTTACATGAGGGACTTAAATCCAATATGTGTTACAAAACACCAAATAAACAAGACACTTCTTTCTAAAAGATAAAAACAAACAACAACTCTCTTCTCATCTTCTTCACTCATTCCTTAAGGATGCGTCATTTCCGTTCTACCGCAAACAGGAAACGCTTAAGTCTCCATACAGAGAGTTGCAACACCTAAACTGCTAGGACGCGAACGTTGACGTATTCCACTAAAAAAACACAAACAATTTTCCCTTAGCTGAGGGGAACTACGTCGCTCTAATTCTCATGTTCCCGATGAGATACGTAGGCAGTGGGGTAGGGCCCATGCGAGCACTTCTTTTATTTTCCCTACATTTGTTTCTCTGTTTTCTTTTAATTCCCTTTCCAGTTCTCCAGCTAGCAGTTTCTTTTCCAGTATCCTTTCCTAACACCCTTTGATTGAAGCAGTAAGTGTGGATCCCATCGGGTACGATGGACGCGTGGGGGTGCTAATACCTTCCTCACGCGTAACCGACTCCCGAACCCAGTTCTCTTGGTCACAAGACCATGCCCTTTCCTTTCCCCCAGGTTTATGCAGTGTTTCCTTTCCCTCTCTTGGGATAAATACACATTGCTGGCGACTTTGTTTCGTGCCACTTTCGCGTTTGTACTAGGATGAAAATCCCGGGAGCGACAGCTGGCGACTCTGCTGGGGACAGGTTGACCTCTTGCTGGTCCATCCCCTTTTGAGAGTCAATCCTAGCGTTTGTCTGTTTTTATTTCATTGGGTGTTTACTGTTGTGCTGTATTTACTATTTTACTGTATTGTTATTTACTGTATTATTGTATTACTGTATTTACCGCATTTTAGCATTTTCATTTCATATACTGTATTATGTTGTGCTGTGCTGGTTTTGTGTTTGGCGGGATGAGGAATCTGAGAGATAGGCCCAGTACACAGGCCTGAGTGCACTTATGTTTAGTGTGTTTCATATCCTCTCACGATCCATTTCGGTGCGAGGAGGGAATATGAAACACAATCTGGATGTGGTTATCTCTAGAGAATTCTGCGTTGTGGGTCTGGCACAATGGTAGAGCTATCTGGAAGAGCTGTTAAGTCTAGATGACCTTTAGGATGACCCCTCTTTATTTTGAGGTGAATCAGATGACTATCTCTTTGATTGGCGATAGTATTGTATCCTTCGGGCTGAATGTGCTATTACCTCTCATTCCTAGATCTGAATTTGAGAATCCTCACTTTCTAGTACATGCATGTGAGATTGGGGGGATTGTTTACAGGTGTGCAGGTAACCTTGACCTTCAACCCACCCGGTATTCTGGTTTTCCTATCAGTGTGGACTCATCAGCCTGGTATTATGGTATTCTGACATTTTGACTATCCCGGTATTCTGATTAGGCCGGTACTCTGATTATGCCGATATTCTGGCATTCTGGTATTCTGATTATGCCGATATCCTGGTATCCTGGTATTCTGATTAGTCGGATATTCTGGTATTCCTCTTCAGAGTAGACCTGTGAACTTATTCATTCATCGACACAGCACAGTCATTATTCAGACTATATGGAAGCTTTGATCCCATGTCTTATTGCATTCATATTGTTGCATTGCATTTTCATCTTGCATCATTTTGTATGTCTTTCTCCAGGCCAGAACAGTGAGCTCATCCATCCTTTATCTGAACTGCAGTTGATTTCCCGAATTTTGTGTCAGATTTGAATCAGCTTTTAGATCATCATGAACTCTGAAGAGCAGAAATAGTTTGTGACTAGGGCCGATATTGATTTGATGAAGAATTAGTTGGATCAACTAATGGAAGCTGTGGCCACCTTGACAAGGGGAGAAGCCAATATTCAGAGAATTGGGAATGTCATTCCACCTGCGGTGAACAATATGGCCCAAGCTCAGCCGGTACGGATTCCTGTTGAGGATCCTGTTATGCAAGAACATCCCATTGTCCGAGACGGACATTCATCTTCTCTTGATGCTGCAGATTATCAGAGCTTTGCCTTCTCTGTGCCAGATGTCCAGGGGGTGGTTCCAAAGATGAAGCCTAAGGATCCACGATCTGTTGATGATGAAAGATACCGTGAGTTGGAGATGAAACTTAAGGCTCTGGAGAGACGTGATACTCTTGATTTGAATGCTTTGAGCATGTGTTTGGTGTCTGGCCTGGTAATGCCTCCAAAGTTTAAGATGCCGAAGTTTGAAAAGTACAAAGGAGATAGCTGTCCGAGGCTACATTTGGTGATGTTCTGCAGAAGAATGACCTCACATGTCGACAATGATAAGCTCACGATACACAGTTTTCAGGACAGTCTGAGTGGGGCATCACTGAATTGGTATATGCAGTTGGAAAGTGGTAGCATCCGATCATGGTCAGATCTAGCCCACGCCTTTGTGAAGCAATACAACTATAATCTTGACATGGTTCCCAGCCGAATGCATTTGCAAGACTTGTCTCAGGAAGATAATGAATCATTTTGAGAGTATGCTCAGAGATGGAGAGAGTTAGCCACTCGTGTTCAACCGCCACTTTCGGATAGAGAATTGGTTGATTTGTTCACGGATACCTTGCAAGGGCCGTACTTGGAAAAGATGATTGTCAATGGGGCAGCAAAATTTGCTGACCTGGTGATGGCGGGAGAACGTATCGAGAGTCTGATCAAGGGTGGAAAGCTTCAAGATGTCTCAAACTTCCAAGCTAATGAAAATGAATCAGTTGTTAGTTCTCAGGAAGAATGTGAGGAAGAAAATAGTTCCATTCAGAAATCTTCACCACCTCGTTCTCGGTGTTCAAACATATCAACTGTTCAGAGTCAACAATCTTATGGGTCTTCATATCAGGGACAATATTCTTCTGTAAATCAGGGACCTTCTCAGAATCAACGGTCATATCGCCGTCAGCCGCGTCAGCACGCCCGACAAAGGCCAAGGAAGCCAGAGAGGAATTTCACTCATTTACCAATGTTGTATAGTCAGATGTTGTCGGATTTGATCAGAGGTGGATTGATAGTGCCGAAGGAATTGAAGCCAGTGCCTTTTCCGTACCCACCAGGTTTTGATGTCAACGCCCGTTGTGACTACCATGCTGGGGCACAAGGGCATTCAATTGAAGACTGTAAGGTGCTCAGGAGCAAGATTCAGACACTGCCTGACTCTAACATGTTCTCATTCACGCCTCAGGGTATTCAGATCCACGACTCTCCTTTGTCCAGTTATGTGGGTTCATCAGTTCAAGTTATGGAAGAAGTCACTGAGAGCAGTGGTGCAAATGATTATCAGACTGACTTAGACGAGCAATATTGAAGATGGATGGCTCATTAGCAAATCAAGCTTGGAAAGCCCAGTTCCTCAAAGTTGGCAACCATTTATATCATGTCATTTCTTTGCATTTGTATTTTCTTTTCTATTAAAGTGCAAACTCATTTGTAAAACTCGTCTATTTTCGATTGATGATGATAATGAAATGAATATGCATGTTTTGGTTAAATCCATTTGTGTTCACTCATACTCTTTTTTATCGATATCTAACACTTGTTTAAGCAGGATCCGAGGGAGGATGATGATATTCAAAGACGCAGAACTTCCGATTGTATGCTTTTGAACAAAAACCCTGTTGATGATGTACATGCATTGTTTCAATTCCTCAAACACCGGAGATATAAGGAAGATAATCCCTTGTCAACCCCGTTGAGCCTAGTAGTAGGAGTTTCTTTCTGAAAACGAAAAACCCTCTATCTTAACCCGGGCAGGGTAGGTGTCAGTTAATTTGACGGTGTGTTCAAATTTCAAAAGGAGCGTCCCATTCGAGGATCAAATCACAACGGTTATCCCTCACCAACTGAAGAGTGAGGCAGTCACAACCCTGTCAAACAAGTCAAGATAAGCCAGTATCACACGATTTGTTCAAAAAAAAAGGAAAGAAAAAGAATCAAAGAAAAATATCAAAAAAAGAAAGCCCGCTAAGTCGAAACTTGAAAACAAGTAACTTAGGCAAAAGTTAGGGCATCCCGCTGGACTTCAAAATCAAAAATTCAAAAGGAATCAGTCCAGGCAAAAATCAGGGAAAAACAAAAAGGAATAAAAAACGAAAATAAGAGGAACAAAAAGAAAAGTCCTCGAGGAAAGAACAAGTCGTGTGACCACAGACACCAAAGGCAAAGGGTGACTGTCACTCCAAAAACCGTATGGGTTCCTTCTATCCTCCTATCATCCAATAACCTTTTTGAAAGGTGAGCGCTTGTGTCGAGTTAGCTGAACGTAGAACTGGAGAACATCAAGGAGAATGGGTGGGTTAAAACAAAACTTTGAGCCTTATATCCTTTCTTTCTTAAACCGCGAACCAGGCCACGTTACAACCTTTAAAAGTCCTAATTGAAGCAGGGTTGTCTCGAAGGCATACTTCGGTAAAGATCGCGTCGAAGCTGACTCCTACAAGGATTTTCTTACCATTTATGTTGGTATCGATGTGACATTCTGATTAATGATTCGTTCATTATATGCCACAATATTTTTCCAGTAAACAGACTTGGATTTCAAAACTTTCATATGCATTGCATCAAAATTATCTTTTCAAAACGAATTGTTTTACTTGCGAGTCAGTACTTGACATCAGGAAAGTTTCTACAATGGAAAGATTGATTAATCTAAGGTGCAAAGTGCCCGAGTACTCGGTTGAGTAGGGGCAAGTCATATCAAATGGGCAATCCATTCCAAGATTTAGTTAATCTTGGGCAATTATGTCGAGAATCTGGGGCAATCAAGTCGAGATTCAACAAATCTCTCAAAGGTTAGTTAAAGGTACTCCTTCACAGATCAGCCAGACAGGGGCACCAATCATTTCAAGGCTGAGACAGGTCACCCTAAGAGCACAAAAAGTTATTCTCTCCGGAGAACGGTAAATCATAGTCTGGGGCAATATATGTTGGATCTTCATGAGACATCCTAAAGACATGTTCATTTATAGGATATGTTGCATCGGGGCATTTCTTTTGGGTCATATCACATCTGCAGGGTTCATGTTGATAGTTGACACGTGACGTCCCCAGTAGAGTTTCTCTCCTCAACAGAGATAGCTAAAGTTTTATCACTCAGCAGAGCATTACAGAGATGGTGATTATTCTCCCCAGCAAGAGTTTATGAGTTTGCTCTCCCCTAGCCAGTTTGGCGAAGTTTATTGCTCTTCATCAAGAGTTCATATTCCTGTACAGAGTGTTGGGTTTATGCTTCCCTAGCTTACGGTAAAGTTGTTTCCGTCTCCCCAACAGAGTAAGGGTAGAAGGTAGATTCCCAACAGAGGACCCAGTCTGATCTTGTCCCTTAGCAGAGCTGATATCATCAACCATTGTCCCCAAGCATATTTTTGGGTGGTGGTTAGCTTTCCCCAGCAAGTCAAAGGTCGATTGTCATTGGCACTTTTCTTCAGCAAGATTCCTAGGATGTTTCCTCCAGCAGAAGTTTGTTACTAGTATTTTCTTGCAGAATGGAGGTTTAGTCGGGATCTTGAGGAGTTATGACACTGAAGGCGATTCAGTTTGTTATCCCCAGCGGAGTTGGCCTCTTTTCTTCAGCATTTATTTTGCTGGAGTGGTCCTGTTGCATATCATAAACATCATGGCATAATCATCATCGCATATTATTAGCATAGCATTGCATGAAGCCTTGTAAAACTGAACAGAAAATCTATAGCCCAACCTTGCTCGGCATCCTTCCAAATCCCACTTTGCTGGCATATTTCAAAAACCTGAGGCCCTACCCCTATTGCCACTGCATTTAAAATCCAATCCCCATTGGTACCCAGAAAGATTTCGCCTTCGAAAAATAAATCACTATCAGGTTTCACTTGTCCTAGCCAGCAAAGTCTAATCATACTTGGCACACTCTTCTTTCCCCGGTAACCCGAGCATACGTCGGCATTTTGCATATAGCAATCATAGCATCCTCAAAACGCGTAGTATTTCTATTTCATGTTGAGCATTACGCCATAGAAAGAAAATTCAAACATATGCATGCGAAGCATAAGCCTGATTTGGTACCTTGCGCGAAAGCCCAAATCATTTTTCAATCAAGACGGTGACATATCCCCAGCAGACATTACAATCAACCCCTCTGCTTACCTTTCTTTTGGGTCGTAGATCATACGTTGATCTTACCCTCGATCAGTCCTTGTCCATCAACCCTTTGATGACAACATTCCAAAAACAAGTTTCCTTTCCGTCATTTCTATGACGATGTGGTTCTTCGGTCATGTTTCCTTTCTGTCATCCCCATGACAATGTGTCCCTACGGTGGAATTTTCTTCGTGTCATCCCTATAACAATGTGGTCTCTCTGTTCAGGTTTCCTTTCTGTCATCCCTATGACAATGTGTCCCTTCGGTCAGTCTTCTTTCTGTTATCCCTATGACAATGTGTTTCCTTCGGTTAAGTTTCCTTCCCGTCAACCCTTTGACGATGTGTTCCCTTTTCGTATTTCTTCCTGTCATCCCTATGACAACGTGCTTCCTTCAGTCAGTTTTTCTTTCTGTCAACCCGTTGACGACGTGCTTCTTCCTTTTCAGGTCTTCTTATAGCACTTCTTTCCATCAAACCCTTTTGATGATGTGTTTCTTCGTAGAATTTTTTCCCGTCAACCCTTTGACGGAGTGTTCTTTCAGTCAGGTCTTCTTTCCGTCAACCCTTTGACGACGTGCTCCTTCAGGTGTTTTATTTCTGTCATCCCCATGACAATGTGTTTCCTCGGCCAGGTTATCTTTCTGTCATCCCTATGACAATGTGGTTCTCTGGGTAGTTGTCTTTCCGTCAACCCTTTGACGATGTTCTCCTTCAGTCGAATCTTCTTTCTGTCATCCCTATGACAGTGTGTTATCTTCGGTCAAGTTTTCTTTCCGTCAAACCCCTTTGACGATGTGTTTTCTCCGGTTATGTTTTTCTTCCCGACAACCCTTTGACGACGTGTCTTTTCCAGGTTTTCTTCCCGTCAACCCTTTGACGATGTGTTTCCTTCGGTCGAGTCCTCTTTCCGTCAAACCCCTTTGACGATGTGCTTCTTTTGGTCGAGTCTTCCTTCTGTCATCCCCATGACAATGTGCTTTCTTCGGTTAGGTCTTCTTTCCGTCAAACCCCTTTGACGATGTGCTCCTTCAGTCGAATCTTCTTTCTGTCATCCCTATGACAGTGGGTTATCTTCAGTCAGGTTTTCTTTCTGTCATCCCTATGACAATGTGTTCCCCTTGGTCGAGTCTGCTTCCTGTCATCCCTATGACAATGTGTTCCTTCAGTTGAGGCTTTCTTTCCGTCAAACCCCTTTGACGATGTGGTCTTCGGTCGGGTTTTAAGTTTTCTTTCCGTCAAACCCCTTTGACGATGTGTTCTCTTTGGTTCGGGTATTCTTTGGGTTCCATCTTCTTTCTGTCATCCCTATGACAATGTGTTCCTTCAGTTAAGGCTTTCTTTCCGTCAAACCCCTTTGACGACGTGGTCTTCGGTCGGGTTTTAAGTTTTCTTTCCGTCAAACCCCTTTGACGATGTGTTCTCTTTGGTTCGGGTATTCTTTGGGTTCCATTTTCTTCCTGTCATCCCTATGACAACGTGTTCCCTCGGTCAGGTTTTCTTTCCGTCAAACCCTTTTGACGACGTGCTTTCTTCGGTCGAGTCTTCTTTCCGTCAAACCCCTTTGACGACGTGGTTCGCTGGGTATACCGTCTTTCCGTCAAATTCCTATGACGAGGTGTGACTGGGCTCTAGTTTAATATTTTCTATCCTCGCAGAGTGCAAATTTTGCGGTTCTTTTTGTATTCAATCACCTTGTGCCTTGAATGTCTGAAAGCAGTTGCTATCATCCTTTCAGGTCCAAGTTGATTGAATAGGGGCAGCTGTAGCACCCCAAAATTTGCCCTAACTTTTTCTGATTTTTGTTTCGCATTCATTTGCATCTCATTAGGTCATAACGCATAATCATATCATTGCATTGGTCTTCTAAGACATGGGATCAAAGGATTTTCTTGGCCTTATTCATAAGGGATTCAGTTGGTTTCTATTCCCGGTTAAGTTGGAGCAAGAGGTTGAATTCTCCTCGTTGTAATCTTCCTGATCTGAGGTTTTCCTAGTCACTTTGGATCTGAAGTTGGATGTGGATTGAATGTAATCATGTGAATTACTTGGAATTCGAGACACAACTCCTTTTTTCTAACCCATAACCATTTTGACATTCGTTTTAAATCACTTTCTAACCCATATTCATTTAATACCATTTTTCATTAATTCCAAAGTCAATATCCGATATCAATTTTTTATTAATATCCATTTTCACTTTTCATATCCATTTTTATTCAAATTCATTTTTCTTTCTATAACCAAATTCATTTTATCCATTTTATCCATTACATCATTCATATCCAAATTCAATCCCTTTCACATTCAAATAATATCCAAACTATATCTTTAATCCATTCCACTTTTAAGTTCATTTTAATTCAAATTTGTGTCCAATTCAAATCCATAATTAAACCCACATCCATTTAAAATCCATTTATCCACTTCTCAAATTCAAATCCATATTTTCCAATAACCAAATTCATAAAACCATATTCATTTCTGAACCATGTCCATATCCATTTTGTTTCCCACCAAATACCCATTTAGTAGCCAAATTATTTCAAGATCAATCCAAATGTCCGATCCATGTTCAAGAGTCCTTAAACCATCTTTGCCATAATTCATAATCATTTTTATCCATTTTTAATCTCAAAATCCACTTTTATTTTCTCCATAATTCCAAATATCCACTATTAACCCATTCATCTATTTTTTTAATCCAATTTAATCCATCAAACCATTTGTCCATTATTTTCCTTTTCATATCCATTAATTCATTTTTATTAATTTACTAATCCAATTAACCAATTACCCAATCCAATTAACCATTTTTCATCAACCAATATCCAAATCCCTTCAAATGTCCTATAACAGTTTGCTTTGTTTTATTGGACTCAATGGCGCGCTCATGATTCTCTGCGGATGGATTGTTAATCACTCGAAAGGAAAGTAGCAGAGAGATAGGAAACAATAGGATAGCAACAACATGTACAGGTCATCATCTCTTGATAAACCAAAGATAAATGCAAATTTCACAACGTCACAAGGTTGGCCCCACATCAGCTTTTAGCAGAAAAAATTACATGGAAAAGAATTCAAAATACAGCTTTTAGTTTATAGCAAAATACAAAATCAGTTGAATAACGCGTGACGGATTACAAATTTCCCAACAAAAAGAGTTGCTAACAGAATAAAAAACTAAATTCCATAACTACCATAACAAACTCTAACAGAATTTCACCTGTAAATACCATTCTACCCTTCCCAATTTCTGGTATAAATGTGGTTCTGCAACAGAATCTTCAGTTCTTCTTGGCCATTTTCATCATCTCCATTCTTCAGTTTCTTCTTCACTTGGCATAGTCTCTCCCCAATCTTCATCTTCTTCAACCATCTTCTGCAATTTCATCACCTTCAGTCTCTCCAATCAACCTTCATCTAGCAAATTCCTTGTTGTTTCTTCCATCTTCAATCGTTAAAACCTGAAGAAAATCATACAACCGCACCAACAGAACCAGCGGAAAATAGAATTGCCGGAGGTTGAACACGATCATCAATCTCTCACAACAACCTGCAATATCGCATCATCATCATCTCAGATTCGAAATCCACATGATTCAGTCGCATTTCAGAATTGCGAAGAAGAAGAAAAGATTGGATCGTAAATTCAAAGAGTTCATAATCGGAAACAACACCAGATCAAAGAGGAAGACACGAGGATCAACAGAAGATTCAAAGAATTAGAAGCAAAGCGGAATTAAAGTTACCTCGGGTTTTCTGTTTGTATTCTCTGATCTGAAGACGCACCGGACGGTTCTCCGGTAGGTACGTCATCTTGATCCAAAATTTGATTTTGCACTTTATTTGTTTTGTTCGTGTGATTGTTGTGCGTTAGTCGATCTGTACTTCACCGTTCGAATCTCAGACCTACTTTCTTCTCCGTTTACATCGTACATCCGCGCGAGGTAGTTGGAGCAGGCTGAGTCGACGCGTTGTGAGTTCATTCATGCTTCCGTCGTCGCCGGCGAAATGCCATGGCGTGACGGAGAGCGTTACCGGCATCGTGTTAAGAGAGAATAGGCCGGCGATGAAATTGTTGGAAGGAGAAGATCACCAGCGAGAGTCGACGAAGATGGAGGGAGATGCCGGCGAAGCTGAGAAGTTGAGGGAGGCGAGCGGTGATGGAGAAGGACGTGATACGGTTTTCGCAGCGACGAAGGTGGACAGAGGGAGGAAACATTGGCGAAGTCGCAGAGAGTTGATGGAGATGGTGGTGAACATGTCGTTGTGGAAGAGAAATAGGAGACGAGTGAGAATGTACTTTGTTAGCTTCTTAGGGTTTTGAGTTCGGCTGAACTGAGGTTGGGCTTCATGCCATGAGTTTCATTCTTTACACCAGAATTTACTTGTCTCACTCCCCTGTCTGTGAGCAATGTTATTGGGCCATTAATTCCAAGGCCCACACGCCTATCATGATCACACACCCCTCAGTACACTACTCATCACACCTCCCTGGCTTCTTGTTTAGTCGTTGGGCCATTAACCTCAAGCCCAGGCGCTGGATTTGCTTCCCATACCTTGTTATCACTGTCTGAACCCCCACTGGAGCTATGATAAAGACTTTGGGCCCAAACATCAAAAGCCCACTCGCCTGGAATTCTACTTACACCATCCTGAGCTGCCTCTGCACCCCCATTGTTTTAATAGTTCTATTTTGGTTTTTAGTTAATAAACTTAGGTATTAACTTGTTTTATCTAGTTTTTTTTGGAAATTAATTTTTAGAATTAATTTTCTTTAGAATTAGTTTTAAGATTAATTTTATTTTAATTAGTCTATAATTTTAGAATTTGATTAGTTAGAATTAGGTTTTTAGAAATTAATTGGAATTAATTTTAGGATTAATATTAGTTTTAATTCTAGATTTAACTTTAGGATTAATGTTTTTAGATTTAGTTTAGAATCGCCTTGAACTAATTTTAGGATTAATTTTAGAATTAGACAAATTAACTTTTCTTATTAGAATTTAATCTTGATTTTTACTTCGCATTTTAATTCTAACTTGGTTATTGTGGGTTAATTGTTGACCATAATTTCAATTGCTCATTATTGATTAATTTCTGATTTCTCTTTTATGAATAACATGATATAATGCTATGTGTAGAATTTTCTCACATCCCTTTGGGATCCTAGCTCAACTTTAATCTTTGATTAAAGTGAGGTAGGATAAGCATTAGGTAGGGCTATCCCTCTTTTTATTTTAGACTTAGTTCTCATACCACACTTAACCATAGGACCATCCATGTATGATAACTTTAGGGTTTGAGTCTTAGTCTCCCTCATTAGATTTTACCTTTCTTAACCCTTTGAGTTTCTTATTTCTCATCTCAAAACAAAAAGCAAACAACACTTAATAAAGGCATAACATATATTGTATTTGAGCCTTTCATGTGAGAATGAGATAGTGAGGGGTCTTCTCTCACTTTCTTAGAATGTTTAGCGTACGTCCCATCTTGGGTCGATATGCGAGGCATTCGATCTTACATGAGGGACTTAAATCCAATATGTGTTGCAAAACACCAAATAAACAAGACACTTCTTTCTAAAAGACAAAAACAAACAACAACTCTCTTCTCATCTTCTTCACTCATTCCTTAAGGATGCGTCATTTCCGTTCTACCGCAAACAGGAAACGCTTAAGTCTCCATACAGCGAGCTGCAACACCTAAACTGCTAGGACGTGAATGTTGATGTATTCCACTAAAAAAACACAAACAATTTTCCCTTAGCTGAGGGGAACTACGTCGCTCTGATTCTCATGTTCCCGATGAGATACGTAGGCAGTGGGGTAGGGCCCATGCGAGCATTTTTTTTATTTTCCCTACATTTGTTTCTCTGTTTTCTTTCCATTCCTTTTCTAGTTCTCCAGCTAGTAGTTCCTTTTCCAGTATCCTTTCCTGACACCCTTTGATTGAAGCAGCAAGCGTGGATCCCATCGGGTATGATGGACGCGTGGGGGTGCTAATACCTTCCTCACGCGTAACCGACTCCCGAACCCAGTTCTCTTGGTCGCAAGACCATGCCCTTTCCTTTCCCCCAGGTTTATGCAGTGTTTCCTTTCCCTTTCTTGGGATAAATACACATTGCTGGCGACTCTGTTTCGTGCCACTTTCGCGTTTGTACTAGGATGAAAATCCCGGGAGCGACAACCATCTGATGTTTTTCCAGATGTGCCTTTCTCGGTCTTTTCTGGCTTTTTCTTGAAGATCCCGTTTGAACTCTTCAGTATAAGAAGAACCCAGAAAATCTTTCGTTGATGTTTATCCTTTTATTCCAAATTGATCCCCGGTAGAGATCATGTATGCTTTTTGGTTCCATGCCCAGTAAAGAGTGTGCTTTTGTGTTCCCTAGTGTTTCTTCAGAGTCTCCCCATTGAGTCTCTTATGTTGGTTAATCTGTATCCCTAGTGAGTCTTCCTCATGGATACTAACCTTCATCCTTCCCCAGTAAGTCATACGTGGTTGTTTGACCTTTATCTCTGGTGTCCGGTCTGTCTGCACCTTTCCATCTATCATAACATCATATCATCATACTAGAAGTTCATGACATGTCAACATTTGTATGTCTGCTGCTTGTCCTTAGCATCTGCATTCCATATAAGGGAAAAAATTTTGGTTTGCTATATTTAAACACCTTTCACTTTGATGCCCCGAGGATTTCCATTCCTCGTACCATTCGGTAAAGCTATTTAAATAGGGGCAACTGTTGTACCCCAAATTTTACCCCTTAGATGTCATAACATCTTGCATTGACATTTAGGTTCAATCATCTATGCTTTGTTAACTAACCATTTCATTTTGCAAGTTTGTTTCTTCTGTGAAAAGCCAGGACTTATACGAAGAGGAGGGCAAAGTCTCATAAGCCAATCTCTACATGTATCAAAGAAGTCATCTGTTCAAGAAGGACAACTGAAGCTCCAAATGCAACCATGCGAGCTCACTTACAGTCAAGAGGTCTAATCCAACAAGAAATCAAGACCATCTGACTTTCATCACAAGTAACTTAAGCCACAAGACCACCCTGCCTCTAATTAGGGTTTTGCCAAGACAATTCAATCAGGGCCTTTGATTTTGATCAAGAGTTGTTCTCGAGCCCTGGGACATGACTCCACATGATAGTAGACATCCTCAGATACTACCTATGGGCCTTAGATGTGATTAAAGAAGCAAGATCATCAGAAATCATCCCAGTGCGTTCACAGTTGAAATTAGGGTTTTGACTGAGGCCCTAATCCTCGAGATTTTGATCCAAAATGAAGCATCCAAGTCCTCAATCCATCATGACATGTCTCATTGATGAGTTAAGACATGAGAGATCAAGTTTCAAGAAGTTTCTTGAAAAGGAAGCAAAGTTTGGTTCATGAAACTTTTCATATGTGGAAATTTCACTACTTGGGCATACATTGAAACAGTCATAACTTCCAAACCACACATCCAAATTGAGTGACTCGAAGCTCAAATGGAAGCTCTTTCCATGATCTTCAAAACATATTAGAGGACCCTCTTTCAAAAAGTGCATGGTTTTTAAGTTACAAGGCATGGAAGATAAATTACCCTTGGGGACTTGGTGAAATTTCAGCTTTTTCCCTTAATTTGCACACAACTTTAACCCAATTTTTCATATAGTTCCAAGCTTCAAATCAAAAATCTTTGAACATGAAAGTTGTAGAGGGCATTGAGGGCTTTACAAAAATTACAAGAACTCCTCCATCCGTTAAGTGAGCTGAGAGATTCGAATTATTGAAGTTAGAGATCCATTTCTTGAATTTCAAGTTACCAACTTTTGTATAATGGTACAAAACTACTTCTAATAAACAAACACCTCACTTTTATGATGTTTAAATGCAAGATTACCACATTTAAATCCTCAGCCACGAAAAATACAAGTTGCACATTAAAATAACCAAGTTTATGCAAGCATGTGCAAGTGGATTTCATGAAAGAGAAATTTTTCCAACAAAGTATGACAATCCACTATTCTCCTTGTAACTTGGACTCTGAACCAATCCAATCCATCCACATTGCAACAGAGGCCTATGACTAGAGTATTTAGGGCTCCCTTTGCTCAACCTCCAAACACCTGAAGCACCACTGTAACACTTAAAACCACCACTGCCATTTCATACTCCCATTGTGCAAGAACTTTGTGGCAAAAGTTTTGGCTTGTGCGTTTTCTCTAAAACTTCATAAATCATCTCTGAATACTTCATAGAGAACCTCTAAACACTCAAACCCTAGCTGTAGTACCTCTACCAGCATCTGCCATTTTCAAGTTTCCATTGACACAAGGACACGGGTTTGGAGTTCCAGCTTACATCCAGCCATTCCAAGTATCATGGTCAGTGCTCCTAGCATCAACAAGCATAAAGGGAAGGAAAGCACACTTCTGCAAAGTCCCTTGAAGAGGCCTTGGACCTACTCTAAGAGGTAAGCCTCTAAACTCTTTAAAATCATAAGCATGCTTTTGATTTTGTTGTTTCTTTGTTGTTGTCATGTGCTTGTTATTATGTTTGAGTCATGTGAACCATTGCATCCTTATTGTGGCTTGTATGTTTAAAGTTTTAAACCTCTAAACTTTGTTGTATGCACACTGGGTTTGGCATTCGTACGAGTTGTGTGTGTAATCTTAGGGCAAACAAATGTCATAGTTTTGTTCCTTGATTTCTGCTGATCGGTTTAGGCTATTGGTTTGTGAAAAATGATGGAGATTTGAGTTTGAACATGGCTGGGAAAGATGAGGGTTTAGCCATGCATTTTTTTTTCTTTTTCTTCCACGAGGATTGTTTCAGTTTTGTTCACGGTGCATGGGGAGGGGGAGTGTGTGGCGTGCTGGGAGTGGCTAGGGCGCGTTTTGTCGTGTAGTCACTTAGGGGGCTGGTGACCAATTGATGTCACGTTATTAACACATTACCGGAATGTTTTCATGTGTTTGTTTTCATCTGGCTTTTATTTTTCCATCATGGAATATGTATTTATGGGGTGGGCTTATACAACGGATGTATAGCCACCCCAGTGGTAGAGACGCGCACTTGTAAACAAAGGGATTGGGGTTCGAATCCCCCTCGCCCCAGTCCTCTTTGTTTTGTTTTTTTTCTCTCTTTGCAGCCTTGTATTGGACTTGGGCCTTGTCCGGTTCGCTAACTGCACCCCCCTGTTTCTGGCCCATGAGCGCATAAATTTCAGTTCATGTCTCAAATTACTTTTGCACCCCTTGTTATTTTCTTTTCCAAGTGTTTTATTTTATTTTCCTTTTCAAATCAGTTTTATTAAAAATTGTTGTTTTTGATTAAAAATTCCAAAAATATTCATGTTGACATTTCAATGTTTAACTTAATTTTCTAATATTTTTATTTTCATTTTTATTTAATTCTAGTAATTATTTCTTATTTTCTAAAATTAAGAGTAATTTGAATCTAGTTTATGAACCTCTTTTGAAAAATCCCTTTGCTCTTTACTTTCCTGAGCTAATTTTCCCAAGTGTCTTAGGATACATTAGAGGGATATTTGAAGACCAATTTGTGACCTTGAATGAGGTCTTTTGCTTAGGTTTATGGTTCAATATTTGCCCTCGATTTTTAAAACTAAAACCTTTGTCATTCACCTTGAAATTCCAATTTTTGAGAGGACTATCTTTGCCACTTGTATGACACTTCACACACATTCTTAAATGTTATAACTTGAAGTAGGCCTTGCTTTTGGTCTTGTCTTGGTTTGTTTACCTTGATTTCTCTTAATGTTATTCATGCTTAAATGTTGTACATTCTACTTGAGTTCTTAAAACTAATGTTATCCATTTAATCTCAGAATCACTAGTAATTTTCTTGTTTAAGAAGTTGTTATTATTCCCACATTCCAAAGGAAAGTCTCTCTATTGACTTCAATGTCATAGATAGCTTATTATCTCATTCCTTGACCTCAAAGTCATAGAAAGCTTATAACCTCCCTCCTTGACCCCATAGTCATAGGCAACACACTTCATTCCCTTTTAACCTAGCCTTCCCAAGAGATAGCCATTAATCTATTATAACTCTTAAACCTTTCTTTAAACCTTCACTAGAGATAGCCATTAATCTCTTCTCCTTCACGACGGTCTAACCCTTCACAATCCTTTCACAAGAGATAGCCATTAATCTCTTTCTCCTAAACAATCAATCCTCATAAGCTTTGCTTTCAAGCTTCTCAACCTACTTTCCCTTGGAACTTTGACCACAGTCAAGAGATCCTCACCCCCATTATGGGGAACTACGAATGCTCTGATTCCATTCCCGTTAGGATACGTAGGCACGATATGCGATGTCTTGGCGAGCATACTTAGTGTACATACCCTTAGGTCTTTACCTTAGCACTTTTTCCTTAGCAAGTAAGAAATAGCATAACACAAATACTAACAAGAGGTTCTTGTAGAGTACTACAGATACTTAGGATGCTAACACCTTCCCTAGGTATAACCAACCCCCGGACCTTAGATCTCTTAGCTGTGTCTTCACATAGCGCACTTAGGGTTTCTCGATCTTTACCTTTTCCTTCGGATAAATCAAAGTTCGGTGGTGAATTTCATGATTTATGATTCAAGTTAATTCAATAGCTTGATATACGATTCTCACCACAACAACTAGTATTTATACTGGTTTAGCGTGTTCGTCCTTGTTTACGCCTAGTCCAGTCTCCAATGGCGAACCATTTAAATTTTTTTAATGTTCCACTATTTGACAATTTTACAACGTACTCTTCAATAAAATCAAATAATACTTAAAACTAAAATCAACAGATAAGCAGCTCCAATCTGAATCTTCTTCTTCACAAGTATATAACTCACGAGGATGAATTCCATAAGATCTTCACTCAATCTTAAAGAAGTTCACCTTCTTAGATCCAAAATACGCTCCAAGCCTCCATCCGCAACAATCTTCACTCATCCCTGTGGGAAGTCCCTTGTTTGAGCTTTTGATCTAACTGAAGGAACCATATACTCTCAACTTCGTCTGCAACAACTGTTGTATCCTAATTTTTACCCCTAAGATTTCTCACATCTCATTTTGCATCTTGCACCACAAACAAGATCACACTTTGGTTCCTTTATCCCTCTATTCTTTGGGTTTATGCCTTGGAGGGATCACCGAGTATATGTGTGTTTCTTATTTGCCTTTATTTGCTTATGTCTACTAACCTTTAATCAAAATCCAAAAATGTTTGTTTCCCTTTTACTAACTTTTTCAGGAAGGATTTGGGACAAAGAATATCAAAATCAGTTCCTCAGTTCGAGTGAAATTCATCTGAACAAAGTCAAAGTTGATCTGCAAGCAATTCAAAATCATCTGATCAAGAGTTTCCAAGATAAAATTGATTATTATTCAAGAGATTCCAAGGTTCATGTGTTTATTTTCATGCCTTCTTTGACAAGCAAAAAGAATCGAGCCAGAGCCACGACAGTGCAATAAAAAGGCAATTTTCCCATTTTTTCACTGAAGTAATTGATTACCACTATATGGGTAATCGATTACCACGTGGAAAATTTGAAAAAAAAATTCAAATTCTGCAGCATTTGGCACCAATTTCATCATTTGAGTGGGTAATCGATTACCACGTGGAAAATTTGAAAAAAAAAATCAGCAAATTTAAATTCTACAGCATACACCTTCACTAATCAACACTTGATCTTGATTTTGCCTCCTGTTAAGTGAAAATTTTGACTTAAATTGAACCACCTTTCTTGGCACTTTTCGACTCAATTCTCATGTTTTCATAGATTTAACTCATGTTCTTGTGTGATTCTTCAATTATATTGCAAATACCTTTGGATCCTTTGATGTGTGTGTTATTGTGCAGAAATTAGACATAAAACATAAATGAGTAAGACACAAAATATTGGACAAGGATTGCCAAAGGAAGAGAAGAATTTGAGTAAGTTCGCTAGGTGAACTTGCTAGCGAACGTTTGCTAGGCGAATAACTGGCGAAGAACCAACGAATGCTCCCAGATTAGAGGCAGTAGAAAAAGACTTGTAAGTTCGCTGGGCGAACAAGCCAGCGAAGGTTCGTTGTGGCAACGCTTCAGCGAAGTATCCCAGACCAGAGGCAGTAGCTAAAGAGCCATGAGTTCGTTGTGCGAACTTGTAGGCGAAGTAGTTCGCTAGGAGAATAATCATTCGCACGACGAACTTCAGAATTGTCTCAAAGGCGGTTTAACTGTGCAGAGGCCCATCAGGTGCCTAATTTGATGTTTGCTAGGCGAATAATCTGTTCGTAGTGTGATCATGACAGATTCTGAATGTATTATATAAGTATTTTTCATCATTTTTTGGAGATAACTTGTAATTTTGGGGATCAGAAATTTATCTCTCTTCAATTCCAAATATATTCTAGTGAGAGAAAGTCAAACCCTAAGAGGGAGAAGGTAAGATCTTTGATCTCTTGTTGGGGTTTGGATGTAATCTTTTGATACCTTATGTATTTCATCTAATATATGTTTGTGAACTAGTTTTGATTCTTTATTGTTGATTGTCTTTGATTTCTTATTTGTGGGTCTTGACAAAACTCTTTTCGAACCTTTGATTTAAGATTTTCATCTATCAACGAGAAATTTTTTGACATGGTTTATGAGTTGATATTCACTTGTATCTTTTAGTTTATTGTGTTGATTAGTAGCATGAGTAGGATTAATACGGTATTGTGAGGATGCGTGATAATAGAGATGAGAAACTTGTTCACATACATTTGGCAAATTAGATGAATGCATGTAAAAAGGGTTAAACGTATGTACGTATTCTGATCATGACATTTAATATGAGGCAATCATTTATCTGATATGGGTGTTATCCTTGATTACCTGTTTATCTTTGATTTGAACCGCTATAGACATATACTCTTCAGATCTAGACCTAGGATGATTATCTGTTAGGTTCTAAACTCTAGACATAGATTTAGGCTTAGCATTTATATAAGTATCAGTTCTTAATGCTCTGTGTTGTTAAGTTGCGTGAGATATCACCAATGAGACAATATGGTTGTTCTCTTGACGTTGCGTTAGATATAACCTCTGTTGTGGATGATACGTGAGGATATTAGACGAATAATTGATTTGTGTTTTACTTGATTAGAAGAATGAATGTGTTATCAATTGATGAGATCCAATCCCAACAAGGCTCCATTTATAATTCATTCTTTACTTTATATTTTCCGTCTTTATATTTTTTGCCTTTATTTTTGGTGCCTTAAATCTTTCAACCAAAATTTTGCACCACAAGCTTAGAAATGTAGAAACCATTGAATGACAATTCTTTCCCTCGCACCGATCCCTATGGAGACGATATAAATCCTGAGGGGAATTCCTTCAAAACTAAATTTTTGCTTTTTGCTGCTTTACTGTAGTTTGAACAAAATGGCACCGTTGCCGGGGTGTTTGGATATTGAATCGCATTGCGATAGTTTCTATATTTTAGAGCTTTGTACATTTGTCTATATTGCATATATTTGTTTTCTTTTATGTTTTCTCTAGTGTGATTAGGAATGATGAGAACTCCTTCTAGATTGGTTGCTATTTGTATAAAAGTATTCAATGAAGCTTCGACCGAGTCTGGATGGTGATGATAGGATGTTGGCCATTGAATGTATGCAAGGTAAATTGTACTGCTTTATAGAATGTTAGAATGATTTAAGAATTTCGTGCTTTGTGCAAATGTGTATTTTTGTTTCATGTTGCAACTTGTTTGAATGCTTGTTTCACTTAGGTCCAAAAGCCACAAATTGTGAGAAACCTCCATTGTTTACTATATGCTAGGATGACTGATAACTTTGTTTAATTCGTTTGATTCATGCTTTATCTTTTAATTATTGTGATTTTATGGAAGAATTAGAAATGATCAAGGCATTTGTTTATATTGAGCACAACCGTATCCAAAAAGTAACTTACCCATGAGTAGTTAGAATTCGTTAACCCCTTTGAGCCTAAATAGTTTAGATCTCATTTTAGTGATGAACTTGATGTTTGTATATAATTTGTAAGTTTAGTTCATCATTGAATTGTGTGATATTCTAAGAATTTTTCTTGAACCTTTGAACATTGTTTAAATTGATTTCCTTGCCATAAAAAGCAAGGAACTTTCATTTGAGGTTTGGTTGAATTCAAGTTGGGGAGAATGAAAAAGAAGAATGGTAGGTTGCTAAAACTTTTGAAAAATTTCAAACAAGCATGAAAAGAAAAAGTGTGAATATGAATGTGAAAAACAAAAGAAAAAGAATGCTTGTTTGAAAAATAAAAATAGAGAATGAAATAATTGTGCAAAAGGAAGTTTAAGAAGGTTTGCAATAGAGGAAAGAAAGTGGTGAATGAAGTTGTTATGTGTAAATACCATGTATAGTGAATGTTTCTTTTTGCATCGGTAATTTCGATTCAATGGCCTTTAGAAATGTCCAATTGTTGTGAACCCGACCAAGCTACAACCTTTAAAGCCCTCAGTGATCTTTTTGCTTCCATGTTTTCATTTTTTATTATTAGATGATGAATGAATTGAATTGTTATTAGCATTGTTTGTCAGGTGAGTGAAATTGCCCCGCGGTTGCAAACACGTTAATTTCTTCATTCTTATTTTGAAGAAGAGTGTTAGAGTGATTCAAGTATGAAAATTTAGTTTTTATTTAAAACATTCCATGATATTTGTTTAAGAACTAAATTCATTGTCATTGTTCGATTCTATTGAGTGGTGAAGGTTGCTTGTGCGCATTTTCATGCTTGACCAAATCCTCTTATTTGAGAAAATTTCTCTTGTTTGAAGTTGAACCGTTAATCTTTTCTTGGTTGAATCTTATGCTAGAGCAAATCCTCTTGTTTTCATGAGGGGCATACTTTGCTTGAGGACGAGCAAAAATCTAGTTGGGGAGAGTTTGTTAAGTGCAAATTTTGACTTAAATTGAACCATCTTTCTTGGCACTTTTCAACTCAATTCTCATGTTTTCATAGATTTAATTCATGTTCTTGTGTGATTCTTCAATTATATTGTAAATACCTTTGGATTCTTTGATGTGTGTGTTGTTATGCAGAAATTAGGCATAAAACATCAATGAGTAAGACACAAAAGATTGGACAAGGATTGCCAAAGGAAGAGAAGAATTTCAGTAAGTTCGCTGGGTGAACTTGCTAGCGAATGTTCATTGGGCAAACAATTGGCAAAGAACCAACGAATTCTCCCAGATTAGAGGCAGTAGAAAAATGCATGTAAGTTTGGTGGGCGAATAAGCCAGCGAAGGTTCGCTGTGGTAACGCTTCAGCGAAGAGCTAGCGAAGCATCCCAGACCAGAGGCAGTATCTAAAGGGTCATAAGTTTGTTGTGCGAACTTGTAATCGAAGTAGTTTGCTAGGCGAATAATCATCCGCACGACAAACTTCAGAATTGTCTCAAAGGCGGTTTAACTATGCAGAGGCACATCAGGTGCCTAATTTGATGTACGCTAGGCGAATAATCTGTTCGCAGTGCGAACATGACAGATTCTGAATGTATTATATAAATACTTTTCATCATTTTTAAGAGATAACTTGTAATTTTGGGGATCAGAACTTTATCTCTCTTCAATTCCAAATATATTCTAGTGAGAGAAACTCAAACCCTAGGAGGGAGAAGATAAGATCTTTGATCTCTTGTTGGGGTTTGGACGTAATCTTTTGATACCTTATGTATTTCATCTAATATATGTTTGTGAACTAGTTTTGATTCTCTATTGTTGATTGTCTTTGCTTTCTTATTTGTGGGTCTTGAGAAAACTCTTTTCGAACCTTTGATTTAGGATTTTCATCTATCAATGCGCAAACTTTTGACATGGTTTTGTGAGTTGATATTCACTTGTATCTTTTAGTTTATTGTGTTGATTAGTAGCATGAGTAGGATTAATACGTGATAACAATCCAAAAGACAATGTATCATTAGTCGAAACTCAAACGAATTGCTTTGTTCCTTTGCATTTTTTATGAGAATTGACTAACAAAAGACTCAAAGGTTGGTACTTGTGAATTTGTGTGGTTTTGCAGGTTTTAGGCATGAAGAAAACCAGTTGAACATAGAGTAAAAACCATGCCTTGCAACTTTCGCATCGCGACCAAATTCTTCACTACACGAGCGTTGCTATGTGAAAGTGAAGCAAGATCCAGCAAATCAAAACAAAATCAAAATGATCAAACTTCGCTTGAAGCGAAGGAAGTGAGAGAAAGCGAAGGAGTTCTCTTGAAGCTCGCTATGCGACAGATGGAGAAGGGCGCGACGCGAGGAAAGGCGAACAGAAAAAGAATCAAAAAGACCAATCTTCGCTTGAAGCGAACAAAGCGAGAGGAACGACCAAATTTCACGACACGAACTATACTTCGCATAGTGAAGTTTGGCGGTGTCAGAAAGGCAGTTAAATTCAAATCTTAATGAAGAAGGAAAGGAAGTTTGCATAGCGAACTTTCTCTCACTATGCGAACTCAGGCTGCCAAGAACACTATAAAAAGGGGTCAAGGACAATGCAGAAGAAGTCTCATGTTTTATTTTCAAGACTGTTTATAATAGTCATAAGGAGAGTATTGTAATAGAACTTTAAGGGAGAGAATAGAAAAATCGAGCTGGGTACGCATCAAGGGTCGAGAAATCGTCATTGATGCTCATTCATTTCCCCTTCTCCCTTTTTGTACAAGCTACCATGAAAATGGATAGCTAACTCTCTCTCTCTCTTCCTGGGATTGGAAGAATCTACTGTAACCGTATGTATATGTACCACTTTTAATTTTAATACAAGCATGTTTTCATTAAGTATTGATTCTATCTTTTCTTTATCTCCAAATCCTATGAATTCGGTTATTAATGAAAATTGATCTCCTCTTCAGATATTAGAGATATGAATCTATTAAACTCTGATTTCTAGACATAGAATTAGGTTTAATATCCAAATCAAATACTTGTTCGTCATATGGTCTATTTGTTTAATCGGCTGAGACATCACCGATTCAACAAACCGATTAAAATCTGTGAACTCTTTATGTAGACATACATATTGTTCGGAAAAGTATTTGGAAATATGAAAGAAAACATGATTGCATCATAATTAATCGGTAAATTGCATACGTGAACGGTAGAGGAAATCCAATCCCTGTTTTTCATGCATTCATTTAAAAAAAAAAACATTAAAACATTCAAAAAAAAAACTTCTCTTCTAGTCTCTCTGTTTTTCAAATTAAACTAAGACTGTGATTGCAAATATCAGAGAAGAGGATTACGCTAATGGATTTCGGTAGAAGGAGAACTCATACGTACACCTTCAAGGTTCCAAAACTAGGGGATTTGAGAAGGTTAGCGAGGATGATCACTAACCCAGAGGCTTTCAGAGCCAAGCATGGAGGTTTGCTACCACTATTAAGAGTCCATGTGATTGAGGGAATCATGGATGCGCTCGTTCAGTTTTATGATCCGGTTTATCACTGTTTTACATTCCCGGATTACCAGCTTGCACCAACGCTGGAGGAGTATTCTCACCTGATCGATCTACACATTACAGATCGAGCTCCATTTTCTGGACTGGAAGAAATTCCAAAGAATCAGACTATTACAAGAGCAATTTATTTGGACGAGTCTGAGGTCAGGACTCACCTAACCACTAAGGGTGGCATCCATGGTTTGCCAGCCCAGTTCTTGACAAAGAAGGCCCTATATTTTGCCAGTATAGGAAACATGACTGCTTTTGAAAGCATCTTTGTCTTGCTCACCCACGGATTATTTTTGTTTCCCAACATCAATAACTTCGTCGATATTAACTTCATTAAGGTTTTTCTCATTGGAAATCCTGTGCCGACTCTGCTCGCAGATGCGTATCATTCTGTACACTTGGGGAATTTTTACAATGGAGGGGAGATCACATGCTGTGTACATCTGCTTTACAAATGGTTTATCTCTCACTTGCCTAAGTCTACTGCTTTTTGGGATTGCAAGAGTGCCTTACGTTGGTCGCAGAAGATCATGTCTCTTACCAACTCTGATATAGATTGGTGTAATAGGATTTATGAGGGAATCAGGATCATTGATCGTTGTGGAAACTTCCCCAACGTACCCCTCATAGGAACTAAAGGAGGAATCAACTACCATCCGATATTGGTTCGCCGTCAATTTGGATACCCGATGAGACACATCCCACTGGGTGTTCATCTGGAAGGTCTTTTCTTCAAAGAAGGAGAAAACGACAGAGCACTAAAGATGGAAATAGTGCACGCTTGGAAGAATGTTCATAAGAAAGGACGAGAGTCTCTAGGAAAACCGGACTGTGTCTCAGTGGAGCCTTATCTCCATTGGGTACAAACTAGAGCTCTTAAGCTAAAGATGCCTTATCCTCGTTACGGAATTCTTCCGCCGAGGGAATCTGTCATGTACTTCATGATGGAAACTGAAAAGCTTCAGGTTACTCTCAACAAAATTCAAAAGGAGAGAAGGTCTTGGAAGAACAAGTACCGCACCCTCGACATAGAGTGCATCAAAATACAATAATTACTGAAAGAGAAAGATGCTCTGATTGAAATTTTGGAGCAACATGCTGTAGATAATCAAGATGACCAAAGGAATTCGCTCGCTCCTTTCACTTGGCAAAGGAATGACAACCCGACAATGGCCCAAGAGCCCCGGTCAAAGAAAAGAAAGCTACCAGAATCAGCACCTGGTTTTTCTTTAGAGAGGACTCAGGACCCATTAGTTTAGGTTTTGTTTCTGGACTTTGTAATCTGCTGTATTTCCACTTCTGTAATCCTTTGAATTCAATAAAAAGGGGTTTTCCCCATCGTTTGATGTTTACAATCTAATTGTCGAAGTTTATTTTGATTAAACCAAAAAACAATTAATATAATCATTGCATTCATCATTCTCACATCGCGTATTCTTCTTCCCTGCGAATCTCATGTTTGTGTCTCGATTTTAGAGTCAAATTGTCTCATTCATATAATACTCGGGCCAATCGTCAGAAAAAGATGGATGATCTTGAGGAAGAAAACAGAGAGTTGAAGGAAGAGATCGACGCTCTGAGAGAAGATATGAGAAAGCTTCGTAACGACATGCAAGCCATCGCAGAAGCTCAGCTACAAAGAACTGTGATCTCAGAGATCACCTCAACGTCCGTAGTGGAGAGGTATGATCCTAGGTATCAGATACCGAAAGATCGTCCTTGGGGCATACCTGTTAACTATATCCCAGAAGGATATGTTCCGCCGATCACTAAGGATCAGGGAATCACAACAGAAGCCGCTGGGCCTGAAGGTTACAAACTTCGGGAAAGCGAAGATGCCAGGGGCATACTGAAGACTCCTGAAGGTTACAAACTTCGAGAAACGCCAAGATTCACTGCCGTAGTCATGGTCCCACCCCCTGTGGTGCACACTGTCCTGGAAGGACAGATTCCACAGACACCTTCTGGTAAGAAGGAAACTATGTTCGACATAATGGATGAATTCCAGGAACAGTTCTTGGAAATGCAGAAAGAACTGCAGGCCATTCGCGGTCATGATTTATTTGGAAAGGACGCCGCAGACCTCTGCTTGGTCCCCAATGTGAAAGTCCCACACAAATTTCAAGTGCCCGACTTTGAAAAGTACAAGGGTAACTCTTGCCCTCAAAGCCATCTGGTGATGTACGCTCGGCGTATGTCAGCTCAGACTGAGAATCAAGACCTGCTGATTCACTACTTCCAGGATAGTTTAACCGGTGCCGCACTCAAATGGTACATGGGTTTAAACCATGCCACGATCAGCACATTCAGAGATCTTGGTACTGCCTTTGTCCAACAATACAAATACAATTTGGACATGGCACCCGACAGAGATCAACTCAGATCAATGCCACAAAAGGACAAGGAAACCTTTAAGGAGTATGCTCAAAGGTGGCGTGAAATTGCCGCTCAAATTTGTCCGCCTCTTGAGGAAAAAGAGATGACAAAGATCTTCTTAAAGACCTTAAGCTTATTTTACTATGACCGAATGGTTGCCAGTGCGCCCAGTGATTTCACCGAAATGGTCGGCATGGGCGTACGTCTTGAGGAAGCCGTCCGAGAAGGACATTTGGTAAAAGACACTGGATCGACGTGCGATACTAAAAAATATGGTAGTGCTCTCCCTAAGAAAAAAGAGCAAGATATTGGGAATATCTCTCTCGGAAAGCAAAGACGACGTTATCAACCGGTAGCAGCTGTGACTCCTGCTATCAACCCTGCGTCTATTCCTACGTATCAACCTCAGGTTGCGCAGAGCCAACCTGACCAGCAAAGGACACAACAGCCTCTTCAGCAGGCTCGTCCTCCATATAATAACAACCGTACAACACGGCCACCAGGATTTGATCCTATACCTGTAACGTATGCAGAACTGTTTCCATTACTACTGGCTAAGGGGCACATTCAGACTAAATCTCCTCTTACAGTACCGGAAAATCCGCCTTTTTGGTTTAAGGTGGATCAAATGTGCCCTTATCATCAAGGAAGTCCAGGGCATAACATAGAGACTTGTCTCAATTTCAAGTGCGACGTGCAAAAACTTGTTAGGAGCGGGCTCTTATCTTTCAAAGATACGAATCCCAACGTTCTCACGAACCCGTTGTCCCAACATGAGAAAGCTGCAGTCAATTTGATAGAGGAAGAGATTAACAATGTCTATCAAATTTACGATGTACTCTTGTTGAAAACCAATCTGGTCAAGATGCATTGTAGACAGAGCGGATATGGCCATGTGCTACCTCATAACTATCATCAGTGTGATATCTGCTCTAAAGACAATCAAGGATGTTCTGTAGTGCAAGCAGCTCTGCAGGAATAGATGGATCTCAGATGGATCCAAGAGCACTGAGTTCGTGGAGTTAACATGGTCTACACGAATTCTAACGTCATTCAGAACCATGACATTCGTGCAATGAATGTCAACTTGG
This sequence comes from Lathyrus tuberosus, assembly GCA_022829125.1. NCBI lineage: Eukaryota > Viridiplantae > Streptophyta > Magnoliopsida > Fabales > Fabaceae > Lathyrus > Lathyrus tuberosus. Next base: position 17,273,327 of record JALAZF010000013.1, on the reverse strand, counting down.
TGGCAATGCACTCAAGGCAAAGCCAATACCATAATCTGCCACGACACGATTACAGTTCTTGTCTGATTTGCTCGGTAAACAAACAGGGATGTTCTTTCATACAAGAGGCCCTCCAGCGTCAGATGGATCTTGGATGGATCCAAGACTACCATGATAGGAACCCTTATCAGATCAACATGGTTCAGATCTTTGACATTCGCGTGATGAATACCAACCTGGTAGAGTTACATGCTGAGAAGGTCCGACTTGGATTCTTAATATCACATGACTATCAAAGCTGTAAAGCAGGTTGCGAAAACGATCGAGGTTGTACCTTTGTCCAGGAGGCACTTCAGCACTTGAAAAATCATTGGTGGATGCCAATCTACATGGATGAAGATACTCAGCAGATTAGTATCAGTAATAGAAACCCCACTCGGCGTCAAAGTCAGGATGTCCGATCAGTGGAAGCTAACCTAGTAAGGTTACATTGTATTCAAAGTGGGCGTGGCCAGGTGCCACCACACAATTATGACAGTTGTAGTGTCTGTTCGGAAAGTAACCAAGGGTGTTACCTTGTGAGAGCATCTCTTCAGGGTCAGGTCGACCGTAGAGAAATTCGTCCATATCCGGGTCCTGGACCCACCAACTGGTCGCCGAACTACCTTGCCGAGCAAGTTGAGGATGTTGTCACGATCTCTGGTCATCACCATACCAGGGATGTTTTTGCCATCATCCCTCTACTTGACGAATCTATAATTCCCAACCGGGAACGAATCGAGATTACTTATGATGGTCAGAAAAATCAAATGGCTCCTGTAGTCATCTATCTACCAGGACCGCTACCGTATGAATCAGCTAAGGCAATCCCTTACAAATACGGTGCAACAATAATTGAAAATGGAAAGGAAATTCCATTACCCTCCGTTGTGAACATTGCAGACATCAGTCGAGTAACACGGAGTGGTAGAATCTTCAACCGAGGGGTTGAGGAAGTTAACAAGGAAAAGGAACTTCAGACAGAAGCTCCTGATCCACCAGTCGGTCAGTCCAGTAATCCCGACCTTTCAAAAAACAATGATGAGATGCTGAAGCTCATCTAAAGGAGTGAATATAACATTGTTGATCAGCTGTTACAAACTCCTTCAAAGATCTCGGTGTTATCACTGTTACTCAGTTCGGAAGCCCACAGGGAGGCTCTGCAGAAAGTCTTGGAGCAAGCCTTTGTGGAATAGGATGTAACAATCAGACAGTTCGATAGCATTGTCTCTAACATCACTTCCTGCAATAATTTGGGATTTAGTGATGAGGAATTACCCGAAGAGGGTCACCGTCATAACATGGCGCTCAACATTACAGTCAACTGCCAGGACGATGCTTTAGCCAGCGTACTGGTAGACACAGGGTCAGCGCTGAATATTCTGCCGAAGTCCACTTTGATGCATTATCATTCAGGGGCCCTCCAATGAGAGTCAGCGAGGTCGTCGTCAAAGCATTCGACGGATCCAGAAAAACGGTTATCGGCGAAGTTGATCTTCCCATAACTATTGGTCCTCACACTTTCCAAGTTACTTTCCAGCTCATGGATATTCGGGCAACGTATAGTTGTTTATTAGGAAGACCTAGGATACATCAGGCTGGAGCAGTCACTTCAACCCTCCACCAAAAGCTAAAGTTCGTTCAGAACGATCAACTTGTCACAATCTGTGGAGAACAAGCCTTGCTTGTGAGTAACTTGTCATCATCTGCTGGTATAGAACCCGAGGAGGTTATTGGAACTCAGTTCCAAGCATTGTCGGTGAGCAAGGACAATCAATTCAAAGGAGGAACCTCGATTTCCTCATACAAAGATGCTATTAAAGCGGTCGAGAGTACCGATACGACAGGATGGGGGCAGCTTGTCATTCCCATTAACAATAAAACAAAGAAGGGTCTTGGTTTTTCTGCAACCTGTACCCAGACAGATGCCAATGATGAAAGTCTTCATCCCCTTCGAAACTTATTCCACAGTGGAGGTTTTCTTCACCCAGTGTCTCAGACAGTTCATGCTATCAATGAGGAAGATCCCTCTGACACAGATGAAGAATGGAAGTCCTACCTTAATAAGGACGGTTATATGTCTCAGGAAGAGGTGCCTACGCCTTTTTGCTTTCCTACAGAAAGTCCGAGATTTATACCAAGATCAGATGTCGAAATGATCTACGGGGATTGTGATCCTGAAGGATGCCGCGCTCCGCCAAATTCATTAGAGGAAAACACACCGATGAAAGATAACTTTGACTACACCTACTATGGCCCAATGGATGGTCTGCCAATGTGGCAACCTTATCCAGGAGACTTGGGGCAAGAAAGTCAGCCGAGTAATGAAAATCAGCTGACCGTCATTGAACAGAATACCTGTGTCCCCACCATGTCATGGGATCAACACTCAGGTCATTCAGAAACTACTCAACATGAAGATGAATTCGCAACGTTCGCAGGACTTGAATTCATCAACTATGCTTTTCCTGAGGTCAACGTCATCGAGAGAGATGACTCCTCCAGTTCCAAAGAAGTTTGGGACACTCTGGGAGAACCAAGTGAAAAATTCGACTTCATGGTCAAGTACACCGCTCCCGAAAGCTCTCGTATCAGGCTCGAAGATATCCAACCAACTGGATGGGGAGATACAACTGAGAGCACAAATGCTATGCAAAATGCAACAGAGGAATTCTCCTACGACAATTCTGCCTGGGAGACAGATTCCAATGATCCTGCTCCACCAGAAATCCGCGTCATTTCTGAAGACAAATTAAGGAAGGTGCCAGACTTTGTGATTCACCGAGGAGTTCGTCGCCAATGGGTTGTTGTCGAGGTTCCGAAGGTCGTTCATCAGTCAAAGTAATTGCCATCTTTTAATCTTTCACCCTGCCCAGGTGAAACGGATGTTTTGATAGGGCTCGCTTTCTGTAAATTTCCCTCTTCGCTTTGCCCGAAGCGACAGAGTTTTGTTTTATAGGGCTGTAGTTTCAAGGATCGACTTGTTCATTAATAAAATAACGTGGTTCTGTAATTTCCGCATTAATTGCTGTTCTCTCTTTTTGCTTTTCCAAAGAAAATGGTAATTCTAAAAAACGAAACTATAAAAAAAAACAAGCAGTAAAATAAAACACTGCACACACTTGCATTTTTCTCTATCTCCTCTAAACACGAATCGTCACGTCATGCAGATTGCTTGTTTTAAACCCAGTTGAAACATACGATCCGATGCCTTCTCCCAACTTTGAGTCCCCGATATTCGAGGCTGAAGAAGAAGATGACAACAAAATTCCAGAAGAGATCTCTCGATTACTCAGACAAGAGGAAAAGTCCATTGAACCTCACAAAGAGCCGTTGGATACAGTAAACTTGGGTTCAGAAAAAGAGAGAAAAGAAATCAGGATTGGGGCACTGCTCAGTCCAACTGCCAGAGAGGGTTTGATAAAGCTTCTCAAAGAATTTCTTGATGTATTCGCTTGGTCCTATCAGGATATGCCAGCGTTGGATACCAGCATCGTGGAACATTACTTACCATTAAGATCGGAATGTCTGCCAGTAAAGCAAAGGTTGAGACGCACTCACCTGGACATGGCCATCAAAATCAAAGAGGAGGTGCAGAAACAGATTGACGCGGGTTTCCTCGCTACAGCCGAATATCCTCAATGGTTAGCCAACATCGTACCCGTTCCCAAAAAGGACAGAAAGGTCAGTATGTGTGTTGATTACAGAGATCTAAACAAGGCAAGTCCAAAGGATGACTTTCCTTTACCACACATTGACATGCTGGTAGACAGCACAGCAAAGTTCAAAATTTTCTCCTTCATGGATGGATTCTCGGGCTATAACCAGATCAAAATGGCGCCAAAAGACATGGAGAAAACTTCGTTCATTACACCATGGGGCACCTTTTGTTACAAGGTAATGCCATTCGGTTTGAAGAACGCCGAGGCAACCTATCAAAGGGCCATGACTACTCTGTTTCATGACATGATAAATAAAGAAATCGAGGTATATATCGATGATATGATTGCAAAATCAAAAACAGAGAGTGAGCACGTTGAACATCAATCAAAATTGTTCGAACGTCTAAGAAAATTCAAGCTCCGCTTGAATCCCAACAAGTGCACCTTCGGTGTCCGTTCAAGGAAACTACTAGGGTTCATCGTCAGCCAGAAAGGAATTGAGGTTGATCCTGACAAGGTCAAGGCCATTCAAGAAATGCCTTCTCCGAAAACTGAAAAACAAGTCAAAGGATTCTTGGGACGTTTAAACTACATCTCCAGATTCATATTCCTTATGACCGCCACATGTGCGCCGATCTTCAAGTTACTCAAAAAGAACCAGGATTGCGTTTGGTCAGAAGATTGCCAAACCGCCTTCGATAGTATCAAGGAATATCTGTTGAATCCTTCAATTCTATCACCTCCAGTGGAAGGAAGACCACTGATCATTTACCTCACAGTCCTAGAGGACTCAATGGGATGTGTACTTGGCCAACAAGACGAAACTAAAAGGAAAGAGTCTGCCATTTACTATCTAAGCAAGAAATTCACCGACTGTGAGACTCGGTACACGATGCTTGAGAAAACTTGCTGCGCTTTGGCTTGGACAGCCAAACGTCTTTGCCAGTATATGATTTGTCACACTACTTGGTTGATCTCAGAAATGGATCCAATCAACATGTCTTCGAAAAACCTGCTCTTACGGGAAGGATTGCCCGTTGGCAAATGCTATTATCAGAATATGACATAGAATACCATGCTCAGAAAGCCGTTAAGGGAAGTATTTTAGCCGATCATTTGGCTCATCAGCCGATTGACGATCAAGAATCAATCGGGTTTGACTTCCCAGACGAAGATGTCATGTATCTAAAAATGAAAGATTGCGATGAACTGTTACCCAGTGAAGGGCCAGAACCAGGTTCCCAATGGGGACTTATCTTTGACGGAGCAGTTAATCACTATGGAAACGGAATTGGGGCAATCATTGTTACCCCTCAGGGTACCCACCTTCCTTTCACTGCTTGACTTACGTTCAAATGTACGAACAACGAGGCCGAATACGAAGCATGTATCATGGGTCTCGAAGAAGCAATTGATTTAAGGATCAAGAACTTGGACGTATACGGCGACTCAGCCCTGGTTATCAACTAGATAAAAGGAGATTGGAACACATACCAATCAGGATTGATTCCTTACAAAGACTATGCAAGAAGGTTGTTACCTTTCTTCAACAGAGTTGAGTTTCATCACATCCCTCGTGATGAGAATCACATGGTTGATGCCTTAGCCACTATCTCTTCCATGATTAGTGTAGGTCAATGGAATGACATACCTAAGATCGACATAATGCGCCTTGAACGGCCCGCTTACATCTTCACGATTGAAGCAGTCATAAACGATAAACCTTGGTATCACGATATCAAATGCTTCCTTCAGAAACAAGAGTACCCATCTGGGGCATCCAGAAAAGACAGAAAAACCCTCAGAAGATTGGCTGGAAACTTCTTCCTGAGCGGTGACACTCTCTATAAGAGAAATTTTGACATGGTCTTGCTCCGATGCATAGACAGACCAGAAGCAGACATGCTTATAAAAGAAATTCATGGAGGATCCTTTGGCACTCATGCCAACGGACGCACAATGGCGAAAAAAATTCTGAGAGCAGGCTACTACTGGTTGACCATGGAATCCGACTGCTACAAGTACATGAGAAGCTGTCACAAGTGTCAGATATACTCCGACAAAATTCATGTACCGCCATCACATCTCAAAGTTCTCTCTTCCCCGTGGCCTTTTTCCATATGGGGAATCGACATGATTGGCATGATTGAACCTAAGGCTTCAAACGGACATCGGTTCATTCTGGTAGCCATTGACTACTTCACTAAGTGGGTCGAAGCAGCGTCATTCGCTAATGTAACGCGACAAGTGGTGGTCCGATTTATCAAAAACAATATCATCTACCATTATGGTGTTTCAAGCGAGATCATTACCGATAATGGTTCTAACTTGAACAATAAGATGATGAAAGAGTTGTGTGCAGAGTTCAAGATCGAACACCATAACTCATCTCCCTAACGACCCAAGATGAACGGAGCGGTAGAAGCGGCAAACAAGAACATCAAGAAGATTGTTCAGAAGATGGTTGTAACCTACAAAGACTGGAACGAGATGCTACCCTTTGCTCTTCATGGTTATCGCACATCTGTCCGCACTTCAACAGGGGCAACCCCTTTCTCTCTAGTATATGGCATGGAGGCAGTTCTCCCCATAGAAGTAGAGATCCCGTCAATCAGGGTATTGATGGAAGCTAAGCTCACCGAAGCTGAATGGTGTCAAACCTGACACGACGAGCTGAATCTGATCGAAGAAAAGAGAATAGCGGCACTATGCCACGGTCAGTTGTATCAACAGAAAATGAAGAGGGCGTTTGAAAAAAAGGTCATACCTCGCATCTTCAGGAAATGAGACCTCGTGCTCAAGAAGATACAATCATTTCTCACTGACTCCCGGGGCAAGTGGACTCTGAATTATGATGGCCCATATGTGGTCACGAAAGCTTTCTCAGGCGGCGCCTTGAGACTTGCAACCATGGACGGAGAGGAATTTGCCTACCCCACGAATGTTGATGTAGTCAAGAAATACTTCGCCTAAACTAAAAAAAAAAGTCTCGGTGGATTGAAAACCCAAAAGGGCGGTCCAGGAAAAAGTTAGAGACATGAAAAAAATCATCCCGATGGATTGGAAATCTCATAGTACAATCCAGGCAAAAATTAGGGATAGTGGCAAGTAACTATGTTCAACAGAGGCAAGTCCCTCAGCAGCAGCAGTTACATCATCTGTCATAAAACTCTAGTCAAGGTCATCTTCAACAAAAGCTCAGGATGCCCGGAATTCAAAGTTGGTAGAAGGATAGCGGTCGTTATGTTTCAACGTAGCCCTTTTCCCTGTAAATTACCATTTTCTAGCTTTGTAAATACTCTTTGGAATCACGCGTTTGGCTGATTTCCATCTTATCAATAAAATTTGAGCCCTTGTGCTTTTGTTTGTAATTCTTATTTGTTTTAGCTTTACAAAACGACATTGTTAACATGATTTACGATTCTTGAAATAAAACAAAAATGAATTTACTTGTTGAAACTTTTTCTGCTTTTTAATAAAGAGGGCATTTTCTTTTGACTATTGAACATCAGAAGAACATCGGTCGCTTCTCCAGAAGTAATCGAACTTCAAAGTGCAGAATCAAAGTACTCCTTCTAACCCAGTACGCCTGAATAAAGGGATCAGCTGTGTCAGAGACCTTATTTCGTCTGACACACCTCGGCCGAGTTCTCATCTCCTAAGCCCGATCAACGGTATTCCCCGCAGGGACTATCTCTCCTAAGCAAGGTGGAATTGCTATCTTGAACCAGTGATATCTCTACACGCCCCGCGATGGCCGAGTATCCAGTCATGTTCATCTTTTAGTTTGTGTGTCGCGTCAGTTTTGCCAGCATATACATACATACATCATGCATTATTGATTTGCATTCACATTTCATATTGCGTCGCTATCACTCTAGCCAGTCTTGTCCCTTAGTGATAGGAGTTCTCTCAATCGAGTTGTCAGCTCTTTACTCGTCAGGAAACGTTGTGTCTGAACAATCTCACCGCCAGTGTATCCTTAAATCAGAGTCGGCACTCGACCACTTTGATAACTTGAACCTCTGAAAAGCCAGAGAACCTTCAACAGATGTCACTCTTCGCCATTGAAGATGATATCCTTGCTTTCCCGGATTAAAGAAAATCCCTAGAGAGAGCCCCATAATCGGAAATTCGGCGACACATCAGTATTTTTTCGAAAATCCGCTGATGAAAAGGTCATCGGCACCGCAAAATTGGACCCCATCATATGGCATTTCTCCGGGAAGATCCCCAGAAAAGTATGGTGTAAGACCCCAAGCGGAAACAGTCTCTTAAGGTACTCGCTTTCACCCAGTAGAATCGACAAATGGCGTCTCCGACAGAGAAGTTTGTGCACCTCTACAACTCAGACGACTGGGTTCCCCAGCAAGTCTAACATCAGATCTTTTTCCGTCAAATGGTATCTCCCCAGGAAAATTCGGCGAGAAGTTTGAGGAAAACCGCTACGCATAGCGTCCCTTGTCAATTAAGTTTATTGACAAAAGAAACTAAGACCAGTTCCTTGGTAGGAAACCAGGAAAGAGGGGGAGTTTACAACAGAAACTAAGACTAGTTCCTTGGTAGGAAACCAGGAACGAGGGGGAGTTTACAAAAGAAACTAAGACCAGTTCCTTGGATGAAGACCAGGATCGAGGGGAAGTTTACCTTTTCTAAGCATCATTGCTTAGCTAGAGAAGATGAATGCGGAAGCTGCCATTCATAGCCGTCAAAATTTCAGGTATTCCGATATTTAATCCTCTTGCACCCCGAATGCCCGAATACCTTCGTCATTCACACCTTCGGGTCCAAGAAGATTAAATAGGGGCATCTGTCATACCCCAAATTTTGACCACTAAGATTTCCCATCATTGTGCAAATCATCATCACAATATGGATGAACCATTAGTCTCTCCAAAGATGGGTGAGCATCCACTACAATCAAAATTAGGGTTTCAAGCCCTCTCAGAGCCTTAGACAAAGGATCAATCAAGGAATGACTTGATCTTCAACTTGTCTAACCTCTCAAACATCCACAATGGATCAAGAGGACTCCCACTTCAAGGATTAAGCACAAGGTTGCTCCCTTCTAGGTGGATCAAGCTTCAACATCGACAGTGTCACCAAATTAGGGTTTTGGTCGACCAGGGCCTCCAGATGGAAATCTTCATCTGGGCACAAGGCAATGATCCAAAACACAACCTAATGTACTCCATGGAACCTCATGGACCCAAGCATCAAGTCAATTTGACCTCAGGGGATGCATACATCAAAGATCAGGAATTAGGATTTCTTGACCTAATTCACCCCTAAGTTGACTTTTGGGACAAATCATGAACCAAGACCTCAAGACATGATTTGAGGGTCTCTAATGAACTATATTGATCCAGTCGGAACAATGGATTAATCCAAGAAGCTTGAGCAACAAGTCTCATTTTCATCTGCACCACAATTAGGGTTTCGCGAGGAAAGTCAACTGTAACTTTGACTTTTGACCAGGACATGCTCCCAAACCCTAGGACATGCCCCAATATACCCTATGACACCCATGGAACATGTCCATCAAGTTTGATTTAGGTCAAGGACATGATTTCCTGAAGAATTGCACAATTTGGAATTCATCTGATAAAAAGTCAACTGTGCATAAAAGTCAACTTTGACTTTTTGAGGAAAAAGTACCACTAATACACTAACTTTGGAGGACCATAACTCCTAAACCACAAGGCCATTTTCTCTCATCCAAAGATGGATTTGTAGCCCTCATTACCCTCTACAAAAACTTCAACTAGACCTAAGTCTAATTCATTAAGGATTTTGAGTTATGAAGTGATCAAAATCAAGAAAACACACTTTGTTCCAACACTTAGTGAAAATTTCACTAAGTCAGATTTTGCTTCACTTTTTGCCAAATGTAGAGGGATTTTTCACTTGGAATCAAAAGAGATCAAAACCAAACTTGTTCAAACAGTTGTTGTATCATGTAAGGGCTTTCCAAAATGGCCAAGAACATTGCCAAATTCCATTTGAGTCATGAGATATGACATTGACAAGTTGCCTTGCTGAAATCTGTCAAAGGCAAGGCAGAATTTGCAACTTTGCTCGATTTACCAAAATCAGCCAAATTCAAATGCTCCTATCCACTTGGACACATTTGAGGATTGAATCTAAAGGGGACAATCACTGAGCCAAGCCTCCAAAGTCCATGGAACAAGAAATAGCATGTTGAACCTAGAATGGCCAAAATATGGACAAGACTCCAAATTTGGATTGAAGCATTCAATAGAAGCATCAAGGTGGCATGGACTGAGCCATTCTCATCTGAAATCAGTCAAGACTTATCCAAGACCAAGGGAACCAAAGCTCTGTGCCCTAACCTCTAGTCAATAGCTAGAGGAGACTTGGATTTTCATTTGCCAACATTGGCCAAACCTACTTACCATCTGCCATGCACTATTCCTTGCAAAACAAACTTGCTCTACTATAAATAGAGCTCAATTGTGATCAGTTTGAGTACACCAAAGCCATCAAACAGATGCTTTCCTCAAAATCTCTTCTTTCACTCCAATTTTGCCTTCTAAGGCAAGTCACTATCGGGTTTTGAGTTTGAGAGCTCTTCCAATCAAACCAATCATTCACACACCTCACATACATCACATATGAGCTGATCAAACACTTAGATCACTTCTGAAACACCAATTTCACAAAATCACCAGCTGGTTGCTCAAGGTTTTAACCAAGTTGCAGCTGAGGTACCACAAAGTGATCTAGCCAATTTCAATCAAGTCCAAGCATTCAAACACACTCCATAGGGTGTAGGGAAGCTGTTCAGATCATCACCACTCATCTGTAACACCTCCAAATCAAAAATCACATAGCACTTGCTGTCACGGCCTAGAGGTAAGCACATACTTGGTCATCTCTCAATCTATGCATATTTCATCGCACAATAATTTGGCCATATGTTCATAATCATGCATGGAATGTTTTCCCTCAATTAATTGCATTGTTTGAATCGGGTATCAAAAATCCTAGCCTTCATGCAGAAATTAGGGTTCTTGAGGTTTCTTCGTGATTTCTTGTTGTATGTTTAATTTAAATGAAATTAAGTGTTATAGACATGATCGTGAGGTTGAGACGAGCATAATGATATGTGGATTGCATGATATGATTACGTATTCAGTGAGATTGGATGGAAAACGCAAATCAGCCAAACCCAGAACACGCGCGTGTTCTTGGTGTGTTCTTGGCGCCATTTTTGAATAATTCAAATATTTGAATTTTGTGATTTTGTTTAATTGATTCAAAAATTAATTTCTCTCTGAGTTTTAATGATTTTGAGTTGATTATTTTTTTAATAATTCACAAAAATGTTAAAATATTTTATTTTAACAAAAAATCCCAAAAATATTATTTATTTCATATAATTGATATTTTTGCAAAGAATTAATATTTTAATTATTTTTGACATTTTAAATATTTCTTCTACATTGATTTTGCAACTTTTAATGTTTTCTAATTATTTTGTAGGTCAATACTAAATTTTTGAAGTATTAATCCAAAATCACAATTTGTTTTTCACATATCAAACAATTTTGATCACTTTAATTGAATTTTTATTCAATTAAATACATTTTTGAAAACAAATTAGGGTTTTTAGATTAATTCAACCCTCATAAATTATTTTCAAAACACTTTGGGCCTCTAATAGAGTGTAAGACCCAATCCTTTTTTTGACCAAATCATTTTGGGCCTCAGTGCGTTGTATAAGTCCTGATACCGTTAAAAACAAACGGCGCGATCGTCGCCTTTTCAAAATAATTCTTGGGCCTCTCCTTGAGCTATAAGACCCATTCAAAACTTTTGGGCCTCTATTAGAGTGTAAGACCCAAACCCCTTTTTACCAAAATCATTTGGGCCTCACTTATTATATAAGTCCCTCTGCGTTAAAAGAAAACCTCGGCGCGATTGCCATTTTAAACGAAAAAATCATTTGGGCCTACCCTCGTGTTATAAGCCCCACTCTTTTTATTTAAACCTTTTTGGGCCTCTTGAGAGAGTGTAAGACCCGTCCCTTTGTACAGAAAACATTTTTGGCCTCAGTCACTTGTATAAGTCCCTCTGTACAAATTCAAATAGTGTGCTCACTGATAAAACCCTGGGCCTCTCCTTGAGCTGTAAGCCCCAAATCTTTCTTTTTCAAAGCACTTTCTCATTTGATTTTGAATATACTGTTGTTTTCAATCTTTCTGTGTTGAACAGCTAACCAAACAACATGGAAGCTCTACAACCGAGGAAGTGGTTATTGCTTTCATTTACCGCTTTCATATACATATAACTGTATTGTGGGGCTGTTTCACTGTAAGTCTTCTTTCATAAACTCATATCAATTGTGTAATAATAGTATAGATATTTCGAGTTTCCCCGGCAACTACGTCTAGAACTAGGTGACGCCGTTTCGTTTATCCGTAGAAATAGACAACTAGATCCCCCAATAGGATCACCAGATACAGTCTTCTCTTCGGTTGTCCTCATTAAGAATTGTCAAGAAACTCTACTCCCCAAGATGAATGTCTTCTCCGTGAATGGCATCTTTGAGTTTCTTCCAAATTCTCGAACTTTCCAGACTTTGATCTATTCTCGGTGAATAGCATTGCCTTGAATTTCTCGGGGTTTAGGGACCCACGGGCTTCTTAAAAGCATCGGCCTCCTCTTGGGCATCGTACAAGGACCCACAGGCTTCCTAAAAGCAACCCCGCCTCCTCTTGGGCTTAATACAAGGACCCTACGGCTTCTTAGAAGTATTCACAGCCTCCTCTTAGGCTTCGTATAATGATCTCTTCCTCCGGGAATAATAGCCTCCTCTTGGTCTTCGTACAAGGACCGATCGGCTTCTTAAAAGTTTCCAGCCTCCTTTTGGGCTTCGTACAAATTATCCCGACGACCTCTTAGAGGTATAGGAACAGAACTTAGTCATTTGCATAGAACCGTCCTTTTATAGAGTCTACTACTGTTTCTTAAAACACAGTATAAAAGAGAAAACTCTAGACTTGGACAGTCTAACTTCCTTGAGTCTCAAAGCATTCTCAAGTAACCCCTTTGTTAAATAGGAAGGAAACCCGCAGACTCGGACAGTCTCAATACCCTTCGGATTTCCCGCTTCCTTAAAGAACAGGAATAAACCGGATCCTCAAATCAAATCCTTGAGTACAGTGTTGCTCATATAAGAACTGATTTTCTCTTTCAAAATCAGTATACCGGACTTGTCACTCAACTGAAACAGTCACCCTGGCCTCCTCTTGGGCCTTGTACAATGATTCTCCTCACCGGAGTCGAGCATCGTTTAGCCTCTCTCTCGGGCTTTGTACGAGACACATAAGAGACTCCCTCGTTGAGTCAATCACCCCTTTCGCCTCCATCTCGAGCTTTGTATGAGATACAAAAAACTCTCTTGTTGAGTCAAATAGCCTCCATCTCGGGCTTTATACGAGATACAAAAAGACTCCATCGTCGGGTCAAAACCTTTTAGCCTCTCTCTCGGGCTTTGTACGAGACACATATCAGCCTCCTCTTAGGCTTTGTATAAGAAAATCACTGGTTAATCCAATTAACCTTTTAGCATCAAAGTTGTGCCTCGTTCACAGTAAACAAACAACAACTCCTTCCTCTTCATCTAATCGCTGTAAGCGGCAAGCCTCTGGATCCTCTACATCCATGCCACTGTCCCTCTTTTAGCATGAGAAATTCCTAGAGAAAGACAGCATTGCTCTACATTGAGTTAAAGTCTTCTCCTTTAGGTTAAAATCCCCTTTAAAGGAAATTATGGCATTGCTAGGATCTGCGTATCCCGGTTAAAGTAATTCTCCTTTATAAAACAATTGTGACATACAACCCCCTCTTTAGAGATGACAAATTCTCTCTAAAGTTGAGACTCTTCAGCTTCACATCTTGGGCTTTGATCAAGATACAAATTACCTTTCGCTTCACGTCTTGGATTTTGAACAAGACGCCAAAACAACCATTTCCTCCCATAGAATAGGAGGAACTACGAACGCCCTGATTTCCCTGTTTCGGTGAACGGGAATACGTAGGCATAAGATCGAAAGAAAAGATCTTAGCGAGCACAATCAACAAAAAACCAAATCCCATATCTCCATCAATCAAAAGCAGTAATTCAAAAGAGTCAGTCCTAACATCCTAATCCTTGTCCCCCGCCAAAAACCTTCCGTCTAGATAAAAACCAGTATTGGCGAAAATGCAAATAACCAGTACAAAGGCCCCCCCACATTGATAGCATTCGTAACCTAACAGACCGCTGTTTAAACTCAGTATGCAAAGCAGGGTTAATTGGAGACATTTATTTCCCTTCCTTCATCAGCTTCAATAGGATAAAAATGAATCGACCTGTAGTTTAAAGCTCAAACGCAAAGAGCGACCAGCGCTTAAGAACCGCGTCCAAAATCGCTCGCTACAAGGCCCAGATGAAAAACAGTAATCGTAGCGTTGATCAAAAAATGGTATTGGGACTTATACAATGTCTGAGGCCCAAGTTATTGTATTTACAAAGAGGTTGGATCTTACACTTTATTAGAGTCCCAAAAGTTTATTTTTGTACAAGAGATGGGGTTTACAACTCAAGGAGAGGCCCAAAAATAACAGTGATCGTACCGTTGTTTTGAAAATTATATCGGGACTTATACAATGTGTGAGGCCCAAATTATTTATGTACAAAAGAGGATTGGGTCTAACACTCTATTAGAGCCCCAAAAGTGTTTGAAAAAGAAAAAAAAATGGGGCTTACAACTCAGGGAGAGGCCCAGATGATTTTGTTTCGGAAAGCGACGATCACACCGAGATTTTGAAAACAGAGTGGGACTTATACAATGACCGAGGCCCAAAAAGGTTTTATTTACAAGGAATGGGTCTTACACTCTATTAGAGGCCCAAGGTTGTTTAAAAGAAAAGAAATGGGACTTATAACACTAGGGGAGGCCCAGATGAAAATGTTTTGAAATGGCGATCGCGCCGAGATTTTTGAAAACGTATTGGGACTTATACAACAACTGAGGCCCAAAAAGGTTTTATATTTACAAAAAGGATTGGGACTTACACTCTATTAGAGGCCGAAGATGTTTGAAAATTTAAAATCGAGAGGAAACCCTAATTTTAAATTAAAATGTCATTTTTCAAAGGAAATTAAATAAAAAATGATATAAAATACCAAATATATTCAAAAACAAGTTGTACACTTTGAAAAATATTTTGAAAAATCATGTTTAATCATATGAAAGTTTGAAATTCAATTGGTTTTGAAAGATCAAAGTGGGAATTTCATTTAAAAATGTTTAAAAACAAATAAAAAATGAAATTAATTACAAAAATTCTAACTATATTAAATAAATAATATAAATTGGATTTTTTTTGTAAAATAAAATATTTAAACATTTTTGTGAATTTTGAGAAAAAGAATCAATTCAAAAACACAAATATTCAGAGAGAAATTAATTTTTGAATCAATTAAACAAAATAACCAAAATTCAAAATTTTGAATTATAGCGCCAAGTACACTTGGTTCTTGCCCGCGTCCCCTGTTTTTCCTGATTTACGTTTTCCCACTTTTCTCCATGATTTCTCAATGGTTTTCACGATTCAAGTACCAATCTTGTTTGTTTTTGAACAAGGATCACAACCATATAGATTAATTGCATTTATATTAAGTATGGAGGAAGAAATCAACAGAAAACCTCAAGAACCCTAATTTCAGCATGAACACAATGAAATTCTATACACGATGGATTCATGGCAATTGATAAAGGGTTATTACTCTACATACACGTATAAACAAGATGGTAACTCAAAAATTCATTCATGATGCATGGATCATAGAGTTTGAAGGGTTCAGGCCTACCTCTTGCAGTTGGTGATCGAGTTTGATGATGGAGGTGTTGCAGCTTGGTTTCAATGATCTGGACAGCTTCCTTAGGTGCCAAGGAGTGTGTTTGAATGCTTGGAGTGGATTGAAACGAGCTGGAACTGGTTGTGGTACCTCAACTACAACTCTGTCATGAACTTGAGCAATTGGCTGGTGATTTTGGAAATTTGATGTTCCAGATGTGATTTTGTGTTATGGATTACTCATATATGATGTTTATGAGGTGTGTGTGTGATTGGTTTGGTTGGAATCACTCTCAATCTCAAAATCAGATAGTGACTTGAGTTAGAAGGCAAAATTGGAGTGAAGAAGAGATTTTGAGGAAAGCATCAGTTTGGGTGCTTTGATGTACTCAAACTGATCACAAATGAGCTCTATTTATAGTGTGTCAAGTTTGTTTTGGCAGCAATAGTGTGTGGCAACTGTAGCAGGTCTGTGGCCAATGTGGATCAAATGGAATCTCAAGTCTCCTCTAGCCATTGACTTGAGGTTAGAGCACATGCCTATGGTCTTTTGGTTCAGAGATAAGGCTTGACTCATTCAGTTAAGTTTTCCTTAGTTCATGCCACCTTGATGCATCCATTGAATGCATTGAAACAAAATTGGAGTCTTGGCACTTTTTAGCCTTTTTAGGTTTGTTAGGGCTATATGTAGATTCTTGGACTTGGGAGGCTTGAGGATCAGATCATTCCCCTTTGATTTCATCCTCTGATGTGTCCAAATGGATGACAATGCTTGGAGTTATTCAAATTTTCCAAATCGAGCAAAACACCAAATTCTGCCTTGCTTAGGACAGTTGGAAATGGTGATTTTGAGGGATTCATATCTCCTTGCTCAGATGGAGTTATGGAAAGCTCTTGTGCTTTTTATAAAGCCCTCATATAGTACAACACATGTGTGATCAAAGTTGGTCTTGAAACTATCTGAATCCAACTGAAAAAACCCCATGAAATTTGGTGTCCAAAGCAGGTAACTTAGGCAGATTTTCACTAAGTGTTGAAAAAGTGTCATTTTCTTCATTTTTGTCATTTTGATCACTCCATAACTTAAAATCCATGAAGAATTGGAGTTTGAGGTAGTTGAAGCTTTTGTAAAATGTAGGAAGACCTACAAATCAGGCTTTGGATCATCCAAAATGTCTGCTTGGATCAAAATTTATGATCCTTGGAAGTTGGCACCAAAACCATTTAAACTTAGTAACTTAGAAAAAATTTCAATTTTTCAAGGTTACCCCTTTTACAAGTTATCTTGATTTCTTTATCAATTCTTGTTCAAATGACATTATAAATCATATATTATGAAAATATGAATCATAAGGATCATTTTTGCCAAAAAAGTAATGTTTTGACTTTTGGCTCCGGAGCGGTTCGACGCGTAAAACCCTAATTCCCGACTTTTGAGGAATACACCCTCTGAGGGTCATTCATCTTTGTAAATGGATCCCTAGGGTTATTTTGAGCATATTGAGTCACATGTTGAAGTCTTGGCTCATCCTCTTGTGAAAATTTCACTCTGGAGGTCCCTGTCGTCCAAAACCCTAATTCGGCGACATCGGGTGTTTTGAGGCTCAAAACACTTGGAATGTCACAACTTTTTGCTTGATTCTTGAGGTGGGATCTCCCATGATCCTTTGTGGATGTTTTAAGAGGTTAGACAAGTTGAAGATCATGTCATTCCTTGATTGATCCTTTGTCTAAGTGTTCTGGGAGGGCTCCCTAATTCTTGATTGCATTGAATGCTCAATCATCTTTGAGGAGATTGATGAGGCATGGAAGTACATCCATATTGTGGTGATGATTTGCATAATGATGGGAAATCTTGGTGTTCAAAATTTGGGGTATGACAGATGCCCCTATTTAATCTTCTTGGACCCGAAGGTGTGAATGGCGAAGATATTCGGACATTCAGGGTGCAAGAAGATTAAATATCGGAATACCCGTAATTTTGAAGGTGGTTATGAATGTTAGCGGTTTGCTCATCCATCTTCTTTTGCTAAGCAATGATACTCAGAAAAGGGTGAAACTTCCCCTCGATCCTGGTCTTTAGCCACGGAACTGGTCTCAGTTTCTGATATAAACTTCCCCTCGATCCTTGTCTTCAGCCACAAAACTGGTCTCAGTTTTTGATATAAACTTCCCCTCGATCCTGGTCTTCAGCCAAGGAACTGGTCTCAGTTTCTGATATAAACTTCCCCTCGATCCTGGTCTTCAGCCAAGGAACTAGTCTCAGTTTCTGATATAAACTTCCCCTCAATCCTGGACTTCAGCCAAGGAACTGGTCTCAGTTTCTGATATAAACTTCCCCTCAATCCTGGTCTTCAGCCAAGGAACTGGTCTCAGTTTCTTCTTGTCAAGTTCCTTCCTTAACAAGGAACGCTATGTGTAGTGGTCTTCATCAAACTTCTCGCCGAGTTTTACTGGGGAGACACCATTTGATGGGAAAAAATTTAAGGTCAGACTAGCTGGGGACACCCATTCGTCTGAGCTATAGAGGTGTGCAAACTTATCTATTGGAGATGCCATTTGTTGACTCTACTAGGGAAAACGAGTCTCCTGAGAGGCTATTTTCTGCTTGGGGATACTACATCATACTTTTCTTCGAGGTCTTTTCGGAGAAATGCCATGTGATGTAATCCAATTTGGAGGTGCTGATGACCTCATTTGATAGCAAATTTTCAGAGAGAAACTGTTGTACTGCCGAGGGTCTTCGGTTAAAAGGCTTCCTCTGGGGATTTTCCTTAATCCGAGAAAGCAAGAACATCATCTTCAAGGGTGAAGAGTGAAGTTTGTTGAATATTTTCTTGCCTTTCAGAGGTTCAAGTTATCAAAGTGGTCGAGTACCGGCTCCAATCCAGAAATAACTGGGGGAGAGAGATTGTTTAAACAAAACATTTCCTGACGGGGAAAGAATTGACAACTCGATTGATAAGAGGACTTTGCCACCTGGGGGTAAGTCTGACCAGAGTGATAGTAATGCAATATGATTATGAATGTGAATCAATAATGCATGATATATGTATGTTTATGCTGACAAAATTGACGCGACATACAGGCTAATAGATGAACACAACTGGATACTCGGCCACGGCGAGGGACAAAAAGTATCGATGTTCCAAGATAGCAATCCTGCCTTTCTTAGGAGAAGTAGTCCCCGTGGGGAGAAAGAGTTGTTCAATCGGTCTTAAGAGATACGTACTCTATCGGGGATATCAGACGGGAAAATCACATCTGAAACAGTTGATCCTTCATTCAGGTGCACTGGTTTAGAATGAGTACTTTGATTCTGCACTTTGAGGTTCAATCACCTTCGGAGAAGCGATCGATGTTCTTTTCGATGTTCAACAGTCAAAAGAGTTGCCATCTTTATTTAAAAGCAGAAAATTTTTGACAATTAAATTCATTTTTGTTTTATTTCAAGAATCGTTGATCATGTTAACATTGTCATTCTGTAAAGCTAAAACAAATGTGAATTGTAAACAAAAGCACTAGGGCTAAAATTTTATTGATAGGATGGAAATCAGCTAAGCGCGTGATCCCATAGGACATTACAAAGTTTAGAAAAATGGTAATTTAAGGGAAAAATGGGCTACATTGAAATATAACAACCGTTATCCTTCTACCAACTTTGAATTCTGGACATCCTGAGCTTCTGTTGAAGATGACCTTGACTTGAAGTTTTCTGATGGATGGCATGACTGTGAGGAGTTAAACTGATCAGACGTAGTTACTTGCCATTAATCCCTAACTTTTGCCTGGATTGTACTTTGAGATTTCCAATCCATCGGGATGATTATTTTTGCTTATGTCTCTAATTTTTGCATGGACGGCCCTTTCGGGTTTTCAATCCACCGAGATGTTTTTTTATTATTATTTAGGAGAAGTATTTCTTGACTATGTCGACATTCATGGGGTAGGCAAACTCCTCTTCATCCATGGTTGCGAGTCTCAAGGCACAGCCTGAGAAGGCTTTCTTGACCACATAAGGGTCGTCATAGTTCAGAGTCTATTTGCCCCGGGAATCAGTGAGGAATGATTGTATCTTTTTTAGCACAAGGTCTCCTTTTTGAAAGACACAGGGTCGGACCTTTTTGTCGAACGCCTTTTTCATTCTTTATTGATATAACTGACCGTGGCATAGAGCCGTCATTCTCTTTTCTCCGATTAGATTCAGTTCATCGTGTCGACTTTGACACCATTCAGCCTCTGTTAGCTTAGCTTCCATTAATACCCTGAGTGATGGGATCTCTACTTCTATGGGAAGCACTGCTTCCATGCCATATACTAGAGAGAAAGGGGTTGCCCCTGTTGAAGTGCGGACAAATGTGCGATAACCATGAAGAGCAAAGGGTAGTATCTCGTGCCAGTTTTTGTAGGTTACAACCATCTGTTGAATGATCTTCTTGATGTTCTTGTTAGCCGCTTCTACCGCCCCATTCATCTTAGGTCGGTAGGGAGATGAGTTATGGTGTTCGATCTTGAACTCAGCACACAACTCTTTCATCATCTTGTTGTTCAAGTTAGATCCATTATCTGTAATGATCTGGCTTGGAACACCATAACGGCTAATGAGATTATTTTTGATAAAGCAGACCACGACTTGTCGGGTTACATTGGCGTATGATGCTGCTTCGACCCACTTGGGGAAATAATCAATGGCTACCAGGATGAATCGATGTCCGTTTGAAGATTTGGGTTCAATCATGCCAATCATGTCGATGCCCCATATAGAAAAAGGCCATAGGGAAGAGAGAACTTTGAGATGTGTTGGCGGTACATGGATTTTGTCTGAGTATATATGACACTTGTGACATCTCCTCATGTACTTGTAGCAATCGGATTCCATTGTCAACCAATAGTACCCTGCTCTCAGAATTTTTTTGGCCATCGTGTATCCGTTGGCATGAGTGCCAAAGGATACTTCGTGAATTTCTTTTATCAGCATGTTTGCTTCTGGTCTGTCTACGCATCGAAGCAAGACCATGTCAAAGTTTCTCTTATAGAGTGTATCACTGCTTAGAAAGAAGCTACCAGCCAGTCTCCTGATGGTTTTCCTGTCTTTTCTGGATGCCCCAGGCGGATACTTTTGTCTTTGAAGGAAGCACTTGATATCATGATACCAGGGTTTGTCGTCTATGACTGCTTCGATCGTGAAGATGTATGTGGGCCATTCAAGGCACATTGTGTCAATCTTAGGTACGTCATTCCATTGAACTACACTAATCATGGAAGAGAGAGTGGCTAGTGCATCAGCCATGTGATTCTTTCACGAGGGATATGATGAAACTCGGTTCTGTTGAAGAATGGTAAGAACCTTCTCGCATAATCTTTGTAAGGAATCCATCCTGATTGGTACGTGTTCCAATCTCCTTTGATCTGATTGATAACTAGGGCTGAGTCCCCATACAAATCCAAGTGCTTGATCCTTAAGTCGATAGCTTCTTCGAGACCCATGATACAGGCTTCGTATTCGGCCTCGTTGTTTGTACATTTGAATGTCAGTCGGGCGGTGAAATGAATATGGGTACCCTGAGGTGTTATGATGATTGCCCCAATTCCATTTCCGTAATTGTTGACAGCTCCGTCAAAGATTAGTCCCCATTGGGAACCTGGTTCTAGCCCTTCATTGGGTAGCGGTTCATCACAATCTTTCATTTTCAAGTACATGACATCTTCGTCTGGGAAGTCAAATCCGTCTGATTTGTGATCGTCAATCGGTTGATGAGCTAAATGATCAGCTAAAATACTTCCCTTGATGACTTTCTGAGCATGGTACTCGATGTCGTATTCTGATAACAACATCTGCCAACGGGCGATCCTTCCCGTGAGAACAGGCTTTTCGAAGACATACTTGATCGGATCCATTTCGGAGATTAACCAAGTAGTGTGACAAATCATGTATTGGCGAAGACGTTTGGCTGCCCAAGCCATAGCACAACAAGTTTTCTCGAGCATAGTATACCGAGTTTCACAGTCGATAAATTTCTTGCTTAGGTAGTAGATGGCAGACTCTTTTCTTTTTGTTTCGTCTTGTTGGCCAAGTACACAACCCATTGAGTCTTCCAAGACTGTTAGGTAGATGATAAGTGGTCTTCCCTCCACTGAAGGTGACAAGATAGGCGGATTCAATAGATATTCCTTGATACTGTTATGATGATTGCCCCAATTCTTTTTGAGTAATTTAAAGATTGGCGCGCATGTCGTGGTCATGAGGGATATGAATCTGGAAATGTAATTCAGACATCCCAGGAATCCTCTGACTTGTTTCTCAGTCTTTGGAGAAGGTATCTCTTGAATGGCCTTGACCTTGTCAGGATCAACCTCAATTCCTTTTTGGCTGACGATGAACCCTAATAGTTTTCCTGAATGGACACCGAATATGCATTTGTTGGGATTCAAACAGAGTTTGTACTTCCTCAGACGCTCAAATAACTTTGACAGATGGATCACATGCTCCTCTTCTATTTTAGATTTGGCAATCATATCATCGACGTACACTTCAATTTCTTTGTGCATCATGTCTTGAAACAGAGTAGTCATGACCCTTTGATAGGTTTCCCCGGTGTTCTTCAAATCGAACGGAATTATCTTGTAACAAAAGGTGCCCCATGGGGTGATGAATAAAGTTTTCTCCATGTCTTCCGGCGCCATTTTGATTTGATTATAGCCTGAGAATCCATCCATGAAGCAGAAGACTTTGAACTTTGTTGTACTGTTAACCAACATGTCTATGTGTGGTAAGGGAAAGTCATCCTTCAGACTGGCTTTGTTCAGATCCCTGTAATCTACACACATTCTGAACTTTCCGTCCTTTTTCAAAACTGACACTATGTTGGCCAACCATTGAGGATATTCTGAGGTGGCGAGGAAACCCGCGTCAATCTGTTTCTGCACTTCCTCTTTGATTTTGATGGCCATGTCTAGATGAGTCCGTCTCAGTCTCTGTTTTACCGGAGGACATACTGATTTCAATGGTAGATGATGTTCCACGATGCTAGTATCCAACCCTGGCATGTCCTGATAGGACCAAGCAAACACATCTGGAAACTCTTTGAGAAGTCTTATCAAGCTTTCTTTAACAATCGGACTGAGCAGTGCCCCAATCTTGACTTCTTTCCTCTCTTCTTCTGAACCCAAGTTGACCATTTCCAACGGCTCTTTGTGAGGTTCAATGGACCTTTCCTCTTGCCTGAGTAGTCAGGAGATCTCCTCTGGAATTACTTCGTCCTCTTCTTCTTCAGCCTCAAATACCGGGAATTCAAAGTTGGGAGAAGACATTGGATCGTATATTTCAACGGGGTTTAAAACAAGCAATCTGCATGACGTGATGATTGTTTTTTAGAAGAGATAGAGAGAAATGCAAGAGTATGTGCAGTGTATTTTTTTTGAAAAATGCTTGTTTTCATTTTTGAGTTGTTTTTAGGATTACCATTCTCTGAAAAAGCGAAAAGTGAAAACAGCAATAAATACGGAAATTACAGAATGACGTTTATTTAATTATTTATGATTTTGTCGATTCTTGAAACTACAGCCCTATAAAACAAATCTTTATCGCTTTGGACGAAGCGAAGAGGGACATTTACAGAAAAGTGAGCCTTATAAAAACATCTGTTTCACCTGGGCAGGGTGAAAGGTTAAAACAAAGACGACAATTACTTAGACTTATGAATGACTTTCGGGACATCGACAGCAACCCATTGGCGACGAACTCCTCGGTGAATCACAAAGTCTGGTACCTTCTTTCTTGGTTTGTCCTCAGAAATGACGCTGATTTCCGGCGGAGCATGATCGTAGGAGTCTTCTTCCCATGCAGAGTTGTCGTAAATGAACTCGTCTGTTGTATCTTGCACAGTGTTTTCATTCTCAAGCGGATCTCTCCATCCAGTCGGCTGGATGTCTTCGAGCCTGATACGAGAGCTTTTAGGAGCGGTGTACTTGACCAAGAAGTCGTACTTGCCACTCGGCTGTCCTAAGGTGTCCCATACTTCTGCGAGAATAGAAGAGTCATCCTTCTCGATGATGTTGACCTCAGGAAAGGTATAGTTGATGAACTCTTGTCCTGAAATCTTTGCAGATTCATCGTTGTGCGAGATATTTTCTGGATGTCCTAAGTAATGATCCTATGACTTGGTGGGGACGCAGGTATTCTTTTTAATATTACTCAGCTGATAAGCATCGTTTGGCTGACTCTTTTGCCCCAACTCTTCTGGGTACGGTTGCCAGATGGGAAAGTCATCCAGGGGATCAAAATAGTCGTAATCGAAGTTGTCTTTCATCGGATCGTCTTCCCATGAGTTAGGCAGAGCACGGCATCCCTCAGGATCACAATCTCCGTACATCATCTTGACATCTGATCATGGTATATATCTCAGACTTTGCGTGGGAAAGCAAAATGGAATATGAGTTTCTTCCTGAGACATATAACCATCCTCGTTGAGATAGAACCTCCATTCTTCATCTGTATCGGAGGAGTCACCCTCATTGATGGTGTGTACTTCTTGAGACACTGGGTGGAGAAAGCATCCACTGTGGAAGAAGTCTTGAGTGGGATGAAAACTTTGATCGTTAGTAGCAGTCGGGGTACAGGCTGAGGAGAAACCAAGACCTTTCTTTGTCTTGTTATTAGTAGGAATTATAAGCTGTCCCCATCCTTTTGTGTCGTTACTCTCGATTGCTTTGAGAGCATCTTTGTATGAGGAAATCGACGTCCCTCTTTCTAATCGATTCTCATTACTCACCGAAAGTGCTTGGAACTGAGTTCCAACAACCTCCTCGGGTTCTACGTAGGATGATGATGATAAGTTGCTCACGATTAAGGCCTGCTCTCCACAGATTGTGACTAGCTTGTCATTCTTGACGAACTTCAACTTCTGGTGAAGTGTCGAAGTGACTGCCCCAGCTTCGTGTATCCAAGGTCTTCCTAATAAACAGATGTATGCTGCCCGGATGTCCCTGACCTGGAAATTGTGAGGACCGATGGTTATGGGAATATCAACTTCACCGATAACTATTTTTCTTGATCCATCGAAGGCTTTGACAATGACCTCGCTGCCTCTTATCGGAGATCCTTGAAATGATAGTCGCATCAGAGTAGATTTTGGCATAACATTCAGAGTTGATCCGGTATCTACAAGTACGTTGGCTAGAGCATCATCCTTGCAGTTAACTGTAATGTTAAGTGCCATGTTGTGATTTTTATCTTCTTCCGGCAGTTCTTCATCACTAAATCCTAAATTGTTGCAGGAAGTGATGTTGGAAATGATGTTGTCAAAGTGTATTATTGTTACATCTTGTTCTACGAAAGCTTGCTCCAAGACTTTCTGCAAAGGTTCCCTGTGAGCTTCGGAACTGAGTAAGAGAGATAACATAGAGATTCTCGAAGGAGTTTGCAACAGTTGGTCTACAATGTTGTACTCGCTTTTCTGGATGAGCTTCAGGATCTCATCATTGTTCTTTGAAAGGTCAGGATTGTTGGATTGCCCGGCTGGTTGATTTGGAACTTCTGTTTTAGGTTCTTTCTCCTTGGTGGGTTCTCCAACTCCTCTGTTGAAGATTCGGTCGCTCCGTGTTACTCGTCTGATGTCGGCAATGTTTAAGACGAAGGGTAATGGAGTTTCCTTTCCATTTTCGATTGTTGTTGCACCGTACTTGTAAGGGATAGCCCTTTCTGATGTGTACGGTATTGGTCCTGGAAAGTAGATAACCACAAGAGCCTTTTGATTTTTCTGACCGTTATAGGCGGCCTCAATTGGTTCGAGGTTGAGAATATTTCTACTATCAAGAGGAACTCTTGATTCATGGAGTAGAGGGATTATGGCGCAAACATCTTTGGTTCTTCCCTGATCGGAGATTATGACAACGTCTTTGCTTTGATCAGGAAGATAGTCTTGCATTGCGTTGATCGAACCAGAACTTGAACATAGTCGAATCTCTTTTCGGTCCAACTGATTTTGAAGAGCTGACTGCACGAGGTAACACCCTTGGTTGTTCTCTGAGCAAACTCTACAACGCTCATAATTGTGAAGTGGTACCCGGCCACGCCCGCTTTGTATGCAGTGTAGCTTTACTAGATTTGTTTCCATTGAGCGGACATCCTGACTTTGATGCCTAGTAGGATTCCCGTCAGTCATACTGATTTACTGTGTAGCTTCGTCCAAGTATATTGGAAGCCACCAGTGGTCCAACAAGTGTTGAAGTGTTCTTTGGACAAGTGCACATCCTTGGTCGTCTTCATGGCATTGTTCATAGTCTTATAATCATGTGAAGCCAGAAAACCGAGCCTGACTTCCTTAGCGTGTAATTTTACCAGACTAGTATTCATCAAGCAAATATCAAAGATTTGAATCATATTAACTTGATGGATACTTATATCACGTTAATCTTGGATCCATCCGAGATCTATCTGATGCTGGAGGGCCTCTTGTACAAAAGAGCATCCCTGATTGTTTATTGAGCAGATCGGACAGGAATTGTAATCGTGCCATGGCAAATCATGATGTTGACTTTGCCTTGAGTGCATTGCCACCAAGTTGACATTCATCGCCTGAATGTTGTGGTTCTGAATAATGTTGGGATTTGCGTGAGCCATATTGACCTCACGGATTCGATGATCTTGGATCCATCCGAGATCTATCTGTTCTTGTAGAGCTGATTGCACTATGGAACATCCTTGATTATTCTTTAAGCAGATATCACACTGGTGATAATTATGAGGTGGTACATAACCGTACCCGCTCTGTAATGCATCCTGACCAGATTGGTTCCTAATAGGAGTACATTGTGAATTTGATAACTGCGGCTAAATTCTTGCTCTATTAAATTTATGGCAGTCTTCTCATGTTGAGGTAAAGGGTTCGTCTAAACATTCGGATTAGTATCTTTGAAAGATAAGACCCCGTCCCTGACAAGCTTCTGCACATCAGATTTGAAGCTGAGATAATTTTCAATGTTGTGCCTCGGTCCTCCTTGATGATAAGGTCAAGTTTGATCCCCTTTGAACCAAAAAGGTAGATTTTTCGGTATTGTAAGAGGAGTCCTGGTTTGGACGTGCCCCTTGACCAGCAGTAGCGGAAACAGTTCTGCGTACAACATCGGTATAGGGTCGAACCCTAGTGGTTGTGTCATACGATTGTTGTTGTTGTATTGGGGACGAGCTTGCTGAAGAGCCTGTTGTGTCCTTTGCTGATACTGTTGTTGATTCGGTTGGCTCTGAGCAACCTGAGGTTGATACGTTGGAACAGGCGTAGGGTTAATAGCGGGAGTTACCGCTGCTACTGGTAGATACCTTTGTCTTTGCTTTCCGAGAGAGATATTACCAATATCTTGCTCTTTTTTCTTTGGGAAAGCACTACCGTATCTTTTGGTACTGCTAGATGGTTCTGCACCTTTGACCAATCGTCCTTCTCGGACTGCTTCTTCAAGGCGTACCCCCATGTTCACCATTTCAATGAAGTCGTTGGGTGCACTTGCAACCATTCGGTCGTAATAGAATAAACTCAAGGCTTTCAAAACGATTTTGGTCATCTCTTTTTCTTTGAGAGGGGGACAGATCTGGGCACAATTTCACGCCATCTCTGAGCTTATTCCTTGAAAGTTTCCTTGTCCTTCTGTGACATTGCTCTGAGTTGATCTCTATCTGGTGCCATGTCCAGGTTATACTTATACTGCTGAATGAAAGTTGCGCCAAGATCTCTGAAAGTAACGATCTTGGTGTGGTTTAAACCCATGTACCATTTGAGTGTGGCACCGGTTAAACTGTCTTAGAAGTAATGGATCAGTAGCTGTTGATTTTCAGTTTGAGTTGACATCTTTCGAGCGTACATCACCAAATGACTTTGAGGGCAAGAGTTGCCCTTGTATTTTTCAAAGTCAAGCACCTTAAATTTGTGCGGGATTTCCACATTAGGGACAAGACAGATGTCTGCGGCGTCCTTTCCGAATAAATCCTGACCGTGAATGGCATGTAGTTCCTTCTGCATCTCCAAGAATTGTTCTTGGAACTCATTCATCCTTTCATACATGTCTTCGTTTCCACCATAAATTACTTGTGGAATCTGTCCTTCCGAGACAGTGTGTACCACTGGCAATGGTAGAGACCTTACAGCGGTGACTATTGGTGCTTCCACGCCCCGAAGTTTGTAACCTTCAGGAGTTGCTGTCGTAATCCTTGTGTCTTCGCTTTCCCGAAGTTTGTAACCTTCAGGCCCAGCGGTTTCTGCTGCAGTTTCTGGGTCTTCAGTGACCGGCGGGATATATCCTTCAGGGACAAAGTTGATAGGCATTCCCCAGGGACGATCTTTAGGAATGTTGTACCGAGGATCATATGTCTCCACTATGGGCGTAGATGTGATCTCTAAAATCACAGTCCTTTGTTGTTGCCTCTGAGCTGTTGCCAGGGACTACATGTCATTGTGAAGTTTTTCCAAACTTTTCTTTAGAGCGTCGACTTCTTCTCTCAGCTCTCTGTTCTCTTCCTCGAGATCGTCCATTTTCTTTTGTCGATTGGCCCAAGTATTGTACGAATGAGACAGTTTGACTCTAGAATCGAGACGCATACGTGAGATTCGAAGGTAAGAAGAAAGCGTTATGTGAGAATGATGAATGATATGCAAAATTATATATATTTATTGTTTTCAAAAAGAAACTACAACAATTAGATTGCAAATATCATACAGTAAAGGGTGGAGACCCTGTTTTATTGAATTTGAAAGATTACAGAAAGGGAAAATACAGTATTTCACGAAGTACTGTAAAAGGAAATGTCTAAACTTATGGATCCTGAGTCCTCTCTGAAGAGAGCTCAGATGCTGGTTCCGGTATTTTCCTTTTCTTTGACCGGGGCTCTTCAGCCGTTGTCGGGTTGTCAGTCCTTTGCCAAGTGAAAGGAGCGAACAAATTTCTTCGGTCTTCTTGACTTTCTAAAACATGTTGCTCTAATATCTTAATCAGAGCATCCTTTTCTTTTAACAGTTGCTGAATTTTGGTACACTCCACATTGAGGATTCGGTACTTGTTTTTCCAAGAGCTCTTCTCCCGTTGAACTTTGTTAAGAGCTACCTGGAGTTTTTCCGTGCCAGACATGAAATAAAGGACAGATTCCTTTAACAGAAAAACTTCTTGACGAGGGTAAGGCATCCTCAGCTTGAGAGCTCTAGTTTACACCCAGTGGAGATAAGGTTCCACGGAGGTACAACTTGGTCTTCCTAGAGACTCTCTTCCTTTCTTGTGAACATGTTGCCAGGCATGCACTATTTCCTTCTTTAGTGCCATGTCATTTTTCCCTTCCTTGAAGAAAAGACCTTCCAGATGAGCATTATGCGGGATATGCCTCATTAGGTATCCGAGTTGACGACGAACTAAAAATGGATGATAGTTGATTCCTCCTTTAGTTCCTATGAGGGGTACATTAGAGGAGTTTCCACAACTGTCGATGATCTATATCCCCTCATAAATCCTATCATACCAATCTATGTCAGAGTTGGTAAGAGACATAATCCTTTGTGACCAACGTAGAGTACTCTTGTGATCCCAAAATGCAGTTGACTTGGGTAAATGGGAAATGAACCATTTGTAAAGCAAGGGTACACAACATGTGATCATTCCTCTGTTGTATAGATTCCTTAAGTGTACAGAATGATAAGCATCTGCAAGCAGAGTTGGTACGGGGTTTCCAATCAGAAATATCTTAACAGCGTTGGTATCAACGAAGTTGTCTATGTTGGGAAAAGGGAACAACCCGTATGTGAGTAGGACAAAAATATCCTCGAAAGCAGTAATGTTCCCTATACTGGCAAAGTACAGGGCTTTCTCTACCAAAAACTTGGCCGGTAAACCTTGGATTCCTCCTTTGGTGGTCATGTGAGTCCTGACTTCTGACTCGTCCAAACAAATGGCTCTTGCGATGACATGATCCTTTGGAATTTCTTCCAGTCCAGAAAAAAGAGCTTGATCAGTGATAGGTAGATCAGTCAGATTAGAGTACTCTTCTAGCGTCGGTGCCAGTTGATAATCCGGGAATGTGAAGCAGTGATAAACCGGATCGTAGAACTGGATCAGTGTAGACAGGATTCCTTCAACTACGTGGACCCTTAACAGAGACAGCAATCCTCCATACTTAGCTCTCAAAGCATCAGGGTTGGTGATCATCCTTGCCAACCTCCTTAGATCCTCTAGTTTTGGAGCCTTGAAGGTGTATTTGTGCGTCTTCCTTCTACCGAAATCCATAACGCAATCCTTCTCTGATATTTGCAATTATTGTTTTAGTTTAATTTTGAAAAAAGAGAGAAGAGAAAAGAAGATTTTTTTCTTTGTTTAAGAGTTTTTTAAATGAATGCATGAATGCGGCACACAAAAACATTGAAAAAACATGGGTTCAAAGGTTCAGCGTCACGAGCATGGAGTCATGGCTCTACCCATTCCCAAAGGTTGTATTCTGGTCAATTTTTTTACCTGTAGAATAGATCCTAAGGTTCCCAAAATCACTGACCCCCTAGAGATAACAACAGCAAGCTGGTTCACCCGAGCGAGCTGTAGCATCCTAGGGTAATCTCATTTGAGTGTAGTATCGCGTATCAACTATTTTGGATAGTCACCGCATTACCAAGTGGTCATAAGTTTAATGCCTACTAAATCCTCAGGTTCACAGGTGCCGCATTAGGAAAACTCTGCTTTCAACAACGATCGTGATCAGCAGGCTGAATCCTACGGGCCCTCGCCTGATTTGATGGTCTACTAGGTTCGCTTGTTCGGGATTCACTCCCTACAAGTTTCCCCGTCTATGCTATCCCTTATCTTATGTTTCTCTCAAACTTTCCAGATGCGACATCACTCGCATTCCCCTTGACAGAAAAATAAACACGTATATCAAATAGGAAAAGCAGTGTATATATATATATACACTATGTAGTATGATCGCTAACAACCTAGACCTCTTAGGAATTCTAGTCTTATTCCTAGACAAATAAAATGACTCCCCAGCAGAGTCGCCATTTTCCTGTAGCGTGTGATTTTTGTCGGTGACGCGACCACCTTATCGCCATGGGTTTCTCCTCACCGCAATGGTAGGAGTTGGGTGCTACTTTCTAATTTCTTATTTATCCCGTGAAGTTGGAAGGGAAAGGGAAGCTATCTAAAACTAACCTTGCACGCGAATGTTTAACTGAACAAACGCTAAGAGATTCGGGGAGTTTGGGTCAGGTTATACAATGGGGAGTTGTCAGCTACCCATCCAATATGTGGTTATCCACAGGTCGTTAGCAATTATACTTACTGCTTTCTACTTACTGGTGTTTGTCTATTGTGGGTTGGGAAAGTTTCTCCGTTGGGAGTGTTTGAGAGAG
The DNA here is from genome assembly GCA_022829125.1 of Lathyrus tuberosus. Classification (NCBI taxonomy): domain Eukaryota; kingdom Viridiplantae; phylum Streptophyta; class Magnoliopsida; order Fabales; family Fabaceae; genus Lathyrus; species Lathyrus tuberosus. The sequence continues at coordinate 17,242,405 of JALAZF010000013.1, read as the reverse complement.
AGATAGAGTTTTTGTTGATTTCGGGTTTTTTTTTCCGATGTTTTTGGTAAGGTACTGGACCTAAATTTTTGTTTAGTGTGAAGGTACTAGACCTAAAATTTTTTATTAGTATGCTTGCTAAGATTTCACAATCTTATTCCTACGTATTCCTGTTTAAAGAAACAGGGAAATCAGAGCAATCGTAGTTCCTCCTATTCTATGGGAGGAAAGATGATTTGGTGTCTTGTTCAAAGCCCAAGACTGAAGCTAAAAGGTTGAGTATTTATGTCTTGTTCAAAGCCCAAGATTGAAGCTAAAAGGTTTGACTGAGAGAAAATTTATCATCTCTAAAGGGAGACTTCTCGTCTATTTATCACAACTGTTGGGTGACTGATTATAAGGGAGGATTACTTTAACTAGGATATGAGAATCCAGCAATGCCATAATTTCCTTTATAGGGGCGTTGTCCTGAAGGAGAAAACTTTAACTCAGTGTTGAGCAATGCCATTTTTCCTTAGGGATCTTTCATGCTAAGAGAGGGACAGTAGCGTGGATGTAAATAATCTAGGGGCTTGCCGCTTACAGCAATTACATGAAAGAGGAAGTTTAACAGGATAAGAGATAGACTACAACTCGGATGTTTGAATCAACAAGTATGCCACTTATAGCAGTTATCTGGGATTGAGGTTTGTTTTGAATTTTCTGTTTTCATGTTGTGATATACAGAGAAATCTTCTTACAGAGAGATTTTGATTTCCTCTGAGGGGATTTTGGTTTTTGTATGTGCCTTGATTAAAGCCCAAGGTTGAAGCTAAGAGATAGATTGACTCCACTGGGGAAGTCCTTATACAAAGCCTAAGAGGAAGCTAGAAAATACTGACTCAACAAGAGAGTATTTATCTGTCTTGTACAAAGCCCAAAATTGAGGCTGAAAAGAGAAATGACTCTTTGGGGATATCTTTATACAAAGCCTAAGAGGAGGCTAAAAGTTGACTTTTCTGGGGAAATATTTTATCTGTCTTGTACAAAGCCCAAGATTAAGGCTAAAAAGGTTTTTTGATTCCACTGGGGAATACTTGTATGTGTCTTGTACAAAGCCCAAGATTGAGGCTAAAAAGGGAAACTGACTCTACTGGTGAGAGGGTTTATCTGTCTTGTACAAAGTCCAAGATTGTGGCTAAAGTGGGATTGACTCAGCTGAAGAGTATGATTTATTTTGTACAAAGCCCAAGAATGAGGCTAACTCTACTGAGGAAAATAATTATACAAAGCCTAAGAAGAGGCTAAGAGGAATTAACTATGCTTAAGGATATTAACTCCCAAAGCCTAAAAGAAACCTGGGAGGAATTGACTCTGCTGGGAAGATATTTATCCAAAGCTTAAGAGAAGGTTATGAAGATTTTGACCTTCCTAGAGAAAGTTTATATATGTCTTGTACAAAGCCCAAGATTGAGGCAAAAAAAAGATGAATGACTCAACAAGATAGTGTTTGTATGGTGTTTTGTACAAAGCCCAAGATTAAGGATGAAGAGAATGACTCAACAAGAGAGTGCTTATGGAGGTTAACTCAACAAGAGAGTGCTTTTAAGGTTAACTACTGAGGAAAATAATTATACAAAGCCTAAGAGGAGGCTGGCTTCTATTGAGGATTATTGAGATCCAGAGGCAGGTCCAAAATGGGGAATCAACTCTTACTGAGGATTTATAGAAGAGTTGAGATATCAGATGCCTTGAGGTTCTGATACAATTTTATTGGTAGTAATTTGACCCTAGCTGGGGAAATTTGGAAGAAAGTTTGAGTTTTTGAACCTATAGAGGTTTTAACTCTACTGAAGATTGATTAAATAACCAGGGGTTTTCCCATGTTTATAGGGAACTTGAGAATGTCTTTGAGATCCAGGAGGAGATTAGACTGTCCAAGTCTACTGGTATGAAAAATGTTTATCTTTGTATGATGCCCAAGAGGAGGATGGTGCTTTAAGAGATGAGAATCAACCCTTAAATTGGTCTGAGGTTTTGACTCTTTAGAAAGACTGCTCTAACAAAGGATGACTAAGTTCTGTCTTATACCTTTAAGAGGTCTTCAGGGTCCTTGTATTAAGCCCAAGAGAAGGAAAGAGAACTTCTAAGAAGCCGGAGGGTCCTTGTACAAAGCCCAAGAGGAGGCGGGGATACTTTTAGGAAGCCTGTGGGTCCAAACTTAAGAAGAGTTCAAAAAAAGTTTCACTGGGAATAATATTTTCTTTAAAGAACAGTTCTAGGGTTTGAAGAAATTCAAGAGAGGTTTCACCGGGAATTAATCCTCTCTGGGGGAACTGAATCTCTTTGACAATTTCTAATAGTGACAGTCTGAGAAAAGTTTCACCGGGAATAATGCATTTCTCTTTGTTCCATATTGTTTAAGCCCAAGAGAAGGCAAGACTGTATCTGGAATTCCTATGGGGAACTAGTTTTGACTATTGAAAGAGTGACCACTGACTTTATCTAGTTCTAGACCTAATTGCCGGGGAAAATTCTAAGCAGATATATATATATATATATTTATATATATATATATAAAGAGGGTATGAGGACTTACAAATGAGCAAACTTCCAGCACAAACAAATATATATATATATATATATATATATATATATATATATATATATATATATATATATATATATATATATATAGGGTTCATATCTTATGAGAATGACATTTTTATGTAAGAACGTGAGAATGCATATGAATCATTAGATTTTAAAATAAATGGTGAAGATTGTGTGTGGTTTTTGTTTTTCTCTCTCCTCCATTATTAAAATAAATGATGGAGGAGAGAGAAAAAAAACTGACACATAACCTCCACCATTTATTTTAAAATCTAATGGTTCAGATTCATTCTCATGTTCTCACATAAAAATGACATTCTCATATGATACTTTCCCTATATATATATATATATATATATATATATGTGTGTGTGTGTGTGTGTGTGTGTGTGTGTGTGTGTGTGTGTGTGTGTGCAAGTATGTAAAAGAAAGCTGTTTAAAACTTACAGGCGAGCAAGCTTCCATTGTAACAGCTGTATGGTTAGTTGTTCAAGAAATTAAAGAAAGTTTTGATAACAACTATGAATTTGAACCTAAATCAAAAGGAAGTTGTTTTGAAAAGATTGTTGGGGCTTATACTCAAGGAGAGGCCCAGATGAAAAGCAGTAATCATACCGTTGATCGGAAAATGGTATCGGGACTTATACAATGTTTGAGGCCCAAGTTATTGTATTTAGAAAGAGGTTGGGTCTTACACTCTATTAGAGGCCCAAAAGTTTATTTTTGTACAAGAGATGGGGTTTACAACTCAAGGAGAGGCCTAGAAATAACAGTGATCGTACCGTTTTGAAAATTATATCGAGACTTATACAATGTGTGAGGCCCAAATTATTTATGTACAAAAGAGGATTGGGTCTTACACTCTATTAGAGGCCCAAAAGTGTTTGAAAAAGAAACGAAATGGGGCTTACAACTCAGGGAGAGGCCCAGATGATTTTGTTTCGGAAAGTGACGATCGCACCGAGATTTTGAAAACACAGTGGGACTTATACAATGAATGAGGCCCAAAAAGGTTTTATTTACAAGGAATGGGTCTTACACTCTATTAGAGGCCCAAGGTTGTTTAAAAGAACAGAAATGGGACTTACAATACGAGGGGAGGCCCAGATGAAAATGTTTTTTAACGGTGATCGCGCCGAAATTTTTGAAAACGTATTGGGACTTATACAACAACTGAGACCCAAAAGGGTTTTATATTTACAAAAAGGGTTGGGACTTACACTCTATTAGAGGCCCAAGGTGTTTGAAAATTTAAAATCGAGAGGAAACCCTAATTTTAAATTAAAATTTCATTTTTCGAAGGAAATTAAATAAAAAAATGATATAAAATACCAAATATATTCAAAAACAAGTTGTACACTTTGAAAAATATTTTGAAAAATCATGTTTAATCATTTGAAAGTTTGAAATTCACTTGGTTTTGAAAGATCAAAGTGGGAATTTCATTTAAGAATGTTTAAAAACAAATAAAAAATGAAATTAATTACAAAAATTCTAACTATATTAAATAAATAATATAAATTGGATTTTTTGTAAAATAAAATATTTAAACATTTTTGTGAATTTTGAGAAAAAGAATCAATTCAAAAACATAAATATTCAGAGAGAAATTAATTTTTGAATCAATTAAACAAAATAACTAAAATTCAAAAATGTGAATTATGGCGCCAAGAACACTTGTTTCTTGTCCGCATCCCCTATTTTTCCAGATTTACGTTTTCCCACTTTTCTCCCTGATTTCTCAATGGTTTTGCACGATTTAAGTACCAATCTTGTTCGTTTTTGAACAAGGATCGCAACCATATAAATTAATTGCATTTATATTAAGTATGGAGGAAGAAATCAACAGAAAACCTCAAGAACCCTAATTTCAGCATGAACATAATGAAATTCTATACACGATGGATTCATGGCAATTGATTAAGGGTTATTACTCTACATACATGCATAAACAAGATGGTAACTCAAAAATTCATTCATGATGCATGGATCATAGAGTTTGAAGGGTTCAGGCCTACCTCTTGCAGCTGGTGATCGAGTTTGATGATAGAGGTGTTGCAGCTTAGTTCCAATGATCTGGACAACTTCCTTAGGTTCCAAGGAGTGTGTTTGAATGCTTGGAGTGGATTGAAATGAGCTGGAACTAGTTGTGGTACCTCAACTGCAACTCTGTCAAGAACTTGGGCAATTGGCTGGTGATTTTGGGAATTTGATGTTCCAGATGTGATTTTGTGTTATGGATCACTCATACATGATGTTTATGAGGTGTGTGTGTGATTGGTTTGGTTGGAATCACTCTCAATCTCAAAATCCGATAGTGACTTAAGTTAGAAGGCAAAATTAGAGTGAAGAAGAGATTTTGAGGAAAACATCAGTTTGGGTGCTTTGGTGTACTCAAACTGATCACAAATGAGCTCTATTTATAGTGTGTTAAGTTTGTTTTGGCAGCAATAGTGTGTGGCAACTACAGCAGGTCTGTGGGCAATGTGGATCAAATGGAATCTCAAGTCTCCTCTAGCCATTGACTTGAGGTTAGAGCATGGGCCTATGGTCTTTTGGTTCAGAGATAAGGCTTGACTCATTCAGTTAAGTTTACCTCAGTTCATGCCACCTTGATGCATCCATTGAATGCATTGAAACAAAATTGGAGTCTTGGCACTTTTTAGCCTTTTTAGGTTTGTTAGGGCTATATGTAGATTATTGGACTTAGGAGGCTTGGGGATCAGATCATTCCCCTTTGATTTCATCCTCTGATGTGTCCAAATGGATGAAAAGGCTTGGAGTTATTCAAATTTGCCAAATCGAGCAAAACACCAAATTCTGCCTTGCTTTGGACAGTTGGAAATGGTGATTTTGAGGGATTCATATCTCCTTGCTCAGATGGAGTTATGGAAAACTCTTATGCTTTTTAGAAATCCCTCATATAGTACAACAATTGTATGATCATAGTTGGTCTTGAAACTATCTGAATCCAACTGAAAAAACCCCATGAACTTTGGTGTCCAAAGCTGGTAACTTAGGCAGATTTTAACTAAGTGTTAAAAAAGTGTCACTTTCTTTATTTTTGTCATTTTGATCACTCCATAACTTAAAATCCATGAAGAATTGGAGTTTGAGGTAGTTGAAGCTTTTGTAGAATGTAGGAAGACCTACAAATCAGGCTTTGGATCATCCAAAATGGCTGCTTGGATCACAAGTTATGATCCTTGGAAGTTGGCACCAAAACCATTTAAACTTAGTAACTTAGAAAAAATTTCAATTTTTCAAGGTTACCCCTTTTTACAAGTTATCTTGATTTCTTGATTAATTCTTGTTCAAATGACATTATAAATCATATTTTATAAAAATATTAATCATAAGGATTATTATTGCCAAAAAAAGTCATGTTTTGACTTTTGGCTCCGGAGCGGTTCGGCGCGTAAAACCCTAATTCTCGACTTTTGAGGAATGCACCCTCTGAGGGTCATTCATCTTTACAAATGGATCCCTAGGGTTATTTTGAGCATATTGAGTCACATGTTGAAGTCTTGGCTCGTCCTCTTGTGAAAATTTCACTCTGGAGGTCCCGGTCGTCCAAAACCCTAATTCGGCGACATCGGGTGTTTCGAGGCTCAAAACACTTGGAATGTCACAACTTTGTGCTTGATTCTTGAGGTGGGATCTCCCTTGATCCTTTGTGGATGTTTTAATAGGTTATACAAGTTGAATATCAAGTCATCCCTTGATTGATCCTTTGTCTAAGTGTTCTGGGAGGGCTCAAAAACCCTAATTCTTGATTGCAGTGAATGCTCAATCATCTTTGAGGAGATTGATGAGGCATGGAAGTACATCCATATTGTGGTGATGATTTACACAATTATGGGAAATCTTGGTGGTCAAAATTTGGGGTATGACATGATGCAATGAAACATTCCAAGGATAAGGGAGCATGTTTTCACATTGATACAATTGATGAAGAAATACTACAAGTGCAAAAACAAGCCTACTTAGCATCACCATTAGAGAGAGCACTCATGGATGCTGTAAATGTGCTTGACCCAGAAGAAGAAAAAGAGCTTAAAGAGTGCCTGACAGAACTTGACGCGGCAAGAGAAATCCCTACGAAAGAGGCAAGAATCGAGGATCTAAAAGAAGAGACTGTGCAAAAGAATGACCAGTTGGAATTAAAGATACTGCCTAGCCACTTGAAGTATGTTTTCCTTGAAGAAGACGGCAAAAAACCTGTCATTATCAGCAATTCCTTAACTAATCGTGAAGAAGAAAAACTGGTTCAAGTTCTCAAGAAAAACCAAGATGCAATTGGATGGTTGCTATCAAATTTAAAAGGTATTAGTCCATCATATTGTATGCACAAGATAAATATGGAAGAGAACTTCAAACCAATTGCTCAACCGAAGCGACGATTGAATCCAACAATGAAGGAGGTCGTACACAAAGAGGTAGTTAAGCTGTTAGAAGCAAGCATGATTTTCCCATATCGGATAGTGCTAGGGTGAGTCACGTGCAAGTAATGCCAAAGAAAGGTGGCATGACAGTGGTAAACAATGAGAAAAACAAGTTGATTCCAACCAGAACAGTAACTGGATGGCGTATGTGCATTGACTATAGAAGACTCAATCAAGCAACAAGAAAAGACCATTTCCCGCTTCCATTCATGGACCAAATGTTAGAAAGATTGTCCGGACAGCAATTCTACTGTTTCATAGACGGTTAATCAAGATACAATCAAATCACCGTAAACCCCGAGGACCATGAGAAAACAGCCTTCACTTGTCTATTCGGTATCTTTGCATATAGACATATGCCGTTTAGCCTTTGCAACGCACCTGCAACCTTTCAACGATGTATGCAAGCCATATTCTCCGATTTGATTGAAAAATCTATCGAGGTCTTCATGGATGATTTTTTCATTTTTGGAGAATCATTCGATTTGTGCTTAAGCAATTTGGACACCGTACTGAAGCGGTGTGTGGAAACAAACTTAGTATTGAATTGGGAGAAGTGTAACTTCATGGTCACCGAAGGCATATTGATTGGACATAAAATTTCAGCAAAAGGAATTGAAGTAGACCAAGCCAAAATCGATGTCATTGCAAAGCTTCCTCCACCAACCAACGTCAAGGGAATTTGGAGTTTCCTTGGCCATGTCGGGTTCTATCGAAGATTCACTAAGGATTTCTCAAAGATTGCAAAGCCATTAAGCAACTTCCTCAACAAGGATAGTTCATTTATTTTTTATAAAGATTGCTTACTTGCTTTTGAAAACTTAAAGAAAAATCTGAGCACTGCACCCATAATCACTGCACCCGATTGGACAATCGAATTTGAACTAATGTGAGATGCCAGTGATTATGCGGTTGGTGCAGTTTTAGGCCAAAGAAAGAACAAAATTTTTCATGCCATACATTACGCAAGCAAAGTCTTAAATGATGCACAAATTAATTATGCAACAACGGAAAAAGAATTGCTTGCTATTGTATACGCATTAGAAAAATTTCGTTCTTATCACATAGGATCAATGATTGTTTATTACACTGACCATGCAGCGATAAAATACTTGATCAACAAAGCTGATTCCAAACCAAGAATAATCTGATGGATGCTCCTCCTGCAAGAATTTAATTTACAGATCCGTGACAAGAAAGGCACCGAAAATCTGGTTGCGGATCATCTATCAAGATTGGTCAATCCAAAAATTACAAAAGAAGAATGAGAAGTACTTGAAGAGTTCCCCGATGAGAAATTGCTCATGATTGAGGAAAGACCATGGTTTGCTAATCTTGCAAATTATAAGGCTTCCGGTCTCATTCCCAAAGATCTCAATTGGCAGCAAAAGAAGAAATTCTTGCATGATGCCACTCATTATGTATGGGATGATCCTTATTTGTTCAAAATAGGATCCGATGGATTATTAAGGAGATGTGTCACTAAAGAGGAAGCCAAAAGCATCACATGGCATTGCCATAATTCACCATATGCCGACCATTATAGTGGAGAAAAAATGGCTGCCAAAATCTTATAGTCAGGATTATATGGGCCTTCTCTATTCAAAGATACATATGAACATGCCAAGAATTGTGACAATTATCAAAGGGCTGGTGGAATCTCCAAGTGAAACGAAATGTCATTACAAAGCATGTTAGAGGTAGAAGTCTTTGATTGTTGGGGGATTGATTCGTCGAAACTTTTTCCTCGTCTTTCAACAATGAGTATATCTTAGTAGCAGTAGATTATGTATCCAAATGGGTGGAGGCAATCACATCACCAAAAGCAGATAGAAAAACGGTGATCAAATTCTTGAAGAAACACATTTTTACTAGGTTTGGAACACCAAGGGTGTTGATCAGTGATGCTGGTTCTCACTTATTTAATGTACCTCTTGCCAAGGCCCTTAAACACTATGGAATCAGGCATAAGGTTGCTACGCCATATCACACGCAGACCAATGGTCAAGCTGAGGTATCCAACCATGAAGTCAAAAGAATTCTGGAAAAAACAGTTTCAAGTTCACGGAAAGATTGGTCGTTAAAACTAGATGAAGCTCTTTGGGCCTACTGTACCGCCTACAAGTCACCAATAGGACTCACACCTTTTGAAATGGTATACGGTAAGGCGTGTCATTTACCGGTAGAATTGGAACACAAGGCCTTTTGGGCCTTGAAATTTCTAAACTTTGATCACCAAGAAGTCGACACAAAAAGAAAACTACAGTTGCATGAACTGGACGAACTGCAACTCCAAGCATATGAATCATCCAAGCTATACACGGAAAGGATAAAAAGATACCACGACAAAAAAATTCTTCCAAAGGAATTCAAAATTGGGCAAATGGTTCTATTTTTTAATTCTCGATTAAGATTATTTCCCGGGAAACTTAAATCAAAGTGGTCCGGTCCGTTTCAAATAAAAGATGTCAAGCCATATGGAGTAGTTGAATTGGAGGATCCAGTTTCAAAAGCAACATGGACTGTCAATGGCAAAAGAATCAAGTTATACTTGGGTGGTGATGTTGATAGACACACTACAACAATTCCATTGTGCGAACCTTGAAAAACAACCTCAAACATCGAGCTAACGACGTTAAACAAGCGCTTGTTGGGAGGCAACCCAACATTGTAAGTTCTTTTCATTTTATTTTCAGTTTTTAGAATAGATTATTTTGGAAAACAGGTGACCTTCCTTCTGCTGAAAAAACAGAGTTGGGACAAGTTCGCTACACGAAAATACTTTCGCTATGCGAACGTTCGCGACGTGAAGCATACTTTGCAACGCAAAAGTTGTTTGGTCAAACCTGCATTTATGACAGTTATTACACACACCCACCCTCTGTCTCCTCTACCTGCTCGTGTTTTGCACCTCTACTGAACTTTTACTTTTCTGTTTCTTTACATTTACTACTCCATTTTTTCACTTCTCTCACACAAATCACCTCTCACACCCAAATCACTCTCAAAAAAAGGAAAATTTTCATTCTAGATCTCTCAAGCATCTCCATCAACAAGGTATGTCTCTCTCTTATTAATTTTATGGGTTCTTGTTCTAAATCTAATAGATAATGTGCTGCTAATCTGAACTTGTTTCTTCCAAAACATGAACAAAACTTGTGAAATATTGAAAAGAACCCCATGATTTTTTGCCCTAAATCACTCTTCTCTGCTAATTTCATGTGTTACTTTGACCTAAATTTTTTCTTACTCTTCTGTAAAGATAGGTTAGGGTTTTTAAAATCACTGCAGGACAAAAAGGGAACTTGAATCAAGGGTTTCTGCAGAATTTCTGCACAAGCAGTTTCGCATCGCAAAACTTTGGTCGCTATGCAAACTGATTCATAACCATAATAGTATTTTGTTAACAAAACTGTCTTTGTGTTGTCAAATTTTTTTGTTTTGTAGGCATGGCACCCAAGAAGCAAGTCCAACAAAAGAAGCAAAAGGTTGGAGGAGAAACCTCAAGGGCCAGACCTTATGATTAATCACGTTTTGTCGGTGTTGCCCAAGCGGAAAGGTTCAGAGAACTTGAATTAAGAAGCATTTTGCTTGAACGTAGATTTGAAGTAGATGAGGAAGGCGACTACCGCCAGGTCACAGATTTGATCAAAATTCGGAAGTGGGAAAAGTTGGCCACCCCTCCAAAGCACCTCAATTATGATATGGTCCGAGAGTTTTACGCCAACGCTCTTCCGGCGGAAGGAGAACCTTTTAACTACAAAACCACGGTCCAAGTCCGCAGGATTAATTTCAGTCGCAATGGGATCAACGCATATCTTAGGAATCCTCTGACTGTTCCATAGGTTCATGCTTGCCAATATGAACTTCATTTAAATGTAGTACCAGACATCAAGGAAATCTCCAGGTTTCTTTTGTGCCGAGGACGGAAAGTGCAAAAGAATGTCGTGGGGATGCCAACACATTTTCTCCACAAGGACCTAAAGCAGTGTGCTCAGGTGGTGTTAATTCTCATTTTACACAACATCCGTTCCCGTAGTCACACCACGACATTCACCTTAGATACCGCACAGTTACTTTATTTTATTTTGAGTAGTAAAAGTGTGTATGTGTAGCACGAATTATTGCACATGAAATGAGAATTGTAGCAGAAAGTGGAAGAGAGCTGGGAATGGGAGCCAAATCCTCATGTCTGCTGGTTTTTCCAGGGCTGATCATGGGATTACTACGCACTTCCTGCATGGTAATTCCTAACCAGGTGCACCAAACTCTCAAAGGGACAGTGAACGACGCTTATATTACCCGCTTTGCAAGGTTGAAACAACCACAAGGCAAGCCCCCAGCCAACCTACTTCTGATAACTTGAATTTTGATGAGTGGGATCCGCAGTTCCGAGAATCATTCTCCTATACATGGGACCAAAATGAAGCCACAAACCATGCCATGACTAGCATACAAGACTCCATGTATCAGATGCAATTACAAATGTGTAGGCCAGAAGATGCCGCGCATCAGATCCTCACTCCGACCTACCAGACTCATGTTTCTTGGCCTGGGGACAGGCTATTTTATTTGGGAGGAGTTGCTGGTACAGTTGACGCATCTACCAAAACTACAGAGAATGAGGAGGCTTAGAATCAAGAAGAAGAAGAAGAAGAAGAAGAAGAAGAAGAAGAAGAAGAAGAAGAGGAAGAAGAAGAGGCTTTTGGTGAAGAAGGAAGTGGAAGTGAGGAAATGGATGATGAGTAGGATGCTGAAATTCTGCAAGAAAGCGCGCCTAAACACAGTGAAATTTATTTAAAGCTTTCAAAGTTATTATTATATGCTTTACATCTTTATTTCGCAAGTTTAATTTCCTTTTGTCTAAAACTCTATTGTTGATTGTAATATGTTGCAACTTTTGTGTTATAACCGCATGTTTTGCTAAACGGTTTTAAACTGGAAGACAAGGTTTTATGAAGTGTTTTGAATTTCAAGTTAAAATTCTATTTTTCATAATTTTGTATCAAGTGAGATCTGAAATCATGAGAATGGAATGATGCTGCTACATTATAATCAAATTCAACAAGTATGCTGAACAAAGCAATAAAACAACTTGAATGGTAATGATATGAACCAGACGAAAATCAAGCAAGGTACATGTTTACTTGCTTTGTAGAATGTTAGCATGATCTTGGATTTTGTTTTCTCATACAAATTCATATCATGTCTCATTTTACATTGTGCACACTTGCTTGGATCAATAGCAAAAAACTAGAAAAGTGAGGAAAACTTCCATGATTTACTTAAACAAACAATGAATTCCTTGCGTTGGACTCGGTTGATTCATGTTTGAATTCAAAATTTCTAATTTGAGCTTTGCAAAGGCTTTAAGATGATCAAGGCAATTGATTGATTATGAGTAAAACCACCATAAGCCGAAAAAGAAAAAGAAAAACTCATCAAAACTAGTGAGTGAGTGAGCATTTGTCAAAACCGTTTTTGAAATCGAAAAAAGCAAAGGATGGATCAAATTTCAAAAATACAAAATCATTAAGATTTTTGATCCAGTCCAAATTTCTTCTTACACAAACCTAAACCAAAAGGGATATGAAACAATAATGCTTCACTCATGAAAAGAATTAAGTTGGGGAGAAAAATTTGATGAGGTCACAAAATGGAAAAGAAAAAGAATGAGAAATTGAAAACTAGAAAAGAAAAAAAAAAGAAAAGGAAGAAATTGGTATCATGAAGGATTGAAAAGAAAAAGAAAAAGCATGATGATAAAACAAATGAGTGAAGCAAGAAAAGGAATTGCAAATGTGGATAAATTTTGAAAAAAAAATAGCCTTAGGAAAAAAAACCATCTCTTTGAGAAACCTAGCCACATTACAACCTCAAAAAGACCTTTGTGAATTTTGCCTTCAATTGCTCAAATTATGAAGTCTTGTGGATGAAATCATGAATCGACCCAGATGTTGACCAAGTGATTTAAGGAGAGTCAATCCTCCAAAGGCAAAAAAATCTTCATTCCTTTATATGAAGAAGAGAGTTAGGAAAATTCAAGAAGAATGTGCCATTATAATTGTGAGTGTATGATGTGATTGTGTGTGCGAGAACTCAATGCCATGATCATGCTCTGATTCTATAAATCAGTTGAACATTATTCTTGTGCGAGAAGTAATCATTTGAACCATTCAATTGCTTTTCCAAAATTCATTTCAGCTACTTGATTGAATCATGAAAACATTTCTTAAAACCATGCTCTTGATTAAGGACAAACAAGAAACTAAATTGGGGAGAATTTGATAACAATCCAAAAGACAATGTATCGTTAGTCGAAACTCAAACGAATTGCTTTGTTCCTTTGCATTTTTTATTAGAATTGACTAAAAAATTACCCAAAAGGTTGGTACTTGTGAATTTGTGTGGTTTTGCAGGTTTTAGGCATGAAGAAAACTAGTTGAACATAGAGTAAAAACCATGCCCTGTAACTTTCACATCGCGACCAGATTCTTCGCTACGCGAGCGTCGCTATGTGAAAGTGAAGCGAGATCCAGCAAATCAAAACAAAATCAAAATGATCAAACTTCGCTTGAAGAGAAGGAAGCGAGAGAGAGCAAAGGAGCTCGCTTGAAGCTCGCTATGCGACGGATGACGAAGGGCGCGACGCTAGGAAAGGTGAACAGAAACAGAATCAAAAAGACCAATCTTCGCTTGAAGCAAACAAAGTGAGAGGAAGCGACCAAAGTTCGTGACACGAACTATACTTCGCATAGCGAAGTTTGGCGGTGTCTGAAAGGAGGTTAAATTCAAATCTTAATGAAGAAGGAAAAGAAGTTCGCATAGCGAACTTTCTCTCGCTATGCAAACTCAGGCGGCCAAGAACACTATAAAAAGGGGTCAAGGGAAATGCAGAAGACATCTCATGTTTTATTTTTAAGACAGTTTGTAATAGTCATAAGGAGAGTATTGTAATAGAACTTTAAGGGAGAGAATCGAAAAATCGAGTTGGATACGCATCAAGGATCGAGAAATCATCATTGATGCTCATTCATCTCCACTTCTTCCTTTTTGTACAAGCTACCATGAAAATGGATAACTAACTTTCTCTCTTGCTGGGATTGGAAGAATCTACCGTAACCGTATGTATATGTACCACTTTTAATTTTAATGCAAGCATGTTTTCATTAAGTATTGATTCTATCTTTTCTTTATATCCAAATCCTGTGAATTCGGTTATTAATGAAAATTGATCTCGTCTTCAGATATTAAAGATATGAATCTATTAAACTCTGATTTCTTAACATAGAATTAGGTTTAATATCCAAATCAAATACTAGTTCGTCATATGGTCTGTTTGTTTAATCGGTTGAGACATCACCGATTCAACAAACCGATTGAAATCGGTGAACTCTTTATGTAGACATACATATTGTTCAAAAAAGTATTTGGAAATATGAAAGAAAACATGATTATGTCATAATTAATCGATAAGTTGATACGTGAACGGTAGAGGAAATCCAATCCTTGCGAGATAACTTATCATATCACAAATCCCGTTTAAATTATTCCGTTTTGTTGTTTCACTTTAAAACATCTAAAGACTTTCTCAACAAACTTTTGCTTAGAATATTTCAGTAATCTAAAAATTCATAATATCACTCCAGTCTCTGTGGATACAATAACACAATACTTACTTTTGATAAACTCAACATCAATACGGTATTGTGAGGATGCATGATAATAGAGATGAGAAACTTATTCACATATATTTGGCAAATTAGATGAATGCATGTAAAAAGGGTTAAACGTATGTACATATTCTTATCATGGCATTTAATATGAGGCAATAATTTCTCTGATATAGGTGTTATCTTTGATTACCTGTTTATCTTTGATGAACCTCTATAGACATATACTCTCCAGATCTAGATCTTTGATGATTATCTGTTAGATTCTAAACTCTAGATATAGATTTAGGCTTAGCATTTATGTAAGTATCAGTTCTTAATGATCTGTGTTGTTAAGATTCGTGAGACATCACCAATGAGACAATACGGTTGTTCTCTCGATGTTGCGTTACACATAACCTCTCTGTTGTGGATGATACGTGAGGATATTAGACGAATGATTGATTTGTGTTTACTTAATTAGAATAGTGCATGTGTTATCAATTGATGAGATCCAATCCCAACAAGGCTCTGTTTATAATTCAGTCTTTACTTTATATTTTCTGCCTTTATTTTTGGTGCCTTAAATATTTCAACAAAACTTTTGCACCACAAGCTTAGAAATGTAGAGACCGTTGAACGGAAATTCTTTCCCTCGCACCGATCCTTGTGGAGACGATATAAATCCCAGAGGGAATTCCTTCAAAACTAAATTTTTGCTTCTTGCCGCTTTACTGTAGTTCGAACACCTCCAAAATCAAATTCCAATCCTAACATTGGCCCCAAACCAAACTCCAAGCCACCAAAAATCCCAAGCCTAAACTCTATAAATAGAGGCCTCATTTCATTCATTCTTCAAGCTTTTAATAGCCAAATTGACCTTGTCAAAATTCTTCTTGACTCTCTCAATTTTCTCTAACTACCGAATTCACCAAAGCTCTTTCTTCCATTGAAAGTTAGTATGTTCATCATTAGAACTTACTAATCTTTGAGCTAAACCTTCATCCATTCTCTTTTTCATCATCAATTTCTGTAGATCAAGGCTTTGGAGTATGGTTCTTGGAGTTGATTTGAAGAATTTTCAGATTTGAAGTCGTAAACTCTTGATCCACCATTGTTGTTCTTGATCTATCCTTTACAATGTGATCTATTGTTGATTCTTGTCGCTTGATCTTTGGATCTTGTAAATTGTGATTCATTGGTTTTATTTGCTATTGTTTTACTTGAATTTTCGTGCACAATTGCATCCTTGATCATGAGGTGTTTGAAGAAATGATTGATCAAGTTTTTGCACATTTTAAAACTGATTTTCAACTGTTTTAGCAGGTGTAATCGATTACCTTCCTGGTGGTAATCGATTACACCCTATTTTTCAGGTCTAGATTTGCCTTTCTTGCAGTGGTAATCGATTACCAGCATTAGGGTAATCGATTACCCAGTGTCCAGAGTGTGTTTTTGGCTTGTTTTTTGGACTGTATTGGTTCCTTTTCCTTCCCTTTCCTTTAGTTCTTTTCCTTGGATTACATCTTTGTGTGGTTCAATTAGGCATTTCTTCATCTATTTCTCATTTTCTTTTGATCGATGAAAATCTTCGATATCATTGGAACTTATTTTAAGTTCTTGATGAAGATGAGATCGTTACCTCTTTTCTTCTTGTGAGGTATTGCTTTCGGAGAGTGATCTACATATCACTTCTCTAGCATGCATTAGCACTAACATCATTATTGACCGGCCTCCCATAGTATGATCTTCCTCATAGATTGTGCTATGATTGCTTAACATAGCGCTACATGTGTCCCGTATCGGAAAATGATCATTCATGGCTCAAACTTATGTTTGCAAGCCCAAGGATGGTTGATTATTTGTCTTTTGGCTCAATACCTAAAGACTTATTGTTACGAGGCTTTGGTTTTATCAATCCTCTAATGAGTTCTCATTAACCTTGACCTAAGTGCATTATTCAATCATTATTGATCATTTGCTCTAACAACTAATCACTAACTTCTAACCTTACCTTTATGTTTCCTTCTTGCTCCCTATCTTTCTTTAGTTTCATGTCATTATATCATATCATATCTTGTTTATACTTCCGTCATTTTCACTTTGTACACTTGGACCATATATTTATGCTTATACCTTTTTCTTTTTGTCCACTTGGACCAAAAACAATAATAAAGGCCAAAACATCTAAACAAACTTGTGCTTCTAATCTTGGACTATGGCTACTATCCTTTGCATTGGACATGGAATTTTGAACTTAGACCTTGGAATTCAATGTTATTCTTGGATCCTTGGACTTAGAACTATGACCTTTTCCCTTTGCTTTGGAATTATAGTTTGAAGACTTTGGAGCTTGGTGCTTTTGCTTGGTTTATGGTGAAGATGCCTACGTTTGTGGTTAGATTTTTCTTATCCTTAGCTTTTACTTTTTGCTTTAGGATAATCACTTATTCTCCACCCTTTCTTCAATTTTCAAATCTTCTCCCTTTTTCAAAACCTTCTTGTTTTCAAAACCATAACCTCTTTCACAATAAAACCTTGACTCTTGTCAATTGCTTTTCCAAATATTTTCTTTAATAAAATGTCAATTAATATTAATCATACTTTGACTCTTTTCAAAAAAACATAAAAAACATTCAAACTCATTCAGGCTCTTTTTGTGCCTTATACACTTTCTCTTTTAAAACTTTTTCATACGTTTAGACACGATTCATCTCTTTAAGCGGAATTATTCGCTTGGAAATGACAACTTGTCTTTACATTTAAAAACAACCATAACAAACCTATTTTGTTATTTGTACCACGAACTACGAGGTTTTGATCCTATATTGCACTTTGTGGGTACGTAGACATGAGGCTCAAGAAGTCTCTTCAAACACAAAAATCTTAAAAAATACTTCTCTTCTCATCTCCATAATCTCTTTTCAAACGAACCTTTTCAAACCAAAAAGCGTAGATATTTCAAAGGGTTTATATAGAGTACTATAGACGTTTTGGGTGCTAACACCTTCCCTTAGAGTAACCAACCCCTTTACCCAGTCTCTGTTTACTTGTTCTTGTTTAGAACTTGTTTAGGTTTTGTTCGCGCTTTTTCCTTTCCTTTTGGATAAAATAAAAGTGCGGTGGCGACTCTTGCATTTTTGAGTTAAGTTAATAAATAACTTACACTCACAATTTTTGCCGCTACAGAAAAGTGGCGACTCTTCTGGGGACTCTGGTTCTTAGTGGGTTCGGCCTACTTTGAGTTATTTACACTTTATCTGTTTGATTTGACTGTTATTGGTTGTTCTATTTGGGTGATTGATGACACTAAATTATACTGTATTTTCGACTCTGATTTCACATGCATATTAGTTTTTTTTCTATTATTTTTGCTTTTTTATTGTTATGTTTCCCTTTGTTTTCAGGTTTTCAATAAATCGAGGTCCCAGACGAAAAAAGGTGCAAAAGGAGCAAGAATTCAAGTTTGGCAGCAATTTACTCTTGTCGCTTCTCTTGTTGCGAGCGCCCCAGGGTAGGCGACGACGTGTCCCATGATCTCCACAACTCAACTGCCACGTTCCCACGATCAGCACTCACCTTCGCCGTTTTCTTCATGTCGCGGGTGCGGTAGGCCTGTCGCGGGCGCGACAAGGCAAAATGAGTTCCCGCCCATTTTTCAAGCCAAGGTCACTTTTGTCTTTGCACCATGCCAACTTTGCCTATAAATACTCTCAGAACTCGAATTTTAGGATCATCCAATCTTAGTTTACTTCATCCTAGGCATAAATTTCACTCTTGTAAAGCAGTAATCTTCTCACATCGAGGAGTTATTGCATTGTGTGTGATCGAGTTTGTAATCAAGTCTTGGAGTGTCTGTAATCAAGTTAGAGCACTTTGGTAGAAGTAATCCTGCCAGCATTTTCTTTTCCGTACATTGTACCAGATTTAAAGACTCCGCTTTGGAGCAGGTTTTATTTTAATCGCATTTACTTTCATTTATTTCTTGCACTTGCTTTATTTTGTTTATTTATTGTCATGACTTACTTTTCAAAACTTTACTTTTCAAAAGACTTAATTCCATACATGATAAGAATTAATATGACTGTTATAACTACCATGGCTGGCTAAGTTTTAGATAGGTAAGAATGTAAAGACCATAATCACCGTAATACGTCTATATGTTAATAGAAGTACTAAAGGGCTGTTTTAATCTTTAACACAAATTTTCTGTATTTAAAAGCAATGTTGGGTAAGATCGAAAGCCGTCCAACCATTTGTGAACTTGTTTAGTTCTCAACTGATCAAATACAGCGAAAGCGCTTTGCTCAGTTGAGTAGGGATTTTTAACACTTTAGAAAAGAGATTTTAAAACTATTTTTGGACGCGTTAGTGGGATTAGAATCTGGTTCATTTTGAACCTCATTAGTTTAGAGATTTCAGGTCAAAATACTTTTCTGTTTAGTTCAGAATTTGCATTTCTTAAAAGTAAGTTTTCCATGACTCTAACGCAATGCGCGCCTTTTTATAAGTGACAATAAAGGGGTTAGTTTAGAGGGTAAACTTGGTCTGACTACGCGAAAGTGACAGTTCCTGTTAAATTGAATTCTTTTCTTAAAATAGAAGATATTGCCCGTAAGTAGTTCTGTTGTTGAATATAGAAATATTATCGGTTATGAGAATTACATTCAAGCCTATTGTTTTGTCTGAATTTCATTACCTCGTCATTTACTTTTATTTATTTTCCTCTGCATTAGTAAACCCTGAGTTGAACTGCCTTAGATAAGCACTGTAACAAACGGAAATCGTTAGATCGACATTTGGTCTCTGTGGATACGATAACTTTTTATATTACTCTGACGCGATTCGTGCACTTGCGAATACAACGCATCAAGTTTTTGGCGCCGTTGCCGGGGACCAATTTCGCCAAATTTCGAATTTCGTTTGTTATCACCGTTTAGACTAGGGCCGCACGAACTGGTCGATGCGAAGATCTCACAGCTCCAGTAGTGTAATAGATCCTTTAGTGGAACCAGAACGTTACGCTCGCGCACGACTTTGGCTTTGTCGAATTAAGCAAGCTATGGCCGAAGATCGTAACCAAATACCCCTTAAGGAATTCGCTCAGCCTGCTGACGAAGAACTGAGCTCTAGTATAGTTAACCCTACCATACCTGCCAATAATTTTGAACTAAAACCGTCCCTATTACAACTAGTTCAACAAAACCAATTCGCAGGACTACCATCTGAAAACCCAAACCAACATCTAAAAGTCTTTATCCAGTTGTCAAACACCTTTAAGACCAATGGTGCTAGTCCTGAGGCGATTCGTTTAAGACTATTTCCCTTTTCCCTTAGAGATAAAGCCCTAACTTGGTTAGATTCCCTTCCAGCCAATTCTATAACAACATGGGAAGACCTTAGGAGAACATTCCTGGCCAGATACTTTCCCCCAAGCAAAACAGCCGTTCTTCGAAACCAAATAACAAGATTTACCCAAAACCAAGGAGAATCGCTATTTGAAGCTTGGGAGAGGTATAAAGACCTTCTAAGGGCTTGTCCACACCACGGTTTGGAGCAATGGTTGATTATACATACCTTTTACCACGGACTTCATTATAACACAAAGATGTCCATCGACGCTGCCGCTGGCGGTGCCCTGATGAACAAACCCTATCCTGACACTTGTGGTCTCATTGAAGATATGGCTCAAAACCATCATCAATGGGGAAACGAAAGAGCAACAGTGGAAAAGAAAGAAGCCCAAGGAGGTAAACATGAGGTAAGCTCTATAGACATAATGCAAGCCAAAATGGATGCTATGGCCCTCAAGATCAATCAAATGTACGCACAACCAACCGCTGCAGCAGCAGTAGTATCGGATTGCGAACTTTGTGGTACTAAAGGTCATCAATCAGCTGACTGCCATCTGTTAAACGAGACTAACCCAGACCCAGTCAACTATGCCCAAGGAAACCCGTTCTCAAATACTTACAATCCTGGATGGAGGAATCACCCTAATTTTTCCTACAAAAACAATAACCCTATCCAAAACCAAGCACCTCCGAGATCAACCAACAATCAAGCACCTAGACAAAACCAACCTATGCAAGCAGTGCCACTTAAGCCAAATATTGAGAAAGTGCTAAATGATTTTATGACAGCACAAGCCCAGCAAAACAAAGAGTTCTTAAATCAGAATATTCATGTGAATGAGCTGCTTACCCAACTAGGAACCAAAATGGATCAAATGGCCACCCACAGCAAGATGCTTGAAACCCAGATCTCTCAGGTAGCCTTAAAGCAAGCACCCCAAACTACTCCTGGAGGACAATTTCCTAGACAACCTCAACAGAACCCTCGAGGGCAAGCTAACGTTGTTACCTTACGAAGTGGAACCACTTATGAAGGGCCTAAAAACCCGACATTGAGTGACTCCGAAATTTCCAAAAAGGATGCTACCCCCGAAGGTGAGAAACCCGTAGAAATTGAGAAGCCAAAAGACAAAGATAAAGGAGAAGTTACGGACGAAGCTTCAACACCCCCCCAGCCATACAAACCACCAATTCCCTATCCACAAAGACTTAAACAAACTAAGATCAATGACCAATTCCAGAAGTTTGTTAAAGTTATAGAAAAACTCCATGTAGAGATTCCTTTTACAGAAGCCATCACCCAAATACCATCTTATACTAAATTCCTGAAGGACATCCTCACCAATAAACGTAGACTTGACGATCCAAAACCAGTGGAGTGTAATTCCATTTCCGAGAATAAACTTGCCAAAAAAGACAAAGATCCGGGGAATTTCTCCGTACCTTGTATTTTGGGGAATCATGTCATAGATAAAGCCTTTCTGGACTTAGGAGCCAGTGTAAGCCTAATGCCCCTTGCAGTTTGTGAACGATTGAAACTAGGAGATTTGCAACCTACTAAGATGTCTCTCCAATTAGCTGACAGATCTATAAAATACCCTGTAGGCGTATTAGAAGACATCCCAGTTAGAATAGGCAAGCTGTTCATTCCCACCGACTTCGTCGTAATGGACATCAAAGAAGATAAAGATATCCCAATCCTCCTAGGTAGACCCTTCCTATCAACTGCAGGAGCCATAATAGATGTCAAGAAAGGAAAATTGACTTTTGAGGTAGGTAACGAAAAAATAGAGTTTGTCCTAGCAAAGTTTCTCGCGGCACCAGTAATAGGAGATGCATGTTATCCAGTTGATGTCATTGATGAATGTGTCCGTGAACTTAACCAGGAAGAGCCAATAGAAAGAATAAAACTACCTTCAACGCCCATTGAGAAAAATGATGACAGTATGGAACCCTACATAGATGATAGCCTTTTTGAATGTCTATCCCTAACTCCAGATCCTATACAAAACCCCAGCAAACCAACCTTAGAATTAAAAGAATTACCCAAGAATCTAAGATATGAGTTTTTAGACAAAGAAATGGACAGACCAGTTATAGTCAGTGCTGTTCTGAACCAAAATGAAACAAACCAACTCTTAGATGTCTTGCAAAGATATCCCTCAGCACTAGGGTACAACATCTCAGATTTTAAAGGAATAAGTCCATCTGTGTGCATGCACCGGATTTCACTTGAGGAAGATGCTAAACCTTCGAGAGAACACCAAAGAAGGATTAACCCTATAATGAGTGAGGTAGTTAAGAAGGAAGTTCTTAAGTTGTTGGAAGCAGGGATAATATATTAGATCTCGGACAGTAAATGGGTAAGCCCTATGCATGTAGTACCTAAAAAGGGAGGCATCACCGTGGTTCAAAACGAAAAAGGTGAGCACGTTACAAAACGGATAGAAGGAGGTTGGTGTATGTGCATAGATTACAGAAAATTAAACAAAGCCACTAGGAAGGACCATTTCCCATTACCTTTTATAGATCAGATGTTGGAACGTCTAGCTAGACATTCCTACTTCTGTTACCTCGACGGATATTCAGGTTTTTTCCAAATTCCTATACACCCTGATGACCAAGAGAAAACAACCTTCACATGCCCATATGGAACTTTTGCCTATAGACGTATGCCTTTCGGACTCTGTAATGCCCCAGCAACTTTTCAGTGTTGCATGATGTCAATCTTCGCTGATTATCTTGATGGAATTATGGAAGTATTCATGGACGATTTCTCAGTCTGCGGATTTGATTTCAATAACTGTCTAGTCAACCTTGAAAAGATCTTGAAGAGATGTGTCGAAGTAAACCTGGTATTAAATTAGGAGAAATGTCACTTCATGGTCACTGAAGGTATAGTTCTAGGACATATCGTTTCTGAAAAAGGCATCAAAGTTGATAAAGCTAAGATCGAGGTGATAGAGAATCTTAAACCACCCAAAACAATTAGAGAAGTTCAAAGTTTTCTTGGACATGCTGGATTTTACTGGCGTTTCATTAAAAATTTCTCTAAGATCACTAAACCTTTGACAGGTCTTCTGATGAAAGATGCCGAGTTCATTTTTGATGAAAAATGCAACGAAACATTCAACCTTTTAAAACAAGCTTTAATCTCAGCACCCATTATGCAACCACCAGATTGGACAAAACCTTTTGAAATCATGTGCGATGCTAGTGATTACGCTGTAGGAGCAGTGCTAGGGCAAAGATCTGATAAGAAGTTACATGTGATTTACTACGCCAGTAGAACTCTAGATGCCGCTCAGCTAAACTATGCAACCACAGAAAAAGAACTCCTAGCCATAGTTTTCGCCATAGACAAATTTAGATCCTATTTGGTGGGAGCCAAAATAATTGTTTACACTGATCATGCCGCCATCCGATACCTTTTGAATAAAAAGGATGCTAAACCTAGGTTACTCTGGTGGATACTTTTATTGCAAGAATTTGACCTTGATATCAGAGATAAGAAAGGCACCGAGATTGTAGTTGCCGATCACCTTTCCAGGCTTGAGTTCTTGAAACCTGATGTAGTACCCATAAATGATGACTTTGCTTATGACAGGTTAATCGCTAAGCTAGATGCCATTGGAGATGTAAGTTTAGAAACCCTAGAAGATTCTGAAAAATCCTTAGCGGTAAATAATGTACCTTGGTATGCAGATTTTGTTAACTATCTTGCTGCAGATATAATACCTCCTGACCTCAGCTATCAGCAGCAAAAGAAGTTCTTCAATGACGTTAAACATTTCTATTGGGATGAACCACTCCTTTTTAAGAGAGGCACTGACGGAATCTTTCGCCGGTGTATTCCAGAGGAAGAAGTGCACCATATCATAGAACATTGTCACTCAGCACCCTACGGAGGACACGCAAGCACATCTAAGACTCACGCTAAAATCTTACAAGCTGGTCTTTATTGGCCAACTATATGGCGTGATGTTCATACATATATAACCAAGTGTGACCCGTGTCAACGCTCCGGAAACATCTCGAGGAGAAATGAAATGCCATTAAGAAACATTCAAGAAGTAGAACTTTTTGATGTTTGGGGAATCGAGTTTATGGGACCTTTTCCATCATCCTTAGGAAACAAATATATTTTAGTCGTTGTCGATTACGTGTCCAAATGGATTGAAGCTATAGCTGCACCCACAAACGACACCCGAGTAGTGATTAATATGTTCAAGCAGAATATATTCCCTAGATTCGGAGTTCCCAGACTAGTCATAAGTGATGGAGGATCACATTTTATATCTAGGATTTTTGACAAACTGTTGAGGAAGTATGGAGTTAAACATAGAGTAGCCACACCTTACCACCCGCAAACCAGTGGGCAAGTAGAAGTATCCAATAGAGAGATCAAGCATATCTTAGAAAAAACTGTCTCGATATCCAGAAAGGATTGGTCACAGAAGCTTTCAGAAGCACTGTGGGCCTACAGGACAGCCTATAAGACTCCCATTGGAACAACCCCTTACCAACTAGTTTACGGAAAATCATGTCACTTACCCTTTGAATTGGAACACAAAGCATATTGGGCCGTCAGAACCTTAAATTTTGATTACCTAGCAGCTGGTGAGAAATGCATCTTAGACATACATAAGCTAGAAGAGCTCCGACAATCAGCCTATGAAAATGCCATCATATATAAAGAGAGAACCAAAGCATGGCATGACAAGAAGATCGTCAAGAAAGACTTCAACATAGGTGACCCTGTTCTTCTATACAATTCAAGACTGCGACTTTTTCCAGGTAAGCTTCGATCTAGATGGACGGGCCCGTTCGAAGTTTCCAAAGACCTAAAATCCGGGGCAGTGGAAATTAAGAACAAATCTTGCAGTCCGTTCGTTGTAAATGGACAAAGGCTTAAGCATTATGAAGGAGGTGACATTCCAGCATACTACTCCAGGTTCACATTAACAGACCCACCTATCTTCGCACCAGATACATGACTTGAACTCGTCGAGCTAACGACGTTAAGCAAGCGCTGCATGGGAGGCAACCCATGGTTCTTTTCCTTTCCGTATTTATTTT
Organism: Lathyrus tuberosus; assembly: GCA_022829125.1. NCBI lineage: Eukaryota > Viridiplantae > Streptophyta > Magnoliopsida > Fabales > Fabaceae > Lathyrus > Lathyrus tuberosus. The sequence goes on along the minus strand of JALAZF010000013.1, from coordinate 17,217,304 downwards.
CTTTCCGTTTATTTTGATTTACGTTTGTTTGCTTGTTTGTACATATATGTCTAACTTGTTTGGTGTGTTTGATTTCAGGGCCTGTTTTTCCTAACCTTTTTTTTCAGGATGCCACCAGTCGACGACATGCACGTGACCTTTAGAGACGACGCCCAGAGAGAGCGTTATGCGATGCTTTCACTCAGACCTATGGCACCCACTCGCTACCCAGACAGTGATTGCATGGAAGCTTTGGGCATAGAGCCCAGTGTCCGATACTTGACCCACTAGCTCAAATGGGACCAATACACTGATGATTTGCATCCCACCTATAGGAACCTCACTCTGGAGTTCCTCAGCTCTTTCTCCTATGATCCGTACTTGGGACCAGATGGCCACACCAGCTTCAGGTTATTTGGCACAGAGTATTCGTTCACCCATACTGAGTTCGGTGATCTTCTTGGATTTGAGACTGGAGTTGGCGCTATCCTTGAGCTGCCCATGGGTTACTTCATGAATAGAGACGTGGAGAAATTTTGGAGTGACATCTCTAGAGGTGGAGGCCCTGACCCTGATACTCACATTTCGCAGGTTATCCATAACCCAGCTCTCCGATACTTTCAGATGATCATTGCCCATACATTCTTTGGGAGAGCAAATGTTGATGACCACGTTACTGAGGAGGACATATTTTTCATGTTTTGTGCGAATCAGTCACGTCGTTTAGCTTGTGGTAACTTTATGCTGTACTCTTTTAGTGGTGTTGCCACCTGGGCAGGAGGACCTATACATGTAGGAGGTAATGTGACTGAGATTGCTGCTGCTCTAGGCCTTGGCCGAAAGCTATTTCATTTGACTCCCTACTACAGCCATACCACCATGGATATTGATTTTTGTTTAGATCAGGGGCTGATGAGAAGGAACTCCTTTAATCCCTCTCAGTTCAGACTCCTGATCGATGGTGAGACCATACATCATTTCACTTTGCCTGGTCCTGTTATGACCAGTGTCCATGACCCAGCAAACTGGACATATGCCTTAGAAGGACACGGTGAGGCGGTGGACGCACCACGACCCTGCCCAGAGCCAGAGTACGTTCCAGCTCCACCACCTGACAGGACCACGGTATGGTCAAATAATCATTCATTAGGTACTCCAGATATGCAGACCCAGATGGCGATGATGCGCCAAGAGATAGCAGATCTCCGACAGACTCTTGCTGACCTACACCTGGGGATGGAAGTGTCAGAGCTGACCCACGCTACTGAGTATGATGTGCTGTATGAAGACATGGCGGAGCTCCGTCGTGAGATAGCAAGACTCCGTGGAGATGACCAGACTGATGACCAGACATCTTGATTTCCATTTTCGTATTATTTACTATATTTCTTATGCATTAATTTACTTCCAGTATCACCCAGACATATTTCCTACTATTTGCATTTGATATATTTCCGATTTATATTAAGGTTTGAGTTTTTTATGTTTATATGCTAATATTTTCTTTTATTTTATTTTTTCTTTGACAAAATATATTAAAAAAAATTATTATAAAAAATATATATGCTTGTGAAAATTTTGTGCAAAACTACATTTTTAGGACATATGGAATGCTAAAAAGACCCCCCAAGGCCAAATGAAGGACAAAAAGCCCAATCAAAAAGACAAATTGAGGCCCATCAGCGGATTTGCTCTCGTCGCGCCCGCGACACACCTGTCGCGCCCGCGGCAGCGTCCTTGTAAAATCGGGACAGAACCTCCATTTCCACCATTTTTGAAGCTCCAACCTTTTCAAACCCATTTTTCCCTCCGAAAAATCCCTATAAAACCCCATTGAAATTCATATCTCTAGCATTCACCAATCATCTCTTAACTTTCCATTTCAATTTCCATCAACAAAAACCCAAAAAAATCCAACCTTTATCATACCACTTTTCTTCCACCCTCTTCACCATCTTCATCAATGGAGTTTAATGGAGTCATTCTTCGGGAAGGACAATCCGGGAACAGGCAGAGGCGGCAACTTCAAAAGCTTCAGGATCGAGAAATTCTCTCGACGAGGTATGTCGACGATACTTGCTTGCACGCTTTAGGGGTTCATCATAGCGTTTTCCATATGTTAGACTTTGTAGGTTTAGGCACTGTTTTCACCACAAAAGAACCCACCTATGAGAGGATGACGGTTGAGTTTTTGAGTTCATTAGTTTATACCGTTCATCCCGACACTGATAGCACAGTCGGTACCGTGCATTTTAGACTGTTTGTTGTTGAGTATCAGTTCAGTACCGATGAACTAGCAGGTCTATTGGAATTCCCTCATGGGGAGGGCGCTGTTTGTGAGTCTCCTTCAGATGCTGAATGGTCAGTCGAGATATTCGCCTTCTGGCGCAGGTTGTCAGATACTATTGTTGATTCCTTTAAGGGAATACTCGCCTCGACCATTCATAACCCGGCCATAAGAATTTTCAGATATCTTTTGGCATGCTCTATTTTTGGCCGGGAGAATCAAAACAAAGTTAATAGCAAAGAACTTTTGTTCTTACGAGGATGCCTCACAAATGTAAGAATCAATCCGGTTCCATTTATGATCGCCCACATGTGCTTAACGGTAAATAAGGGTGGACCGATAGTTTTTGGCGGATTGATTACGTCTATTGCTCAGGCACTAAATTTGAATGATGAGATAGCTACTTTAGAACCACTGCCCCCTCGCACAATTAATTTAAAATTTCTGAAAGACATGAAATTGTGCCAATCAAGAAGGGCTGGTGGTTATGAGTCGATGATTCACGGGGTAGCCGTTGAATCAATTGTTATGTCGTGCAGTAGACGTATAGATGTACGATTCGAGAGGAACTCGATCTATAACCTTACTGCCCCACCTTTTCTAGGTCCAATTCCTCCTAATGTCCATGACAATGAGGGGCCCGACACAGATGATGAGTATGACCATAGAGAGCGTGTGTCCCCCCTTCGCCCTACACAATCACACACCGCACCATCTTCTTCTAACACTTTTGCAGGAGTTGCTCCCGGATTTTATATTACGGAGGACATGTGGCGAGACCATATGGCTAGAGAAGCACGGCATGAAGACCTGCTCTCTTCCATTCAGCAACAGATGGTGGACCAGATGACCTTTATGCAAGAGTCGCAGCGGAGAGCAGACCAATCTTACGAGACCATCTCCTGTACTCTGCTTGCGATCACCACTGAGCAGTCCCGTCAACAGCAATATAACCATCAGCACTTTCAGCTTATGGAGGCCACTCAGGGTTCCATCTTAGGTAACCTTCGTGAGGTGAAAGCTGCTCAGGCAGAATTGCAGACTAGGATGGACCAGCGAGACCATCACCGTAGCAGATCCCGTCGTTCCGAGCGTTCAGCACAGGGCGGCGAGGGCACCAGCGGTCCTCACTAGTTTTCCCAGGTTCCTTTCTCCTTAGCTTACTTCGAAACATTGGGGACAATGTTTGATTTAAGTGTGGGAGGAGATTTTATCGTTTTTATTTCCGTCGTTTTAGTAGTTTATTTTTATTTCCCTTCAGTTATTTACTTTTGTTTCTGTTTTAGAAAATGCATGTGTTTGAAGAGTCATTAGTATAAGTATATTTTTTTGGTTCACCTTCATTTTTTCCACATATTTTTACCCAAAAAAATAATAATAATAATAATAATAAAAAATAATTTTTCAAGAAAAAAGTGTTGTTCTGAAAATTTTCTGGACTTTAAGACAGGTTCGGGTTAGGATACGGTGACTTGGGAGAACCTTCGAAACATCAGTATCGTCCTTACACCATGAACTTCGTAAATATAAGAATCACACCTGAAACCCCATGTACCATGGCCCTAATTTCATTTCAAAATCATTCTTAGTAGTTTATTCCAGCAATCAGCTCCGGCCTAAACATGTTCTAAGTAGGAGACCGACGAATATAAGTGACTGATCTGAGTGCATATACAAAAAAAAATGAAAAAATGAAAAAAGAAAAAAAAAAGGTAATAAGATGTTTAGCTTGCTCATTTCAGTTGGTTCAGAGGTATCTGGCGCTGAACTCGATAGGGCGGATTACGATCCGATCCCCCACAACTGCACTTGAGAGGAATAAAAGGATTTTACACAGTTCCTTGTGCCAGAAATCCGGTATGAAAAGATCAGAATCACTAACAGGTCACTCTACCATGAAGCATGTGCGGAAAATGGGCTTAATGTGATTGCGCTTGAATGAAAAGGACTCAAAAGAGATGGAAAAGGAAGGCCTAAGTATTGTGGAATATAATGGGTTGATTGGTATAGGAGCGAAGTTTATGTCCATATTTGCGGATTAGTGTCATCACGATGCCCTTGGTTCACTCAGTTAGTACCGACCATTGCATCCAGACTCGGACTTAGAAGCCCTTTTCGCCCAAAAATCATCGATCGACACTGATTTTTCTATGAGCTTTAAATGTTTTGCTTGAGGACAAGCAAAGGTCTAAGTGTGGGAGAATTTGATGACACTAAATTATACTGTATTTTCAACTCTGATTTCACATACATATTAGTTTTTTTTCTATTATTTTTGCTTTGTTATTGTTATGTTTCCCTTTGTTTTCAGGTTTTCAATAAATCGAGGTCCCAGACGAAAAAGGGTGCAAAAGGAGCAAGAATTCAAGTTTGACAACAATTTACTCTTGTCGCTTCTCTTGTCGCGGGCGCCCCAGGGTAGGCGACGACGTGTCCCATGATCTCCACAACTCAACTGCCACGTTCCCACGATCAGCACTTACCTTCGCCGTTTTCTTCATGTCGCGGGCGCGGTAGGCCTGTCGCGGGCGTGACAAGGCAAAATGAGTTCCCGCCCATTTTTCAAGCCAAGGTCACTTTTGTCTTTGCACCATGCCAACTTTGCCTATAAATACTCTCAGAACTCGAATTTTAGGATCATCCAATCTTAGTTTACTTCATCCTAGGCATAAATTTCACTCTTGTAAAGCAGTAATCTTCTCACATCGAGGAGTTATTGCACTGTGTGTGATCGAGTTTGTAATCAAGTCTTGGAGTGTCTGTAATCAAGTTGGAGCACTTTGGTAGAAGTAATCCTGCCAGCATTTTCTTTTCCGTACATTGTACCAGATTTAAAGACTCCGCTTTGGAGCAGGTTTTATTTTAATCGCATTTACTTTCATTTATTTCTTGCACTTGCTTTATTTTGTTTATTTATTGTCTTGCCTTACTTTTCAAAACTTTACTTTTCAAAAGACTTAATTCCATACATGATAAGAATTAATATGACTGTTATAACTACCATGGCTGGCTAAGTTTTAGATAGGTAAGAATGTAAAGACCATAATCACCGTAATACGTCTATATGTTAATAAAAGTACTTAAGGGTTGTTTTAATCTTTAAAACAAATTTTCTGTACTTAAAAGCAATGTTGGGTAAGATCGAAAGCCGTCCAACCATTTGTGAACTTGTTTAGTTCTCAACTGATCAAATACAGCGAAAGCGCTTTGCTCAGTTGAGTAGGGATTTTTAACACTTTAGAAAAGAGATTTTAAAACTATTTTCGGACGCGTTAGTGGGATTAGAATCTGGTTCATTTTGAACCTCTTTAGTTTAGAGATTTCAGGTCAAAATACTTTTCTGTTTAGTTTAGAATTTGCATTTCTTAAAAGTAAGTTTTCCATGACTCTAACGCAATGCGCGCCTTTTTATAAGTGACAATAAAGGGGTTAGTTTAGAGGGTAAACTTGGTTCTGACTACGCGAAAGCGATAGTTCCTGTTAAATTGAATTCTTTTCTTAAAATAGAAGATATTGCCCGTAAGTAGTTCTGTTGATGAATATAGAAATATTATCGGTTATGAGAATTACATTCAAGCCTATTGTTTTGTCTGAATTTCATTACCTCATCATTTACTTTTATTTATTTTTCTCTGCATTAGTAAACCCTGAATTGAACTGCCTTAGATAAGCACTGTAATAAACGGAAATCATTAGATCGACATTTGGTCTCTGTGGATACGATAACATTTTATATTACTCTGACGCGATTCGTGCACTTGCGAATACAACGCATCAGTGATCTTGAGAGGTGAGATAGATCTTATACCCGGATCTGAGAGCTCTTATGATAGAAGGATGGTATAGTCAAGGATTCTTCTAGGGAGTAATCCCGAACAAGCTAAATTGAGAATCCATCCACTCAGTTGAGGTTTCCTCGGAATTATTGATGTTTAGCGAGTAATCGCAAAAAACATTACTTTTTCCGACCTCAGGCCCATGACACTGAGGAATTTATTATTCCTTTACCCATCTTGGCCTATTAGAACGTAGTACGGTGGCTATGAAGGTGTAAACTTAAATAGTTGATACGTGATACTACACTCGGACGAGGTTCTTTTGAGAATATTACTGATTCCCGAGTAATCGGCGTGCTAGTAATATTCGAAAGAGGATTAAGGACTCTGGGCACTTTTTAGAACCTTGTTTGGCAGGTGTTATACCCTTATTACATACCTTTGTGGGTTGGTTCTTGTCCCTTGACTCCATGCTCGTGACTCGAACCTTTGAACCTGTGTGCTTTGAGTGATCTTGTTTGTGGTTTTTGGATCAATGCACTCTTGAATCCATGAGCATACATCTGCATTTATCCAAGTATTCAAAGAAGCTCATTTCAACTGTCTCCTTCTTCAGTTATCTGTCCACCGTCAAGCTGTTTCCTTAATACAACAACGGAACTAGACCTGTAACGCCCCAGTTTTGTTAGATTTATTTAATAGAGTAGATTTAATTGGTTTTGGTTTTATATTATTTTATTATTGACTTTTATTTGACAAAATGTTATTTTTCATCATTGTTTATGTTTTATCGCATTTTGAGAGCGTTTGCGAGATATTTGAGCTGAGGGGTATTTTGGTCTTTTTGGGGTTAGATATTTTGAATAAATAGAAAATAGAAAGAAAAGAGAGAAAAATAGAAAGAGAAGAGAAAGAAAGAAGGAAAAAGAGAAAAGAAGAGGAAGAAGAGAGAAAAGAGGAGAAAGTGGGAAAAATCGGGAAAACTCCGTTTCAATCGCGAATAATCGGGTAAGGGTGAGAAGTTTCAATTATATCATGCTTGTATATGTATATGTATGTTTTGTTTAAATGTTTGGGTGAAAAAATAGGTTTTTCTATTTGGGTGAAATTGTGAGTAATTCGTAGAAATCGATGTTTTCACGGATGAATTGATGAAATGTATGCCCAAACGTGTTCTAACATGTTGTTTTGGGTCATTGGGGGTAATACTATCATGTGGGTGGAAGATTTGGATCATTTTCGGGTCCCAAACCCATTTTGGAGAAATTCTGGTTCGTCCAGATTCGCCAGGCGAGTTGCTGGCGAGTCCGTTTCGCCAGGCATTCGCCAGGCGAATTTGCCTGGGACAGCAAAAACAGTATTTTCGTATTTTAGCCATAACTTTTGAACCGTACGTCCGTTTTGGTCCCCGTTCGAAGCGTTAGAAAGCTTATGAAATATTCTTTCTTATAAAATTGGGTTGGAGGGCAGTAGATGATTTATTTAGGTTGTGGTTTTAGAAAAGTCTTGGGTTGTCGGGTTTTTATCGCGTTAAACGCGTGCGGTCGGTGTTTTACCGTGCTATATGCTTTAATATGTATCGTATGGCTTGTGCACCGCTATATGATGTGAATATATGTGATGAAATGTTGTGCATGATTGATACGCATTGGTGATGGATGTATGATATTTAAATGGTGTTGTTTTGTCGACTTTTGTCGTTGTAAGCATGCGTAATTGAGGTGTTCATGCAATGTGCTTTTGATATGGATATCGTATGACTTGTATGACGTTATATGATGTGAATGCATGTGATGACATGTTGTGGTGATGAATTATGGCCGAAAGGCAAGAAATTGCAATGTGTGTATTTAATGGTATATGCATGACTATATTGTAAAATATGTGTGCATTGCATGAGTGTATGTGGTCATTTTGTATGAGAAACATCATGATATGCATTCATGTGTCGCGATTCCGTGGAGAATCGGGTGTAATATCACGTCCCTGTTGGGTGTGAGTGATTGATTACACAAATGATCATTGAGGATCCTCTGAACATTGCGTAGTCAATGGGTGTAATCGTTGCGATGAGTTACACTTGATTCCGTGGGAATCTTCAGAATGATTGTGTGCCCTTGTGGGGTTAGAGCAATCGGATTGTGTCTGCGTGAACAATCCAGAAACATCGGATGCCATGATGGTATGAGCGATGGGGAAATATCGTAGGCCTGGCAGGGAGGATATTTCCATTGAGTTCTTCAATTGAGCTCGGGTGATGAGTCGGTACCCGCATATGCATTGTATAGAGTCGTTGTGTCGGTCTCTGTGCATTTGCATAAATCATGAATGGATTGATTATGTGTGAGCTTGTGATAGCTTTGGTGAATTATTATGCATATGTGATAAATGCATTGGTGATGAGTAATATGTTTTGTGTATAAACATATGATATGTGAGGTGATGGTTTGTTTTCATAGGGCATAACTGTGATATGCTATGTGGTTGAATTGTTTTGCAATGCATGAATGTGATGATGTTGAAGCATGTGACAAGTTGTTGTAATTGTTGTGATTGTTGAATTGTGGCCTAAGGGCAAGAATATGCAATGTGTAGTATTTGATTATATATGCTTGATTAGGATTGCATTGGTTATATGTGGAAAATCATGATTTAGTTGATTATGTGCGAGTGTGTTGTCGTGTCCACTAGGGTAGAATGACTATGTTGTCGTTCCTAGTGGGATATTCATTGGGGTAGAATGACGATGTTGTCATTCCTAATGAGAGGTGCACTAGGGTAGAATGACTATGTTGTCGTTCCTAGTGAGGTATGTATTGGGGTAGAATGACTATGTTGTCATTCCCAGTTATGTGATGCGTGGTATTGCCGGGTCTTGTTTGGATTGGTGATTTATGCATAATGAATATGCTTGATGATATATCTATATTGTGATATATGATGAGTTATGGTGAGAAATATTATATCTGTGAATTTATTTGTGTTGTGGCATATATTTATGCAATCTTGTTATAGTTGTTATTTCTCACCCTTCTGCTGGAATATGCTTTTTATGGCATAGTGCAGATTTTCAGCTTTAGAGGCGTGGAGGCAAGTGGAAGAGTTAGATCTTCGTCTTTGCTTAGGTATTGGTGTCTGCTCTGATACGTAGCACGGGAGTCGGGGAACGATTATGTGATATATGTATATATTTGTAAGAAATATTTTGTATGAATATTTTGATGTATAAACCAGTTTATTTGGTAAAACAAGTCGGTTATGGATTCTTCCGTTTTATTCCATAATTGACATTTCCTTTATTATGGAAAAAGTTTCCCATTTGAGGGTACTCTATTTTATGCTATGTATCAAATTTATAAGCAGGGATGATGTTTTGTTTATTTAAAATGTGACATCCTTGTTTCTGTCGGAAAAATAAATTATTAGTTACTCTGATTTTATTTATGTATTATTTATACGCGATGGGAATTGGGGTGTTACATTAGTGGTATCAGAGCAAGTCGGTCCGTCCGGCCAAGTTGTTGAGTCAGTTGGTGTGACAGTTGAATACTGTCGTCGTTGTTTGCCCCTTAGTACGTGATATGTGTGGAAGCACTGTCAGTACTTTTTGGTTTTCTAATCCTTTGTCTGTAGGATTTAGAATGAGATAAGTGGGGGAGAAGCTGGTACTTCTCCAAGTTGCTTCAGGTGTGGAGCGTTGGCTCAGTGTGTTGTGTATTGCAAGATTGTAAGTGTTGTTTGGACGGTGTGGTTCCCAGTTCTGGAGGGAATGCGGAGGTAAGGTTTATGTCAACTAAGGATTTGTGCCTTAGGAAGTTTTGTGTACAGGATGTAAGGAGTGCTATTATAGTTTGGTAAAGATGGTTTATGCCCCATCATGATTGTCGGCTTTCTATTGGCAAATTGAGGAACTGATCACCCTTAATCTCTTGTTGATAGTAGACGAAAATTATGTTGGATGGAATAGACGTGTCTTTCCTGCCTTGATAGTGCGTGTGATGAATTGTTTGGAATTTGAAAATGTGTTGGTTTGGAAAAGTTGGATTTTGAGGTGTGGAAAACCATAGAAGTGCAACAGAAAATTCTGGTTCTGGTGCGATTCGCCAGGCGGATTAAGTCTCGCCACTCGTTCGCCAGGCGAAGTGCTGGCGAAGGGTGATTCGCCAGGCGGAATCGTAAGTCGCCAGGCGAATTTGGGATGACAGAAATGGGGTAGCTTCTGTAACTCTTGGTATTTTTTCCACATTTGTGATTCGCCAATAGTTCGCCAGGCGAGGTGCTGGCGAAGGGAGATTCGCCAGGCGAAATAGGAAGTCGCCAGGCGAAATCAGAAAGACAGAAATGTGTTAGCTACTGGAAGTTTGAGTTTTCAGAAAAATCAGGATTCGCCGCTTGTTCTCCAGGCGAAGGGCTGGCGAAGAGGTATTTGCCAGGCGAAATATTGACTCGCCAGGCGAATCTGGCTGTTTTCCAATAATTGACTTTCCTTAAAAAATTCATATCTTTTGACTCGGGTGTCCGATTTGAGCGTTCTTTATATCGATATGAAGCTATGAAAGTGTTCTATGCTGTGGAAAGTGAAATTATTGTTTATGAGATGGATTGGAGGTTTTTGTATGTTGGTCAAGTTGGAATGTCTTTGTGAGAGAACGATTGGGTATCGTTAATGGTTGTTCTCAGAGAGTAGAGTGTGAACTCAAATTTGGCGAAGGTGAAGATTTGAGGTTTGGATCTGCTAAGTAAGTAGAAAACTCTTAGTATATGGGGCTAAGGTGTTTGTTATATTTATGATAATAGTGTTCTGGAAATTGGCAGGAAGTCACAGTGATGGACCGTCAGTTGTGCATGGTTTTCGGATATGTTTTTGAATGGAACATTAAGGCGTTGTCTTAGAGAGCTCCAGCTTTGTTAGTAACAAAAGGGAATGATGGTTGAATGGAATAACGAGCATGATGTGTATGATGGTATTGTGACTATGGAAAGCAAAACTTAGAGTTCTTGAGAGGTTTGGAGTTTTTGGAATTTTAGAGCATTAATGGAAATTTTGAGAAAACCTTAGGTGTGGATGTAATATTTGAGAGTTCTTTTGGGATAGTTGTTGCTACACGTGGGGATTTATGGAATTTGGACTATTAAAAGAAGAAATTGTGTATGGATTACTAGCAGTTGATCAAGGTAACGATTGAGAATGAGTGTCCACTTTCATGAAAAGATAACTGGAATGGTTTGGTTGAGTTTGAGTGGAATTGCAATTGTTTGGAATGTTTGATAAGAATGGTGAATTGTATGAGTTGAGGCTTCGATCGATTTGATGTGACTGGTTATGTTGTTATCATCAGAATAGACTGGTAATTACTCGGTTAAGCTTGTGTATGAGTAGCTAGCTGCCCAGTGCAAGGTTTTGCAAAAGCTTTAAGAATTTATATCTTTTGGAATTTGGTTGGACATTACAACGTGCAGTGATGTTGTTCGGTGATAGTAATGTGTCCGTAATGTTTGTGGAGTATATGAATCGTATCTTCCATATTTATTTGGATAAGTTCGTAATGGTTTTGATTGAGGATATTCGAATCTGTTATAAACTCAGAGGGAGAACAGGTAGAGTGTTTGAGAATTGGATTACAAGTGTTGAAAAGAGACGAAGTTTCATGCTAAGTTATTCAAGTGAGAATTTTGGTTGAAAAGGTTAGTTTTCTTGGATATGTTATTTCTGATGATGGTATTGTTATGGACCCATCGAAAGTAGATGTAGTTCTATATGAGAGGCTCCGAAGTCGGTTAAGGAGATTAGAAACTTTCGGGGTCAGTTAGTTGTTACAAAAGGCTATGGAAGACTTTGCTAAGTTTGTACTTCTGTTATCTCAGTTGACTTGCAAAGGGTGAGTCGTTTGTTTTGGATGTTCGTTGTGAGTACGTTTTGGTGAGCTGAAGTAGAAGTTGTCTACGGCTCTAGTTTTGATTCTGCGTGATCCTGATGAATCGTTGTGAGGTATTGAGATATGTCTCTGATAAGTTTAGTCTGTGTGTTAATGCAAGAGGGTAAAGTCGTGGCTTATGCTTTATGACAATTGAGGATTTATAAAAGGATATATACTCTTTTGGGTTTGGATTTGGTCGCGGTTGTATTGTGTTGAAATATTTGGAGGTATTATCTTTATGGTTCTAGATTCGAAGTGCTTAGTAATCACAAGGATATGGAGTACTGGTTTGGTTTGAAGGAATAGAGGGTGAGACAGCGAGGATGGTTAAAAATCCATGACGAGTTATGAATTTGGCTCAGATTATCCTATTGGTAAAGTTAATGTCGTGCGTGATGAGTTAAGTTGGAAGTTTTTATACATGGTAGTTTTGATGGTTGCGAGTAATCAGAGTGCGCAGCGGAAGCGTGAGGTGGCACATATTGTATTTACGTGTGGGACTTATAAGAGTTCATAGGTTGAACATTGAGAACATGTAGGAATGGTGAGACTATTGGACGTTTCAGAATGGAAGTGTTAGGTGGAAGGTTTGAATATTATTCATGGGCTACTATGTAAATGGATGTTTTGATTGTATGTTCGATTGGTGAATCATAGCATTGTTGTAGTATGGTTGGGTGACAAGGATGTTGGTGTTCTGGTTTTGTTGATGTTGTTGAGGCCTTGTGGTGTCGTGGAACTTTATGTTCTTGTTTGTGTTGTGCCTCGTTTCCATGGTGATGGTTCGAGTGTGTGTAGCTAATTCCTGTGTGGGGAATTAGGGGAGTGTTACCTAGGGTAGGGTAACGATCTTGTTGTGTTTTGGTTCTAGAGTGAACCTGTGTGTTGGTATCTTGGTTTTCCTTGAGTTGTGAGTTGGGCGTCAAGTGCATTGTATGGGCTTTGCATCTTGTCGTTGTAGTTGTCGTTGTGGTAGTTAGCAAGGTGGTTTGCCAGTTGTGTTATTAGTGGTGTGCCTTTTGTTGGCATGTTGGTTTGTTAGTCGGATGCGAGAGTCGTATCCGGAGTTGTTCGTATCGGTTAGATTTTCGAGGACGAAAATGTCTAAGTGGGGGAGAATTGTAACGCCCCAGTTTTGTTAGATTTATTTAATAGAGTATATTTAATTGGTTTTGGTTTTATATTATTTTATTATTGACTTTTATTTGACAAAATGTTATTTTTCATCATTGTTTATGTTTTATCGCATTTTGAGAGCGTTTGCGAGATATTTGAGCTGAGGGGTATTTTGGTCTTTTTGGGGTTAGATATTTTGAATAAATAGAAAATAGAAAGAAAAGAGAGAAAAATAGAAAGAGAAGAGAAAGAAAGAGGGAAAAAGAGAAAAGAAGAGGAAGAAGAGAGAAAAGAGGAGAAAGTGGGAAAAATCGGGAAAACTCCGTTTCAATCGCGAATAATCGGGTAAGGGTGAGAAGTTTCAATTATATCATGCTTGTATATGTATATGTATGTTTTGTTTAAATGTTTGGGTGAAAAAATAGGTTTTTCTATTTGGGTGAAATTGTGAGTAATTCGTAGAAATCGATGTTTTCACGGATGAATTGATGAAATGTATGCCCAAACGTGTTCTAACATGTTGTTTTGGGTCATTGGGGGTAATACTATCATGTGGGTGGAAGATTTGGATCATTTTCGGGTCCCAAACCCATTTTGGAGAAATTCTGGTTCGTCCAGATTCGCCAGGCGAGTTGCTGGCGAGTCCGTTTCGCCAGGCATTCGCCAGGCGAATTTGCCTGGGACAGCAAAAACAGTATTTTCGTATTTTAGCCATAACTTTTGAACCGTAAGTCCGTTTTGGTCCCCGTTCGAAGCGTTAGAAAGCTTATGAAATATTCTTTCTTATAAAATTGGGTTGGAGGGCAGTAGATGATTTATTTAGGTCGTGGTTTTAGAAAAGTCTTGGGTTGTCGGGTTTTTATCGCGTTAAACACGTGCGGTCGGTGTTTTACCGTGCTATATGCTTTAATATGTATCGTATGGCTTGTGTGCCGCTATATGATGTGAATATATGTGATGAAATGTTGTGCATGATTGATACGCATTAGTGATGGATGTATGATATTTGAATAGTGTTGTTTTGTCGACTTTTGTCGTTGTAAGCGTGCGTAATTGAGGTGTTCATGCAATGTGCTTTTGATATGGATATCGTATGACTTGTATGACGTTATATGATGTGAATGCATGTGATGACATGTTGTGGTGATGAATTATGGCCGAAAGGCAAGAAATTGCAATGTGTGTATTTAATGGTATATGCATGACTATATTGTAAAATATGTGTGCATTGCATGAGTGTATGTGGTCATTTTGTATGAGAAACATCATGATATGCATTCATGTGTCGCGATTCCGTGGAGAATCGGGTGTAATGTCACGTCCCTGTTGGGTGTGAGTGATTGATTACACAAATGATCATTGAGGATCCTCTGAACATTGCGTAGTCAATGGGTGTAATCGTTGCGATGAGTTACACTTGATTCCGTGGGAATCTTCAGAATGATTGTGTGCCCTTGTGGGGTTAGAGCAATCGGATTGTGTCTGCGTGAACAATCCAGAAACATCGGATGCCATGATGGTATGAGCGATGGGGAAATATCGTAGGCCCGGCAGGGAGGATATTTCCATTGAGTTCTTCAATTGAGCTCGGGTGATGAGTCGGTACCGCATATGCATTGTATAGAGTCGTTGTGTCGGTCTCTGTGCATTTGCATAAATCATGAATGGATTGATTATGTGTGAGCTTGTGATAGCTTTGGTGAATTATTATGCATATGTGATAAATGCATTGGTGGTGAGTAATATGTTTTGTGTATAAACATATGATATGTGAGGTGATGGTTTGTTTTCATAGGGCCTAACTGTGATATGCTATGTGGTTGAATTGTTTTGCAATGCATGAATGTGATGATGTTGAAGCATGTGACAAGTTGTTGTAATTGTTGTGATTGTTGAATTGTGGCCTAAGGGCAAGAATATGCAATGTGTAGTATTTGATTATATATGCTTGATTAGGATTGCATTGGTTATATGTGGAAAATCATGATTTAGTTGATTATGTGCGAGTGTGTTGTCATGTCCACTAGGGTAGAATGACTATGTTGTCGTTCCTAGTGGGATATTCATTGGGGTAGAATGACGATGTTGTCATTCCTAATGAGAGGTGCACTAGGGTAGAATGGCTATGTTGTCGTTCCTAGTGAGGTATGTATTGGGGTAGAATGACTATGTTGTCATTCCCAGTTATGTGATGCGTGGTATTGCCGGGTCTTGTTTGGATTGGTGATTTATGCATAATGAATATGCTTGATGATATATCTATATTGTGATATATGATGAGTTATGGTGAGAAATATTATATCTGTGAATTTATTTGTGTTGTGGCATATATTTATGCAATCTTGTTATAGTTGTTATTTCTCACCCTTCTGCTGGAATATGCTTTTTATGGCATAGTGCAGATTTTCAGCTTTAGAGGCGTGGAGGCAAGTGGAAGAGTTAGATCTTCGTCTTTGCTTAGGTATTGGTGTCTCCTCTGATACGTAGCACGGGAGTCGGGGAACGATTATGTGATATATGTATATATTTGTAAGAAATATTTTGTATGAATATTTTGATGTATAAACCAGTTTATTTGGTAAAACAATTCGGTTATGGATTCTTCCGTTTTATTCCATAATTGACGTTTCCTTTATTATGGAAAAAGTTTCCCATTTGAGGGTACTCTATTTTATGCTATGTATCAAATTTATAAGCAGGGGTGATGTTTTGTTTATTTAAAATGTGACATCCTTGTTTCTGTCGGAAAAATAAATTATTAGTTACTCTGATTTTATTTATGTATTATTTATACGAGATGGGAATTGGGGTGTTACAAGAGCCGCCGTCATATTGAGAATGGAAAATCAAGAACAACACAATGCTAAAGTCAGAATGGAAATTGATGAGTTGAAGGCCATCATGAACAAGCTCACAGAAGTGATGCAAGTTCTGATTGCTAGAGGTGAACCACCTCAGAGGACCGTGATCTCTGAAATCTCAACTGCTACTGTTAACCCTCCACTAATTCAGCAACCAGCTTTTACTTGGCCAGAGTTTGGGTTACCTCTGAATTACTCGCCACCCTTTGCAACTACTCCAATGGTTAGCCCATATATACTTCCAGTATCTTCAGCTCCATTGTTCACTAAACCTCAGCCTGTTGTGCATTCTACTGCTTAAGTTATTCCTGAGAATCCTCCTTTTATGTACCATGCTGCTGGTCCACAATTTGAAATTCAGGGAGAACCTGGATACATTGAGGAAGTTAGAGAGCAATGGCAAACTTTGGAGAAAAGGATAAGAGTCGTGGAAGGAAGTGATGTCTTTGGTGCTGCCACAATGGACATGTGCTT
Organism: Lathyrus tuberosus; assembly: GCA_022829125.1. NCBI lineage: Eukaryota > Viridiplantae > Streptophyta > Magnoliopsida > Fabales > Fabaceae > Lathyrus > Lathyrus tuberosus. The sequence continues at coordinate 17,200,893 of JALAZF010000013.1, read as the reverse complement.
GGTTTCAGACTTGGTTATGCCTGCCAAATTCAAAACTTCTGAATTTGAGAAATACAAGGGGCACACCTGTCCCAGAAGCCACTTGGTAATGTACTACCGCAAGATGGCTGCCTATACCAACAATGACAAATTTCTCATTCACTGTTTCCAAGACAGCTTGAGTGGGGCTTCACTAAAATGGTATATGGGACTTGAGAAGAACCGTATCCTAAGCTGAAGGACTTGGCTAATGCTTTCTTAAAGCAGTATAAGTACAATCTAGATATGGCACCTGATCGCCGTCAACTGGAAAACATGTCTCAGAAAGAAAAAGAATCCTTTAAGGAGTACGCTCAGCGCTGGAGAGAGCTAGCAGCTCAAGTGGAGCCACCCTTGGCAGAAAAGGAATTGACTGGATTGTTCATGGACACTCTTCAGCTACTCTTTTGGGAAAAGATGATAGGCAGTGTATCATCTGGTTTTACTGACCTAGTCACTATTGGAGAAAGACTAGAAGAGGGTATAAAGAAAGGAAAGACTACTAATGCTGAAGCCTTTAATGGTGCTAGAAAGTTCGCTGGGAATTTTCGAAAGAAGAAGGATGGCGATACCCATGCTATTTCAGTTGAAAGGAAACCTCGTTGCAGGAAACAACAATATGTAGCTGCAGTTGCTCCTGTTGCCAATGCTCAACCAATTCAAGCTCCTCATCAGGTTGTTAGACAAAATCAGAATCGCAATAGGGTTAACTTTGATCCTATGTCGATGTCCTATACTGAGTTGTATCCAGGTCTTATTCAGAAAGGTTTGATTACAACAAGGGCTCTACCTCCTCCTCCAAATCCTCTCCCAACCAGCTATAGGGTTGATCTTCATTGTGAGTTCCATCAAGGTGGGGCAGGCCATAACTTGGAAAGTTGCTATGCATTGAAGGCTAAAGTACAAGAGCTGATCAGAGATAAGATCCTCACCTTTCATGATACCAATCCCAATATTGTCAATAATCCTCTGCCAGAGCATGCCAAGTGAAGTTGGAGTCATTTCAGACAGATCATCTCCAAAAGCCAGTGTTTCAGACAGGATAGCTCATCCTTGTTGCTAATTAGTCACTAGGCCTTGTTTCTTTCTGTTTGTATTTTTCTTTGATTGTATTGACTGTTTGCTTTTGAACTTTATTTGTACTTTCATGGTTAATTTTAATGAAATGAGCATTGCAATGTTTTGATTTAATTCATTTACATCCATGTGTGCATCTTTATGCTTTCTCTTTCACAAAACAAAAATATATCTCCTGTTCACTTTCTTTATCAAGCTTTTGTTTATGCAAAGATTGGAGGGAGGATGATGAAAACAAAATACCCAAAATTGCTAGATTGTATGCTTTTAATTAAAACTTGGCTGATGATGTACAAGCATTATTTCAACTCCCAAACACTGGAGAAATAAGGAAGTTAATCCCTTGTCAACCCCTTTGAGCCTAGAAGTTGGAGTCTCTTTTTGTACGAAAAAACCCGCAATCTTAACCTGGGGATGGGTAGTTCTCAGTTAATTTGACTATGCATTTAAACACAAGAGAATCATTCAAGATGCCTTCCAATAAAGGTTGCAATCACAAGCTTTCCTTCGCACACATCAAAGAAGTGTCGAAGATGTCTTTCAAATCAAAAGCCAATGATGGTTCACTGTAATCATTAAGCCAGGCAGTCACTATCTTTAAAAAAAAAAAGAGAGAATAAAAAAATCAAATGAAAAGCCCGCTAAGTCAAACCTATGAAGGAGACTTAGGTAAAAATTGGGGCATCCCGCTGACTGTAAACTCAAAAGACACAGTTCAGGCAAAAGTTAGGGATAACAAAAAAAATCAATCAAGAGGTTACCAAAATCCTCAAAGACAAAACGAGTTGACTGAGGTCCTCGTCAAAAACAACAGAATGTTGTAAGAAAAAGTGACTGCCGTTTCAAAAACTCCTTGGCCCTTGAGCCATCCCCATAACAATGTTGCAATTCCAAAATCGCTTGGGACCTGAATGCATAGGTTGAACTACCTGAACATAGGGCTGAAGATCATCGTGAAGAATGAGTTAGGAACATATCAACTTTGAGCCTATATCCTTTGTTTCAAAAACCGTGAACCAAACCACGTTACAACCCTCAAAAGACCTAATTGAAGCCATGTTTCTTTTGAAAGCATACTGCAGCAAGGTTGCGTAAATTGACTCCTAAGCTTGTTGCCAATCATTTGTTTTGATGTAATACCTTTGCTTTATCTTTCATTTTGATTATCTAAACCACCGTGTTTTTTTACAAGTAATTCATTTGCTATACATTAATAATATCATTAAAAAAAATGATTTTTGATTTCAAAAATTGCATGAACTTTGCATTAAAATTACCATGTTTAAATGATTTTATTTGCAGACAAACTCTCCTCATCAAGAAATTTCAAACAGTTGAGAAACTTGGTCAGTGATCCTACCAGGGGCACATTACTTCTAGATTCGGTTGTAAATTAGTTCAAGATTTGTTGCTCAGTGCAAGTTATTCTCATAATTGGTTAACCAGAAGATCTCTTTCAAGACCCATACTGAGTTTAGCCTTCTCAATATTCATTTCAAGAACTAAAGTCATGATCAGTTTATTCTTAATATTCACTTCAAGAACTGAAGCCATGATCAGTTTATCCTCAACATTCATTTTAAGAATTGAAGCCATGGTCATTTTCCCCCCACAGTAGTCAAACTGAAGCCATGATCAGTTTATCCTCCTCATTCAATCAATATGGGACAGTCTTCTTCAAGAATCCTCAAGATGTCTTTCCTCAAAAGACCATCAGATACAATTTATAAGTGTGACAGAGATATGTTCAACATTTTCTCCCCAAGCAAAGTTGGCAGTGTTCCCTGTGTTGAGGAATCAGAGTTTCATTCTTCCCTCACAAAAGAGTCTATCTCAGTTATCCCAATCATCTGCATAACATGCATAGATCATTCATATATCATGCATAGAAAGATTCACATAGCTCGAAGTTTGTTTCGTGCTCATGTGCATTTCCCGAGGTCCTGTTGCTATCAAGATCTTAAGTTGTGAACAAAGTCCAACTTACTTGGCACCTACCAAAACAATTACCTGTCTTTTCATCCAGTGTCATTCCTGAATGTTGTTATTTCCCTGTGCATCTAGTGCTGTTGTTAGATGTTTGTCTTCTTCCATTCCAGTTTTATTCCTGGATCTTTATATTCTTTCACTCCAGTCCCATTCCTGGATGTCTGTCTCTTTTGATCTCCAGTGCCATTCTTGGATGTCTTGTTCCTCTTGTTTCTCCCAGTGCCATTCCTGGAAGTTTTGCCTCTCTTTTGTAATCCTCAGTAGATTATCTTGGACATCTTTCAGTGTTATTCCTAAAATTTTTATTAGTTCATTCAGTGACATTCCTGGATGAGTTTTCTCCTTTACATTCAGTGCCATTTCTGGATGTCTTTCTCACTATCATTCAATGTCATTCCTGAATGTAGTGATTTACCTTTACTTTCAGTGTCATTCCTGAAATTTCTTTCTCACTTTATTTAATGTGAGTCTTGGATATCGTGAACTCTTTTATCCAATGCTGTTCTTGGATAATTCTGATGTATTTTCCAGAACTTTATCACTTCATTGAATGCCATTCTTGAATGTCGTGATCTCTTTCCATCCAATGCCATTCTTGGACACCTTTCCCCCAGCCGAGTCCAATGCTATTCTTGGATATCTCTGATGTTTACTCTTGTCATCCAATGCTATTCTTGGATATCTCTGATGTTTACCCTTGTCATCCAATGCCATTCTTGGGTGTCCCCAGTGAAGTTTTCAAATGGAAGTTTGTTTCCATCCAATGCTATTCTTGGATATTGATTGATATATCGTCAGTTGAGTTTGTCCCCTGTCCAATGCTATTATCGGATATCTCTGATATTTGTTTTTGCCCTATTCAATGCCATTCTTGAATGTTGTAGTTCCTTTCATCCAATGCCATTCTTGGATATCTTACCCCCAATAAAGTGTTTTCACCTCCATTCAATTCTATTCTTGGATGACTTTGTTGTTTTTGCTTATTGTTGTCCAATGCCATTCTTGGAAATCTATCGGTATACCTTTTGTCTCGTTCGTAGTTTCCATCTAATACCATTCTTGGATGTCACTACTCATCTTCCCAGGGTCTTGTTCATCTTTTTCCAACTATTGACAGATACTTCTTGTCACCTTGACAGATTTCCAAAAATAGCTTGTGTTCCCCGACGTATCTTTTCGCGTCATCTCACTCAATTTACCATAAATCCCCTGTTTTAAGTTTCCTGCAGAGTGTTTTATCCTTTGCATTCATATCATCTTGTGGCATCTTAGGGCTAAAAATTTGGTTTTCTGTATTTAAGTATCTTTAATCTTGTGAGACGGAGTTTCCAACCTTCATATCTTCTGATAGAAGAAACTTAAATATGGGCAGTTGTTGTACCCTAATTTTTACCCCTAAGATTTCTCACATCTCATTTTGCATCTTGCACCACAAACAAGATCATGTTTTGGTTCCTTTATCCCTCTCTTCTTTAGGTTTATGCCTTGCAAGGATCACCAAGTATCTGTGTGTTTCTTATTTGCCATTATTTGCTTATGTCTACTAACCTTTAATCAAAATCCAAAAATGTTTATTTCCCTTTTACTAACTTTTTCAGGAAGGATTTGGGACAAAGAATATCAAAATCAGTTCCTCAGCTTGAGTGAAATTCATCTGAACAAAGTCAAAGTTGATCTGCAAGCAATCCAAAATCATTTGATCAAGAGTTTCCAAGATTAAATTGATTATTATTCAAGAGATTCCAAGGTTCACATGTTTATTTCCATGCCTTCTTTGACAAACAAAAAGAATCGAGCTAGAGCCACAGTAGTGCAATCAAAAGGCAATTTTCCCATTTTTTCACTGAAGTAATCGATTACCACTATATGGGTAATCGATTACCATGTGGAAAATTTGAAAAAAAAATCAGTAAATTCAAATTCTTTAGCATTTGGCACCAATTTTATCATTTGAGAATATTCTAGACCACTTCCAAATAATTCCCCTACCTCATCACAATTAATTCCCACCATACACCTTCACTAATAACCACTTAATCTTGATTTTGCCTCCAAATTCAAATTCCAATCCTAACTTTGGCTCCAAACCAAACTCCAAGCCACCAAAATTCCCAAGCCTAAACTCTATAAATAGAGGCCTCATTTCATTCATTCTTTAAGCTTTTGATAGCCAAATTCACCTTGTCAAATTCTTCTTGACTCTCTCAATTTTCTCCGACTACCAAATTCACCAAAGCTCTTTCCTCCATTGAAAGTTAGTAAGTTCATCATGAGAACTTACTAATATTTGAGTTAAACCTCCATCCATTCACTTTTTCATCATCAATTTGTGTAGATCAAGGCTTTGGAGTGTGGTTCTTGGAGTTGATTTGAAGAATTTTCAGATTTGAAGTCGTAAACTCTTGATCCACCATTGTTGTTCTTGATCCATCCTTCACAATGTGATCTATTGTTGATTCTTGTTGCTTGATCTTTGGATCTTGCAAATTGTGATCCACTGGTGTTATTTGTTGTTGTTTTACTTGAATTTTCGTGCACAATTGTATCCTTGATCATGAGGTGTTTGAAGAAATGATTGATCAAGTTTTTGCACATTTTAAAACTGATTTTCTGCTGTTTTAGCAAGTGTAATCGGTTACCTTTCTGGTGGTAATCGATTACACCCTGTTTTTCAGGTCTGGATCTGCCTTTCTTGCATTGGTAATCGATTACCAGCATTAGGGTAATCGATTACCAAGTGTCCAGAGTGTGTTTTTGGCTTGTTTTTTAGACTGTTTTGGTTCCTTTTCCTTCCCTTTCCTTTAGTTCTTTGCCTTGGATTACATCTTTGTGTGGTTCAATTAGGCATTTCTTCATCTATTTCTCATTTTCTTTTGATCGATGAAAATCTTCGATATCATTGGAACTTATTTTAAGTTCTTGATGAAGATGAGATCGTTACCTCTTTTCTTCTCGTGCAGTATTGCTTTCGGAGAGTGATCTACATATCACTTATCTAGCATGCATTAGCACTAATATCGTTATTGACCGGCCTCCCATAGTATGATCTTCCTCATAGATTGTGCTACGATTACTTAACATAGCGCTACATGTGTCCCGTATCAGAAAATGATCATTTGTGGCCCAAACTTATGTTTGCAAGCCCAAGGATGGTTGATTATTTGTCTTTTGGCTCAATACCTATAAGACTTATTGTTAGGAGGCTTTGGTCTTATCAATCCTCTAATGAGTTCTCATTAACTTTGATCTAAGTGCATTATTCAATCATTATTGATCATTTGCTCTAGCAACTAATCACTAACTTATAACCTTACCTTTATGTTTCCTTCTTGCTCCCTATCTTTCTTTATTTTCATGTCATTATATCATATCATATCTTGTTTATACTTCCGTCATTTTCACTTTGTCCACTTGGACCATATGTTTATGCTTATGCCTTTTTCTCTTTGTCCACTTGGACCAAAAACATTAATAAAGTCCAAAACCTCTAAAAAACTTGTGCTTCTAATCTTGGACTATGGCTACTATCCTTTGCATTGGACATGGAATTTTGAACTTAGACCTTGGACTTCAATGTTATTCTTGGATCTTTGGACTTAGAACTATGACCTTTTTCCTTTGCTTTGGAATTATAGTTTGAAGACTTTGGAGCTTGGTGCTTTTGCTTGGTTTATGGTGAAGATGGCTACATTTGTGGTTAGATTTTTCTTATCCTTAGCTTTTACTTTATGCTTTAGGATAGTCACTTCTTCTCCACCCTTTCTTCAATTTTCAAATCTTCTCCCTTTTTCAAAGCCTTCTTGTTTTCAAAACCATAACCTCTTTCACAATAAAACCTTGACTCTTGTCAAGTGCTTTTCCAATTCTTTTCTTTAATAAAATGTCAATCAATGTTAATCATACTTTGACTCATTTCAAAAAAACATAAGAAAACATTCAAACTCATTCAAACTTTTTTTGTGCCTTATGCACTTTCTCTTTTAAAACTTTTTCATAAGTTTAGGCATGATTCATCTCTTTAAGCGGAATTATTCGCTTGGAAATGACGACTTGTCTTTACATTTAAAAACAACCATAACAAACTTATTTTGTTATTTGTACCACGAACTATGAGATTTTGATCCTATATTGCACTTTGTGGGTACGTTGGCATGAGGATCAAGAAGTCTCTTCAAACACAAAAATATTAAAAAAATACTTCTCTTTTCATCTCACAATCTCTTTTCAAACAAACCTTTTCAAACCAAAAAGAATAAATATTTCAAAGGGTTCCTATAGAGTACTATAGATGTTTTGAGTGCTAACTGTAACACCCTTTTCTACCCCACAATTATCGCAGCAGATTAAACAAAATATCAGAGTAAAATTAGAATCACCTCAAAGGGTGCACATTTCTCAATAAATTCAAATCAACAAATTGCTCCGTAAACAATGGGTTTTTCCTCAAAATAACTCAAAAGCCTTCAAAGGGCAGCAGAACCACCATAACCACAAAATCCCACAAAAGGGTTTTTAAAATAAAACCATAGTCATCAAATAACAACAAAATAACAGCCAAATAAAAACTCAACATGGTTCGACTCAACGACCTAACCCGATGTTACACTATTAGAGCAAGACCCTCTACATCGACCAAAATGCAATTAAACTTCAAAAGTTCCTCGTAAGCATCCACGGTTAATCCTGATCACCTGCACGTTACCCACGTGGAGGCAACATTTAAACAGGCAGGGTGAGTAATCACAATTCATTATAATCAATATAAAAACAAGATATGTATAAAATGGCGTCATAATCATAAATAACATCATCAGAGTCGTCAACAGGGTCAACAATCACAACATCATAAACTCACATCAATAATGCCCCATAAATGCAATGCACAACAAGACTCATGCATGTGGTACCAATCGTCACAATCGATGAACACTTAGTCCATCACCCTCCAAAGATCCCCGTCATTAGGATCGGTTCCACACAAGAACCGGAGCACGTCATAAACCACTTCACATCCACAGAATAGGATGGAAGCCACAATAGACCGAAGTCTAACATCATCACTGAAATGCTATGAATGCATGATACACAACATCATAATCATCATCATCAATAAAGTCATTACATGCATCATCATTCATCAAAATCTCCTATTCCTCATATCGTAATTTATTCATCAAAACATCATGCATCATCATCTTATAATCATCAATATAGCTCATGGTAATTCACATCAGTATTTAATCATCAAACATCAGGTATAAACAACTCATAATCATCAATACGCTCGTGGTAATTCATATCATCACTTAGCTATCAAACATCATATATAAACAGCTCATAATCATCAATATACATCACGGTAATTCATATCATCAAATATTTCATCAAAACATCACGAAATCACCATCACATGATCATCAATAACATCATGGTAAATCATAAGAAAAATCCCAGCATCAAAACATCAAGACAGCACAGCATCATGAAACAATTTTCGCGAACAGCAGTCGTTTGCTGCAGAGTTTTCCGTGCAAAACTGTTCGCTGGGTTGTTCGCTTTGCGAGCATCCCGCGAACCCCAAAATCCCACACAAAACCAGAGAGTTCCCATTCTGTCTCTCGCTCGTCACCCTCATTCGTTTTGTGAATCCACTCGCTGGGACATTCGCTTTGCGAGCTAGAAATCACACTTCAGAATTCATCCAGTATTCACCAACAAAATCATCTCGCATTTGCCGTGCTACTCGCTTTGCTAGCCTAGGGCGAGTGTTCGCCTTGCGAAGGAATTGTTCACTTTGCGAACTTGCGATTTTACGAAATCACTGCTACACATCAGTAGCATAACAGACCTAAACACCTTACGATTTCAACCTCACCCAAAACATCCCCAAAACATTTCCCAAGGAATCATGGCAATCAAAGGCATAAAACCTACGACATTTAGGTCGATTAACTCCACTATCCTAACTCAAAATTACCTAAACCTTCACAAACCCTCAAGATTCTCATAAACCCCATAAATCCCTTTCTCATACAAGATACCACATATCATAAAAAAGGTTTAGCCTCGAAGGCTTATTTTTATCCGAGTTAATTCAACTCTTAATAATCCATCATCAATCCTCAAAAATACCCCTAAATCATCAATAACTCAGAAACCCTTCAAAAACCCCAAAAACCTCGAAATCCACTTTAAAATACATCGAATCTCTATATTGAAAATAATGAAAGGTAATACTCCCCATACCTTAGATTGTCGATTCAGAGCTTTCTCTATTGAGTCTTCGGAAACCTTCTCGAATCCCCGTCTTTCCCTTTTTCCTCAGAGCTCTGCACCTTTCTCCTTATTTTCACGATCTAGCCAAATGAATCCTATTCCTCCCAATTCTTTTTTGTTAAACCCTTGGGCTCCTAAAATGGGATTTCCCAATAATACCCTCACTAATCCTCCTCAAAAGTCCATCTTACCCTTAATTCCTCTAATATTATTTAAATTAATAATAATACTAATATATTCATATTATATACTGTTATTTAGATAAATAACCAAAACTCCACCAAAATGCCAATGTCAACACAAACCACCAAAATTCACCGAAAATTCACAAATATTATATTTAATAAATTAAATAAATATTCTAATAAATTTGGGGTGATACAACTCTCCCCCACTTAAAGAATTTTTGCCCTAAAAAATTACCTCAAAGAAATAGAGTCGGATACGACTCTCTCATCTGATCTTCACGTTCCCAAGTCCAACTTTCGCCAGCTGGTCCGCCCCATAACACCTTCACCAAAGTTATGTCTTTACCCCGCAGTTGCTTCATCTCTCGATCGTCAATCCGCACAGGTAAAGCTTCCACTGTTAGGTTCTCCCTCACTTGTACATCATCCATCTGAATCACATGCGGCAGATTCGGAATGTACTTCCTCAACTGAGACACATGGAACACGTCATGCAAATTCGCAAGTGACGGCGGTAAAGCAACTCGATAGGCTACCTCTCTTATCCTCTGCGAGATTTGATATGGACCAACAAAACGTGGAGTGAGCTTCCTAGACTTCAAAGCTCGACCCACACCAGTCATTGGAATCACCCTCAAAAACACGTGATCTCCCTCTTGGAATTCAAGTGTCTTCCTCCTCTTATCATGATAGCTCTTCTGGAAACTCTGCGACGCTCTCATCCTTTCTTGGATCATCTTAATCTTCTGGGTCGTCTCTTGCACAATCTCAGGTCCGAGTACAACACTCTCGCCCGACTCATACCAACACAAAGGAGTCCTACACCTTCTCCCATACAAAGCTTCATAGGGCGTCATTCCGGTACTAGCATGAAAACTATTATTGTACGTGAACTCAATCAACGGTAAATGGTTATCCCAAGATCCTCCATGATTCAACACACAAGCTCTCAGCAAATCCTCTAAGGATTGGGTAGTCCTTTCTGTCTGACCGTCCGTTTGCGGATGATAGGCAGAACTCATCCTCAACGTAGTACCCAAAGCCTCTTGCAAGCTCTTCCAGAACCTCGATGTAGATCTCGGATCTCTATCCGACACAATACTCGAAGGTATCCCATGCAACTTCACAATTTCCTTAATATACATCTTAGCTAACTTCTGCATAGAATGATTAATCTTTATCGGTAAGAAATGAGTCGATTTAGTTAATCTATCCATAATCACCCAAATAGAATCATTCCCTCTCTTAGTCTTCGGCAATCCTAACACAAAATCCACGGAAATAATATCCCATCCCCCTTCTGGAATATTCAACGGTTGCATCATACCTAAAGCCTTCTGATGCTCAATCTTCGACTTCTGACAAGTCAAGCACGCATAAACAAACTCCATAATATCCTTCTTCATACCTGACCACCAAAACAACTTCTTCAAATCCTGGTACATCTTCGAGCACCGGGATGAATACTCAATCTACTTCGATGTCCTTCCTCAAGAATGCTCTTCTTAATTCCTGGAACATCTGGAACACACACTCTATCTTGAAACCTCATCACACCATCCTCGTCGATCCGGAATTCTCCTCCGTTACCTTGGTTGCTCAAAATCAACTGGTCAACTAACTTCAAGTCCGCTTGTTGTCCCACTCTGATCTCTCTCAGAATGCCACTAGTCAACTTCAACATTCCCAACTTCACACAGTCAGGAGTCTCTTCACACACCAAACTCAAGCCTCGGAATTGCTCAATTAATTTTAATTCTTTCACCATAACCATCGACATATGCAATGACTTCCTGCTCAATGCATCAGCAACTGCAATTGCTTTGCCCTGATGATAGCTCAAATCAAAATCGGAGTCCTTCAACAGCTCTAACCACCTTCTCTGCCTCATATTCAATTCTTTCTGATCAAATAAGTACTTCAGACTCTTATGATCGCTGAACACTTCAAACTTAGAGCCAAACAGGTAATGTCTCCAAATCTTCAACACAAACACCACAGCGGCCAACTCCAAGTCATGGGTAGGATAATTCCTCTCATGAACTCGCAATTGTCTCGAAGCATAGGCAACAACTTGTCTATTCTGCATCAATACTCCACCAAGACCCATCTTCGACGCATCATAATACACCACAAAAGATTTGCTCGGATTAGGCAAAATCAACACTGGAGCGGTAGTTAACCTTTTCTTCAATTCCACAAAACTCTCTTCGCAAGCTACATCCCACACAAAAGCTTGACCCTTTTGAGTCAACTGAGTCAAAGGTAATGCCAACTTAGAAAAGCCTTCGATAAACTTGCGGTAATAACCCACCAATCCCAAAAAACTTCGTATCTCAGTAGCAGACTTCGGAGTCTCCCACTGCAACACCGCATCAATCTTAAAAGGATCTACAGCAATTCCACCACTTGAAATCACATGGACAAGAAAACTCACTTCCTTCAACCAGGACTCACACTTCGACAGTTCCACATACAACTTCTTCTCTTTCAACACCTGCAACATAGTCCTCAAATGCTCAGCATGCTCTTCTTCAGGCTTAGAGTATATCAGAATATCGTCAATGAAAACCACCACAAACGTATCCAAATACTCATGAAAAATCTGATTCATATACTTCATGAACACTAGATGCAGTAGATACACCAAACGACATCACAGTATACTCATAGTCACCATACCTCATCCTGAAAGCTGTCTTTGGAATATCATCAGGCTTAACATGAATCTGATGATAACCAGACCTCAAATCAATCTTTCTAAAACACAAGCGCCCAGCAATTGATCCATCAAATCATCAATCCTCAGAAGTGGATACTATTCATGATCGTCACTTTATTCAACTATCTATAATCCACACACAATCTCATAGTACTATCTTTCTTCTTCACCGACAACACAGGAGCACCCCACAGAGAAACACTTAGTCGACAACTTCATCCCAAGCAACTCTTCCAATTGTTTCTTCAATTCTTCCAACTCAGATGCAAATATACGGTAAGGAGCCATTGACACCGGACTTATACCTGGTATCAAATCCGCCACAACCTCTACCTCAAGCTCTGGAGGCCAATCACTTACGTCATCAGGAAACACTTCTGAAATTTCACAAACACCAGGCAAAACACCCACTTCTCCACCTTCACTAATACTCCAAGTTACCCTCAACTTAAACATCTCAGCACCATCGTGGATCGACTCATCAAAACCATATGTAAGTGTAGTGGTGAGAATCGGATATCAAGCTATTAATAAACTTGAATCACAAAACTTTGAAATTCACCACCGAGCTTCGATTTATCCAAAGGAAAGGGTAAAGATCGAAAAACCCTAAGTGCGCTGTATAGAGACACAACTCAGAGATCTAAGGTTTGGGGGTTGGTTATACCTAGGGAAGGTGTTAGCATCCTATGTATTTGTAGTACTCTACAGGAACCTCTTGTTAGTATTTGTGTTATTTGTTATTGTTTGCTTGTTAATGGTATTGTGCTAAGGAGACCTAGGGGTTAGTATCTAAGTATGCTCGCCAAGACATCGCATCTCGTGCCTACGTATCCTGACGGGAATGGAATCAGAGCATTCGTAGTTCCCCGCAATGGGGGTGAGGAACTCTTGACTGTGGTCAAGGTTCCAAGGGAAAGTAGGGTGAAAAGCTTGAAAGCAAAGCTTGTGAGGATTGATTGTTTAGGAGAAAAGATTAATGGGTATCTCTTTTGAAAGGATTGTGAAGGGTTAGTGTAACGACCCAAAAATCTAAATCAATTATTTAATTATTTATTTAATTAATTTAGAAGGAATTAAGAGGTTTTTGATGATTTTGTAGAATTTTGGAGTAAATGAGTGTTTTTGAATAATTTTAATAAAGTAAATGAGCATGTTTGATTTATATTATTATTATTATTAAAATTAAAATGAGAAAGGGCAAGGTGGTCTTATTGGAAAGTAAGGATAGGATGGGAAGTTCATAAGTTGGGATTTGTTATGCCAAAGAAAAGAACGATCGTTTTCTCATTTTGTCGAATCTTTTTGTGAAGAACTCTGAAGAAGAGAGGAGAAGGAAAACTAGGGCTTGAGGATTACTAGAGGAATCTTGAAGAAAGAAGAAAAAAAAAGCTTCGGATTACTCTAAGGTATGGGGAGAGTTCATAATTTCTTATAGTTTTATAGGAATTGGAGATGAATAGATTAAGAATCGTATGAACTAGGTTGATTTTGATGATTGTTGATGTAGAATGAGTAAATTGATGAAAGTATGATGAATTTGATTGATATGTATTGCTATAGGTGTGTTTTGTGAGTCTTTTTGGTCAAATTTCGTGGGAAAAATGGTTTTTGGGGTAATCGAAGTCAAAGACGCAGAAAAGCACTTTTCGGGAAAAGTTGGGTTTTGTCGCATCCTGACACGGGCCGTGTCACACAACACGGGCACCCGTGTCAACCTACTGGTTGAAAAAAATAATAATAAATAATTTTGTTATAGAGCTTCTGACACAGGCCGTGTCACAGGACACGGGCGGCCGTGTCAGGCCTCTGTTCCTGCCAAAATTTTTTTCTGTTTTGAGTTTTACGTGTCAGGCCACTGAGTATTTGCCGTTTTTGCTGTTTTTGACGTTTTTCGTGCTGATTTTTGCTGTCTCGTTGCTTTGTCGTTGTATGGATGATAAAACATGATTTTTATGATGAATATTGTTGAAAGTGAAATGAATGATGTACATGTTGACATTTGGATGAAATGAAGAGCTTAGCATCATTGCATTTCATAGCATTTTATGTTGGGGCTTCGGCCTATTGGTAGCTTGAATCCCATAGTGCGGATTGGAGTGATATGTTGTTATGTTGTGCTCCCTTGTGGAGGGTTGATGGCCAGTGTCCATCACATGGAGGAAAATCGGTACCATGTGCATCCTTTGCATACCATTATGTTTGACATAGCATTTTGTGGAATAGTTGAGATTGTGTTGTGAATAATTGTTGATGATGATTCCGATGTTGTTGTTGCTTAATTATTTATTTTCCATGTCTTTGTATTACTATAATGAATTATGTTTTCTCACCCTGCCTGCTTGGAAATGTTGCCTCCTGTGTGGGTAACTTGCAGATAACCAAGAATAGCTACGAGGTGACGAAGGAAGTAGCTGGGAGTGTTTCGTTATTACTGTCTAGTTAGAGGTGTCCTGCTCTGTGTCATGTAACATCGGGTTGGGAAAATTGTTGTGAACCTCGTTTCTTTTAGTTTATGACTGAATTTTTATAATGTTGATGATGGTGTTTCATTTGGACATAATTATTATGAAGTATTTTATGGAATTGAAAAATAAAAGTTGATTTCCACTGCGTAGTTGTTAATTTAGATATTGATGAACGAGTAACCCGTGTTACAGGACAGGACAATGATTGTTATATGATGTCTTTGAATATGTGTGACACCCTTTATGTTGTTTTTACTCTAATAATATGAAATGTTTTACTAGAAATTGTATGCGGGTAGAAGGGTTTTACATTAGTGGCATCAGAGCAGGTCGGACTGTCCGGCCAAGTTTTGTGTTGTCAGTTTGTTGTCAGTCGTTACTTGTTAATGATTATTTGTTTCTTTCTGACGTGGGGAGTATTGTACAGAATGGCTGGAAACAACACGCGCGCTCTTGCTGATGCTATTGCAGCTCTTGCTCTGAACCATGCTCCTGATGAGTTTCGTGCATTGGAGAAGTTCCAGAGGAACAACCCACCGAAGTTTGAAGGAACTCATGACACGGCGAACGCACAAAAGTGGCTCAAGGCGATTGAGAATATTTTTAGAGTGATGGGGTGCTCTGATGCGCAGCAAGTGCAGTTTGAAACGCATATGCCGGAAGAAGAGGCCGAGGACTAGTGGGATAACACTCGTCAGAGGCTGGAAGATGTTGGCACTGTGGTGACTTGGAATGTGTTCAAGCAAGAATTTATGGGCAAGTATTTTCCTGAAGATGCTCGTGGTAAGATGGAAGTGGAATTCATTGAATTGAAACAAGGAAATATGACTGTGGCGGAGTATGCTGCCAAATTTGAGAGGCTTGTGAAGTTTTGTCATCATTACAACTGTGCAGATGCTGAACTTTCTAAGTGTCTCAAGTTTGAGAATGGGCTGAGACCAGAGATTAAGCAAGGGATTGGATGCCAACAGATTCGCAGGTATGCGAAACTGGTGGATAAGGGTAGGATCTATGATGAAGATAGCCGAGCTTGATCTGCTCACTACAAAGAGCTAAGTGAAAAGAATGATAAGGGTCAGTTCAGAGGAAAACCTTATGCGACCCCAGGTGATAAAGGGAAACAGAGGGTATCAGATGAGAAGAAGTCAAGTAGGGGAGCCGTTAATGCACCTACTAAATGCTATAAGTGTGGAGAGTCAGGTCACAAAGCTGATGGGTGTACTAACAAAGTTCTGAGATGTTACCGTTTGGTAAGACTAGGCATAGAATTGGTGATTGTCCGAATGAGGGTCCGACCTGTTTCAACTGTGGTGAACAGGGGCATATCAGTACTCAATTCCAGAAACCAAAGAAGACCGCTACTGCTGCCCAGACTACCGAAAGAGTGTTTGCTTTGGCTGGCTCGGAAGTTCCCAAGAAGGACAACTTGATTCGAGGTACTTGTTTTATTAACAATGCTGAGTTGATTGCTATTATTGATACTGGAGCTACGCATTCATTTATCTCTCTTGAGTGTGCTACTAGATTGGGTTTGAATTTATCTAACATGAATGGTAGTATGATAGTAGAGACTCCGGCTAATGGTTCGGTGACTACCATGCTTGTTTGTTTGAAGTGTCCTTTGATAATCTTTGAGAAGGATTTTGTGATGGATTTGGTGTTCTTACCTTTGCACCAAATCGATGTTATCCTTCGTATGAACTGGTTGGAGTTCAACTACGTTTATATTAATTGTTATAGTAAGACTGTGAGCTTTCCAGAGTTAGGTGAGGATGGTGAACTGATGTTCTTATCTGCTAAGCAAGTGGATGAACTTTTATTAGATGAAGCGTTGATGTTCGCAGTGTTTGCATCGTTGCAAGTTGATGGTGGAGCCGACAGTGTTGAGTTGCCTGTGGTTTGTGAGTTTCAAGATGTGTTTCCTGAGGATATAAGTAACTTACCTCCAGAACGTGAAGTTGAGTTTGTTGTGGACTTATTACCCGGTACGAGTCCAGTGTCGATGGCCCCTTATCGGATGTCTGCTTCAGAATTGAGTGAGTTGAAGAAACAACTAGAAGAATTGTTAGAGAAGAAGTTCATTCGTCCTAGTGTTTCTCCGTGGGGTGCTCCGGTGTTGCTTGTTAAGAAGAAAGATGGTAGCATGAGATTGTGTGTCGATTATCGGCAGTTGAATAAGATGACCATCAAGAATAAGTATCTGCTTTCGAGAATCGACGATTTAATGGATCAACTCGTAGGTGCTTGTGTGTTCAGTAAGATTGATCTGAGGTCTGGTTATCATCAGATTAGAGTTAAAGCTTATGATATTCCAAAAACAGCTTTCAGAACGAGGTATGGTCATTATGAATATACGGTGATACCGTTTGGAGTTTCTAACGCGCCTGGTGTGTTCATGAAGTATATGAACAGGATCTTTCATGAATATCTTGATAAGTTTGTGGTGGTTTTCATAGATGACATCTTGGTATATTCTAAATCAGAAGAAGAACATACGGAACATTTGAAGATTGTGTTACAAGTGTTGAGGGAAAAGAAATTGTATGCTAAGTTGTCAAAGTGTGAGTTCGGGTTGAAGGAAGTGAGTTTCCTAGGCCATGTGATTTCAAGTGGTGGAATTTCTGTGGATCCCTCAAAGATTGATGCGGTGTTGCAGTGGGAGACTCTGAAGTCTGCTACGGAGATTCGTAGTTTTCTTGGATTGGCTGGTTATTATCGTAAATTCATTGAAGGGTTTTCTAAGTTGGCTTTGTCGTTGACGCAATTGACTCGAAAGGGACAAGCGTATGTATGGGATGTCGCTTGTGAGGAAAGTTTTGTGGAACCAAAGAAAAAGTTGACAACTGCTCCGGTGTTGGTTTTGCCAGACCCGAATGAGTCCTTTGTGGTTTATTGTGATGCTTCAAAGATGGGCCTTCGTGGAGTTTTGATGCAAAATGGTAAAGTAGTCGCTTATGCTTCTAGGCAGTTAAGAGTCCATGAGAGGAATTAACCTACACACGACTTAGAGTTGGCTGCTGTAGTATTTGTGCTGAAGATTTGGAGGCATTATCTTTTTGGTTCGAAATTTGAGGTATTCAGTGATCATAAAAGTTTGAAATACTTGTTCGATCAGAAAGAGTTAAACATGAGACAGAGAAGGTGGCTAGAATTGTTAAAGGATTTTGAGTTCGATTTGAATTATCATCCCGGTAAAGCAAATGTAGTGGTTGATGCTTTGAGTAGAAAGTCATTGCATATTTAGATGCTTATGGTGAGAGAACTTGAAATGATTGAGCAATTCAGAGGCATGAGTTTATTGTGTGAGAGGACCGCTGATAGTGTAAAATTAGGCATGCTAAAGCGGACTAGTGGAATTTTGGAGGAAATTCTTGAAGGCCAGAAATCTGATTTAAAACTTGTGGACTAGTTAATGAAGATTAATCAAGGTAATGGAGGTGAGTTCCGAATTGATGAAGATGGAGTTTTGAGATTTTGAGATAAAGTATGTATTCCGGATATTCCTGGAATCTAAAAGAGTATTTTGGAGGAAGGGCATAGAAGTCGATTGAGTATTCATCCTGGTGCTATGAAGATGTATCAGGACCTGCGTAGATTGTTTTGGTGGCCAGGTATGAAAAGAGATGTTGCTGAATTTGTGTATGCATGTTTGACTTGCCAGAAGTCCAAGATTGAACATCAGAAGCCTTCAGGTATGATGCAGCCGTTGAATGTTCTTGAATGGAAATGGGATAGCATTTCCATGGATTTTGTGACTGGGTTACCGAAGACTGCGAGAGGTAATGACTCGATATGGGTAATTGTGGATAGGTTAACTAAGTCGGCACATTTCTTGCCGATGAGAATTAATTACTTTATGCAGAAGTTAGCTGAAATTTATATTGATGAAATTGTGAAGTTGTATGGAACACCTTTGAGTATTGTATCGGATAGAGATTCGTGGTTTACGTCAAGGTTTTGGAAGAGTCTACAGGATGCTTTGGGTACTAAGTTGAGGATGAGTTCTGCTTATCACCCGCAGTCAGATGGTCAGACGGAAAGAACAATCCAATCTTTAGAAGATTTGTTGAGAGCTTGTGTACTGGATCAAGGAGGATCTTGGGATAGTCACTTGCCATTGATTGAGTTTACATACAACAACAGTTTTCATGCTAGTATTGGGATGGCTCCATATGAGGCGTTGTATGGTAAACGTTGTCGAACTCCATTGTGTTGGTATGAGTCGGGAGAGAGTTCTGTACTTGGACCTGAGATTGTGCAAGAGACAACGGAGAAGATTAAAATGATTCGGAATAAAATGAAGACGTCGCAGAGTCGTCAGAAGAGTTACCATGATAGGAGAAGAAAAGCACTGGAATTCCAAGAGGGAGACCACGTATTCTTAAGGGTTACTCCGATGACTGATGTGGGACGAGCTTTGAAGTCTAGAAAGCTCACTCCGCGCTTTGTTGGTCCGTATCAGATTATGCAGAGGATAGGAGAAGTTGCCTATTAGGTGGCTTTACCACCGTCACTTGCAAATTTGCATGATGTGTTTCATGTGTCGCAGTTGAGAAAGTATATTCCGGATCCGTCGCATGTGATTCAAATGGATGATGTGCAGGTAAGGGATAACCTGACAGTGGAAGCTTTGCCTTTGAGGATTGATGGTCGAGAATTGAAGCAACTGCGAGGTAAAGAGATTGCTTTAGTGAAAGTATTGTGGGGTGGACCAGCTGGTGATAGTTGGACTTGGGAGCGTGAAGATCAGATGAAGGAGTCGTATCCGACTCTGTTTACCTCAGCTAATTTTCGAGAACGAAAATTCTTAAAGTAGGGGAGAGTTGTAACGACCCAAAAATCTAAATCAATTATTTAATTATTTATTTAATTAATTTAGAAGGAATTAAGAGGTTTTTGATGATTTTGGAGAATTTTGGAGTAAAGGAGTGTTTTTGAATAATTTTAATAAAGTAAATGAGCATGTGTTATTTATATTATTGTTATTATTAAAAATAAAATGAGAAAGGGCAAGGTGGTCTTATTGGAAAGTAAGTAAGGATAGGATGGGAAGTTCATAAGTTGGGATTTGTTATGCCAAAGAAAAGAACGATCGTTTTCTCATTTTGTCGAATCTTTTTGTGAAGAACACTGAAGAAGAGAGGAGAAGGAAAACTAGGGCTTGAGGATTACTAGAGGAATCTTGAAGAAAGAAGAACAAAAAAAGCTTCGGATTACTCTAAGGTATGGGGAGAGTTCATAATTTCTTATAGTTTTATAGGAATTGGAGATGAATAGATTAAGAATTGTATGAACTAGGTTGATTTTGATGATTGTTGATGTAGAATGAGTAAATTGATGAAAGTATGATGAATTTGATTGATATGTATTGCTATAGGTGTGTTTTGTGAGTCTTTTTGGTCAAATTTTGTGGGAAAAAATGATTTTTGGGGTAATCGAAGTCAAAAACGCATAAAAGCACTTTTTGGAAAAAGTTGGGTTTTGTCGCATCCTGACACGGGCCGTGTCACACAACATGGGCACCCGTGTCAGCCTACTGGTTGAAAAAAAATAATAAATAATTTTGTTACAGAGCTTCTGACACGGGCCGTGTCACAGGACACGGGCGGCCGTGTCAGGCCTCTGTTCCTGCTGAAATTTTTTTCTGTTTTGAGTTTTACGTGTCAGGCCACTGAGTATTTGATGTTTTTGTTGTTTTTGACGTTTTTCGTGCTGATTTTTACTGTCTCGTTGCTTTGTCGCTGTATGGATGATAAAACATGATTTTTATGATGAATATTGTTGAAAGTGAAATGAATGATACACATGTTGACATTTGGATGAAATGAAGAGCTCAGCATCATTGCATTTCATGGCATTTTATGTTGGGGCTTTGACCTATTGGTAGCTTCAATCCCATAGTGTGGATTGGAGTGATATGTTGTTATGTTGTGCTCCCTTGTGGAGGGTTGATGGCCAGTGTCCATCACATGGAGGAGAATCGATACCACATGCATCCTTTGCATACCATTATGTTTGACATAGCATTTTGTGGAATAGTTGAGATTGTGTTGTGAATAATTGTTGATGATGATTCCGATGTTGTTGTTGCTTAATTATTTATTTTCCATGTCTTTGTATTACTATAATGAATTATGTTTTCTCACCCTGCCTGCTTGGAAATGTTGCCTCCTGTGTGGGTAACTTGCAGATAACCAAGAATAGCTACGAGGTGACGAAGGAAGTAGCTGGGAGTGTTTCGTTATTACTGTCTAGTTAGAGGTGTCCTGCTCTGTGTCATGTAACATCGGGTTGGGAAAATTGTTGTGAACCTCATTTCTTTTAGTTTATGACTGAATTTTTATAATGTTGATGATGGTGTTTGACTTGGACATAATTATTATGAAGTATTTTATGGAATTGAAAAATAAAAGTTGATTTCCGCTGCGTAGTTGTTAATTTAGATATTGAAAAATGAGTAACCCGTGTTACGGGACAGGACAATGATTGTTATATGATGTCTTTGAATATGTGTGACACCTTTTATGTTGTTTTTACTCTGATAATATGAAATGTTTTACTAGAAATTGTATGCGGGTAGAAGGTTGTTACAGTTAGACCGTCATGAAGGAGAAGAGATTAATGGCTATCTCTTGTGAAGGTTAAAGAAAGGTTTAAGAGTTATAAGAGATTAATGGCTATCTCTTGGGAAGGCTAGGTTAAAAGGGAATGAGGTGTTCACGGGAAAGTAGGGTCTGACAGCAAGACACCTACGTGGAGTGCGGCGACTCCAAACCTAAGGCTAGGTTAAAAGGGTAATGAGTTATCTATGACTTTGCGGTCAATAGAGACACTTTCCTTTGGAATAGGGGAGTATAACATCTTGTAAACAAGAGTTAAATGGACAGTACGAGCACGCAAAGATAATATTTTCAAAGTTTTGAAATCAGATACATGTCAAGTTATGAAAATTTGCAACAAAAGCAAATACATATAAACAACAGAAATGATGTTGTGCAAGTCGAGGAACAATAAACAAATATTTACATGTTACAGAATAAAATTCTCAAAAGTTTTCGGGAAACCGCTGGTGATCTTCCGAGGATTAAATCAAAGTTAATGCATGTTTTTTTTTTTGAAATTTAAAAATGAAATTAAAATGAAGTTGAATGAATAAAATAAAAACTTAATGTTGTAGAAAACAAAGTGCTTCACAAAGTGCCATGAAATAAATCATGGTAGGTGCCACAAAATGCTTTACAAATTGCCATGAAAAAATATCATGGCAGGTGCCACACTAAGGTGGCTAGCGCCACCCTCTTCAATGTGTGGCATGTGCCACTATGAAACATGGCAGGCGTCATGTGTGTATGGTGAATGGTGGCAGGCGCCACAATCTCTCCCTCTTCTTTTTTTAGTTTTTTCTTTTTATTTCATTCATGACAAAACCAAACAAAAACCACTAGGACATTATTATTTACAATACATTTTCCAGAAAAATATTAACATGCTAATGAACCTGATAACATCGTAGAACAATGATCATGGCGCTTTGAAAAGGTAAAAAATAAAAGAATTTAATGTTACCTAGTGGAGAAAGTCCACTGCTTCTTCACTGATACGAGTTCTGGAAATCTTCACTGATACGAGTTCTAGAAATCTAAAGATGGTGAGCTTTTCTCCTTCGACTGCCGGTAAATTTACAAGAATAATTTGAAGGAGAAAATGAGGAGAGTATTCACTATTTTTTTCGGTGAATCTGGTGTCCTGGATACTGAAGTGCAATGTCCTATTTATAGCAGAAAATGAGGAATTAAAGCATTGTCGGTTCTACCCTTTTTTCAAATCTCCGTGCAAGCTGGCGTGGTTGAAAAAGTCTTCGATTCAGAAAATAGACTCAGAGTAGGTTGGCTGAGGAGACGTGGAGCCATGCTTTACTGAAAAGCTTCTTTTATTTCATGATGAATTTCAATCCACTTGCCTTGAAACGGTTTAAAATATATCATTTTCTTAAGTGCAGAAAAAAGGTAGGATTACATCTTTTTTTGGCGAATGCCACATGCACTATGGTGGGCGCCACATCCTTGTGTGGCAGGCGCCATAAAGCCTCATGGTGGGCGTCACTTCTTTAAGTGGCAGGCGCCACCTTTAATTTTCTTTTTTTTCTTTCATCTTTTCTTTCTTTCTTTTTTCTTTCTTTTCTTTTTCAAATAAAACTTCACAAAATGCCTTGTGATTTCTCATGTCCTCAGTCCATGGTTGAACACTTGAATATTCCATTTTGGTCCAGTAACATCAAGGTCAGAAGCTCAACTTTTTCGGTCAAAATCCTAATTTCCTCAGGAATTCTAACTGGATGGTCTTTGAGAATTTTGCTTCTTCAATCTCTTCCAAGGTCCATAGATGGCCTCTAGGGATGCCCAGTATCATGTAGAATCAAGTTCCAAAGCTTGGGAATATGTCCTGATCAAAATCAAAGGCAATGGCTGACCGTCGCTGAGAAAACCCTAGTTTGAGGCATGGTGAATCCTGTGGCTCAAGGCACTTGTAATAAGAATCGAACACACTTGATTTCTTGCTGAATGAGATTTCTTGAATGTAGGTGAGCTCAAATGGTTACATTTGGAGCCACAGACCTTGAAACATTAGAGAGTCTGGTTTATTGACTTTTGTTCTTTTTCCTGTGTAAACCTGGATTTCATAAAAGAAACAAACTAGTGGAGAAAGTGGTTAGTTAACAATGCACAGATGAGTGAACCCTAAATGTAAGTGCAAAATGTTATGACATCTAAGGGGTAAAATTTAGGGTACAACAGTTACCTCTATTTAAATAACTTTACCGGATACCGCAAGGAATGGAAATCCTTGGGACATCAAGGTGAAAGGTATTTAAATATAGCAAACCGAAAATTTTTCCCTTAGATGGAATGCAGATGCTAAGGCAAGTAGCAGACATGCAAATGCTGATATTCCAATGAACTTCTAGTATGATGATATGATGCCATGATAGTGCAAAAATGCAGACAAACAAAACACCAAAGACAAAGAGCAAACAACCACAGGTGAGTTTTACTGGGGAGGGATGAAGGTTAATATCCACAAGAAAGATTTACTGAGGATACAGGCTGACCAACAAAAGACTCACTGGGGAGACCCTGAGGAAACACCGGGGATAGAAAAATAAAACTGAGGGGAAATCTCACAGATCTTCACTAGAGATAGGAGCCAGAGAGGTGCTCTCCAATGGGGAAAAGTCCAGGGAGATGGACGACAGGTTTATAGGTGACCGGACGATACTGGGGAAATGAAAGTACACTCTTTACTGGGCATGAAACCAGAAAGAAGACATGATCTCCACTGGGGATCAATTTGAAATAAAAGGATAGACATCAATAAAAGATTTTCTGGGATTTCCTTATACTGAAGAGTTCAAACGGGATCTTCAAGAAAAGCCAGAAAAGACATAGAAAGGCACATCCGAAAAAACATCAGATGGCAAAAGAAACCAGACATCCAATAATGGCTTTGAATGAAAGGTACAAATCACAATATCTGAGAAGGCATCAGATGAATATGAGAAAGGTAGAGATCCAAGAAGGCATTGGATGAAAAGAAACCAGTCATCCAATAATGGCTTTGAATGAAAGGTACAAATCACAATATCTAATAATGGCTTTAGATAAAAGTGAACAAAGCAGGGATCCAAGAATGCATTGGATAAAAGGACGTCGGACATTCAATAATGGCTTTGAACGAAAGGTATAAATCATAGTATCTAATAATGGCTTTAGATAAAAGTGAACAAAGCAGGGATCCAAGACAGCATTGGATAAAAGAAACCAGTCATCCAACAATGGCTTTGAATGAAAGGTACAAATCACAATATCTAATAATGGCTTTAGATAAAGTGAACAAAGTAAGGATCCAAGACAGCATTGGACAAAGAAACCAATCATCCAATAATGGCTTTGAATGAAGGGTACAAATCACAATATCTAATAATGGCTTTAGATAAAGTGAACAAAGTAAGGATCCAAGACGGCATTGGATAAAAGGAATCACAATATCCAAGAAAGCATTGGATGAATGTGAACAAAGGTGAAATCCAAGAAAGCATTGGATAAAAGGAATCAATATATCCAAGAAAGCATTGGATAAATGTGAACAAAGGTGAAATCCAAGAAAGCATTGGATAAAAGGAATGACAACATCCAAGACAACATTGAATGACTGTGAACTTTCATGAATGGCACTGAAAGTAAAGGCAAATCACTATATTCAGGAATGGCACTGAATGCAAAGGAGAAAACTCATCCAGGAATGACACTGAATGAACAGATAAGACCTTCAGGAATGGCACTGAAAGATATCCAAGCAAATTTGATTGTGGTTACAGAAGATAGACAAAACTTCCAGGAATAGCACTGGGAGAAACAAGAGGAATAAGATATCCAGGAATGGCACTAGAGATCACAAGAGACGGACATCCAGGAATGGCACTAGAGAGAGAGAATATAAATATCCAGGAATAACACTGGAATGAGAGAAGACAAACATCCAACAACAGGACTAGATGCTCAAGGAAACGACAACATTCAGGAATGACACTGAATGACAGGACGAATAACATTTTGCTAAGGTAAGACGTGGATAATGACACGACCTCAGGAGAAATGCAAATGAGGATGAAACACTCATGATATGCATATGTATATGAATTATGCAGATGATATATGATCAAATGCAAATGCAGATGCTGACGACACCGCTCGACTCTTTTGGGGAGAAGACAAGATTAGAAGACTGATTCCTCAACACGGAGATCACTGCCATTCTGCTTGGGGACTAGAGGTGCTACTACTGGACACAAATCTGCCACACTGGTAAACTGTATCAAGTGATGCTCTTTGTAGGAAGGGTGGAAAGTTGCATGGGGATTCTCTAAATTAATTTCCCCAGATTAGCTGACTGTTGTAGATAAATTGATCATTACTTCAGCTTGATTGATTCTGAAATGACTGTTTCACGGTGCTCTTGGAAAGCTTGCCCCAGTAGGAGTCTTGAAAGATGATTATTTTACTGTACATTGGGAAAGCTTGCCCCAGTATGAATCTTGAAAAGTTTTATGAATAAACCCATTCTGAGAACGACTTGCCCATGAACAACAATTCTTGAACTGATTCTTCGACAGGATTTGAAAAGAACTTGCTTCTGATTGGATCATCGACCAAGTTTCTTAATTGTTTGAAAATTCCTTGAAAGAAAAGCCAGTTGCAAACAAAAGTATTTGTACGAACATGGTAATTTTAGAGTTCATGCAACTTTTGAAATCAAAATTATTTTTTGGAAGATGCAAAACAAAATGAGTCACTAGTCTGAACACGGCGGTTCAATACATTTAAAAGTGAAAGGTATGATCCCAAAATGGATGACCTGCAAAGATCTTTGGAGTCAGTTTACGCAACCTTGCTGTAGTATGCTTTCAAAATAATCTTGCTTCAGTTAGGTCTTTTGAGGGTTGTAACGTAACCTGGTTCATGGTTTAAGAAACAAAGGATAAAAGCTCAAAGTTTATTTGTGCCCCCCCCCCCCCCCCCCCAATCTTCGTGATGAACTTCCAATCCTAAGCTCAGTTAAAACATGATATACATTCAGATTCCCATAGGCTAGGAATTGCACTAATGATGATAATGATGATGGTCCAAAATTCAATGGACTTGAGATGGCAGTCACTGCTTCCTCACCAATGTTTGCCATTGAGGACTTTCAGGATGAAAGGTTTCAAGGTTTCCTCTTTTTGGGTTGTCATACAAACTTTTCTTTCTTATTATTATTTTTTTTATAAGGCAAGCTCATGAACTTCCCATCTTTCTTAGCTTTTGCCTTGAAAGGGACTCGGCTCATTCTTTGAGTAAGGAAAGTGACTAAACAACTTAATGATTTCGGTGAACCGTCATTGGCATTTGACTTGAGGGACATCTTCGACACTTGCTTGTTGTGTGCGAAGGAAAATTTGTGAATGCAACCATTATATGAAAGGTATTTTGCATGGACGTACAACCAAGTTAACTGAGAACTACCCTGCCCCAGGTTAAGATTGCGGGTTTTTTATTTGTAAAGAAAATAAAATCCTACTTCAAGGCTCAAAGGGGTTAACGAGGGATTATCTTCCTTATTTCTCCAGTGTTTAGGGGAATGTGAAACAATGCCTTACATCGTCAGCAAAGTTTTGATTTGAAAGCATACCAACAGCAGTTATGAGTATTTTGTTTTCAACTTCCTCCCTCCAATCTTTGCACAATCAAAAATAAAGTGGAAAAGAGATAAAATATTTTTGCAAAAGAAAGCATAAAGATGTAAATAACAGACAAAATGAATTGAATAAAAAGTTGCAATGCTAATTTCATTAATCACGAAAGTACAAACATAATTTGATAGCAAATAACCAGTACAAAATAAGGAAAATGCAAACAACAAGAAACAAAGCCCAGTGACTAGTTAAACACAAGGATGAGCTGTCCTGTCTTTAAGAAGTAGCTAAGTTGAAGTCGACTGAAGCTTCACTTGGCGTGCCCTGGCTGAGGGTTACTCTGTACATTGGGATTGTCCTTAAAGGAGAGGATTTTATTTCTCATTAGCTCTTGTACTTTAGCCTTCAATGCAAAGCAACCTTCCAAGTTATGGCCCGCACCCCCTTGATGATATTCACAATGAAGATCAGCCCTATAGCCGGGTGGAAGAGGATTCGGAGGAGAAGGGAAAGGCCTTGTGGTAATTAAACCTTGTTGAACCATACCAGGATAAAGCTCGGTGTATGTCATAGGAATAAGATCAAATTGATTTCTATTACGGTACTGGTTTTGTCCTGCAGTTGGACGTTGGGAAGCTTGAGCTGGTCGGGGAGTAGTAACCACGGGTGTGACAGCAGCAACAGTAGGGTGAATAGTATACTGAGGTTAGGGACGAGGCCTTATCACTTCAACCACAACAACGTTAGTCTGATATTCCCTTTTCCTCTGAACGTTCCCATAGGATTTCTTCACAGCATTGGAAGATTCAGCAGCTTTTGACACTTTTCCTTTCTTAAAACCTTCCTCGAGTCTTTGGCCGATAGCAACCAAATCAGTGAAGTTGGAGGAAACACTTCCAATCATCTTTTCCCAATAGAATGGGGACAGGGTATCCATGAACATTCCAGTTAATTCTTTCTCGGCCAAAGGAGGTTCAACTTGGGAAGTCAACTCTCTCCAGCGCTGAGCATACTCCTTAAACGATTCCTTATCATTCTGAGACATGTTTTGCAGTTGACGGCGATCAGGAGCCATGTCGAGGTTATACTTGTACTGCTTCATGAAGGCATTTACTAGATCTTGCAAGCAGTGGATGGAGTTTTGCTCGAGACCTATATACCATTGGAGTGATGCTCCACTCAAACTATCTTGAAAACAGTGGATAAGCAGCTTCTAATTCTTGGTATAAGCAGCCATTTTGCGAAGATACATGACCAAATGAGCCCTTGGGCAAGAATGCCCCTTATATTTCACAAATTGTGGAGTTTTGAACTTAGCAGGCATAACAAGATCAAATACTAAGCACATATTATCTGCATCCACATTGAAAGTGTCAGTACCCTCAACAACTTTGAGTATCTTATCTATGATTTAAAACTGCTCTCGGACAACTTTAGGTTCAACAAAGTCTTCACAGTCTTCACCCTGAGCACTGGCAGCATTGTACTCAAAGAGGGGATTCTCAAAAGAAGCTCAAACAGTCTGTGAAACAGCATAGACCACAGGTCTAGGCTCGGCGAAAACAAGAGTTTGAAATACAGGCATAGCAGTCTGACCAGCCATAGTAGTAGATGCAATCGATGGAGAGTAGTTGTGTGGCAAACCAAACTCGGGCCAAGTTGAAGGTGGCATCAAAACCTGTGGGGGATCAGCACTTAAAACCTCTTGGATGACAGTTCTTTAGGGAGGCTCTCCTCTAGCAATCAAAACTTGAAGCATCTCAGTGAGTTTAGTCATGCTCGACTTAAGGTCATCGATTTCCATTCAGACCTCAGCATTATGTGCCTCTTGTTCTGACATCTTGCGTCTGTAGTTAGCTCTAGTCTGGTATCTGTGTCGAGGAATCAGCTTGACGACTCACAGGTGACAATAGAAGATAGAGACAGCTGACAATGAGCAGCTGGACAAATAGACGCATGCAATGAATCATGCAAAGATGCAAATGATATGCAATGCGATGCAAACAGGATGCAAAACACATGCAACAGGATCAAGGGTTCGAGATCACAGCATGGAGTCTGGTAAAGAACCAATCACAGGGTGTGTACTAGGGTTCTTGTGTCCGTAAAAATAGGGCTCTAAAAAGTTCTCAGAGTCAACGTAAATCTTTCGGATATTATCGACCTACGTGACTACTCACACGGGTTAATAATATTCTCAAGATAAACTCGTCTGAGTGTAGTATCGCGTATCAACCATTTGGGACTACTCCCTCATAGTCATCGTACCACGTCCTAAGAGGCCAAGTGGGGTTAAAGGTAACTAATGGTTATCATTTTCACGGGCACTCAAATCGGGAAGAGTGACATCAATGCGACTACTCACATCAGACATCAACACTCCCAATGGGCCTCAACTGAGCGTGGTCATCATATGCCAAAAATTGTTAGGACTACTCCCAACAACCGACTATTGATTACACCACAATCCTATCATATGTGCTCTCAAGTCCGGGTTAGGACTTATCCTCACCACTCAAAGGAATAACCCTGCATACAGAAAAACCAAGCACAATAGGCATATATACAGATATACGAAATATACAAGTAGACAAGCAAATAAACATATAAATAACACAAATGCAAACAAGGTGGACTTAACCCTCTTAGGGGGAAGTGATCCCCAGTGAAGTCGCCATTTCTGTAGCGGTGAGAATCGGATATCAAGCTATTAATTAACTTGAATCACAAAACTTTGAAATTCACCACCGAGCTTTAATTTATCCAAAGGAAAGGGTAAAGATAAAAAAAAACCCTAAGTGTGCTGTGTAGAGACACAGCTCAGAGATCTAAGGTTTGGGGGTTGGTTATACCTAGGGAAGGTGTTAGCATCCTAAGTATATGTAGTACTCTACATGAACCTCTTGTTAGTATTTGTGTTATTTGTTATTGCTTGCTTGCTAAGGGTATTGTGCTAAGGAGACCTAGGGGTTAGTATCTAAGTATGCTCGCCAAGACATCGCATCTCGTGCCTACGTGTCCTGACGAGAATGGAATCAGAGCATTCATAGTTCCCCGCAATGGGGGTGAGGAACTCTTGGCTGTGGTCAAGGTTCCAAGGGAAAGTAGGGTGAAAAGCTTGAAAGCAAAGCTTGTGAGGATTGATTGTTTAGGAGAAGAGATTAATGGCTATCTCTTGTGAAAGGATTGTGAAGGGTTAGACCGTTGTGAAGGAGAAGAGATTGATGGCTATCTCTTGTGAAGGTTAAAGAAAGGTTTAAGAGTTATAAGAGATTAATGGCTATCTCTTGGGAAGGCTAGGTTAAAAGGGAATGAGGTGTTCACGGGAAAGTAGGGTCTGACAGCAAGACACCTACGTGGAGTGCGGCGACTCCAAACCTAAGACTAGGTTAAAAGGGTAATGAGCTATCTATGACCTTGCGGTCAATAGAGATACTTTCCTTTGGAATAGGGGAGTATAACATCTTGTAAACAAGAGTTAAATGGACAGTACGAGCACGGCAAAGATAATATTTTCAAAGTTTTGAAATCAGATACATGTCAAGTTATGAAAATTAGCAACAAAAGCAAATACATATAAACAACATAAATGATGTTGTGCAAGTCGAGGAACAATAAACAAATATTTACATGTTACAGAATAAAATTCACAAAAGTTTTCGGGAAACCGCTGGTGATCTTCCGAGGATTAAATCAAAGTTAATGCATATTTTTTTTTTGAAATATAAAAATGAAATTAAAATGAAGTTGAATGAATAAAATAAAAACTTAATGTTGTTGTAGAAAACAAAGTGCTTCACAAAGTGCCATGAAAGAAATCATGGCAGGTGCCACAAAATGCTTTACAAATTGCCATGAAAAAAATCATGGCAGGTGCCACACTAAGGTGGCTAGCGCCAGGCGCTACTATGAAGCATGGCAGGCGCCATGTGTGTATGGTGAATGGTGGCAGGCGCCACAATCTCTCCCTCCTCTTTTTTTAGTTTTTTCTTTTTATTTCATTCATGACAAAACCAAACAAAAACCACTAGGACATTATTATTTACAATACATTTTCCAGAAAAATATTAGCATGCTAATGAACCTGATAACAGCATAGAATAATGATCATGGCACTTTGAAAACGGAAAAAATAAAAGAAGTGAATGCTACCTAGTGGAGAAAGTCCACTGCTTCTTCACTGATACGAGTTCTGGAAATC
Source organism: Lathyrus tuberosus (assembly GCA_022829125.1). NCBI lineage: Eukaryota > Viridiplantae > Streptophyta > Magnoliopsida > Fabales > Fabaceae > Lathyrus > Lathyrus tuberosus. The sequence goes on along the minus strand of JALAZF010000013.1, from coordinate 17,169,725 downwards.
TTCACTGATATGAGTTCTGGAAAACTAAAGATGATGAGCTTTCCTCCTTCGACTGCCGGTAAATTTACAAGAATAATTTGAAGGAGAAAATGAGGAGAGTATTCACTATTTTTTTTCGGTGAATCTGGTGTCCTGGATACTGAAGTGTAATGTCCTATTTATAGGAGAAAATGAGGACTTGAAGCATTGTCGGTTCTACCCTTTTTTCAAATATCCGTGCAAGATGGCGTGGTTGAAAAAGTCTTCGATTCAGAAAATAGACTCAGAGTAGGTTGGCTGAGGAGACGTGGAGCCATGCTTTACTGAAAAGCTTCTTTTATTTCATGATGAATTTCAATCCACTTGCCTTGAAACGGTTTAAAATATATCATTTTATTAAGTGCAGAAAAAAGGTAGGATTACTTCTTTTTGTGGCGAGTGCCACATGCACTATGGTGGGCGCCACATCCTTGTGTGGCAGGCGCCATAAAGCCTCATGGTGGGCGCCACTTCTTTAAGTGGCAGGCGCCACCTTTAATTTTCTTTTTTCTTTCTTTCTTTTTTCTTTCTTTTTTTTTTCAAATAAAACTTCACAAAATGCCTTGTGATTTCTCATGTCCTCAGTCCATGGTTGAACACTTGAATATTCCATTTTGGTCCAGTAACATCAAGGTCAGAAGCTCGACTTTTTCGGTCAAAATCCTAATTTCCTCAGGAATTCTAACTGGATGGTCTTTGAGAATTTTGCTTCTTAAATCTCTTCCAAGGTCCATAGATGACCTCTAGGGATGTCCAGTATCATGTAGAATCAAGTTCCAAAGCTTGGGAATATGCCGTGATCAAAATTAAAGGCAATGGCTGATCGTCGCTGAGAAAACCCTAGTTTGAGGCATGGTGAATCCTGTGGCTCAAGGCACTTGTAATAAGAATCGAACACACTTGATTTCTTGCTGAATGAGATTTCTTGAATGTAGGTGAGCTCAAATGGTTACATTTGGAGCCACAGACCTTGAAACATTAGAGAGTCTGGTTTATTGACTTTTGTTCTTTTTCCTGTGTAAACCTGGATTTCACAAAAGAAACAAACTAGTGGAGAAAGTGGTTAGTTAACAATGCACAGATGAGTGAACCCTAAATGTAAGTGCAAAATGTTATGACATCTAAGGGGTAAAATTTAGGGTACAACAGTAAGCACTTGGCTTAACTCCAAACAATTCACTGCGCACACCACTTAAACTCGCAAGACACGTCTATCCCATCCAACACGATCCCGTCTATTATCAACAAGAGATTAAGGGTGATCAGTTCCTCAATTTGTCAATAGCAACCGACTATCATGAGGTGGTACAAACTATTGTAGCGTCCAACACCACTCTTAGCCATTGCTCCCCACTTGAAGCATCTTGGAGAAGCACCATCTTCTCCCCCACTTGTTTCATTCCCAACCTGCAAATGGAAAACAAAACAAGCATCGACAGTGTTTTCACACACATGTCGCACACTAGGGACTAGACAACATTAGACAACCTGGCCGGCCGGACCGACTTACTCTGATACCACTAATGTAACACCCTTTTCTACCCCACAATTATCACAGCAGATTAAACAAAATATCAGAGTAAAATTAGAATCACCTCAAAGGGTGCACATTTCTCAATAAATTCAAATCAACAAAACTGCTCCGTAAACAACGGGTTTTTCCTCAAAATAACCCAAAAGCCTTCAAAGGGCAGCAGAACCACCAAACCACAAAATCCCATAAAAGGGTTTTTAAAATAAAACCATAGTCATCAAATAACAACAAAATAACAGCTAAATAAAAACTCAACATGGTTCGACTCAACGACCCAACCCGATGTTACACTATCAAAGCAAGACCCTCTACATCGACCAAAATGCAATTAAACTTCAAAAGCTCCTCGTAAGCATCCACGGCTAATTCTGATCACCTGCATTTTACCCACGTGGAGGCAACATTCAAACAGGTAGGGTGAGTAATCACAATTCATTATAATCAATATAAAAACAAGATATGTATAAAATGGCGTCATAATCATAAACAACATCATCAGAGTCGTCAACAGTCACAACATCATAAACTCACATCAATAATGCCCCATAAATGCAATGCACAACAAGACTCATGCATGTGGTACCAATCGTCACAATCGATGGACACTTAGGCCATCACCCTCCAAAGATCCCCGTCATTAGGATCGGTTTCACACAAGAACCGGAGCACGTCATAAACCACTTCACATCCACACAGTGGGATGGAAGCCACAATAGACCAAAGTCTAACATCATCACTGAAATGCTATGAATGCATGATACACAACATCATAATCATCATCATCAATAAATTCATTACGTGCATCATCATTCATCAAAATCTCATATTTGTCATATCGTCATTTATTCATCAAAACATCATGCATCATCATCTTATAATCATCAATATAGCTCATGGTAATTCACATCAGTATTTAATCATCAAACATCTAGGTATAAACAGCTCATAATCATCAATACATTCATGGTAATTCATATCATCACTTAGCCATCAAACATCATATATAAACAGCTCATAGTCATCAATATACATCACGGTAATTCATATCATCAAATATTTCATCAAAACATCACGAAATCATCATCACATGATCATCAATAACATCATGGTAAATCATCAGAAAAATCCCAGCATCAAAACATCAAGACAGCACAGCATCATGAAATAATTTTCGCGAACATCAGGCGTTCGCTGCAGAGTTCGCCGTGCGAACCTGTTCGCTGGGTTGTTCGCTTTGCGAGCATTCCGCGAACCCCAAAATCCCACACAAAACCAGAGAGTTCTCATTCTATCTCTCGCTCGTCACCCTCATTCGCTTTGCGAATCCACTCGGTGGGACATTCGCTTTGCGAGCTAGAAATCACACTTCAGAATTCATCCAGTATTCACCAACAAAATCATCACGAATTCGCCACGCTGCTCGCTTTGCGAGCCTGGGGCGAGTGTTCGCCTTGCGAAGGAATTGTTCGCTTTGCGAACTCGCGATTTCAGGAAATCGCTGCTACGCATCAGTAGCATAACAGACCCAAACACCTTACAATTTCAACCTCAGTTCACCCAAAACATCCCCAAAACATTTCCCAAGGCATCATGGCAATCAAAGGCATAAAACCTACGACATTTAGGTCGATTAATTCCACTATCCTAACTCAATATTACCTAAACCTTCACATACCCTCAAGATTCTCATAAACCCCATAAATCCATTTCTCATACAAGATCCCACATATCATCAAAAAGGTTTAGCCTCGAAGGCTTATTTTTACCCGAATTAATTCAACCCTTAATAATCCATCATCGATCCTCAGAAATACCCCTAAATCATCAATAACTCATAAACCTTTCAAAAACCCCAAAAACCTCGAAATCCACTTTAAAATACATCGAATCCCTATATTGAAAACAATGAAAGGTAATACTCCTCATACCTTAGATTGTCGATTCAGAGCTTTCTCTATTGAGTCTTCGGAAACCTTCTCGAATCCTCGCCTTTCCCTTTTTCCTCAGAGCTCTGTACCTTTCTCCTTATTTTCTCGATCTAGCCAAATGAATCCTATTCCTCCCAATTCTTTTTTGTTAAACCCTTGGGCTCCTAAAATGGGCTTTCCCAATAATACCCTCACTAGTCCTCCTCAAAAGTCCATCTTACCCTTAATTTCTCTAATATTATTTAAATTAATAATAATACTAATATATTCATATTATATACTATTATTTAGATAAATAACCAAAACTCCACCAAAATGCCAACGTCAACACAAACCACCAAAATTCATTGAAAATTCACAAATATTATATTTGATAAATTAAATAAATATTCTAATAAATTTGGGGTGTTACACTAACACCTTCCCTTAGTGTAACCAACCCTTTACCCATTCTCTGTTTACTTGTTCTTGTTTAGAACTTGTTTAGGTTTTGTTCGCTCTTTTTCCTTTCCTTTTGGATAAAATAAAAGTGCGGTGGCGACTTTTGTATTTTTTAGTTAAGTTAATCAATAGTTTACACTCACGATTTTTGCCGCTACAACAACCTTCACTTCGTCCTACCAAAATCTTCCTTGAATAAGAAAACCCTTCTTTTTCCTTTGCTGGATTTTTAATCCCAGCTACACGGCCACAACTTGATTATTCGATCTAAAACTCAAACTTCACAAAACATTAACACTTAATGACCCTCCTTTTACTAGATCTCATAATCCCTCAGAGTTGAGAAACATACTCTCAAGAATGGTGATTTGATAAAGGTTGTAGATGAATTATTTTAGCTGGAGACTCACACGGAAAATGCCCATGAACTCACGAAATCAAAGCAAGAAAAACTTGTTCTTCAAGTTTGGTGTTATTGACATAACTCATAATGTTTTTTCAAAAATTGTGAAATATTGTGTGTTTGAAGACTTTTTTCAAAGTTATGAGCTTGAGAGAAAATTTTGATTTATTTTTTTCTGGAGTTAATGCACTAAAAATGACAACCCTTATAATTCGATTCAAAAGGAAAGATTCTGATTCGAGTCAAATGAGAGAATAATTTGAATCCAGAATATAAAACCCAAAATTTTCACCTTATATTCGTGTCAGTGATTTTTGTCTTAGAAATCCTTGATTTGAATCACACAACCAAAAGCAAAATCCAAAAATTGAATTTCATTAATGATTCAAACCAGCATTTCATGTGATCTAAATCAAGCTTTTCTCTTATTCAAATCAGGAGATCTTGTGATTCAAATCACACTGTCAGAGGAAAATCATGATTTAAACATTCATGTCATGATTTGAATCACATATGATTTTGGTTCAAGTCACACTTCTAGAGTTAAAATTTTGAGAGAACTAAAGTGTTTAAGATTGAATCGGGAATTTGTGTAATTTGAATTATGCATTCATGAATATTTTGATTCAAGTTTTCGACTTATTGACTTGAACCATTTTATATCAACTTTAGGCAAAGGGTTCAATTTATGCTTCCAAAGTAAGATTGAATTAAAAATGATCAATTCTAAGAGATACACATTGAGATAGGGGTGGATAGGCATTGGAAGTTCCTTTGCCTTGAGACTGATTCGAAGAAAGTGGTTCAGGATTTTTCTAATCTTTTCAATGTCCTGTGGCATCATCGGAGGCATCTTCGGAACCACTGGACAAATTGTGTCTTTAACTTATCCTCTACGAATTTCATGGTGACTCACATTTACATAGAAGGAAACAAGTGTGTCGAGATTGGTTTCTAGTCATTTGCAATAGTTTGATGACATTCTTCCCTTTTTAAAGGATGATTTATTGGCTAATAAGCATGATTTCCTTTTTTTAAACAATATCACAAATTTTATGTCATGAAATAATCTCAAATAAGTCAATCCAAATAACATTTAACTCTACAGGAAAGGACTAAAGCTAAACCAAGTCATTTCACTGTTAAATTCTTTTGAAAGCCTGCATTTTTCAAGGCATGATGAACAAAAGAAAAAAAACTTATATGATGGTAAATGCAACATTCAAAGCTCTCCTTTACCTTATTAGTCAAACCAATCTTCAATACAAAATTCAATTTCTCTAAAAAAAGCGTGATTTAAAATTCTGATGCAACAACGGTATCAAAATTGATAGTATTCAAATAAACTATAATATAAGAATGAAACAAAATAATATTGTAATTTCATTAACCTCTTATTCTACTATGAAATTGTATATAAATGAGTTACATATCTGGATCTAACCATATGTAAACTTTATCATGCATATTTGTCAAAGGGCCTAATACATCTTACCTTATACAAAACCTTGATCCAAGCCAAGTGTCTCTTTTCTAAACCTGAATAATTTCATTTCGATACAAACTCAAATCTTTTCCCGATTAAACGTAACATTAAAATCTTTTCTTAACAAACACGAAAGAAAAAGACCCTTGGAGTCTCGCATTTTTTGAATCCTCGAATGATCGGTCACGTGGCATACGTCTTAGGCTAGCCGTTTGTTCTTTTTTTCGTTTCTAAGACACTTAATATAAACTTGGACAAAAACAGGACCGTTGGAGTCTATAATTTCAGTGGAACCCTTGAACAATCGATTTCGAGGCTCACGTCTCGTTCTTATTGAACGTTCGTTGTCCATCAAACATATTTCATAATTAACTTGAATGAAAAAATCGTTGGAGTCTAGCATCCCACCGAAACCTCGAATAATTGGTCCCTAGGCTCCTGTCTCGTTCTCACAAAGTATTCGTCATTCACCTTAAAACACTCAACATATCAAACTTATTTTCTCGCCCCCGTGCGACAGAAAAGCTTTTCAAAAAGGACATTGTCTATTCCATTCTAATGCATATATAAACTAGCGCTTAAACCTCCACCGCGAGCATACAAGCCGACGTTGAACCGTTAGAATGTGATCTAAACACGTGTTCAATAAAACAAACCAAAAAAATGTAGTCTTAACCAATAACTATGTAGCTTTAAGTTTCCTATCGCACTTGGGGATACGTAGGAGCGAGATTCAACATCTTGTCAAGCACTATAATAAAAAAAACAAAAATATCTTTTGTCTTGCCCCGAACTACGAAGCTTTGAGTTTCTCAATGTACCCGAGGATACATAGGAGCGAGACCCGCAATCTCGCCAATCACCCTAATCAAAACCTTTTTTGTGACCCCTTTTATTTTCCTTTTGAAATTTTGATCACTCGAAAAAAACAATTAACATAAGTTAACATTCAATCACGAGTTAAACTAAAAGGTTCTCGTTGAGTACAACGGATGTGAGGAGTGCTAATAGATACCTCTTATGTAATCGACTCCCGAACCAGAATTTGGTTGCGACGACCATTTTTTTCTTTTAAGGGTTTTATCGGTATTTTTCCTTTCCTGCTTTTGGGAATAAATAAAGTTTGGTGGCGACTTTATTCGAATCATTTTGTTCCACGAGTATGCGAACGCTTCGCGATAGATCGTATTTTTAGAGATGCGACAACAATCACACAAGTATGGATCATTCAAAGTGACCCGAAAGATCAATGATAATGCTTATATGGTAGTTCTCCTAGATTCCATGAATATATCAAATACTTTCAATGTTGCTGACATTATTGAGAATCAAGCAGATGAGACTCTTTATCAAGAAGATAACTCAGGGTCGAGTTCTTCATAGGTGGAGGAGACTTGTGTAGGAAAGTTGGCTATGCATATCAAAGAAGAAGTCGTGCGTCGGAAAGATTCGGTAGGATTTGTGCAAGTTTGGCATCCGATGTCAGAAAAAATATTATTATGTCTTAGCCATGATGTATGGGCTTTTTAAGCTATCCGAGTTTATTTCAAACCCGAAAACAACATTTTAATATTCTTTTACAATTTTCTGTTTTACATGTTTTGGATTAAAAGTTCATTAGGGTTTTCTTTTTCTGTATTTAAACACTTTTTGGTGTGGCCACCGAGATTATCTTTTGTCATAATAAAATTCAATAATTTTCTCTTTCTGGTGATTTCTAAAGTTTTATCTGACATATTTGTCGCTTGCAGACTTGTGTTTCGTTCTAGGGTTCAACGTTTGCTAATTCACCGTGATCGTGATTGCGTCAGTTACATATCAGATTCTAACCATATGTAAACTTTATCATACATATTTGTAAAATGGCCTAATACATCTTATTTAATACAAAGCTTCTTCAACAAATTGTGATATGAATAACTTCAACGTTATGTAAATAAATATGAAAAAAAAGTATCAATGTTCACAAAGAAACATATCAATGATCAAAATCCAACAAATTACACAAACTATAACTTTAAAGAAAAGAAGTTCCTTCTAAACCATGGTGCAGAAGATTATGAGCAATAACATCTCTAGCTTTATAGAAATCAATCAGTATTATATGTAGGATTTATCGTATTCTTTGTATGATATTTATTTTAATTTATATATTAATAAAAAATATTTAGGCTTAAATGCAGTTTTAGTCCCCCAACTTATGCTTTTCTAAACTTTTAATCCCCCTTTAAAAAACCAGCTTTTAAGTCCCTCACTTTGGATTATCTTGGGATTTTCTTGGTCCCCTCTTCAGTTTTGGCTATGTGGCATGGTCAGCGCTGACGTGGCACCTGGTTATGTTGACCCAGGCTGGAATTATTTTTCCACGTCATTTAAAACATAATATTATCAAATTTTTTTAAACATTTAAAATAAAAAACATTTTTAATTAAACAATTTGATTAAAAAGATATATAAAACACGTATGTCTTCTTTCCCATTTGTTTGTTGTGAACCCTAGAAATCAATCTCCAGAATTCCCTTGTGTTCTTCCCCAATTACTTCTCCAGAATTCGTTTCAATCTTCACCCAAAGCCTTTGCGACCATGTCTGTGTATTCAGCATCAAGCAATCGCAGTGTGTCTCGCTCCAATCACGTCGAATGCAAGTGTGGTATTCCTTCTCCATTAATGATGGCGTGGACGGATCAAAACCCAGGTCGTCGTTTTTTGGATGCGGGATGTACAAGGTTAGTTTCATATATATTTCTTGAAAATCCCCAATTTGTTGTCTTCTCCAGAAAATCACTAATTTCTTCATGTATATGTCTAGAATCAGGGATACAAGAGATGTAGTCACTTTGTCTGGTATGATGAAGAAATGTCTCAACGAGCCAAGGAAGTAATATCCTCAATGTGTCAAAAATTAAACCACGAAAAGGTTAAGTTGAATGAAGCCATTGTCAGAGAAGATCAATTGAAGTTAAAGATCAAGTATTTGAAGATGATTAACAAGTTTACCATGGGAATGACATTAGTGTTGTTAATTGGGTTGGTTGTATCAAATGTAATAAATTAGTTTGTATTGTTTGTGTATGGTTGTAATGTGTTAGGTTTGTTAAGTGTTGTTTAGTGTTGTAATGTGTTAGGTTGTTAAGTGTTAGGTTTGTTAAAGTGTTTGGTTATAATGTACTCTTATGATAACTAAGTAATGTTAATTGACATTGTTATGACATTGTTAAGTTGAATTGACATTGTAATGTTGTTCTGTTATGTGTAGTTGAATTGACATTGTAGTGTTATGTTATAATGTTATGTTGAATCTAGTCCAGCTTATAATGCTATAACGTGATAACAAACCTGTAACCAACAGAACTGTAAATAAATTTGGACTATAGACCTGTAATCATCACTAAAAAAACAGACCTGTAAATTTGGACTATGACATTATAAACCCGTGATCATCACTAAACAAACAGGCCTGTAAATTTGGACTATGACATTATAGACCTGTAATCATCACTAAACAAACAGACATGTAAATAACATTGGCTTATAACTGTTATGACATTATAGACCTGTAATTACTTGTTAACCATAGCAGACCTGTAATTACTTGTTTAAAATAGCAGACTTGTAATGAATTGTTTAAACAACTTGTTCAAAGTACATTATACATCCTGACAGTACATCCTGACATTATGAATTGTTTAAAATAACTTGTTCAAAGTCATTATAACTTGTTCAAAATATCAGCACATATCATTATCCCAAAAAATCAGTACATATCATTATAACTTGTTCAAAATATCAGTACATATCATTATAACTTGTTCAAAATAACTTGCTCAAAATACATAAGTCTGAACCAGGGCATATTTCAAAATACATAAGTGTTAACCATTACACATCAGTACAGCTTGTTCAAGTCAAAATACTTCTAACCATTACTTAAAATACTTCTAAATACAATAGTCATAATCTTGAGTAGCTGGTGGTCCTTTTGAAGATGAACCAACTTCTTGTGTAGGTTGTGATGCAGTCTTTGTACCCTTGCCCATTGTGATCTTTTGCTTCTTATTCCCTCCCTTTGGCATGACCCTATCTGGTGTTCTCTTCCCTTTACATGTTCTCTTACTATGCCCCATAGATCCACATTTGGTACAAGTGACAGATAATGTATTTCTTGGCAGAACATGTGGATTCTTTGGTTCATCATTGCTCTTGTTCCTCAGCTTTTTTGGACGTCCAATTGCCCTTCTCATCACTAGTGGATTGACAACTAATGTACCATCTACAGGCCATAGTTGAGGGCCATTTGTAGGATATATGATGTGAGAGTAAGTTTTCTGGAAAGTTGATTTCCTGCACAAATTAAATAGGACAGGTAGTCAACATCCCATTTCCAATTCATTTCTGAAATTAACCCAGCAACATACAATTTCACAGGGGTGTCCACAAAATAACCTCTATGATGATCTCTAAACCTAATTTTTTGAGTTTGTGATGGCCTGGAATACACGTTAAATACAAGTCAGACAGTTAACCAACACAAATCAACATAACCCAAATGGGACCACAAGTCCTAAACGACAAACGAACACAAACCCTAAAACGACTGGGACCACCACGTGCAAAAAAACACAAACCCTAAAACGAAAACGACATGTTTCTATCATGGTGGACAAAATACAGCATATCTGAGACAAGACTTCTCCTCTTCGCTGCTTTTCGTTGTCGTTGAAGAAATTTTGTCCATTGTGCTTTTCGCCTGCTCTTCGCGAAGGCTTCAAGTGCAGAAATTGGGGAAGAACAAAAGTTTAATTCGTGAAGATGATTTCTAGGGTTCACAGATATTTATAAAAATGTTTTCTTCTTCAAACTTTTTTGTTTAAGTTAATGAAAAATGTTTTTTATTTTAAATGTTTATAAAAATTAAATATAATAAGTTTTTAATGACGTGGCAATGTTATTTCCAGCCTGGGTCAACATCCACTGTGCCACGTCAGCGCTGACCATGCCACATAACCAAAACTGAAGAGGGGACCAAGAAAATTCCAAGATAATCCAAAGTAGGGGACTTAAAAGCTAGTTTTTTTAAGGGGGGATTAAAAGTTTAGAAAAACGTAAGTTGGGGGACTAAAACTGCATTTAAGCCAAATATTTAATTATAACTATTTTTAGTTTTATTTAAAATGAAATTATGGGTTTAATGGTGATGCACTGACAGTGTAAAAAAGTTTTACACTGTCATCCAATGGGAATATATTATTTTGCCATATCATACAAGTATTTTAAAATTTACAGTGTGACTTGGCGGGATGCATCGTCATCATTGGTTGACAGTGTAAAATTAATTTACACTGTCAGTGTATCACCCATTTTCTCTAAAATTATTATTTTTTTATTTTTATTATTAACTTGTTAATGTTAATAAAGATAAAATTAAAAGGAAAAGTTTAATTTGCATTACTTTTATATCACATTTATATATAAAATGTTGAAAATAAAAAAGAAATTATAGTATTATCATGTTATCATAGTGAGTCCAGATCCACTCAATTTCCTTATCCTTCATTTATTCAAGTTTCTTTAACAAATTTTTGCCACGTGGTATTTATTGATTTGAACGGTCAAGATTAAAAACAAAAATGATTATATATTTTAGAGAGTTTAATTTTTTTTGTTAAACCATGTATTCTCTTTTTAATCTTGGTCATTGAAATCCATTAATGACACATGGCAAAGATATGTTAAATGAATTGGAATAAATGGAGGATAAGAACATGGAGCAGACCCAGACTCTATCATAGTCATGTATGCATGCAGTTGCTTTTAATTATACAATATAATATTTCAAATTCATTTAAGAATACAATTTCATATATATTGTCCTTTAAATCTAAAATAAAATTGTAAGATGAAATTCATATTTATGTATCAAATTATAAATTTATTTTAATAATTATAAACTTATTTTAGAATAATGTATAAATTACTAAACACAAAATTATATTGTCTTTTATATGTGTAGCTCAATAAAAATTCTATAAAAATCCGAACCAAATGAATCAACCAAAATCGCATTGGCTTAATTTGGTTTGATTCAATTTTATTTTTAAAAATCAACCGAATCGCATATTTCTTTCTCTTACCATTCGAATGATCTTTAGCATCAAAACCGTTTCGCCCACATCGCAACTCAAACTACATTAGATAAACTGTTAATGTTAATGATCTATTTAAAAAAATGAGAAATCTCGAATGAAATAGCTTTAATCATTTACATTTAACTATCTCTAAAAAAAAATTATGTATAATGTCAGAAATTGTTTTGATAAAGTCTTTTAAACCAAATCATTTGACTGATAAATTTTTTGAAAGCCTGCAATTTTTCAAGGCATGATGCACAAAAGCAAAAAAAAACTTCTATGATGATAAATGCAGCATTCAAACCTCTCCTTTACCTCATTAGTCAAACCAATCTTCAATACAAAATTCAATTTCTCTGCAAAAACACGTGCTTTAAAATTCTGATGCAACAACTGTATCAAAATTGATAGTATTAAGATAAACTATAATATAAGAATGAAACAAAATAATATTGTAATTTCATTAACCTCTTATTCTGCTATGAAAATGTATATAAATGAGTTACATATCTGGTTATCTGGTTCTAACCATATGTAAACTTTATCATACATATTTGTCAAGGGCCTAATACATCTTACCTTATACAAAGCCACTTCAACAAATTGCAATATAACTTCAACATTATGTAAATAAACAAGAAAAAATAAGTATCAATGTTCTTAAAGAGACATAACAATAATCAAAATCCCAACAAATTACACAAACTATAAAGTTTACAGAAATGAAGTTCCTGCTAAACCATGATGCAGAAGATTATGCGCAATAGCATCTCGAGCTTTCAACGAACTAACCGATCTCATACCGACTTCCGGAACCATTTCATCGTCAACAACATCGACATTAAGTTCCGGATCCATCGCCTCGCCTTTCATCTCGCAGATATTATGCAAAACACAACAAGCACCAAGAACAACAGGCAAGTCTTGAAGCTTAACTTCAGTCCTTTTCTGTAAACAACTCCACCTGCCTTTCAATCTAGCAAATGCATCCTTAGAAACTTTCTGTATCTCGCCGATTTTCTCGTTGAAACCGTGTTGTGTCCAAGTGAGATTCTGTTGAGTATATGGCACCAAAATCCAATCCATTAGAGGATAGCCTGAACTTCCAACAATCCAATTACCTTTAAGAAGTCCTCCATTGTTAGCTCTTTGAAAAAGTGCTGATTTTTCAAGTACTTGATCATCAGGCATTGAACCGGGCCAACCGATACAAACATCGGTGAAAACACCGTTCGTATCAACAACGCCTTGAACGGTGATCGAATACGAAGTTTTTTGATTCCTCTCAGTGTGTCTCTTGTTAAAATAAGCAGCAACACTAATCTTAGGAGCAATGATAGGAACATGTGAAGTATACATCGATCCTACGACATTAGGAATCCCCGAAATTCCTTCGAATTCGGTTTTGATTTTTCTCAAAGAACTTTCATTAGGCCATTGCAGATACTTAGGCATAAGAACAGTTTTAATAGCAGTGCAAACTTCAAGAACAAGTTTATGACAAGTGGATATACCTAAACCGAATCGCTTCGAAACAATTCTAAGAGGATCACCTGTTGCTAATCTCCATAGACAAACCGCTACTCTTTGTCTCACAGGAATCGCATTCCTTAATGTTGTGTCTTCTTTCACAATCGCAGAATTCAATTCCTCGCAGATCAAATCGAAAGTCGATTTTCCCATTCTGAAAGCTTTCTTAAACTCATCTTCAGGAAAATCATCTTTGTTACATTCATCCCACCATGCTTTCGAACGATCCTTCACCCAAAGCCTTCTCTGCGAGCCACCCGATTTCGAACCGTTCGTTTCATTAACACGTTCGCTACTCTCTTCTTCGAAACTCTCACTACATGCAGCAGCAAAAACTACAGAATTCGACATGTTTTGCGTTGTTTTCCTCTTGACTCTCTCCGATTCTTCAACTTGGCTAAAACAATCATCGAGATTGGAGAAATACTCAGACATAGCTTTGGTTTTCTTCTTGTGATTCGTCTCTAACGAGAATTTCTCATCCTCCGAGACTCTTCTGCTGTTATCAATCTCTTGTTTCTCTTGCTCATCGAGTAAGAGAATTGATGTGAGAATACCTTTCAATTCTTCTTTATTCTTCTTGTTTTCTCCATTGTTGATTGAAACCGAACCTTTATCGTCATCTTCATCACCATCATCACCACCACCTTCATTTTTTCTGCGTCTTTTTCTGATATTGGTAGAACCAGCACTGTTATTGTTTGGATTATTCATTTGATGAAATGAATTTTGAAGTAAATTGTAAACGTGAGAGAGTGATTCAGGGTCTGCGAAAGTTGGAAGTTTCATAAATACAAGAGAAGATTGAAACTGTTGCTATAGGCTTATAGCTATATCTATAAAGAGGTGTTTGGAACAAGAGAAGTTGAGAGGACACTAAAATTTGTTTCTGTGTTGGTTGAATTTTGATGATGTTTTTTAAGGTAAGGTTTATGTGTGTGAACACAAAGTGCGGTGTGAACGCGTAGTTGAAAATTTGGAGAAAATAATGAATAAATAAAAAGATGCGGCGTGAGATTAAATAATGTGGAACAAAGTCTTCAATTAATTAACGTAAATTCAGTGTACAATGTGAAAGGGATCTAGAACTTTGGTTTGGATATTTTATTTTATTTTTGTTTAGTTGACAGGTCATAGAAAACTGTCATGGGTAATGATTCTTTTTTCATTAAAAATTACTACTACTATAACTCAAAGTCATTGTTTTTTTTTTCATTTTTTTCTAGAAATAATTTTTTTATTATTTTATATTATATATGTTTCATTAATATTTTTTAAAAATTGATTAATTGATTAATATTTTATATTACAAAAAAAAAATTGGCAAAAGTTAAACTTAAATTAATAATTTTTATAATATTTAATTTAATTAATATGTATCAGTAAAGTTATTTTATGTATTTTTATATCTTCTAGAAATATAATTAAATTAATAGGTTATGAAATATTTGGTAGATGAAACAATATCTTAAAAATATATAATTAATTTAATTATATATGTTTGATAAAAATATATAATATTTTATCATTTTTAAGAGTCTAGAGTTATTTTTAATATAAATTTTTTGTATTTAAAAATAAATTAGCAATATTTGTTGATTTTTATTTTGCTTAAAATTGTTGATACATTCTAGAAAATAATATTTAGGTATATTTTATTTTCTCAAATGGTCCTTATGAGATGTATTTATGTAACATTTTATGAGTTTATAATTTGGTTTGGATATTTATTTTCTTTTTGTTTAATTGACAGGTCATAGAAAACTGTCATTGTTTTTTAGAAATAAATAATCATTACCAATGACAGTTTTCTATGTAGCACTAATAACTCAAAGTTATTGTTTTTTAATTCTTTCTTCATTTTGTTTCTAGAAATAATATTTTTATTATTTTAAATTATGTAAATTTTATAAATATTTTTGAAAAAACTTATTAATTTATTAATACGTTATAAATATTTTTGAACTTGAATCAATAACATAAATATAATATAACTTAATTATAACATATTAGTTAAACTACTTCATCCACATTTGAATCTATCCTAAATATACTTTAATTGATAGTTGAAGAAATATTTGATACAAAGAACATTGAGTTTGAATATGTGATTTTCCTAGTAGACTTATTAATTAAGAAATTAACAGTTGCTGATTTATAAATAATAATAATTTATTTATAATAATACATAAATATAAATAAATAATATAATCAAAAATTAAGTTTTAAATTAATAATTTACACTCATTTAACTTAAATAAACATACTAGCTGAGTGTCTTCGCCAATTCATTAGATTATTTAATAAAGAATATAATTTCTTTTATTGTTTTGAGGAGCCTAAAGTCATTTTTAATATTAACTATTTATCTTATAAAATGAATTAGCAGTATTTGTTGATTTTTATTTTGCTTAAAATTGATGATACATTCTAGAAAATAATATTTAGGGATATTTTATTTTCTCAAAGGGTCCTTATTAGATGTATTTATGTAAAATTTTATGAGTTTAAAAATTAGTCAAGAATTTTAATCTTTTTTAATCTACATATTTGACCAATAATTTTTTGTATTATTTGGGAAAATTTCTACCATTATTTATAAGAACACTATTTTATTTTTTAATTCTATTTTTTTAATGTAAAAATAGTGAACTTTTTTGTCATGTATCCATGATACATTATATTTAAGTATTAAGATAATTTTATAATTAAAAGTAAATATAATATATTAATTAAATAATAAAACACCATTTTAGTGTTAATTTTTCTTTTTCTAATATTTAATTACTACCTACATTCCTTTCTAATAATTTTTAAATGTGCCATTTTCAAAGTTTGAAATGTATTACTCGCTCTGTTTCAAAATGACCGTCGTTTTAACAAATAAAATTTCTTTTAAAATGATTGTCATTTTTACTTTTTTTATGTAAAAATGATTGTTATTTTTTCAATTATGTCTATTAATTATTACTTTTTATACTACTTCCAACACATTAATAGGATAAATTTAGCAAAAGTTTAATATATTATGACAAAATTATTGCATTTCTTAATATGTGTGTAAAAACCTTAAACGACAATCATTTTAAAAATGGAGGGAGTAATTATTATTTTATCAAATTTTATCACGGTAATTTTTTTTACAATCACGGTAATATATTACTTAGAGATAAATGTGTGAAATAAAATGATAAGTATACAATGATATTATAAAAAATGCAAATGTTAATGAATATTATACTTGTTAAAAACAATAATACGTGACAATTTATGGTAATTAAAGGTTGTGAGAGGTTTTTAAGGTTTGTTGTGAGGTTAGATTTAACTTACACAGGGAAGTGAGAATGTTTATCTAAGGTTGAGATATTTATAAAAATCATTGGGTCAAACTCCTAGAAAATAACAATTGTTTATAAGAGAGGGCGGTTAACTCCTCTATTATTGAAGAGGATGTGATATTATGTTTGAGTGCCTCTCCAGTACCATTGTGGACTGGGACACGTTACTTCACATTTCCATGAACGTGCGTGTAATCTAGGAACTGAGAGGCATAACCAAGAAATAGATGCCTGCTCCTATAAATAAGCGGCTGGGAGGAAGGCGCGGACGACATGTTATATCGCCCTCCTTTTGTGAACCTTCTACGCCGCCTCTTGTGGGTCCTTTATAAATATATCAATACACAATCTCAAGCATGAGAGCTTGGAAAGAGCCAAGTAATTTAGTTAGCCTTCCCCCTTTTGATCTGGACTAGTTCCTCGGGCATGGGGCAGGTATGTCGGGCATGGGGCAAGTCCCTTTTCTTTTATTTATTGGGATTCCTAGAGGGATGTTATAGATTACTGCTACGACTTAACTTTCCCTTCCTATAAAAGAATCTCAAGTATCCATTATTTAACCTTTTTTTTCATTGTCCTCTTCCAAGCTTTCATCCATTTTTTTAAGAGTTCTTACAAGAATATGGTGCACTCGTTTTACAAGTTCTTGACTGTGTTTGCAAATATGATTATATTCTCCATTCTTTCTCTCTATTCTTAATGGCGATTGTTAAGATATTAGAATGTTTAAGGATTGGTTATGCGCCAATGTCGTGGATTAGACCTTTATAAGCCACGAGAATCCTGGTAGTTTTGATATGGATTATCTTGCTCCTCCTATTTTTATTAGGAATCAATGGAGGAGACATATGCTAAATGTTTCAATGTTAAAGAATCCAAGTCTCCATACTCTAATGAGGAGAGTATCGTGCCTTTTTGGCGGCAAATTAAACGTTCCAATACTGAGCACGCCCAAGATGACTCGTGTAACACCCTACTTCCCGACTCGACAAATAATTAAATAAAAAATAAATCCATCAAGTAGAATGTTACTCAACAACAAACAACTCACATTTGAATCATATAATTGAATTTTTAAACCACTTGATAAGCAGCTGAATTATGAAATAATTTCCATCGGAGCTTTGATGTAAATTTTGGGTTTTATGGGGTCAAAATCATAGCTTTGAAAGTGCTCCAATGGAGAAAACACAAAAATATGTGTTCTATACAACGGTGACGGGCCAACCGTCACTGCGTTGAGATAAGATAATGGATGTCAGCGAGGTGAAGGACTGACTGACACAGCCTCATGGACGAGCTCTTTGTCAATGTGTGAGCATGATGGCAGTTTCGTGAGGGAGAGAGGTGACGGGAAGGCATGATAACCGGCATGCTTAGAGGGCTGGATGTTAGCCCTTGTTTGACCGATTTTGGGTCGTTGACTCAATTTTTTGAGTGGATTCTATTTTTGAGGTTTATTCGATGATGTTGTGATGCTACTGGTGAGTATCGACGAGTATTGTTAAGAAATTATATAATTTAACTATTATGCTGAGTCATGATAAAAGTGTTGAGTTATGCTGAGATGTTTGGTTCAAAGAGGAGCCATTGTTGTGGCTTTGTATTGGTGATGTTCATGTTGATTTTTAGGTTCTGAGAGGAACCAGTGACGAGTATTGGAGTTGGAGGTTTGAGATGAGTATTGCATTTGTTTGTTGCATTCATGCATCATGTATATCGGATATATGTAGGGCGTCGGTCTAATGACGAGTTAAGACTTCGGTCCAATGACGAGTCTCAGGTTTAGAAAGGAGTCAGTGACGAGTTTCATGGTTTAGAGAGGAACCAATGATGAGTGGATGAATCAGTAACATACTTCTGATATATAAAACCATGGTACCACATGCATTGAAGTAAATGAGAAGAATATAATTCATACATAACCGCATATGTGATCAATTATTATTGTAGATGATTTATGTGGTTGATGACTGATATTAATTGCATTATCCTTGTTTTCTTATGCACTACTAACATATATGAATGTATTCTCACCCCGCGTTTGTTTGCCTATGTTCTTCTTTACGCTTGTTGTGCAGATACTCAGGTAGATGAGCCTTAGTTGTTGTTGTGTCTTTAGAGGATGGTGTAGCGTAGTGGCTTTCTTCATCTTTTATTGCTTTTGAGTTTATTTTAGTTTTCCACGTGTCTCTTTAATAGTGTATTACTGGGATGAGTTACCTTTTTGTTTTGTGCTTTGAGAGTTATTGAACTATTTCTATTAGAATTTGAAATGAAGTTATTTTGATTTACGAGACAATTAAAGTTGAGTTGTTATTATTTATTTATGTTGGTATAATATGATAATTGAGAAAAATGTTTATGCAGTGAGAATGTGACACCCTGTTTTTGAGTAAATTATTCGCATGTGTTTTATAAAGTATGTGTTTGATGTTTAGGGTGTTACAACACCTTCCATTACAACCAACACTTTCATCTTTTTCTCTTGAAAAGGCCCAAGAAAGATCCATATGTCACAGTCAACACCATTGCTGGTGATTTCGCCAGTGGGGGAAACTCTAACTCGTCCCGATTGAAATATGCTAGGCGGGTGTTGGGTGAAAGTATAATATCCCCCCAGCCCCTCCAAAACTACGCAAAGAGGGCAAGGTCCAAGAATTATTTTATCAAATAGAGATGATATTGGTGTCCTCCCTCACGACAATGATCTCATGGTTATCACAATGCAATACGATATCTATGATGTAAAATGAGCCTTGATAGATCACAGAAACTCAACAGACATCTTATTATGGAGCACCTTCCACAAGCTCGAACTCAATCCTAGAAACATTAAGACATTTCAGGGCTCACTAGTGGGCCTGTCAGGCGAATATGTATGAGTAAGGTGTCACATAACCCTTGAAACAACCTACGACGCATGAGGAGACTCCAAGGCGATCAAAGTCAAATACCTCATGGTGGACGCTCTATCTCCCTACAACGTCATCTTTGGAAGGCCAACCATTAATTTGATAGGGGCGACACTATCCACCTAGTACCTGATCTTGAAATACCTACTATCTAGTGATCATGTTAGAATAGTTCTAGGAGACTAGGAAAGCGCCCAGAAATCTTATCAAAGCAATCTGACAATGAGGACGGAAGAGGTTGTCCACAAAGTTTCCCCTTTTTTTTTAGATGCAATATATGGATACAACATGTTTGAACCCCATACTAGGCATGGAGAACGAAATACTCACACTCATAAAGGAACTGAAGGAGGCCCAGATAAGGCCTTTACGTCACCAAGTAACAAAGATAGGAACCTCACTTTCCAAAAAAGAAGAGTGTGAACTAGTCGACCAACTTATAATGAACATCGACTTGTTCGCCTGGGCTCCCTCTGACATGTCGGTAATAAATACTAGAGTGGTTTTCCATGTCGTGCCATTAACCTCGCTGTAAAACTGGTGTTTCAAAGAAAGTAAAAGGTAGCCGAGGAGAATAGATCCACCATCAAAGAAGAAGTACGAAAGTTAGCCAACAGAGACCTTATCACATATGTAAAATACCCAACCTGGCTAACCAAAGTTGTTCTGGTATAGAAAGCATAAAAAAGTGGCGCATGTGTGTGGATTTCACTGAGTTCAATACAGCTTATCCCAAGGACCCTTATTCCTTGCCGGATATCGATCGCTTGATCGACGAGTCTTCTGGCTACATGACTTTGAGTTTTATGAACTCTTATTTAGGGTACAAGCAAATCAAGAAGGATCCCTTGGATGCGCTAAAGATGACATTCATGTTAAACCACGACTACTACTGTAACGCCCCGATTTTGATTATTCCATTATGTTGAGTCTTTTATTTTAATTGAGTGATAAATTATTTTATTTGTTAAATTGGTGTGTTAAATGTTATTTTACCGTTTTCGAGAGTTTTCGGGGAAATTAGAATGGAGGGTATTTTAGACTTTTCTCAATTAATCATAAGTTAGAAAAGTAGTGAAATTAGAATTTATGTGATTAAAATGAATTAAGTGTTTGTGTGGAAAAAAATAAAGAAAGAAATAGAAAAGAAAGAAATAGAAAGAAAAGAGATAGAAAAGAGAATTAGAGAAAAAGAAGAGAAAGAAAAAGGAAGAAGAGAAAAGAAGAGGAGAAAGTTGGGGAAAACTAGGAAAATCATCAAGATCGATCAATTAGCGAGTTTGGAATCCGGGTAAGGGTGTGAAACATTGTTATCTTATCAATGTATGTGATTATGTATGAATTGTTGTTGTTGTTGATGAATTTTGTGAGTTTTAGGGTATAACCCAGTTTTGAGAAATTGATTGGAAATTGATCCAAAAGTGTGTAAACTCTTGTTGATTGTGTTCTTGTTGGTCTATACATGTTTAATATGTATTGTTATACTTCAAACTGGTATTTTTCTGAATTTAGATGATGAATTGGTGGATTTGGGAGTGGAAAACGCAGAACATTGTTCTGCAGAATTTTTCTGGAAATCCCCTGGCCATACGCGTAAGGGGCATGTCCATACGCGTATGAGCCAAGGTGATACGCGTAACAATGGCCTGTGGAAGGGTCAATACGCGTATGGAGGGTGGCTTTTCCCGGCCCTCTGGTGATACGCGTATGGGTGTGGGCCGTACGCGTATGGGTTTTGAAAATGTGGAATTGTGAAGGAAATGGGTTCTGCCCATACGCGTATGGACATGGGTGATACGCGTATGGACAAGAGGAATGTAAAAATGGGATTTTTCAAAATGTCGTTTTCGGTTTCGTCCGTAACTTTTGTTCCAATTATCCGATTTTTACATTCTTGGTGTCGTTGGAAAGCTATTGAGTTGTACGTTGTGATTATGATGTTTTGGAAATCGTTAGCCGATTTAATTATGTCGGAAAGTCAGGAATAGTGCTATTTAGCGACTTTTACTGTTTTGACTGTGTGTTTGAATGTGAATCATACAATAGTGCATTGATGTGAATGTATATAGATTGTATGTGATTGTATGAGATGAATGCATGAATATATTGTGAATATGTATACATTTCAAGAATGTCTTGTGTCATTTTGCATGTGAAGCATCATGAAATACATTCTTGTGTTGAGCGATTCTAATGAGAATCCGTCGTAACGTCGTGTGCCTATGTGAGGTGTGAGCGATGATTACGAATGATTGTGTGCCCATGTGGGGTGTGAGCAATCGGAACGTGTGCTCGTGTGGGGTGTGAGCGATCGGGTCGTGTGCCCATGTGGGGTGTGAGCGATCCATAAACATTGTGTGCCCATGTGGGGTGTGAGCAATGGGTGAACATCGTAGGCCCGACGGGGAGTTACTTCGGTAACGAGCGATGGTTCCAACAGAGTTCCTGAGTGAACTAGTGATGATTGAGTCGGTACCACATTGCATTTGCATAGAGTCGTGAGTCGGTCTCTATGATTTGCATTTATCATCTTTATAATGATGTGTTGTTGAATGAACATAATTGTGTATGTTTATACGGAATGATTGAGAATTGTGAAAGTGTGCATGATGAACATGCTTGGTGGATATATATATATACATTGTGATGTATATGGATGAAAATGTGATGAATTGTGGTGAGAATGTGTAATATGTGTATTTTTATGTTTATATATATAATTATATGCATTGTTATTATGATAATATTTCTCACCCTTCTGCTGTTTTATGATGCTCTATGAGGCATTGTAGAGTAGGTATGCTGGAGGTCTTTTTGTGAAGCGTGTCTTCATTCTTTTGGTCGGTTGGCTCTGATATGTAGCACCGGGTAGCTAGGATGTATATTATTTTTTTGTGATACATTTGTACATGTATCTTGTTGATGAATGTCTATGTAAACATGAATTATGTTGATGGATGATACTCGATGACGCATGTATATATATGTATATATGTTTGATGTTATTCAATATTTAGATTTTCCGCTTTTATTCTAAATATTGAGATGTGGGTGTAAGGACAAAGTTCCTCTGTGGCAAGTTACCCCACTGTTGCATATCAATATTTTGAGCAGGTGTTGTATGTGTTAAATGCGTGTATGATGTGACATGCCTCTTTTATAATATGTTTTAATCGTACTCTGGCGAATTTTTTTAATATGTGCCTAAATGATTTATGTGATTATTTGGGGGGTATAGAAAGGGGGTGTTACATTAAGTGGTGTCAGAGTCAGAGTTGAGTCAGTTGTGTCTGTCTTGTTGTTGTGTTGGTTGAACTGTTGTTTAACCTTGTTGTAATTTTGGGAATGATCAGAATATGGCTGGTAGAAACGACAATGCGATGGTTGCTGCTTTGGAAGCAATGGCTAGGGCGGTGCAAGGTGCACCGAATGTGAATGCCAATGACGAGTTCAGGAAGAATCAACCACCGGTCTTCAAAGGAAGATTTGATCCCGATGGAGCTCAATTGTGGTTGAAAGAGATTGAAAGAATCTTCAGAGTTATGGGCTGTGTGGAAGAGAATAAGGTGAGGCTTGGATCTCACATGTTGAAGGAAGAAGCCGACGATTGGTGGGTCGGTATGCGTCAAGTTCTTGAGGTGGATGATGAAGAGGTAACTTGGAATTTATTTCGCACTGAATTCTTGAGGAAGTATTACCCTGAGAGTGTGAAGGGAAAAAAGGAGATGGAGTTTCTTGAACTGAAACAAGGTAGTATGTCTGTGGTGGACTATACTGCTAAATTTATGGAGTTGGTTCAATTCCATCCTCATTATGCTGCGATTACTGCTGAGTTCTCAAAGTGTATTAAGTATGAGAATGGTTTACGTCCTGAGATTAAGCAAGCTGTGGGATATCAAAGGATAAGGAGGTTTGCGGATTTGACGGAATGTTGTAGAATCTTCGAAGAAGATAGTAAGGCTCGTTCTACACATTACAAAAGTTTGAATGAGAGGAAGGGGAAGCAACAAGCTAGAAGTGGACCTTATGTGACACCCGTTGATAAGGGCAAGCATAGGGGAAGCTTTGATAGGAGATCTGGAGGAGGAGGTTCCGGTGTTGTTAAGTGTTACAAATGTGGTGAAATAGGTCATAAATCATTTGAGTGTGGGAAGCCTGTAGCGAAATGTTCTAATTGTGGTGGTCTTGGGCATGCTGCTACAGATTGTAGAAGGAATATGGTGAAGTGTTATAATTGTGGAGAAGTGGGTCACATTAGTACTAAGTGTACTAAGCCGGGGCAAGCTCAAGCGGACGGAAAGGTGTTTGCATTGGCGGGGACTCAAACTTCGAATGCAGATCGTTTGATTAAAGGTACATGCTTTATTAATAGTACACCTTTAGTTGTTGTTATTGATACGGGAGCGACTCATTCGTTTATTTCGTCTGAGTGCGCGAAGCGTTTGAATCTTGCGTTAACTTTGATGGGTGCTGAAATGGTTATTGAGACTCCTGCTTCAGGGTCGGTAAATACATCTTTGGTGTGTATGAGTTGTCCTTTAACCATGTATGGTAAAGACTTTGTTATGGATTTAGTATGTTTGCCGTTGGTGGGATTGGACGTGATCTTGGGTATGAACTGGTTGCAATTTAATCGAGTTCATATAGATTGCTACCACAAGTTAGTAAGGTTTCCTTCTTTGGAAGATGATGAATTTGAGAGTTTCCTATCCACTAAAGAGTTGAAGAAACTTTTAGCGGACGAAGCTCAATTGTTTGGTTTGTTTGCATCATTGTCGATGGAGAGTCAAGTTGAGCTTGATTTGTTCTCAGTGGTGTGTGAATTTCCAGAAGTGTTTCCGGAAGATATTACGGATATACCGCCGGAAAGAGAAGTTGAATTTTCTATTGATCTAGTTCCAGGTACTAGACCGATTTCGATGGCACCGTATCGTATGTCGGCATCGGAATTGGTAGAATTGAAAAAGAAATTGAATGACTTGTTGGACAAGAAATTTGTAAGGCCAAGTGTTTCTCCTTGGGGTGCTCCGGTATTGTTGGTAAAGAAGAAGGACGGGAGTATGCGGTTATGCATTGATTATCGACAGTTGAACAAAGTGACAATTAAGAACAAGTATCCGCTTCCAAGGATCGATGATTTGATGGACCAATTAGTTGGTGCGAATGTTTTTAGCAAGATTGATTTGAGATCAGGATACCACCAGATTCGTGTGAAAGGAGAGGATATTCAAAAAACGGCCTTTAGGACACGGTATGGTCATTACGAATATTCCGTGATGCCATTCGGGGTTTCTAACGTGCCGGGTGTGTTTATGGAATACATGAATCGTATTTTTCATGAACAGTTGGATCGTTTTGTGGTTGTGTTCATCGATGATATTTTGATTTACTCTAAGTCTCAAGAGGAGCATGAAGAGCATTTGAGAATTGTGTTGCAAATTTTGAAAGAGAAACAATTGTATGCTAAGTTGTCGAAATGTGAATTTTGGTTGTCGGAAGTAAGTTTTCTTGGACATGTTATTTCCGGTAGTGGTATTAGTGTTGATCCATCCAAGATTGATGCGGTGATGCAATGGGAGGCTCCTAGGTCGGTTACGGAGATTCGAAGCTTTTTAGGCTTGGCGGGTTATTATCGGAGGTTTATTGAGGGATTTTCGAAGTTGGCGCTTCCTTTAACGCAATTGACTTGTAAAGGAAAGGCTTTCATTTGGGATATTCATTGTGAAGAGAGTTTCAATGAGTTAAAGAGAAGGTTGACAACGGCTCCTATCTTGATTTTGCCTAATCCTAATGAACCATTTGTTGTGTATTGTGATGCTTCATTGACAGGTTTAGGTGGTGTTTTGATGCAAGATGGAAAAGTTGTGGCATATGCTTCTAGACAATTGAGAGTGCATGAAAAGAATTATCCTACACATGACTTGGAGTTAGCGGTCGTGGTGTTTGTTTTGAAAATTTGGAGGCATTACCTTTATGGTGCAAGATTTGAAGTTTTTAGTGATCACAAAAGCTTAAGATATTTATTTGATCAGAAAGAATTGAACATGAGACAAAGGAGGTGGCTAGAACTTTTGAAGGATTATGATTTTGGTTTGAATTACCATCCGGGTAAGGCAAACGTGGTGGCCGATGCCTTAAGTCGGAGGTTGTTACATATGTCCGCATTGATGATGAAAGAATGGGAACTTTTTGAGGATTTCAGAGACTTGAGTTTAGTTTGTGAAATGATGCCGCGAAGTGTGAGACTTGGTATGTTACATGTTACGAATGATTTTCTTGCAACGGTTAGTGAAAAGCAAAAGTTGGACTTGAAATTCGTTGATTTGATGTTGAATGAGAATGAGGATTTCAAGGTTGATAACTTTGGAGTTTTGAGATTCCGTGGTCGTATTTGTATTCCCGATGATGTGGGGTTGAAAAAGATGATTTTAGAGGAAGGACACCAAAGTAATTTAAGTATTCATCCGGGTGCGAATAAGATGTATCAAGATTTGAAGAAGATCTTTTGGTGGTCCGGTTTAAAGAGGGATGTTGCTCGATTTGTGTATGCATGCTTAACTTGTCAAAAGTCTAAGGTGGAACATCAAAAACCGAGTGGATTTATGCAACCGTTGGATATTCCGGAATGGAAATGGGATAGTATATCGATGGATTTTGTTACGGGATTGCCGAATACGCAAAGAGGTCATAATGCTATTTGGGTAATTGTTGATAGGCTTACTAAATCTTCTCACTTTATTCCAATTGATATTAGTTATCCTTTGGAGAAGTTAGCCGAGATTTATGTTCTTGTGGTGGTGAAGTTACATGGAGTTCCTAAGAGTATTGTATCGGATAGAGATCCTAGATTTACATCGAGGTTTTGGGAGAGTTTACAAAAGGCTTTGGGTTCTAAGCTAAGATTGAGTTCGGCTTATCATCCGCAAACGGACGGTCAAACCGAGAGGACGATTCAATCGTTGGAGGATTTATTGCGTGCTTGTGTACTCGAGCAAGGTGGTGCTTGGGATGGTTATTTGGCGTTGATTGAATTCACTTACAATAACATTTTTCATTCGAGTATAAGTATGGCACCATTCGAGGCTTTGTATGGTCGGAGATGTCGAACACCTTTGTGTTGGCATGAAACCGGCGAGAGGACGATAGTTGGACTGAAAATGGTACAACAAACGACGGAGAAAGTGAAGTTTATTCGGGAGAAGATGAAAGCTTCTCAAAGTAGACAAAAGAGCTATCATGACAAGAGAAGGAAAAATCTTGAGTTTCAAGAAGGCGACCATGTGTTTTTGAGAGTTACACCAGTTACGGGTGTGGGTCGTGCTTTGAAGTCGAAGATGTTGACTTCTCGTTTTATTGGTCCGTATCAGATTACTTCACGAGTTGGTGTTGTGGCTTACCGTGTGGCGTTGCCTCCGAACCTTTCGAATTTGCATGACGTATTCCATGTTTCGCAACTTCGGAAATATGTTCCGGATCCGTCACATGTTATTCCTATGGACGAGGTTGAAGTGAGAGATAACCTTACGGTGGAAGCTTTACCGGTTAGGATTTTGGACGCGAAGTTAAGAAACTAAGAGGCAAGGATATTGCGCTTGTGAAAGTAGCTTGGGGAGGCGCTGCGGAAGGCAATATGACTTGGGAACTAGAGAGTGGAATGCGAGAGTCGTATCCGGAGTTATTTGAATCAGGTATTATTTTCGAGGACGAAAATTTCTAAAGTGGGGGAGAGTTGTAACGCCCCGATTTTGATTATTCCATTATGTTGAGTCTTTTATTTTAATTGAGTGATAAATTATTTTATTTGTTAAATTGGTGTGTTAAATGTTATTTTACCGTTTTCGAGAGTTTTCGGGGAAATTAGAATGGAGGGTATTTTAGACTTTTCTCAATTAATCATAAGTTAGAAAAGTAGTGGAATTAGAATTTATGTGATTAAAATGAATTAAGTGTTTGTGTGGAAAAAAAGAGAGAAAGAAATAGAAAAGAAAGAAATAGAAAGAAAAGAGATAGAAAAGAGAATTAGAGAAAAAGAAGAGAAAGAAAAAGGAAGAAGAGAAAAGAAGAGGAGAAAGTTGGGGAAAACTAGGAAAATCATCAAGATCGATCAATTAGCGAGTTTGAAATCCGGGTAAGGGTGTGAAACATTGTTATCTTATCAATGTATGTGATTATGTATGAATTGTTGTTGTTGTTGATGAATTTTGTGAGTTTCAGGGTATAACCCATTTTTGAGAAATTGATTGGAAATTGATCCAAAAGTGTGTAAACTCTTGTTGATTGTGTTCTTGTTGGTCTATACATGTTTAATATGTATTGTTATACTTCAAACTGGTATTTTTCTGAATTTAGATGATGAATTGGTGGATTTGGGAGTGGAAAACGCAGAACATTGTTCTGCAGAATTTTTCTGGAAATCCCCTGGCCATACGCGTAAGGGGCATGTCCATACGCGTATGAGCCAAGGTGATACGCGTAACAATGGCCTGTGGAAGGGTCAATACGCGTATGGAGGGTGGCTTTTCCCGGCCCTCTGGTGATACGCGTATGGGTGTGGGTCGTACGCGTATGGGTTTTGAAAACGTGGAATTGTGAAGGAAATGGGTTCTGCCCATACGCGTATGGACATGGGTGATACGCGTATGGACAGGAGGAATGTAAAAATGGGATTTTTCAAAATGTCGTTTTCGGTTTCGTCCGTAACTTTTGTTCCGGTTATCCGATTTTTACATTCTTGGTGTCGTTGGAAAGCTATTGAGCTGTACGTTGTGATTATGATGTTTTGGAAATCGTTAGCCGATTTAATTATGTCGGAAAGTCGAGAATAGTGCTATTTAGCGACTTTTACCGTTTTGACTGTGTGTTTGAATGTGAATCATACAATAGTGCATTGATGTGAATGTATATAGATTGTATGTGATTGTATGAGATGAATGCATGAATATATTGTGAATATGTATGCATTTCAAGAATGCCTTGTGTCATTTTGCATGTGAAGCATCATGAAATACATTCTTGTGTTGAGCGATTCTAATGAGAATCCGTCGTAACATCGTGTGCCTATGTGAGGTGTGAGCGATGATTACGAATGATTGTGTGCCCATCTGGGGTGTGAGCAATCGAATCGTGTGCCCGTGTGGGGTGTGAGCGACCGGGTCGTGTGCCCATGTGGGGTGTGAGCGATCCATAAACATTGTGTGCCCATGTGGGGTGTGAGCAATGGGTGAACATCGTAGGCCCGACGGGGAGTTACTTCGGTAACGAGCGATGGTTCCAGCAGAGTTCCTGAGTGAACTAGTGATGATTGAGTCGGTACCGCATTGCATTTGCATAGAGTCGTGAGTCGGTCTCTATGATTTACATTTATCATCTTTATAATGATGTGTTGTTGAATGAACATAATTGTGTATGTTTATACGGAATGATTGAGAATTGTGAAAGTGTGCATGATGAACATGCTTGGTGGATATATATATAAACATTGTGATGTATATGGATGAAAATGTGATGAATTGTGGTGAGAATGTGTAATATGTGTATTTTTATGTTTATATATATAATTATATGCATTGTTATTATGATAATATTTCGCACCCTTCTGCTGTTTTATGATGCTCTATGAGGCATTGTAGAGTAGGTATGCTGGAGGTCTTTTTGTGAAGCGTGTCTTCATTCTTTTGGTCGGTTGGCTCTGATATGTAGCACCGGGTAGCTAGGATGTATATTATTCTTTTGTGATACATTTGTATATGTATCTTGTTGATGAATGTCTATGTAAACATGAATTATGTTGATGGATGATACTCGATGACACATGTATATATATGTATATATGTTTGATGTTATTCAATGTTTAGATTTTCTGCTTTTATTCTAAATATTGAGATGTGGGTGTAAGGACAAAGTTCCTCTGTGGCAAGTTACCCCACTGTTGCATATCAATATTTTGAGCAGGTGTTGTATGTGTTAAATGCGTGTATGATGTGACATGCCTCTTTTATACTATGTTTTAATCGTACTCTGGCGAATTTTTTTAATATGTGCCTAAATGATTTATGTGATTATTTGGGGGGTATAGAAAGGGGGTGTTACAACTACTATTATAACGTCATGTCATTTGTCCTATAGAATGTAGGTGTCACCTACCAGCGGTGCATGGACGCATTTTTCTCCCAATAGATGTGGCAAAACTTGGAAGTCTATGTCTACAACATGATAGTATAAACCTCAAAAGAACACAATCATGAGGAGGACATAGAAGACATCTTGGGATCAGTCAGGAAGTATAATATGTGCATAAACCAAACCAAGTTCTCATTTAGATGCAGGCACGAAAGTTCCTTGGCTTCATGTTAACCAAGAAAGGCATTGAGGAGAATCCAGATAAATGGAAAGCCATCATTGATAGAGAAGCCTCGTCAACATCAAATAGGTTTAACAATTAATGAATCGTCTAACCGCCTTATCTTATTTCCTCTATTGTACAGGCAACAAGGTTTTTCTTTTATATGCTTCCCTAAATAAGAAGGAGAAGTTTGAGTGGTTAGGAGAGTGAGAGGAAACATTCTCAAGAATAAAGATTGTCTTATCATCTTTGCATATCCTCATTCTCCCAAGGGGTGGGTTTCCCCATGCTCCTCTACCTTACAGTCATAGATTAGGAGATGAGTTCAGCACTCATCCAAGAGGTAGACAAAACGGAGAGGCCTGTGTTTTTCGTAAGAAAATTTTTCAAATTTTTTGGGCCTATTACTAGAAGATCGAGAAATTAGCTTTAGGCATCATAGCCACAACGAGAAAGCTTCAACTCTATTTCCAAGGCCACAAAGTATCTGTTAAAACCAATTACCATGTTTGGCATGGCCTCAAGAAGTCACACCTGGAAGAAAGGATGGTGTCCTGGGCAGTAGAGTTATTAGAGCATGACATCCAATACGTTCTCATAGAAAACATCAAATATCAAGTGATGTCAGCTTTTTTGGCAGAATTCAGTTCGTTGGTAGATGAAGAGGTGTCCCTTGTATCGATGATATTGATAGGTGGTGTGTCAAACATCAAGGGAAGTGGCGTCAGGATAGTATTAGGAGGAAAATGAAACATATTGATTGACCTGACATTAAAATTTGAAATCAAATCCAACAATAACCAAGTAGAATATAAAGGCCTCATAGTCGGTATGGTCCTCGCCTTAGAGATGGGTGCATCAAGGATAAAGGAGAATAACGATTCCCAACTGGTAGCCAATCAAGTTGTCAGGGAGTACCAGGCGAAGAAACCTCAACTCATAAAATATATTCACAAATAGCAAGAGTTAGCAAAACACTTTGAGTCCTTTGAATTAAAGTAAACCATGGAACAAAATATCAGAGCAGACCTTCTATCCAAACTCACCAACACGAATACAGCGGGGTAAAATCGAACAGTGACACAAAAGACTATCGCCGCCCATGACATTGAGACACACGAGATCTATACCTTAGATGTCATCTTAGACTCAAGATGGATGTCACCCATACTGCGTTTCTATAGAAGGATGAGGTCCTCTAGGATGAGATGGAGGAAAATAAGGTTCGGAAGCGACCTTCTAAATACACCCTTTTGACGGAAAAACTTTACAAGATGTGAAAGGTGTCCTCTATGCTACAATGCCTAGAAGAGACTGAAACTGCCTTAGTCCTTGTTGAGATTCATCAAGGAGCATGCAGTAGTCATATTGGTGGTTAGGATCTCACCCATAAATTACTGAGGGCATGTTATTATTGGCCCACCTTGATGAAAGGCAATGTGGAGTTCACCAAGAAATATGACAAATGCTAGAGACACATCGATATTCCCCACGCCCCATCCAAGCTCCTTTACTCCATAACACCGCCATGACCTTTTTACCAATGAGGTGTGGTCATTACAGGCTTATTCCCTCTGACGCCTAGACAACTAGAATTTCCTATCGTAGGAGTCGACTATTTCACAAAGTGGATAGAAGCAAATTTTGTCGCCAAAACTACAGTAGAAAGAATTCACCACTTCTATTATAAAAAGATCATGTGTAGGTTCAGGCTACCAGGCATCATTATATCGGACAATGGAACCCAATTCGCCAGCACCACAATTAATAACTTTCTCCCATATCCGGGAGTTCGCTGCCAAGTAGAAAGCGACCAAAAGATACATCTCTAAGGTAATGGGAAGGAGATGCAAGAAGGAAATTTGGTGTTAAGATAAGTTGTTGTACCTGCTTAGCAAGGAAAACTGCAACCCACTTGGGAAGGACCATATCACATATTCCAAAAGCTACCACGTGGAGCATATAAACTGGAGGAATTGGACGAGCAACTTATCCCCCATACTTGAAACTCCACCTACCTAAAATATTACTATAGTTAAATAATTTTCTAAATTTTTAAAAGGGAATTATTTCATTTCTATGTATGATTTATGAATATTTATGTGTGAGAAGAGTATTTTGTTTCATAATTAAATTTTAGACTTCCACGGGAAGGTCTTTTTCGTCTCTTAACGCAGTTCAAGAATGCGAGACTTCCAAAGGAAGATCCTCACCGCCTTTTAGGACAATACAAGTATGTTGGACTTCTCAAGAAGATCCTTTACACCTCCTAAGCCAATACAAGTATGCTAGACTACCATAGGAAGATCTTTTCCGCCTCTTAAGAAAATACACGAATGTTTGAATTCCACAGGAAGATCATTACCGCCTCTTAAGGTAATACAAGTATGCTGGACTTCCACCTAATATCCTTGTCGCCTCTTACGGCAATACAAGTATGTTGGACTTCCACAAGAAGATCTTTTCTGCCTCTTAAGGCAATACATGAAGGTTGGACTTTCACAAGAAGATCCTTGCCACCTCTTAAGGAAGTACAAGTATTCTGGACATCCACAACAAGATATTTTCCACCTCTTAAGGGAATAAAGTACACTGGACTTCAACTAATATTCTCATTAGGCAGGCTCATCTAAACGCCTCGCCTAAAGTACTCGACTAAGAGCCTCTTCAGACAGGATAATCTAAATGCCTCGCTTTAGGAACTAAGATTTTCATTGGATAGGCTCAGCTAAATGCTTTGTCTGAAGGAATCGACTAAGAATCTCATCAAACAGACTCATCTAAACGCATCACTTGAGGGACTATGAGTATCATCATACAGGCTCATATAAATGCCTCCCTTGAGGGATTCGACTAAGAGTGTCATCAGTCGGGCTCATCTAAACGATCGCTTGAAAGACTAAAAGTCTCATCACAAAAGCTCATCAAAACACCTCGTTTGAAGAACTTGACTAAGAGTCTCATCATACAATATCATCTAAACGCCTTGCATGAGGTACTAATAGTCTCATCAAACAGACTCATCTAAATGCCTCGCCTGAAGGAATCAACTAAGAGTTTTACTAGACATGCTCATCTAAACACCTTGCCTAAGGGATTAAGAAACTCATTAGATAGACTCATTTAAATGACTTGCCTGAACGACTCAATTAAGAGTCTTATCAGACAAGCTCATCTTAATGTCTTCCCTAAGTAACTCAACTAAGAGTCTCATCAGACAGATATATATATATATGCCTCGTTTGAGGGACTAAGAGTCCCATCAGGCAGACTTATCTAAACTTCTAACCCGAAGGGCTAAGAGTCTCATTAGTTAGGCCCATATAAATGCATTTCTTGAGGGACTAAGAGTCTCATTAGATATGATCATTTAAATGCCTCACCTTAAATACTCAACTAAGAGTCTCATATGACAAGCTTATCTAAATGCTCTGCCTGAAGGAATTGATCACTAAAAGTCTCGACAAACATGCCCATCTAAATTCCTCACATGAAGGACTTGACTAGGAGTCTCATTAGATAGGATCATATAAATTCCTCGCTTGAAGGACTAAAATTCTCATCACATAAACTCATCTAAACGCCTCTCCTGAGGGACTTGACAAAGAGCCTCATTAGATAGCTCATCTAAACGCCTAGCATGAGGATCTCGACAAAGAGTCTCATCAAATAGGCTCGTCAAAACGCCTTACCTGAGGGATTAATATTTTCATCAAACAAGCTCATATAAATTCCTCTCATTAGGGACTAAAAGTCTCATCATATAGGCTCATTTAAATGTCTCGCTTGATGGACTCGACTAAGAGTCTCATCAGATATGCTCATATAAATGCCTTGCCTGAAGAATGAAGATTCTCATCAGACATGCACATCTAAAAGCCTTGCTTGAGGTACAAAGAATCACATTTGATAGCCTTATTTAAATGTCTCTCCTGAAGGACTCGACTAAGAGTCTCATCAGACATTCTCATCTAAACGCTTCTCTTGAAGGACTAGGAGTCTCATAAGACAATCTCATCTAAACGCCTCTTCTGAGGGACTTGACTAAGAATCTCATAAGATAAGCTCATTTAAATGACTCTCCTGAAGGACTTGACTAAGAGTCTTGACAAAGAGGCTCATCTAAATGTGTCGCCTACAAGTAACATTTCACCCTTTACTAAGCCATTGTGCTTGAGGAAGTGTGTCATGATATATTTATAAAGACCCTAAAAGGTGATTGAACGATATCCCTTTCGTCCTGGATATGTTTCCCACGACCCGTATTACTCACCCAGAGTGGGAGAACGTGGGAATTGACGCGTCTTGGTCATAAGTAGTGCAGAAGAAGAGTTTGGGGAATAACCAATATGTCCCTATGAAATAGGAATTCAACGATTCACTCCCTTTTACTAGCGGTTGCGACATTCGAGAGACCTTAAATCCAAGCTCACAAGCCCTTTATAGATATTCAACCTTAGGGTTGAGTGAGGACAATCTCAGTTTCACATAAAAACACCCATAAAACAGAGTTTTTCACCTTCATGAGCTTGCTCTAACCCCATTGAAATTATAAAGTCTCTGATAATCCTTACTAATTAAGAGTTGCTACGCATCTGTACTATTTTTTAGCAAGTACATAATATATAAAAAATAATAAAATCATTTTTTTGAAATTGTTGATTTATAAATATCAACAGCTTGTTTACATTAATACAAAATAAATAAAACATAACCATTAAATAATTGATCAAAAAATATATTTTATGTCATTTTATATTTATCAACTATTAGAATTGTTAATTTAACTTATACCAAAAAAAAATTTAATTCCCCAAATACTTAAATAATATTTCCAGCTATTAGTCATCTATTATAAGTTTCTAGTCATTAATTATAAAATTATAAACTATTAATCATTAACTTCAAATTATCAATTAACTTAGATTTTTATTAGTGATATGAAAAAAAAAATTAATTAAAATAATTAAATATTATTATAATAATAACAAAAATCACATATTCAATTCTCAAAATGAGAATTTTTATCTAAATAACCCTTTATATATATATATCCAAAATAAACCACCTTTCAAAAAATTTCTCAAACTATCCCATTTCAAAAAAAAAATTGAAACGCAGTCGTGGCACCAGGCGAATTGGCGGATGTACCTATATTTTTAGTGGTGGCGCCAATTGAATTGGCTCATGCATATGATGTTGTCAGCCCAATTGGCGCTAGTGTACATGATTTGAATGGTGGTGCCAATTGGATTGGTGTCTGCATATGGTGTTGTCAGCCCAATTGGCGCTAGTGTACATGATTTCAATGGTGGTGCCAATTCATCTGGCGCCAGTGTGTATTGTGTTTTTTATAAAAATAGTATATTATATACAAAACAGAATAATATTTAATTTAAATTACGTTTATATACAAAAATAAAATTAACACTAACGGGACAGTCAGGTTGGTCATACCAGAAACCAGTTCCACATGTCTATGACATTAGACATATTGCACAAAATTTCATGCGGGAAATAAAAAACAAGAACCTTCGGAAAAAAGTTATGAATGCAGGGTATGCTTTAACTCAACCATCATTATGTCACTACCGCGACGAAATTAAATTGTCAAATGCATATGCATTAAGGTGGGTGGATAATATTCCATTGAAGAAGTGGACAAGGGCATTTGACGAAGGACACCGATGGGGTCACATGGGAAAAAACCTTGTTGAATCCATGAACAACGTCTTCAAAGGAATTGGAAATATACCAATAATCGTGTTGGTGAGAGAAACATATTTTAGATTATGATCGCTTTTCGCAACCAGAGGTGAAAAATGGAGTTCGGTGTTACGGTCGGGGCAATTATTCAGTGAAAGTTGCATGAAAGTGATGAAGGAGGAAACTATCAAATCTAGCACACTCGCGGTTACAATCTTTGACCGTAATAGACACATTTTCAGTGTAAAGGAAATAATGGACCACAAAGAGGTTGGTACGACTATGGCAAGTTTCAATCCTTATATATGCCTTGATCTCATATCATTGCGGCATGTTCATATGCTCTCCAAGACACTTCCAAGCATCTATTCGACATTTACAAAGTCATAAATATATTCAATGTGTACAACAATAGCTTCTTGGTGGTAGCAATGGAAGATTATTGGCTTGCATATCAAGGGGACACAATTTGGAAAAACAAAAATATGAGATGGAAGAAAAAAAAGTCACCCAACAACATGCATAGTAAAACATAAATGGATATGTCTGAGAAAATGGTAAGATTATGTGGTATATGTAGTCATCTCGGACACAATCGAAAAAATGTCCAAATGTTGGAGCAAGTTCTACATTTTCTTTAAATTTTTGTAACCTTTGTATTTATAATATATATAACAACTTTTGGTTACAACAAAAATAACATAAACACCCCTAAAACAAACAACACACGAAACAAGCCTATCGATACTTCTAATTCTTTCCCCATCATTAATCTCTTTGTCTAGCCAATTTTTCAAACTCCTTTCAAGATGCTCGAAACTCTGGATGTTCCAAAAATGCATCTTCATTGGAGGTTTTGTTGCTGAATAACATACATGACCATCTCTTTTAACAATCATGATAGATCTAGTCAAGAAAATAAAAGAAGAATATGAAAAGAGGTGTGTAGTAAATGGTGTTAGAAGTTGTAATTCAATGTTTTGAAGAAAATCTAGTATCCGATTGTATCGAAGTTGCTATTCAAAGTAGTAGGAGTCAGCTGTATTCGACAAAGCCAAATACAACATTTAGCTTGAGTTGTAAGTTTTGGGCTTGGACCCTGATCGCCTATAAATAGGCATGACTTTGTATAGTGTTATACTTGATAGTTTTAACAGCTTAGCAAGTTTTCAAATACAGTTTTTACTCAATAATATTATTCTCTTTTATTTCTTCTTCTTCTTCTTCTTCTTCTTCTTGAAACCCTAATTGTTCCTTCAGTTCCAATAAATTGGTATCAACGAGCTCGATTGTGATTCAGACAAAATCTGTAATGGCAAATAGAAACATAACATCAATGCAATTTCTAACAAATCTAACGGTTTTCAAATGGGAGAACTACGAGAGGTGGGTTGCGCAGATGAAAGTCATTTTCATATATCAAGATGTGGCTGAAATCGTAAATGATGGAGTACCTACATTAGAAGAGAATATGAATGATGTTCAGCAAGTTGCACACAAGGAACAAAGAAAGAAAGATAGACAAGCTATGTTCTAGATCCATCAATATGTGGATCCTAACGTGTTTGAGAATATCATTGAAGAAGAAACAACAAAAGAAACGCGGGACAAGTTAAAGAGCTTGTACGACAGGGATGAAAAATTGAAGCGTGTGAAGTTGCAAGTGCTGAGAAAGCAATTTGAGATGACTCAAATGAAAGAAAATAAGTCAGTTTTGGAATTCTTTATGCGTGTAGTATCGCTAAAAAACCAGATGAAGGCGAATGGTGAATCAATCACTGATCTGCATAAGATTGAGAAAGTGTTGAGATATATGACTGTAAACTTTGATTACATTGTCGTGTCCATTGAAGAGTCCAAGAACATAACTAAGATGAAGGTGGAAGGAATTCAAGCTTCATTGGAGGTTCATGAGACGAGACTAGAGCAGGGGATTTCAGAGGGGGAGAAATTGGATGAACAGACAATGCAAGCAAGATGCACCAAGAAATCTAGGAAAGAAAAAGAGAAGTAGATAAAGAATATTGCTAATAATGATAATTCAAGAAAGAACTCGAATAATCACTATGACTCAATCATGAATGTCATGGGCAACAAGTATTTGAGGAAGAAAGTTGACATGAGGGAGGTGAAGTTGTATAACTGTCAAGGATTTGGTTATTATAATAGAGATTGTATAAGAAAGAAAAAATCTAGAGAAAAAGATGACGATGAAATACAATATTCACATGTTGGAGAAAACGACTCTAACGATATGATACTCATACCAAATACGCAGTCGAATAATGAACAAACCAATATGGGGTATATGGATTCGGGATCCAGCAACCCCACGACTGAAAGTAAAAAGTGGTTTACCAAGTTAGATTAATATGTCAAGAAGGTGAACAAGTTTGCATATGGCAGGCATGTTACATAAGAGGGAAGAGGAAACATAGATGTGATGAAAAAGAATGGTCGAAGAGCCAGAATTACTAACGTATTGTATGTACCTTCAATGACAATTAACATGATAAGCATAGGTCAGCTACTTGCCAAAGGGTATAACATGAAGTTTGAATAAAATCTGATGAAGGTGTATAATGGTGAAGGAAAAATGATTCTGAAGGCACCACTGGAAGATAACAAAACCTTCAAGATTGAGATCAACATTCATCAGTATCTTCAACTGGTGTCGAAGACAAGAACTGGCTATGGCATCACAGGTATGGAGACTTAAAATTTAAAGGTCTATGTATGCTAAACTAGAAGACGGTGATGTATGGAATGCCTCAAGTGAAAGAACCAAATCAAGTATGTGAGGAATGTTGCAAAGAAAATCAGGCTAGGAAGGCATTCAAACATGACTTTTCCATGAAGTCAAAAGAAAAACTGGAGCTTGTTCACTCTGATGTGCGTGGACCTTTTGAAGTAAGGTCGAATGGAGGTAATTGTTATTTCCTAACTTTTGTAGATAAATTCACAAGATAAATGTGGATTTACCTTATCGAAAGGAAAAGTGATGTATTCATATAGTTCAAGAAGTTTAAATTGCATGTCGAGAAGAAAAATGGATGCAAGTTAAAAAAACTGAGAACGGATGGTGGTGGTGAATACACCTCTAGAGAAATTTCAAGATTTTGTATTGATGAAGGTATAGAGCACGAGATCATTGTACCATATACACCTCAGCATACTGGTATATCTAAGAGGGGAAATTGAAGTATAATGAACATGACAAGGTTCATGTTGAAAGCTAAAGAAGTGCCAAAGATACTTTGGGGTGAAGCAACTTCGGTACCAATATACATTCTAAATAGATATCCAATGAGGAAGATAGTCGAAAAGATACCTTATGAGTCCTGGACAGGACAGAAGCCAAATGTTAGTCATTTTATATTTTTTGGATCAATGTACTTTAGGCATGTACTTGAACAATTTAGGAAGAAACTAAATATCGAAGTCAGACTATGGTATTCATAGGTTATCATTCGACTAGGGCATATAAACTGTATTCACCAAATAATGATAAACTTATGATCAGTCGAGATGTTCTAGTGGATGAAAATCAAAGGGTGGTATTGAACTCAAGGTTCAGTTTGACAAGAGTAAGAAAAAGTCACAATTGTGCTTGATGAGGACCAATAGACTAAAGTCATAACTAATCAAAACAAAGAACCACCTGAGCAGAATGTTAGGAGATCAACTAGAGAAAAAACTGAGTTGACAAGGCTAGTTGGATATGAGAGATTTCCAGATCAAGCAGCTGATGCAGATGGTAACTTAATATAAGAGGTAATGATGATGGATGAATCAGAACCAATCAATCTAGATTAAGCCATGAATGATTCGAATTGGTTAACATCCATGCAAGAAGAACTCAAGGGAATCTAGAAGAACAAGAGTTGGGTACTTGTCAAGAAAGCAACCAAGAAGCCAACTGATGTGAAGTGGGTATACAAGTTGAATTTAAGGCCGAATGGTGAAATTTCTAATCACAAGGCAAGACTGGTGGCAAGAGGTTTTCTGCAAAGACCTGGTATTGATTTTGACTAAGTTTATGCACCCGTGGCAAGGCTGAAAACCATCAGAATTATTGTATCAACTACATCATACAAAGGATGAAAGATACATTAACTGCAACATTTCTGAATGTACCTTTGGAAGAAAAAGT
This sequence comes from Lathyrus tuberosus, assembly GCA_022829125.1. NCBI lineage: Eukaryota > Viridiplantae > Streptophyta > Magnoliopsida > Fabales > Fabaceae > Lathyrus > Lathyrus tuberosus. The sequence goes on along the minus strand of JALAZF010000013.1, from coordinate 17,129,801 downwards.
CTATGTTAGTCAACCACCAGGATTCAAAATCAAAAGGCATGAGTCAAAGGTATACAAATTGAGGAAAGCTCTCTATGTTTTAAAGCAAGCCCCAATGACTTGGAATAAGAGAATAGACAGCTTGCTGATCGAAGCAGGTTTCTCAAAATGTGTCTCAGAACATGGAGTGTGTGTCAACAATGCAAGAAAGCTTAGTCGAGTCATCATATACTTGTATGGGGATGATTTGCTTATTACAAGTGCAATGAAGCAGAAATAAAATAAGTTAAGTTGAAATTGATGCAGGAGTTTGAAATATTCGACCTAGGGAACTTGGCATAATTCTTAAGGATAGAGTATAAAGACATAAGTAAATGAGTGTTTCTGCATCAGACGAAGTATACCAAAGACATCTTGAAGAGATTTAAGATGAGTAACTGTAAGGCAGTTGTTACACCATTGGAGACTGAAGCAAAATTGAGAAAGGAAACAAATGATGAGTTTGTAAGTCCAATACTGTACAAGCAAATAATTAGATCCTTGAGATATCTTTGGAATACCAGGCCCGACAATTGTCAAAGTGTTGGATTGTTAAGCAGATTCACGGAGAAACCCCAAGAGTGTCATCTCATTACAGTCAAGAGAGTGTTGAGATACATCAAAGGTACGATTAATCATGGTGTACTGATGTCGAGGTAGAAGAATACCAGCACAAATACAGAGGTATATGGTTATATTGATTCATATTTCAATGGAAATCAAGACGAGAAGATGAGTATTACAGGTTACATGTTCATGATTGGAGGTGCCCCAATCTCATAAAGTTCATGAAAGCAAAACATTGTGGCGTTGTCATCTTGGAAAGTTGAGTACGTGGCTGCATCATATGCACCATGTTAAGCAGCATGGGTAAAGATGTTGCTCGAAGAGGTCAGGATAATGAAACATGAGAAAATGAAGTTGTTTTTCGATAACAAGTTAGCCATCGATTTGGCGAATCATCATATGTGTCATTGTCGAAGTAAACACATAGAGAAGAGGTATCATTTTATGAGGGATCAAAATAACAATGGAAAGCTTGAACTTGAGCATTTCAAGACAGAATGGCAACTGATTGACATACTCACCAAACCCTTGAAGAAACTCAGGTTCGATGAGTTGGAGAGAAACATTGGGACGAGAAGTCTAAAAAACATGAATTAGGTGGAGTATTAGAAGTTATAATTTGATGTTTTGAAGAAAATCTAGTATTCGACTGTGTCGAAGTAACTAATCAAAGTAGTAGGAGACAATTGTGTTCGACAGAGTCGAATACAACATTTTGCTTGGGTTGTAAGTTTTGGGCTTAAGTCCTGATCGCCTATAAATAAGCATGAATTTGTATAGTTTTACACTTGACAGTTTTAACAACTTAACAAGTTTTCAAATGCAGTTTTTACTCAATAATATTCTTCTCTTTTCTCTTCTTCTTCTTATTCTTTTTAAAGGTTTAATTGTTCTCTCAGTTCCAACAAACAGTAGAAGACACCTCTATTTATACAAAACAAAAACAATACACACTGGCGTTAGATGAATTAGCACCACTATTAAAATCATATACACTAGTGCTAATTCGACTGACAACGCCATATATAGGCGTCAATCCAATTGACGCCACCATTAAAAATATAGGCGTAGGTCTGACGCCACCATTGAGTTTCAAATTTTTTTTATTTAAAAGTGAAATAGTTTTGAAATATTTTTTAAATGTGGGTTATTTTAAAAATATTTTTTAAAAACAGAATTATTTAAATAAAAAATTCTCAAAATGATGGTTTGAAGATTTACTATCCCATAACCTTTTATTTTATCGCCATAACTTATCTTAGACAGTCCTAATCCTATATTTAAATGTGACATACTGACATGGACTATGAATGAGGTTTGGTTAAAAAAGAGGAAACAGATGACGTAGGTAGGAGTAGGATAGGATAAGACAATGAGTGAGCAAATGGTGATAGTGTGAACACGTTTTGGATTCGCATTTTTTTAATTTTAGAATTCATTTTGCATGTGTCACTGTCAGATTGTCAGGTGCGGGACGGACGCAGTATTGGAATTAATCCCAACTTGTCTTTTCATTCTTGCTTAATTTCGCAATGAATGAATCGTATCTTTGAACATAAATATAAATAGTATTAAAATGAGTTTAATCCTAAATCTTATTCTGATTTTGAAAAATGTGGTGATATTCAATGAATTATTCTAAAGAGAGATAAACTAGTAATAAAATTAAATTATAAACAAAATGATACTGCTTTCTTCCGTCTCTCAATTAAGGATTCCCATCGATACTAATTGGATAACTCCACCTATTTTTTACTATTTTTTTAGCATATATTTTGTGCTAGATTAATTATTTAATTAATCAAATATAGATTGACATAATTAATTATTGATGAAATTAATCTAATTTTTTTTTAAAATTTTTATTCAATCTTGATTTTAAGATTGTTAACAAACATGCAATGACAATGAAAAGGGTTGAGAAAGAACAGAAAGAAAAACGTTGGAGGAGAAGATGAACAATTTTCTGCAGAGAACTCTCTGCCCACAAACTGTGGAAAATCTGTTATTTCACTTGCAACTGCAAATTGTGAATACAAGTTCTCAATTCTGAATTTGTTATACTTCTTCTTACAAAAAATAAGAGTTTCTCCATATTTATAGATTTAGGTTAGCTTGCACCCCAAGCTAATGTCCAAAACTATAAAAGCCCAAAATAGTTAACATTACTAAAATAGACCTAAGTCGAAATCCTGTGTGAAGGAACCTCCTTCAACACTTCGACACACTATTACAACTTGACACACACATTATCACAATTCGTCTGCTCCTTGTTTCTGTCGAGCTAAACTGCTACGACACAAGGAATTACAACTCAACACACCACCTAATTCATTGTGTCTAAGCTGTCTAGATTCATCATGGCTCTTAGTCTTCTGAAAACTTCGACCTGCACTCCCTTCATCATGATATCTGCAATCTGATTCTCAGTTCTACAGTGTTCCAAGTTCATCTTCCCTTCTGCTACCTGCTCTCGAAGATAATGGAGCCTCATTTTGATGTGCTTGCTTCGACCGTGAGCTATTAGATTCTTCGCCAAGTTGATAGCTGACATGCTGTCGATCTTCATGGTAATTGCTCCATGACTCTTCCATATAATCTCTTCGACCAAGTTCACCATCCAGGTTGCTTGACATGCACAAAGAGAAGTAGCTATATATTCTGCTTCGCATGATGACAATGCCACTACTGGCTCCTTTCTCGAACTCCAAGCAACTGGTGCACCACCTAACATAAACACATATCCAGTTGTAGATTTTCTATCCTCAACATCACTACACCAGCTAGAGTCGGTGTATCCACTAACTTGCATTCTTTCCCTTTATCAGCTGCAGGAAACAAAATTCCGAGGTCGAGAGTTCCTTTAGGATACCTCGGTATCCTCTTCGTTGCTGCTAGGTGTGATACCTTTGGCTTCTGCATGAATCTACTTACCATACCCGCACTGTATGCCTTGTGTGACAAAGGTATCTAAGTGACCCAATAAGTCTTCTATATTGGGTTGGGTCGACATCATCTTCATCTGAATCCTTTGACAGTTGCAGTCTGGTCTCACCTGGAGTCGAAGTTGGGTTGCAATCTTGCATCTCAAATCTCTTGAGTATTTCGCCTGCATATCTTCTTTGGTGCATCATCAAACCTCTACTAGTCTTGTAGAATTCGATGCCAAAGAAATATGAGAGATTTCCCAAGTCTGACATTTCAAACTCCTCACTTAGGTCATGTTTGAAATCTTCGATCTCCTTCTTGCAACTCCCTGTTATCAACAAGTCATCGACATAGAGACATAGTATAAGCAATTCATTATTGCTTCTCCTTACATACACTCCATGCTCATTCGTACACTTCACAAATTCCTTCCCCCTTAAGAAGCTGTCGATTTTCTTATTCCAAGCTCTTGGAGCTTGTTTAAGACCATACAGGGCTTTATGCAGCCTGTACACCTTTCCTTCTTCGCCTCGTTTCACATACCCAGCTGGTTGTGCGACATAAACTTCTCCATCTAAGGGGCCATTAAGGAATGCACATTTCACGTCCATCTGACATGTCTGCCAATTGTTCATATTTGCTATACCAACAACTAACTTGATTGTTTCGATCCTAGCAACAGGTGCGAACACTTCATCGAAGTCGATTCCTTCTTTCTGTAGAAATCCTTTCGCCACAAGTCTTGCCTTGTGTTGAGTTACTTCTCCTCTAGGATTCACCTTCACCTTGTAAACCCACTTCACATCAATTGCCTTCTTGTCTTGAGGCAATTCAACAAGTGACCAGGTGTTGTTGACTTCGATGAACTCTAACTCCTCATTCATTGCTTTCACCCACTTCGAATCTTTCAATGCCTCAGCTGCGTTGACTGGTTCGACATCTGCGTAGAAAGAATAATGTACCAGCTCACCCTCTTCATCGACCACATCATCTAATGTAATTACACATTCTTGCAACCTTGCAGACATGTGTCTTGTTCGTCGAGGTCTGCTTGGGCCTGCTTCATCTATGACTGGTTCCTGTCGAACTTCTCATTCGACTTCAGTGACTGGTTTTTCACAAGAGATTCTCACTGAATCCTTCTTGGCATTCTCAGTCCCGTCCCATTCTTTAAGCTCATCTATGATCACGTCCCTGCTGATCACTACCTGCTTATTCACTGGGGCGAACAACTGGTAACCTCTAGTCAAATGACATCCTATCAAGATCATCTGATTCGACTTGTCATCAAGCTTTCTTCTCAATTGATTTGGCACATGTCTATGTGCTATAGATCTAAACACCTTCAAGTGATTGAGGCTAAGCTTGACGCCAGACCAACATTCTTCTGGTGTGATTCCTTCAAGCTTCTTCGTCGGACATCTGTTCAAAATATATGTTGTTTTCGAAACTACGTCTCCCCATAATTCTTTGGGTAAATGCTTTCCATTTAGCATACTTCTCACCATGTTCACGATGGTTCTGTTTTTTTGTTCTGCAACTCCATTTTGCTGTGGAGTGTAGGGTGGCACCACCTCATGCACAATCCCTTCTTTTTCACATAATGCATCGAACTCTTTCGAAACATACTCTCCACCATCATCTGTCCTCAGAATTTTCAACTTTCGACCACTCTGTCTTTCGACCATAGATTTGAATCTGGAAAATACCTCGATCACATCACTTTTCTTCTTGATGAGGTAAGTCGACAACTTTCGATTGTAATCATCTATGAACGTGACAAAGTATCTGTTGCCACCAATTGAATCCACCTGGATTGGGTGACATACATCAGAGTATATGACTTCCAGAATTACCTTCGACTTCCTTCCTGTATCCTTGCTGAAGCTATTCTTGTGTTGTTTCGACTGAACACACTCTTCACAGACTTCACTTGGAATGTCGATTTCTGGTAATCCTAAAACCATATTTCTTCTCTTTAGCTCTCTGATGTCATTGAAGTTGAGATGACCTAGTCGAAAATGCCATAACCACTCATCTCTACTGGCTGCAGTTGCTAGGCACTTGTGCTCCATCACCTTGAGTTCAATCTTGAAGGTCCTATTCTGATACATTGGAGCCTTCAAGATCAACCTACCACCTGCGTCGAGGACTTTCATCATCTTGTCTTCGACAACTACCTTGTAGTTCTTTTCGACCAGCTACCCTATACTGAGCAAATTACTCCTCATGCCTGGTATGTACAACACATTGGAAATTGTTGACCTCTTGCCATCTTTCCTCATAATCAGAACATCACCAACACCTTCAGCTGCTAGAGTGTTGTCATTTGTAAATTTCACCGTGTTCTTCGATGAGGGCTTCATGTTGACATACCAATCTTTCCTTCCAGTCATGTGTGATGAGCATCCTGAGTCCAAGTACCACTGATCTTGGAATCTTTCTTCATCTCTTGTTGTGACCATCAGCAACGTCTCTTCTTCTTCATGTTTTGCCAGCTTTGCATCAGTTTCTTGATTTTTCTTCTTTTCTGGACAGTCACTAAAATAGCGGCCATACTTCTGACAATTGAAACACTGAATGTGACTTTTGTCAGATTTTCGACCACCACCTCTTCCTTTACCTGCAACACCACCCCTTTGGTTGTCTTGAGTCCAGGGTTTTCTCTGATTCGATCAGTTTCCTCCTCTACCTTTGTTGCCATTCCAACTTCCTTTGCCTTTCCTTTCCTTTTTTGACTGCGCCTGTAAAGCCATATCACTCTTCGACTTTCCTGCAGTTCTTTCAGCCATCCTTTGTTCATGAGACTCAAGCGTCCCTTGAAGCTTCTTCCTTCGTCAATACTGATAAATCTTTTGACTCTTCTATGGCTACTACCACGTGGTCGAATTTTGGAGCCAATGACCTCAAGATCTTTGCAACAACTGATCTTGATGTCAACACCTCTCCACATACCTTGATTTGATTCACCAGCTTTGTAACTCTGGTGAAGAAATCTGTTATACTTTTATTGTCTTCCATCTGAAGCAGCTCATAGGTTCTCTTGTAAGTTTGTAACCTCACCTCTTTCACCTTCTCTGCGCCTCCAAACGAATTTTCAAGAATCTCCCACGCTTCCTTCGCTGACTCTACATCACTAACCTTTTCAAAGTTATCTGGATCAACACACTGATGGATTATGAAGAGAGCTTTATAATCTTTCTTCTTCAACTCTTTGTGTGCAGCTTTTTCTTGATCTTTCGCGTTCTCTGCAAGTGGTGTTACTCCTTTCTTCACAAGATCCCAAAGATATTGATAACAGAAAACCACCTTGATCTGTTTGCACCAATTCTCATAATTGTCTTTCTTGAGAATCGGAAGGCTCGCCGGAAAGTGCCCGTTCGGATAGTTCATCGCCATCACGATTTTCCTTCCTTGAATCGCAACCAGAGCTCTATATACCAGATGTTGGAATTAACCCAAAACCTTTTTGGAATTCCTATTCAATCTTGATCTCAAGATTGTTAACAAATACACAATGGCAATGAAAAGGGTTGAGAAAGAACAAAAAGAAAAACGTTGGAGGAGAAGAGGAACAATTTTCTGCAGAGAACTCTCTGCCCACAAACTGTGGAAAATCTGTTATTTCACTTGTAACTGTAAACTGTGAATACAAGTTCTCAATTCTGAGCCTGTTCTACTTCTTCTTACAAAAATAAGGGTTTCTCCCTATTTATAGATTTAGGTTAGCTTGCACCCCAAGCCAAAGCCCAAAACTATAAAAGCCCAAAATAGTTAACATTACTAAAATAGGCCTAAGTCGAAATCCTGTGTGAAGGAACCTCCTTCGACACTTTGACACACTATTACAACTTGACACACACATTATCACAATTCGTCTGCTCCTTGTTTCTGTCGAGCTAAACTGCTTCGACACAAGGAATTACAACTCAACAATTATTAATTAATTATATTATGGTTTATTGTTATTAAACACTAAATAGATGAATTGGTTGATTGAGTTTTATGTCTGAATGGACCGTGATGGGTTGGACCATTTAGTTAAGCCCAATGAGAGGTCCCTACCCTCAGCCGTTTAACTATTTAAGTGTCTCCCCGTTAGACAATTAACATATTCTGAAAATCTTAAATGGCAATGAGGGTAGTAATTCTCCCGTACTCATTATTTTGATGAACGTCTTTCAAATCCTACAAGGTACACCGTTTTAATCGTTGTTGATTATTCAATAATATTATAACATGCTATAATTTGTATCTATCGAATAACAATTTAATAATTTAAATCTATCAATTGGTATCAGAGCTCTGTAGATACGTTTTATAGCTATTGTTTAAATTATATGATTTGAATTGATGTATGGTTTCTATATGTTTTGAGTTAGACAAGTTAAATAATTAAACCTGATACACTAATTTTATATGATTAATATTGAAGGTAAATGGTGGATTTTCTTAAAATTGGAGAAATTTTAGATCTAATATTTAAATAATTTGGTCTAATGATTTTAGACATTTATTAAGGTGTAAATTTCATATTAGAATCAAGGGTATATTATACTTTAGGTCTATATTAGTAAAATGTTATTATGTCTCACCTATTTTTAGGATTGGATTGCTAAACAGTTGCATTTTATAGTGTGTAAAATGAAAATTAATGGGAAGAGTTTGAGAGTGTGATTCAAAATTTAAGCCAAATAATTAGCATTAAATACTTTGTTTGTTTTGAGAGAATATTCCTTGACATTTTAATATATATTAATATTTTAATATGTTGTGTTATCAAATAATTGATTTTAATATTTTAATAATCAATTATTTTTTATATTTTAGAATAAATTTAAATTTTATTCATATTAAAAAAAAGTCAAATATTGATACGGTAAAATAGCTATGGTTGCTATTGTTAAGCTTTTTTTTTTTGCAACTGAATCTAAATTATTCTTCTTTCGTTGATTGTTGATTACTAATGATTTATTATTCATGATTATTAATAAATTATTGACTTCATAATTATTAACAAAATTTCTAAAATTTTCAGAATTTTATTTAATATCGAGATTAATTTGTATTTAAATATGCATTTAAGTTTTGATTTGAAATTTTGAATATTTTTCAAAATTTATTATGACACTCTTTATTACGTACATGTAAAAACAAATTATCTCTAATTTAAGTTATCATTGTTATAGTATTAGAAATTGGCAAGTACTGTAATTTTGAAACATGATAAAATTAAAATTATTCTTCCATCACTCTCTATTTATTAGAGTTCTTGATTTTGGACTTGAAATGATGTTAATAAATTATATATTGCCTCAATATTTATATGTTAATAATTATTTTGATCAATTTATAAGAAAAATTAAAATAATATTATTCTTTATTGTATTGTATTTATCCGATTCATTTAAATCATATTATCAATATAACATTTTTTATTAGTTATTATTAGAGTTTGTTTTATTATATGATTTATGAATCATTTGAGATGATATTGTAAATTCTAAAGTCATTAATAGTTACCGACTCCATTTATAAGGATGAATGCCGCATTCTCTTCGAGGTTAGTCGTAAGTTTTTGTGATTAATTATATAATTGCATATAAGGAGAAATTATTTATAATATTATCTACTCCTTTTGAATATATATATATATATATATATATATATATATATATATATATATATATATATATATATATATATATATAATATGCATTTATATAAAATTATTAGTTTTTTAGAATATTCTTAATTAAAAATTTCTTATATAAAGTCATAAATTGATTTCTAGTTATATATTCAAATAAATAAATAAAATTCTAGTTTTATGAATATATTAGAAATCTTATTATTTTATGACTTTTATTAAATAAAATTAAGTAATTATTATTAATTTGTATAATTGTAATCCCACCTATCGTGATACAATTATATATATATATTTTTATTTTTGATAAAATATAAACATTTTTAATTCGTATAGTTGTAACTCACCTATCGTGGGTATAATTATACAAATTTTGTTTAATAAAATAATTAAATTTATTTTAATTATAATAAATATTATATTAATAATAATTATACCATATCGGTATGTTATTATTGGTATAATTTATTTTGTTCAATGTACTTAAGATTTATGATTATGTAAATTATTGTTCGAGTATCTTATAGGTATCAAAATTTTCGGTGACCTAATATTCGTACATTGTTTTATTTCTTATTTAAAATTGTTGAAAGTATTATTTGAGAAATAAGAAATTATTTTAAAGACATGTAATACTTTATTAAATCCAATAATTTTTATTCAATTTTTTTAAAAAATGGATTTCAATTCTCTTTATATTATGTAAGTGATGTACATACCCTATCAGTGTGACGTTACTTGACATGATTATTGTGTGATAGAGAAAATAGTTGAATATTTGTTTAAATTTTTTTCAAAACTCTTAATCTTAGTTCAACTAATATTCTCTATCAAGTGGGAGAATTTAACATGTCAATGGTATAAAATTGAGAAACAAATATTATTTATTTATTATTTTATAGAGACTTATGTTGAGAATATTATATTCTTATGTTAGTTATAAAGTTTATGACTATTTGTGTTATATTCTCAATAATAGTTAAATTTAAAGTCTCATATTTTTCCGTTGCGTATAACATAATATGTTTCTCAAATGCGTGTAGTTATATTTGTAGCATTTGAGTTTTAAGTGAGTTATTAAGATGTTATGTATAATCATATATTATGGATTTGATCTCACTCAATTGATGGTAAATCTTTTATATGACCATCATATTCTTTCATGTGAAATTATATAAATAATGATATATTCTATTTACGTGCAACATATATGATTGAGTTTGTAAAACTCTAATGATGATATATTATAGAACCACTTCTTTGTATAGTTTTGCACTAAAAATAAAATTAGTATCCCATTGTATAATCATAGTATTTTAATATTAGTGGGCTCTGATAAATTCTTATCTTATTGGATCAGTGGGAGTGCATGTGTACACAATCATATAATCTGAAAATTTTAGATTATTATTCTCATAATATCATATATTCTTGCGCGCACTGTAAATATGACATATTCTAAAAGGACTTCAAAATATGAAAAAATTATAAGAAGTCTTATTTTGTTATACTGAGATATATATTATTCTCTTAATCTCAGGAAAAATCATAATTTGATGTTTATGTCGATATTGAAAAGACACAATAATTCTTTAGCATACAATAATATTGTGTTATTCTATCTTCAATAGTCCATATTTGCCAAATCATAATATGAAAGTGCAAGTAAATATCAATACTCCTATCGAGTATGATATTGTGTTATAAATGTACTTATGATTAAATGTAATTACTCTCGTAATAGGGTATCCCTATATACAATTACTATTCTTAGACCTATGTGGATATTCTATGCCCTATAATTTAAAACTCATTAGTATAATCACTAACTATAGACTTATAAACATGAGTAAGTCTTATGATACTTTGGGTTAGTGGGAGTTTATCAATAGCATTTTCATATGCTTGGGCCATTCTTTATAACATATTACTCTGAAGTTAAATATGTTATTCTAAAGTCATCATTCATTATATAAAGTTGTGAGTTTTAACATGTGATGGATTGAACCATTCAGTTAAGCCCCATGAGAGGTCTCTGCCCTCAGCCGTTTAACTATTTAAGTGTCTCCCCATTAGACAATTAACATACTCTGAAAATCTTAAACGGCAATGATGGTAGTAATTCTCTCATACTCACTATTCTGATGAACGTCTCTCAAATCCTACAAGGTACACCATTTTTATCGTTGTTGATTATTCAATAATATTATAATATGCTATAATTTGTATCTATCGAATAACAATTTAATAATTTAAAATCTATCATTTTGTTGATGAACATTTCTTTAAATATATTTTGAAGTTAAATTATATTTTTTTAGAATCTATTTTATTGAATATTTCTTTAAATATATTTTGAAGTTAAATTTTTACATAATTGTTATTATTATATTATGGGATAAAAAGGCATTGAAGTATTTAAATCGATCAAAATCACTTATTAAAAAAAGATTAAAAATCATATAAAATTAAATAGGCTTAAATAATGATTTAGTCACTGTAAGTTGGCGAGATTTTGGTTTTAGTCCCTGAATCTTTTTTTGGTCCAAGTCCCTATATGTTCTATTCCTTTTGGCGTTAGTCCCTGCTGTTACTCTTCTGTTTAAAAAAAGGTGACTTGACAGACGGTGGTGATGTGTAATATTTTTTTTCATTTCTTTTATATATTCGTTTAACACAGGTGGCTATTAAACTTCCCCCCATAACATGTCATCTAATTCTCATTTCCATATTTTATTTTAAGTCCCTGTAAATTAGGGCTTGACTTTTCCATTTCCAAGTTTGTCTCTTCCATTCATTGATAGCTCAGGTAAGCTCAACGATGGTTGTACGTCTGCGTTTGAACTTCCAAGAAAGAATCTTCCAGGTATGTCGTTTACTGTAAACTTACATTATGTGGGAAAGTTTGTTAGGGATGGTCTTGTGTACTACCTAGGTGGGGATAAAGTTGAAGTAGACATTGACCCTGATAAGTGGAGCTTTTTTGAAGCAACCGGTATTGTTAATGATGTTTGCAAACTTGAAATCAATGATTTTTAGCTATGGTGGTATAACATTGTATCGGGTAAGCATGCAAGGGTAGTTAGTGATGTTGATGCTGGTAAGATTTATGAACACTATGTTGAAACTGGCGTTAGTGTAGACCTTTTTGTTGAGCACAGAATTACGGAAGATGTTGTTAATGATGTGGAAACTAACAATGTTATTGAGGATGATGCTGATAATGTTGAAGCTGACACAGTTGGTGAGGCAAATGTAAGTAATGTTGAAGGTGATGCAGTTGGTGAGGAAAATGTAAATAATGCTAAAGTTGAGACTGGTATGGATCACGGCGTTTCTGATAATGTAGATGCTGACACAGTTCGTGAGGAAAATGTAACTAATGTTCAAGCTGAGACAGGTATTGATGATGATCATGAAAGTGATAGTTCTGATAGTGATGATAATGATTACACTGGTTTATCATTTGAGGATAGTGAGGATGAAAGGGCCCTTGGTTTGGATGATGGGTTTGATGTGGTAGAAAAAACTCCTGCAAGGGTTAAGCAGATAGCAAGGAAACATAGGAAAACTCCAATAAAGATAAGAGTTGTTGATGCAGCTGGGGGTTCATCTAGTGGAAATAGAGTTGGTAATTAAGGGATTGAAACTAATTACTTAAGTGATGATCTTGGGAGTAGTGATTCAGATGCATCAGATGAAGAGAAAGGGCCATCATATCCAAGGTTCAAGATGGAGGAATTAGAAAAGGACTACAAGTTCAAAGTTGGGTTGGAGTTTGTTACTTTGCATGAATTCATGGAAGTAATAGCTGAATGGTCAGTCTTAAATGGTAGAGAGATAAAGTATGTGAATAATGACAAGGCTAGAGTGAGAGTGGTGTGCAAGGGCAAATGTGGTTTTTTGGCTCTGGTTAGTAAAGTGGGGAATAAACACACATATAGAATGAAGAAATGGATTGGTACTCACACGTGTGGAAGGGTTTTGAATAATACAATTGCTAACTCAAAGTGGATTGCTAAAACTGTGGCGGATAGGATGACTTCTTCTGATGGTCCCAAGCTTCGTGATATTGTGTCTAAGATTAGGACAACATATTCTGTAGGTATTACTATGAACAGGGCATGGAAGGCTAAACAAATAGCTTCGGCTTTGGTTGAAGGTGATGCCACAAAGCAGTATACAATTTTATAGAGGTATTCAGCTGAATTGAGGAGGGTCAATGCAGGTAATACTTGCAAAATTAATGTCACCAGAATTGCACCCACTATTCAACCAAGATTTGGTTGTTTTTTACTTCTGATTTGATGGAATCAAGAAGGGATTCACCACTGCTTATAGACCATTCATCGGTGTTGATGGCTGTCATCTAAAGACAAAATCTGGAGGAACTTTGCTTGTTGTTGTTGGAAAGGATCCTAATGATCAATACTATCCATTGGCATTTGGTGTATGTGAGACTGAGAATAAGGAGTCATGGAGGTGGTTCTTGACCTTGCTTTTGAAGGACATTGGGCAAGATAAAAGATGGGTATTCATTTCAGACCAACAAAAGGTACTTGTCACATCTATGTTTTTTGCTTTACATCCTTATGCAATGTTTGTCTTTTTAAATTCATCCCTGTATTATTAGATTCATTTTTTATTTGGTCCCTGATTTTATTGTTTATTTTATTTTCAAGGGGTTGATACCAGTATTTGAGGAGATGTTTGAGAGGGTAGAGCATAGGTTATGTCTTAGGCATTTATATGCCAATTTCAAAAAGAAGTTTGGTGGTGGGAGCAAAATCAGAGACTTGATGATGTCTGCAGCAAAGTCAACATATATACAAGCATGAGAGGCAAAGATGAAAGAGCTGAAGGCATTTAATCCTAAGGCTTGGGAATGGTTGGCCAAGATCCCAACAAAGTCATGGTGTAAGCATGCTTTTTCATTCTATCCCAAATGTGATGTCTTAATGAATAATGTATTCGAGGCTTTCAATAGCACAATACTTGTGGCTAGGGATAAACCAATATTGACAATGTGTGAATGGATAAGGAACTATCTGATGAATAAAAATTCTACATTAAGAGAGAAAGCTAATAGGTGGGAACATAGGATTATGCCAAGACCTAGAATTAGGCTAGATAACGAAGTTCAGCATGCTGGCAACTGGATACCTAGTTGGTCTGGTGATAGTATTTGGCAGGTTGAACATATTCATAGCAAACATATGTTCATTGTTGACACATCTAAGAAAACTTGCACTTGTAACTTTTGGGAGTTGGTAGGCATACCATGTAGACATGCAGTTGCTGCCCTAGGATATTGGAATCTTAAACCAGAAGACTATGTAGATGATTGCTATTCTAAGGAGACCTATGTGGCATGATATGACTACAACATTAGCCCAATTAATGGCCAAGACATGTGGCCTGAAGTTGACACTGAGGAAATGTTGCCTCCATCTTACAAGAGAGGGCCTGGTAGCCAAAGAAGTTAAGGAGAAGAGAACCTGATGAGGATCCCAACAAAGTGAGGACACAAACTACTTATTGTTGTACCAAATGTGGAGTGCATGGACATAATTCCAGGAGTTGTTTGGTACAGGTGCCATGCCCTGAAGCTCAGAAAAGAAAGGTATCATTTAAAATCAGTTATGTTTACATATTTTGTTATTTTGTCATTGATATTGATTGAGACTTTGTTTCTGCAGAAAAAACCTAAGAAATCTGCTACACAAGCATCACAGCCTGGGAATGAGCAATCAACTGAACACCAACAGAAACCAAGTAATACTGAGAATGAGCAACCAACTGAACAACAACAAAATCCAAGTAATGCTCAGAATGAGTCTCCAACTGAACAACAGCTGGGAACACAATGTGATGTGGATCCAGAATTTGAGATGCTTGCAGCTAATCTATGTGCAGCTTTTGAATCAACACAAACCCAACCTAACATCAATGACATCACAACAGAAATTCCAGATATTCCCCACGTTCATATTAATATACAACCAACTGTTGAGGTTTCTAATAAACAGCTTGCACAGGCTTCACAAGGACTTGGTGACGCCAATTAAATATTATTGAATGTTCTATCACTTAAATTAAATTTTGGAATATTTTTTCATAACCTTGAACATTGTGTCGATTGACAAGGGTGACTTCAAAATTAGTTTGAGATTTACATCAAACATTTTGAACTCTTTATCTCCTAGTCTCGATGTATAGTCTTTATCAAGAAATGAGTTAAATATGTTTTTGGTCCTCATAAATATTGTGATTTTTACTTTTAATCCCTCAAAAAATTTCCTCAAAAAATGGTCCTCTTAATATTTTCCCTCCACAATTTTGGTCCCTCATTTCAACGTCTGTTAATAGAAGTTGACGTGGCACGCCACGTGAAAGTTTTTTGGTGACTGAGCGCACACATGGCAATGCCAACATGGCAAATATGCTGATGTGGCATGCCACATAGCTAATGTAAGCACCATACTTGAACCCATAAAATTTCGTAGCTAATTCATAGCTTAAATCATAGTTATGAGTTATTGATGATTTAGGGGTATTTCTGAGGATCGATGATGGATTACTAAGGCTTGAATTGATTCGGGTAAAAATAAGCCTTCGAGGCTAAACCTTTTTGATGATATGTGGGATCTTGTATGAGAAAGGGATTTATGGGGTTTATGAGAATCTTGAGGGTTTGTGAAGGTTTAGGTAGTTTTGAGTTAGGATAGTGGAATTAATCGACCTAAATGTCGTAGGTTTTATGCCTTTGATTGCCATGATGCCTTGGAAAATGTTTTGGGGAAGTTTTGGGTGAACTGAGGTTGAAATCGTAAGGTGTTTGGGTCCGTTATGCTACTGATGCGTAGCAGCGATTTCATGAAATCACGAGTTCGTAAAGCGAATAATTCCTTCGCAAGGCGAACACTCGCCCCAGGCTCGCAAAGCGAGCAGCGCAGCGAATGCGCGATGATTTCGTTGGTGAATACTAGATGAATTCTGAAGTGTGATTTCTAGCTCGCAAAGCGAATGTCCCAGCGAGTGGATTCGCAAAGCGAATGAGGATGGCGAGCGAGAGACAGAATGGGAACTCTCTGGTTTTTGTGTGGGATTTTGGGGTTCGTGGGATGCTCGCAAAGCGAACAACCCAGTGAACAGGTTCGCACAGCGAACTCTGCAGTGAACGCCTGTTGTTCGCGAAAATTGTTTTATGATGCTGTGTTGTCTTGATGTTTTGAAGTTGTGATTTTTCTGATGATTTACCATGATATTATTGATGATTATGTGATGATGATTTCGTGATGTTTTGATGAAATATTTGATGATATGAATTACCGTGATGTATATTGATGATTATGAGCTATTTATATATGATGTTTGATGGTTAAGTGATGATATGAATTACCATGAGTGTATTAATGATTATGAGCTATTTATACCTGATGTTTGATGATTAAATACTTATGTGAATTACCATGAGCTATATTGATGATTATAAGACGATGATGATGATGTTTTGATGAATAAATGACGATATGACGAATATGAGATTTTGATGAATGATGATGCACGTAATGACTTTATTGATGATGATGATTATGACGTTGTGCATCATGCATTCATAGCATTTCAGTGATGATGTTAGACTTCGGTCTATTGTGGCTTCCATCCCATTGTGTGGATGTGAAGTGGTTTATGACGTGCTCTGGTTCTTGTGTGGAATCGATCTTAATGAAGGGGATCTTTGGAGGGTGATGGCCTAAGTGTCCATCGATTGTGACAATTGGTACCACATGCATGAGTCTTGTTGTGCATTGCATTTATGTGGCATTATTGATGTGAGTTTATGATGTTGTAACTGTTGATCCTGTTGACGACTCTGATGATGTTGTTTATGATTATGACGCCATTTTATACATATCTTGTTTTTATATTATTATATTGAATTGTGATTACTCACCCTGACTGTTTGAATGTTGCTTCCACATGGGTAATGTGCAGGTGATCAGGATTAGTCGTGGAGGCTTTCGAGGAACTTTTGAAGTTTATTTGCATTCTGGTCGATGTAGAGGGTCTTGCAATGATAGTGTAACATCGGGTTGGGTCGTTGAGTCGAACCATGTTGAGTTCTTATTTGGCTGTTATTTTGTTGTTATTTGATGACTATGGTTTTATTTTAAAAACCCTTTTGTGGGATTTTGTGGTTATGGTGGTTCTGCTGCCTTTGAAGGCTTTTGAGTTATTTTGAGGAAAACCTGTTGTTTACGGAGCAATTTTGTTGATTTGAATTTATTGAGAAATGTGCACCCTTTTGAGGTGATTCTGATTTTACTCTGATAGTTTGTTTAATATGCTGCAATAATTGTGGGGTAGAAAAGGGTGTTACATTAGTGGTATTAGAGCAGGTCGGTCCGTCCGGCCAGGTTGTCTAATGTTGTCTAGACCATAGTGTGCGACATGTGTGTGAAAACATTGTCGATGCTTGTTTTGTTTCATTTGCAGGTTGGGAATGAAACAAGTGGGGGAGAAGATGGTGCTTCTCCAAGATGCTTCAAGTGTGGAGCGATGGCTAAGAGTGGTGTTGGACGCTACAATAGTTTGGTAAGATAGTTTATACCGCCTCATGATAGTCGGGTGTTATTGACAAATTGAGGAACTGATCACCCTTAATCTCTTGTTGATAATAGATGGGATCGTGTTGGATGAGATAGACGTGTCTTGCGAGCTTAAGTGGTGTGCGCATTAAATTGTTTGGAGTTAAGCCAAGTGCTTACAGATGGTTTTGATGAGTCGATGCAGGATGGTGCTGGTGTTTAAGTTGAGGGTAACTTGGAGTATTAGTGAAGGTGGAGAAGTGGGTGTTTTGCCTGGTGTTCGTGAAATTTCAGAAGTGTTTCCTGATGACGTAAGTGATTGGCCTCCAGAGCGTAAGGTAGAAGTTGTGTCGGATTTGATACTAGGTATGAGTCCGGTGTCAATGGCTCCTTACCGGATGTCTGCATCTGAGTTGGGAGAATTGAAGAAACAATTGGAAGAGTTGCTTGGGATGAAGTTGTTCGACTTAGTGTTTCTCTGTGAGGTGCTCATGTGCTGTCGGTGAAGAAGAAAGATGGTACTATGAGGTTGTGTGTGGAATATAAACGATTGAATAAAGTGACAATCGAGGATATGTATCCACTTCCGAGGATTGATGATTTGAGGTATCAATTGGTGGATGCTTGTGTTTTAGCAAGATTGATTTGAGGTCTGGTTATCATCAGATTCGTGTTAAGCCTGATGATATTCCGAAGACAGCTTTCCAGATGAGGTATGGTGACTATGAGTACACTGTGATGTCGTTTGGTGTATATAATGCACCTGGTGTTCATGGAGTATATGAATCGGATTTTTCATGAGTATTTGGATAAGTCTGTGGAGGGTTTTATTGACAATGTTCTGAGATGCTCAAAACCTGAAGAAGAGCATGCTGAGCATTTGAGGACTGTGTTGCAAGTGTTGAAAGAGAAGGAGTTGTATGTGAAACTGTCGAAGGGTGAGTTTTGGTTGAAAGAAGTGAGTTTCCTTGGCCATGTGATTTTAAGTGGCAGAATTACTGTTGATCATTCTAAGATTGATGCTGTATTGCAGTGGGAGACTCTGAAGTCCGCTACTGAGCTCCGAAGTTTTCTGGGATTGGTGGGTTATTACCGCAAGTTTATCGAAGGCTTTTCTAAGTTGGCATTACCTTTGACTCATTTGAATCGAAAGGGTCAAGCTTTTGTGTGGGATGTAGCTTGCGAAGAGAGTTTTGTGGAATTGAAGAAGAGGTTAACTACCGCTCCAGTGTTGATTTTGCCTAATCCGAGCGAATCTTTTGTGGTGTATTGTGATGCGTCGAAGATGGGTCTTGGTGGAGTATTTATGAAGAATGGACAAGTTGTTGCCTATGCTTTGAGACAATTGCGAGTTTATGAGAGGAATTATCCTACCCATGACTTGTAGTTGGCCGCTGTGGTGTTTATGTTGAAGATTTGGAGACATTACTTATTTGGCTCTAAGTTTGAAGTGTTCAGCGATCATAAGAGTCTGAAGTACTTATTTGATAAGAAAGAATTGAATATGAGGCAGAGAAGGTGGTTAGAGCTGTTAAGGATTCCGATTTTGATTTGAGCTATCATCCGGGCAAAGCAATTGCAGTTGCTAATGCATTGAGCAGGAAGTCATTGCATATGTCGATGCTTATGGTGAAAGAATCAGAATTAATTGGCCAATTTCGAGACTTGAGTTTGGTGTATGAAGAGACTCCTGACAGTGTGAAGTTGGGAATGTTGAAGTTGACTAGTGGCATTCTGGAAGAGATCAGAGTGGGACAACAAGCGGACTTGAAGTTAGTTGACCAGTTTATTTTGAGCAACCAAGGTAACGGAGGAGAATTCCGGATCGACGAGGATGGTGTGATGAGGTTTCGAGATAGAGTGTGTGTTCCAGATGTTCCAGGAATTAAGAAGAGCATTCTTGAGGAAGGACATTAAAGTAGATTGAGTATTCATCCCGGTGCTATGAAGATGTACCAGGATTTGAAGAAGCTGTTTTGGTGGTCAGGTATGAAGAAGGATATTGCGGAGTTTGTTTATGCGTGCTTGACTTATCAGAAGTCGAAGATTGAGCATCAGAAGCCTTTAGGTATGATGCAACCGTTGAATATTCCAGAAGGGGGATGGTATAGTATTTTCGTGGATTTTGTGTCGGGATTTCCGAAGACTGAGAGAGGGAATGATTTTATTTAGGTGATTATGGATAGATTAACTAAATCGGCTCATTCCTTGCCGATGAAGATTAACCATTCTATGCAGAAGTTAGCCGAGATGTATATTGAGGAAATTATGAAGTTGCATGGGATACCTTTGAGTATTATGTCGGATAGAGATCTGAGATCTACATCGAGGTTCTGGAAGAGCTTGCAAGTGGCTTTGGGTACTAAGTTGAGGATGAGTTCTGCCTATCATCCATAGACGGACGGTCAGACAGAAAGGACTACCCAATCCTTAGAGGATTTGCTGAGAGCTTGTGCGTTGGATCATGGAGGATCTTGGGATAGCCATTTACCATTGATTGAGTTCACATACAATAATAGTTTTCATGCTAGTACTAGAATGACGCCCTATGAAGCTTTGTATGGGAGAAGGTGCAGGACTCCTTTGTGTTGGTATGAGTCGGGCGAGAGTGTTGTACTTGGACCTGAGATTGTGCAAGAGATAACTGAGAAGATTAAGATGATCCAAGAAAGGATGAGAGCGTCGCAGAGTCTCCAGAAGAGCTATCATGATAAGAGGAGGAAGACACTTGAATTCCAAGAGGGAGATCACGTGTTTTTGAGGGTGATGCCAGTGACTGGTGTGGGCCGAGCTTTGAAGTTTAGGAAGCTCACTCCACGTTTTGTTGGTCCATATCAAATCTCGCAAAGGATAGGAGAGGTAGCCTATCGATTTGCTTTACCGCCGTCACTTGCGAATTTGCATAACGTGTTCCATGTGTCTCAGTTGAGAAAGTACATTCTGGATCCATCGCATGTGATTCAGATGGATGATGTACAAGTGAGGGAGAACCTAGCAGTAGAAGCTTTACCTGTGCGGATTGATGGTCGAGAGATGAAGCAACTGCAGGGTAAAGACATAACTTTGGTGAAGGTGTTATGGGGCGGACCAGCTGGCGAAAGTTGGACTTGGGAACGTGAAGATCAGATGAGGGAATCATATCCGACTCTATTTCTTTGAGGTAATTTTCGAGGGCGAAAATTCTTTAAGTGGGGGAGAGTTGTAGCACCCCAAATTTATTAGGATATTTATTTAATTTATTAAATATAATATTTGTGAATTTCGGTGAATTTTGGAGGTTTGTGTTGACGTTGGAATTTTGGTGGAGTTTTGGTTATTTATCTAAATAATAGTATATAATATGAATATATTAGTATTATTATTAATTTAAATAATATTAGAGGGATTAAGGGTAAGATGGACTTTTGAGGAGGATTAGTGAGGGTATTATTGGGAAAGCCCATTTTAGGAGCCCAAGGGTTTAACAAAAAAGAATTGGGAGAAATAGGATTTATTTGGCTAGATCGTGAAAATAAGGAGAAAGGTGCAGAGCTCTGAGGAAAAAGGGAAAGCAGAGGATTCGAGGTTTCCGAAGACTCAATAGAGAAAGCTCTGAATCGACAATCTAAGGTATGTGGAGTATTACCTTTCATTGTTTCAATATAGAGATTCGATGTATTTTAAAGTGGATTTTGAGGTTTTTGGGGGTTTTGAAGGGTTTATGAGTTATTGATGATTTAGGGGTATTTCTGAGGATCGATGATGGATTATTAAGGGTTGAATTGATTCGGGTAAAAATAAGCCTTCGAGGCTAAACCTTTTTGATGATATGTGGGATCTTGTATGAGAAAGGGATTTATGGGGTTTATGAGAATCTTGAGGGTATGTGAAGGTTTAGGTAATTTTGAGTTAGGATAGTGGAATTAATCGACCTAAATGTCGTAAGTTTTATGCCTTTGAATGCCATGATGCCTTGGGAAATGTTTTGGGGGTGTTTTGGGTGAACTGAGCTTGAAATCGTAAGGTGTTTGGGTTCGTTATGCTACTGATGCATAGCAGCGATTTCCTGAAATCACGAGTTCGCAAAGCGAACAATTCCTTCGTAAGGCGAACACTCACCCCCAGGCTCGCAAAGCGAACAACGTAGCGAATGCGCGATGATTTCGTTGGTGAATAGTGAATGAATTCTGAAGTGAGATTTCTAGCTTGCAAAGCAAATGTCCCAGTGAGTGGATTCACAAAGCGAATGAGGGTGGCGAATGAGAGACAGAATGGGAACTCTCTGGTTTTTGTGTGGGATTTTGGGGTTCGCGGGATGCTTGCAAAGCAAACAACCCAACGAACAGGTTCGCACGACGAACTCTGCAGCGAACGCCTGCTGTTCGCGAAAATTGTTTCATGATGCTGTGTTGTCTTGATGTTTTGATGCTGTGATTTTTCTGATGATTTACCATGATATTATTGATGATCATGTGATGATGATTTCGTGATGTTTTGATGAAATATTTGATGATATAAATTACCGTGATGTATATTGATGATTATGAGCTATTTATATATGATGTTTGATGGTTAAGTGATGATATGAATTACCATGATTGTATTGATGATTATGAGTTGTTTATACCTGATGTTTGATGATTAAATACTTATGTGAATTACCATGATCTATATTGATGATTATAAGATGATGATGATGATGTTTTGATGAATAAATGACGATATGACGAATATGAGATTTTGATGAATGATGATGCACGTAATGACTTTATTGATGATGATGATGATGATGATTATGACGTTGTGCATCGTGCATTCATAGCATTTCAGTTATGATGTTAGAATTCGGTCTATTGTGGCTTCCATCCCATTGTGTGGATGTGAAGTGGTTTATGACATGCTCCGGTTCTTGTGTGGAACCGATCCTAATGACGGGGATCTTTGGAGGGTGATGGCCTAAGTGTCCATAGATTGTGACGATTGGTACCACATGCATGAGTCTTGTTGTGCATTGCATTTATGTGGCATTATTGATGTGAGTTTATGATATTGTGACTGTTGATCCTATTGACGACTCTGATGATGTTGTTTATGATTATGACGCCATTTTATACATATCTTGTTTTTATATTGATTATACTGAATTATGATTACTCACCCTGCCTGTTTGAATGTTACCTCCACGTGGGTAACGTGCAGATGATCAGGATTAGCCGTGGATGCTTTCGAGGAACTTTTGAAGTTTATTTGCATTCTGGTCGATGTATAGGGTCTTGCTCTGATAGTGTAACATTGGGTTGGATCGTTGAGTCGAACCATGTTGAGTTTTTATTTGGCTGTTATTTTGTTGTTATTTGATGACTATGGTTTTATTTTAAAAACCCTTTTGTGGGATTTTGTGGTTATGGTGGTTCTGCTGCCTTTGAAGGCTTTTGAGTTATTTTGAGGAAAACCCGTTGTTTGCGGAGCAATTTTGTTGATTTGAATTTATTGAGAAATGTGCATCCTTTTGAGGTGATTCTGATTTTAATCTGATATTTTGTTTAATCTGCTGCGATAATTGTGGGGTAGAAAAGGGTGTTACAACTGCCAAGAGGATCTCTCCTCAAGTAGAGCCTGTAGATAATTTTAAACAAGAACAAAAAAGAAGAAAATTTGATTGAAGCTGGTATTGCTAGTGTTATGCATAGGTTTATAAAGTTTGTGTCCCCCGTCATTTTTTTCTAGTATTATGGAAGTGTTTATAAAACTTGATGAAGGGTAAGGTATTGGATAAGTAGGTTGGGATAGAAGTGGGCCTTTGAGATATGAGTTCGGTCCCTAAATACTTTTCCAAAATTTTAATTAATTAAATATCAATTTAAATTATTAATTTTTTTAAAAAAATATTAAAAATATTTAATTAGTTAAGAACATTATTAAATATTAAAATATCCCAGTCATCCTTGCCACTAATTAAAAATAATTTTTTATCTTAATCATCATTGCCATGTATGGAAAAGCGGAGAGAGGCCATAAAAATCCAAAGGCCATTAAAATTAAGGGATCAGAATCGCTAATTTTGTAATAGGAGAGTTAATTGTTTAAAACGTCCAAACTAGGGGATCAAAAGTGCATTTCATCCTATTTTCTTTTTTAAACATAAATTTTAGATATATTAATATTTTATAGTTCACTATTTATATATTTATTATATGCTCATTTCATTTATTATTAAATATGATAAAATATATCACATTCATATAAGTGGTTTGAGTTATTATTATTTTTGTATAAAAAATATATTGTTTAATGTTATTCTATTATAATATTAAAATTTTAGCAAAATTAATATTATTTTAATAAATTTTTATAATTAAATAGTTTATAAATTAAAATATTAGTTTTAATTTTTTTTTTTTCAAATAATCACATATTTGGGTTAGTCTAGCTTAATACAATTTTTATAAAATTTTATATTTTGTATAATTAGTTCGATTTTCTCTGTGATACTATATCAATTCTATTAAAATGTTAGGATTCTTATTACAATCTCTTAAATTTGTGAAAGTCTCATAATTTTAAGATTATATTTAATATACAAAATTTTGAATGTTTATATTTTTTATCATATGATTATAATTGTTATAATGATTTGCGATATTTGATAAAAATAAATGGTTGCAATATATTCTCATATTTTAAGATTTTAATTTTTAGTTGTTTATTATCTAAAACATTTTGATTTTAATATTGGAGTTAAAAAGAAAATGTTTGCATTGTCAATAAACATTGAATTATTTATAAATAACTTTTTTTATACTAGTAGATTTTAATGTTATTTATCCTTTAAATGGATTTTTTTAATTCTTTCCATTCTATTTATTAGGAACCAATTTTTAAAATTGGAAAAGGGTCTTCAAATTAGACGAGACGGTCTTGTATTTAATGTAACAGCTTGGATAGTAGTATAACTTGTTGGGCCATCTTCTCTTCTTTGATCTCTTTGTTATCTTTCTTCTGGGCTTCATCACAACTCTTGATGAACCTACTTCTGTAGGTTATGTTGGAGCTGCCAACATTGCTTCTTTAGAAGTGAGTCTTGCAGAGGACAAAGACCCAGTGGTAGATGTTTCAAAAACAGCTCATTTCTGAACTTCTTAGACATCTTGTCTTGTACAACTTTGGGAGATTTCTGTTACCACAAAAGTCTTATGACTCTCAGCTGATGCTTCCATGATTCTGATGGATGTTGATGAAAATGAACTAGGTTTGGACTGCTTTTATAATGACTTTTGAGCAACTCAAACGTCTGATTTAATCTTGCTTGATTCTTGAAACAGTAACGACCACTAAAAATTTAAGGCATGCACTATACAATCTTTAATGACCCATGTTACTTGACCATCTTTCAATTTCTTGGAAACTGATCCTGTAATGATGATTTGTGATGCATTTATGACAGTAATTCTCTTTTTTCTTATTTCTTTTTGATGTGACAAAAGGGGGAGAAACTATGGTAATTATTTAATTAGAAACTGAACCCATTGAGTACCTATTCAGTTGTACATATTGGTCATTTATAATTTTGTCATTTATATTTCTGTTTTTATGGTTATCTTGTCCGGGCGGCACATTTTAACTTTCTTGTATGTAGAACTAAGGAAAAACTTACAAACCTTATTCTTAGCCTATCAGACTCAGAAGGAGCTTACAAACCTCGTATTCTGATGTTGCTAAAGGAAGTTAAAATATTATTTTTGATTTTCTTAAATATGGAACTAAGGGGGAGCTTACAAACCTCAACCTTGGAACTATATGACCCAAGGGGAGCTTAAAAATCTCAGACTCTGATGTTACTAAGAAGACGAAAATACTTTTTCTTGAGAGTAGTTCCTAGTATGATGTATATAGAACCCTGCTTTGGACTATTCGACTCAGGGGGAGCTTACAAACCTCATACCCTGATGTTGCAAAGAAAATTACAACTGCCTAACATTGTCCTTTAAATACTTGTTTTTCATCATAAAAAAGAGGGAGATTGTTAGAACAAGATTTGTTCATGACATATTTTCCTTGGGTTTTGATGATAACAAAGTATTGAAAGAACAATGGTTTATTTGATGTGTGTTACATGTGTGCAGGTTCTTATACTTGTAAATATTATGGTCAGAATCTTTTCTACATTATGTACACTTTGAGAGTTGCTGAATTGCTAACTTCTAGTGGCAGAATCTGAAGAACACTTACTAAGTGATGTCTGGCGTAGACTCTGAAGCTGAAGGTCTCAGCATCATAAGAATCAACATAATTGTCTCTACACTTAGTGAATGTAAATTGGACTCTAGTAGCATTCATAGTTAGTGATAAAGCTGACGTTGTTCGTACTACAGAAAATAAGTTGTATTGTCGAATCAGTTTATCAACTAGAGTCTACAGATTGCAAGGGTCTAGAAAAGCTGAGATGCTTTATGGATATCTACTCTCAACGACTCTATCAGTATAGAATCTCTTGAAGACTTAAAGGTTAAACATGTTACACATTGGATCAAGATCTTCTGGTGTATTTATCTTCAACAGCTCTTGTACTATGGAGTAACAGCAAAGACTCATTATCAAGTTACCTCTTCAATGGCTAGTTTCTGAAAAGGCTATAAATATGGTTGAAGGTTCAAACTGAATCTTTAACAAGGATCAACAAGAAGAAGGAGTAACAAGATCAATAATTATCAACTCAATGTATATGCAGATTTTTCTGATGTTGGTTGTAATTGTAAAAGGCTTAAGATTTCTTACACATTGAATATCTTAGAAATATTAAGAGCTTTAGGTCTTTGTTATGGTGGTTTCCCGTATTTCTGATACTTGTATCATGTACACCTTTTTCTCTATTCTGCTGAGCTTGTTCAGCAGTTTTGATAAAAGTCTTGTGTCATTTGGATACAAGCAAGGAAGTCTCGAGCCAAGATACTTGAGCCACGTAATCTCTTGTTATGTGCTTGAGTTGTGAAAGTCTTAATCAAGTGGATTGATTTAGCAGAAGTTTTGTGTCATTGGGATACAAGCAAGAAAGTCTCGAGCCAAGATGCTTGAGCCACGTAAGTCTCTTGCTATGTGCTTGAGGAGTGAAAGTCTTAATCAAGTAGATTGATTGAGCAGGAAAGTCTTGAGCCAGTGTGGCTTGAGCAAAATAGTTTGGTGCATGGAATTAGGAGCAGTAAGTCTTGTCCAGTGGGGTGCAAGCCGAGAAAGGCTCATTTCATGTGACCTGAAGCTGAAGTCTTGGGCATGAGGGGCTTGATTATGAGTGCTCAGTGCATGGAATTTAAAGCAGTAAGTTTTGGCCAGTGGGGGGCAAGCAGAGAGGTTCGTTTCATGTGATATGGAGTAGAAGTCTTGGGCTAGGAGCCTAAGCAGGAAGTCTCGAGTGAGGAGCTTGAGCAGAAGTCTTGGACCTTGGGTCTGAGCAGGTCTAAAAGTCTTATGCAGAATGTATAAGCGATTGTAATCATGTTTTGATTATAGTGAAAATATCTTGTGAAGCAAGGGCACTGGACTACTCTCAGTTAGGGGAGGAACCAATATAAATGTTTGTGTCTTTTGCTATTATTTATTTTCTTCTGTTAACATTTTGCTGCTAAGAATTAACCAGAATCTGAACACCAGTTTAGATTTTGAACTCTGATCAGAAACAAACTAAGAAAACGAAAAACACAATTCATCCTCCCCTTCTTGTGTACTTTTCTCATCTTCAGAGTGTCTACAAGTGCATCGAGTAGGAGGAGGAGATATTAAAAGTTTTACTTTTCTTTCTCTTTTCCCGAACACGTGTCATATATGAGGTGATAAGAGCTTTTGAAATTCAAAAAGAAATGTTGTCCATGAAGTGTACCGCCCCTCCCCCATTCCGACTTTTCCTTTTCTTTTCTTTTCTTTTTTTAATTTCATTTATTTTTTTTCTTCTTATTTTCTTTCTTTTCTATTTTTTCATTATTAAGTAAGAGTTGTTTGGCTTGTTGGGAGTTAGGCCCACGATTGTTCTTTTTACACCCCCTATTAATCCATGCACCGTTTTTGTGTTTTGCTATTATTTGATTACTTTAAATTAGTAATTAATTAGGTGTTTAATTTTTAAATGTTTAAGTTGAATTTATTTGTATGCTTTTATTTGTATCATCTTATGAGTTTTATTTGATTAAGTTAATTTTCGTGTTCTTAGTTGATTTAATTACTTTATCTTTATTTGTGCCTGTTGAGGGAATTTGACAAGTGGTTTTCGTACCATTATTTCTAGTAGTTTTTACTTAGCATTTTACTGTTTTTTGTCCGATTTGTTTTTGTTTATCGTATTTTATGCTTTGGTTGTGTGTTTTTACTGTTTTCAGGGTCTAATGAGTGTTTGCGGTGAAAAAGGATTGAAAACAACAAACTTTGGAAAAACGTCAAAATTCGAAAAATCCTCATACGAAATCCAGTGGACTCCTACGGCCACCTGTAGCTTCTGCTACAGGCTGCAGTAGCAAGGGCATAGGGTTCCCCACTTTTGAGGTTTCTAGCACATGGAGCAGAGATCTGCTACAGCCACTCGTGGCAGCTACTACGTGCCATAGCAGGAGGGCAAGATGCACTTTAGTTATTTCCTTTTTAGACCGATTCTCATGTTTTTCAATCTTTGGCATGATTTGGTTTGAGATATTCTGATGTAATGTCTATTGAACAATGAGATTCTATCCTAGTTTTAGGTTTTTTTCTATAAAATCATAGTAGGTCATGAGTTTAGGGTTCCCAGATTTAATTCTGCAAGAGTTTCTATGTATTTTATTTGTCTCTGTACTCAAGTCTCCATTGGAGCATAGGATTCAAGCTTATCAATTCACGTTTTATTATTTGTTTTCATTATAATTTCTTGTTTAATTTAATTGTTTATTATGAATTCATTTGTGAATATCAAATTGATTGTATTTTCCCTCACCATAAGTGAGTAATCCATTAGGGACTAAGGGTTATGAGGATCATCTCATGATCATTTGTATGATTTGTCACATGTCTATTACAAGAGTATTTTGTATAAATTTATTTTAATATCAGAGTTCATGCATTCTAACCCTTACAAGAACGTAAAGTGTTCTAAGGTACTGATCGTAGTCGGAAAGGATATGTGTCGGTACTGGAGTGCAGTTTTTTAAACAAACAAGTCAAATACAGCAAAAACGCTTGGATAAATTTGAGAAATTTTTATAGTCGAGCAAAAGTAATGAATCTTTGACGAATAATCTAGCCATGTGAAAGCAAACAAATTATTTGTCATAGATAGGGAAACGCGCTGGCGAAAGCAGGTGTTGTCCATATTTATATAGTTTCTTTAAATTATATCGAAACTCTCGAAATAGAAGTGACTCAACTTGTATGAATGTGCCAGAGTGACAACAATAACCCTAGGTCCTGTTTGCCTCCATTGTGATTTAAGTGGTTTTACAATTAAATTGTTTTCATATAAGTGTTTTTTTTATTTAAGTTGTTTTTACCAAACCTCAAATTATTGATTCCTCTAGATATACATCGATAAGAAAATTTTTGGAATTTAAACCATTGATCTCTGTGGTTCAATAACATTTTACTACTTTGCACAGTTGTGAACTTGTGGCGTGTCAATCCTCTTTGAGACTTTTGTCGTTGATCAAATTCTCCGTTATCACACCTGAAATATCAGAATAAATACTTTTCCCCGTCTTTTGGGATGAGGATTCATCAAATGCAACATGATTAGATTCTTCAACCGAAGATGTTCTATGATTGTAAACCCTATATGTTTTACTCGAAGATGAATACCCTAGGAATATCCCTTTACAACACTTAGCATCAAACTTATAAAGACTCTCATTTCCCTTGTTTAAAATGAAACATTTGCAACCGAAAATGTGAAAGTAAGAAATTTTTGGTTTCCTACCTTTAAGTAACTCATAGGGTGTATTCTCTAGGATTGGTTGAATGACCATCATGTTTAATACATGGCATGTAGTATTAATTGCATCCTCCCAAAAGTACTTAGGCAAGCTCATTTTTGAAATTCTGACCTATGCAGACAACAAATGTCCTAACACATGTCAAGATATTGTGCTACATAATCATTTAAACTCAGAGGCGCAACAGCAGACTGATACCTTAAATATCAGAACTGCACACTCACAGATGTCACGACATCTGATCCATCATGTTAGTCAAGAACAATAACAAAACTGTAAATTGCAGAATGTTAAAAAAGATAGTATGTGTTAACCCAGTTCAGTACAATTCACCTACTCTGGGGGATACCAATCCAGGAAGAAGACTTCACTATCTTGTAGTATTACCCTAAAGTTAAACTCCCCCATTTACAACTTTATCCTAATCACTACCCTTAATGAACATATTTATCACAGTTAAACTCCATCATTTACAACTCTGATATGAGAGGGCTACTCACTTCCTTAATCACAACCTGTGATATCTCTGTCTTCTGCCAATTCAGAATCTCTGTCATGCTTTCTTGACCAACAAGTCATCTTGGACTTGCTTCACAGCTTTGTCTAAGAATGATACACAGACCATTGCCTAAAGGCTTCTGGTTCTGTCCCTGTACCTATGCCTTCCACTATGTATCTCATCTTACAGAGGGAGACTTACAACTCCTAAGAGAGCCAATGACTCTCAAACCCTAAACCCTTATTCAACACAAGAGAACTAGGTTACAAAGTTACAAGTGATACAAAAGGTACATTTGATATCAAAACCCTAGGTCTAAGTCTCCTTATATAGTCTCTGTTGGGCTTTCTATCTTTGATCCTGTGATTCCTTGTTCGCTCCTTAATTCTTGCAACAGATTAAAACCTGCTAACTTAGTAAGTCAGTCAGGATGTCGAGTCACCATGCTGGGACATCTCCTTCGACATCTTTTTCTTCAGCAGATTCTTCAATTATATCATCAGAATGTTTTAGCAAAATTTAGTCAAACAACAAGTGCTTTCAATTTTGCTTATCATGGTCTGAGCTAATTTTTTTAAAACTCGATTTTTACGATCAACAAAACCATTTTGTTGTGGAGTTCTCAGACATGAGAAGTTATGAGTAATCCCATTTTTGTTACAAAAGTTTTGAAATTGATGGTTTATAAATTCACCACCGTGATCACTAAGGAGTGTGATAATTTTAAAACTAAAAAGATTTTGGACAAGTTTAGAAAAGTTAACGAAAGACTTAAAAGTTTAATCGTTATGGGCTAAAAATAATGTTCATGTGAATCTAGAGTAGTCATCCACAATTACGAACCTTTAATAGTTTCCTCCTAAACTTCTTGTCCGTGAAGGGCCAAAGAAGTCTAGATGGAAAAATTCGAGAGGTTTTGATGTCGAAACAACATTTTTCTATTTAAATGACACTCTCATTTGCTTTCCCAGTTGTCAAGCATCACATAGTTTGTCTTTTGAAAAATTAATTTTTGAAAGACCAATCACTAGACCCTTGGATGTTATTTTATTGATTAAGTCAAAATGCATGTGGCTTAAATGCCTAGGCAATAGCCAAGAATTTTCATTGTTGGTGACTATGCATTTAGCTCCATGAATGGACACATCATCCAAATCAAGCATATAAATGTTATCAATCCTAAAACCCTTAAACACAAGCTCTTTACTTGCCTTATGCACGATTAATCAACTTAAAGTATCAAAAGCCACAGAGTATCCTTTGTCGCATAAATGACTAACGCTAAGTAAATTGTGTTAAACCCTTTAACTAAAAGCACACCTTCTATGGTGATTATGGAGAGATTTACCATAACACCTTCTTCTAAATTTTTACCTCTTGTGTTGTCCCCATACGTGACATGACCGCATTCTTTATCATCAAACTTGATGAACATAGAGGCATCTCCTATCATGTGTCTTGAACATCCGCTATTTAGAAACCATAGCCTTTTCGCGAAGACAAGATTTTCATGTAAATAATCAAATAGGCAATTTAGACACCTAACTAGTGGGTACTTTGGATTTAGTTAAGGAACACTTTGGTATCCATGTCATTTTACCACTAGGAACTTGAACATTCCTAATATTACAAAGAGGCCTAATGTTTCCTCTATCACCACAATAATGACATACAACTTTAAATGAATTACCTTATCTATTTATTTTAGTGACATGAGGGTTTTCTTAAAAATGACCCCTCTATCGTTTGAAGAAGTATAACTAGTAGTAGATAGTGAAATCACATGAGTTAATTGTCCTTTAAGATTTTCAATTTCAGATTTTAAAGTTGGACAAGTAACACACTCTACTTTTTCTATCTCATTAACTAATGTGTGAGAAACATTAAAACTCTCATCAACTAGAGATGTATGCACCTCTTTCAAGGAATCCAAAATGCAATTAAGATAATTAATCTCCTTTTCAAGTTTTTAAATCATTTATTTTAGAGAGAATTTTTCTTAAAAGTATTTATAAAATCCACATACATATCATCAAATGCTTTTGAAAATTCTTTATATTAAGGTTCACTTTCAAGATCAGAAATATATACTTGTGAGTCTTCACTTTTCTTCCATGTGTCATACCCCAAATTTTGACCACTAAGATTTCCCATCATTTTGCAAATCATCATCATAATATGGATGAACCATCTTGCCTCATCAGTCTCCCCAAAGATGGGTGAACACTTACTACAGTCAAAATTAGGGTTTCAAGCCCTCTCAGAGTTCTTAGACAAAGGATCAATCAAGAAATGACATGATCTTCAACTTGTCTAACCTCCCAAACATCTACAAGGGATCAAGAGGACTCCCACTTTAAGGATTAAGCACAAGGCTGCTCCCTTCCAGGTGGATCAAGCCTCAAGATCGTCAGTGTCACCAAATTAGGGTTTGGTCGACCAGGGCCTCCAGATGGAAGTTTTCCTCTGGGCATGAGCCAATGCTTCAAAGCATATCCTAAAATACTCCATGGAACCTCATGGGCCCAAGCATCAAGTCAATTTGACCTCAGGGGATGCATACATCAAAAATCAGGAATTAGGGTTTCTTGACCTAATTCACCCCTAAGTTGACTTTTGAGACAAATCATGAGCCAAGACCTCAAGACATGATTTGAGGGTCTCCAACATACCACATTGATCCATTTGTAACAATGGATTGATCCAGGAAGCTTGAGCAGCAAGTCTCAATTTCATCAGTACCACAATTAGGGTTTTGAAGGAAAAGTCAACTGTAGCTTTGACTTTTGACCAGGACATGCTCCCAAACCCTAGGACATGATTCAATACACCCTATAACACCTATGAAATCAATCCATCAAGTTTGATTTAGGTCAAGGACTTGATTTCATAGAGGATCGCACAGTTTGGAATTCATCTGATAAAAAGTCAACTGTGCACAAAAGTCAACTTTGACTTTTTGAGATTTTTCACAAAAATGGTTTTTTAACCCTAAAATGATGTTAATGTATGATTTGAATCATCATTCATCCAGAAAAATCAAGAAAAGTGGGATAGCTTGTAAAAGGGGTAACCATAAAAACTTAGAAAATTTTCTATGTTATGAACAAAGTGGCAAGGGTACCAACTTTGCAGGATCATAACTCCTAAACCACAAGGCTATTTTACCCATCCAAAGCTATATTTGTAGCTCTCATTACCCTCTACAAAAGCTTAGAACTGACCTCCTTCCAAATTCATCATGGATTTTGAGTTATGGAATGATCAAAATCACAAAAAGTGAAAATGTCACTTTTTTCAACACTTAGTGAAATTTTCACTAAGTCAGAATCTGCCTTCACTTTTTTTCAAATGTAGGGGGATTTTTTACTTGGATCTAAAAGGTATCAAAACCAAATATGATCAAACAGTTTTTGTATCATATGAGGGTTTTCCAAAATGGCCAAGAACATCACCAAATTTCACTTGGGCCATGAGATATGACAATGACAATATGCCTTGCTGAAAACTGCCAAGGCTAGGCATAATTTTTCTTTTTTGCTCGATTTGGAAAAATCAAATAATTCCAAGCCTTGTCATCACTTTGGACACATCTGAGGATCAAATTTAAAGGGGACAAACACTGAGCCAAGCCTCCAAAGTCCTTGGAACAAGAAGTAACATGTCAAACCTAGAATTGCCTAAAAGAGGGACAAGACTCTAATTTTGGATTGGAGCATTCAATGCATGCACCAAGGTGGCATGGACTGAGCCATTTCCAACTGAATTCAGTTAAGACTTATCCAAGACCAAGGGAACCACAGCCCTGTGACCTAACCTCTAGTCAATGGCTAGAGGAGACTTGGATTCCAAAGTACAACCATTGGCCAAACCTCTGCTGCAGTTGCCATTCAATATTGATCCTAAAAAAAACTTGCACTACTA
Source organism: Lathyrus tuberosus (assembly GCA_022829125.1). Classification (NCBI taxonomy): domain Eukaryota; kingdom Viridiplantae; phylum Streptophyta; class Magnoliopsida; order Fabales; family Fabaceae; genus Lathyrus; species Lathyrus tuberosus. Next base: position 17,095,703 of record JALAZF010000013.1, on the reverse strand, counting down.
TAAATAGAGCTCATTTGTGCTCAGTTTGAGTACACCAAAGCCATCAAACAGATGCTTTCCTCAAAATCCGTCTCTTTAGGCCAAAATGCCTTCTTTAGCAAGGTAACTCTGAGTTCTTGAGTTTAAGAGAATTTCCATTGCAACTCATGATCCTAACACCTCATAAACATCATATGTAGGTGATCCAAACTATCAAAAGTGACCTGTAACACCAAAATCACAAAGTCACCTCTCAAAACCTCAAAATAGGCCTTTTGTGCATTTTTCAAGCCATGTCTTGATTTAGTCACTTTCCAAACCAGATAAAACCTCAAACACACTCCAAATAACATCCTTGAACTGTCCCAAATGGTTCCCCCCATCTGGAACACCATTTGAGAGAGTTGCTATTTTGGTCATTTTTAACCCCTTTTGCAAGAAATGGCAAGTTTGTGTTTTTGCAGGTTCCAGCTGATTCCAACCATCCTCAAAGCTTCTAAGGGATCATTTGAGGGTGTCCAAAGTATCAAACCATTTCTGAAACAAGAAGTTTGGCAGATTGAACAGAAAACTCCAAAAGCTCAAAAAGAGGTAAGCATCATGACTTGAACTTTCCAAAATATGCATTTCTTTGAAGTCCTCTAATCATACACACCTCATACATGTTATATATGTTGTGTTTGAACCAATTCATCATGTAATTCATGCTTGTATCAAAGTGTAGCATATAAAATGCAATTATAGGCCTTTTTCAAAACCACTATCGGATTTTGAGGAGGGAGTATGATCTGAAAAAAATACCACCACCATTGGATTCCTTGTGAAATTTTAAGCCAGATGCATATAAATTTTGTCCCCAACCATTGAGAAATGAGAAAGTTATGGACCTTCTCGTTTCTTGGCAAAACTTGTCTTGCCTTGCCTTGACCAAGTCTAGAAAACAAGGCATGCCTTGTATATTTGTGGTTTCACTTCAAGCAATGGATGTATCACCACCCCAGTGGTAAGGCGCGCACCCTATAACCTTGAGGCCGTGGGTTCAAACCCCACCCATGCCATTTTGTGTTTTTTTCACATTTTTGCTATTTTTTCCCATATTTTCATGTTTTATTAATTAATTGGAAAATTAATAACTCTTTCAATTTTAATTATTTTTTATTGGTTCTTTTTGAAAAAAATCACAAAAATGTTGAAATATTTTATTCCACAAAAAAATTAAGTTTATATTATTTATTTAATATAATTAGTATTTTTGTGAATAAATTCCTTTTTAATGTTTTTAAACATTTTAAATTTACTTTGAAAATAAAAACCAAGTGAGTTTTAATTCACCTTGTGATTAATCCCTCATTTCTCAAACCTTAAACAAAAATCACAAATGGTTTATTCAAACTTATTTGGTATTTTATTTGATTTTCTTTAAATATTTACTTTTAAAGAATAACAAATTAGGGTTTCTTTGATTTTCACCCTCATCAAACAATTTCAAACACTTTTGGGCCTCTAATAGAGTGTAAGACCCAATCCTTTGTAAATACAAAACATTTTGGGCCTCGCTTATTGTATAAGTTCCGTTGTATTTCAAAAAGTTCGACGCGATCATCGTCCGTTGAAAAACAAACCTTGGGCCTCTCCTCGAGCTATAAGATCCATTCAAAATCATTGGGCCTCTATTAGAGTGTAAGACCCAACCCCCTTTGAAAACCAAACCATTTTGGGCCTCAATGCATTGTATAAGACCAACCGCGTTTTCAAAAATCTCGGCACGATCGCCATTTTCAAACAAATGACCCTGGGCCTCTCCTTGAGCTGTAAGCCCTACCACTTGTACAAAAAATAAATCTCTTGGGCCTCTTGAGAGAGTGTAAGACCCATCCCCTTGTACAGAAAACCTTTCTAGGCCCTCAGTCACTTGTATAAGTCCCTCCGTACAAAACGACAGTGCGATCATTGATAAACCTTGGGCCTCTCCTTGAGCTGTAAGCCCCAACATCTTTTCAAAATACTTTCTCCTTTAATTTTGAATATACTGTTGTTTTCAATCTTTCTTTGTTGAACAACTAACCAAACATCATGGAAGCTCTACAACCGAGTAAGTGTTTATATGCTTTCTTTATCCGCTTTCATATACATATAACTGTATTGTGGGGCTGTTTCACTGTAAGTCTTCTTTCATAAACTCATATCAACTATGTAATACTAGTATAGATATTTAGAGTTTCCCCGGCAACTACGTCTAGAACTAAGCCCTATTGATCACTCTAAAATAGACAAAACTAGATCCCCATAGGATTACCAGATACAGTCTTCCCTCCTCTTGGGGTTAAACAATATGGAGACGTGAAAGACAACATTCTCGGTGAACCCTTTTTCAGACTGTCACCCTTAGACATTATCAAAGAAACTCTAACTCCCCAGAGATGATCTTTTCTCCATGAATGGCATCTCTTGAGTTTCTTCCAAATTCTCGGACTTTCTTGGCTTGATCTATTCTCTGTGAATAACCTGTCTTGAATTTCTCGGGGTTTGGGGACCCACAGGCTTCCTAAAAGCATCCCCGCCTCCTCTTGGGCGTTGTACAAGGACCCTACGGATTCTTAGAAGTATTAGCAGCCTCCTCTTAGGCTTCGTATAAGGATTATTACTTCGGGAAGAGAGCCTCCTCTTGGGCTTCATACAATTTGTCCCTCGGCTTCTTAAAAGTTTCCAGCCTCCTCTTGGGCTTCGTACAAATTGTCCCGACGACCTCCTAATGGTATAGGAACAGAAATTAGTCATCTTAATAGAACAATCTTTAAAAGAGTCTAGATCTTTCTATCGTGAATGTACTACTACTGTTTCTTTAAGCATAGTACAAAAGATAAAACTCTAGACTTAGACAGTCTAATCTCCTTGAGTCTCGAAGGCGTTCTCAAGTAGGGAAAAACACCAGTAGACTCGGACAGTCTCCAATACCCTCTGGATTCCCCATTTCCTTAAAGAACAGGAAATAACCCTGATCCTCTGATCAATCCCAAAGCACAACCTTACCTTTGATCAGTCTCTTTATAAGAACTGATTTTCTCTTTTAACCAACCTACTGGACCTGTCACTCAACTGAAACAACCATCCTTTTAGCCTCTATCTCGGGCTTCGTACGAGATACAAAAAGACTCTCTTGTTGAGTCAATAATCCTTTTAGCCTCTATCTCGATCTTCGTACGAGATACAAAAAAACTATCTTGTTGAGTCAATCTCTCTTTTAGCCTCCATCTCGGGCTTCGTACGAGATACAAAAATACTCTCTTGTTGAGTATAAAAGACTCTTTTGTTGAGTCAACCTTTAGCCTCCGTCTTGGGCTTTGTACAAGACACATCTAAAAGCACTCTCTTGTTGAGTCAACTCCTTTTAGCCTCCCTCTCGGGCTTCGTACCAGACACAAAAGCATCCTCTTGTTGGGTCAATAGCCTCCTCTTAGGCTTTGTATAAGAAAAACCCCGGTTGAGTCAATCAACCTTTTAGGATCAAAACTGTACCTCATTCACAAGATACAAACATCAACAACTCCTTTCATCTAATTGCTGTAAGTGGCAAGCCTCTGGATTATTTACATCCACGCCACTGTCCCTCTTTTAGCATGAGAAATTCCTAAGGAAAGATAGCATTGCTCTACACTGAGTTAAAGTTTTTTCCTTCAGGTTAAAACCCTCTATAAAGGAAATTATGGCATTGCTAGGATTCACATATCCCGGTTAAAGTAATCATCCTTTATAGTCAGTCACCCAACAGTTGTGACAAACAGACCCCCCTTTAGAGATGAAAAATTCTCTCTAAAGACAACACCTTTTTTAGCTTCACATCTTGGGCTTCAAACAAGATACAAATAGACCCTTCAGCTTCACATCTTGGGCTTTGAACAAGATATAAACCACCTTTTCAGCTTCACATCTTGGGCTTTAAACAAGACACCAAAACACCATTTCCTCCCATAGAATAGGAGGAACTACGATCGCTCTGATTTCCCTGTTTCGGTAAACGGGAATACGTAGGCATAAGATTGAAAGAAAAATCTTAGCGAGCACACTAATCCAAACCCCCAAATCCCGTACCTTCACATATCAATCGAAAAGCATCAGTCCTAGCATCCTAAAAAAATTTCCCATGAACATTCCCGGTGTTTCTTTCTAAATAAAGTAAGAAGAAAGAGGCCCTATTACCATATAGCATCCATAACCTAACAGACCGCTGTTTAAACTCAGTATGCAAGCAGGGTTAATTAGAGACATCTATTTCCCTTCCTTAGTCAGCTCAATAGGATAAAAAATGAATCGACCTGTAGTAACCCCAGAGCGACAGTGCTTAAGAACCATGTCCAAAATCGCTCGCTACACCATGCCATTAAACATAGGTTAGCACATTCATCATTAGAGCTTGAGCAAGAATCCGAGGAGGAGCTTTCATCCTTTTATCCCTATGCAATATAGGCTCTACGACCTTTGGCGATTTTTCCTTTTGTCTCGTAGAATTTCTTATCCTTCTTTTTATGATAGCGAGACTTGGACAAGTAGTTCTGAAATGTACCAATTTTCCGCATTTATAACATGTGATATCACCATCCTTTTTCTTTTTTTTCCTCTTTTAGGCGGGTGATTCTTTTTAAAGTTTATCAAACCTTTGTCAGAATGCTTGAGCTTGTTTATTTTCAAGTATCTATTGTAGCATCTAATGAATAAACTCATCTCCTCTTCTTTAGGAGCTTCTTTGTCAGAATTATCACTTTCTTCCTTTGACTTCTTTACTTTAGATGCCAAAGTTTTCAAAGAAATATCCCTTTTCTCTTCCTTTAAGGTTTCTTTCTTTTTTTACTTTACTTTGTTATCCGTGAGTTGTTTCATCTCATTTTCATGTTCGAAAAGTTTCCCAAACAACTTTGTGATGTCCAAAGTACTAAGATCGTTAGATTCTTTTATGGTGGTAACTTTTGGCTACCATTCCTTGGACATAGACCTTAATATTTTTTTAGCACAATCTTTGTTGGAAAAGAATTTACCCAAGTTGTTTAGTTTGTTGATTAAATGGAGGAATCTAGTCTGTATGGAATCCACATATTCTTTGGGTTCCATATGGAATACTTCAAACTCCTATGTTAACATGTTTATCTTAGAATCCTTGACATCCTCGGTTCCTGCATAAAGGGTTTCAAGAGCGTCCCACATAGCTTTCGCACTCATATGATGTGAAATTGAGTAGAAAACTTTCACGCTTAAAGCTGAGACAAGTAGGTTCCTCGGTTTTACATCATATGAAGCCCTTTTACTTTCATCGTCCATCCAATCCTTTGGATGTTTAACAACATCATCACCGCCTTTCGAGATAAAAGGACCATCGGTGACAGCTACCCATATATTTTTGTCAACTGATAATAAATTACATACATTTTTATTTCCAATAAGGATAGTTCTTACCTTTAAAAACGTGTGCTCTATTATACACTCTATTTGGATCTTCGTCATCCATATTCCAAAGCTTTTGATTTGCTTAGATATGATAAAAAAACTAGGCTCTCTTGGATAGGAATATGGATTAGAGAAACGGTCTAGACGTGGGTGAATATACCCTTTTATAAAAATTTGACTGATACTTAAAGTGAGATATCAAGGTTTTTCAAACGAGCAGAAGTGTTAAAGATAAAATTTAGAGCTTATGATAATCAACCACAATTATAGATACATTATTCATAAATACCACAAATTGTTCAAAGACAAAACACAAAATGTTGCAACCTATATTGAATTAATAAATTGTAGAGTACACGAGATGTGTCTTTTACTAAAACTCAATTATTATAGGATTATAACACCACTACTTTGTAGATTTTAATCACCAATAAAACTCAATTAGATTCCAATTCCAACAAAACCTACCCTTACATAATAAATCGCTACCAACAGGAATTAACAATAAACTACGTAAAGAAATGAACAACCTGCACATGGAATAACCTACGAAAATTTAAACGTGTGTGTGTGTGTGTGTGAGAGAGAGAGAGAGAGAGAGTACACCAGGATGTATAGTGATTCGACTCTATCTTCCTCGTAGGAGCCTACTCCACTCTTCAATGGTTTCCCATTAGAAGTTGTTTTCTTCCGCTGTGTTTAGACAAATATTAAATGAGTTCATACAATCACTAATCCACAATAATGCTTTGAAAAATAAATTTCCTATATGGATCTTAACTTGTATACAACTTAATTCTAAACTCTTCTACGAAATCTTTACTCGATTCTTGCTTCTTAAATCTTCGAATTCCACTAATCTACTCACAGTCTTCATGTGTGGCAATCACCCCTTGACCCCACCAATTTCTTGAGCGATGAAATGTATAAATATTGAAAAGAACTCCACATTTTCTGTAGTCTTACACACAATCACTACCAAAGTCAACCTGGAGAGAATAACCTCATTCTTTTCACTAGAATTTGTCACTACCAATGACAACAACTACAATCCTGCAAGCTTCCTGAAAATCCTTACCAAACCTGCAAGAACGGTTAGTTTTAAGACAATGTCTCCCTAAACAATTAAAAATCTCTCATGATCAAGATCTTAAATCAAAACTTGAGGATGAAGATGAAAGAATTTATGTTTGCAAGAGTTATTGATTTTTCAAAATGAGAGGGTGGTTGATTTCACAAAATCACAGTGTAGATTATGAAATTTCTCAATGAAAATGAAATGACAAAATGAATTTATATGTGCTGGAGATCATGCAATAAATAGGTGAAAATGGGTTTTTAGATTCAAGTCAAGAACATTTCATGATTTGAGCAAATGAGCAAGTAGAGTGAAACAAGATCTCATAAAGAAAAACTACATATTTTCCCATGATTCAAGTTAGTTGTAAGCTTGATTTTAGTCATGAAAGCTCATGATTCAAGTTATATACAAAGCTTGATTGGAGTCAAACTGGACAGAGCCAAACAGGAAAATCGTGGAAAGCATTATGATTTGAGTTAGTTGAAAGTGTTATTCGAGTCAAATTGGACAATAGTTAACAAGAGGTATGTGATTTGATTCATTATAACTTGTGATTCCAGTCACACTGTTGCATGATTCAAATCACGTGTAAGTTGTGATTTGAATCACAGACACAAAAACTCGATGTTTTTCTATGTTTGATTTGATTCAAGTCATGGACTGTGAGTGACTCGAGTCATACACAACAAATTCTAATGCATCTTTACCCAATTTTTGATTTCGAAAAAGGGGGAGAAGTATCCTCTCATGAGGAGTACATTATACTCTCTATTTAACTCAAACAGAGTTTAATTACTTCAAACATATGTGTGCTTTTTTCTTTTGCCACCCCCCCTGAGATATGTGTTGTCGTCATTAAAAATGGGGATAATGTGGAACTTTGTTTTGCATGTGATATACCTTTAACAAGGACAACAAATTTTGTTGAACTTTTGATGATTACTAATAATTAATGATGACTCAAATATCTTAAGTTAAGCATACATGATTAAACGGATAAAGATGAATACCTAAATAATAGGTGTGACTGTAACTTTCCGTTCGAGGTGTTTTGAATGATGTCAAAACTAGGATAGTTTAGCGTTAATGTATATTGGATTGTATACTCTGATTCTAGATATGCATCTTAGCATTAGGAAGCACTAAAATGGTTTGTAAAAGGTTCATGCATCATGCATGCATTGAAAATAAGCATTTTTTTTTTATGAAAATGCATTGAAAAACAAGTTTTTTGTGAAAACAATACACCACAGGTCGACGCATACACGTTAAGGTAGACCTATAGAAGTTTGAAATTCAATATAGGTCGACACATACCCATCTTAGGTTGACACCCATGCATCAATAATAAAGCCTGCAGCCATTGTCTATGTGCTGATCAACATAGGTCGACACATAGTTAACACAAGATATCAATAGGTCGACCAAAGACCTTCATAACTCGACTCATTTGCTTTGATAGGTTGACCTATAGCGATGTATTTCTTCAAATTTTCAAAAAAATTATAGTCCTTTGTTTTTCCTCTTGCTTCCAAACTTACATACATATAAATACTGTTACATGCATCTTATTCTAGTAAGGTTCTACGGTAAAACCTATACGAAACCAAAATTTCAAAGCACACTCATCATCTTAAACCTCTCTTCTATGCATACACACAATCAAACTACACATAATCATTTTTTGATTTGGTGACCATCTAGATTATGGTTGATAATATCCAATTAGGTTGGTGTACCGAGAATATTGGGTTGAGTTCTTTGAGGGTTTCAAATAAGAAAACTGAGCGGCGGTTTTCCTTCAAGATAATTGAGGATTTTAAGGTTTTGGACAAGATTACGCAATTCGAATCCGATCGAGTGAAAGCTTTGGGACAAGGTGGTTCCTTGCAAGGGAGTAGTGTGAGATGGTGGACCGTGTTGGTAAATCTTGGGTTTAACAAGTGTGCGCCTGTAATTAATTCTACCGTGTGAAAGACTTGGGGCAAGGTGGTTCCTTCCAAGGAATTAGCAAGAAACCAAGATTTACGAACACGATCCCAGGCGCACACTTGTTGAATCCAATATTACGAACACGGTCCACCGTCTCACGTTACTCCCTTGAAAGGAAACCATCTTGTCCCAAGGCTTTCACTTGATTGGATCCGTATTTGCGTAATCTTGTCCAAAACCTTCAAATCATCAATTTTCTTGAAGGAAAACCCCAGCTTGATTTTTTTATTTGAAATACTCAATCAACCCAATATTCTTGGTACACCAACCTAATTGGATGTTATCAGCCCTAATCTAGATGGTCACCCAATCAAAAAATGATTATGTGTAGTTTGATTGTGTGTATGCATAGAAGAGAGGTTGAAGATGATGAGTATCTTTGAAATTTTAGTTTCGTATAAGTTTTACACTAGAACCTTACTAGAAAATGATGCATGTGTGAGTATATATATATATATATGAGAGAGATATGAAGCAAAAGGAATGCAAATGGATGGAGGAAAATGAAATTTTTGAAAAAGGGTGTCATATGTGTCGACCTATAAAAGCAATAGGTCGACCTACCAAGGAAATTAGGTTGACCTGTGAAGGTCTTAGGTCGGCCTGTAGAGGTCTTGTGTCGGCCTAAGTTGGCCAGCCTATGGACAGTGGCTACAACATTTATTATTGGTGCGTGGAGGTCGACCTGAGCAGTTTGTGTGTTGACCTATACTGAAGCAAAAGCTTCTATAGGTCGACCTACACTCGTGTGTGTAGGCCTATCCTATAGAGTCATCATAAAAACTTATTTTTTAATGCATTTAAAAAAAAACTTGTTTTCAATGCATGTATGATATATGATCCTTTTCCAAACCATTTTAATGCTTCTTATGGCTAATATGCACATCTAAAATTAGAGGATACCGTCCAATATACATTAACACTACACTATCCTATTTTTTAAATCATTCAAAATACTTATCCAATGGAAAATAGCACTCACATACTCCCCCTTTTTTATGATGGAAAAACATGAGACGACGCGTTTCGTGACGTTTATGTCTTCATGAAGACTCCCCCTGAATATGTGCATCCGACTTGTATACTTTATCCCCTTTGAAAACATCAAAAAGAGAACAAGGAAACCATGAGAAGTATCTTAATTCACATACAAACCAAAGTACTATACAGAGGTAATTTTCAAAGATAAGAATATCAACACGATATCACTCACATAGAATGAAATACATATTGAACATGAATGCCAAAACATAAATACAAGCATATGAAGCAACAATGGAACATAACTATCACATTTAATGCCAAAAAAATAACACACACACGAAGTATGAAGGATACAATGTCATAAAAAACTCTTGAGTGTGCTACAAAAGCGACACGATTACGTGATATATGCCTTTGGTGCTCCAAAAATGCTGCACATGCATGTGCTATAGCAAGGCGATGCAAATTCATCTCCACTGAAATCAAAAACCAAGATGTTACCATAAAAATGACACACAACAAGAATTTTTTTAACATCATAACATGTTAACCCATAATTCATGCAAGGATGCATAATAAGCTATATGCACCAAGAGTATATTTCAAGCATATAGATGGAATGACACAACATCACTATAAGCATATAATTGACATACATCAATAGAAATTTTTGGAAGTTTATAATCATGAACTATTTCAAACATCAAGAATATTAGTTATTTAGAGAACAAGAAACATGAAACAATAAACGAATTACAAAAGAAGAGAGAAATGGAACGACATTACCTCGCTCATGAATTGATGAAGGATGCACTCTTGGATAATAAAACTTCTAATGAAAGTTATAGCAATAGTACATAAAATGCATGCAACAATTCATATTTAGGCAAGATATGAGATATCAAGTATCCCCAATTCCCTTCGAATGTTGAAAATGGCTCGATCGCAAGAGGTTTTGTGAAAATATCCGCAAGTTGATTTTTATTATCAACATGCTCAAATACGACATCCCATTTTTCAACATGGTTACGTAGGAAGTGGTCACAAATCTCAATATGCTTAGTGCAAGAATGTAACATAGGATTTTTGGTTAGATTAATAGCACTAGTGTTGTCACACATAATAGGAATACATTGAAGTTTTATATCAAAGTCAAGTAATTGTTTCTTAAGCCATAAAATTTGAGCGCAACAACTACCGACTACAATGTATTCCGCCTCAGCGGTTGACAAAGCAACAAAAACTTGTTTCTTGCTATGCCAACTAACTAAGACATTTGAAAACATGTGGCAAGTTCCACTAGTAATCTTCATATCCGATTTGCAACCAGAAAAATTGGAATCGGTGTAAACAACCAAAGCCCATAACTAGAAGTACCATTAAGATACCTAAGAATACATTTTACAATGTGAGATTCTTTAGGAGCTGATTAATAACGGGACACATACACACGCTAAACATGATGTCCGACCTAGATGCAGTGAGATATAGAAGAGAACCAATCATACCTCTATATTTATTCATGTTTACATCCTTACCATTCTCATTCCTTTCAAAGTTACCATTTATAGTCATAAGAGTATCAATATACTTTGAATCTTCCACGCCAAATCTCTTTAGCAAGTCTTTGCAATATTTGGTTTGACATACAAATGCGCCTTCATTTATTTGTTTTATTTGAACACCAAGGAAGTAGTTTAACTCCCCCATAAGGCTCATTTCAAACTCTCGCTACATAAGCTTAGAAAACTCTTCTACAAGTTGCATATTAGTTGATCCAAAAATAATACCATCTACATAAATTTGAACTAGAAGAGTATGCTTTCCTAGGCGTTTAATGAATAATGTAGTATCTACTTTTCCCTTTGAGTATCCTCGATCAATTAAAAATTTAATTAATCGCTCATACCAAGCCCTAGGGGCTTGTTTGAGACCATGCAAAGCTCTTTTGAGTTTGTATACATAATTTGAATACTCATGACTTTCGAAATCGGGGGCTTGAGTTACATACTCTTCTTCATTAATATATCCATTTAGGAACACACTTTTTATGTCCATTTGAAATAACTTGAAATTTTTAGCGCAAACATAGGCTAGTAGAAGGCGTATATCCTTAAGGCGATCCATCAGAGCATAAGTCTCCTCATAATCTATGCCCCCTCTTGGTTATAGCCTTGAGCCATTAGTGGGGCTTTATTGCGGGTTATCACCCTTTTTTCATCAAGTTTATTTCTAAAAGCCCACCGGGTGCCAATTACTTGATGATTTTTAGGACGAGGGACAAGGTCCCAAACATCATTCCTTTTAAATTGGTTTAGTTCATCTTGCATGGCCATAAGCCAGTGCTCATCAAGTAATGCATCTTTATCATTTTTAGGTTCGACTTGAGAAACAAATACAAAGTGATAACAAAAATTACTTATCTTAGAGCGCATTATCACGCCTTTGGTGATATTCTGAAGTATGTTGTAAATTCGGGTGATCTTGAGATGTTTTCCAAGTTAAAGGTGGATCTTCCACTTTAGCTGGACTCTCAACCTTCTCCTCTTCACGATCTTCATCTTCTTTCTTCTCATGTTCCACCGCTTTAGGTTGATAAATTCCTTGTTCAGTTCCATTGAGAATTTCTTGTGAAGATACACGTACATAATGAAAAGAAACACCTTTCTCAACATCTTTTGGGTAAGACTCATCAAACATAACATGTACTAACTCCTCAACAATAAGTAATCTCTTGTTATAAACCCTATACACTTTACTAGATTGTGAGTATCCGAGGAGATACCCTCATCAGCTTTTACATTGAATTTACCAAGATTATCCCTTCCATTGTTCAAAATATAACATTTACATCCGAAAAATGTGTAGATGAGAAACATTAGATTTTCTACCTCTAAGTAGTTCATATGGGGTTTTGTATAAAATAGGACGTATGAGAATCCTAACACCCAACAAAATCTTGAGTAATCATCTAAAATAACAAAGCCATAATAGTTTCCACCTATGCTTTTGGTCCTTGAGGGACAAAAGAGGTCCATATGGAGAAGCTCAAGAGGTTTCGAGGTAGAAACAAGGTTTTACTATTTAAAAGAGATTCTCATTTACTTCCTCATTTGACACGCTTTGCATAGATGGTCTTTAGTGAAATTCATTTTTGGTAGACCAATTACTAAATATTTTGAGGCTACTTTGTTTAGTAAGTCAAAGTTGATGGAGCTAGGCGTCTATGCCATAACCAAGAGTTTTCACTCATGGTAGCTAGACACTTAGTTCCAACCAAGGATACCTCATCTAAGTTAAGCTTATAAGTATTATTATCCCTCAAGCCTTTAAACATACTTTCCTTCTTTTCATCATGAACAAATAAGCAACAAGTATTTGTAAAAGTAACTTTAAAACCATTCTCACAAAGTTGACTAATGCTTAGAAGGTTATGTTTAAGACCATTAACTAGCATAACATCAGAGATAGTAGTAGATGAGGGATTACCTACACTACCTTTTCTAAGTATATATCCTTTGTTATTGTTTCCATAAGTGACAAACCCCTTTTTCTTTAGCACAAAGTCAATGAAGAGAGATATGTCACCCGTTATGTGCCTTGAACATCCACTGTCAAAATACCACATCTTTTTGGTAGAGTCAAGATATTCAACCCGTGGAATCAAACAAAGGAAATAGGTACCTAATTTTCATTGGGTCCTTGAGAGTGAGTGAAATAAAATTTGCATTTGGGCAACCATTGAGTAGCTCCTTTAGGAACCAAAAGTTTCCTAAATTTGCACCTTTAAATAGTATGGCCTTTCTTGCAACAATAATGACAAGATAGATTTTTATGAGACGTGCTCTTGCTATTTGAGTCCTTATGAACATATTTATGCTTTTTATTCACATGATTCAAGGATTTTCCAAACTTTGAAGGATCAATAGCAAATGCAATCTTAGGTTGTAAGGCATCATCCAATTTGACTTGAATAGTTTTTATCTCTTCTTGTCTATTATGACAATGTTTACAACCAAACCTAGGAGGTTTTATATCCTTATTCTTATCATTTTGAAAATATATAATAGATTTCTTATTAGCTTCAAACTTCCTTTCGGATTCCAACACTTTATCTTCCAAATTTAAAATGATTTTTTCATGTGAAGCTGACTTGTTAAAAGCTCTTAAGGCCTCTCTATAAAGATCTTCAAAGGCTTTTTGTAATTGAGAATAGGATAAATCATTAATAGATTCAAGCTTAGAGAGACTTACATTTTCTTTTTCTTTTTATTTTCCATAAGGAAAATTCGAGCCGATTCAACACTTGAAGTTGTGCTTTCATCACTACAGAAATCGCTTGCACTCTCCCAAACGGTATAAGCTCTTCTAGACTTGCTAGATTTCTTGTAATGACTATTTTCTTTGTCTAATTATTTGACCTCGATTTCTAATTATTTTTACTAACAAGTATAATTATTTGAAATCATAGGTCTTTAGAGTCAAGACACCAAGAGACAAGAAACCAAAACACCAAGTTACAACTATGTGATGTTATGTAATGTGTAAACTGTAGGTTGTTTATTCTAATAAATTGTAAGATATTTGTTACAATTGAATATGATACAATTATGTGATGTTATGTAATGTGTAAACTGTAGGTTGTTTGTTCTGATAAATTGTAAGATATTTGTCATAATTGAATATGATACAATTATGTGATGTTATGTAATGTGTAAACTGTAGGTAGTTTATTTTGATAAATTGTAAAATATTTGTTACAATTGAATATGATCAATTATGTGATGTCATGTAATGTGTAAACTGTAAGTTATTTGTTCTGATAAATTGTAAGATATTTGTTACAATTGAATATGATACAATTATGTGATATTATGAATATGATACAATTAATATTATTATGATTACTTTATCACAAATGTTAGTTGTATTTTCTGCTGTGATATGGTGAACAATAATACAGGTTAACAAATGAGATTAATTATAAGGGTTAAATATATTTTTGGTCCCTATAAAATTACCAAATTTAGTTTTTACTCCCTATTAAAAATATATGATGTTTTGATCCCTACAAAATAATTATGCACGCAGTTTTAGTCCTCACTGTTAAACTAATGTGTATTTTTGAATGGTTATTTTGCATATATGTTTAGAACGTTATAAAAAGTTCATCGAAAAAAAAGGAACTCGAAATTTGATTTATAAGTCAAGATTTTCATTACTTTGATCATTATATTTTGAAATTAAAAAAAATCATATTTAATTCTTCTCATTTTAAAAAATTATATAATTTGGTAAAGAAACATTTTACAGTAATCTAAATACGTATGAAAAAATTATTCAAAAATTTAAAAGTTTAGGGATAATTAAATAGTTTTCAAAATTTTAGAAAATAGTAAGGACTAAAACTGAATGCATAAAAAATTTTGTAGGGACCAAAAAATGTCATTTTTTTATAGGGATTAAAAATGAAAAGTGAGATATTTATAGGGATCAAAAACATATTTAACCCTAATTATAAAATCAGTAATCTTTTTTTTTTTAAATTCTGCAAAATATGTAACAACGGTTATATATCATAACCGTAATAATATCTTGTGCTTTAACAACGGTTATATTACACAACCGTTGCAATATTTCGCGCGCTGTCGAGAACAAAATAAATATCAAAACAGCGCAGCTCGGAATCGAACCTAGGACAATTACTATATCACAACGGTTATTTGTATAAACCGTTGTGATAGGTAGCGCTCTTTCCAGATTAATACAACAGTTACTAGTCTGTGATTGTAAGTATCATATATACAACGACACTCTACATAACAACGCGAGTGATTACATACCTTTCCCAGTCGTTGTTAAATGGGTTTTCCGTAGTAGTGTACTATTTCTGCCAAGAAGAAACTGTTAGGAGATGCTCAAAAAGCAGTTCAAAAGGAGGTAGAAAAAACTGTTCCGAAATATGTGAAGAAAAAGGATACATATAACTCCAAGAAGGCTCTACAACTTGAAGTTGGAGAATTCATTGAAATTACTGAGATTCGTCCTACCAAGACTAGAGGAGGAGGATCTGGTAGTAATCTAAATATGAATAATAAAGTTTCTGCATCGAAGAAAAGGAAACTTATGTCAGCTAGAAGAGGAAAAAGAAACAAATATTGCTCAAGCCTCGAAGGAGGCTGACAATTTCATGACAGTAGTTGTCAAAATATTTTGGAAGTTTTATCTGAGGAGTTGATTAAAAGGAATTGTGTCGATGACTCAATTTTTTTTACAGAGAAGAGCATGGAAGTTCTAAGAGAACAGCTAGGAGACAAACTTGAGTCTATTCTAACCTCTCCTGAAGTTGCTAAGATAGCTCAAGAGTTTGTTGAGAGTAACAAGAAGGATACAAATATTGCTCAAGTATGTGAAGAAAATCTTGTAAAAAATACTGCTAAGGAAGTAGAAGAAAATACTCCAGAAGAAGTGATGCAAGTCATGTCTACAAAAAAGGATGGTGGATCTAGGAATTGTTTGAATGAAAGTCTAGTTGCAAGTGACAAAGAGGTGGAGGTTACAGAAGAACTTGTTTCATTAGCAGCAGGATCAGGTATTGAGGCTGAACCCGTTAATCTTAATTCTTCTAAAAGAAAGTCACCATCACCATCACCTGCTAAATCTAACCAAACCTATATCTTAGCCATACAACCTTATCAATCAATCATTCCTGAAAGTACATAGTTTTTTGTTCTTTCAAAAACCTCTCTAGAAAAAACACAAGACAACAACATTCCATCACATGACCAACCCATTAACCAAACCAATCAAGATAATCTTAATGTTAACATTCAAGCAGACTCGCCTTCATTAATTCCTGATGAATCTGAAAGTGCTGAAAGTGATATGGATGCTAAGCCTCTTAATGTTGCGTCAGCCTCACACAGTTCCATCAAAACCATTTCAGATCAATAAGTTCAAAATCATCTTAATGATGAAACTGAACGTGTTGAATCTGATCCATAGTTAGAGAACAATAACCAAGCTCAACCCTTACCATCAAATCATCAAGAAACCACTAAACACTCATCCCCATCAAACCATGCTTTAGGCATAGAAAACTCAGCTGAATTTGTTCGATAAACACCGCATAAAGTGAAACAAACTCACCTAAACCATCTCATCATATGACCAACTATCACCCTCTACCTAACCATGTACTTTCTCAGTTAGAATTTTTTAGGACAATGTTATATAACGAGGCAAAAGCTATAATGGAAGAAGGATTTACTTCTACTGATTTTATTGCATGTAATGCTAGATGGGAAACCTTCAGAAATTTTATCAACTCAATTATTCAAAATCTGAAGAATTTCTCCACTAAATAAGTCACTACATCTAGCCAGAAGCAACTACTCAATCTAGAAGGTAAGGTAGCTTCAGTTGATGAATGCCAAGCTTTGATGAAAACCAAGATGACTAGTAACCAACAGTCAGTGGATGCTCAATTCAAATCCATTGTTGCTAGGCAAGAAGAAATTGGTTCAAATCTTAGGACTACCGTGGAATTACCGAAGAAATCTTAGGTTTAGGATGTAGAACCTTTTTATGTTTGATGATATGTTTGTAATCTTGTTACATTTAAGCTTGTTGTCCATTTAACATGTTTTACTAGTTAATGCTTTTTATATGTTTCTTGTTGATTAAAAGTAAATTAAACTTGCTTTTGCTAGTTTAAGAATAATTGAAAACTGAAAAAGGAAATTTCATTGGAATTGGAAAACTGCATGAGAATAGATAAGACAATACAATAAATTAGTCTATCCCTAGTCTTCTTTGTTGCTTTAGCCATCTTTTTCAGTGTTACCGAAAAATTGCTTCCATGATTGTCTTGCTTCCTCATCTTCAGAAGAAGGATTTTCATCTTTAGTGGAAGAATCCTTAGGAGCCTTTCTACGCTCTTTCGACGTTGAAGTTTGTGCTCTGTAGGCAGTCAATACGGTTTGAACATCTTCCACTTCCTTCAGTTTTCGTTTCTCTTTTACCGCACCAGCATGTAGTTTTGCAGATAGTTCCTTGATTTTCAAACGTTTCTCTCTTACTTCTTCAACCATCATTAGCAAATCTCACTATCTTGCAAAATCTTGTTTCTCGCTCTTGTGAGGAATTTGGTTATGAGATTTTCTCGTCATAACTAATTTTGCTTGAAATATTTCTATGAATTGGATGAATTCTTGAGGAAACTTTGTTGATCTACTATTATAGTGTGTCTTAAGTTGCCATTGAAGTACAATAAGAAATCTATGCGCCACAAAGCTTCACCCACAAACAAAACAAAACACAATATATCAAGCTATTATTCATAATTCGAGCAAGGATTGGAATTTATGAAATAACATTAAACTTCAATTCTCCTTAGAACAATTATGTATTATATAATTTATTCTATAATGTTTAACTATTAGTTTTGTTATAACCAGTATGTAGAATTGCCATTACCTTAGACATTTCTCTCTCCATCCGCTTTCAAAGATCACCCCGAACAAGATCATGTCTTTATCATACTTCCACATATTGATTTGAGCCCACATGCATAATTTTCGCTCTCTTTATTCCTCATCCTCCAATCGTTTCGTTTTTTATTATTTATGAATAAATTAAAAATAAAATATTAAAATACACTAAAAGACGTCAATTTCAAAATTAGGTAAAAGAAACTTACCCTAAAACTGAAATTAAGTTTGTGGGAAATATTTGTAATATTCACACAATCATTTCGATGTTTGTTTCACACAATTGGAGTTGCGGTGATGAAGATACCAACAATACAACGGTGTTAATCGAACAAGAAAAGTGATATATTTAACTGCATAAAAGAATGGATGCAAAATAAAATAAATGTAAAAACTTAAATAATTAATTGATAGAAATAATATACTAAAAATTGGAATGAATCGAAAGAAGTTTTTTCGATAAATAATTTAATTCCAGTACAAAATCTTCCTTTTTCTTTTCTTTTATTATTATAAGAAGTAATTGGCTTAATCCAAAAATCATATATCCATAATTATTCTTTTTTTTTCCACCTCTTTTATTTTTTTTCTTATTCATAATTAAAATATTATATATTTAAAATACTCATATTTTAATGTTTTTTATTTATAGAATTATTAAAATACTAATATAACAATTATAATAATAACACTTAATCTTAATTATTAAATATAATAAATAAATCTGTAAAATCAACAAAAATAAAGATTATTAAAATAAAGACAATTAGTTTTAATATTATTAATTTATGGAAAAAAAATTTATAAAATATAATTAAACTAGGGAAATAAAAACAAGTAACTAAAATAGTTCGATAGAAATAAATAATTAAAGTATAACTATACACATAAAGTAAATTATTCACTAAATAATAAAATTTATTTAAAAATAATAATTGTACTGCATATAAAAATATTGGGATGTTACAAAATGTGTGGGAATATTAGAGGCTTCAATAGAAACTTGATAAATAGGAGAATTCTTTATGGAAGACAGGACTTTGTATTTTGCTTGATTCAAAAGTGTATGATTACATCTCTATTTATAGTATTCTAAGGAGAACTCTAAACACACTAATTCTAGAGAGTTCTCAACTTTAAAAATTCCATGAGTATTCTAGAAAATATTACAACCCTAAGAAATATCCTGACACTCCAAATACTACAAGAGTTTTCTAGAAACATTATTCAAAATTACCTAAGCCCAAAATAACTAAGCCCAAAAATCCAAAACACAAAGAGCATTTCATATTGCACCCCATGTATTTCTTAGACACCATGCGAATTTCCTATAATGCCTCTAGTTTCCGGAGATATATCTCCGGACGCACCGTTTTTACACTCAAGAAAGGCCATTCTGGATGGCGCCCTATGCATTTGCTAAAGATTTATTTCGGAGATATATCTCCAAACGATTTGGAGAAAATATGAATATTAATCAGTTCAATGAATGTTCCGGAGATATATCTCCGGAATATGTGGGCGGCAATTTGAATTTTCATGTCACCTTTGCATGTCAGATTATTCCAGAGATATATCTCCGAAAGTATCTGATATATTTTCCAACTGCATGATTAATCCCCATTGTTGCCATACTTATTTTTCAACTCAAACCCTCTCCCCTAAAAAGCCTACATTCTCAATTCAATTTTTACTCCAAATCTTCATCCTTTTGGTTCAACATATCATAGGGAGCAAAAGAAGATCGAATTTCAGGTAAAGATTGTTCATTTCCATCTACATTGCTCACATTAATCATGAATCCTTTTTTCGGGCACGCTATGGGTTTTCAGAAACCTTTTTTCCACTCCGCACCACACCATCTCAAAATCCAAATAATCGCATCATGTGTATTGGATGGCTTTCAAAATCAAGTTATTTTATTCAAGTTTACTTGAAACCGGGATGCCCCATACCACTTACATCATCAGAATGGACGACTCGACCGAAAGATTAAACAACATTGAAAAGGAATCGAATGCACAAAAGTCCAAGGGGGTACCACCTATTGATTTAGCCAGCGACACATGTTTCGATTCGTTTTGATTTTTTGTGTAATCGGACGAATAATTGTATATTATTGTGTCTCAATTTATAAATGAAGTGTTACATATTTACTTTTTATTCATATTTGGTGTTTATGCACATTTGGTTCATATTTGTTTCTTGTGCACTGTCTGTTATCTACTTCTGTATTAAAAATGTATCAGGAAAAGTTTTGGAGATACATCTCCGGAAGGTTCTATTATTTGCTTTATTTTTCATGGTCTAGGGAAAGTTTCGGAGATGCATCTCTGGAACAAGATAATATGGTGTCGTTCTGTAGATATATATCTGGAATAATAATGACAGTCAATAAGTGGCCCATATTGAACTAGGTCTTCTATAAATTTGGGTGTTCATGTGTTATAATTCACACAAACTCAAAATGTCTCAAATGTGTAAAATAAACATTCGTTGTTATGTCGTAAGTGTCTCCTACTCTGACGATAAAACACTCGGGAGGATGTTCAAACTCATCGATCTCACCTCACTCGAAAATATCCTAGACGAAATCCAATATCTCCTACCTTACGGAGACAAACGAAGGGTTGTGAAACTCGAGTACCGTTCACCTTCAATTGACAACAAAGGGAACACTGTGTTCAGCAAATTTGAGCTCAAGACTCGAGCGGATGTTATGGCGATGTAACGAACGTTTTTCGGTTTCAAAGAGAAAGTTCCGCTCGAGATGGAAGCGTCACTTCGAAGATCATTCGAAGATATCTTGGAGATGTGCAAGCGTCCACCGGGACATTGAAATGTAGTATTTAATTTTCTGTTGAAATCATCATTGTAATGCTCATTTTATGTTATGAATGCTCATTTTATGTTATGAATGCTCATTTTATGTTTGGAAAGTTCATTTTGTGTTGATTCTATCTCTGATTTTGTTCCGGAAATATAACTACGGTATTGTTCCGGAGATATATCTCCGTAACTAATCAAACCCAAATGCATGGGCGCCATCCATAATGGCCTTCCTTGAGAGTAAAAAGGGTGCGTTCGGAGATATATCTCCGGAAATTAGGGGCATTATAAGAAATCTGCATGGTGTCTAAGAAATACATGGGGTGCAATAAGAAATTCTCAACACAAATAATAAGTTTAGCCCAAATCAAATTTAATATTTCAACATTCTAGCCAAAAGAGAAATCTTTAAGGGAGTCAATTTATTACAAATCAAATCCTGAAAGGAAAAATGATTCTTTAATCCAGCCTCAGTAAGTAAATGATAAGCTCTTTAACAGAGAAGACCTTACTATGATCAAGCCGCAAAACCCATGTATCTAAATCATTATTCAGAAAATGTACTCCATCTGTCTTAAATTATAAGACGTTTTGGATTTTTCAAGTAAATTAAGAAACATAATTATTATTGAATGAGAAAGATAAAGTATGTATGACTTTATAATATTTTCCTTCATTTATTATAGATAAAAGAGAATTTTAAATAATTGAAAGAAAAAATAGTAATAAATGATAGAGAGTAATGTTATATTTGAATGGTAAAGTAACTTATAATTTAAGATAAATATTTTTGATAAAGTGATTTATAATTTAAAATCGATGAAATAGGTTATAAAGTGAAGAACGTAATCCCTGACCAAAATTGTTTCTCCCATGCCAAAATATTCCTTCTCCAATGTCACTATCTGTCATTAACCTCCTGTGTGATCTAAACATATTTGCCACAATAATACATTCATCAAAAGAGACATGTTAAATGACCTATTAAGTCTAGCTCTCATAGAACCACCCTTCAACCAAGGATCATTCCAAAATAATGTTGGCTCCTCATTACCTACAACCCTAAAAATAAAGTTGTGAAACAAAGAGGTTTTTCTTATATTGATACCTTCCTTAATAGGTGTTAAATCCTTCCACACCAAATAGAGTCGTTAATGCCACTAGTTTTCACTATATTGTTCTTAAGACAACACCTATACTTGTCTGTCCTAAACTTCCAACACCATTTATTTGACACGTCAAATACATCTGTATAAGCACACTTTATCTCAGAAAAATAAATGAATTTTACGAGTTTCCTCTTGTTCTAATGTTGGCTCAATTTTTCTCATCAAAGATCAAGATTTCATCTACAAATTGGAGATGAGAAATTTGAGATAATCAAACTAATGACTTTTTTCAACCTATTTGCCATCACTTTTTTTTCTAAAATTTTATACATGCATCCCACTGAAGATATATTTAAAATTCTAACAAACCTTTGGGACATGCTACTTAGGAATAAGGGCATAAGGTGTAATTAGAACGTTTCACCAATTTTTCATTAGCATAGAGCTCTAAAACTTAAAAAATTGATTAGTTGCGTTTATTTTCATGATAAATTTTTATTTATTTATAAAAGTATATTATTAATAATAAATATTATAGTAGCTAGAGAAATTAAAATTAATTTATTAAAAAATTTAATAAATACTTAGTATTTTGATATTTTAAAGTGATATAATTTTAAACAAAAAAATACAAAAATAGTATTTAATTATAATAAGAGACTAATATTATTTTGATATTACACTGATAATATAAAATAATTTTATAATTATATCTAATAAAAATTTATTAATATACTATATTATCAACGTAATTTAAAAATATAAGTGTGATTTAATGGAATATATGTCAGTTGATTGGATGATGTATAAAATTGTGTATATTCTTTTTTTTTTCTCTTATAATAAAAGGGGTGACTATTTTCTATCAAAGGGTGAGCATAGAATACTTTGACATTAAGCATGCATACTTTGATATTGAGCATGCATATGCATATTTTAACATAATTCAACAATATACGCAGCTTTTGACTTTCTGTCTGTCCAGCCATATGATAGCGAGTGTAATAGATGAGCCAACGTTTGTAAAAGTGGTGAGTGGCCGAAAGTGTATATTGTAGTGTATTCTCATTAAGCACCCCAATAAGCACTCTGCAAAAGCCAAAGAATATATTGTACATACATGTTGAATATTTTTATAGAAAAATGAGACACAAAAATAAAAAGTCCCACATCATAACACTTATTTATAAACACAAAATAGGTGTTTGAAGGTTTTTCTTTCTTTAAGTCAAGTGTGAAAGCAATTGAAAGATTGAGGACAGACAAAGACAAACCAACCTCCTAA
The DNA here is from genome assembly GCA_022829125.1 of Lathyrus tuberosus. Classification (NCBI taxonomy): domain Eukaryota; kingdom Viridiplantae; phylum Streptophyta; class Magnoliopsida; order Fabales; family Fabaceae; genus Lathyrus; species Lathyrus tuberosus. The sequence goes on along the minus strand of JALAZF010000013.1, from coordinate 17,072,516 downwards.
ATTCTTATTCCTTGGTCATTTTCTTTTGTAGTCTTTCTAACACGTGGCATAGTAACATTGGTTAAAAATTGAATAGAAAAAGTATACATGTGTTATCTTAATATCGAGATACACATAGATTAGGTAATCATTAATTGCTATATATTTTGGAACAACTTTGTTACCCATCATAAAAAGTTGGGTAGTCTAAATACCTCATGTATTTTCATAGGTGTTACCCATCATATTGTGTCTCATTTTGGAACAAGCTCTTCAACTTTACCTTAATTATTTATTTAATGATTTACATTTTGTAGATTTCCAATGCAATGCAATGTAACCTAATTTATTTTATAGGTAATTCTACCCAACTTTTTAAAGCTAAAATTAATATCATATTTAACTCATGGCTAATTGTAATGCTTTTTTTATAAATAATTCAAATACCTCATGCGTGTGCAACTTTCTTTCAAGAATTATAACACTCTAAAATATTTTATAGTTATGTTTGAAAAGGTTTTAAGAATAGTTAGAAGTTGTAGTTCTATCATCTGTTTCAATAAATTAGTTTTAATGAGTATAATTGCGATTTAGAGAGAATATGTAATGGGCAAGCGACATCAATACAATTTCGAACAAATCTATCGATTTTCAAATGTGAGAGTTATGAACGATGTGTTGCATAGATGAAAGTCATCTTCAGATTTTAAGATGTGACTAAAATTGTGAACGATAGAGTATCTTCATTTGGAAGAATATGTGAATGATGTTCAATAAGTTGCGCACATGGAACAAAGAAAGAAAGATGAAAAAGATTTGTTCTTGATTCACCTCTATGTAGATCCTAACGTGTTCGAGAAGATAATTGAAGAAAAAACGGTCAAAGAAGCGTCAGACAAGTTGAAGAGCTTGTATGGTGGAGATGAAAAACTGAATAAGGTAAAGTTGTAGACGTTGAGAAAACAATTCAAGATGACTCAAATGAAGAAGAATAAATCAGTCTCTGAATACTTTCACGCATGGTCTTGTTAACGAACCAGATGAAGTCATGTGGTGAATCAATCAATCAACAATTCAAAAAAATCAGGTGGAAAAATTTGTTTCAACTTGCATAGAATGAGAGGAATGTCTTTGTTCAACTTAATGAGGTCATCCACTCTTAAAATTGACGCACAAATATCTCTAACAAATTGACTAATTTTAGTTAGTGGATTAAGCACTTGTGTTGGCAATGAGCTGAAGGCAATTGGAAGCAACCGTTCCATGAAAACATGACAATCATGACTTTTCATTTCATTCACCTTCCCAGTGTTAGGGTTAGCACACCTTGCCAAATTAGAAGCATAACCATCGGGCATTCTCAATTCAGTTAACCATCGACAAACAAGCTTGGCTTCTTGGGGAGTTAGACTATAAGTAGCTTTGCGTTTTAATAGTTTCCCATTCGGTAGAGTCTTCAACTCTAAATCTTTTCGATTACACAACAGTTGCATGTCCTTTCTAGCATTCTCATTATCTTTTGTCTTGCCTTGGACATCCATCACAGTGTTAAATACATTATCGAAAAAATTCTTCTCTATGTGCATAACATCAAGATTATGTCGCAATAAATTATCTTTCCAATATGGGAGGTCCCAAAAAATACTTCTCTTAGTCCAATTGTGGCTGTCCCCGTATCCTGGAATTCGGATCGCTTTTCCATTGTCTGTGAATTTTGGTAGATCACGAACCATGTTCCATACTTCAACTGATGACAAACAGGGGGGAGGCGGATCTGTTACTTTTACATCTTTTCTGAAATCATTCATGTTTTTTTCTAAGTATGTGGTTTTTTGGTAGGAATCTACGATGACAGTCAAACCACAAACTTTTTCCTCCTTTATCCAATGTAAACGCCTTTGTCTCACCCATGCAATAAGGACATCCCATTTTACCATGTGTACCCCAACCAGACAACATGGCATATGCAGGAAAGTCATTAATCGTCCACATCAAAGCAGCTCGCATGTTGAAGTTTTGTTTACGAGATATGTCATAAGTAGATTCTCCAATCCACAACCTCTTTAAATCATCAATTAAAGGTTGTAAATACACATCAATTCCTGCTTTTGGACTCGACGGCCCTGGAATGAGGCAAGTCAAAAACATGTAAGGCTTTGTCATGCACATCTCAGGGGGGAGGTTGTAAGGGGTAACAATAACCGGCCAACAAGAATATCCAGTTTCCGACTGTTGGACATATGGAGTAAAACCATCAGAGCACAATCCGAGTCTGACATTTCTAGGTTCTGCAGCAAAATCAGGATGCATCCGATCAAAGTGCTTCCATGCCTCGCCATCAGATGGATGTTGCATGGTGCCTGGACTTGTTTTGTTTGTATGATGCCATGTCATTTGACTCGCACTGTGCATTGAAGCAAACAATCTCTGCAACCTTGGTATTATCGGCAGATAAAACATTGATTTCACTGCTATGCGTTTTTTATTACGATCAATGGCTTTAGTGCGAACTGCATACCGTGGACTGTTACAAAACTTAAATTCCTCCAGCGCTCCATCGTTTGTACCAAACTCATTGTCATAGAACAACATGCAACCTCTAATGCAACAATCAATCTTCCTTACTTCTAAACCCAACTTCATAACCAACCTCTTCGCGTCATAATAACTTCTAGGCAAATTGTCTTTCGTAGGGGTCGCATCCAACATCATTTGACAAAAGAATTCCAGACACTGATCAGGAACATTCCAGTTTGACTTCGCGGCCAACAACCTCAAACACATAGATAATTTAGAGTCTGACGAACCCTCAAACAATGGCGTGTTTATTTCTTTCAACAACTGATAAAACTTTTGAGCTTTCTCATTCGGCAACTCTTCCTCATCACTATCTTGTTGTTCATCGTAGGCCACGTTCACCCCTAAAGCATCGCCAATCATGTCATCGTGCAGATTAAACTGTTCTTCATACTCCATCTGTGATCGACTACTTGAGCCCTGTTGTAAATTACTAGTCTCTGGCATATTCATCGGCATTGCTTCCCCATTTGATGTCCAAACCCAATAATTTTCCTTAAATCCCTTTCTCTTCAAATGAGTTTCTACTTCTTCCGGATTACTTATTATACGTCTACATCCACATTTAAGACACAGATATCTTACTCCTCCCTCTATCCGACAACATTCTTGATCAAATGCCCATGTAACAAACGCTTTAACTCCTTCCTCAAAATGTGGTTTAAGTCCACGTCTCCCTGCATACATACGATCGTACATCCAACTACGATAGTACTTGTAATATTCCATACTGCACGTTTACAATATCGTAACCATTATGATCACATAAACGTTTTAATTAATTGACCAATTCGAGAATTTTGGTCAATTATATCAAATAACTAATACACATAAATTTCTATTTTAAAAACATAGAAAATACTATAATTATGTTATTATAAATAACATTTCATTTCAAAATTAAAGTATACCATACTATTTACAAAATAATCATGCTATTATAAAATCATGTCACAATGCTATTTTAAAAATATATTATAACTATCATATAATAACAATATATTAAAAAATAGTAACAAAATGTAAATACAATATTAATTAATGTTACTATAATATATGTTTATGTGTTAATTATGTTTAGCATTGTATCAATGTTACTACAAAATATAAATTTATAATAATTATGTTTAGTATTCTATTTTTAAGAATTAACTATTTAAGAATTAACTATTTTACTAAATATTCTGTTTTATAAAATTAACTATAATAATATTCTGTTTTATAATTAACTATATTATACTATTTACTAATATTCTGTTTTATAATAAATATTCTGTTTTTTTAGAATTAACTATTTTTAAGAATTAACTATTTAAAATATATTCTGTTTTTAAAAATAATAATAATCTGTTTTTTAAATAAATGATAATATTCTGTTTTACTAAATAATAATAATAATATTCTGTTTTTTATAATAAAAAAATATTCTGTTTTATAAAAGAAAAAAAATATTCTGTTTAATAAATAAAAAAATTTGTTTTCACAAATATTAATAACATCCTATTTATAAAAATAAAAATAATAATCTGTTATTTCTTTAAATAATATTCTGTTTTTTTATTTATTTTAATATTCTGTTTTTAATAAAATATTATTTTTCATAAATATAATATTAATAATAAACTAAAGCTAAATCTATTAAAAATAATAGTATTCTGTTATATAAATAATATTATAAATATAATATTAATAACATCCTATTTATGAAAATAATAATATAAATATAATATTAATAATAAACTAAATCTAAATCTTTTTTACTAAATAATTATAATAATATTCTGTTTTAAATCAATTATATTTCTCTGTTTATAAAAAAGTAATAGTATTCTACTTTTAAAAATATAATATTTAGTTTAAAAATTATATTATACATATTTATATTAATTTCGGTTTTAATAATAAACTAAATCCAAATATATTATTTATTTACTAAATCTAAATCTAAATCTTAAACTAAATCTAAATCTATTATTTATTTACAAAAATAATAAACTATATTTTAAATATTATTTATTTACTAATTTATAAAAAAACGAAGAAAAAAATATTTTTAACATATTTATAAACAGATTATTTAGATTATTTAGTAGTTTAATTTTTTTATATCAATCTTAAAACATATTAACAAACTAAATATCATGTTATACATACATATAAACCAATGTCTATCATACAAACCAAACAAATCTAAACAAGTAAATATTCATATTTTTCAATAAATCTAAATCTATTATTTATTTACAAAAATAATAAACTATATTTTAAATATTATTTATTTACTAATTTATAAAAAAACGAAAAAAAATATTTTTAACATATTTATAAACAGATTATTTAGTAGTTTAATTTTTTTATATCAATCTTAAAGCATATCAACAAACTAAATATCATGTTATATATATATATATATATATATATATATATATATATATATATATATATATATATATATATATAAACCAATCTATCATACAAACCAAACAAATCTAAACAAGTAAATATTCATATTTTTCTATAATACAAACCAAACAAATCTAAACAAATATCATACAAAAAATTCTATTCATATGTGTACCTTATAAACGAATTTGATGAAAATTTAGTTGGCAAATTTGAATCCAGCAACCAGTTTGAGTATTGAGTTTTGAATTTTAGCGTGAAATATGAGAGAAAATGGAAAGAGTGAAGAGTGAAAATGAAAGGGTGAAGAGTGAAGAAGAGTGAAAATGAAAGGGTGAAGAGTGAAGAAGAAAAGGTGAAGCAATCAATTTAAATGAAGCGTGAACGGTGGTGATATATAAAGGCAAGTTGCGGGGTGATATCCACCTCACAACATTTATTACCGTTGTCACTTGCGACATGCATTCCACCCCGCAACATTTTCTGTCATTAATGCACAGAACGGTCACCTGCCACTCTCTGCAAAAAGTAAATACTGTATTAACTTTCCACCAAATATGTTGCGAAGTACAATACACCCCGCAAAAACAGTGTCCGTTGGTAGTTGCGAAGTGAGCTTCACCTGGCTAATTTTTTACAAGACCATTCCTCTACTCCCACTGACTTAGTAGTAAAGAATCAGTGGAATTTCCCTCCAAATTTATTAAAAACTGTTGCGGGGGGAATATCACGTCGCAAGTTTGTTTTTCAAAATTTTTAAATTTCCCCCACGTATTGCGAGTGGGAAAACCATACAAATTTTAATTTTTTACAATACTGTGTTGCGAGGTGGATATCACCCCGTAAGTGCTTTATTTTGCGAAGTGGGAAACACCCAGCAAAATCACATGGCTAAACTGATGTTTTCTTGTAGTGATTGAGAAAGTGTTGAGATCTCTGACTACGAAGTTTGATTACCTTAGTCTTTTAATTTATAAAAATGTGTTTTAAACTTTTTTATATTTAAAATAAAGACATTTTTATAAAAGTCATTTTTTTTAAAAATCATTTTAAAAAACAAATTTTTAAATTTAAAAGAAAGGGATCCATATTCTCCCAATTACAATTTCTTTGAAAGATAATGTTCTGGACTGGACCAATGGCTAGAATTGGCCCAATCCGCTTCCACTCTAGAGCGGCCCAAATTGCCTAAGCCCAATCCACAGAGGGGCAAAAGTGACATTTCTGCCCCTCAAACCGGGCAAGGAACGCAACGTCCCTCCCCGGCTCTGATGCCCGTTACGCACGGTTTCCCCGCTGCCCGAACAACGATGGGCATGTGCCCGCAACTGCGTCTATGCCCGACATAACGACTAGTTCGTGGCACCCTGCCCGACATAACAGCTAGTTTGGGCAGTTGCCTATTCTTTGGGAAAAACGGCTAGTTCGCCCTAAAAATAGGACCGTTGGCCACACGCTGGGGGATCTATATAAACCCCCTCACTTGAGAGGGTCAGGTATCGCATTTTCACCCTAAGAATACACTTTGTACTTGCCCCCTTTTTCTCTAACCCTTTCTTACTTGAGCGTCGGAGTACCTTGTAGGTACACCCCCTCCTCTCCTCATTCTCAAGCCGAGCACGTTGCACGCCTTACGACCAGCAATCATCCGAGCACCTCACCTTCTGACGACCAGCTTGCGTGGACCAGTTCGAATACCTCGGATCAGTGGCGCCGTCTATGGGAACTCCTTGTTCTCCCCTTCTTTCTTTCCTCCTCAGGAAACTGAAAGATCAAAACATACTTTCTTTGATCCACCCACGAATGGCCGCTCAGAACTCCGCAAAAGGTGCTGACGCTACGGTTCTTGTCCCCGTCAACAAGATGGACGCTAATAGCAGTTCGTTGTTACTTTCTGATCCCCGTTTCCTTCGGGATGGGGCCACTGCGCCTCCAACTCCTCCTCCCACCGAGCAAGGAGGAAAATAGTCACCGTTGGGGGAATGACCAATTCCTGGCCCCCCAGCGCTGATCTGGCAGTTGCAGCCCTCCTGGATGCCGTCAACCGCACAAACCTCCTTATCTTGCAGCAAGGAGAAAGGATAGGAGCTCTCGAAGAAGCAGCTCTTCCAAGATCTTCTCCTCTCAAGAGGAAACACCAGAAATCAAGAAGCCCGTCACCTAGGCGCAGGGATGACCGTATGACAAGGCGTGAGCCTGAACCACGACGCGTTCGCAAGCGCGACCAGATCTCCCCGCGGGATCAGTCACCACCAAGACACAAGAGAACGAGGCAAGACGGGCATTCTCCACCGGTCAGACCTCGCGACTGGCCATGATCACCCTCACCTCACAGAGACCGCCGCCGCGAGCGCAGACAACGGTCCCTATCGACTTCAAGTTTGGACAGCGACGACGAGCCTCGCGGCCCGTTGTCCTGCAGGATCCTGGCCACCCGCCTCCCTAAAGGACTAGAGAAGCCTCCGTCTCTGGGGACTTATGATGGAACCACGGACCCAGACGAGCACATAGAAAACATAGATGCTCTAATGGACTACAGAGGGGTACGAGGAGCCATCAAGTACCGCCTGTTCCCAACCACGCTCCGGAAGGGAGCAATGACCTGGTACAAACAGCTGCCAGAGGAATCCATCACATCCTGGAGGCAGCTCGGGAGGATTTTCTCCCGACACTTTACCGCATCACGACGCCATCCAAAGACTGAGGCGTCCCTTGGAGCTGTCGTACAAGGAAGAGATGAACCTCTTCGGGACTACATTGAACGGTTCAACAAGGAAGCCGTCCAAGTGCCAACGACCGACGAGATGAAGAAGTTCCTGCTCGAGCAGGGATTACGTCCTGGCTCAGACTTCGCGAAAGCCATCGGCCTAGATCCATCGAGGAACCTCAACGCTCTCCTCCACCAAGCCCAGTCGCATATACAGTACGAGGAGAAGGTCGCTGCCCACTCTGTCCGGGCCTCCCGTCACCAAGAAGGTGCCCGGACATCCAGAGCTGAAGAGCCCTCGACATCCCGTCGAGGAGATAAAAGACGCGACGATCGGCCTCGCGATGTACGCGAACAGAAGGGACCTTCTGGACGGTTCCATGACTATACCCCCTCACTACCTCGAGGGAGAAAATCTTGTCCGAATGTGCCAACTCAGAGTTCAAACAGGCGGGAGTACATTTCCCCAAACAGCTGCCGACCAGGCCGGGTGTAGATAAATCCAAGTATTGCCGCTTCCACAAAAGCCACGGCCATATGACGGAGGAATGCATCCACCTCAGAGATGCCATAGAGATCCTCATTCGCGACGGCCACCTGAAGCAGTTCGCGAAGAAGAAAGAGGCTCCCCGGCAAGAAACCCAGGAGAGCAAGAAGGCTGTAGAAGAGACTCCGCCATCCGAGGACACCAACGTACAAGTCGCTCTGTCCATAACCCGGCCAGAGGAATTCCGTATCCCTGATAGTCTGCCAGCCTCCACGTTCCTCGGCGCTCACAACCCATGGGAGACCTTCCCATCGGCCATGGTCATCTCCGGTGGTGGATTCAACAAAATCACGGTCTGTTCAGTCAAAAGGAAATTCGAGCAACTGATCAGCAAAAGCTCCAACGAAGTCACCACGCTGGATACCACTCACAAAGGATCATCTCCCATTTCCTTCTACAAGGAGGAACTCCTTGGCGGGTCACCGAACTCAAGCATCCCCCTTCTCGTCCGGGCAAGGATGGCGAACTTCGACGTTCACAGGATACTCGTAGACCAGGGCAGTTCAGTTGACATAATGTACAACCACCTGTTCGAGACACTGCAGTTGGACGACTCTCACCTTACTCCATACGTTTGATCCGACCTGCAGGGATTCAACGGAGCAGTAACAAGGCCCCGAGGTTACGTAGAGCTCATCGTGACCTTCGGTTCAAGAAAGACAACCCGAGCAATCAAAGCACAGTTTCTGGTAATTGACTACCCGTCACTATATCAGTGCATTTTTGGAAGGCCAACCCTGGCAGAGTTGATTGCAGTGCCTTCTACCGTACATCTCAAGATGAAGTACTACACTTCTGAAGGGATGGTCGCCACCCTCCACGGCGACATCGAAGCTGCTCGTCGATGCTTTGAAGCAGCATCAAAAGGACTGAGCACCATCTCAGCGAGGCCGAGGGCATTTGGTCGTCCTCCACTGCCCAGCAGCTCCGAGCAGCCAAAGCCACTCCCCCAGGTCGAATCCATCGATTTGGACAGCCGTTTCAGCGAGGAGGATCACGCCAAAGACCTGACGACTTCGGGCAGCCAGTCCCACAACAGCGGCCATCTCCTATGCCCCATCCCAGATGGCAACTTCGAGATCGTTCCGTTCAGAGAAGACCCCCAGTGGGGAGTGAAGATCGGAGCAGACCTCCCCGACCTGGCCAAGAGACAGCTAAAAGCGTGCCTCCGGGAGAACGCAAACTTGTTCGCATGGAGCGCTGCTGAAATGCCAGGATTGGACCCCTCCGTCGCCTGCCACCAGCTTACAATTGATCCGGCCGTCAAAGCCGTTGCCCAGCGCAGAAGGAAACAGTCCCCGGAGAAGATGGAAGCTGCGGAGAAAGCTGTTAAAGACCTTCTAGAAGCTAGGTTTATTTCTGAGGCCAAATACACTACCTGGCTCTCAAATGTTGTACTTGTAAGAAAAAATAATGGCAAATGGAGAATGTGCGTTGATTATACCGATGTTAATAAGGCCTGTCCGAAGGACGCATACCCCCTCCCCAATATAGATAAGCTCGTAGATAACTCCGCAGGTTTTAAACTTTTATCGTTCCTCGACGCCTACTCGGGCTATAACCAAATCCCAATGGCCGCGAGCGATAAAACTTACACGGCCTTCATGACCGAATCGGGCAACTATTACTACAACGTAATGCCCTTCGGACTGAAGAACGCCAGCGCTACGTACCAACGAATGATGAACAAAGTCTTCCAAGGACAAATAGGCGACATGCTCGAGGTATACATGGACGACATGATCGTCAAGTCCCACGAAGAGCTAGACCACGTCGCCCACCTTCACCAAATTTTCGAGCAAGCGAGAAAATATCAAATGCGTTTTAACCCAGAGAAGTGCACGTTCGGAGTACGGGCAGGTAAATTCCTTGGTTTCTACTTGACGGAACGAGGAATAGAGGCTAATCCCGACAAATACCGGGCATTATCTGAGTTCCCAACACCCACGTCTAAGAAGAACATCCAGTCCCTCAACGGGGTACTCACCTCGTTGTCCCGCTTCGTCGCAAAATCCGCCCAACACGCCCTTCCTTTCTTCAAGCTCTTGAGAAAAGAAGTCGCGTTTGAATGGACCGAAGAATGCGAGGCATCCCTCCTTCACTTAAAGCAAGCCCTGTCGAAACCGCCCGTGTTATCGCGACCAGATTCCGGGGAAGTTTTGTTCCTATACCTCGCCGTCGCTGTCGAGGCCGTGATCGCCGTTCTCATTCGCGAAAATCCTGCCGGGCAAAAACCAGTATACTTCACGAGCAAAGCGTTGCAAGATGCGGAGTTGCGATATCAACAGATAGAAAAGGTAGCATTGGCCCTCGTCAACGCCGCCAGACGACTGAGACACTATTTCTTGGCCCATACGATCGTAGTGAGGACGGATCAACCCATCAAGCAGTCTGGCCGGTCGAATGCTCAAGTGGTCGTTGGAGCTGTCCGAATTTGACGTCCGGTATGAAAGCAGAAAAGCTCTCAAAGCACAGGCCCTGTCCGATTTCATGGCGGAAGTAACCTTCTCAGACTCCTCACCCCACATAGCAAACAGATGGACCATCTACGTGGACGGAGCATCCAGCTCAAGCGGCAGCGGGGCAGGAGTAATTCTTGAAAACGACGAAGGGGCTATAGTAGAGGCATCTCTCACTTTGTCCTTCCCCACGTCGAACAACCAGGATGAGTATGAGGCCTTCCTCACTGGGTTGCGCCTAGCCGAAGACCTAGGGGCAGAGGAAATCATCATCTGCACGGACTCTCAGCTCGTAGCCCACCAGATCTCCGGGGAATATCAGGCCAAAAACGACAGTCTATCTGAATACCTCTCCCTAGTCAAGGAAAAGATGTCGAAGTTCAGGACGGTAGCAGTAAGACATGTTCCCCGCGAACACAACGTGCGAGCAGACGTCCTGTCCAAACTAGCGAGCACCAAGAGGAAAGGCAGAAACAGGTCAGTCATCCAAGAGATACTTCCCCGGTCCAGCATCGATAAGGGGTCCTCGACCCTACACGTGCACGCGATCGGAGACAGCGACTGCTGGACGACGCCCGTGTACAACTACCTCACCAGGGACGAACTTCCGGATGATCCCAAGGAAGCCAGCACCGTCAGACGAAGAGCTTGCTCGTACGTCATCCTCAAAAATAAACTTTACCGAAGAGGCTTCTCCATCCCACTACTAAAGTGCATAGAGGAGAAGATTATCCCCCACATATTACGAGAAATCCACGAAGGCATTAACGCCCAGCACCTGGGAGGAAGGTCCCTTGCCCGCAAGGCGCTCTGGGCAGGATATTACTGGCCAACTATGCAGCAAGACGCCAAGGAGCATGTGAAGAAATGCGACAAATGCCAACGGCACGGGGATATGCACCTAGCTCCACCTAACGAGCTGAAAAGCTTGACATCCCCGTGGCCATTCGCATGGTGGGGCCTAGACATCCTAGGACCCTTCGTAACGGGGTCCAGCCAAAACAAATACCTGATAGTGGGCGTAGATTATTTCACAAAATGGATAGAAGCAGAAGCTTTAGCAAAGATAATGACACTTAACATTCTACGTTTCTACAAGCGGAATATCCTTGCCCGTTTCGGGATTTCCCAAGCAATCGTCACGGACAATGGAACACAATTCACGGACAAGAAGTTCCAAGACTTTTTCGCCCACCTCGGAACAAAGCAACACTTCGCCTCTGTAGAACACCCCCAGACCAACGGGCAGGCGGAGGCGGCCAATCGCGTCATCCTTCATGGCCTAAAACGAAGACTGAATGAAACGAAGAAAGCCTCGGTCGAGGAGCTCCACAGCGTCTTATGGGCATATCGTACTACTCCCCAGTCCACCACCGGGGAAATGCCTTTCCGCTTAGCATATGGCATGGAGGTTGTTTTGCCCATCGAAATCCACGTACCGTCCAGAAGGACCGAATCACCTCTAGACGAGGAAATGAATAACGAAGCAATGAGGGAAGAGCTCGACCTCATCGAGGAAATCCAGACAGGAGCAGCCCTCCGCGAAGCGTCCCTTAAGCAAAAAATAGCAATCAGGCACAACGCTAAAGTCCTACGACGAGAGTTCGAGGTGGGCAGCCTTGTCCTGCGAAGAAACCACAAGGACTCTCGCGAAGGCAAACTAGCGGCCAACTGGGAAGGGCCATACAGAGTCCGTGCCAAAATGGGAAATGGTGCATACTTCCTCGAAAACCTTAACGGGGAGGCACTCCCCCGACCGTGGAACGCTGAGAAACTTAAGCAATACTACAGCTAGAGTAACTATAAGCTTCCTCGCATCAAGAGACCACCCAGCAGTCACCATGCTCGTCCAGGTACAAACGACGCATGCACACGAAGTAGAATCTCGCTCAAATAAACGAGTCGGAACTCTGCTCGACGGCGGCCCTCGATCGAGCACCGCCTTCGCCCAAGTACCATGATTGGCAGAACCCCAGCTCGCGATGGGACGTTCACGCCGCGACCTGAGATCCGTAACCTCGCCAGGGACTTCCCCGGCTATTCGACCAGTTCCCCGCACTAGCGAATTCACACACAGCGAGCTATCTTTCAAAAGAAAGCTCCATTAACAGACACACCCTCCGATGGGCAGTCATACACGCACAACTAAGGTAAAGTACAACAATAATATAAAGTACAACAAAAATTGTATAAATGAACCGAGCATTAAATAGAAAGGCCACAAGGGCCAAAAGACTGTGCGTATTACATAAAAAAGGGGGCCATGCCCCCCCCCAAAACCAAATAAATTACAAATTAATCAACGACACGCAGGCCGGACAAAACACAACAACATCAAAACAACATGAATCCTCATCCTTCCACATGCTCGGTCGCCTCAGGCTCGGGCTCCTGCTCCTCCGCTGGCTGATCTTCGGTCTGAGCTTCGGGGGTGTCGAGAACCAGGCCTGCGGGCAAGACGATGCGATCATCCTCCACTCGTGCAAGGTAGTGGATACCATCGGTCGAAATGTCGAGCCCGGGGTTCACCACCCGCAACTGGGCCACGGCACTTTCAAAAGACTCCGACGCCACAACAATGCGATCCTCCTCGGCCTGCAGTATGCTGGCGACCAGCTCAGCCCTAGTTTTCAACGCTTTTATCTCGTCCGGTTCATCAGCACCCGGGGCACTGGCCGCCATCAGCTCCTTGTTCAAATCCTCCGCAGCCTTCTTTTACGCCTTCAGCCTGGTTACCTCCTCTTTCAGCTTGGCCGTCTCCTCCTCGGCCTTCCTCCTAGCCTCACAAGCACCCTTGACTTCTTCCTTTAGGGACGCCGCGGAGGCCCGGGGAGTAGTGAGTTCAGCCTCGAGCACAGAGTCCCCTTCCGCATAAACGGCCGCCATTTCCAGCATCCTCACCATGGCGGAAGCATCCTGGGCCACCATCGCCCTCTTGCTCACTCGGTCCATGCTTCCGAGGTTGAGTGACTCTGCCCGCGGAACGACCAAAGTGTTGCCCTCAAAGAACCTCCGATCAAAGACACGCGGAGGAAGCTCAAACTTCCCTTTCTCGGGCGCCCGAGTCAGGTCCACGGCATCCGACGAACTTTTTCGCTTCGCTCGCCCAGCCAGAGCCAATGGAGAGTCCCGGGGAGCCGGAGTAGGAGAAGCAGAGGTCCCCACCGCAGCTTGAGCAAGAGGAAGAGCACGAGCACCACCAACAGGACGGGCCTTGGGAGGAGCCGCTCCAGCCTTGCCCCTCGCCATGGCGTTCCTCACCACACGATCACGAGCCTGAGGCATCTCACCTGCACAAATGAAACGAACACGTTAGCAACGGGGAAGAAAAAGAAATAACAAATAAAGTCTAAGTAACTAAGACTACCGAGTAACTTCATGGCATCCGCGGGAGTCTTGCACTCCAGCAGAGCCTTCACATTGATAAACCTGCGCTTGACTCTCTGGCTCCCGTCATCCTCGTAGATAGGGGCACCCTTGCTCGTCCAGCAGCTCGCAAGATCGAAGGAGTTAACCCACTTCACCAGCGTCTCGTAGGACACAGCATCCTGCCCGCGTAACGCGGTCGGCTCGAAGACGTAGGCGCTGGGCTTCTTTGAGAAGTGGTCGGGTGTCCAGCGGATCGGGAACTTGTACACTCTCTCCCCGATATATTTGCCCTCCTCGGTAAGCAGCTCATCTCCGTTCTCATCATACTCTACCTCCCAAACATACACGCTGTCCTGAGCAGCTTCGGACAGAGGCTTGACGATGTAGTACCGTCCCTTGAACGTTCGGATGGACTCCGAGAACGGCTTAAACAGCTTTCTGGGCTGCTTCAAAGAGACCCATCCATATCTCTTCCCCGCCAGTTGCCGTTGTAGGTTGAAAACAGCAAAGAATAAAGGAAGAGTGATCCCTAGAGCAAGGTGCTAGCACACCAACTCAAAAGCCCGTATGAAGGCCAACGAATTGGGGTGGAGCTGAGAAGGAGCCAACTTTAGGTGCTCAAACACCGACCGCTGGAAGTCAGTAAAGGGCAACCTCAGCCCCAATTCCTTGAAGGCATATTCATACATGGCAAAGCAGTCCCCGAAGTTCGAGCAGATCCGCTCGTCTAAATTAGGCATAAGCACTCTCCATTCACCCGCTGGCCCCACCTCAGTAAAAGCGTCTGCCGCAGACCTGGCAAACTTGGAAATATGGTGGGAAGGTTCGGCCACCTACCACTCTTCCGGGCATAACACATCAACGTCCTCTTCCATTGCGTCCTCCTCCACGACCTCCAAATCCTCTCCCTCCTCAGCATCGCTCGCTTCCCCCTCGACTTCGCTCGAGGAGTTCGAAGCCGACGAGCTCGAGGACGCAGAGCTCGAGGTCATTGCACTACTGCTCTCCTCGGACACAGTCTCCTCCTCGGATGTAACGGGAATAACTTCCCTCTCTGGCTCCATCGCCCCTACGATCACCTGAAAAAGCAGAGAAAGACAGTGAATTCGACAGGAAATCAAATCCACCCTTCCACCGCTAAGTCAAGTGAAAGGGCGCGCAGAAGGCTAAGGACAACGTCCCCGGCCTAAGCCCTAACATCAAACGAAGAAAGAAAAAACCTCCCCGCGAGGAGGTGACCGAGACATACCATCTTCCTACGAGGAACCTCCCCGCGCTCGTGCCCCAAATTCCGTTAGAAACTCCATCGGAATCTGGAAACGTTCCACCGGAAAGTTCGCCAGTCCACCAGAAGATGGTAAGACGCGGTGGTCACGACTAGCAACGACGGCGTGGACCACCACGTTCACCGAACGCGCTATCCACTCCGACGAAGAGGCTTGGTACAGCGAATGGGCAGAAGCACCGCCCACCACCAACACTCACCGGAAATCTACCTACCTTGTCACCTAAAGCTAACCCTAGCCGCATGCAATCTACCATTGACAATGAGAGGAAGTAAAACAAGCTGGAAACCAGAAAACTTACTTGTTTTGAATAGAAGAGAAAGGCTGCTCGAAACTTGGCACGGTGGTCGGTTGCTCTGAAGACGGTGACGGGCAGGAACGCTGATGACGACGAAGAAGAATCAGAAGGGAAAAAGTGCAAAATGGGACAACCTCCCCCCTTTTATACTGAGGGGCACGTGCACACACACGCCCGTAGGTAATAATGACTTCCCACTAGCCATAATTACCTATTAACTGCTACGCAAGGCTCGATGCACACGTGGCAGCCCAACGTTTCCCATTCTGTCTGACGATTTAGCTTCCCGAATCCCGGGCAATAGGGTCACGACCATAAACATCACGAACACAGAGGGCCACGGGCACATCGAGACAATCTTCCTCGTCTCCTTACGACGACTCTACGTAACTCCCCCAGACGACGAGCAGTCCTTAAGTCATCACTCCCATGCTCGGGAGCAACGACTTGGGGGGCTCCTGTTCTGGACTGGACCAATGGCTAGAATTGGCCCAATCCGCTTCCACTCCAGAGCGGACCAAATTGCCTAAGCCCAATCCACAGAGGGGCAAAAGTGACATTTCTGCCCCTCAACCCGGGCAAGGAACGCAACGTCCCTCCCCGGCTTTGATGCTCGTTACGCACGGTTTCCCCGCTGTCCGAACAACGATGGGCATGTGCCCGCAACTGCGTCTATGCCCGACATAACGGCTAGTTCGTGGCACCCTGCCCG
This sequence comes from Lathyrus tuberosus, assembly GCA_022829125.1. Taxonomy (NCBI): domain Eukaryota; kingdom Viridiplantae; phylum Streptophyta; class Magnoliopsida; order Fabales; family Fabaceae; genus Lathyrus; species Lathyrus tuberosus. The sequence continues at coordinate 17,056,179 of JALAZF010000013.1, read as the reverse complement.
ACATAACGGCTAGTTTGGGCAGTTGCCTATTCTTTGGGAAAAACGGCTAGTTCGCCCCGAAAATAGGACCGTTGGCCACGCGCTGGGGGATCTATATAAACCCTCTCACTTGAGAGGGTCAGGTATCACATTTTCACCCTAAGAATACACTTTGTACTTGCCCCCTTTTTCTCTGACCCTTTCTTACTTGAGCGTCGGAGTACCTTGCAGGTACACCCCCTCCTCTCCTCATTCTCAAGCCGAGCACGTTGCACGCCTTACGACCAACAATCATCCGGGCACCTCACCTTCTGACGACCAGCTTGCGTGAACCAGTTCGAATACCTCGGATCAGATAACACTTGACTTCAAATGAGATACTATTATAAGAAAATACTCCAAAATTTTCTTAAATCCTGAATTAAGTTTATTTTTTAAAAAGATAATTTATTAAATAAAAATAAATAAAAAGGATGAAAAGACATTAAATCCAATTCATAAAAAAAAAAAAAGCAAAAATAATAATCAGACATATTCAACCTATCTTTCAAAAAATTAACTTTCTCATATGCTCTTATTATTTAGTTATTTGACCATCAAAATAATAACATTGAATCAAATACCATATGTTTATCTCTCTTTCCTGTTTTTCTTCTTCCATCTATTTTTTCTTCTCTTTATCGTGACTTTGCATCTCCTGAATGAGGTTATGTTCACACAGGCTCTTTGGAGATGGAGTTAAGGCAATAAGAAGCCAACCTTACATGGCTCAAGTTGTATAAGAATGGATTTTTTAACCATTCAGATATAGTTTTTAGAATATGTAGAGTTGAGTTCAATTAATAAGCAACAATTTTATAATCTTTTGCATTATATGTTAAGATTAAGTCTTGATCTAGGAAAGATTTGATCAACTATACAGAGTACACAACTCCCTAAACTAAATCCCAAGTTAGGTGGAAAAACAATAAAATACTAAAATAAAAAGTAAACAGTATTAAATTGATTAACATAAATAATCAGTGAGTTTAATTATTATTATTTTTTAAAATTATTTATAAATATCAATAATTTATTCACATACATAAATAATATAAATAAATTATGTTAGATATTGAACACTAATAAACCAATAATTTACACCTATTTAATTCAATTAACTTATATCAATTAACTTATATCAATTTAGTTATTGCATAGTGAAAAGGAAGCACACTTATTCTTCCGTTGTAGAGTGGTTAATCTTATTTGGAGGGAAATAAAGGAGTGGATTGGTTGTAGATACTTACGATGAGGACTCTGAGTGTTTCATGAGTAGATTTTTGAGGTGGTGTCTCTTTTGTGTTTTTCAGGGTGTGAACTCAGAGAGAGCGGGAGTTATCTGGTTGGCTACCTGTTGGAATATTTGGAGGGTTAGGAACGGTATGGTTTTTGAAAATAGTCACTGGAATATTCTGGATATTGTTTGAAGTATTAAAATTACGGCTTGGAAATGGTCTCTTATAGGTGAAATTGCTTATCTCAATTGTACTTTCTATGATTTTTGTAAAAATTCGTCGTTTTTTCTATCATAGATGTAATTGGTTAGCAATATTCTGTTTGTCGAGTCGGTTTGGGCTCGTTTCTTTTGTAATCAGGCTCGAGAACCTTTAGTTCTCGCTTCAATGAATTTCTTGCTTACAAAAAAAAGTTTATCACACCAACTCCATTAAATTTAATTATTTCAATTATACGTAGGAGAATTTTTTCATTACGCAATTTGAAAGTATGTTTTAAAATCTTAATTGTTCAACAAAAATATCAGCTTTTAGCAAAATGTAATCTGCACACAGATTATGTTATGTGTTTTGTATGGCTTTTAGCAAAATGTCATATTTTTTTCCACTACCGGTATCCGGTTTACTGGCTGATTAATTCAGTTTGGAATCATTCTGACATTAAATGTTACAGCCAGTTGCAGGGACAGTAGTCCTTCTTACAACCCAATCACCATTAAACCAACAATCAATCATAATTTCAATCGGTGAATTAGTCATAGTTTCAATCGTTGAGAAAATCTCAAATTTGATCACTAAACTTCAGTCATTGATTTTGTTGTGAAAGGTTAGCAACTAAAATTTTTTCAATTGAAAAATGAGAGTCGATTTATTGATTGTTAACTTGTATAGTGACTAATTTTAAAACTTTTTAGGTCTATTATTCGGTTACCGAAGAAAAAATTTCTAGCAGGGAGAAAGGGTAGGAGCAAGTAGAGTGGGTGGATTTTTGACACATTCTCACAGTAGCTAAGCTTACAAATACTTGCATTGGCATCTATTTGATGTTCAGCTTTTGGTTTGAATATCAGTATGTTTTTGGATAGACACTTCTTATGTAATGCCTAGGCATGTCTCATGCCTTGAACTGGTTATTTTAATTTTAATACATTCTTTTGCTTTTTCAAAAAAATACTATATAAGATTCTAATTGGACAAAAGTAGAGTCTTCCATTCCAAGAAAACTATTGGAGACTTCCATTCAAAACAAACACAATAAAATGTGTGTTGCAAAGAAGCACATTACAAAATGTGAAATAATCAAGTATTCAAAACACAATCATTTGACATGATAAAAAAAACATAATCTATTTCAAAGTGGAGGACTTCGTGGAGGAGGAGGCGTAGGAGGACGCGGCGCATGGCTCCGATTCTGTTGATGATTCTTTAACTTACATCCCAAGTCTTTTAATCGACTAAGCTCAGGAATCACTACTAATGCAAGATCAGGTCTATCTTTCTTACTAAGCTCAGCACAACTCAATGCAAGTTTCGCATACACCAACACATCCTCAGCAGGCCAATCCGTAACAACCGGATCAAGCATATCGACAAAATTTCCATTTTCAATAGCCCTTTTAACATGATGAGAAAGTCCCATTGGAGGCCTAGCTGTGATAATTTGTAGAAACATGATCCCTAAAGAATAAATATCCGATTTCGTCGTTAATTTTCCTGTTTGTTGATATTCAGGATCGATGTAACATAATGTCCCGGCCGCTGAAGTCATGTGATATTGTGTGACGGAATCCGCTACACTAGGTGGCACTAATCTTGATAAACCAACATCACTTATCTTGCTAACAAAATTTTTGTCTAGGAGAATGTTGGCTGGTTTAAGGTCTCTATGAACAATGGATTCTGGTTTTGTTTGGTGAAGGAAAAGAAGTGCAGTCGCGATTTCGTAAGATATTTCGAAACGTTTTTGCCATGGAATTGGAGGGCTATTATGTTTTCTTAATAATCTGTCTTCTAAGCTACCATTGTCCATGTATTCATATACCAAGCATCCATAATCTTGACAAGCACCAAGGAGGAGAACCATATTTGGATGTCTTATGTTGCATAATACCTCAACCTACACACATATAACATATTTAGTCACAATTTTCATATACACATTCATAATAAAATATTCTCTTTAGATTGCTAGCGGCTAAAGGAATCTCTTGCATTCACGCAGTTAGCACATCAATGACTTTTGGTATGAAATTAATATGTTAAGTTTTATGTTTGGTACTAAAACCTAAACCGTCTGATCTCAATTCAACAACATCGATATGCTGACTGTGTGAATGTGTCATACAATAAACAAAGACAATCCAAATCGTATAACTTGTTCTGGAAGGAACTTGAACACTTGCGAGCTGTTACCATACCTCTTGTAGGAACTGTTTTCTACCCTGATGAGCATCCGGTCTCAAAATCTTGATAGCAACATGTGTATGACCAAGTTGGCCTTTAAACACAGGTCCATATCCACCTTCACCTATTTTCATTGATAATGAGAAATTATTAGTAGCACTTTCAATTTCCTCTAAGGTGTATTGTCGATATCGAATATCTGTCCGAGCTATAACATTTAGTGCTTGATCTCGCTCTTCTATTTCTCTCCTAGCCTTTCTCTCTGCATGTAATCTTCTTTGTGTTTCTTTTTCAGCCATTTTCATAGCTTCATCTACTGCTTTCAATGCAGCCACTGCTTTAGCTTTCTCTAGTTCCGCCGTTGCTAATGCTGCTTCTCTAGACATCATAACTTCCTCAACCGTTCGCTCCTCTAGTTTCCATTTATTAATCTCTTTCGCCTGCGAATAAAAAGTGTCAGTTCTCATCTTACAAACCGATTTTATAAAAATCTAATTTACATCACCTTATTTTTTGCTAAGATTGCTTCTTTGCAAGCCGAGTTATACATTTCCATAGTTTGCCTAAGTTTGAGTCTCAACTCTTTCATCTCAGCTTCCATGTCTCCCTATAATCAAAAAATTAGATTATTTATTACAATTTCAAAACATTAAAAGCCAACTTTAACATATTTGCTTATGCTTACTAATGCTTGAGAATCTGATGCATTGCTTGAACCCCTCTCTAATTTCGGCGCATCCACTAGCCCATATTTATGTAAACGAGACGATTCATTTTCATTTAAGCTTGAAGTGTGATTAAAGCTTGATCTTTGGCCACGACCCGATAAATCGATTCTCTCCAATGATTTATGAATAGATGATGAACTCTTTAGCTTGTCATGTAGGGGTGATCTTCCTGATTTACTACTATTAGTGCTGCCTCCTCTTTTTAATGTATTCGACCTGTTCCATTATAATCAAACCAAAATATTATTGAAAAAAACTTAGGACATTAAATGTTACTATATACTTATTTGTCTAGTACCTTAAGTCATTTTCTGATTTACAAGATGCAACTCCATTTGTTGGTGAAACTGCATTTTCCAACTGCGCTATTGCTGGTCGAGTTTCTACTATCTTTTCTTTAGCGATTACATAGACAGAACTATAATCAGGAGCTGATTTTATTACTGCTGTTGCTACATCGTCGTGGCCTTTAAATTTTCTGAGATAATCACAACATTAAGAATCTTTAAATCTAAAATACTTATATTGAAATCTCGACAATCACCTTGATCCAACCACCACTGATGTACAAGACCAAGTTTTGAAACTTAACTTGCTTATGGTTCTCATGTTTAGAGACCTTGAGAGAACATTCTTGGTGTAGCTAGAGGGTGCACCAACAACGATATTTTGGACATGATTCCTCTTTGCATATTCCGAAATTCCTCTAGCAATGTCACTATCAATGATTATGGCTTCTTTCATCTTTACCTGAATCAACGCGCCTTCAACTGTTTCAACTTTCTTCGAAATCATTTTACTAAATATGTTTTTAGTCCCTATAAAATATCGCAACTTACCACTTTATCATTACACATTTCACGTAAGGGCTCGAAAACATGCGCTATATCTTCTTCGTCGGGAGGAAAAACATTGCCGCCTTCTGCATGCATGCATGACAGTGATAATTAAGAGAAAAAATGTATCCAAGAAAGTATATTAGGGTTTGAGAAAATATTAGTAACAAAAGTGTAATGTAACTTATAACAAAATCGAGATGACTCACCGTGATCTCGGCCTTCTTCTGAACATGCAGGATTGTGGAGAATGTGACATCAAAACAATATCAAATCCAAAATATTTATCACATTATGAATATAGTTAAATGTTACGTATAATTGATCCTGAAATATGTATATTGTATAAATATTAGAAGGTACCTACGATGAGGAATGTCTTTGTGTTTAACATGAACTGCAATGACGATAGGGTTATCAATATTATTAGTTGTCCAACGAAAAGCATAGCCACTGTTCTTGTCTTTGCCTACAGCCACCATTACTAGGTTTGTGTGTGGTCTATTAATGCTACCATTGGTAGGCATTCTCATACATATGATTGTTGTCACTAAGGTAGCGTTCAGATTCTTGATATTGTAAATTTCAATAAAATTGAAACGATCTTGTGGCCTCGATGCGGCCACAAACAAAGATATCAAAAAGTCTGATCACAACCGTTAACTGTTTTCAACCTTGGTTACAACGGCCACTACCAGGTAGAATCGCCACCACCGCCTCTTCTCCTCCGCCGTAAGAAGGAGGGAGAAGCTTGATTGGTTCCTTTTTTGGGTTCTCTTGCAGATTGAAGATGCAAATGGAACCTGTCATGGAGGAGAATTCAAACCTATGGACACAAATAATGTTTCATTGTCATCCTATCTTTTCCTTCAGATCTTAACTACTTTGACCAAGTCTTTGTTTTAAAAGGAAAATTATTTGTTTTTCTTCTCACATTACTCATTTTTACAATTATAGTTTTTTTGGTTACAAATTATATTTTTTCTTATTGTAAATTATAATTATTCCATACAATTTTTTAATATGCATGTGTATGTATGTCCAGTCATTTCGACTAGACCAATGTAATCTGATAGCTACAAACTAAGAGTAGTATGTAGATTTAGCACACTGTCTGAAATCCTCACATAACATGAAACCAGTCTTAACTGTATCGTCAACAAATAGTCAATCATAGGCTGACATAACACAGACTAACAGTTAAAACTGTGTAACACCCACCTATAACATCATACATCAAAGCATATATATTATACATGAATCCAAGTTTTGGTATTGAAATACCATAAGTTCCTAGTTAACACGTTGTATACATTACATGCCCAAAACACAAAATACTAAAAAAATCTATGACATAATATATACAAGATGTTCCTAAGTACTAAGAACTAGATCAACAAAGTGATCTCAAAATAAATCTCCACAACGGAAGCTATGGCATCCCAAAAAGCCAAGACATGTAAGGATAATCAAACGACTTTATCCTTACCCTTCGCAGAACTTGAAGTACCTATAATATAATCAACAACGTGGGGTGAGATATTAAATCCCAGTGAGTTCCCTATCTTATGGATTCTCTCAGCTTTACAAGGTTCTATCAATCCTAACTCAAGTCAAGGGAAGGGAAAGACCTTGAGTTCACAATCTCACACTATATGGAAACATGTTCATGAGTCCGTTAACTTAAAATATCACTAATCGATAACCTCATCAAGGCATCCCCTTCTTCCCGTCCTCTTCTACGTCTAGAAGTCGGCACGAGTCATGGATCCTCGTAGATTACTTGGCATACAAAATGGATTCGGAAACTAAGGGACCATTATCACCTTGCGAATCGTCACTTCACACGGTTCATAAACCGTCACAAGTCTCTTTACCTTATAGGTTTCATTCGTACTATAATCGGGAATCAAACCTACCAAGTAATCATGCGTACATTCCAGAGAAGCCTAAGCTCATGAAACGACATATATCAGGGAAACAATTACGATTACATGATCTCACATACAACCGTGAATGTATTCAACAATTACAAGGCCACATTTGCCTTAAGGCCTCATTTGCCTTTTTCTCATAATTACAAGGGTTCACACATGTTCCATACTAGTGTCTTATTCTCTCTAGACCATTACTCGTCGAGGATGCACGCCTAGGCATCGAACGCATGAGCGTCGCCATTTAGGTCATTTATAATCTCCTAGCCACACTACTAGGTTCCACTATAGTTTCATGTTAAGGTTTCCTCACTCTTCCTATTCCATATTTTAAACATGTTTTCACTCAATTTCCTTTCACAATAAGAGGTTAGATATAACACAATACAATAGTGTAACAAAATGCATATAATAATTCAACTCATAAAATTAACACATTTTTTGAGTTTCCTCCGATATATTTAATCGGGTATCGAAATCAATATTTTTCACTTTTATTGCGTAGGATATTTCCATAGCTTTCCAATGACTATTACCATGCTTCGATCGGAATTACGATCCAAAAGATATGAATTTTTCAATATTTTTCCTCAACCTATAGTGGTAATCGGTTACCCAAATAGGATACCCAGTTACTCAAGCTTCACTGTTCACACAGAGGCTAAATGAGAGTTAGAGGCACATTTCGTAATCGATTATCCAAATAGAATAATCGGTTACTTAGTTTAAATTTGCGCAGATTATCACTTTTTCCACAGAGTAATCGATTACCCTAATTGGTTAACCGATTACTCTGCTGCAGAACAGAAAATTCTGGTTTTTCTCATGTTTCAAAATCATCCAACCAACTCAAATCTCATAAAATCTCAAAGGATCAAATATTCACTTATCATACATTATATTCATACCTGTATCGATCATATTATGCATTTTAATCGAGATTTGAACCGTGGAAACAATCAATTCCACACAATATTCGATATTAACCAATTCTAACCTAAACTCTAACATTTTCAAAACTTCTAGAGCTTAAGTACTAACTAGAACCCACCTCTAAACAAGATGATGATGAAGTTTGTGAGATGATTTGATGAAGAATGAAGAAGATTCAAGTTTTCTCTCTTCCTCTACGTCTTCTTTCTCTTTTCTCCTTTTTTGCTCTTCCTTCTCTCTACTTCTTTCCAACTTTGTTTCTATTTTTGGCACAAGTGAGGGAATGGAAATGATATAGAGAAATATCAATTAGTTAGTAACACTACTAAATTTCCAAAACATCTCTATAGCACCAATTGCTAAAACCTCAGAGTCAGATAATATTAATTTGATCTGGTCTGAGCTCATCGGTTGCTCAAATTATCTTTGCAGATAATTTCTCAGAGTACACCGGAACCCAGTTGATCAAAACTAATATTATCCAGAGCAAAATGAAATAAGGGGTATTACATCTTCCCCTCCTTAAATAGAAATTCGTCCTCGAATTTAAAGATTACCTGAAAAGATGAGGGTAAGCATCCCGCATTTCTGATTCTAGTTCCCAAGTTGCATCACCGGATGTGTCTCATCCCACTGAACTTTCACAAGAGGAATCTCTTTATTCCTTAGTACCTTAGTTTCTCTTCCTGTGATACGGCTTGGTTAGGGTTCAAACGTTAAATCTGCTTCTATCTCAATCGTATCCGGTAGAATTGGCTGAAGAGGATCTGGAATAAACTTCCTGAGTTGAGACACATGGAAGACATCGTGCATCTCTGATAGAGAAGGCGGTAAGGCTAACCTGTAAGCTACTTCACCAATCCTTTCTAAAATTTGATACGGTTCTACGTATCTCAGACTTAACTTCCGCGACTTAAACGGTCCTTTCAACCTCAATCTCAGAGTAACCTTCAAAAACACGTGATCACCTTCATCAAACTCTAAAGGTCTCCTACGGTTATCCGCATAACTCTTCTGATGATCTTTTGCTTGTTTAAATTTATCATGGATCATTCTAATATTTTCCGTAGTCTCTTGGATAATCTCGGGTCCCAAAATTCTATCTTCGCCAACTTCCGCCCAACACAAAGGCGTCCTACATTTCCTTCCATACAATGCTTCGTAAGGAGTCATACCAATACTTGCATGATAACTATTGTTGTACGAAAACTCAATCAATGGTAAAAGTTCTATCCAATTTCCTCCACTTCCAAGCACACAAGCCCTTAACATATCTTCCATCGTTTGTATCGTCTGTTTCGTCTGACCATCCGTTTGAGGGTGATTTGACGTACTCAAACACAACTTTGTTCCCATAACTTGTTGAAAAGCTCTTCAAAATCTTGAAGTAAACTTTGGATCTCTATCGGACCCAATGCTAGAGGGAATACCATGTAACCTCACAATTTCTGAAATAAACAACCTTGCAAGATGACTTGCCTTGTAAGTAGTCTTTATGGCTAAGAAATGTGCAGATTTCGTCAACCGATCTACAATCACCCAAATAGAATCAAAACCACCTTGTGCACAGGGCAACCCAACTGCAAAGTCCATATAAATACTATCCCACTTCCATATTGGAATTTCTAAGGATTGTAATAATCCACCCGGTCTTTGGTGCTCAATCTTTACTTGTTGGCATACCGTACACTCTGACACATAAACTGCAATATCTCTTTTCATTCCGGACCACCAATAGTCCCTCTTCAAATCTTGATACATCTTCGAAGAACTAGGATGTATAGTAAAAGCACCTTTATGAGCTTCATCCAAAATCCTTCTCTTTAACACCGCATCATCCGGAACACAAATCCTTTGGTTAAACATAATGATTCCATCGGTAGCTCGCACGAAACCCGGTTGAACTAACACTTCTTGTAACTTCTCATCCAACATTTTCCCTTGTTGAATTTCCTCTCTAAGAGTAGAATTAACATTCAAGTTTACCATAATCACACCATTCTGAGTCCAAATAAATTGAAGGTTAAGATCCCTAAACTTTTCCAATAAGGCATATTCTAACATCGTCAATTCGGCACTATGAAACACTTTCCGACTCAACACATCCGCCACTTTATTCGCTTTACCCGGATGGTACTTCAATTCTAAATCAAAATCCTTTAAATACTCCATCCATCTCCTTTGACGCATGTTCAACTCTTTTTGGTCAAAAAGATACTTCAAACTCTTGTGGTCGCTGAACATTTCAAAATGTACCCCATACAAATAATAACGCCACATTTTCGGTGTAAAAACAACCGCCGCCAATTCCAAATCATGAGTTGGATAATTCTTCTCGTGAACCTTTAATTGTCGATAAGCATAAGCCACCATGTGACTATCCTGAATCAAGACACCTCCTAATCCCATCTTTGATGCATCACAAAATACCTCGAATGACTTGCTAGGATCAGGAATGATCAAAACATAATCATTCGTCAATCTTTCTTTCAAACTCATAAAACTTTGTTCACAAGCCGAATCCCACTCATAAGGATAATCCTTTTGAGTAAGTTTGGTCATTGGTAAAGCCAATTGAGAAAAGCCTTTGATAAACCTTCTATAATAACCTGCCAGTCCCAAGAAACTTCTAACTTCTAAAGCATTCTTTGGTCTTTCCCAATTAATTACTGCTTCAACTTTCGATGGGTCCACTGCCACACCTCCTTGAGATATGACATGACCAAGAAAACTAACCTCCGACATCCAAAACTCACACTTGCTTAACTTGGCAAAAATTTATCTCTCTTGTAAGATCGATAGAACGATTCTTAGATGTTCTCCGTGCTCTTGAGAAGTACGAGAATAAATAAGAACGTCATCAATAAAGATCACTACAAATTGGTCCAAGTAAGGTTGAAATATCCGATTCATATAATCCATAAAAATTGCTGGAGCATTCGTCACACCGAAAGGCATTACTAAGAATTCATAATGGCTATAATGGGTTCTAAATGCGGTCTTCGGTACATCTGAACTCTTCACGCGAATTTGATGATAACCCGACCGTAAATCAATCTTCGAGAACACATAGGCTCCCTTTAATTGATCTAACAGGTCGTCTATATGGAAACATGTTCATGAGTCTGTTAACTCAAAATATCACTAATCGATAACCTTATCAAGGCATCCCCTTCTTCCCATCCACTTCTATGTCTAGAAGTCGGCACGAGTCATGGATCCTCGTAGATTACTTGGCATACAAAATGGATTCGAAAACTAAGGGACCATTATCACCTTGCGAATCGTCACTTCACACGGTCCATAAACCGTCACAAGTCTCTTTACCTTATAGGTTCCATTCGTATTATAATCGGGAATCAAACCTACCAAGTAATCATGCGTACATTCCAGAGGAGCCTAAGCTTATGAAACGACATATATCAGGGAAACGGGTACGATTACATGATCTCACATACAACCGTGATTGTATTCAACAATTACATGGCCACATTTGCCTTAAGGCCTCTTTTGCCTTTTTCTCATAATTACAAGGGTTCACACATGTTCCATACTAGTGTCTTATTCTCTCTAGACCATTACTCGTCGAGGATGCACTCCTAAGCATCGAACGCACGAGCGTCGCCATTTAGGTCTTTTATAATCTCCTAGCCACACTACTAGGTTCCACTATAGTTTCATGTTAAGGTTTCCTCACTCTTCCTATTCCATATTTTAAACATGTTTTCACTCAATTTCCTTTCACAATAAGAGGTTAGATATAACACAAGACAATAGTGTAACAAAATGCATATAATAATTCAACTCATAAAATTAACACATTTCTTGAGTTTCCTCCGATTTATTAATCGGGTATTGAAATCAATATTTTTCACTTTTATTGCGTGGGATATTTCCATAGCTTTCCAACGACTATTACCATGCTTCGATCGGAATTACGATCCAAAAGATATGAATTTTTCAATATTTTTCCTCAACCTACAGTGGTAATCGGTTACCCAAATAGGATAACCGGTTACTCAAGCTGCACTGTTCACACAGAGGCTAAATGAGAGTTAGAGGCACATTTCGTAATTGATTACCCAAATAGGATAATTGGTTACTCAGTTCAAATTTGCGCAGATTATCACTTTTTCCACAGAGTAATCGATTACCCTAATTGGTTAACCAATTACTCTGCTGTAGAACAGAAAATTCTGGTTTTTCTCATGTTTCAAAATCGTCCAACTAACTCAAATCTCATAAAACTCAAAGGATCAAATATTCACTTATCATACATTATATGGTATAAATACACAACCCCCCTGCAATGTTAGCGAGTTCTCACTTTTGCCCCTGTAAAAAAAAATTTAAACGCCCCCTCATCTTAGTTAAATTCCCTCAGAAAACCCCTCAGAGTCCAAGTGGCATTGAAGATTCCGTTTTGACCATCAGAATTTGTCCATGTTGGCATTTTGGATTAAATTTCATAGATGACTGGGTGTGTGTATATATATATATATATATATATATATATATATATATATATATATATATTAATTAATTTTTTTTACTTACTTTTTTATTAATTTATCAGGTTTTCTTAATTTATTTTTATTAATATTTTTTTATGAAATTATATTTATAAATTAACTATTAAAATATTAAATTAGGGCTTAAAGCCCAATATTTTTCTGGAAGCCCAAGACTTGAAGTTTTGCAATCTATTATGTCTAAGAGATATATAAACTCTTTCATTTGGTGAAATTTTTTCGATGTGGGACTTGAAGCCAAGATTAAGTTTCTCCATCAAACAAACTCAATACAACTGAAACCAAAACTGAGAATGTATATACAACTGAATACTGCCATTAATTGAGTAACTGCTCCATCATCATCTTCCAAGCAATAATATTATTCAGTAGCAACAAAGCTGTAACTCTTACGAAAATTGAGAGATTTCATAGAAGATATCTTCCACAAATCTATAACATATATTTAAACTGCCCAGAGTTCACGGATAGAAATTTGAATTCTGGTTGAAGGTCTGATTTCAGCGAGCCTATTGCTTTAGTGCCCCACCTTAGAAGATCATTGTTGAATCGACTAGTGTTTTACTGACAAAAACAAGGATGCTGCTAATTTGAAGGGTGGTGCCAAGAAGGTCATCATTATTGAGGACAAGTTTCATTGCAGGGATCCAACTGCACTTACACCACAATTCCAATTTCTGTCTTGAGCCTACCCTCTTTGAGAAATATAAACCTAAGTTAATGTAACCTCTCTGACGAATCAATACCAGATTATTTTCGCCACCTTTCATCGTTGAGTTCTTTGAATCTAACCGGTAACAATTTTGTTACCATACCAAACACCATTTTATCATGTGAAAACTTATTAAGTGTTAAAGTAAGAACACCATTTTCCATTTTAGCGTTCACAGAACCCTATTCCTTTCACCACTCACACTCAGCACCCTATTCTCTTCCACTTCTATCTTTATATCATCTTTTTTCAACCTAGGCACGTCCACCATTATAGCATGTCCCTCCGGTGTTTCCTTCCAATCTACCCTAACTTGTGACAGTGTCATTGATGGTTCGTGTTTCTCAACTCCAAACGGGAAAGTTATAAGAAAGAAGAATAAGCAAGGGGAATGGTATTAGTGACTTGTTTAGAGTTTGCAGGCTCATTTTTGGAAATGTATGTTTTTTGTGCTTTAGGTTTGGAGCTTGGTGGGACAAAAACTTATGTTATGATAATGTTGTTTGTGTTTTCAAATTTGGTGGAAATAAAAGTACTGGTATATTGTATTTATAGGTTGTAAATGTGAGATGGTTCTTGAAGATTGTATAATGTAGAGGTTGAGAAAGTTCTGGATTAGTATGGAGTTTTAGAGAAGAGGAAGGTGGTTGGTTTTCTATGTTCAAGAATTTTCCAATGCTATGTGAAGTCCCACATTGATCTTTTTAATAACAATATTAGTGTTTATATATCAAACGCACACCATCCTAATATAATTGAAAATGCACTCTAGGTATATAGACCATGAGCCCAATTTATCAGGTTTTCTTAAATTATTTTTATTAATATTTTTTTATGAAATTATATTTATAAATTAACTATTAAAATATTAAATTTGGGCTTAAAGCCCAATATTTTTCTGAAAGCCCAAGACTTGAAGTTTTGCAATCTATTATGTCTAAGAGATATATAAACTCTTTCATTTGGTGAAATTTTTTCGATGTGGGACTTGAAGCCAAGATTAAGTTTCTCCATCAAACAAACTCAGTACAACTGAAACTAAAACTAAGAATGTATATACAATTGAATACTGCCATTAATAGAGTAACTGCTCCATCATCATCTTCCAAGCAATAATATTATTCAGTAGCAACAAAGTTGTAACTCTTACGAAAATTGAGAGACTTCCATAGAAGATATCTTCCACAAATCTATAACATATATTTAAACTGCCCAGAGTTCATTGATAGAAATTTGAATTCTGGTAAAAGGTCTGATTTCAGCGAGCCTATTACTTCAGTGCCCCACCTTAGACGATCATTGTTGAATCGACTAGTGTTTTACTGACAAAAACAAGGATGCTTCTAATTTGAAGGGTGGTGCCAAGAAGGTCATCATTATTGAGGACAAGTTTCATTGCAGGGATCCAACTGCACTTACACCACATTTCCAACTTCTGTCTTGAGCCTACCCTCTTTGAGAAATATAAACCTAAGTTACTGTAACCTCTCTGAGGAATCAATACCAGATTATTTTCGCCACCTTTCATCGTTGAGTTCTTTGAATCTAACCGATAACAATTTTGTTACCATGCCAAACACCATTTTATCATGTGAAAACTTATTAAGTGTTAAAGTAAGAACACCATTTTCCATTTTAGCCTTCACAGAACCCTATTCCTTTCACCACTCACTCTCAGCACCCTATTCTCTTCCACTTCTATCTTTATATCATCTTTTTTCAACCCAGGAACGTCCACCATTATAGCATGTCCCTCCGGTGTTTCCTTCCAATCTACCCTAACTTGTGACAGTGTCATTGATGGTTCGTGTTTCTCAACTCCAAACGGGAAAGTTACAAGAAAGAAGAATAAGCAAGGGGAATGGTATTAGTGACTTGTTTAGAGTTTGCAGACTCATTTTTGGAAATGTATGTTTTTTGTGCTTTAGGTTTGGAGCTTGGTGGGACAAAAACTTATGTTATGATAATGTTGTTTGTGTTTTCAAATTTGGTGGAAATAAAAGTACTGGTATATTGTATTTATAGGTTGTAAATGTGAGATGGTTCTTGAAGATTGTATAATGTATAGGTTGAGAAAGTTCTGGATTAGTATGGAGTTTTAGAGAAGAGGAAGGCGGTTGGTTTTCTATGTTTAAGAATTTTCCAATGCTATGTGAAGTCCCACATTGATCTTTTTAATAACAATATTAGTGTTTATATATCAAACACACACCATCCTAATAGAATTGAAAATGCGCTCTAGGTATATAGACCATGAGCCCAATGTATTTAATATATATTTTGTATAAAATATTTCTTAATTTAAAAACAATACGAAAATTAAAAAAAATATTAATAAAAATAATTTAAGAAAACCTGAAAAATTAATAAAAAAGTAAGTAAAAAAAAAATATATATATATATATATAATATAAAAAAGTAAAAAAAAAACTAATAAAAAAATTAAGATATTCCACGTGGTTTTAAAATTTAAATAAAAAATAAAATAAAAATACACCTAGACTGATAAGTAATTGAAAAATGGAATCAGGAATAAACAGGGGTCATAACGAGGGAATCTGGGTATTACGAGGGGGTTTTTTAAAAAAAACTTTACTAGGGGCTAAACTGAGAACTCGCTAACATTGCAAGGGGGCGTTGTGTATTTAACCCTACATTATATTCATACCTGTATCGATCATATTATGCATTTTAATCGAGATTTGAACCGTGGAAACAATCAATTCCACACAATATTCGATATTAACCAATTCTAACCTAAACTCTAACATTTTCAAAACTTCTAGAGCTTAAGTACTAACTAGAACCCACCTCTAAACAAGATGGTGATGAAGATTGAGAGATGATTTGATGAAGAATGAAGAAGATTCAAGCTTTCTTTCTTCCTCTAGGTCTTCTTTCTCTTTTCTCCCTTTTTGCTCTTCCTTCTCTCTACTTCTTTCCAACTTTGTTTCTATTTTTGGCACAAGTGACGAAATGGAAATGATATAGAGAAATATCAATTTGTTAGTAACACTACTAAATGTCCAAAACATCTCTATAGCACCAATTGCTAAAACCTCAGAGTCAGATAATATTAATTTGATCTGGTCTGAGCTCATCGGTTACTCAAATTATCTTTGCAGATAATTTCTCAGAGTACACCGGAACCCAGTAGATCAAAACTAATATTATCCAGAGCAAAATGAAATAAGGGGTATTACAAACGTACATTCCATAATAGCAAGGACCGTAGTATGGATCGATGGTTAGATGTTTTCTGATACACAAGATCCTCATTTCGAGACAAGTGTAGAGCATACTTGCATCTATGTGGGAGAATTATGATATGAATATAATAACTAAAGCTTTTAGGGAGAAAGGAAAGATATTTAGAACATGTTTGTGCTTAAGCACACAAGAAGATTTATTTGTGACTGTTTTTGAAAAATATGTTACAAGAGCTCTCCTTTTATAGCTAAGGAGGTACGCATATGACAAAAACAACACTATTTACAAGCATGGCATTTTTAACACTATAGGAATGTCTTTTTTCAAAAGTCTGACACACTTATCACTTATGGATACATTATTGTAGTGTTATTCCATAAAAAGACGAAAACCACTATTCAGTAACATGCTTGTGACATATAAGGGACACTTGTCTAATTAGTCTTTGAAGATGGGTTCATGAGATGGGGACATATTCTGATCGGATAAGTTTTCTTCAGAAAAGCAATCTCCAAAACGAGGTGACTCATGCTTCCAAATGTCATCCATCATGTAAGTGTAATTCATTCATTTTCTATTAATTTCTTCCACTTGTCCTTCTGACACTTCAACTTCCATTGGAGAATATAGTTTCTGTTATGTGGCTTGAGTTGGGCTTTCTCCAACTTCTGGTCTTCTGAACTTTTCATGACTTATGTAAGTTGTACTATCATTGATGTTCTCTGGATCATGGAGATTAATGAAGTTAACATAATCAATTAATCCCTTTGTGATTTTTAGGCTGTGAGGATAATCATCAATGGTTTTCCATAGGTGAACATAACTCTTACAATCAAGTAGCTTAGTTGCAAGATATGTCTGATAGGGCCTGTGTAGAAAGAAAATAGTCTTGAGTTTGCTAATAGCTTCTAAGGATAATCTTCACTCTTTGACCTCGTCTATGGATGGTTTTAATTGATTTCTCCACCATTGTAATGGAGAGTACCATTCAAGAGTAGTCCAAATCAAGGACTTGTGGTTCTCAGGATCCATTATGTGTTGATACATGGCTTCGGTGGGAATAAGAACAGACATAAAATACAAACTGATGGCACACCAGATATACCATAAATGTTTTTTTTGTGAATTTAACATTTGGGTTTATTAAAATTGATAGGAGAAAAGGTGTGTCTGGGAAATAAGGAGTATGATCCGGGAGTTTATTCCTTATGATTTTTATCATGTAATAAAAGATATTGTTCATGGCATATTGCTTGAGTTGGGACGGTGAAGAGGATACAATTATTCATGGAGGAATGTTCTTGGTTGTGGATGCATGGGCTGGTAGTGGTTTGACCATAAGAATCAGAGGGAAAGTATGCTTGGTTGTGATGATCTGGATAGGTTTCATAGGTCGGGATAAATCAGGGATCCCATTTGAGTTCCTTTGATATGTTTTACAGAGAAATCATATCTAGAAAACCAATCTTTGAGCCTAAGAGTTTGAGGATCAGGAGGCATCTTATTTTTGAATTCGAGGATTTTAGGAAAAGAGGAATTATCCATCTGGACTTCAAACCGATGGCCTCTCAGGTGAAAGTCAAACTTTTGGATACCCATCTTAACTACAAGAGCTTCCTTATAAGTGGTATGGTAATGTTTTTCAACTTCTTTAAATTGACCGCTAGCATAACCACAATAATACTTTATTCCATCAATTTCCTCTATTAAGATAGCTCCCCAATAATGATCATTGGCATCAGTTTGTAAGATTCTTTACCATTCTCCAGGATTTTTAAGGCTAGTGGAGTTTGTGTGATCTTCTTCAAAAATTTTACTGCTTTAGTTTGCTTTGTTCCCCATAGTGGGGGGTTTTCTTCAACATTTGGGATATAGGACTCGTGCATCTCACCATTTTTGGCAAGAAATCTCTGATATAATTAATTATACCAAGAAATTATTGAATTTGTTTAAATGTGAGATTTTTATCAGGAAAGTTTAACAATTCTTGAGCAATAAGTGGTTGATGTTGATATTTCCCTAGGGAGAAATGCATCCCTAAAAAATAAATTTTTGTTTGGCCAAATTGGCTTTTCTTTCCAGAGAGCATCATTCCATGTTGTTGGACTATTTGAAGGAATTTGCCCAATAAGTGTTTATGGGTTTTTTCATCTTTTGAGAATAATAACACCCCATCAATATAGATGAGGATACTATTGAGAATGAGGTCAAAAATTCTAGTCATTGCCTTTTGAAAAAGTGATGGAGTTATAATGACAGTCTGTCATTACATAAATTCAGTCGAAGAAGTGGGAAAACGAGTAAAAGAGGAGTCAAAATGATGAAGAAAGACCCAAGAATGAGTGAAAATGACTAAGTATGGAAGAATGGGACTTAGTGAAAATTCTGGTGAAAAGGGGACCGGGGGGGGGGGGGGGGGGGTGAATAACACACAGCTACTGGAATAATCACGCGTAGCATCGTGCCCTATCGCATGTGTGATAGAAAAGCAAAGGGACCCTCGTGCGCACAATGCTTATGTAGTCCACGCGATGACAACTTTTTCTGACCCGTTCTGTTAGCTTTAAAATGGGATTTTATGCACTTTTACATGAGTTACAAAATTTGGCACTGGGAGCACAATTTTACAGCATCAGATGGTGATTTTGAGAGCATTGGAAGCCATTGGAGGCCAATCCTTCAAGAGAATTCATATGTTATTCATATTTTATCAATTGGTATTGTAATTTTCACTATGTGTAGCTAAATTCTCATAGGTTAGGTTGTGTGGGATGAATTTATTCAACCTTATTAGCATTATATGGCAGTTTGACTTTGTATGAACCTTATCACTTATAATTTTATTCAGTTGTTTCTTTTGCTTAATGCATATTAATTGAGATACTTTGTTAATATGATGTTAGATGCATAGGGATTCCTGACCTATAGCCTATGTATTGGATATAGGGAAATTGTTCTACTTAAGCCGATTGAATAGGGATAGGATACCTCGAGTACTGGAACAAAGAACTAACGGTTTATACATCGCCTAACACTGCTTACGCTGGCGAACTAGGGATAGAAAGCTTCTAGTAGTTGTTAGTGAGTTATTTCGTGGGGGACTGGCTATAAAGGTTTTGTTAGTTCGCCGTAAAATTATAAGGATAGGATAATTCATACAAGACATCGTACATCAACAAGAGGGGATAAAGGGATTCTAAAACACAACCTAACTACCTTCGTAACATAGTTTCTCGTTTAATCTTTTTTTACTCAAACTTTAAACCCCCCCTCTTTTGTTGTCTTTATTTAATATTTCACAAATTATTGTTTTGTTCGAACAAAATCCTTGTGGGTTCGATATTTATATTACTTCGACATTATCGGTACATTTGCCAAGAAGTCATCAAGTTTTTAACGTCGTTGCCAGAGACTACTGATTGCAACAGGGAAACCCTTTGTGTAACGTATTTTTCTTATTTTATTTTAATTTTATTTTTTATTGCTTTGTTTATTTTCTTGTTTATCATAGTGCTATTGAGATATTTTTGTTTGTGTCTACGTATCACAGGTATCATTATTGAACCGAGAACGCAAACTCTGGGTGACTTCTGTAGGCCTACGGATGCATCCCATGTCTCTTTAGGTTTCGTTCTCGCAGATCTGGTACAATTCAACATTAAATACTCTATAATATCCGAATTGAGAGACAAACAGTTTGATGGAAGCGAAACTAATGACCCTTAGGAACATCTAGACAAATTCTACGAAACAGTTTCGATGTGTCGACCAGAAGGTATTACAGAGGATCAAGTTAAGTTAAAGCAGTTCAGTTTCTCATTGGTTGGAAGAGCGAAGGATTGGTTATTATGTCTTCCAAATAGGGTTATAAGCACTTAGAAAGAATTGGAAGACAAATTCTTAGAGATATTCTTCACTATAGCACAATTCATGGAAAGAAAAGCTGAAATTACACGGTTCGAATAGCAAGAGACTGAATCGCACAATTCCCTCTTCACCGCTCGGAAAGACACGTTAAAAAATAGTGGCCAAGAATAAGGATGAGGAGGAAAAACCAATGCCACCTCAACTCTAAAAGAGGTTTCAAGCGATGATTCAGGGAGGGGGCCACACTTGATAAACTGATTGATAAAGATTCCACTTTCAGGAGAACTAAAAACCATGTTATAAATGAACTAAACCCTCATTTACCATATTACATTCAACCACCCTATCCGTTGAGTATAAAGAAACCAAAAAGTAAAATGGAAGTGGGAAATTTAAAAGTTTTATGGAGATGTTCACCGCATTACAAGTGAACATACCTTTTTGTAAAGCATTGGAGCATATACTGGTTTATGCTAAGTTCATAAAAGAGCTTCTGAACGGAAAACTTAAACTAAGGGATGATGAAAATGTAGCTTTAGCAGAGGAGTGTAGTGTCATCATTCAATGCAAATTACCACCTAGACTTACGGATCCTGGTAGATTTACTATCCCTATCGCTATAGGGCCTCTAAAAATTAGCAAAGCATTATGTGATTTAGGGGCAGGCATAAATTTAATGCCATTGTCTATGATAAGGAAACTAAACTGTGGAGAACCTAAATCGACCAAAATGACACTAACTCTAGCCGGCCGATCTATCATGTATCCCTATGAAATTTTGGAAGATATTCTTGTTAAGGTTGATAATCTATTATTCCCAGTCGACTTTGTCATTTTAGACATGCCAGAAGATGCGAAAACACCTTTGTTGTTGGGAAGACCCTTTCTTTCAATCGGACGAGCTTTGATTGATCTGGAAATAGGGGAGTTGATTCTCCGCTTTAATAAAAAGCATGTAAAATTTAATGTTTTTGAAGCTATGAAACATGTTCAAGAAGATTTGCAATGCTACCAGGTCGATTTAATTGATGAGTTAATAGAAACCGTTGCAAAAGAAGAACGTCTGTCATCTCCAACAGAAAAGGTTCTAGTATAATCAATTGAAGAAGCTATATCCGATGATGAAACGAAGTAATGCTCCAATTGCAAGATGCACAGCGGGAGTATGCTTATAAGAAATTTAAGGAATTGGGAGGAAATAATGAAGAAAGGCCATTAGACTCTGAACTAAAGGAACTTCCATCACATGTGAAATATGTTTTTCATAGTCAAGGAAATAAGAACCCAACAATTATTAGCAGCAAATTGTTAAAAGTTAAGGAATAAAAGTTGTTACGAGTACTAAGTGAGAATAGAGAAACATTAGGATGAAGAGTATTAGACTTAAAACGAATCAGCCCATCATACTACATGCATAAAATCAAGCTCAATGAAAAGTTCAAGTCGGTGGTCCAACCTCAAAGGTGACTAAACCCAGCAATGAAGGAAGTAGTAAGAAAAGAAGTCCTTAAATTGTTGGAAGCATGTATGATTTATCCTATTTCTGATAGTCTGTGGGTAAGTCCAGTTCATGTAGTCCCGAAAAAAGGGGGTACCACTATTATTAGAAATAAAAAAAATGAACTAATCTTAACCCGTACTGTGACGAGATGGAGAATGTGTATTGACTATTGCAGGTCAAATCTAGCTACCCAAAAGGATCATTTTCCATTGCCATTTATGGATCAAATGCTGGAAAAGCTTATTATTGCTTTCTCAATGGTACTCGAGATATAACCAGATAGTTGTGGACCCTGCATATCAGGAGAAAACCGCATTTACATGCCTATTTGGAGTCTTTGCTTATGGAAGTATTCCTTTCGGATTATTCAATGCACTCGCAGCATTCCAAATGTGCATGCTTTCTATTTTATCTGATATGATTGAAAATTTGATAGAGGTATTTATGGATGATATCTTTGCTTTTGGTAAGTCGTTTGATAGTTGCCGTGGTCGATTGGACAAATTCCTTAAGAGATGTACCAAAACAAACTTGGTTTTAAATTGGAAAAAATGTCATTTTATGGTAACATAAGGTATTGTTCTCAGCCACAAAATCTCTGCGAAAGGCATAAAAGTTGATCAAGAAAAAATTGAAGTGATAGAGAAACTTCCTTTGAGAATAAGGAGTTTTCTAGGACATGTAGCTTTTTACTGAAGGTTCATTAAAGATTTTTCTAAAATTTCAAAGTCGTTATATAACCTGCTAGTCAATGAAAACGAATTTAATTTTGACAAAGAGTGCCTAAACGCTTTCTCTATAATCAATAAAAAATTAATCAATTCTCCAATTATTGTATCATCGAACTGTGAACTCCCTTTTGAAATTATGTGTGATGCTAGTGATTATGCCGTTGGCACGGTACTTGGCCAAAGGCATGCAAAATTCTTTCATGAAATTTACTATGCTAGCAAAGTCTTGAATGAAAATCAAGTTAATTACACCACGACTGAAAAGGAATTGCTAGCAGTGGTATTTGCTTTGGAAATTTTTTGCTCATATTTAATTGGTTCCAAAGTTATTATGTTTGTAGCTTTAAAGTATTGTTCAACAAAAGCGATTCCAAACCGAGATTGATATGAAAGGTGTTATTGTTGCAAGAGTTTATTTGGAAATTAAAGACAAAAGGGAGTGGTGGCAGATCACCTGTCAAGATTAGAAAATGATGAAGTGACAAAGAATACGCATCAGATTACCGAGACATTTCCGAATGAGCAAATACTGGCAATAAGCGAAAGACCGTGGTTTGCAGACATGTAAAATTATAAGGCAACAAATGTTGTGCCCGAAGAATACACACGGAAACAAAGAAAACGCATCTATAAGGAAGTACATTTTTATCTTTGGGGTGATCTATATCTGTTTAAGAGAAGTCCTGATGTTTTACTTCGTAAGTGTGTTGCAGGTAGGGGTGGAAATAGGGCAGGCCGACTAAAAGGGGCCTAGGTCCTAGCCAACATAGGCTCAGGCTAGACTATACTTTTTTTAATAGAAAAGGCCTATGCTTTTTTATAAGCCTATTTAGTTAAAAAGGCTAGGCCTCAAGCCATAAAAAAAGCCTTTTAAGCCTATCAGATCAGCCTATTTAAATAAATATGAATAATTTTTTGTTATCATAATGTTATGTTTTGTACTTTGAATTAAAATACATAATTAAAACTTGGTTATCTTGGAGAGCTTATGAAAATAAGATGAAAATACCTTATGAACAATGCCATAAGTTGTTTTCATAAGTTCTCTTAAATAAACAGTCTCACAAAACCTGTGCTAACAAGTAAGTTAAAATATGTCATTACAAAAAACTTTTAGTATCATTGGTCTTTTAGTTTGTTAGTTTATTTAAATTGCTTATTTACATATGTCTAAAATAAATAAGATTTTATGTAGGCTAACAGGCTAACCATGCCTTCAAAAAGGTCAGGTTCATGCCTAAAAATAAGCATATGATAGGCTACGACCAAACTTAGGCTTCAGTTTTTTGGGCAGGCCAGACTTAGGCTTGGTAAAGTCTAGCTCGGCCCAGCCTATTTCCACCCCTAGTTGCAGGAAATGAGGCAGACAATATTGTGTGGCATTGTCATAGTTCAGCTTCTGGAGGACACCATAGTGGTGAGAGAATGGCAACAAAAGTTATACAAAGTCGGTTTTGGTGGCCTACCATATTTCATGACTATAAGTTATATGTATCTACATGTCCGAAATGAAGTAAGAGAGGTAACATCTCAAAATGAGATGAGATGCCATTAAACATTATGCTCGAGGTAGAACCATTTGATTGTTGGAGAATTGATTTCATGTGTCCCTTTCCTCAATTCAATGCTTGTCTTTATATTCTTGTATGTGTTGATTATGTTACCAAATGGGTGGAGGAAATTGCGTGCAATGCTAATGATTCCCGCACTATCACTAATTTTTTGAAAAAGAATATTTTTTTCCAAGTTTGGGGTGCCCAGGGTTTTAATCAGCGATGTTGGAACACACTTTTGCAACAAATATTTGGAAAAATTGCTAGAAAAATATAATGTGAAGCATACGGTGTCCACACCCTATCATCCTCAAACATGCGGTCAAGTGGAAGTGTCTAATAGATAGTTGAAGCAAATTATAGAAAAGATGGTGGCGACATCAAGGAAATATTAGTCAACAAAGCTGGATGATGCATTTTGGGCATACAAGACAGCTTTCAAAACACACTTAGGGTTCTCACCTTATCATTTGGTGTATGGCAAAGCATGTCATCTTCCCGTCGAATTGGAACATAAAGCATATTGGGCAGTAAAGTTTCTGAATTTCGACGAGAAATTAGCAGGTAGGAAGAGATTATTGAAATTGGACGAATTGGAAGAGATGTGATTATCAACATATGAAAATGCACTCATTTACAAGGAACGAACGAAGAAATACCAAGATAAAAAGCTAGTAAGAAGAACTTTTCAGGCTGGCCAACAAGTTTTGTTGTTTAATTCGAGGCTAAGATTGTTCCCAGGAAAGCTGAAATCTAAGTGGTCAGGACCATTCGCAGTGACAGAGGTATGCCAAAGTGGAGCTATTGAGATTCAGGATCCCTGTGATATGAGATGATTTAAAGTGAATGAGCAACGACTAAAGCATTATTATGGTGGAGAGATTCCTGGTGAAGCATTCTTCATTTTGCTGACCGACCCATGATACCATGCTTCAAGCTACTGACGTAAAAGAAGCACTGGATGGGAGGAAACCCATCAATTTTAATCAGTTTTTTGTTTTGCAGCAGTTTACTTTCTTTTATTTCAAAACCACCCATAATAATAGTTAGCTACCAAAGGATAACCTGGCGAAGAAAATCCCATGTTCTCAATAAACTTATGTGTGCTTGTGTTTTTTCTTCAGGTTTACAAGTTTAACAGTAGCATTGAACACATGATCCAAGAAAAAAGAAAAAAGAGAAGTGACTTGATCATAAGGAAAGCAACTGAGGACTTGAAGGTACTGGAAGAGAAAAGAATCAACCGACTTCTACTCAACCTGCAGATACCTCATCTGGTAAGGTTCGAGCCTAAATAATTCCATTGTGCACTTTTTCCTTCTTAGAGTGTATCCATGCATTATTCTCTTAGCTAGTTTAATTTATTTTCGATTAAGTTGTCATGATTGATCAATACATATTAAGGCATTTTTTTTTCTATATAACTCCGAGCCTTTGTAAACAACCCTTTAGTAGTAGGATCATCCTTTACTAAACACTTTGAGTCTAAGCCTTTCTTTCGGTGATGTAGCCTAAAACTCTTACACATATTCCTTGAAATATCTTTTTAATTCAACCCTCTCTTTGGATTTAGGTAAAAGTTTTGTTCTTCAAGGTATGACAAAGTGTAAGTTTGGGACTGCTCTTGAAAGTAAGCAACGCTTTAAGTTTGGGGTGGAGGTACTAGAGGATTTGATCCAAAAATTTAAAAATTTGTCGAGAAAAAGAAGTGGAAAAAGGCACTTCTTCAAAAAAATGAATGTTGAATGAGGAACAAAAAGAAAAAATGATATTGTAAGAAAGATCACAAAACTCTAGTACCAATTAAAAGGGTATGATGAACAAAGGAGAACTAGGAACTAACTATAAAGGTATAACCATACTTTCCTAAATATATCCTACCCTAACATAAGCCAAGTTACAACCGTAAAAAGCCCTCTAAATGTGTGTGTTGATATTTCTATGATTAACTTTCTTAGAACATAATCAAGCTAAGTTTAATTGATTTTGCATGTTGATTAAGTGTTAACCCTATCATTTGAGCGAGTTAAGTGAGCTGAGAGGTAGGTTGAGTACTAATCATGGGTGAGGACGTTTTCTGAAATTTCCGAATGGAAATTGGAAGCCAGAATATTGATCAAGTGACTTTAAAGATATGGTGATGTTCAATTGTTATTGTGGGACTTGTTGTCTGTTGAAATGTGTAGTTGCAGGTCAATTGCTTGAGGACAAGCAATGATTCAAGTTTGGGGTTGTGATGACAGTCCTTCATTACATAAATTCATTCTAATAATTGGGGAAAAATGAGAAAAAGAGGAGCCAAAATGACGAAGAAAGGCCCAAGAATTAGTGAAAAATGACCAGGTATGAAAGAATGAGACTTAGTGGAAATTCTGGTGAAAACGGGGTGAAAAATACACAGCTACTGGAATAATCACACATAGCATCCCGCCCTTAACTCGCTCAACCAATCCTTCAAGGGAATTCATATGTTATTCATCTTTTATCAATTGGTATTGTAATTTTCACTATGTGTAGCTAAATTGTCATATGTTAGGTTGCGTGTGATGAACTTTATTCAACCTTGTTGGCATTATATGGCGGTTTGACTTTGTATGAACTTTATCACTTATAATTTTATTCAGTTATTTCTTTTGGTTAATGCGTATTATTTGAGATACTTTGTTAATATGATGTTAGATGCATATGGATTCCTGACTCGTAGCTATGTATTGGATCTAGGGAAATTATTCTACTTAAGTCGGTTGAATAGGGATAGGATACCTCGAGTAGTGGCACAAAGAACTAACGGTCTATACATCGCCTAACATTGTTTACACTGGCAAACTAGGGATGAAAAGCTTCTAGTAGTTGATAGTGAGTTATTTCGTGGGGGGCTGGCTGTAACAGTTTTGTTAGTTCACCGTAAAATTATAAGGATGAGATAATTCATACAAGGCATCGTACATCAACAAGAGGGGATAAAGGGATTCCAAAACATAACCTAACTGCTTTTGTAACATAGTTTCTCGTTAAACCTCTTTTTGCATTGAAACTTGAAAAAAAAAACTTTTTACTATCTTTAATATTGCACAAATTATTGTTCTGTTTGAACACAGTCCTTGTGGGTTCGATCTTTTTATTACTGCGACATTATCAGTACACTTACCGATAAGTCATCAAGCAACCTTAAGCCTAAATGGTAACACACTCCATTGGTACTGGGCGTTATGAATACAGAACACCGTTTTGTAACAATCCTCAAGATTGATACCCAATTGCCAAAATCCTGACTTAAGATTGAACTTGGAATAGATATGGGAATGTTTGATAAAAACATGTAAGGATGAGGCCTTTGGAATGGGAAATTTATCCTCTTTGAGAAAATGATTTAGAGGTTTGTAATCAATTACTAGCCTTTTTTCCTTTCAATTTTTCAGATCTTTTTTCCACATAAAATGCTTGGCAAGCCCATTCTAATTTGGTGGGTTCTACCTGACCATGTTTGAGCAGTTGGTTGCATTTTACCCTAGCTAATTTATAATCTGATGGACTCATTCCTGGATGAGTGGCCTTGGTTGGATTAACATATTCATTGAACTTGAAAGGAAGTTGAACAAAAAAGTCTTTATATTTTCAAAGAGGTTTTGGATGGCGGAAATTTTCATGGCTGTCTAAACAGAGTTTGAGTAGGTTTGACTTGATTTCTTCATAGCCAGCGGGGATTTTAGAAAGTGAATATGGTTTCAATATTCTAGAATAAGGTTTGAATTCTCTTTTGAATTTGATTCTTGTGGGGAGAATTTGAAGTCTATTTGTTGTTAAATTGACATCCATTCCTACTACAATATCTTTGTTTTGAAGATTACTGCCAACGACCCTAGTCCAGACTGTGTAGTCTGGGAAGAGTTTAATTTATATCTTCTCCTTGGCCATTAAATTTGTACTAATAACTTTTCCATCTACTGCTACAAAATATGAAGTATGTGTCACCAATGATTCTGCTGGGAGAATGTTAGGATTCATCATTGTAATCAGGACCCCAGTGTCCATATAAGCTATAAATTTCTTCGGACATGAAAACTTTGTTACGAAGACATGAACCTCAACACAAGGGAGGGGTGGAGTAGGAAGAGAACTTCCTATCTCTTTGAAGTAGTAAACAGGGAAGTATTTCTGACTCCGAAAACGATGCTTCATCAGACGAAGAGTCTTGCAGGGCAAAAATTGTTTCTTCATCAGCAGAGCTTTGTTCAGAATACAAAGATTCTAAGTCTCCTTTAGAGGTTGAAGAGAGTTGATCAGCTTTGCGAATTTGTGGGTATTATTAGGACATTCTTTAGAGAAATGCCCTTTTTCTCAAAAATAAAGCATCTCTGATTTTTCCCCTTTCCTCTGAAAGGTTTTCTTCTAAAGAACTTCATAGCCTTCTTTTTATTTCCCTTGAAGGTCCTATGAGGTTTGGTGTATTTTTAATGATGGTGTTTCTTTTTTATTGCACAACTACACCTTTTGCCTTTACACTTAATCTCTAAGTAACGTTTCTTATATGCCTAGGTGAATTTTGACTTTTGTTCTATAACTTCTGAAAATTGATGATGAAAACTACAAAGCTTTTCAAGTGCTTCAAACATCACCTGGTGAATCTGGAAATGACTTATGGTTTTAATATCCTTTTGAGTTGTGGCTAACATCCTATGAATTTCTAGCTGGATTTCTTGTGGTTGAGAGGATACATAGGTATTCTTGAGACTAAGGTCATTTTATCCATTGAGGAGATAATAGCTCTGTGTCATTCTATGATAGTGTTTGTCGAGGTCCTTTGTTTTGAAGGAGCAACACTTCATCTTAAAGAATTCTTGTATGCTTTTCCTATAAAATATCTCCATATCACCGATAAATTCCTGGTGAAGCACACCAAGAATTTTAGTTTTAGTTTCTAGACAGTGTAACTCATCTTGTTTGAAAGCTCCAATATTGTGATACCATTCTTTCATCGTGCCTATCATTCTACAGCAAAATTCTTCAATGACCATATAGCTATCTACACTTGTTCTCATCATCTAGGTGTCAAGCCAAGCTCCAAATTCAAGTAATCTCTTTCTCCAACGGCTATGTGGTATATCATCAAAAGTGAACCAAAACCACCATTTGGTTTAGTCCTTTTAGGGACTAGAGTTTCTTTAGGGGAATCTTCAAAAAAGGATTCTTCCTCTTTTATATTTGCCATGAAGAGTCATGGGATATAGTTATATTAAGATTCTGATTTCGATGAAAAATGTTTTTGTGTTTCATCAGCAGATGTTTCTTGATAAGAAATGTTGTCACCGTTTAAGGAGGACGCACCTCCCTTTTCTGCTGATGATTCCGTAAAAGAGTAATTTTTCAGGGAGATTCATAATTTTCAATGATTGTCATGGCTTATAAACCTTTATTAGGAATTTCTTCTTCCTTTTGGAATTTTGGAAGAGGTGTTTTAGGAATATCCTGAGAGTCCAAGGATGAAGCGCTCAAACAGGCAGCTTTCCTTTTTGTCTTGGAGGTTGATGTAGTGGTAGTTCTGGCAGATATTGGTCTGTAAGCTGTAGGTATGTATTTTACCTGATCTGGTGGTAATGAAACATAGGCAGGGTAGAAAGGAGAATGCCTTTCTAGTCGTTTGAAATATGTAGGAAAATTAGGAGGGTAAAAGAAAGAGTTTTCAACAAGCATGGGGTTTCTTTCATGAGAGGTTCTTAAGAAATAATCCATCTCTTTTACTTTTCCTTGTAGATTTCTAATTTCTCTTTCCTTTTCTTCAAATGTTTTGCCAAAAGTTATCTCTTCTAACATTTGTCGCAAATCACGATCCAGCTGAGATACTTGAGCTTTTAAGCTTCTGTAATGTTTCTGCATTTTTTGGGATAAAACTTTAAGATATTCATTTGTTTCGTCTATTTTCTCAGCAATCTTATCCACCTTTTTGTCAAGATTTTTTAGAATATCATTTTGAGAAACCATGTTTTTTGATTGCCAATTTAGAACTTATTTAGCTTGAGTTAAAGGTTTAAGTTTTCCATGGGATGGACTTCATTAGGATGAATAAAGGGTTTAGATGTTCTGTCTTAATTGGATCCATCTTTCTTTCTAGAGCAGGAAATTGTTGGCTATAATCTGATGTTGTAGTTGAGTACATAAAACAAGGGATTAACACAACATTTTTTGGATGGTTCAAAGGTTTATAGTAGTCTAACGGTGACCACGTAACAAGAGTAGGGTCATCTGGTGGCAACGGTTTTTCTTTACTGAGAATTTTGAGAGCTTCCTTATAAATCGGAAGAGGTTTCTTTGGCTCATGGATTCCTACCCACAGACCGTTATCAGGATCATATCTTCTCCGAGAAGGAAGATATGGTTTGCATGTCCCTTTGTTTTTCTATTTTGGGAGGATAATTACTCTGTCAAAATCATTATCGTGCATCCAACATTCAGACCCTGAGTCGCATTTATTGGGATCTACGTCCCAAATAAAGTGACCAATTATCTTGTCATTATAGATAGGTTCTCCTTTACTAGTAACAACATGAACCGGGCACGAATCTTCTTTGAGAATCGGTTGGATCATCATGGTTTGGAAAATAGGAGAAACTGAACTTGATTTTTTGTTTGTTTTTTTTTGAAAAAAAATTGACAGTTTTGTCAATGGATCTTCTGAAGGAAGCCTTTTGGGATTGTATTTGCCTTCTATCTTGAAGGAATTTTTCTAATTTGTTATCCATTCAAGGGGAATTAGTTGATTTAATTCTTCCCTTGTGATTCTTCTTGGTATCTGAACGATAAAGGGTAAATCTTCTTCTCTATTAGTAACTACTAAAAGCGAATCAGAAGACCATCTCGTGAGAGGCAAATCTATCGAATGATTTTATAGGCGACATATTCTTTGAGAGTAGCAGACATGGCTTTTGGAACTTGGTCAGATCCAGTTTTTGGATTTAGACTTCTAGTCTTGTGGATAGAGTGTTTTCATTGAGGCTTACATTATAATTTGGAAAAACAATGGGGACAACACTTCCCGCTTGAAGTGTGGTTAGAACAGTCCCTATGATAACATTTTCATGATGGAGATAGCTCGAATCTAGGAAAGTTATTTTGTATAAGACAAATTTATTTTTACTTCCATGGAGAGATAGGATGAGCTTAACCACTCCAAAATGTAAAGTTGTGTATCCTTCTAATTTCTAGTGATTTATGAGACTCTGAGGAATCTTTAAATCTACGTACTACTCTTGGTTTGTAGCTCTCAGACTACATTGGTCTAGTCGGGATGATTGGACATACTCTTTCATATGATGGTGGTTTGTAGAGATTAGGTTTCTGATGGATCTGGTAATTGTTTTTTGTTTTTTGAAGATATTATAAGGACTTTAAAGGGGAGGTATTGTTTCAGCAATTTAAGCATCTTCTAGAACATAATAATACTCAATAAGGTATTCTATTTTGTGGGTATCAATCTTTATAAAGAGTTTAGGAAGTGATAGAGAAGAGGTGGTAGTAATAGGTTGATTGTTTGGTTGCAGGCATGTTTTAAATCATAGTCTATTAATGGTTGCTTTAGCCGTAAGATTTGTGCACAGAAACTACCAACGACTACATATTCATCCTTGGCAGTGGAAAGAGTATTGTGTTGCTTCTTACGGTGCAAAGGAATTAAATAGCTTCCAAATAAGTGATAGGTACCACTATTACTTTTCCTATCCAACTTGGGCCCCACGAAATCAGAATCAGAATAACCTACTATGCTACAAGCACTACCTTTAGGATACCAGAGATCATGATTGGAGGTTCCGTTAAGATACCTCAAAATACGTTTTACGATCTTAAAGTGAGAATCCTTAGGTGATGTTTGATATATATCACACGTGCACACACTAAACATGATATCTTACCTACTTGTGGTTAAATAGAGTAAGGATCTGATTATACCTCTATACTTGGTTACGTCGAAATCCACTCTTCTTTCATCTTTGTAAATAAGCACACTTGAAGTCATTGGTGTTGAGATAATCTTTGAATCTTTCATATCAAACTTCTTGAGAAGATCTAAGCAATATTTCGTTTGACTTATGAAAGTGCTTTCTTCGACTTGCTTTATTTTCATTCCTATGAAGTATGGTAGTTCTCCCATAAGTGACATCTCAAATTCTCCCTGCATCAAACTTGCAAATTCTCGACAAAGAGATTCATTAGTAGCCCAAAAATAATATCATATACATAAATTTTAACTAATAGAATATGTTTTTTCTTATGTCGTATAAACAAAGTGGTGTCGACTTTCCCACGATTGAATCCTTGTTTGATCAAAAATCCACTCAATCGCTAATACCAAGCTCTAGGAGCATGTTTGAGACCATAGAGGGCTCTTTTAGCTTGATTATATCCTTTTGCCACTAATCTTGCTTTATTTCTAGTAATTACACCATTTTCATCCATCATGTTTCTAAATACCCATCTTTTTCCAATGACAGTTTTGTCAATCGGATGCGGAACAAGGTCCCAAACGTCTTTACTTTTAAATTGGATTAGTTCTTCCTGCATAGCAAGTAACAATCCCTTGTCAAGTAAAGCATATGATATTGATTTAGGTTCAATCTGTGAGATGAAAGCAGAGTACTTACAGAAATTATTAACTTGTGACCTAGTACTTACACCTCTTTTGATGTCTCATAGGATTTGATCTAACGGATGATCCTTTGCGACTGACCAATCTTGAGGCAGCTGGTTCGAGGTCTCTTGTTTTTCATCCTCATGTAAGATTTTCTTTTTATCTTCCATAATGTCTTCATCCTTTGTTGAAGGAGTACGATCCTTTTTGGAACTTTCGTCGTCGATCAATCTTTCTGTTATTACACCTGAAACATCAGAACAAATACCTGAAACCAGATCTAGACCGGCCGATCAGATCGATTAGACCGAGAATCAGAGGTTAAAGCGGTATGATTAGGTCATATAACTTTAATTGCAATTGACCAGGTGAAAGTCGGTGTGATCCAGTCAGCTCACTGATTAGACCAGCAAACCAATGGATTTCTCGAACCGGCAAATTGATCTTTTTATTTTTTTTAACTCGTCAAAACAATATCGTTTGTGGTGGGGTGTAAAAAAAATCTAAAAATTAAAATAAATAAAAATTTATCTTTCTCACATTTAAAAATATCTTTTGAAATCTATTATATTGTATTGTTATAACTTATTTGAATTTGTATTCTTGATGACTAAATTTAGAAATTAGTCTGTATTACATTTTGATTTTTAAAAATATTTGAAAATTGTTATTACATTTTGATTTCTTAAAATATTTGGAATTTGTTATGTAAGATTTGTGTTTAACTTATTTGAATGTATAATTTCATAGTTCTTTTTTTAATTTTAAAATTATAGAATTTATATAAGAATTTTATTTCATAACTATTTTTTATTTTTAATTTATATAAATCATATTAATGTTCATGCGATATGATCAACGATCTATTAGTCTGGCATATAATCAAATGACTCTGATTGGGTCGATTGTGTGTTTATGGAAAATGATTTTTAAAAGTTTTATGTTTTTGGTTAATATTTTTTTTTCATCTTTGTTTTTCTTTGTTTATGTATTTTTCTTTTTTTTAATGACTCTTTTTGGGGTATTGTTGTTTTGTCTCATGAGTTGTATAAATGTAGAGTAGGTTGGGTTTAGGTTTGCCACATATGGATATTTACGTATATGTCCTTCAACTTTTGATGTTGCTCCATTTCGCAGCTCTGCCGGGTACTTTGTATGTATATGATGTGTATTTTACTCTGTATTTCATAATAATTTATGTGTCTTTTCAATTTCACCTATTTCATGTATATGTATATGTATAGTGTACATAATGCTTAGAAACATAGAATTATGTCCGACGAAAACAAAGTATTCTAAAAGTTCCCTAAGCAAGCATCAAAATACTTTTCCTCAAACTCCATCACCAAGCAAGCATCAAAGAATATAACTCTAACCTCTAACTTCCAAAATTCCAAATACAAACAATAAAGATATGCCACCCTATTCTCCCACATTATTTCAATTTATCTATATAATCACTAAGCCAATTCTAACTTAACATCTCACAATTCACCTTGCCATATGAACACACCTTCTCTGTTTCTCTATCTACTTCAACTCAAATGGCTCATAACAAGAATCTAGGAAACATCAAAAATGTTGTATTCATGTTAATGATTTTGTTTGTGACACTAACGTTAGGGTTTGAGGACAAAGTTGAAGAAGAACCTTCAAGTGGTTTATTATGCATTAGTGAATGTGTTACATGTCCTACAATATGTTCACCTCCACCTCCTAAACTTGTTTCATCAAATTCAAATCACCCTCCACTTTCACCCCCAACACAAAATCCTCCACCTCCTCCTTTATTAACGAATGCACCCCCTTTTCCACTTATTACACCCCACCCTCCATCTTCTCCATTCCTTACACAAACCCCTCCACCTCCTCCATTATTAACGTCATATTCACCTCCTCCTTCTCCACTTCAAAAATCATATCCTCCACCAACACTAAGTCTTCCACCACCATTGTTGACTATGGCGCCGCCGCCTTCACCAACTCCTTCAACGCAATCTTCTCCACCGCGACCCCCATCGCCTTTGAAATCCTCGCCTTCTTCGGGTTCATCAGGTTCAGCACAACCACAACCTACGGTTATTGGTGGATCGCCACATAACTATCCATATCCATATTACTATTATTATGCTTCAAGTGCATCTCATTTTTCTAATCATGTCGTACCTTTCTTTGTTGTACTTTTGTTCCTTCATAAAATATTCTTTGCTTGTTAAGTGATAAACTTGAATGTATAGTGTACAGAATTTTTAGAAACGTAGAATTATGTCTGAGGAACATAATATACTCCACAATATTATATATTCTGCCTTATTGATTGGTTTATTTTTTAGAAACATTTTCTTAATAGAATTATTTTAATTTTGACATATCTTAATATTTTCTGGAGAAGTCAAAGAAAAAAAAAACGGAATTTGGAAATTTTTTAAAATATAAAATTACTAGAATGTTTTTTCTTTTAAATATTAATGTAGGATAAAAATGAGATTTATGAAAAATATGAGGATCAAGTATACTATTCATGATAAATTGTCCATTACTGATTACAATGACAAACTAAATTTCATGATAAAATTTGAAATGAAATGGCCCACAACAAAGTGATAAAATATGGTGAAAAACGAACCATGGGCCTGAAAAAGATCTTTAACAACTCATATGTGAAAATTTTACCACATACATCATCATTTATCTCCCTACCTCTACATTATACTTCTATGGATTAAAATATTCTCATATAAATAATTTATTTTTCAAAAAATTTCACTTTCCTTCACTCTCGTTTGTTAAATCTTTCGATACAGAAAAAATTTGTTGCATAGTATAACACTTCCAACAATTCTTCCGGTTCACATATTACAAACCGGAACAGATTCAATAAATTCTCCGATTTTATAATTTCACTGAAACTCTTAGAATAAGTCTTCCGGTTTTTATTCTACATATACCGGAACTCATTTGCAATGTCTTTCAGTTTGGCAAAACATTCACCGGAAGTCCTCTACAAAGTGTTATGACTTTTTGAAAATTTAATGCACCAAAATTCGTTCAAAATGTGTTCCAGTTTTTTGAAAAGTTAATTCACCGGAACTCTTTCAAAATGTGTTACGGATTGATTTTTTAAATAATTTTTTGGGTTAAATAAGCTTTTAGTCCCTACAAATATCTCAACTTTCAAGTTTGATCCATCGAAAATTTTCCTTCAAACAATGGTCCTCATAAGGTTTCCCGTTCCCAAATTTAGTCCCTCCCGTTAGTTTCCACTAACAGTGGCTTATATGGCATGTCATGCGTGTATTATTGCTTTGCCACGCTAGAAATGTTGTAAAATAATTTTTTTTTCCTTATAAAACAAAGCCACGTCTGAAGCCTTCATTATCTTCTCTCTTCTTCACACACACCGTCTCCATCCTCCTTATTTTTCTTACCGTCTCCATCGTTCTTGTTTTTCTTCAAACTGTGCAGATCCGTCGTCAACGATGTCGTCCCTCTCTTCCATTCTCAAATTCCTCTTCTTCCTCAATTGAAGATCTCTCTAATTCTGGTACCTCTTTTTCTCTCTCCCCTAGGGTTTATAATTTTCCCCCAAATTGTTAATCTGTCAAATAATTCATAAAAATATACACAAACTCTAACCCCATGGGTTGCTTCGTTTTTACGACTATGCTTTCAGTTTTCAAGAACGATGAACACCATTGGTTTTGTGTCCTCAGCGACCATCTTCACTCACTCTAACCTCAAACTCATTTCATTCTCCATACCAAAACCCAATATCAAAATCAAACCTTACTCTCTTACTCACTTCTTTTGTCTTTCTAACCTCACAATTTCAGCCATCAAGGATAACAATCCCGACTCACACATTCCCAATGTTGCAAAGGAAATAGCAAAACATCCATTGGATGAAAATGACGGTGAAGAACTTGACCTTGGATGGTTACCCGTTTTTCCTCACGTTCTCATTGCTTCAATGTCCAATTTCACATTCGGTTATCATATCGGGTCAGTTAGTGTCACACCCTCTTTCGAACTTTATGGTAATTAGGTTTTTGATTTTATAGCTTTTTGTGAACTGTTTGAAACTGGATTGCTTTTTTTTTTTGCAGGGTCATGAATGGTCCTATTGTTTCAATTGCACAAGAACTTGGTTTTCAGGGAAGCTCATTCATTGAGGGACTTGTTGTTAGTATATTTATTGTCGGCGC
This sequence comes from Lathyrus tuberosus, assembly GCA_022829125.1. Taxonomy (NCBI): domain Eukaryota; kingdom Viridiplantae; phylum Streptophyta; class Magnoliopsida; order Fabales; family Fabaceae; genus Lathyrus; species Lathyrus tuberosus. The sequence continues at coordinate 17,019,158 of JALAZF010000013.1, read as the reverse complement.
GTTTATTAGGAGCGTAAGCACTAGTTCTTTGGTTGATAAACTTGGTTGTTGCCTCACTTTTCAGATTGATGTCATACCCTTGATCCTTGGCACGATCATAAGGTAGTAGAATACATGATTAGTGAAATTTGTTGGTTTTTTATTTTATTTTTTTACCTTTTTCCTTGAGGATCTTGAGATTGCGAACTTTCCTATGACTATTTTAAAATGAAACATTATAACTGAGGCATAAGCTTGTCATAAAATAATTTTCGTAACTGGTTCGTCTGCGTAATTTTGAAAATACACAGGTTCTTCCATGAAACATCGTAAGCTTCAAAGGCTAAGTGGTTGTTTTATGCCGTTTAAATTTGATATATTCGTTGTATGAAATTGAAATGTTAATATACATTATGGTATTGGTCCACCTCTTTAGAATAAGAAGTTCAAAGATTTTACTTGAATGTTTCAGCTCATTTATTTTAATAAGTCGAAGAGTGTTTAACACACAATGTTTCTCTACAGTAGTATTGCTAAATGCTTTTTTATCCTTTTGTTCTGAATTGTGTTACTGTTATGCATAGGTGATTTATGATTATAACAGGTGTGAATGTTGTTCTTGTTAAATGACTTAATTAAATTTTTGGGGAAGGTTTCTTGTTGGTCTTGGTATAGGTGTGAATGTTGTTCTTGTTCCAATATACATATCTGAGGTACTTAATTAATAATTTTGTGATTAATTCTTATTCTTGTTCCCCAAGTATTATAAGATGACATATATAATTTCTAAGATGGCAAATCCTTGTAATATTTTTCTTAAGTGGCGCTCTTCCATGTTGAGACAGGAAAGAAAATTTAGGACAACAACAACAAGTTTTTCTCACATTTTGTTCACTATCATTTGTGATGTAGGTTGCTCCAACAAAATATAGGGGCTCCCTGGGGTCCTTATGTCAAATTGGCACTTGTCTTGGTATTATTGCATCACTATCTCTTGGAATTCCTTCTGAGAATGATCCACACTGGTGAGTTTCTTACTATCTTTGTATTTTCTTCCTCACAGGCTCAGATTTAGCATTTAATCCAAAGATTTTCACTTATGTTTATATGGTATATTCAGGTAAATAAATAGATTTACTGGGAGTATAAAATATGTTGAATGATAAACAAGGGTGACAGATTTATTTTATAAATAGGTTTTTGGAGGTTTTCTGCTGAAATTGTCTATTGATGTGCTCTAACAGATGTGTGTTTGTGTATTTTTCATCTTCTATTTTGGTGATCTGCCTACGATATTTGGTTTACATGTAACCGCTTCAAACACATCTTATGAGTGCTTGTCAAATTGATTATATCCCTTTTCATAAAGAACTTTCATTGAGGCTGCACTGCTATTTTCATTGATAACTGCAGTGCAGGGGAAACCATTCAAGCCATTCAAGAGAGGTGAAGAGCTTTTAAAGAAGAAGGCCAGTGATGCTAATTTAGATGATTTAAATCTGCTCAAAAGACTATTTTTTTCTATTTAATGGTAAGTTCTTACAATGTGATTAACAATAATTGTGCAATCCTTGACAAATTGATGCATGTAATTAACAATAATGAGGTTATGAGAGTAGACACTAGTATACCTTATGTATGTAGTCACAAATATTTGTCTATATTCAAAGAAGATCCATGTTTTATTTGTTTGTCTCCTCTTTCTCTCTAAATGTATTTTTGATCCTTTTTTATGGTTTGAAGCTTTAGTTGTGATTTTCAATCTTCAATATCACGTTTTGGTCATTGATAAAACATTTTATGGAATAAAAAATAGAATGGTGTGTTTAAATTAACTAGGGATTAGTTAAGAATTAGCTACTGATTATTAGAATGATCTGTTTAAATTATCTAGGGATTAGCTAGGAATTAGCTAGGAAGTAACTGCAGATTAGCTACCATTTCTGGATTTAAATATGATATTAATATAAAAAAAATTAAAATTGAAACAATTGACACGTGGCATACATGTCAGCATTTTTTGCCACGTTGGCATTGCCACATGTAAGCCACGTCATCAAAAAATTTCCACATAAGCCACCGTTAGTGGAAACTAACGGGAGAGACTAAAGTTAGGGATGGAAAACTTTCAGAGGCCCATTGTTTGAAGGAAAATTTTAGAGGGACCAAACCTGAAAGTTAGGATATTTGTAGGGACCTTATACATATTTAACCCAAATTTTTTTTATGTGTTTTTTTTGTTATTTTGACAGTGGCACGAACATGAGGAAGGGACTATAGGATTCTAGAGCATGGTTTAGGACGGGGCACTCCATAGACGTTGGCATGTGAGGAAGAGCATATTGGTGCATCTGCATCCGCACCACAATCGACTGGCTTTCTAGAAGGATCGTACGATATGTCTCTTCTGTAAAGTACGAGCATCATGTTGCTCGACATTTATGATTCGGTGAGGTAAGTAAATGACATTTATTTTACATTGAATAATATTCAAATTTTTAATTTTGTTTTATAATATGTGTACTTTTAATTATTTTAAGGAGAGAGGTCTGAAGAAAGAGTTGAAGGTTGTTGGACATGAGTTGAAGCTTACATCAAGGGTTCATCATATTCTTTCACTAGAGATAAAAAGTTGGATGAGCAGTCTGGTCTATCTTCACTTCAGAGAACCGGTTGGATGAAGATAAACACAAACTTGATATTATCATTTGTAGAGAGATGACATCTATAGACATCTTCATTTCACATGCCATTTGGTGAGATGAGCATTACCCTTGATGACGTCTCTTGTTTGTTTCACCTGCCCACCATGGGTGTGTTCTAGAGCCCTCAAGATCTAATCGCAGAAGTTATTGTTGAACTTGCGGATAATTATTAAAGAGTGTCACTGAGTGAGGGAATATGACATGTTCGTAGCTGCAGGGGTGCTTATTATAAGTTAAAGTGGTTATACGAGTTATTCACAGATCATCGAGATGCTTGTAGATGGGTGTTACGCTGGATTTTTCGATTTAGCTATAAATGGAAAGTATTGAATGAGACCAGCTATAAATGTGCCACGTGAAAAATAAAATACAATGGGTCAAACATGATCAAAATGGCTCGAGATCGAGAATCATGTAATAGTAGACCGGTCGAAGGTGGCGTAGTCGAAAGGCACGGTGAGAAGCATGAGGACTTAGTGAAATTGAGTACTATGATATGCTAGCCACTTAGTGAAATTGAATATCATGCCATGTTGGCTAAGATTGGAGTTCATCATTACAATTGACTATTATGCCATGTTGGCTAAGGTGGAATACATCACTACAATGGACAATTCGACGAAATATATTACATTAACATGGTCGACATCGAGGGCTTCAACGAAGATATTTAGTTCTTGGCGCCAATCAAGAAGTTGAGAAATTCAATGAGTATCGCAATGCGGGAACTACTATATCAGGGTCGACGATTACATGGAGAACGTGGGACACGTCGGGGAGAACTGCTACACGATCTGAGGATATGTCAACGTAAGAGTAGTTTATCATACTTAGGCATTCATCTTAGTATTGTATATATAGATACTTAGGTTCATTTTGTAAAGGGTTCGTAAATTGTGTACCTTTCTGCTATACTCAAAGTACCTGCGCTGTGAGAAACGAGTGAGGAAAATGTACGTTTGCGTTCCACTAATCTACATTTTCAGCATTTTATTTTAAAATTATTTCTTTAATGCATTTAAGCTTCTTTGACTTCCTTTATCTTTCACGCAACTTTACATTTTCAGGCACTTTAATTTCAAGTCTCTTTTAGCTTTCCTTGCATTTTACCTTTCGACGCAACGCTTCTTTACTTTACCTTGCATCTTATTTACATTCGCCCCTCCCTTTTAATTATTTTCCTTGGTTTCAAGAAATCACGAACACTTTTCAGACATTGTCCAGAGGTTTATGTTAACTTCGACAACTGCACTGATTTTCACGAATAACACCTACTAACGTCATATGGCGCCCATTCGAGGATCATAGAGTATGGCGCTAATTTGACGAGTTATATCTATACAAGGGGGTGTCTGAAGTGGGGTGATATAGTTGTTCCATACTTTCCTAACAGATGTATACGTCAGTTTGGATACAGGTAGTATGTTCCACTCCCACCTCCTTAAATATTGTATCTCACTTCCAAGATCTCTGATCTCTTTTTGTAACATACTCTTATGCTTATATATTTGTGTGATCTGAGTGTCATTCTCTAGATCTCGCTCTTGCAATGAAAGCAATATGTGTCTAGGGGAAACATGTCTCTTTGGCAAATCAACAACATGTTGATTCTCATATGTTATCAACCTGCCAACAAAGGAATGACCTTCTAATCTATAAGGTAAACCGTGGTTATGAACTCCGCATTTTACATCAACCTTCCATCCAGGCCTATCTTTCTCCGGAGTCGACCTGATTTTGAATGGGCATCACATTTCTTAGTCGCACTTTTTGTTCCACTATCGGTATCCTTGCATTTCCCACCTTTATCACAACTAAATATTACTTTGCTGCTTCTCCCTCTCCTTCCTATTTCGGTATCTGAATGAGTGATAATAACAGTTTTTTTCCGATTCCAACCTCTTTAATCTACCTTATCACCTCTTCCCTTGTATCTAATCTTTGAGTAGTTGAGAATGCATCACAAGTATCTACACATATTTGGTTTTTATCGCATACTTGTAGAGTAATTTTCATACCTACAACATAATAAAATTGTAAAAAAAATAAATTTAAGAATGCAAACCAGACATCTTGATATAAGTGTTTTGGTAAACAAAAAATACACACACCTGATATCTTGTCTAAAAGAGTTTTGGTATACAAAAATGTACAAACTGGAACACATTTGGTAAGTGTTCTGATACAATAAAATTTTTAAGACAACACCGGAACTCTTTTTGCAAGTCTTCTGAAACTTATTTAAGTACAAACTAAATATCTTTTGTAAAGTCATCTAGTACAGAAAAAATCGCACTATAAGTCATTTTCAAAATCTTCCGGAATGGATGTGTAGGGGTACAATTTTTGGAAGTCTCAAATGAATAGTAAAAAGTAAAATGGTAAATTAGTTAAAAAATATGCAATGGTAAATTTGACATTTTAATAAATTGTACCGGTATGGGGATAATTGTAGGGCTATGAGGTAAATTTTTCCTCATACGTTTCCCCACTTTTTAAGAAGATTTTACTGAGGGGGATTACTTTTACTGAGGGCTCTAGCATTCAGAGATGTATCTCCGAACGCACCTTTTTTACACACTACTCAGCGTAAATTGATGAGACATCCTATTTTGCCAAAATTTAGTTCAAAGATGCATCACAATATGCATAAAAGATTAATCTGAAGATGCATCTCCGTAAAACCCCTTAATTTAAAATTTAATTAACAATTAGGGAGTTGTCCGGAGATGCATCTCTGAACGCTTTTATTTCGTATACTCGCGTTAGAGCCTTCCCTCTTCCTCCTTCATTTTCTAAAAAGTCACTCAAAAAATACTATTTGAACTTTTTCTCATCCATTCAAGCTTCTACCATTTGAGCTCTTTCTCATCCATTTAAACTTCTCATTCATTCAAGCTTTTATTTCTCATCCATTTGATTTGGTAAGTTTTTCAAGATTCTTTCTATTTTTGTATTTTGAATGATGTTTTAGGTAACATAATTGTTTTAACCTACACTAGATGGTAGTGCGATCGAAATAGGTAGCCTAAATGGACATGCATTACCATTTTTTGGGAGGTATGGGCAGCAATTGGGTATAGGTTATGGCTAAAAAATCGTGACTTCATCCGCAGATGCATCTCCAGATTACTTCATAGACTTAACGGAGAGTCATGAGTATAAGTCGGGGGCGCCTGTTTGGTCTACTTGTACTTGAAGTTGGGCGAGGGTGGTTTTTAGAAGACAAAACAGATGATAGGAAGTTGCATTCTGCTTACGGTAATTTATTGTTATTAATATTTTCATAACTATTTTGTTAAAATTTTTATTAATATTTTATCTCAACCATTTTTAGGGAAGGATCATCTCCTACTTTCCTCACATCACCAGCTGGGAACCTGTGCCTACATACACTGAGGATTTGTCATGTGCTGCCGCCTTTGCTCCATACGAAGGGAATAAGGTGATTGAGCCATTATGGGTGTATCTTAACTGTTATGTGGCATAAGACATTGTCTTGTACCCATACGAAAGGCGCTGCCAAACGCGTCTATTAAACCTTATTTAGTTATGCTCCGGGTGGCTGGCATGTGGGTCAGGTCTAATGTGTTTGTATTTGAGTTTTTTGAGTTTAAACACAAACGCAAACAGAAACCTCATTCAAACACAAACACATTGTATAAAAACTGTTTGCACAAGTTGTCCACATGATTTTTTTTAGTTTAATCCATTGAGTGAACTAAAACTTGTGATTGGATTTGCTAAAAATACCAGCAAACAAATTTGCACGTCTGGTGGGACCCTTTTGTGCAAAAGAGTAAACTTTTGTAGAAAAGTGTTTTGTGTTCCTATTATTTGTTTTGTTCTTCATGCATGAAATGATTCTAAATTACAAGCCAAAGTTGGGCAACCGGGTTTCTCTCAAACGACAGATGGGGTCATCTTGTTTAAACAGATAATATGTCTCCCAAATGATATGGAATTGAGAATAATGATCTTAGATGAAACATACAAAAATGGGTTTACTGTTCATCCAGGCTCGTCCAAAATGTACCAAGATTTGAAAAAGATGGTGGCTTAGGATGAAGAAGGATGTTACTGAGTATGTAGCTGGTTATATTGTGTATCAGTGAGTAAAGATTAAACACCGGAGACCCTATAGATTGATGAAACCATTGAAGATTCCTGAATGGAAGTGGGATAAAATTCTAATGGATTTCATTGTATGATTACCGCATACTTCTGGAGGTCACGACTCAATTTGGGTGATTGTGGATAGGTTAAACAAATCAGCCCACTTCTTGGCTATGAAGACCATGCACAAGGTGATTCATTTAGCACGGTTGTTCATTGCGGAGATTGTGAGGTTGAATGGTGTTCCTTTAAGTATTGTATTAGATCGAGATCCAAAGTTCACTTTGAGATTTTGGAAGGCATTCCAGCACGCCTTGGGTACCCAACTGTGTATGAGTACTTCGAATTATCCTCAGTTGGATGGTCAAACCGAGAAGACAATTCAGACCATGGAGGACATGCTAAGAGCTCGTGTATTAGAAAGTGTTGGAAGTTGGAAATATCGCTTGTCGTTGATCGAATTCACTTATAACAACGATTACCACGCAAGTCTAGGAATGACTCTGATTGAAGCTTTTTATGAAAAAAGTCCTGATCACCGTTGTGTACAACCAAGGTAGGAGAAAAAGGAATCCTTGGGCCTGAGATAATTTAAGAAACCACTGGTAAGATCAAAATGATCCAAGAGAAAATGAATAAAGCCTAAGAAGGGGACCATATGTTTTTAAAAGTCAGCCCAAGGTTAAAGTTAAAGGGACCTTTCAAAACAAATAAGTTTAGTCTGAGATATGTTAGGCCATACCACATTGTACGACACGTAGGCGAGGTAGCATACCAGTTAGCGTTGTCACCTTCACTATCTGGGCTACACGACGTCTTCCACGTATCGCAGCTCCAAAAATATGTATCGGATTATTTTCACCCTATCTTTTCGGATTGGTTAAAGTAGAACCAGACCTCTCATTCTAACCTCCGCCGAGGTGTATTGTGGATTATGCAAGTAGAAGGTTGTGGAACAACTAGATACCCCCTTGTGAAAGTATTTTGGGAGGAATCGCATCCAGATGAAGCTACTTGGGAGCTTGAATTATGAATGCGGGAATTCTATCCTCATCTTTTCTGGTAAGTTTTAAATATGAGGTCGAATTTTGTTCAAGTCGGTGTGATATCTAGCACCCAATGCCAACTAATTGTCACACTAATGAAATTTAGTGGGATTAATTGGTTAGTTAGTAGTACAAAATTACCCTAACTAAATTGGAACATTAGTGTTAATTAACCAATTTAAGTGTATGTGGCATTCTTATATTTTTTCCCCTAGGATATTTAAGGTGAAACCAATCCAATTCCCTTTGTTTTTCTTCGTTCTCTATTCTTTCCAAATTAGAAATCAAGAGAGATTTGGAGAGAGGATTTCATGTGAAACAGGGAAAAGAAGGAAAAAGGGATTCAAGGAAAATTCATCTCATTTTGCAAGTTGTCATCAAGCTTCATTCGTTAACTCCTATGCTCGTCTTCAACACTCCCAATCCATTTATGTTTTTAATCAAGGCGAGTCTTTAGATAGGACTTGGGAAATTTGGGATGTTAGGGTTTATGGGAGTTTTCATGATCTTTGGTTTGCAAGTTGAAAATTCTCCTTTTATATGGGTGATTCATGATGAAAATGATGTTTATATGCCATGAATTAATTGTTTAGTCATGCATACTTCCTGTAAATTGATGATATGCATTTTAGGACTGTGAAACTTGGAAAATTGGAAATTTGGGGCTGAATCGCAAGAAAATACAAAAGTTGTGTTTTGGTATGCGATGACGGCTATCACCCATGGTGATGGACTGACCATCATTTCTATAAGGGAGGAAGACCCATGAGGGGGAGCTGACGGGTGTGAACCAAGCTGACAAGCGCTCTTCCATACCGTTAGTGAGGCTGACAAGCACCCCTCTGGGTGACGACCATCATGGCTGAGCGGGGCATGACCGTCACCTGACCGCCAATCCTATTTCGTCTGTTTTTTGCGTCAATTCTAGAATTTTTTTAAAGGATTCTAATTCCCGAGGATCTTGGATACCCCTTTTTGTTATTTATTGCTATAAAAGAAACCATTTCAGTCATGATTTAAGATCGATTTATGGTTGTGAGTGCTTGCTACAACAAGGAAATAGTGAGTAAAGTGCTCGGGCCTTGATGCCCTGACCAAGTGCCCCTCCAAATGGTGAAAACTCTTGGGAAATCAGGCGACGGGTGGTGAAATCATGAAAAGTCAAATTGGTTTACTTAGGGAATAATAAACCTTTCCCATATAGTAAATTTCATCAAGTAAGTGGCTCGTTTAATGAAAGTATGCTTACCTAATGGAAATTACCCGATGGGCGAAACACTAGGATTGAAGTTATCCAAAAATAGGATTAGTATAAGAATCGGAAGGAATACCTTTGGTATTACCCGGTACACCCTAATTCTGAGATAATGGAATTAAGGGAGTGAAAGTTAGGATTGCCTGACTAAATCAATACATTGTTAGAAATATAGGAGAGTAAGCCTCATTATATGGAAGGTAGGAATACTCTGGATACCGCCTTACTAGACTTAGTCCTGAGAGAAGGCAGCAGAAAATTTTCAGAAACCACCTTATTCGACATAGTCGTATTAGAAGGAGGGAGAAACTGTCATAAAACCATGCATTGATGGGCAACGGGTTATCAATCATTAAAGGCGTTCGAAATACTAGCTGAGCTAGAGGTATCTCAACGACTTCGGCGTGATAGATTCATAGCTCCTATTATTCTAGTGGCTCATACGTTTAAGTTAATAACTTATATGTTATTGTGAAGTTATCTATATTTCGTTTCTTGAGTCGTACGTATTAGTATATATAAAGATGCTAGTAGGATGAAACTATGGATAGTCTACCTTGTAGAGCCGAAAGGACCCATAAGATAGGTGGGCTTGCTGAGATTTAGTAATCTCACCCCAATTGTTGTTGATATTTTCAAGTGGTTCGAGGTAGGATAAAGTCAAGGGTAAGGCGACCTGAATCTAATGATGATGTTTCAGTAATGTTTTGTCTTCCATTGTATTTTGGACAATATTTTGTATCTAGCTAATTATCATGTATTTTGGGCCATGTTTTGTGATTGGATTTGTACGTTATACCTTAACATGATGTGTATCATTCACTTATGTATGATTTTCAGTATCATATTTAATGCTTCTTACATATTATTCTAGGCATGTATGTATAAAGTGTTATAGTTGGTATCAGAGCTGGTCAATTCTTAACCTAGCCATGAAACATCATAAGTTAAGAAATAAAGAGGATTATTTTCTGCCTGTATGTGTGCTTGCCATTCTAAACCTAAACATCATATGGTATAGATTTGCATCTGATCAACTTGATTGTATGGGTATATGACAAGAAGGTTATAGCTAACAAACACAGAAATCGTATGAGGCCCCAAGTTGAGGCAGCACCAAATGTTGAACCCCAAATGGGAGGTGTTAATCAAGAGGTACCCTGGACACAATTAATGCAACAGATGCAACTACAAAATCATCTCATGATGCATATGATGTAGAATATGTAGGATCAACAAAGGGAATAGGTTAAGAAATGAACGACTAGATTCCTCCTTGGGGAAGCACACAATCTTGAGTACACTCAAGTATCGTGCAAACCGCTTCATGTCTTAACTAGTCACATCACCACACATGTAAGAAGAAAGTTATGAAATATTTATATGATGGGATTGCATTTAATGCGCTTGTTCCCCACCACTTTTACATTTGATTTCAGTTGTTTCATTTCTATTTCACATCTGATATATCCTGGAGGCCGACCAATATCACTTAAGCCTTCCCTGACTCCTTCAGTGACCAGAAAAACCTTGGGGGCAACTGTTCTGATTCGTCCAAGGGTCCAAGAAACTAAAGCGCAATTCATCTCATATCCACTACACTCGACCCAATATATAAAATTAGTTCACATGAAAAGAACAAAGTACACAATTTGATTTCCATTTTTTACACAATACCCATCTTGAATTTTAAACTGACTGGAGTGTTAGAGTGTTAACCATGCAGATCCACCCCGCGTCGTCGTGACCGAGATCAACACCATCGTTCAAGATCATCAATTCTTCAATTGCATTCATTTCTAATTCTTGAGCGAACCAGAACTTTTAGGTTAAACTCCTCGAATGTAGTAATTGATAGATATTTAAGTCTTTTTAACTATTTAGTTAAGACTTTGATCAATCAAATAAAAACATCAATATTTTAAATGGATATCAATTGTTTCTAAAGATTTATCTATTCAGTCATGCGAAAAATACACTAATTTAATAAAGAGAAATGGCAAACAAAATAAATCCTTGACCTCATAATTAATTCAATAGTTCCAATTAAAATTTTATAAATATGTTTGCATAAATTGTATATTTCCACCCTCAACTACAAATACTAATTTTAAACTCCATAGAATCACGACCAGAGTTTTAAAAACCGGACCGGACCGGCCGGTCGTGTAACACCCCAATTCGCATCGCGAATAAATAATACATAAATAAATCAGAGTAAATAAAAATTTATTATTCTTAGAGAGAAACAAGGATGCCACAATTAAAGAAAGAAAACACAATCCCTGCTCATAAATTTGATACATAACACAAAATGGCATAAACATAAAAGGGAAACTTTTTCCAACAAAAGGAAAGTTCAATTATGGAATAAAGCGGAAAGATCCATAACTGACTTGTTTTACAAATAAATTATTTTATAACATCAAAATGTTCATACAAAGTTAATACAAAATAGATCCAACAAATGTATACATATATAACAAAAGCGTTCCCCGACTCCCGTGTTACGTATCAGAGCAGACAGACTGACAAACGGATGAAGAACTAATCTTCACAAAAGCCTCCAAGACTACTAATCTGCAATTGCCTCATAGAGCAACAAACCACAGCAGAAGGGTGAGAAACACAATTATAATATAGTTGCATACAATTATGTAATAACAGGAAATATGCACACAACAACATTCTCACCACAACATATAGCATAATTCAACCACAAAACAACACAATTCATAATTCATATATAGTATATCATAGATAAGTAATACAATCATTGTAATGTGCAACATCCCCACAAAACATGGCGTATGTCTATACATAAAACATATCATCCATAACCAATACATTTATCACAAATGCATATCAATCCACCAATGTTATCATGAGCTCAACACATAATCAATCAATTCACAAATTTTCACACATAATCAAGCCATTCATGATTTTCCACACATAATCAATCCATTCATGATTTATGCAAATGCAAAGAGACCGACACAACGACTCTATGCAAATTCAATGCGGTACCATTCCATCCATCATTCTCATCATTAATTCACTCAGGAATTATTGGAATCATCGCTTGTTACTTAGTGTAACTCCCCGTCGGGCAAACGATGTTTCCCGTCGGGCAAACGATGTTCCCCGTCGCTTTAGGTCCTCTTTGTATAAGGCACACGACGTTTATGGATCGCTTTAGGTCCTCTTTGTATAAGGCACACGATCCGATCGCTTTAGGTCCTCTTTGTATAAGGCACACGATCGTCCATAACGCCGCTTTAGGTCCTCTTTGTATAAGGCACACGACTGTTACAGCAGATTCCCTCGGGAATCGTTTCGTCGCTCACACCCACTAGGGCACACGACATCACAAGAATGTATATCATGATGCTTGGCATACAATGACTCATGACAATCAAATGCAGACACATATACAACCATGTGAACCATTTCAACATCCATAATCATGCATATACAATCAAACACAACACAATGCATTTATTTTCCATAAGGCCACAAACCGTCATCACAACATTTCATCACATGCATTCACATCATACAACAGCGCACGAGCTATACGATATATATTAAAAGCATACCACATGATAACACATCAATCGCACATAATTACGACGGTAAAAGTCGACAAAACGACACTATTCCAATTCCCGACACAATTAAATCGGCCACTATTCTCAAAACCATTTTTATAAGAAATAACATTTCATTAGCTTTCCAACGCATCCAACCGCGCCTCAATCCGACTCACGACCCAAAAGTTATGACAAGAACAAAATGGAAAATCTGTCATGTTCGCTTTCCTATTCGCAATGCAAACCCCTAGCGAACCATGGCAAAGAAAAAACAGCATAAAGTTCGCAATGCGAACACCCAACGAACCTTCGCTTTCCCCTTTGCAATGCGAATCCATGCGAACCGTGGTAGAGAAAAAAACAGCAGAAAGTTCGCAATGCGAACCTCCCGCGAACCCTCGCTTTCCCTTCGCTGCCCTATTCGCAGTGCGAACCTGCGAACTCAAAAATCCCAGCAGCGCTGTTGTTCACTCCAACCTAACATTTCCTCCACCAAAACAATTCCAAACCATAACATATCAACCAAAACATATCCCAATCATAGTAACAAGTATTCTACAACATTTATACCGCATTTCAACCACGAAAACATCGATTTCTATCGTTTTCTCTCATTCGACCTAGAATTTAAAAGCTAGGAAAACCAGCAAACATTCCAACACACACATACACAATCATACACAAGCATAGCATAACCGAGTTTCACACCCTTACCCGATTAATCGCGCTTCGAAGTGTCGGTTGAATCGGTTTCTTATACTCCAAGTTTTCCTCTTTTTTTTCTTCTTCTCCTTCTCTATTTCTCTTTACTTCTTTTTCTCTCTTTCTAACCTCTATTTTCTATTTTAAATGAAAAACAATAATATTTAACCAAGCAAAAGACCAAAATACCCCTACACTCAATTTTCTCGCAAACGTTCCCAAAACGCGATAAAACATAATAACGATAAACATAACACATTTACCACATAAAAACCAAGAATAAAATAATATAAAAACAAAAATAATTAAATCGACTCGATTAAATAAATCTAACAAAAACTGGGGCGTTACAACTCTCCCCCACTTAGATATTTTTGTCCTAAAAAATATAACTGAGACGAACAACTCCGGATACGACTCTCGCATCCGACTAACCAATTAACATGCCAACACTAGGCACACCACGAATAACACAAACTGACAAACCACCTTGCTAACAGCAACTACAACAACGACACGACAACGACGACAACTACCATGACAAGATGCAATGCCCATACAATGCACTTGACGACCAACTCACAACTCAAAGAATACCCAAGTTACGAACACACACAGGTTCACTCTTGAACAAACACAACAAGATCGTTACCCTCACCATAGGTAACACTCCTCTAATTCCCCACACAGGAATTAGCTACCCGCACTCGAACCATCACGATGGAAACGAGGCAACAACACAAACAAGAACATAAAGTTCCACGACCCAACATCGTTCCAACAACCTCTACATAACCACAATACCAACATCCTTGTCACACAACATCAGGACAACAATGCTGCGATTCACCAATCGAACATACAACCAAAACATCCATCTACATAGTAGCCCATGAATAATATTTAAACCTTTCACCTAACACTTCCATTCTGAAACGTCCAATGGTCTCATCACTCCTACATGTTTACAATGTTCAACCTATGAACTCTTACAAGTCACACATGCATATACGAAATGTGCCACCTCACACTTTCGATGCACACTCTGATTACTCACAACAATCAAATCTACCAATTCCATATCCAACTTCTGACTCTCCTTAATATTCACCAGAAAAAGCATAGTTCATTTGTAAAAGACCCAACCTTACATTCCACTGAGTTATCTCACACACCAGACACAAGTCTCTGACTTCTCAAATAATTCTAATCCTCTGACCATCAAAAGATCTCCTTCAAATCTTGATACATTTTATTAACTCCCGGATGTGTACTCAAACTACTCCGGTGTCCTTCCTCTACAATCATCTTTTTCAATTCCGAATCACCAGGAATACAAATTCTACCACGGAATCTCAAAATACTCTGATCATCCACTTTAAAGTCACCATTCACACCTTTATCTCCAACCATCATCAAATCAACAAATTTCACATCCAGCCTCTGTTTCCCGCTAACGGTCAACAGAAAATCATTAATGACCTTTAACATACCAAGCCTCACGCTGTCAGATGTCAATTTGCACACCAACTCAAATCTCTAAATTCTTCCAAAAGTTCCCACTCTTTAACCATCAAAGCCGACATACGTAAAAACTTTCGACTTAATTCATCAGGCACGACATTAACTTTACCAATTGGATAATTCGAGCCAAGGTCATAACTCATCAGGAATTCCAACCATCCTCGTTGTCTCATACTCTATTCCTTCCGACCAAACAGGTACTCAATATTCTTGTGATTACTAAACACTTCGAACTCAAAACCATAAAAATAATACCTCCAGATTCTCAACACAAAAGTAACCGCAGCCAATTCCAAATCCTGAATAGTATAGACCCTTTTTTGAATCCTCAATTGTCGTAAAGCATAGGCTACGACTTCACCCTCTTGCATCAACACACTAACTACACTCATCAAGGACGCATCCCAATATTCCATAAACAGTTTATTAGGATCAGGCAGAATCAAAGTTGGAGCCGTAGTCAATCTCTACTTCAGCTCACCAAAACTTACTCACAACGAACATCCAAAACAAACGACATACCCTTTGCAAGTCAACTGAGATAACAGAAGCACTAACTTAGCAAAGTCTTCCATAACCTGCAGTAACAACCAACTAAGCCCAAAAGTTTCTAATCTCCTTAACCGACTTTGGAGCCTCTCATTGTAGAACTGCATCTACTTCCGATGGATCCATTAACCATACTCTCATCCGAAATAACATATCCAAGAAAACTAACCTCTTTCAACCAAAATTCTCACTTTGATAATTTAGTAGAAAGCTCCCTCTCTTTCAGCCCTTGTAACTCAATCCTCAAATACACTACATACTCATCCTTTGATTTAAAATAAATCAGAATATCATCCAATAAACATCACTATAAACTTATCCAAACAAGTATGGAAGATACGATTCATATACTCCATAACCATAATATATACAACCTTCAAAATTCATTTTGAGCTCGAAACAATTTATCCAAAATAGCTTAACAATCTCTGGTTACCACATTCCATATCAATTCTTCTTACAGGGTTCCAACTCACTCAAGGTTTCTGCTGACACGAGATCTCAACCCATAACAAAAGTAATACCATCAAGGAACTTCAAATTGTTCGCAATTCGTCACAATTCAAAACTCAAGCTATCCAAAACACAACTGCAAGTTTCCATACTACTCACTGATTAACACGCAACCTCACGCTATCATCCTTTTCCTTACCAACCATGTTGGACCTCTTCAAGTCGACACACTAATGTTTCATCCAAAAACACATCTGAAAACCATACACAACTGACGGCCCATCACTGTGGCTTTCCTGCCAATTTCCAGAACACTATCATCACAAACATGACAAACATCTGAGTTTCACTTCCTAAAAGTTCTTCTACTTACTTAGCATATCCAAACCTCAAATCCTCACCTTCGTCAAATTTGAGTTCACACTCTACTCTCTGAGAACAACCATTAACGATACCCAAATCGTTCTCTCTCAATGACTTCTCAACTGGACCAACATACCAAAACCTTTAATCCGTCTCACCTTCTGATATTAGAATCTTCATCGACTCAACAAAACAATCCGTAACCATTTCCTTAATTCCAAACAAGTCATTGCACACACTATCAAAGCCGAAAAGACACGTCTATTCCATCCAACACAATTTCGTCTACTATCAACAAGAGATTAAGGGTGATCAGTTCCTCAATTTGTCAATAGACAGCCGACAATCATGATGGGGCATAAACCGTCTTTACCAAACCATAATAGCATTTCTTGCATCTTGTGCACAAAACTACCTAAGGCACAAATCCTTAGTTGACATAAACCTTACCTCCGCATTCCCTCTGTAATTGGGAACAACACTGTCCAAACAACACTTACAATCTTGCAACCAATGACACACTGAGCCAACACTCCACAACTGAAGCAACTTGGAGAAGCACCAGCTTCTCCCCCACTTATCTCATTCTTAGTCCTGCAGACAAAGGATTAGAAAACCAGAAAGTACTGACAGTGTTTCACACATATCACATACTAAGGAACAAACAACATCGACAGTATTCAACTATCACACCAACTGACTCAATAACTTGGCCGGACGGACCGACCTGCTCTGATACCACTTATGTAACACTCCAATTCCCATCGCGAATAAATAATACATAAATAAATCAGAGTAAATAAAAATTTATTATTCTTAGACAGAAACAAGGATGCCACATTTAAAGAAAGAAAACACAATCCCTGCTCATAAATTTGATACATAACACAAAATGGCATAAACATAAAAGGGAAACTTTTTCCAACAAAAGGAAAGTTCAATTATGGAATAAAGCAGAAAGATCCAAAACTGACTTGTTTTACAAAATAAATTATTTTATAACATCAAAATGTTCATACAAAGTTAATCAAAATAGATCCAACAAATGTATACATATATAACAAAAGCGTTCCCCGACTCCCGTGTTACGTATCAGAGCAGACAGACTGACAAACGGATGAAGAACTAATCTTCACAAAAGCCTCCAAGACTACTAATCTGCAATTGCCTCATAGAGAAACAAACCACAACAGAAGGGTGAGAAACACAATTATAATATAGTTACATACAATTATGTAATAACAGGAAATACGCACACAACAACATTCTCACCACAACATATACCATAATTCAACCACAAAACAACACAATTCATAATTCATATATAGCATATCATAGATAAGTAATACAATCATTGTAATGTGCAACATCCCCACAAAACATGGCGTATGTCTATACATAAAACATATCATCCATAACCAATACATTTATCACAAATGCATATCAATTCACCAATGTTATCACGAGCTCAACACATAATCAATCAATTCACAATTTTCCACGCATAATCAAGCCATTCATGATTTTCCACACATAATCAATCCATTCATGATTTATGCAAATGCAAAGAGACCGACACAACGACTCTATGCAAATGCAATGCGGTACCATTCCATCCATCATTCTCATCATTAATTCACTCATGAATTATTGGAATCATCGCTTGTTACTTAGTGTAACTCCCCGTCGGGCAAACGATGTTCCCCGTCGCTTTAGGTCCTCTTTGTATAAGGCACACGACGTTTATGGATCGCTTTAGGTCCTCTTTGTATAAGGCACACGATCCGATCGCTTTAGGTCCTCTTTGTATAAGGCACACGATCGTCCATAACGTCGCTTTAGGTCCTCTTTGTATAAGGCACACGACCGTTACAGCAGATTCCCTCGGGAATTCTTTCGTCGCTCACACCCACTAGGGCACACGACATCACAAGAATGCATATCATGATGCTTGGCATACAATGACTCATGACAATCAAATGCAGACACATATACAACCATGTGAACCATTTCAACATCCATAATCATGCATATACAATCAAACACAACACAATGCATTTATTTGCCATAAGGCCACAAACCGTCATCACAATATTTCATCACATGCATTCACATCATAAAACAGCACACGAGCTATACGATATATATTAAAAGCATACCATATGATAACACATCAATCGCACATAATTACGACGGTAAAAGTCGATAAAACGACACTATTCTAATTCCCAACACAATTAAATCGGCCACTAGTCTCAAAACCATTTTTATAAGAAAGAACATTTCATTAGCTTTCCAATGCATCCAACCGCGCCTCAATCCGACTCACGACCCAAAAGTTATGACAAGAACAAAATGGAAAATCTGTCATGTTCGCTTTCGTATTCGCAATGCGAACCCCCAGCGAACCATGGCAGAGAAAAAACAGCATAAAGTTCGCAATGCGAACACCCAGCGAACCTTCGCTTTCCCCTTCGCAATACGAATTCCCTGTGAACCGTGGCAGAGAAAAAAACAGCAGAAAGTTCGCAATGCGAACCTCCCGCGAACCCTCGCTTTACCTTCGCTGCCCTATTCGCAGTGCGAACCTGCGAACTCAGAAATCCGAGCAGCGCTGTTGTTCACTCCAACCCAACATTTCCTCCACCAAAACACTTCCAAACCATAACATATCAACCAGAACATATCCAAATCATAGTAACAAGTATTCTACAACATTTATACCGCATTTCAACCGCGAAAACATCGATTTCTATCGTTTTCTCTCATTCGACCTAGAATTGAAAAGCTAGGAAAACCAGCAAACATTCCAACACACACATACACAATCATACACAAGCATATCATAACCGAGTTTCGCACCCTTACCCGATTAATCGCGCTTCGAAGTGTCGGTTGAATCGCGCTTCTAACCTCTATTTTCTATTTTAAATGAAAAACAATAATATCTAACCAAATAAAAGACCAAAATACCCCTACACTCAATTTTCTCGCAAACGTTTCCAAAACGCAATAAAACATAATAACGATAAACATAACACATTTACCACATAAAAACCAAGAATAAAATAATATAAAAACAAAAATAATTAAATCGACTCAATTAAATAAATCTAACAAAAACTGGGGCGTTACAGGTCGGACCGGTTGGACTGGGAACCGGCCGGGTTCGCTTGTTCGATCGCCCATGTCTTCGAACCGGAAGGAACCGGTGTAAACCGGTGGAAACCGGGAAAACCGGTGGTTCAACTGCTTATTTTAAAAAAAAAAAAAAAAAATTTTTTAAATTTTTTGTAAAATTTGTTTTTTACTCAAATACATATGAACTTTTCCCCAAGAATAATAGTGATCACTCATTTGATTCAAGTGATACACAAATCAAGTTTCGTAATATTCACAAAACTATTTTTACTATTTTGTATTTATATTAATTGAAAAATCATCATACAAATATTTGTATAGAAATTTAAAAACACAGATTAAGAAACTAAATATAATATAATTTTAGACTTAACTGATTTCCATTATATATATATATATATATATATATATATATATATATATATATATATATATATATATATATATATATATATAGATTTGGAAAATTTATTATTTAGAATAATGTTAATATTTGTATTGTTTTAATAATTAACATTAAAACTGATTTTCTATTAATATTAAAACTATAAATTTAAATTAGACTCTGTTTAATTTAGACTCTGTTTAAAATTTACAATTAGACTCTGTTTAAAATTTGTATTTAAATTATGAACCTGTGAATTTAAGATATGATATTTTCAAAAAATTTAAGTGCTAGCTATATTTTTTAGAGACTGAATCATCTGGTTCGACCGGTTTTACCGGTTTTATACCTATTATAATGACAGGTTTATTCAACCGAGTTATCCGGTTTAATCCGGTTTGGTCATGCGGTTCGACCAATGATCCAGTGGTTCGACCGATAAACCAGTGATCCAGTACTCTCACCGGTTTGATGACCGGTCCGATTTTTAAAACACTGATCACGACAAAACTATGCCTAATTTTTTTTGACAATGTAACATTCTTGGTTTTTGAATTGAGACGGTTGGTTATACAAAAAAATATAAATAATCTCATCCAAAAACTTAGTCTTATAGTAGATACCTCTTAAAATTTTATCTTTTTAATACCAATTATTTGAAACAACTAATCATTTTGAAACTTGAAAGGGCAGTGCATGCAAATGTGAAGCACATTAATAAAGTGATTACCCCTATAAGCATTTGCATAATCCATTTTCCATGAGTGAATGAAAGTGGTTGTGAGTTAGTTTAATTTGTTCAACGCTTTAAACTTTTTCTTTGACCTTCCAATCGTATTTAAAATTAATTTTCTTCCAATGTATTCAAAATATATATAATAGTAATATCCCAAAACTCTTGTAAAGTCCTTGGCAGTATTGAGGTAGGCACATTGGATTGCTTTTATACGACTCTACAAACAAATATTCAATATCAAAATCTATTGGTATTATATATAAACATGCCTTGCTTGAAGTTCTAAATTCTAGAAACTATACAATGTAAGAATTTTAAAGAAACGTGTCGTTGTCTTTTTGCTAACGTGTGATCATGACATTCTAACAACAATAATCGTAATATCTTTACCTACCGAACATTGGGAAATATATCTAATTAGGTCATATCTATTGTTAATATTAGACAAAGTATTAAGTGCTAGATACACCCCCTTTGAAGTGTTAAAGAAATGGTATGTTGTATGGAATTGTTGTTTGGTAGTAATGGAATTATGTTAGAGGTTTCCATTTTTGCGAGAATATGTGGACGGCAAGGGAATGCAAGGTGGAGGAAGGAGATACATACATGTTTGAAGAGGTTAGTTAGGGAAAGAATGTTCTGTTTAACATTGGAATTGAAAGTCAATAGGTAGGCAAGTTACTTGAACTATAATTAAATAAAACACATACGACAATGATCAAAGCATTTTAATAATATAATACATATAAAAAAAATTCACCATCAGGATCTAATCCACTAGATCAATAACTCCGATTTGTAGTCAGTTATGCCATCAGTATTTTCCATTTAACCCACGATTTTTTATGGGTAGAATTAGGGGTAGCAAAATGGATCGTGGTCCGTGGACTTATCAAAAAATAGCGAGCTGAGTTGGAATTTTGTGTTCGCCTATCCGCTTAGTCCACCCCACTTTAAGCCTGCTCTGCCTTACGTCCGTCTAAAAAATGGGCGGGTTGGCCCGCTAGTCCGCCAACATAGTCATCAAGCACTAAAATTTTTTTTTTTATTAATTGAAGGTTAATACTTGAATTATATTTTGTAATACTTGTTGATAATTCTATTTTATACATTTATTTGTGAATATATATAATATTTTCTTAAGTAAAATTTATTAAAAAAATATTTTATAAAAAATTGTTCTAAAAAGTAAGTGAAAAATCTAATTAAAATATAAAAATAAGCCTATTAATCTATTAAAAAAAATACGAAGGCAAACTTATCGTCTGTCAACCCTATCTCGACGGGGCGAGTTAAAATTTTAACCCTATTTTCACTTGGGGGCTTGTCCGCCCCGCCTATTTTTTGACGGGCTTTAAGCGAGGTGGGACAAACGGCCCATATTACCGTACCCGGGTAAAATCAATATTTCGAGCAACCTTTACTTTACTTTGACTGTGCTACTCTATTTTTAGTAGGGTGGACATACCTCTTAAATAAAAAACAAAACAAAAAATAAATGATAAAATTGAAAATTACACTAAGTTTGAATTTGGGCTTATTGTGATCATAATGACTAGAAAGATTAATATTATAGTTGCACACAAAATATACAATTTATACACAAAAGTTATTATGATTAGGAAAGGATAACACACCTTTTATGTTCAATAACATAATTATAAAAATCATGGCATAATTATAAAAAATACTAATCATTTTTTATTTCTATTTAAATATATTTTGTGGTGCTGCTAAGTCATAACTCAGATATGGGTGCCAATATAGTTTTTTTAGGCAAGTGGTACCAATATAGTTGATATGTCTTTTTTTCTCTACAATAATGTCTTTATGATTCAATAGTCTTTTATTTAAAATAATAAAATTAATAATATTTAAGTAATAGTTAAATATTCAATAACAATATGAAGACTAATTTCACCTCATAAGTAATATTAGAGATTAATTCATTTGAGGTATTCCATTTTAAAGGTTAAATTAAAATACTATTGGCTAAAAAACATTAATGTTAAAATAATCATCAACTTACAATTTTAGAAGCATTTTGTCACAAAAGTTTAAGTTCCTTAATTAATTTTAGAGATTAATTTTATGGTGGCTTACAAAGAATTTGAGTACTCACTATAAAATAAATAAAAAAATCAATATTTTCATACATATTTGATATTTCGTATAACTCTACACCACCATCTACATTCAAGTGATCAAGAAGTCAAGGAATCTCACACAAGTTCTCTAATAAGGTAGTAGGTGAAACTTCACACACTATAAAATTTCTCATCCTTCACTTATTTTTTTCCCTATAGCATTAATCATTAACATTTATATGTCGTTTTTCTCACTTCTTAGGTACATTACACAAAATCTAGATAGATGACTACAAAAAAGATAACATGGAAATCCATGATCTTGATCTTAAATTGTTACAAGAGTAAATACCCTTTAGAGGAATCAAAGAAACAAGTTTTGAAACAAGGTTCTTTTCAAAGACTATGTTTATCAGATATAAGCAATTCAAGTTCAACTCAAGCTATTGAAGATATTTCGGTTTCTTTTGCTGGCTCTAAGCTTCATGCATTCACACTTGAGGAGCTTAAAGAAGCAACACATGGTTTTTCATTGAGTAATATGTTGGGTGAAGGTGGTTTCGGTCCGGTTTATAAAGGGTTTGTTGATGATAAGGTTAGACAAGGTTTAAAGGCTCAAACTGTTGCGGTTAAATGCTTGGATTTGGATGGTTTGCAAGGTCATAGAGAGTGGCTGGTTAGTTTTCTCAAACAGGCTTTTAGTTTATTAAGTGCATGTTTGAATTGACAGTGAATTTGACAGAATCACGTACGCAGAATCACAGAAGCGCTGTGATTTTGTTGAGACTCTAAAGTATAGCTTTTATTAGAATCATAGTGGTTCATAGTAATTTCGTGAATTTCTTGGTTGATTTAAACATATACTACGATTTAAAAATATCAAAATTGTTTAGTCACGTAATCGATTTTGAACATATTTTTATGTTCTAGGCAGAGATTATATTTCTCGGACAACTAAGGCATCACCATCTTGTGAAGTTAATCGGATATTGTTGCGAAGACGAACATAGACTTTTGGTGTATGAGTACATGCCAAGAGGTAGCTTGGAGAGTCAACTATTCAGAAGTATGTTTCTTTTCTAAAACTTGAGTTTGAATGATAGAGAAGTATTGTAGCCGCGACGTTTCCGTAATCGAATTTTGTGTGTTCTATGTTTGTGTTTTTAGTATATGTTTTGTTTTGAGATGAGGTTGATGTTCTAACATGTTACAAGCAGGATATGCTGCTGCTATGCCATGGTCAACAAGGATGAAAATTGCATTAGGTGCTGCTAAGGGTTTGGCTTTTCTTCATGAAGCAGATAAGCCTGTAATATATAGAGATTTCAAAGCTTCAAATATCTTACTAGACTCTGTATGTTCTTCTATTTTCACTTTTGTTTTCTTCATATTTTCACATCAGATGATTGATCATATTAGGAAATTAACTTTTTTATATCTCCTTTAAAATTTAGGATTATACGGCTAAACTCTCGGATTTTGGACTAGCTAAGGATGGCCCGGAAGGGGAAGAAACGCATGTCACGACGCGCGTGATGGGAACACATGGCTATGCTGCTCCTGAGTACATCATGACAGGTTTTTACACTACATACAAATTGTTAACCTAATTCCCGGTACATCAGCCATATTTGACTGTTTCGATTCTCTGCAATATCATAGATCAGGAAGCGATCAAGTCAAACGTGGCTGATGTTGATGTAGTCACAACCATGGTCCTAAAGACATCAAAACTTTGATGTATAGACCCAAATTCGGTTGTGGAACTTTTATAACAAAACACGCCAAAAATTAACTTTGACTTGATTTTACTTATGAATTCAAGATTATCATGATTCTTTCTCTTGAAAACCGGAGGGTTTTGAAACTATTTAACTCTTGCGTGGTTGATTATATATAGGCCACCTTACGACAAAGAGTGATGTGTATAGCTACGGAGTGGTTCTATTGGAATTGCTTACCGGAAGAAGGGTAGTGGACAAGTCCTTAGAATCAAAAAGAGGCAAGAGCTTGGTAGAATGGGCAAGACCTATGTTGAGAGATCCAAAGAAACTTGACAGAATCATAGACCGTAGACTTGAAGGACAGTTTCCTATGAAAGGAGCTTTGAAAGTTGCTATGTTGGCTTTTAAATGTTTGAGTCATCACCCAAATCCAAGACCTTGTATGAGTGATGTTGTTAAGATTTTGGAACCACTTCAAGATTTTGATGATGTTTTTGTAGGTCCATTTGTTTATGTTGCTGTAAGTGAAAATGGTGACAAAGATCAAATATAGGACTCTTATGTCTGTTTCAGTTGTTGGATAAAGATTAGACAGTGCACATTGTGATTTTGATAGAACAAGAACTCAGAATCTCAATCAAGATTTTGAGATGCAAATAAGTATTACGACTTGGAAACTCATGTGGTCAAGAGTGGTATAAGTTTGATGATGTACAAGGGCTTGAAACAAGTTTTTGTGCTGATGTTATCAATTGTTGTTGTTACACATGTTTGGATTGTTTTAGTATGGAGACTACAAACTCTAGTATAGAATACACAAACTCTTCAAATTTATTCATAATATATTTGAAAAAATTATTGTTGGATTGTGTTTGTGATATGGGATTTCAAATCAGTTTGATAAATGTGATTAGTTATTGTTGTTTTTCCATCAGGCATATTAGTCTCATGGAACACGGATTATGAGTTTGTGTTTGGTAC
Source organism: Lathyrus tuberosus (assembly GCA_022829125.1). NCBI lineage: Eukaryota > Viridiplantae > Streptophyta > Magnoliopsida > Fabales > Fabaceae > Lathyrus > Lathyrus tuberosus. The sequence goes on along the minus strand of JALAZF010000013.1, from coordinate 16,993,816 downwards.
ATTAGCTTATGTTGTTTGCCCAATAATACAAAATAAAAAATGATTTGCTTAAATTAAAAAAAAAAAATTTGAGTGAGGAAAATTAGTAGAGCTTATAGTGTAGTTTTATCATTTATTTTGTTAAGGAACAAAGTCTTTAACAAAGAATAGTACGTTGAAGACGACCACACTAGAGATGTTTCGGATTCGATGGTGACATTTCTCTTATGATTAAATAAGGTATATGCAAAAAAGTTAGCACTCTAACACGTAACACTTAAATTAATGTGAGATTGATATAGAACTTTGTAAGTATGAGTTGAACCGTGTTTGAGTGTGACTAAGGATTAACAGTCCTGGTGGATGAGATGTGTGCTCATGTGCGGCGCAATATGAGGCAGGTTCAGCTGTAAAGTAGTGTGTAAAGTTGCTTATTCTTCCTCCATGGCACGATCAGACAAATTAGCCAGATAAGAGCAATCTTCCTCCCGGGGAGAAGCCTAACTTTATTTGGAGGAGCGAAGGCCCGGTTCTGAAGCACCTTGTGACCTCTGATGAGCATTCAAAGCAGCAACACTTCTAGAAGGATTTAAAATAGTATAGGTGTATGCTTCAGTCCCCGTCGACCATATTCTCCTTCGTATGAGTCGGAAATGTACTTCATCCTTCATCAGATCTGAAGATAGTCATAGTCAAAGCAATTACGCCATGAATGAGCAAATTAAAGACACAGGAGACAAGAGGTTCTGGAACTTACCAAAAATAAGTTTTCTTTCTTCTTGGGAACGAGTTTCCATCAACAATTAAATATCAATAAGGAGCTACAACCGTTTCTGGTCAGAGTCCTTCGAATGTACACCACCACCGAGATAACCCAGGTCGTTGATGAAGCTCATCAACCGTTTCTTTTGATACAGATCTTTGGTAGAAAGTCTTCCCTCTTTATATACACACGCCTCGTTTCTTATATGGAAATGACTCTCAATCTAGTACTTGGGGAACAACTCGACGCATCTACCTTACGCTCTGTTCGTAACATCATAAACTGTAGTGTGAGCATCTTGGTGAATAAGGGTAACCAGAAAGAACCGATCCTCGAAAGGCTGCAACTCAGGAAGAGTCCTAAAGCCCCAGACGGTCGGTGTTAGAGAAATTAATCATTTACTTCGTGTTCGAGTCACATGACCACTATGACATTGAAAGAGATGAAAAAAAAAGGACACATAGGGTTTTCCCTTCAAGCATTCACACCGATTTTTTTAGACTTTCACGTACACCCTGCTTGTTGGATGAAATTGTGAATGAGCCATCACTAGATGCTTAAGAACTTCTATCTCGAAAGCAGTGAATGATAGGTGAAGACCCAAAACGGAGAAAGTGCATTCATAAAAAGGAACGACGCGGTCACCATACTCGCGACATATCCTTTCATTCTCGTTAGGGGTCAAGACACCCCAATCTGAGCATGGACCAACTTCAAGAAAAACTCCATTAAGAATACAATCTCTAACAAAGAAATAGAAACGATAAAAGAATATACAGAGTCTGCCCAAAAAGATTAAGTGTTCTTCTGGGACTTATACCCCTCTTTTGTGGTTTTTTTCCCTATAATGCACAAACTTTTATGAATACAGAAAAAAAATATCAAAAGAAAGGAGGATAACTACAAAATAAGAGAAATGGCTCAAAGAAATGCAACACTGACTCTTCAAGAATCGTACTTTAGCATGCAAAAAGGAAGTAAACTTTATCAAATATGTCAAATCACTCGCATGCAACACTCGAGTATTTAAGGTCCCAAGGGTCATAATCGTGGTGCCTTCGAAAAGGCGTCTAAAGTATGATGCATTAAAAGCGCGAATCACCGGAAAGTTAAAATGTTCATTATTGCTCTTTAAAAAATAAACAAAAGAGTGGTTGCCAATTGAAACTAATATGACAAACCCTTGGCTTCTACACATAGACAAAGGCTTGGGCCCAACTGTTATATGTCGATCATATCGACCCCGACCGACCACCATAGAGAAACTGCAATCCTTTCAGAACCTTCTCGGCACACAAAAACCATTTTGCTAGCAAGCACATGAGATCCAAGCCTCAAGTGCATCCAACGAGTTTTTGCAATTCACTTCTAAACAGTAACAAGTTAGTTATTTCCTCTCTACTATATATAGAGAAAACACCAATTCAGGTAGTAAGTTTCAAATTCAATTTCAATTCACTCTTCTCCATCACATACTAACTTGAGCGTTAGAGTGCTAATCTTATAGGTCAGCTCCCTTTCTGATTCTCTATCCTTTTTTTTTATTTCAGTACAGAATAATAATAATAATAAAATAATTTTGACAATTATTAACGGATATGAATACTTATGAGTACAGATACTATCGAATTCGTATTTGTACCCGTGAATTAGCATATAATTGAATATTCAATAATTTTATTTATGAATACCTAATAAATCAAGGTCATCTTAGAAAATTCAGAGGCCTTGTTTCAATTTTTAAAATAGACCCTACTAAAAAAATTATATTTTATTAAAATTATAAATAACATTAAAAATGAAGAAAAAAATTATTTATATATATTTTAATAATATATTAGTTGTGAATCTTTTACTATTTAATTATATTTTAAAAAGTTTAAATATTTAATATGGGATCAAAAGCGACGATTTTAGCAATGATTTATTATTCAACGACTGAATTAACTACGATTTTAGCGACGGTTTTAGTATTAGAGATCAAAAGTGTGGATGAAAAATATTATAAGAATCATTCTTTGAAGAAAATATTTTGAGAGACTAAAAACGAAATTGAAATATTTAGGTGGATCACAAACATATTTAACCCTAAATAATATATACTTGAAAATGTTTTAATATTTTTTGCGGTTGGTTTACTTGTAACATTTTTTAAGCAATTCCTATGGAACATGAGTTCTGGTCGTACCTGGATCAGACAGTTACAGTGGCCAACAACGTCGTCTGGGCTTCAGCTCCGGTGCGGTTGAAAGACGGCCGGGGGGGGGGGGGGGGGAGGTGTACCTGCAGGGTACTCCGACACTCAAGTAAGGTGGTTGTCAGAGAAAAAGCAAGTACAGAAGTGAGAGTAGAAGTGAACATAACCTGACCCTCTCAAGTGAGAGGGTATTTATAGAGAGCCCCCAGCGCGGGGCCAACGGTTACTTGCATTGGGCTGGATTAGCAGGCCCAATCCAAGTAACTGCCAGGGCTTACGTGGCGTAGTGAAGACCAGCACGTGGTCTTCGCCCTGGGGTAACCGTTCTTAGATCTCCAGAACTAGGGCAGACCGATTCCATCGGGAGTGGAGCGGTTACATGAGAACATGTCCTCGCGGGAGGGGTCTTGCGTGTCGGGGAGAGAAGTGTCCTCGCGGAGAGGACTAACTTGCGGGCACGGATGAGAATCTCGGGGAGGAGCACGTGGTCGTCGAGGAGATGCGATCCCCGGGGGGCCTAGCATGTTGACCGACGCCCTACACCGTGCATGGGCCCGAGACGGGGAAAGGGCGAGTGCCCGACACTGGTCTTGCCAAAAGGGTCCTTGTTGGGCCATCCCAGAACGTGTGGGTTGGGTCTGCTCGACTGATGAGCAGGCCTCGGCCCAGTCCAGAACAGGAGCCCCCCAAGTCGTTGCTCTGAGCATCAGAGTGATGACTTAAAGGTTAGCCATGTCGAGGACTCGTCGAGGAAGGGATGCTAACGAGGAGCGGTAGGTCAACCGGGGAGAGATAAATCGATCCCTCGGGATGGGCTGACCGAGGATGCGCGACGTCGCGGGGATATGAGAAGTCTGAAGCGAGGCGAATGGGAAGGCGCTCGTTGGGAAACGAAAAGACGTACGTGGGGAACGAAGGGTCGCATGTATGCCACGTGTCAGGCGCCATCATTGCGTAGGGCGGCTAGGCTAGGGTAGTACACTCCAGTAGCCTAGACTCTTCGAATTCCGTGAGGATCCTATAAATAGGTCTCACCTCGTTCCATTTGCACCTTTTGCTCCTTTCCTCTCAGACTCTCTCTCTCTTAATCTCCGTTCTTCCGTTGCTACCTTCCTCCGTACTCCGCCGTTCTCTACCGACGATCGCCGTGCCGGAAACCCAAGAAGTGTATTTCAAGTAAGTCTCTTTCTCCTTTTTCCCTTTTCGCTTGCATTTGTAGGGTGATTTTTAAAGTGAACTGATGAAGTTCCTATAGAACTGTTGACTTCACGGGCTGCGCTAATAGCGAAGCTCAGTGAAGCCGAGGAAGACAATCTTGTGGTGGCGGGCATAGGCTTCAAGAATGCGGTGGAGCAGCTTCGGGTCCTCAATCCCGACCTCGTCACTGAAGGGATTGACCCCGACGCCGAGGTGGTGGATGGTCAGATCGTGCAGCCGATGAGGGTGGACGAAATTCACGAGCACGAGGAGCCCGACGGGACTGCAGCTGAATAGGCTTTTTTTTATCTTTGTTTTGGTCGGCCTGCGAGCCATTTTGATTTATTGTAATATTTGTGCCCGGCCTGCGTGCCAGGGGTTTTTCTTTTATGTTTGATTGTAACACCTATACAATGGGCTTTTGCCCGCTCAATGCACTTTTGTTTGTCTGCATGTGTGATGTTTGTATGTTTTCAATTGTGTGTGATGTATTATTTGTTATACTTTATTTTTGCCTAAGTAATAAGGCTTTGGGATTTGCTCGACCTTGATAGTCCCTGACCGCGTGGAGAGCTGGTCAGGCGGCCGGAGGCGTATTCTGACCTTCAACGAGGCTAAGAGCTCGGCCGAGGTCTTAGCTCCGTGGCATGAACTTCCCATCGCGAGCTGGGTGTTCTGCCCGATCGGTACAACGACGGTGGGCCTCGATCGAGGTATCCCTGTCGGATCAAAGGTCCTCGCGCACACACAACGCGGTCTCTGATCATCGTGTTCTGTGTAGGGGTGTCGCGCCCGTACCTAAGCGTGTCCCCGTGATCACGGTGCTAGTGAGCCGCGGGCAGTGCTTAACTGTAGTACTGTTTTAGCTTCTCAGTATTCCATGGTCGAGCAAGTTCTTCCCCGTGCAGATTTTCGAGGAAATAGGCTTCTGTCCCCGTTTTCGCGCAGACACGGTACGGGCCCTCCCAGTTCGCGGCGAGTTTGTCCTCTCGCGAGTCTTTCTGGTTCCTTCGTAGGACGAGGGTGCCTACCTGAAAATCACGTTTAATGACTTTGTCGTTATAACGCAGTGTTATTTTTTGTTTAAGTGAAGCCTCTCGGAGAGAAGCGCCTGAGCGTGTTTCCTCGATGAAGTCGAGCTCTTCCCTCAAGGCTTCGTCGTTCGCATCCCTAGCGAGGGGGGTTTCTGTCCTCCTCGAGGGTTCCCTGATCTCCACGGGGATCACTGCTTCCGTGCCGTAGGTCAAACAGAAAGGGGTCTCCCTGGTCGTGGAGTGAGGGGTCGTTCGGTAGGCCCAGAGGACGCTGTGTAGCTCCTCGACCCACCGTTGTTTGGCGTCGCCTAATCGGCGTCTCAATCCTCGGAGGATTACCCTGTTCTCCGCTTCAGCCTGCCCGTTCGTTTGAGGGTGCTCGACCGACGTGAAGTGTTGCTTCGTGCCTAGTTTTGTGATGAAGTCTTGGAAGTTCCTGTCGGTGAATTGTGTTTCGCTGTCGGTGACGATGACTTAGGGCACGCCGAACCGGGCGAGGATGTTTCTTTTGTAGAAACGCAGTATGTTGAAGGCTGTGATTTTGGCCAATGCTTCTGCCTCGATCCACTTCGTGAAGTAGTCCACCCCGACGATGAGGTATTTGTTTTGATACGACCCCTGGACGAAAGGTCCGAGGATATCTATTCCCCACCACGCAAACGGCCACGGGGAGGACAATTGACTGAGCTCGTTGGGAGGAGCCAGGTGCATGTCCCCGTGCCGTTGGCATCTGTCGCACTTCTTGACGTGTTCCTTGGCGTCCTGTTGCATGGTGGGCCAGTAATACCCTGCTCGAAGCGCCTTACGGACTAACGATCGTCTGCCAAGGTGCTGCGCATTGATTCCCTCGTGGATCTCCTGGAGTATGCCGGGGACCTTGGTCTCCTCGACACATCTGAGGAGGGGGATAGAGAACCCTCTCCGGTATAGCTTATCCTCGACTATAGTGTACGAGCACGCCTGCCTTTTGACCATTCCTACTTCTTTGGGATCATCGGGCAGTTTGCCCGTCATGAGGTATTCGTATACCGGGGTCATCCAGCAATTGCTGTCCCCGATGGCGTTGATGTCCGAAACCATGGCCGGTTTGTCAATGCTCGGGCGGGAAAGCACCTCTTGTATGACGGATTTGTTCCCGCCTTTCTTCTTGGTGCTTGCCAATTTGGATAAGACATCTGCTCGGGCATTGTGCTCACGGGGGATGTGAGTTACTTCTGCGGAGGTAAACTTTTTCATCTTTTCTTTTACCAAGGCCAAGTATTCTATGAGGCTGTCGTTCTTGGCTTGGTACTCCCCTCGGACTTGCGAGGCCACGAGCTGGGAATCGGTGAAGAGTTTGACCTCCTTGGCGCCGATGTCCTCCGCCAGCCGAAGTCCTGCGAGGAAGGCCTCGTATTCGGCTTGGTTGTTCGATGTCGGGAACGACAGTTTGAGGGATACCTCGATCAAAATGCCTTCCTCGTTTTCGAGGATGATGCCCCCCCGCCTCCCTTTGGGCTGGACTCCCCGTCGACATAGATCGTCCATTTCTGTGATCCGTTGGTCGAAGTCTCCGGGATGGTCATCTCTGCTACGAAGTCGGCCAGTACCTGTGCCTTCAGAGCTTTCCTCCCTTCGTATTGGATGTCAAACTCGGCGAGCTCAAGAGACCACCTGAGCATCCTCCCCGCCATGTCCGGTCGCCCGAGGAGCTGCCTTATAGGCTGTTCGGTCCTTACGACGACGGTGTGGGCGAGGAAGTAGTGGCGTAGCCTCCTGGCCGCGGTGACGAGGCCCAGGGCGACTTTCTCAATCTGTTGATATCTGAGCTCGGGGCCTTGGAGGGCTTTGCTCGTGAAGTAAACCGGCTTCTGCCCGTCTGGGGTTTCCCGAATGAGGACGGCGCTGACTGCTTCACTCGTGATCGCAAGATACAAGAAGAGTGTCTCCCCGGTCTCAGGCCGCGAGAGGACCGGGGGTTGTGACAGGACTTGTTTTAGGTGGGCGAGTGCTTGCTCGCATTCGTCGCTCCAATCAAACTCCGCTTTTTGTCGAAGAAGTTTGAAAAATGGGAGTGCGTACTATACGGATTTGGCGATGAAACGGGAAAGGGCGGTGAACATCCCATTTAATGATTGTATCGACTTCTTCGAGTCCGGGGTTGGGAGCTCGGAGAAAGCCCTACACTTGTCGGGGTTGGCCTCGATTCCTCGCTCTGTGAGGTAAAATTCGAGGAACTTCCCTGCTCGAATGCCGAAGGTGCACTTGTCGGGGTTAAATCTCATGCGGCACCTCCTCGCCGTGTCGAACACCTTCTTGAGGTGCGCGGCGTGGTCGACTTCTTCTGCAGACTTGACGATTATGTCGTCCATGTAGACTTCGAGCATGTCGCCGATTTCAGCTCGGAAAACCTTGTTCATCATCCGTTGGTAGGTCGTACCGGCATTCTTCAGTCCGAAGGGCATTACGTTGTAATAGTAGTTGCCCGACGCGGTCATGAAGGCCGTGTGTTATTTGTCGACCTTGTCCAAGGGAATTTGGTTGTATCCCGAGTAAGCGTCCATGAAGGACAATAGTTTGTAACCTGCAGAGTTGTCGACCAGCTGGTCGATGTTAGGCAAGGGATAACAGTTTTTTGGGCAAGCCCGATTAAGATCAGTATAATCAACGCACATTCTCCATTTTCCATTATTCTTTTTAACAAGTACAACGTTGGACAGCCATGTCGTGTATTTGGCTTCCGAAATAAAATTTGCCTCTAGGAGGTCTTTTACAGCTTTTTCAGCAGCCTCCGCTTTCTCGGGAGACTGCTTGCGCCTACGTTGTGCTATGGCCCTAGCAGCCGGATCTACTACTGCGAGTTGATGGCAAGCCATCTCGGGGTTGAGGCCAGGCATCTCGGATGCGCTCCACGGGAAAAGGTCGGCATTCTCCCTCAGACATGCCTTCAGCTGCTCCTTCGCCAGATCGGGTATCCCGGTGCCAATCTTCACGTTGCGGTCAGGATCGTCTCCGAGGGTCACGAGCTCGAAGTCTCCATCTGGGATGGGGCGCGTTGGGTGGAGAGGCTGCCCGTTGTTCTCCGCCGGGTGGTCGATATCTTCGGCTCTGTCTCTGTCGGGTTCGCCGGAGAATCTGCTGTCGAGGTTGACCGCGTTGATGCGCGGGAGAGGTACCTGTTCGGCATCCTGGGGTGGCTTGGCCACGGTCTTCGGTTTGGGGCCGATGGAACTTAGGCCTTTGATGGCGGCGTCGAAGCACATTCTGGCCGCGTCGATGTCCCCGTGCATTGTCACTACTCGTCCCCTGGTCGTGTAGTACTTCATTTTGAGGTGGACCGTTGATGGTACCGCCGTAAGCTCGGCCAGGGTGGTCCTCCCGAGGATGCAGTTATAGAGGGACGGGCAATCGACCACCAGGAAACGGATCTTCACCTGTCGGGCAGTGTCTTCGGCCCCGAACGTAACCATTAGCTCCACGTAACCCCAAGGCCTGGTGGTGGTTCCATTGAACCCCTGTAGATCGGAACCGACGTACGGGGTCAGGTGCCGCTCGTCGAGCTGAAGGGTCCCGAATAGATGAGCATACATGATGTCGACCGAGCTCCCCTGGTCGACTAGGATCCTTCGAACGTCAAAGTTCGCCATCTGCGCCCTGATCAGGAGGGGAATAGTGGCGTTCGGTGCTCCCCCGGGGAGTTCCTCGAGGTAGAAGGTGATAGGGTTGGAGTTTCCCAGCACCTTCTCGAGGGTGGTCGCCTTCTCCGATGTCGCGGATTCCAGCTCGTCAAATTTCCGCTTGATCGATCCGACAGACAACTTCTCTGGTCCTCCCCCGGAAATGACCATCGCCCTGGGGAAGTTTTCCCAGGTGCTACGGGCAGTAACGGGGTCCTCGTGGGGAAATGTCGCCCACATGTTTCGAATTGTCTCTTGTCCTTTGATGATTGGGGGGACAAAGAAGTTCTCGGGGCGGGTGACACTGAGGGCGACTTGAAGGTGACTCTCGTCGGGAGGAGGCGTAGTTTCCTCGACGTTCTGGGCTTCCCGGGAACTGGGCTGAGGAGCGTCATTCTTCTGGGCGTATTTCTTCAAGTGCCCTTCCTTGATCAGAATTTCGATCGCATCCTTGATATGGATGCAGTCCTCGGTAACATGCCCGTGGCTCCGGTGGAACCTGCAGTACTTTGATTTGTCGACGTTTGATTTGGGAGCAGCGGGCTTCGGGAAGCGAACTCCTCCTTTCACGAACTCGGAATTCTGGCATTCGGAGAGGATTCGAGCCCGGGGGGCGTTGAGCGGGGTGTACTCCGTGAATCGGCCAGCTGGTCCGCGAGGTTCCCGAGGATCACGGTTGCGGTTCTCTTTCTTTCTTTCTCCTCCTCTTCGGGGGGAGGAGTCTTCATCTTTGTGGCCGCGGGGGCCTTCTCTGCGTCTCGTCTCAAGGGCGATCTGAGCTGCTTCAGTTTCCTCGAGTTCGATGTACTTCTGGGCTCGAGCGAGAAGGTCCTCGAGACGTCGGGGTCTGCGGAGGCCTATGGATTTGGCGAAGTCAGATCTAGTACGCAGTCCATGGAGAATTAAATATTTCTTCATGTCGTCGGTCGTATGGACCTCGACAGCTTCCTTGTTGAATCTCTCGATGTAGTTTCGGAGAGATTTGTTCTTCCCTTGGAAGATGCTTTCCAGGGCAGCCTCCGTCTTCGGGTGTCGACGAGACGCGGTGAAGTGTTTGGTGAAGCGTTGCCTAAGTTGCTTCCAGGATGTGATCGATCCATGTGCCAGACCCTTATACCAGGTCATGGCTCCCTTCCGCAAGGTGGTGGGGAACAGCCTGCACCTGATGGCTCCCCTGACATTCCGGAAGTCGAGCATTGCTTCGAAACTCTCGACGTGATCGTCGGAGTCGGTTAGGCCGTCGTAGGTCCCCAATGGTGGGGGTTTCTCCATGCCTGCAGGGATTGGGGCGTTCATGATTTCCCACGACAAAGGGGTCCTCTGGTCCTCGTCGTCGCTACTAGCCGGGGATCTCGACGGTGATCGATGATGTCGTGGAGGGGAGTTCCTCAGACGGTTCTTCGGTCTTTCTTCGGTCTGCTTGGATTTCTTGGAAGTGGTGGAGGCCCTGGGTTCCTTCCGAGGTGGGGAACGAGGGCGTTTCTGGGAGATCGTCGGCTGGGGGCGCTCGAGACGTGGTCGGCGACCCTGGCGTACCGGCGACGGGGTCCGAGATTCTTCGGAAGGGGTCCTTCGCGGGGAAGGAGAACGGCGAGGTGACGGGGGACGACGATGTCTTCGCGGGGAAGATCGTTGTGCCCGACCTTGTTCCAACGCTTCAATTCTAGTGTTCTGCTGTGCGATCAGCTGATTGGTTTGATTGATCAAGGCGAATAAGACCACGGTGCTCGGGTCCGCATTGGGCGGAGGAGCAACTGGTTGAAAAATGGGTTGTTGGCCGTCCTGGCGGGCGGCGTTGTAAGCCTCATCTTGGGAGTCCGGGGAGGCGGTATGCCCGTCTCTTATGTCGCCTTCGCCGCCGTTGAGGATGACGGCGTCCTCACGGTGGTTCCCGTTCTCGAGTTGTGCGAGCACGGTGTCCAGAGCTTGGTTTACTGACGGATTGGCCATGTTGGTGATGACTGAGAGTTGCTTTGGTTTAACGAAGGAAAAACGGGGAAGCAAACGTTCCCACAGACGGCGCCACTGATCGTACCTGGATCAGACAGTTACAGTGGCCAACAACGTCGTCTGGGCTTCAGCTCCGGTGCGGTTGAAAGACGGCGGGGGGGGGGGGGGGTGTACCTGCAGGGTACTCCGACGCTCAAGTAAGGTGGTTGTCAGAGAAAAAACAAGTACAGAAGTGAGAGTAGAAGTGAACATAACCTGACCCTCTCAAGTGAGAGGGTATTTATAGAGAGCCCCCAGCGCGGGGCCAACGGTTACTTGCATTGGGCTGGATTGTCAGGCCCAATCCAAGTAACTGCCAGAGCTTACGTGGTGTAGTGAAGACTAGCACGTGGTCTTCGTCCTGGGGTAACCGTTCCTAGATCTCCTGAACTAGGGCAAACCGATTCCATCGGGAGTGGAGCGGTTACATGAGAACGTGTCCTCGCGGGGAGGGGTCTTGCGTGTCGGGGAGAGACGTGTCCTCACGGAGAGGACTAACTTGCGGGCACGGATGAGAATCTCGGGGAGAAGCACGTGGTCGTCGAGGAGATGCGATCCCCGGGGGGCCTAGCATGTTGACCGACGCCCTACACCGTGCGTGGGCCCGAGACGGGGAAAGGGCGAGTGCCCGACACTGGTCTTGCCAAAATGGTCCTTGTTGGGCCATCCCAGAACGTGTGGGTTGGGCCTGCTCGACTGATGAGCAGGCCTCGGCCCAGTCCAGAACAAGTTCTAATCAATTTTACACCATTTTGGCACTTTTTTTTGTCAAATAATACAATTTAATTATAAAATTTAGTTTTAGGATGGATCGAATCCTCTTCAAAAATACGATAAAAAGGTCAGTTAAACATTTCAAACTAATCTATTTAAATAAATATAAATAATTTTTATTATTATATTATGTTTTATACTTTGAATTAAAATATGCAAATAAAATTTAATTAATTTTTAAAATTTATGAAAATAAGATAAAAATACCTTATGAATAATGTGATAAATTATTTTTATAATTTTTCTTACATAAATAGTCTCATTAAACTTACACTAATAAATAAGATAAGATTAATTAATGCAAACAAACTTTTTAATTTTATTGATCTTTTAATTTATTATTCTATTTTAACATTATTTAAATTACTTATTTACATTGTCTAAAAGAAATAAGCTTTTAAATAAGCTAATATATTTTTGAAAAATCAAGGCTGAAGCTTACAAATAAGCATACGACAAGTTATAGTCAGAATTATGTTAGTTTTGGTTTTTTTTAGTGACATATTTATATTTATTAAAACCTAACGCAGAATTATGTTAGTTTTGGTTTTTTTTAGTGACATATTTATATTTATTAAAACCTAACGCAGTCCAATTTATTTTCATTTAAATGCGGAAGAAATAGTTGCATAAAAATATATTTAAATTTATATTTATAAAAACATCCAATAAAAAAATTCAAATTTATTTTTTAATTAGATTCATAAGATAATCACGATTATAAATGAGACAAAAAAATTTATTTTTATTTTTAATTAATAAAAAAATTGTGATCGCTTATTTTTATTAGGGCTAAATATGTTTTTGATCCCTATAAATATTTTACAATTTATTTATAGTTCCTATTAGAAAATGAACATATTTTAGTCTCTACAAGAATTTTATGTATGCAGTTTTAGTTTATGCTAATTCCTAAAATTTTGAAAACTATTTAATTATCTATAAATTTTTAAATTTTTGAATAATTTTTTTCATACGTGTTCAGATTACTGTTAAATATTTCTTTATCAAATTATATAATTTTTTAAAATGAGAAGAATTATATGTGAATTTTTAAAAATTTTAAAAATAATGATAAAAATAATGAAAATTTCGACTTTTAAATCAAATTGTGAATTCCATTTTTTTCGAGAAATTTTTTATAACATTGTAAACATATCTGCAAAATAATCATTCAAAAATACATATTGATTTAACAATAAAGCCTAAAACTATGTGCATAATTATTTTATAAGGATCAAAACACGTTATTTTTTTATAAAAATAAAAAATATAATTTAATAATTTTATAGGGATCAAAAAGATATTTAATCCATTTTATAATCAATTGGTTTACCTAAAAAATTTATTAAATGGGGATATTTTTGTTTGTTTGTCTGGTTACTAATGAGTAATCACCGATAGAAATTATACTTGTTTCACAACACCAAAAAAGAATAATTAAAAATTACCAAAAAAGAAAGAGACAAAAAATTCGTTTCAATTTCACCTTTGTTTTCCTTGTCATCAACCGGTGAATCACTTAACTGGAACTAAGAACAAACAAGCTGATCGGCGATCGAGAACTCCTCCTGCTCAATGGCGACCTCCGTCGCCGTCGGCAGCACTCTCACGGCGTACGATCGCGGTATTCTCACAGCAGTGAATGTCGGCGCGTCGAGCCTCTCTTTGGCTGGTTCCACCTTCATTGTACTATGCTACCTTCTCTTCAAGGAGCTCCGCAAGTTTTCCTTCAAGCTCGTTTTCTATCTCGCACTCGCAGTATGCATCCTTTTCCTCCTCTCAGATCTATAGCGCTGTGTTTTGCTTTGAATTATTGATTTGTTAGTTTTACTCTTCGCGCAGTTCGAAGAGAAATTTCATGATTAAACACGCTTTAGCTTGTGTTGTTGTTAATCTAGTTACTTAATTTTGTAGTTAGCATCTAGTTGTTGCTTCTTGTTGACGCAATGAATCAATTAGATTTTGGAATGAATGACAACAGAAACTAGTATTTGGAGATTTATCAGTTAGGTATTCACTGCTCTGAAGATAGGCTTAAGCAAATTCACTAAACTTCAAATGTAATTCTAACTAGAGCATGAATTTGGTTAGGATTATGGTTGTAAATTGCTGTCGTGGTTGTGGTTACACTGCAAACCTTGATATTGCAGCAATATTCTACGAATGTCGTCTGATGCAAGTGCAGAAATCTCTAATACTTTTTTAATTGCGGTTGCGGATCACAATTTAGAATTATTTAGGGTTCTAAGGGATGCGACCGCAATTTAGAACTATTTAGGGTTCTAATGATTGAGAACATTAGCTTTACTTACACCGAGTTTATTTAAGGACTGTTTAATCCTAAGATTGGATCTCGGCAAGATTGTTTTGCCTCCATTTCAGCCTAAATTCCGTTTACCAAGATGTACTTTGCTATTGTAATAATTAGGAGCCCAAAAATATCTTCATACTTTTAGGAATATTAGTTATGTCAAGTGAGCCGGTGATTAAAGTAACCTTCTCTATTCAATATGCTGTAAAACTTATCAGATGTTACCTTCTTGTTATTGATTTCAATGGTGGTGGTAACTTATAAAACCTACATTTGGTTGATGAAAACTGTTAGGTTTTAAGTAAACATTTTTGAATCTAGAAGATACCAATTTTTGTAATCTTTCTTGTTATTTGCTCCCCTTAGCCACTTTAATTTGAATTTATAAGTTTTTTTACAATTGAGAAGTAGTTCCTTTAGGAATCTGATAGAATACTGAGTTCTTATATGTGTGATGACCCAATCATTGAGGTCAATGTCAATCCACATCACCACAGCTTCTAGAAGCTGTAAGAATAAAAGTCAGTTAGAGCATTCCCTGATTTTAAGGGATTATTCTGTTATAAAAGAAAAGGGAGGGAAATGCGTAACCATTTAGAAAGTTTGTTAGAAAGTTGTTAGGAGAATTACTCTCTGGTTTAGGAGCAATTCTGCTCTGGTTTAGGAGTTCATAGAACTCGGTTTACATTTTCTGTTTCATCCATCATTATAAGAGCTTTAAGCTCAACCATTTGGAGTAAATAATACTCAGTGTTCATCTTATTTTTCTGGTTTCTATCATTGGTTTCTATCAGAATCATAACTAGTATGTCTGTTCCTTTGCATTAGATGATCAGCTATTGCATTGGTCTTGTCATGTCCTCTTCTTCTATGCCATAATGCTCTTTGATGACACTTTCACCTGTTGCAGGATATGCTTTGCAGTTTCTTCAGCATAATAGGGTATACTTGCAAGATCAAAAGTGCAACTTTCTTCAAATGTATGTATCAACTGAAGCTGTTTGTCGTGTGATTGATAGAAGTTTCATTTTGATACAGGGACCCATCCAAAAGTTTCTTTTGTTATGCTCAAGGATACAGTTCACATTTCTTTTGCGTGGCATCTTTCCTTTGGACAACAACAATTGCTTTTACCTTGCACCGCACTGTTGTAAAACATAAAACAGATGTTGAAGATTTGGAGGCCATGTTCCATTTATATGTCTGGGGTATGCATCTATCGATGAATCAGCATTTAATATTGTAGCTTGGAGAAATGACCCGTTTTTACGATAATCTCCATGTCCTGTGACATTTAATTTTTAAATGAATTTCTTGTACGAATTGATGCTGATGGAATGGCTTTGGCCTATGGCTATATATAAATAGTAGGACCTGCAACTACAGTCTTGATTTTGTCCAATTCCATTAGCAACATGCATTGAAGAGAGCTCTTTTGACGTTTTTATTCCTAACTTTTTATAGGTACTTCCCTGGTTATGACAGTCATGCGCTCCTTTGGTAATGACCACAGACATCATTTTGGTACATTGTGTTGGACTCAAACAGGTCGCATAGGGAAGGCAAGTCGTAATAGGAATTTTTTTAATTCATTTTCCACGTCAATATTTTTGTAAATTCATTTTCTGCCTCATTAATATGGTTTTACTTATGGTATTTGAAGTAGTTAATTCATTAAAAGAGGCACTGCGCCACTGCCTATGTTTCTGAAACTTTGGATTGCATATATTCTACTGCATTTGTATATTTATTTTGCTAATCAAAGTACTCTAGTAAGTTTTCCTTTACCTGTCATCTAAAAATATGCTCCTTTATCTATGCAGGCAGTTCATTTTATTACATTTTACATGCCACTTTGGGGTGCAATTCTATATAATGGGTTTACATACATGCAAGTAATACGCATGCTGAATAATGCAACCCGGGTATGTAGCTGATTTTGCTGTTTCTTTTTCAAACTTAAAACAAATAGCTTGTTCAGTCACTTTCTGAGACTGTTTCTTGTAAAATTTCAGATGGCAGTTGGCATGTCAGGCCAAGCTTATGTCTCAGATACAAGAGACAACATGAGGGTATATATGTACTATTGTTTTTTATTTTATTTTATTTTTATGTTTTTGTTAGAATTTGTTGAATTCAAGTGTGAGTGGTTAAGTCCTACATCGACTAGAAATGATGGAAATGTTAGATTGTAAGAGAAAAGACCCATATACCGGATGTCTTAAGGTTTTGGGTGGATATGTGATGCCTTATAAAATACCTCATGAAATAAATATCATATAAACCTTTAGTTTATTAGAAGATCTCTTGGAGTTGTTTTTCTTCTTTCCAAATATTTCATATTTTATTTCTGGATTTAATTTTAATTGGTGAGTCTAGTAAAACCGAAAATAAAAGAAAATCACTAGATAAGCTTTCAGTTATACCTAGCTACTTTCAATATAGTCATCTTTTGTGCCTTTCATATTTCACCTGTTACATCTTGTCTTGCGGCATGCCCATTGTAATATGTGTATTTTGTTCAAATGCCTTATTTGATCACTTTGGGAATGAAAGGAAATTTTCGCAGATGTTTCGTCATAATGTATTCCTCGCATTTTTCACTGAAAAATATAAACATTTAACAATTTTCTGTGGCTTCTAATGCTGTTTAGAGATGCCCAACTCTTACATTTTTTTGTTGGGATTTTCACAAGTATATTTACATCCTTGCTTGAGCCAATGTATTTTTTGCATATAACATCTATGTTGCAATTGATAATACTTGAGTTTGGATTTTTCTTTGCAGGCTCTGAATCGATGGGGATACTATCCACTAATTCTAATAGGATCATGGGCTTTTGGCACTATTAACCGAATTCATGATTTTCTTGAACCTAACCACAAGATATTTTGGCTCTCATTTCTTGATGTTGGAATGGCTGCCCTTATGGTAACTACAAATATTCATATTGTTTCCAGCTTTATCTTCCTTACTAATCTTTTGTTGGTTCTACTCATCTTTTAAGGCCCATTTGTTAACGTTTTACTTTCTTGAATAACCTGGAATATCATATCTTCCATAACAATATCTTAATAACATATTCAATTGCATTGATTTGTTATCAAGGTGCATTTATTTACACAATCGACTGGGGTGTGAAAATCCGGGTATATGGCCTGTTCAACGTCCTTCAACATATTTTAAAAAAAGATAATAAGTTAAACAATGTGTGCCTTGTTGGCATTCTACTGATTCATAAGGGGCATTTCCAGTGTGTGTACTCCAAGTGCAAAAAGTTAAAGTGTCTAAGTTTTGTAGTGGTTTGATATAATTCAATTTAAACAGCATACAACATGTTATCATGGGTCATTGTTTTTTCTTTGCATTTGAACTTAAGGGGGTTAATTCTTGCAACTTAAACACGAGTAGACCGGGATAAAATCACAATGATTTTAGAGAATATGGCAAGTTAAGAAATTTTGGTTTTCAACCTCACGTCATCCATATCATGATTATGAGTTCGTAATATTATAGAAACTTCCCCAGTTGCACTAGCACTTGAAAACTTTTTTAACTTATACACAAGGTAAATGCAGATAATTGCTTTTCATTTTATGGAATTGTTCAATGCCTTTTCAGTTTATGTACTTGGTATCCCTTGGTTCAAATTTGTGTCAAGAGGGAACATCACCTGCTACCATGTGAAAAGTACTATTGTGGCATCTCGATAAACTTTCTCATTTTTGTCTATTTATTGCAGGGCCTCTTTAACTCAATTGCTTATGGCCTCAATTCTTCTGTTCGTCGGGCAATTTGTGAAAGACTGGATAAGTGAGTCCTGATTTTATTCTATTTTCAAAGAAATTTCCAAGTGAATTTTATCATCTCTTCTTTGTGCCTGTAATTCTTTGGGTTGGTCTAATTTCAATATCCTCATTACATATTCCAAACTTGTGCACTCTTTTTGCCAATTGTTAGCCTTACCACCTAGACTTTCCGTTTACATGAAGAACTTAAAAGGAGAATGGAGATCTCTCGAAGAGTAATGATAAAATAATCGTGTTGTTAGCTATCCTACATTGGGCAATTTATTGGTCAAGTCTTGGAAAGCAGACTTGGACATAAGACACATAGACACTTGTACTGTCCAAAATATAGATGTAATTTTTTGTTCCTTTTCATGTCTAGCTAAATGGAATAGTTGACTAGGTGTCAAAGTCATGACTTCAATGTGTCAGAGCCAAGAAATAATTGTATTCCAACCATTGGAACATTGTCCGACATGTGTTATACTAGTGTCGGATACAATTGTATTCCACCATTGGAACATTGTGATCCATGTAAAACCACTCGGACACGCCTTCTATTTCATCTCCCATGCTTCCCTTGTTTTAATGAGATGGTTTTGATGAGACAAAGGTGAAAAGGTGCCTGAGAGAAGGTGGTTTGGGGCTTAGGAATGCATAGGGAACTAAAAGACTGCATTGAGGAAGGACAATGAAAGTGTTGTGGGAGCTGACAATAAGCCGTGTCAGGCCTTCCGTTTCATTTTCCATATTTCACTTGCTTTAATTAGAAGGTTTTGATGAGACAAATAGGTGAAAAGGTGCCTGAGCGAAGGTGGTTTTGGGCTTAGGGATGCACTGCATTGAGGAAGGACAGTGAAAGTGTTGTAGGAGTGTAAAATAGGCTATGACTGCCAACGTAGGTAAGATTCTGATATAATGCATCACAATCATTTTACATTTTACACAATTTTTATCCTACTGGCTATCTTATGTTTTTAACCATAGCACCTAAAACCTGTCAGTGCATCATATACTTCATGGAATTTCAATTGTGAATCGGAAATTAATTGTTAAATGTCAATTCATGAGCATTTAATTTGAGATTAGTTTAATGCATAAGTTCAAAAGTTTATTCGGTTCTTGTTTTGTTTTTCCATCTCATAATAAATGTGAATTTCATTATTTATTGAAATTTACCTTCTTTTTTTGTGTGAAGAAGTAGTCTAGTGTTTGGAATTCACCCTTAGAAGATGAATAAGTAAGATGTTGCCAGTTCAAACTCGCGCCCCTGCATCTAATGCAATCTAATGAAATGATCTGGTTTAATGGGACGAAATTTACCTTCTGTTATTCTTGGTTTTTGCCTACCCTACTTAATGGATAAGACTTAATTGTAGTGGTTGTTTTTATCATTGTTTTTGCCTTTTGCCAAGACATTTCATTAAAATAGATAACCAAATTTGCTTCTCTCTGTCTTTGGTGTCAGGTTATGGCCCGAGAGACTGCACAGATGGCTCCCTAACAGTTTTAAGTACAAGAGCTTATCACAAGAAAGTGAACTCGCCATGTTCAAAACTGAAGATCAACTATAGTGTGTGGACGTAATATTATTTTATTTGGCAGTTTTCATGTTTACAGAGTTGCTGGCTGTTTCTTAGACATCACAGGATCCGCGGGCAGTATCAGTTATGGGTTTTTTGTCGCTCCGCTGCTTCAATTACATGAAAAATGACTTTCACACTATGAATTTTATACCAACGATGATCTTTATCAAACAAATCAGAGTATGGACCTATTCACGTGGATGCTGTTAATATCCTCAAACTGAAGACCATCGTGACTGCAGTGCTTTATATTCTCTGAAAAGGCTCAACTTCTCATGATGTTGTGATTCATCTTTTAACAACTCTTAACTCCAAGCTTTAGTGTATATGTTCTTGTATCTTATAATTTCTACCATAGAATGTTTTCTTGATTATTTTGGTGTTTATAGAGAGGTAAGGTGCACAATTTCAGATTGTTACAAACTACTAAACAACTCTCAATTTGACTAACTTATTTTGGGAGCCCTTCTCTGTTGTCCCACAGCTGCCATATGATTTGAGGGTTATTTAATGGTGATATGCATATCCATTTGGCGATCTAAACAAAAGACATGCTTGATACACCCTGCAGCTTTGTGTTCTACCCCTGCCTGTCTGTTCCTGGCTTGTGGCTTGCCAAATCTGTCCTACTTAAATAAAATTGTCTTGGCCATTTATTTTTGTATGACACTTAATTACACCTGGGAAGAGCAAAACACTTGCAGATTAAAGTAAAACCACACTCGCACGATAGTTTCAAAATTCAAAATGGTGATTGATTCGGTCAAACTATTAAGTCAGTCAACCTATTAAGTCACTGGGTTACTGAAGGATTATTAATCCATTTTATACAAATTTAGGACTATTAATCCATTTTATACAAATTTAAAAAAGAATCATGAAATAAAATTTTGACAAAATATCCTTTTTAGTCTCTTAACTATATCTTGGGTTTATTTTGCTTCTTTAATTTTAAAAAGGTCTATATTGGTTATTTAACTATTCAAAAGATTTTAAATTATCTTTTAAAGAGTTAAGTGACCAATATAAACCTTTTAAAGTTAAGGAACTAAAATAAACTTTGAGGTTCATTTTGCTCCCTTAATTTAAAAAATATCCATATTGGTTTTTTAACTCTACAAAAAATTTTAAATTATCTTTTGAAGAGTTAAATGTCCAATATAAAGCTTTTACAGTTAAAGAACCAAAATAAACTTGAGGTATAGTTAAAAGACCAAACTAAGACTTAAGTCGCTGGGTTACTGATTGGTAGGTCACTGATCGGACATGACTATTAATCCATTTTATACAAATTTAAAAAAAAATCATGAAATAAAATTTTGACAAAATATTTTTTTTATCTCTTAACTATATATTTTGGGTTTATTTTGTTCCCTTAATTTTAAAAAAGGTCCATATTAGTTCTTTAACTCTTCAAAAGATTTTAAATTATCTTTTGAAATATTTTGGGTTTATTTTGTTCCCTTAATTTTAAAAAAGGTCCATATTAGTTCTTTAACTCTTCAAAAGATTTTAAATTATCTTTTGAAAAGTTAAGGAACCAATATAAACCTTTTAAAGTTAAGGAACTAAAATAAATTTGAGGTTTATTTTATTTCCTTAATTTTAAAAAGGTTTATATTGGTTCTTTAACTCTTCAAAAAATTTTAAATTACCTTTTGAAGAGTTAAGGGACCAATATAAACCTTTTAAAATTAAGAAACTAAAATAAATTTGAGGTTCATTTTGCTTCCTTAATTTTAAATAAGTTCCTTAATTTTAAATAAGTCCATATTAATTCTTTAACTCTTCAAAAGATTTTAAATTATCTTTTGAATATTTAAATGACCAATATAAACCTTTTAAAATTAAGAAACTAAAATAAAAAAAAGACCAAAATAATATTTTATCTAAAAAATTTATATAAATTGTATGACTATTAAATCATTTTTATAACTAGACTAAGACTTACGAAAAATGAAAATGAAAATAGAAGATCAAAATTACCGGTCTAACCAGTCCAATGGTGCGAATTTTAAAACACTAGCACCCTAATTAAGCACATATTTCTGACATTCATTTTCTCCTTACGATTCTAGCAATGTAAATACAGATAGCTACCACTCCATGACAAGAAAATAAGAGAAGACAATTGCTATTTCAATAAGAACCAACAACATAAAGTTTCAATGATTATATTACTAGTATTTAATTTCGATGATATAAAATAAAATCATACACCCTCCGTCCCATATTATAAGCAAAAATCACTTTTTAGATACATTGAATAATTAATGTATCTAACCTATATATAGACCAGATACATTAATTATTCAATGTATCTAAAAAGTAACTTTTGCTTATAATATGGGACGGAGTAGTACAACAGTAAAGTCACAGAAAATAGAACAACTAATTAACCGATTCACAAACACTATACCATGAAATGCACAAACTAAGCACATGCACAAGAATTATCAACAACAGCAGCAGCATCTTCTTCACCCTGACTCCTAAAGAAGAAGTAACCAAGCGTTAAACCAACAACAATAGCCACAAAAACCCCTCCATTAAACGACATTATAGCCAACATCAACAAATACCCAATCGCAGAATTCACACCAAACAAAACCGATTCCGCAACCCTATTTCTAGAAACCTTGTTCAACCGCAGAAGAGGAGTCTGAATCTCCGGCACCGGAGATGGCCCCTTCCCACCGGAGAAAAACTTGAGCCGAATCCGAGTATTTTCCAGATACTGGTAGAAAGAAGCAATCAAAAAACACGCGAACAAACTCAGTAGATAACTCGTCCATGAATCGGTCTTCCACGAATCGAATAGAAGTGTCACGTTTTTTCCCCAGTACAGAGTCATGTGCATCATCTTGATAAAATTTCTTCAGAAGTTTTCCGATCGGTGCCGGAAAAACAACGCAAGGTGTGTTTTGAAAACTTCAAGGGTTTAGGAAATTTTTTTTGTGTGGGTGTTTTTGTAAGGTGTGATGAAGTGTCTTTCGTTGTTATGACGTTTAGGTGAATCGATACGTTGTTACGATCGAAGTTTGCTGTGTCATTTATTACGGTTTTGCCTTTCTTTACTGGATGCACCTTGCCTTTGTTTCGGTTCAATTAATTCAATGCTTTCAAGGTTATATTAGGAATTTCACAGTTAAAGCATGAGATGCAATTTTTTTGACCGGTGCACAATACTTCGATTTCTCCGTAGAAT
Source organism: Lathyrus tuberosus (assembly GCA_022829125.1). Classification (NCBI taxonomy): domain Eukaryota; kingdom Viridiplantae; phylum Streptophyta; class Magnoliopsida; order Fabales; family Fabaceae; genus Lathyrus; species Lathyrus tuberosus. The sequence goes on along the minus strand of JALAZF010000013.1, from coordinate 16,971,330 downwards.
TCTGTGGGTTTTCTTGGAAAGCATATTGTTTTTATTTAATTTTTTAATTAATTTTCTTCATAGAGTAGTCAAAAATAATCTCCTAAAAATTTTACTTACAAAAATCTCTAAAATTGTAGCACTATAAAGTTATTTTGCTTGGACTAAGAATCTCAATTTGTATATCTATGTGGTGATTATTTGTTCAGAGTTCTAACATCATGAATTTTTTTCAGTTTGGAGATGAGTAGGGGTGATCGTATCCAAACCAATTCAAAAGCAAAATCGTAAATCGAACCAATCCAAACCGAAAACTGCAAAAAACCGCATTTGGTTTGGATGATTTTGGATGATATTTTTAATGAACCGCGCGGTTCGGTTCGGTTTGCAATTTTTGTTCCACACAACCGAACCGATCCTAACCGAACCGCATATTAACCTTAACTTCCTAATTTTTAATATTATATTTCCATATTAATAACTAAAGTACGATTTTCCATATTAATATTTTCAATTTATAATATTATATTAAAATTAAAGTACTATTTTTCAAATGGGATAGAATTTGGTTTCTCATTTACTTTTGTACTGTGTTTGGCTAAACATTGCTTTGTATGATTGTTCTGTTTAGGAAATTATATGATTAGTTTCTTAGTTTTATAATTTCATAATCAAGAAGTCTATAAACCGCAACCACCGAACCGATTCTAACCGCATTGGTTTGGTTTAGATGAATTTTTAAAAATCAACCGAACCAAACCGAACCGCATGCATTTTTATCTCGCGGTTAGGATGATTTTTATGCTCAAAATCGAACCAAACCGCACCGCGAACACCCTTAGAGATGAGGATGAGGGAAAAACTCTCCAAATGATACTTCGAAAAGGGGATTATAGAAGTACTTTCTGCTATGTGGATTTTTCGATTTCGACTATATTGTTTAATTTTTATATATAATTATATAATTTTGTATGTTTTTTATAAAAATTAATTAATATATTAAGATATTGAAGAGTCATTAATCGATATTTTTTTCATTGTATAATGTATTGTTTCACTACTTAAGTCCCAAATTCTAAAAAAGTGTATCGCTTACATTCATTGTATACACAGTCTCTTATTCTTTTTTTTTCTCAATTTTCTTTGTCTCTTCCATTACTCATCTCTTTTCTTATCATCATCACAACAATCATTCTCTTTTGTTCATTGTATTTATGCTAATTACTCTTCAACATCACTATATTTCATTTAGTAACCAGCTTTTTATTCAATTAGCAAATTAGTGGTTATGTTACAGTAAGTGTTTTTTCATTTTTTTGTTATTAATATAAGATATGTTTTTGTTAGATCTGTTCAAAACCTTATGATTTCTACCGATATAGAAATCAAGAACAGAACTCTAAAATAATTCCTATAAGTCGATATAACATCAACTTGTATCCCTTAAACCCATATCCGAATACAATTATGAGAATGAAGTCGGAAGCGTAACTGAATTTGTCATTGAAATCGTTGAAGGTTCCGGGTATGTGATATTTCGATTTGTAGTGTTACTTAGGGTTCCTTGAATCTCATCTGACGGGGATGAAGAGAGAAAACCCGAAAAACCTTATTTTGATCGTACTATACAAATGGGGACCATAATCCATTTAAATAACCCTATGGTTATTTCTTAGTTTTCAATATTTTAATTTGACCCCTCATCAAATTAGATATTGACTTACGGTATCTACACAATAACCTGACCTTTCATGACATTTATGCTTTTAACCACAAACTTAATATTATATTAATTAGACCCATTTAAGTCTTGATTAATTAAAAATAATGACACTAACACCTTAAATGTTACATTTGTGACCTAAAATTCTAACAATCTCCCACTGGTCACATATGTAACTTTACATATGTGTTAGACTTTATGAGCTCAAAATTTGTCATTATATTCTTTAAGCATATCCAAAGTATCCAGTCCATTAGTCATGTCAATATACATAATCAAGGTGATTTTCATTATATCAATCATAACTAAACTCATCAATGATCACCGATAGTGACGCAACTAAATGACATAGATCCATCATGCAATGTGTAGCATGAAAATCACATGAAGTTGGTCTTTATATGTCGATTTTCAACTGGTCCTACTTTATTGTAGTGATATCATTCAATAACTTTATTGTACAAAATGTAAACTACTGAATATCAAACTATTAATTGGAAAATACCAAAATCATAGTATGCATACATAACACCAAACACAGAACATAAAATTCATAATCGACTAATTCCCACTAAACCAAAGACTCCTCTAACGATAAAACACCCATGCGAGCAGTGTGCTTATGAAAGATCTTAGGTGAAAGACCTTTTGTAAGAGGGTCTGCTATCATGGAGTTTGTCCCCAAGTGTTCTATGGAAATCTGTCCACTTTGTACCCTTTCCTTAACAACTAGGAACTTGATGTCAATATGTTTTGACTTAGTCGAGCTTCTATTATTGTTGGAATACAGGACGGTTAATTTGTTGACACAGTATAACTTAAGTGGTCTTTCAACTCCTTCCATAATGCACAACCCAATGACAAGATTCCTCAGCAAAATCCCATGGTTGGATGCCTCATAACATGCTATAAACTTTGTTGCCATGGTGGATGAAGTCGTAAGAGTTTGCTTAGCACTGCGCCAAGAAACTACACCACCAACCAACATGTAAATATAGCCTGAAATGGATCTTTTACTGTCTTGGCATCCAGCAAAATCTGAGTCAGAGTATCCAGTGATCTCTAACTGGTTTGACCTTCTATATGTGAGCACATAGTCTTTTGTTCTCTTTAAATACCTCATAACCTTTTTGGCTGCTTTCCAATGATCCATTCCTAGATTGCTCAAATATCTTCCTAACATCCCAACTATAAACGCAATAACCGAACGCGTGCATACTTGGGCATACATCAGACTCCCTACTGCTGACACATAAGGAATCTTTTACATTTCTTGAATATCTAAGTTTCCTTTTGGGCACTGACTGAGACTGAATTTGTCTCCCTTAGCAATTGGAGTATCTCCTGATTTACATTCCTGCATGTCAAACCTTTTAAGTACCTTTTTGATATAGCTCCTTTGTGATAATCCAAGAATACCACGAGATCGGTCTCGATGTATCTGAATGCCTAATACAAAGGAGGTATCACCAAGATCTTTCATTTCAAAATTTCTTGATAGAAATTTCTTAGTTTTGTGCATCATTCCTATATCATTTATGGCAAGCAGTATGTCATCTACATACAAGACCAAGAAAATGTACTTGCTCTCACTGAATTTGTGATACACATAATCTTCAACAACATTCACCTCAAAACCAAATGAGAGAATTACTTCGTGAAACTTGTGATACCACTGACGAGACGTCTGCTTTAGTCCATAAATGGATTTTGTCAATTTGCAAACCATATTCTTTGAGTCTCTTGACACAAAGTTTTCTGGTTGCATCATATAGATTGTTTCATCAACGTTGCCATTGAGGAAAGCTGTTTTGACATCCATTTGATGGAGTTCCAAGTCATAATGTGCAACAAGAGCCATGATTGTCCTAAAAGAGTCATTCGATGAAACCGGAGTTAAAGTTTCTTTAAAGTCAATCCCTTCCTTTTGAGTATAGCCATTAGCCATAAGACGAGCCTTATACCTCTCCACATTACCGTTAGAATCCCTTTTGGTCTTAAAAACCCATTTGCAACCAATGAGTTTCACACCTTCTGGTAATGGGACAAATTCTCAAACTTTATTGTCTTGCATGGACTTATACTCACCCTTCATTGCTTCTATCCACTTTTCTGAGTTGGAATCCTGCATGGCTTGACGGAAGTTGATTGGATCATCTTCTAGCATACCATTATTTTCCTCATGTTCTTAGAGAAAGACTATGTAATCATCCAGAATATCATTTCTCCTTTCTTTAGTGGATCTTCGCAAAGGTATTGGTTCTTGTAATACTTGTTCTTGAGGATTTTGAGTTTGTTCTTCATGAATTACCAAATCATCTTGAGTTTGAGGAATTGCAATAATGTCTTGTGCAACTTCCATACTTGCTTGATCAAAAGCAACTATATAAATCGGTTCTGGAAGTGTTATCGATTCTTCCTCTAAGACAAAGTCTCTAACCTTATTCTTCCCCCAAACTCAATATCCTCAAAGAATGTGGTTGTTCCCGTTTCAAAAATTGAATTCAATTTGGGATCATAAAATTTGTATCCCCTAGATCTTTCAGAATAACCAATAAAGTAGATGCTCACTGTCGGGAGTCCAATTTCTTTTCATTTGGCCTATAAGGCCTTGCCTCAGCTGGACATCCCCGCACATGAAAATGTTTGAGACTAGGCTTTCGCCCGGTCCAAAGCTCATAAGGTGTTTTGGCAGCTGCTTTTGTTGGTACCCTATTTAGAATATAAGCTGCAATCTTTAGTGTCTCTCCCCAGAGTGACTCTGGCAAGGTAGAATGACAAATCATACTCTTTATCATATCTTTCAGCAACACCGTTCATGCTAGGAGATCCTGTCATGGTGTACTGTGGGACAATTCCACATTCCTCTAGGTATTTGACAAAAGGCCTTTGACGTTGTTCACCTGAACCGTCATATCTACCGTAATATTCACCGCCATGGTCGGATTTGACTTTCTTAATTCTTTTGTCAAGTAGATTATCAACTTCATCCTTAAACGATTTGAACACATCCAATGACTGAGACTTTTCATGTATAAGAAATATGTATGCATATCTAGAATAATCTTCCATGAATGATATAAAATATTGTTGATCATTCCAAGAAGGTGTCGAAAATGGTCAACAAATGTCTGTATGTATCAATTCTAAGACATCTGTAGCTCTATATGCACTAAATTTCTTTGTTTTGGTCTGTTTTCCTTTAACGCATTCAACACAAACATTAAAGTTTGTGAAGTCAATGGAATCCAAAATTCCATCTGACACTAGTCGCTCAATTCTATTTTTAGAGATGTGACCTAGGCGTTTGTGTCATAATGCTCATGAATTGTTATCCTCAATTTTACGCTTATTATCAGATGATTCCACATTCAAGGATTCGCCATATGTAGTTATTGTGTCAAGAAAATATAGATTATCATGACCCATAAGTGAACTAGTCCCAACAATATCTGAATTGAAAGACAACTTAAACATATTGTTTCCAAATAAACAAAAATAACCTGATTTGTCTAAATAAGAAACTGAAATCAAATTTCATCTAAATGACGGAACCACAAAAGTGTCTTTCAAATCTAAATAAAATCCGGTACGCATTAATAATCTAAAATGCCATATAGCTTCCACCTCCACCAACTTGCCATCTCCAACATAGATGTATCTTTCAACATCATTTGACTTCCGGTAGTTCAGACAACCCCTCATTGAAACACTGATGTTAGTAGTTGCACCAGAGTCTAACCACCAAGTGTTTCCAGGTACTGAAGCTAAACTGTCTTCCCAGCATAGCAATGGCCTGAGACAGCTCCTCCTGAGATTCAGAACCATTCCCTTTCTTCTCTTCTTGAGTATTAGATACCAAGGTTATACTCTTGGTCTTCTTTTCAGGTTCCTCCTCATTCAACCCTAACTCAAAGGTTTGAAGAGATCCAATAAGCTCATCAACCCTCATTTTGCTGATGTCTTGAGCTTCTTCAATTGCAGTCACCTTCATCTTATATCTCTTGGGAAGGGACCTAAGGATTTTCCTCACCATCTTTTCTTCAATCCTCTTTTCTCCAAGAGCACTAGAGGCATTAGACAGCTCAAGAATACTCATATGAAAGTCATGAATAGTTTCATCTTCCTTCATCTTTAGACTTTCAAACTTTGATGTCAGAAGTTGAAGTCTTGACATCTTAACCTTTGAAGTTCCTTCATGAGTAGTCTTCAAGATGTCCCAAGCTTCCTTAGAAACTTCACAGGTATTGATCAACCTGAATATGTTCTTATCAACTCCATTGAAAATAGCATTTAAAGCTTTGGAATTACCAAGGGCAAGCTCATCTTCTTCCTTGGTCCATTCTTCTTCAGGTTTCAGTTTTGAGCTGCCTTCTTTTTCTTTCCCAGCATCATCTTTCTCAACAACAACAGGGGCTTTCCATTCTTTTATGATAGCCTTCCAAGCCCTGCTGTCCAAGGATTTCAAAAAGGTAATCATCCTTGGTTTCCAATAATCATAATTAGAGCCATCCAAAATAGGGGGTCTATTCACAAATCCACCAACTTCATTGTCCATCTTTACCAGAAAGTATCAGCCCTAGATCTCACCCAGATGCAGAGCAAGATGCCTGCTCTGATACCAATTGAAATTCTGGTACCAGATATGTGATGTTACGTGTGATGTCAAAACAACACACTCTGCAATGGACAATATAAAATAACAGAAGAGTACACAAAGAATTGTTCACCCAGTTCAGTTAAACAACTTACGCTGGGGGCTACCAAGCCAGGAAGGAATTTCACTATTAGTAGAATTAATTTACAGACTCAACAACCCAGTTGACATCTCCTAAACTTAATCTCTACCTAATGAACTTTCTACCTAAGAGACCACTTAGGTATGAGAACACTACTCACTTCCTAAAACACCTCAAAGATCACACTTTGAGAAACACCTTGATCCTGCTTACAAGCTTTGATCAAGTAACAACACTCTCTTGCTTCACAGCTCTAAGAGAGTACACCTTACAACTCACCAATTCAACCTAGATTGGTTTACAAAATACTCGTACAAAGACAATGATTGACACTCAGTCTATGCTCTCTATCTTCTGTACTTTTTCTTCAGGATTGATGCGCTTTATATAGCTATTTGATTTGGTCTTGGACCTGCTACAATATCTGACCTGATTTGTTATTTAAAACTGAATCTTCAAAATAGATTTTCTCTCAAAATCTTTTTAAATCTTCAGCCTTTAAACACTCCTACAAATCTGCATCAAATCTGTTTGCAACAAAAAATATCTCCTCCAAGATATTCGCATCCAATAACTCTAACAGCTCTCCCAAATTCCAGCTAATACGCTTAACCCTAAAAACATCTCAAACCTGATGTTTTAATGATCTGCATATCTGATGTCATGACATCGCATGTGACATCAGACTTCAAAACATCAACAACTTAAACAAATAACATTAACCAATGTTAAGACTCAATGTTAAGACATCACCCATGTGACATCAACATTGAACAACTTTGTTTTACCAAAATTCTAGCCAATCCAAGAGCTAACAGTTTTCAACACTTTAGCTGGACGAATCACGCCTTACCCCCTATGTAGGGTCCGATTTACAGGGGTTCAACGGGCCAGTGACCAAGCCGTGGGGATACGTCGAACTGATCGTGACCTTCGGATCAGCTGAGACGGCCAGATCCATCAAGGTGCAATTTCTGGTAATCGACTGCCCGTCGCTTTACTAGTGCATTTTCGGAAGACCAACTTTGGCCGAGTTGGTAGCGGTGCCCTCAACAGTCCACCTGAAGATGAAGTATTACACTTCAAAGGGAATGGTCGCCACCCTCCACGGCGACATCAAAGCTGCACGACGGTGTTTCGAGGCAGCTACAAAGGGGCTCAACACCATTGCATCCAAGCCAAAAGCGTCGGGCAAGCCAGCATTGCCAAGAAGCTCCGAGGAAGCCAAGCCTCTGCCCCAGGTCGACTCCATCGACCTCGACAGTCGCTTCCCCGAAGAAGACCAACCGGAGGAACAAGCAGCTTCTGCCAACCCGTCTACATCGTCCAGCAGCAGCTCCCTTCCGATGCGCCTTATCCCGGATGGCAACTTTGAGATCGTTCTGTTCGGCGAAGACCCCCAACGGGGAGTGAAGATTGGAGCGGACCTGCCCGACATTGCGAGGAAGCAGCTCAAAGCATGCCTCCGGGAGAATGCCGACCTCTTCGCATGGAGCGCCGCCGAAATTCCCGACTTGGATCCGTCTGTCGCCTGTCACCAACTGACAATCGACCCGGCCATCTAGGTCGTAGTACAACGTAGGAGAAAGCAGTCTCCGGAGAAAATGAAGGCTGCTGAAAAAGCTGTAAAGGACCTCCTCGAGGCCAAATTTATTTTGAAGGCCAAGTACACCACTTGGCTGTCGAACGTTGTACTAGTTAAAAAATCTAATAGAAAATGGTGCATGTGCATTGATTACACCGAGCTCAATAAGGCATGCCCGAAGGATGCCTACCCCCTCCCCAATATTGATAAACTCGTTGATAATTCTGTTGGTTTTAAACTTTTATCGTTCATGGACGCCTACTCGGGCTATAATCAAATTTCGATGGCAGTGTCCGACAAAAAATATACGGCCTTCATGACCGAATCAGGCAACTATTACTACAACGTAATGCCTTTCGACCTGAAGAACGCCGGAGCAACGTACCAACGAGTGATGAACAACATACCAACGAGTGATGAACAAAGTATTCCGGGGAGAAATAGGCGACATGCTCGAAGTCTACATGGACGACATGATCGTAAAATCCCACGAGGAAACCGATCATACTACCCATTTGAGGAAGGTCTTCGAACAGGCCAGGAAATACAAAATGCGCTTTAATCCGGAGAAGTGCACGGTGTCCGGGCAGGCAAGTTCCTCGGCTTCTACTTGACGGAACGAGGAATCAAAGCCAATCCCGACAAATGTCGAGCATTCTCCGAGTTTCCTACGCCCAGGTCCAAAGAATCCATCTAGTCCCTCAACGGGATGCTCGCATCACTATCTCGTTTCGTGGCTAAGCCCGCCCAGCACGCCCTACCATTCTTCAAACTCCTCCGCAAAGAGGTAGCATTCAAATGGACCGAGGGGCATGACAAGGCCATTCTCCATCTGAAACGAGCACTCTCAGAGCCACCGGTCCTCTCTCGCCCGAACATTGGCAAAACGTTGTACCTGTACCTGGCTGTAGCAACCGAAGCAGTGAGCGCCACTCTCATCCGCGAGACACCTGACGGGCAGAAACCCATATATTTCACGAGCAAAGAGCTGCAAGGACTAGAGTTAAGATACCAACAAATAAAGAAGGTGGAACTGGCCCTCATCAACGCAGCCAGAAGATTAAGACACTACTTCCTGGCTCACACGATCGTGATTCGAACAGATCAACCCATAAAGCAGCTACTCGGATGACTAGATATAGCCGACTGAATGCTCAAATGGTCGTTAGAACTGTTCGAATTTGACATCCAATACGAAAGCAGAAAAGCCCTCAAGGCCCAAGCTCTGGCCGACTTCGTCGCGGAGATGACATTCGCGGACTCCCCTGCAAGCGAAGCGCACAAATGGACCATTTTCGTTGACGGTGCCTCAAGCTCGGCAGGGAGCGGCGCGGGCATCATACTGGAAAGCGACGACGGAATCATCGTTGAAGTATCACTCACCCTGTCCTTCCCAACCTCCAACAACCAGGCTGAGTACGAGGCCTTCCTCAATGGGCTACGCCTTGCCGAGGACCTGGGCGCAGAAGAAGTCGTCATTTGCACGGATTCACAACTCGTGGCCCTCCAGGTCCGGGGAGAATATCAAGCCAAAAACGACAACCTGACCGGGGAGAATACTTGGCCCTGGTCAAGAAGGAGATGGCGAAGTTCGCAACAGTGGAAGTAAAACATGTTCCCCGCGAACATAACGTACGAGCAGACGTGCTATCCAAACTAGCCAGCACAAAGAAGAAAGGTGGAAACAAATCCATCATACAGAAAGTACTCCCTCGACCCAGCATCGAGAAAGCCTCCCCGACACTCGACGTGCAGGTAATCGGCGACAACAGCTGCTGGATGACCCCTGTCTACAACTATCTCGCAAAAAACGAACTTCTGTCCGACCCAAAGGAGGCCAGCACAATCAGGCGAAGAGCCTGCTCTTACGTCTTGGTCGAAGATAAACTCTACAGGCGGGGATTCTCCATTCCACTGCTCAAATGCATCGAGGAAGAGATGGTCACGCACATCCTGCGCGAAATCCACGAAGGAATCAATGGCCAACATCTCGGAGGAAGGTCGCTTGCCCGGAAGGCCCTCCGAGCAGGATACTATTGGCCGACCATGCAGCACGACGCAAAAGAACACATGAAGAAATGCGATAAGTGCCAGCGAAACGGGGACATGCACCTAGCTCCGCCTAACGAGCTCAAGGCTATGTCCTCCCCGTGGCCATTCGCCTGGTGGGACCTAGACATCCTAGGACCCTTCGTGGTAGGATCGAGTCAGAACAAATACCTAATAGTGGGCATAGATTATTTCACAAAATGGATAGAAGAAGAAGCTCTAGCCAAAATAACTGCCCTCAACATCATGCGCTTCTATAAACGAAACATCCTTGCACGTTTCGGTATCCCCCAAGCGATAGTAACAGACAACGGGACGCAATTCACGGATAGGAAGTTCCAAGACTTCGTCGCCCAACAGGGCACGAAACAACACTTCGCATCCGTAGAACACCCTCAAACAAACGGGCAGGCTGAAGCAGCCAACCGAGTCATCCTTCGAGGCCTCAAGCGAAGGCTGGACGAAACAAAGAAGGCATGGGTCAAGGAACTGCACAGGATACTATGGACATACCGCACAACTCCACACTCAACAACCGGGGAAACACCTTTCCGTCTAGCATACGGGACCGAGGCTGTAATCCCCGTCGAAGTTCACGTACCCTCCAGGCGGACAGAGTCGCCCCTATACGAGGAGATGAACGCCAAATCATTAAGAGAAGAACTCGACCTCGTCGAGGAAATCCGAACCGGGGCAGCCCTCCGCGAAGCCTCACTAAAACAAAAAATTACCATCAGGCACAACGCCAAGGTGATACGATGAGAGTTCGACGTGGGAAGCCTTGTTCTAAGAAGAAACCACAAAGACTCTCGCGAAGGCAAACTAGCAGCCAACTGGGAAGGACCCTATCGCATCCGAGCAAAAATGGAAAATTGGGCTTACTACCTAGAACATCTCACCGGGGAAGAACTTACTCGACCATGGAACGCTGAAAAGTTAAAACAATACTATAGCTAAATTCTTGGTTTGACCTGTCGCAACGACGAACGTCAGTTACCGACCACTATGCACGTCTAGGTACAAACGTCGCATACGAATAAAGCAGAACCTCGCTCAGTAACGAGCTGGGTAACTGCTCGACAGCGGTCCTCGAATGAGCATCGCTGTCGTCAAAGTACCATGACTGGTAGAACCCCAGCTCGCGATGGGACATTCACGCCGCGAACTCAGGCCTCAAACGCGACCTGAGCTCCGCACCCCGCCAGGATATTCCCTGGCCGTTCGACCAGTTCCCCTCACTGCAGAACACATCTACAACGAGCAATCCCCTAAAATATTTGTGCAAGTCAAATACTCCCAATCACAGGCAGATATACATTCACAACGAGCATGAGTACAACACTTAGCAAAAAATAAAAGCACGTGAATTCATACAAATAACAGAATCAAACATATAATAACTTAGCATAATAAGTGGCCACAAGGACCACGATTATATTGAGTTACATCAAACGGGGGTTACGCCCTCCAAAAATAAATTACAACAATACTCAGCACGCAGGCCAGACAGATTACAACAACAGCAAAAACACAAACTCCTCACTCATCCACATGCTCGGCAGGCTCGGACTGAGGCCCCTGGTCCTCCGCGGGCTGATCCTCGTTGTTCCCTTCAAGGAGAGCATCCGGCATGATGATCCGGCCATCCTCAACGTGCGCCAGATAGTGGGTGCCCTCGACAGAAAAGTCAAGCTCAGGGTTCACCACCCGCAGTTGAGCCACGACGTTTCCGAAAGACTCCTCCGCGACGACAATACCATCATCCTCGGCCGTCAGCAAACGGGAAACCAGCTCGGATCTCGTCTTCAATTCCTTCACATCTTCCAGCTCATCATCACTCGGGGCATTGGCCGCCCTCAGCCGCTAGACCAGCTCCTCGGCAACTTTCTTCTCCGCCGCCAGCGTGGAGTTCTCCTTCTTCAACTGAGCCACCTCCTCCTCAGCCTTCTTTTGAGCATCTTCGGCAACCTTAGCTTCTTCTCTGAGGGACGCCATGGAAGCCCGAGCAGCAGTAAGTTCGGCCTCTGTTGCAGAGTCCCCTTCGGCATAAACGACCGCCATCTCCAGCATCCTAACCAAAGCTGAAGCGTCCTGAGCCACCAGCGCCCTCTTGCTCGGGCGATCCATGCTTTCCAAGCGAAGAGACTCCGCCCGAGGCATAATCAGAGAGTTCCCCTCTAAGAATTTCCTGTCAAGGATACAAGGAGGAAGCTCGAGCTTCCCTTTCTCAGGTACCCGAGTGAGATCCACATCGTCCGTAATTCTTGGCCGCTTGGATCGACCGGCCAAAGGAAGAGGAGACCCCCGGGGAGCAGGAGTAGGAGAGGAAGAGGCCCCCGCAGCAGACTGCACCGGAAGAGGAGCACGAGCACAAGCAAACCGAGACTTTGGAGGAGCCGTTCCGGCCTTGTTCCTCGCTAGAGCATTCCTCACAACCCAGTCATGAGCCTGAGGCATCTCACCTGCACAAACAAAATACGAGCACGTTAGATACGAGGAAAAGAAATAACGTAAACAATGCTAAATAATTAAGACTACCCAGTGTGAGCAAGCCTTTAAGTTTTTGTATGATTGCAAATTGTGTGATATGCATGATATAAGATTTGTATGCATGATTAGTTTGTACATACATATGATTTCATACCTACTATGATTTAAAAGACAATGCAAATTGATTCATATCATCATTGTAATCATAAAAACGTTTTTCCCTATGTATGCATCGATTCATACGTGGCTTGTATCGACACATACCTTTGATAAACTCACAAAAAAAAAAAAAACCGTTTTGCTTCAGTATGTATCGATTCATACGACACTTGTATCGATACATGATCCTTTGTAACTAGGGTATGTATCGACGCATACGCATCATGTATCGATGCATGATTTACTTCACATTCTGAAATAATTTTGCTTCAGTATGTATCGATTCATACGATACTTGTATCGACACATGTTCCTTTGTAATTGAGCTATGTATCGACGCATGTGCATCATGTATCGATGCATGATTTATTTTACATACTGAAAATTAACAGGTACAGTATGCATCGATGCATACAACCATGTGTCGACTCATGCATGTGTTATACTCACTATGTATCGACGCATACGACTCTTGTATCGATACATAGAGCTGTTTGTTGCTTTTAACCGTTTCTGTTTTCATATATAAGTGTCATGACAGTTCAGTTTGGAGGTAGAATTCTGGTCAGAGTGAAAAAGTGCAATCAAAGCAAAAGACAAGTTTGGTGTGCATGATTTTTCAAGAGCAGTGTTAGAAACCTGAAAGAGACTTTGTCTTCATCATCTTCTCAATCTCGTTAATTCAAGAACATCAACACATAATCATTTTTGTTCTTCGGATTAAGGGATCTTTGAGATAACGTTCAGTGGTACGATCATTGATCTAGCTGAGTTGAAGATACAAAGGGGGTTTCGAGGAAAAACCATTTGGTTTGTCCTTCAAGAACGGGTGTGTTCTTGAGGGTTTGTTAGTCACGATTGCAGAACAGATTCAGCCGCAGCGTAGGGTTTGGAAATCTGGAGATTTCGCAAACAGGTCGTGGAACCGGTGAATTGTCTGTATTTCTTGCAGGAAAATTCTTGATCAAGCTCAGATCAAGTGAAGGTTCATACAATAGGAAGATCTTGGGGTTTAGATTTCTGGATTTGTATTGTAACCTTGTAAAGAACGAATTCAGCATTATTGATATAACAGGCCTCAATTTCATTTTGAAATTGAGAGGGAGACGTACCCACACGCGAGGACGGAAGTGGGGAACTTCCTTACCAAATCTCTGCGTATCGTATTCTATCTTTATCTCTTTACGCTTTCAACAATTTTGTGATTCGTTTGGTGTGTTGCGTATTAAAGTTTCAAGATACAATAGTGGTACGAAAATCTTTGTCAAAATCACCATTATTGTTAATCGTTGAATGCATACACGCCAAGTGTTTGACAAAATTGTTTGCTGTGTTTTTGTTCATTGGAAACAGTCTTTGTATGATAAGTGCATTTGAGTCGATTCATATCTGGTGTTAATATATCTTTGTCATCCTAATAAATCCAGCATAAACTCGTGTGTCCGGTTTTCTAGTAGCTGGTTCAGAATAGACGGAAGTCGATTCGGGATCATAATTTTTCCGCTAACTTGAAAGACTCTGATAAACTTTTTTAAATCCTTGAGTTTCAAGGAGGTGATCTATTCACCCCCCCTCTCGATCACTAGCCACACCGTCTAACAAGTGGTATCAGAGCGCCGGTTCGCTGGTGCTTTGTGGCTGCTTGTAACGATATGGATTCTGAACCAAAGGGGGCGTATAATAGAGCGCCTGTTTTCAACGGTGAAAATTATGGCTACTGGAAAGACTGCATGCGAGTTCATATAAATTCTGTGGATAGGAATGTGTGGGCTGCCATTCAAAATGGTCCTTTTCAAATTACTATGAGAAATGAGGCTGGCGCCATAGTTCCTAAACCAGAAGATGATTACGATGAGAAAGATGAGAAAAAGTGGTCGAGTGATTGGAGAGCTCGAAATATGCTAATTTCAGCACTTAGTGCTGATGAGTATTATCGGGTATCCCATTGCTCGACAGCTAAAGAAATGTGGGATGCTTTAGAAATTGCCCATGAGGGTACTACTGAAGTAAAACAGTCCCGTATTAACACACTTAATCAAGAGTTCGAGCTCTTTCGCATGAAACAAGGAGAATCTATCTCTGACATGCAAAAGAGATTCGTTCATCTCATAAATCGGTTGAATGCACTTGGAAAACCTGTTTCCAATGAAATAGCCACTAATAAAATTCTGAGGTGTCTTAGCAGGGAATGGCAACCTAAAGTAACAGCTATTAAGGAAGCCAACGACCTCACGACGCTTACTATTACAACTTTATTCGGCAAGCTGGAAGAACATCAGCAAGAACTGGAAAGTCTCGAAATATTTGAGAAAAAGAGTAAAAAGGAAAAGAATAAAGACAAAGAGAGTGAGAAGAAGCCAATAGCTCTTGTGGCCTCTAACTCAAAGTCCTCACAAAAAGAGCAAAGCGATAATGATTCAAGTAGTGACGAAGATTCGGGTGATGAAGAAATGGGACTTTTTGTTAAGAGATATAATAGATTCATTCGAAAGAATGGAATCCAGCATTCCGACAAAAATCTCATTAAGTTTCGAAGACAATCTGTAGAGTCAAAACAGGAAGAGAATAAGAAGCATAGAGTAAAAGGATCGTGTTTTAATTGTGGTAAATCTGGACATTATAAAACATAATGCCCTATGAAGAAAAAGGACAAAGGAAAAGCTCAACCAAGAAGGTCAAATAAACAAAGAAGAGCTTACATAGCATGGGAAAGCGATAGTGACTCATCAAGCTCACAAAGTTCAAATGATAGTGATGAGACAGCAAATCTGTGTCTTATGGCTCACACCAAAAATCAGTCCTACCACAAGAAGAAAATCAACGATAAGAAAGTAAGACAAGCCTACTATAGTAATGTCTCCTCTATGTCCTTTTCTGAACTGAAAATCGCTTTTGAAAAACTGCATAACGAAGCTGTAGATGCTTTCAAAAGATTATCTTCCGATAAACAAATTTTTTCATTCTTGGAAGGTAAAGTATACAAAGCTGAAAAAGATTTAGAAAGCTTGAAAGCTAGTATTGCAGAAAATTCAAAAGATATTAATGTTAACGGATGTAGTAAAGTTAGGTATTGTGAAGCTTGTCATATTTGGCAACAAGAGGTTAAAACTCTTAAAGTCAAATTGGAAAAAGCTTTACAACCCAAGGTGACTTACGCCGTTGATTCTAGGTTGTTTAAGAAGTCATTAAATCCACCATATGCAAAATACTCCTTTATTCCAAAGGGTTTAATGATAAAAAATAAACAAATACATCATCGTGGCTTATGTCACTATTGTTGTCATACTGGTCATACCATTGAAAAATGCAAGTTTAGGAGATTTCTTGTTCCTAAAGGCATTTATCAATGGAGACCTAAAGGCAACCATGTTACAACTTACCCACATGGACCCAATGAAAATTGGGTACCTGTTTCTCTCTTTTGATATTGTAGGATGAGTGTCTTGCATCCGTAGATAGAAGATGGTTTCTAGACAGCGGGTGCTCAAGGCACATGACGGGTGACATATCGCTTTTTATAGACTTCAAAGCAAAGAAGAAGGGATATGTTACTTATGGAGACAATAACAAAGGAGCTATACTTGGCAAAGGTAGTGTAGGTAATCCCTCTACCACTACTATTTCTGATGTCCATCTAGTTGAGGGGCTTAAACACAATTTGTTAAGTATTAGTCAATTGTGCGACAAGGGTTACAAGGTTTCTTTCACAAAAACTTGCTGCACAATTGAACATACTGAACAGAATATTGTGTTTAAGGGTGTAAGAGTAAACAATATCTATATGCTTGATCTTTTTGATGTACCTTTAACAAGCTCTAAGTGTCTAGTTGCCTTGAATGATGATTCTTGGCTTTGGCACAGACGCTTAGCGCATGTTAATTTCGATTTGCTTAATAAGGTTGTATCTAAGGATCTAGTAGTCGGTCTTCCAAAGATAAAATTTTCAAAAGACCATCTATGTGTCGCGTGCCAAATGGGAAAGCAAACAAGGGTATCTTTTAAATCCAAAAATGTAATTTCAACTTCACGACCCCTTGAGCTTCTCCATATGGATCTCTTTGGACCTTCTAGGACAAAGAGTCTAGGCGGAAACTATTATGGTTTAGTAATCGTTGATGACTATTCTAGATTTACTTGGACTATATTCCTTCATAGCAAAGATGAAACGTTTTCCGCTTTTAAGAGTTTTGCAAAACTGTCCCAAAATAAAATGAATTCTAAAATAGTTACAATTCGAAGCGATCATGGAGGAGAGTTTCAAAACTATCTCTTTGATAAGTACTGTGATAAGTATGGTATTGAGCATAACTTTTCAGCTCCTCGAACTCCACAACAGAATGGCGTTGTGGAGCGCAAAAATCACGTTTTAGAAGAGCTGGCAAGAACAATGCTAAATGAGGGTGGATTGCCAAAATATTTTTGGGCTGATGCAGTTAGCACAGCCTGTTATGTTCTAAACAGGATTCTAATTCGCCCTATTTTAAATAAAACCCCTTATGAGCTTTTAAAAGGAAGAAAGCCAAACTTATCACATCTTCACGTATTCGGTTGTAAGTGTTTTGTTTTGAATAATGGTAAGGAAAAACTTGGGAAGTTTGATGCAAAAGCGGATGAAGGTATTTTTCTTGGTTATTCACAATCAAGTAAAGCATATAGAGTGTATAATAAGCGTTTACTTTCCGTTGAAGAATCTGTTCATGTCTCTTTTGATGAGTCTTATCCGAAAAATGTCGGAAAAGGTATTTCTTTTAATGACACAGGTATATCTACAGAAGACATACTCAAAGAAGTTGTTTCGGAAACTGATCAGTCCAAAACAGAAGACAATGAGGAGGAGGAAGATACCAGTCATGTCAAAGATATGGAAGAAGGACAAACTGAAGTGAATGTCCTTCCACCAACTTGGAGATCTTCAAAAGATCATCCTATTGACAACATCTTGGGAGACATTTCAAAGGGAGTCATGACTCGTTCTAGGATAAGTAATTTCTGCTCTCACTTCGCTTTTGTTTCACAAGTAGAACCTAAAAATGCCAAAGAGGCCTTGATTGATGAATTTTGGCTAATGGCCATGCAAGAAGAGCTTAATCAATTTAAAAGAAATGACGTTTGGGAACTTGTTCCTCGTCTGCGAGATCATCATATCATAGGTACTAAATGGGTTTTTAGAAATAAGCTTGATGAAAACGGAGTGATAACTAGGAATAAGGCACGTTTAGTGGCACAAGGGTATAACCAAGAGGAGGGCATAGACTATGAGGAAACTTATGCTCCAGTTGCTCGCCTCGAAGCTATACGTCTCTTGCTTGCTTATGCGTGTTCTAGAGATTTTAAGCTTTACCAAATGGACGTAAAGAGTGCGTTTCTAAATGGTGTCCTAAATGAAGAGGTATACGTCTCACAACCTCCTGGTTTTGAGAATGCTGAATATCCAGATTATGTTTACAAATTAAAACGAGCTTTGTACGGTCTTAAGCAAGCCCCTCGGGTTTGGTATGAAAGACTTAGCAAATTTCTACTTGATCATGGATATTCAAGAGGTAAAGTGGATACCACCCTCTTCATTAAACACAAGGGAAAACACATTCTTTTAGTTCAAGTTTATGTAGACGATATAATTTTTGGTTCAACTAACATACACTTGGTCGAAGAGTTTTCAAAAGTTATGCAGGGTGAATTTGAAATGAGTCTTATGGGGGAGCTTAATTTCTTCCTCGGTCTCCAAATAAAGCAGCTTGATGAGGGCACAGCTGTGAGTCAAACAAAATACTGCAGAGAGCTGCTCAAGCGCTTTGGAATGAACGACTCAAAATCAATAGACACACCTATGCCTACCAACGGAAATCTAGATAAAGATGAACACGGTAAGAGTGTAGATGTCAAACAGTATAGAGGTATGATTGGGTCTCTCTTGTATCTTACTGCGTCTAGACCTGACATCATGTTTAGTGTCTGCATGTGTGCACGATATCAATCGAATCCTAAAGAGTCACACTTGAAAGCTGTCAAGCGCATATTTAGATATCTTCATGGAACATCTAAGTATGGGCTCTGGTATTCAAAAGGAAGCGATTGTAGCTTAGTAGGTTACTCCGATTCTGATTTTGCTGGTTGCAAATCAGATAGGAAAAGTACTAGTGGTACATGTCACTTATTTTCAAACTCTTTGGTCAGTTGGCATAGCAAGAAACAGGTGTCTGTCGCATTGTCAACTGCTGAGGCTGAGTACGTTGCAACCGGTAGCTGTTGCGCTCAGATCTTGTGGCTGAAGCAACAACTACAAGATTTCGATATTCAACTCAAACGCATTCCAATAAAGTGTGACAACACCAGTGCTATAAATCTTACTAAGAATCCTGTTTTACACTCACGCACTAAACACATAGAGATTAGGCATCACTTTCTTCGCGATCATGTTGAAAAAGAGGACGTTGTATTTGAGCATGTTGATACTAAAAACCAACTTGCTGACATTTTTACTAAACCATTAGCAACGGAACCGTTCTTCAACATTCGTCGTGAATTAGGGATTTTAGATCTCTCCTCATCGATGTCTTAAGCATGTTGGTCCTTATTTATATATATCTCACTTTGGCTGTTAAGCTTTGTTTTTAGACATCACTCAGACTCCATAAGGTTTCATCAACAGAGGTAATATCATTCCTTTCTAAAATCTCTTTGGAACTTTGTGATTAGTGTATGGTAGAACAAATTCGTTAAGATCGTTTATATGTATTTCATTGCATATGTTGTTTGAACATTAACGTTTGATTCATGAATTGTACTTGAGCATCATTATCATGACATCATCTATACTGCATTGACTCAAGAGCTGTTCACAGGTTTCTAACTCAACAGGTAGTCACAAATCAGTTAAAACATGTTTTAGCATCAAGTATGTATCGATACAACAAGAACATGTGTCGACACATTAGAGTTTCCGATCGATACATTCGTGATATGTGTCGATTCATGTCTTTTCATTTTCAATTTTTTAAAACTTGTTTCAGTATGTGTCGATGCATCCGTGCTTTGTGTCGACACATAGGACACTTTCAAAAACAAAAATTTCGCGATATGAATCGATCCATACCCTTTGTATCGATACATACTGTTTCTTTTACAATAAATGCATGTTCAAATCAGTTGTGGATCGACACATCAGCTAATTTTAAAGGGATAATTCACTCTAACCTCTCTTCTCCTCTCATACCCACACGGCTAACCCTAACCTTCTCAAACATCTTCATCTCCAAAACCCTAATTCACATCTTAACCCCTCTACAATTCATCACCATGCCTCCCAGAATTATACCGGCTAGACAAAGAGGAAAAGGAAAGGAACCCATTGGGACGTCTGGTCAGTCTCCACAACCTCCAGAAATCCCTCCCAGTGCTCTCACTCTTCTTCATCCTGCCATCACTGAGGAGTTTGAGACCTCTTTCAAGACAAGGTTAGTTATGAAACCTCATGTCTTTGATAAAACTGATGCATCTGCCCTCCATCTCAACGATGTCGTTGATTTATTGAAGGCACAAACCCTTGGTACATTTTTGGCCATAAATGATGCCTATCATGAGGATTTTATTCGTATATTTTATGCTGGTCTGCAAACTGGTAGAGGCTATATGTTCAGATGCTCAATTGGCACCAAAACTTACACTTTTGAAGCCACTGATTGGGAGAAAGTGTTTCAAATTCCGCTTGGGGTGCCTGGACTGAAAAAATGGCATGACCAAAGTTATGATACGGAGTTTAAAATAAGGGACTATGTTGCATCTATTTCCAAATTGGATAGACCTCTCGGAGAGGATGAACCCATCACTTCTGGTATGATTACAAGCATACCTAGAATACTTCACTGGATTGTCTCGCACATATTGCGTCCAAAGTCTGGTGGTCATTCTAGGTTGGATCGATCAGACATTCATCTTGTGTACCTTCTTCACAAAAAGGTTCCACTTAATTGGCCAAACTACTTTGTGAAACGCATGTTTCTTATGCATAACAGTATGAAGAATATCACACTTGGATATGCTGCCCAAATTATGCGAATCATTAAATACTGGAATGTAACCATCCCTTTAGTACCCCTTACATCTTCCTCTTCCGCCCAAGAGTTCAACACTGCTACTTTATCTCATATGGGATACCGGTGGGACAAGGAGCGTCAATGTTTTTATTTTCTGGACAGAGGATCCAAAACAAGGGTGTACAATTTTGATGTGCCATCTGAACAAGTGTTTGTGCCTGAAGACCAACTGGATGAAGAAATGCATGAGGCCAATGACGAGAATCAGCCTGAAGCAGATGCTAATGCTGGCTGGGGTGATTGGGTGCCACAAAGGTGGTCTCCAACAAATTATGAACCAGGTCCACGTGTTCCTCCGTTCTCTGGCGCTGCCTCCTCTTCAACTGCCCCTGAGTACTTGACTCAAATGTTTCAGCAAATGGAGCTTGCAAATCAAGCCCGTCATGAACAGGCGCTTGCTTGGCATGTGCAGCAAAATGAGTGGCATAAGGAGCATCGTGAGTGGCATGATGAACACACAAGGATGTATCATAATCAGCATGCTTGGCACACGGAATTGGTTAAATGGCATCAAGTCTTTTACAATGAAATGTCTGGTTTTATGGACGATTGTCGTGCACATCCTGGTATCATGGACAGATTCAGAAGTGTTGAAGTTCAGAACCGATTCCGGCGATACAATTTCATGGGCCATAATCCTGATGAGATGCCTCCTCCGCCGCCTCCACCAAGCTTCAGAGATCCTGATAGAGAGGATGAGGAGTCCTGTGGAGGCCATAACCCTTTTTAGGCTAGCATCATGTCATTTCATTACATTTCATTTCATCATCATGTTGTTTCAGTTTCCTTGCTACATTGTTCAAACTTCATTTGTTTTGGTTCTGCTTATGTAAACTCCAAGTACTTTCTTAAAATTTTAATGCTTATTTCTTTTAGTTCTGTTTACTTGTGTTAGTCTTTCCCTGTCTTATCATTCTCTGTGATTGATTCTGTTATGTTAAGCTTCATTCTTGGTGATTGTGAGCTTCTATATCAATATTGCTGTCTATTGTTACATCAATTTTGCTGTCTAAGCTTTGGGACTATTTCACCAGACTGTCTATCTCTTCTTTTTGATGTTGACAAAGGGGGAGAAGAAAGACAACAAGATGTTGACAGCCATGCACAAACTCAGGGGGAGTGCTCTATCACATCTTGCAAATTTGCCATCATAAAAAAGGGGGAGTTTGTGAGCAAGCCTTTAAGTTTTTGTATGATTGCAAATTGTGTGATATGCATGATATAAGATTTGTATGCATGATTAGTTTGTACATACATATGATTTCATACCTACTATGATTTAAAAGACAATGCAAATTGATTCATATCATCATTGTAATCATAAAAACGTTTTTCCCTATGTATGCATCGATTCATACGTGGCTTGTATCGACACATACCTTTGATAAACTCACAAAAAAAAAAAAAAAAAAACCGTTTTGCTTCAGTATGTATCGATTCATACGACACTTGTATCGATACATGATCCTTTGTAACTAGGGTATGTATCGACGCATACGCATCATGTATCGATGCATGATTTACTTCACATTCTGAAATAATTTTGCTTCAGTATGTATCGATTCATACGATACTTGTATCGACACATGTTCCTTTGTAATTGAGCTATGTATCGACGCATGTGCATCATGTATCGATGCATGATTTATTTTACATACTGAAAATTAACAGGTACAGTATGCATCGATGCATACAACCATGTGTCGACTCATGCATGTGTTATACTCACTATGTATCGACGCATACGACTCTTGTATCGATACATAGAGCTGTTTGTTGCTTTTAACCGTTTCTGTTTTCATATATAAGTGTCATGACAGTTCAGTTTGGAGGTAGAATTCTGGTCAGAGTGAAAAAGTGCAATCAAAGCAAAAGACAAGTTTGGTGTGCATGATTTTTCAAGAGCAGTGTTAGAAACCTGAAAGAGACTTTGTCTTCATCATCTTCTCAATCTCGTTAATTCAAGAACATCAACACATAATCATTTTTGTTCTTCGGATTAAGGGATCTTTGAGATAACGTTCAGTGGTACGATCATTGATCTAGCTGAGTTGAAGATACAAAGGGGGTTTCGAGGAAAAACCATTTGGTTTGTCCTTCAAGAACGGGTGTGTTCTTGAGGGTTTGTTAGTCACGATTGCAGAACAGATTCAGCCGCAGCGTAGGGTTTGGAAATCTGGAGATTTCGCAAACAGGTCGTGGAACCGGTGAATTGTCTGTATTTCTTGCAGGAAAATTCTTGATCAAGCTCAGATCAAGTGAAGGTTCATACAATAGGAAGATCTTGGGGTTTAGATTTCTGGATTTGTATTGTAACCTTGTAAAGAACGAATTCAGCATTATTGATATAACAGGCCTCAATTTCATTTTGAAATTGAGAGGGAGACGTACCCACACGCGAGGACGGAAGTGGGGAACTTCCTTACCAAATCTCTGCGTATCGTATTCTATCTTTATCTCTTTACGCTTTCAACAATTTTGTGATTCGTTTGGTGTGTTGCGTATTAAAGTTTCAAGATACAATAGTGGTACGAAAATCTTTGTCAAAATCACCATTATTGTTAATCGTTGAATGCATACACGCCAAGTGTTTGACAAAATTGTTTGCTGTGTTTTTGTTCATTGGAAACAGTCTTTGTATGATAAGTGCATTTGAGTCGATTCATATCTGGTGTTAATATATCTTTGTCATCCTAATAAATCCAGCATAAACTCGTGTGTCCGGTTTTCTAGTAGCTGGTTCAGAATAGACGGAAGTCGATTCGGGATCATAATTTTTCCGCTAACTTGAAAGACTCTGATAAACTTTTTTAAATCCTTGAGTTTCAAGGAGGTGATCTATTCACCCCCCCTCTCGATCACTAGCCACACCGTCTAACACCCAACAGCTTCTCGGCGTCCTCGAGAGTCTTGCACTCCAGTAGTGCCTTAATATTGATAAATCGACGCTCAACCCTCTGACTCCCGTCTTCCTCGAAGACCGGATTACCCTTGCTCGTCCAGCACTCAGAAAGCCGGAAGGAGTTGACCCACTTCACCAGCACCTCGTATGCCACGACGTCCTGCCCGCGTAGCTCACTCGGTTGGAGAACATAGTCACTGGGCTTCTTGACGAAATGATCGGGTGCCTCATGGATGAGGAACTTATAGATTCTCTGCCCGATAAACCTCCCCTCTTCGTCGCGCAGGTCGTTCCCATCCTCACCCACCTCAATCTCCTAGACGTATGTACTGTCCTGGGCAGCTTCGGACAGGGGCTCGACAACATAATAACGCTCCTTGAACGTCCGTATTGACTCCGAGAAGGGCTTAAACAACTTGCGGGGCTGCTTCAAAGACACCCAACCGTACTTCCTCCTTGATAGCTGCCTTTGAAGATGGAAGACAGTGAAGAACAGAGGGAGAGTAGCCCCTATGAAAAGATGCTCGCATACCAGCTCGAACGCCCGGATGAAGGCCAGCGAGTTAGGATGCAACTGCGTGGGGGCCAATTTCAAATGCGCGAACATTGACTACTGGAAATCACTGAATGACAACCTCAGGCCCAACTCCTTAAAGGCATATTCGTACATTGTGAAACGGTCCCCGAAGTTCGTGCAGACCCGTTCATCCACGAAAGGGAAGTGCACCTTCCACTCTCCCTCCGGTCCAACCTCCGTAAAAACATCCTCCAAATACTTCGCAAAAGAAGACACATGCCCAGCGGGTTCGGCCACCTCCTATTCCTCGGTGGAATCCACGACGACATTCTCGTCCATGTCGTCCATCTCCTCTTCCTCCCCAACATCGCTGGGAGAACTCGAAGCCGTCGAACTCGTGGCCTCGAGCTACTATTATCCTCAGAGCCTGTTTCTTCCACGGACGTATCTATGATAACCTCTCTATCTGGCCCATTACGATCACCTGAAAAACAGAGAAGAAAGTGAATTCGACAACAAATCAAATCCACCTTTCACCGCTAAGTCAAGTGAAAGGGCGCGCAAAGGGCTGAGGACAACGTCCCCGGCCTAAGCCCTAACATCAAAGGAAAAGCTGACACCTCCCCGCAGGAGATGCTCGAAACTAATCATCCCCGAGCGAGGAGCTTCCCCGCACTCATACCCAGTTTCCGTTTGAAGCTTCGCCGGAAATCGCAAAGCTTCACCGGAATCTGGGAAGGTT
Organism: Lathyrus tuberosus; assembly: GCA_022829125.1. NCBI lineage: Eukaryota > Viridiplantae > Streptophyta > Magnoliopsida > Fabales > Fabaceae > Lathyrus > Lathyrus tuberosus. The sequence continues at coordinate 16,946,352 of JALAZF010000013.1, read as the reverse complement.
CTACCGGAAAACTCATCACCCACTCAGAAGATACTACTAACTCTCCTCCTCGCTGAAACATACTACTAACTCCGGCGACATGTCAGAGGTAGAAAAATGGCACAACCACAGTCCACCACCAACAATCGCCGGAAACTCACCTATTTCGTCCTCTAAACCTAGCCCTAACCACATGCAACCTACCATCGACAACAAAAAGGAGTAAAACAAGCAAAGGATCAGAAAACTTACTTAATTTAGGTAGACGAAAGTAGCTGCTCGAAGCTTGAGGCGGTGGTCGGAGTAGGCAGACGGTGGTCACGGGCAAGAATGCTGAAGGAAACGGAGAGAAATCAGAGCAAAAAGTTCCAAATGGAACGATTTTCCCCTTTTTATACAAAGGGGTACGTGCAAACACACGCTCGTAGGCCATGATGGCTATCCACTAGCCATCATTGCCTAGTAACTGCTACACGGAGCCCTAGGCACACGTGGCATCCCGACGTTTCCAATTCTGTCTGACCATTAGTCTCCCCAAACACCGGGCAACAATGTCACGACCGCGAATTTCACGGACACCGGGGGCCACGAGCACATCGAGACAATCCTCCTCGTCTTTAAACGACGGCTCCGTTCTAGCTCCCCGGAGCAACGAACTGCCCTTAAGTCATCACTCCCATGCCCGGGAGCAACGACTTGGGGGGCTCCTGTTCTGGACTGGACCAATGGCTAGACATGGCCCAATCCGCTTCTGCTCCAGAGCGGCCCAAATTGCCTAAGTCCAATCCATAGAGGGGGAAAAGTTACCTTTCTGCCCCTCCAACCGGGCAAGGAATGCAACATTCCTCCCCAGAATTACTGCCCGTTACGCACGGCTTCATTACTCCCCGAACAGCTGTGGGCAGGTGCCCAGAACCATGCCTATGCCCGATATAGCGGCTAGTTTTGGGCACCTTGCCCGACATAACGACTAGTTTGGGTAGTTACCTATTCTTTTGGGAAAACAGTTATTTCGCCCCGAAAATAGGACCACTGGCCACGCCCCGGGGGCTCTATATAAACCCTCTCGCTTGAGAGGGCCAGGTATCCAATATTCACCCTAAGAACTCATACTTTATACTTGCCCCTTTTCTCCGACCCTTTCTTATTTGAGCGTCGGAGTACCTTGCAGGTACACCCCATCCTCTCCATACGACCAACATCCCTGACGCACTTGGTGGCCCACTTCTACAAGATCTGATCCAGCCTTCACGATCAAGAGCAAATAAAATTGACGATAAATTCAACCTGACATTTAATTTCAGATTCAAGATTTTGAGCACAAAAATTTTATAAGATCGAAATGGATCTCAATTATAGAACCCAAATAAAAAAACCTCATAAACACAACATATATTGATTTATACAATGAGAAGATCAAAGGATCCTAAATAACCCAAAAACTAATTGAATCTGATATGGGTGACTCTGATACTACTCGTTAGATCCGTTCAAAACCTTATGATTTCTACCGATATAGAAATCAAGAACAGAACTCTAAATAATTCCTATAAGTCGATATAGCATCAACTTGTATCCCTTAAACCCATATTCGAATACAATTATGAGAATGAAGGCGGAAGCGTACCTGAATTTGCCATTGAAATCGTTGAAGGTACCAGGTAAGTGATCTTCCGATTTGTAGAGTTCCTTGAATCTCCTCTGATGGGGATGAAGAGAGAAAACCTGATAAACCTTATTTTGATCGTACTCTACAAGTGGGGACCATAACCCATTTAAATAACCCTAAGGTTATTTCTTCGTTTTCAATATTCTAATTTGTCCCCTCATCAAATTAGATATTGACTTACGATATCTACACAATAACCTGACCTTTCATAACATTTATGCTTTTAACCACAAACTTAATATTATATTAATTAGACTCCTTTAAGTCTTGACTAATTAAAAATAATGACACTAACACCTTAAATGTTACATTTGTGACCCAAAATTCTAACAGTTTTTATATTTAAAAAAATATATATGTAAAATATATGTTTTAAAAAAATAATAATAACGAAATATTAGTGTCATAGTTTTGATCAATAAATATAAAAGAGATATTTAAAAAAATTAAGATTCAATTTCCTTGGATCTCTGATTCTCCGTGGAGATCTGTTAGGATGAAAAAAATATTTTCTCGTGACGGAAATTGAGAATGAGAATGAGAAAAACAATGAGTGGCGGAGCAGGGAGTAAGAAAGCATCCTCCGCATATTCCCTGTCCCGTTAAGCTTGACCACTTTTATCTAGGCATGGCAATGAGGCGGGTCATGGACGGTTTTTACCTCCCCAAACCCAAACCCGAATTCCCAAACAATTCCCGTTCTCCACCCCAAACCCAAACGGGGATGGAGAATTAAAGCCCAAACCCGTCCCAAACGGGTTCGGGTTGGGTTCAGGTATCCCCTCCCCACCATCATCCATTTGGTAAAATTAATTTTTTTTAATAGAATTATTTATTTTTTCGAAAATCAAATTATATTACAAATAATAAAATAAAACAATCTCAAAAAATTTCATACATACATTTCAAATATTTTAAATAATTAATACAAATCAAAATATTAAAACATTAGACATATATTAAATATTCCAAATTAACTAAACTAAATAATAATGTACATGATGAAATAAACTGGGCGGGTTCGGGGTGGGTATTAATATCCTCATTACCCGACCCGTCCCCATATTTTTTAATCGGGGAAAACTCAAACCCAAATCCAAATCCAATCAAAGCGGATTTTCTTCGTCAACTTCGAGGTAGATTCGAATGGATACCCGTGAGTATGAGTCATGTTGTTATGCCTACTTTTATCAAAATTCATTTTTTCTTCTCATAAAACATTTCAATATTATTAATATAATAAAGATTACACATCAATGAGGTTGTCGCCCGATAAAAGTTCCTAATTATTCTTGTTCTCATAAATGGGATATTTTGTCATTTATGTCGGTTTGACAAAAATAAATAAAAAAAGAGATTAATTACTATGCACTGACAGTGTAAAAAGTTTTACACTGTCAATACATCACCATCATCTGTTTGGGTTACTTTACAAATTATTAAATTAAAAGTCAAACTTTTCTTTACATCTAACAGTTATAATTAACTGACAGTGTAAAATTCTTTTACACTGTCAGTGCATTTCAATTAAATCCATAAAAAAATGAATAATTTTTTTAATAAAAAATATATAAAAAAGACTACACATAAGTGGAAGGCAAATGCGCAATAAACTATGTCGTTACTCCTTTTTTTAATAACAAAAATCATCATCTTAAAAATTATATTTATCCTCAGACACAAAATTGAGTTTTTAAACACCTATATTTTTTATAAGCTAGATACGTATATTTTTTCAAGAGATTTTTCAGATATTGATAGAAAGAGTCATGGATAGATCTCAATAAAGAAGAAACTCAGCGGAAAGAAAGTTCTATTGCTTTGAAGTTTAAAAGTAAGAAGGCCAAAGCCAAGGCTCTGTGAGATGAAGAATATATTGATGGAGACTCTGAAGAAGCATTAGATGATAATGAAATTTCTCTTGTCTCCATAAGAGTGTAACATATGTGAAGCATAAGGAAGAAAATATTCTCCAACAAAGTGTTCAAGTACTCCAAAAATCCAAGAGATAAGAATGAACTTGATAAGAAGACTATTTGTTAAAAGTGCAAAGAACTAATACACTTCGAAAATGAATGTTCTAAGTTGAAGAAGGGAAAATCTAAAAAAGTGAATCTAAATTTGAGAAAAATGATTCATGTACACATGGGATCTATCTCGTGAATTATCTAATGAAAGATGGGGAACATGCAAATGTTGTTCATATGGACTCAACATCATATAATGTGCAACTTGACAATACAACGTATGATGATGATGAAAACAAGACTTTTTATAACCTATCTAGTAATGAACTTGTCGTTACATTGAGCGAGTTACTTGGTAAGATTCAAAGAATAACTGTCAAGTATAAAGGTCTTATAAAAATCTATGATAGGCCATTAGATCATCATGAAACTTTAAACACAAGATTGATGTTTATAAAAATAAAAATGAGTTTTTAAAAACTCAAACATTTCAATCTTCCAAAATGAGTGAATGTAACTTTGAAAAGTATGAAGAAGCTTTTCAAGAGTTCTTGGATAATACCATAGACAAAATCAATATGGCTTCTTTGTTGGTGTAAGCAGGAATAGTAAGGAATGATTAAGGTATATTGACGCGCAGTGGTGAAGATAGGAACTTAGTTCAGGGACGCAAAAATGTTTTAAAGAACTAAATAAGTTTTTGATCTTCTAAATATTTCAAATTTCACATTTATTCTCCCCAAAATATTCTTTTGAATATCGGTTATTCTAAAACTTTTCTTCTTCATTTTTAGTCTATAGGTAAAGTTTGTACGTATTGACCACTGGTAGAAGATTATAGTAAAATTTATTTTACTTAATAGAAAATTATAACATTTTTTTTTTTAAAACTGTAACTTTTTCTTCACTCTTCTCTAGCTGAAAGAGGCGTGCAAACTCTTAATTAAAAAGTAAATTTGAAAAAATAGCGTAAAGATATTGTTCGAGAAAAAAATAATAAAATAATTTGTACTTGTAAAAAAGTACAGGTGTGCGCGGTATCTCTACGTGGATAGGGGATAATCAAAGGTCTTAGTAAATGAGAGTGGTTACGGCCTGCTCACGGTGGTGAGAGATCCTGCTTGGTGATGTTTGTGATGTTTATGGTGGTAAGAGATAGTCAGCTCACGTAAGGTGAGAGACTCTGTGTATAAGTGTTATGTTGGTTAAGTTATGATATGTCCTTCCCTCCGTTAAGGGAGAAATATTTATAGAGGCCCTTGGGCCTAGGATTTCCTTGGGAATGATAATAGTCCACTTAGTCAATGGTAGAGTGTTGAATCCATACTTCTTAGGAGGACATGGATCAAGTATTAACTATGACTTCTCTCTGACCAAGAAACATTTTTCCTCACATTTCTCATAATTGGGCGAGTGAGAGACATTTAGGGCAAGGTGATTCCCACCGGAGGGCGACATATGATCATCACCCTCTTGAGAGCTACATCTCTCCCGCCTTTACTAGGCCCTTTACAAATATATCACTATAGAGTCCCTCAAGCACAAAGGTTTGATAAAGTGCAAAATGCTTTTAGACTGAAGAGCGTTGAAGTATATTGATGCCCTGAGTTACCTGGTGATATGGCATGCTGAGCTAAACTTACTAGGATTTGAGTCCCTCGGGCGAGGCGTTAGTCCTATTGGGTGGGACTTCTATTAAGTACTGAGACAAGAATTTAAATTAACTTTTTTAGTCTAGACTTCAGTTGTGCCTCTTGGGCGAGATTTTCATGTTGGATCTCGCCCAAGGAAACTCCAATTCTCTCAGGGGGGAGTTTTGATAGCTTGTTTGATGGGAAATCTTAGTCCTTCAGACGAAGTTATATTAAGTTTTAGTGATAAGACTCCAACTCCTCAGGTGAGGAATTGGACCTCTCGGGCAAGACTTATATCAAGCCTTTAGACAAGACTTTGAATTAAGTCTCTTAGGAGAAACTTCGGTCGCGCCTCCTAGACGATAATTATATGTTGGATCCCTTCCGATGAAAATCTAAGTCTCTCAAGCGGGGAGTTTATATAGCTTGTTTGATGGGAACTCATGTCCTTTGGATGAAGTTATATTGAGCATAGCTGATGAGACTCCAAGTCCCTCAGACAAGGCATTAGAAGCTCTCGTGCAAGACTTCTATCAAGCCCTTAGATAAGACTTTAAATTAAGTGTCTTAGGCTAAAATTTAGTCGCATCTCCTAGGCGAGATTTATATGTCGTATCCCGCCCGAGGAAACTCCAAGTCTCTCAGGTGGGGAGTTTAGATAGTTTATTATTATTACCCCGAATAGCGGCAATTGTAACGCCCGGTTATTTAATTAATTATTTAATTAAATGTCTTCGTATTATTTGTGTGATTTGTGTTGGCTGTCGAAAATATTGTGTTGAGTTGCTAGGTCGGTTTTAGTTAAATTAATTAATTTAAGTTGTGTTGGCTTTAGTTGAATTAATTTAATTAAGTTGATTTAAGTCGTAGAAATAATATAATGTTGGTAGATTAGAATTATAAAATCATTAGTGGGCTTACTTGTGGCGAGAAGTAGTATTAGTGGGGTGTAGTATTGAGGCCCAATAAAAACAAATAGAATATTAGTTTTATTAAATTAGGTAATTAGAATTGTGGGGAGTTAGTAGTAGCAGTTACGGAGAAGAAGAAGATGAGCAAGGGTTTGGAAACAATACGTAGAGGTTGCAAGCGGGAGACCCCAATCGGAGATTTAGAGCGACCTTCAATCCAAGGTAAGGGTGGGATTCTGACTCTATAATGGGGTATTTGATGAATGATATGTGGGGTTTGGTTTGTAGAATTATTGCCTCTGTCTGTGTTGTAATGGCTGTGTTTTAATAGTTGTCGTGGATGTCGAAATACGTTTGCTGTTGATGAATTGATTGTAGGAATTTAGTCTAAGTTGCTTCAGGGTATAATTTTATTTTGTTTATGTTGTACTGTGTTGGATGATTAGTCTGAAACGGTAATTGGGGAACGGGAATAGGAGCCACCTTAGGAAGGGTGACGAGTGCCACCCATTTTGTTTTTGAGAAGGTGGCGGCGGCCACTAGGGCATGTGGCTTGTGCCACTATGAGAAGTTGATGTGGCAGGAGCCACTAAAGGGGGTGGCTTACGCCACCATTGGAATTGAGGTGGCTGGAGCCACTAGGCATGTGGCTTGCGCCACTTTGAAGGGATAATGTGGCAGGAGCCACTAGGTAAGGTGGCTTGCGCCACTAGTGGTGTTAGGTGGCCAGTGCCACCAGTTTATTTGTTTGAATTATTAATAATGACCAGAAACATTAGTAATGACATGATTAGGTTAGTAAGAAAATATTAAGGAATATTAACAATATGTTGGTAACAGAAAAATAATAGGGTGATATAGTGAATTAGCATAAAAAAATAAAGTAGCCTCAGGTTATGGAAAATGACAACAAAGGCATGAAATAACTGATAGTATTTTGTCGTACCTCGAAAAATACGATCCTCGCGATGAACGCGGAAAAAACTGTTCGAAACAGAGTCGCCACCGAACTTTATTCATTCCAAGGAAGGAATAGGAAAATATCGATAAAACCTTTGAAAGAGATAAGAAAATGGTCATCGCAACCAAATTCGGGTTCGGGAGTCGATTACGCAAAGGGAAGGTATTAGCACCCTCTACGTCCGTTGTACTCAACGGGAACCTCTTGATTCGATTCGTGAGAAAGTTAGCTCGGTTTGTTTGTTTATCTTCTAAGGTAGATATTGCTATCTAAGGGGAAATGGGTGGTTTTTTATTAGTGTGCTCGGCAAGGATTAGAACCCTTGGGCCTACGTATTCCCTCGTGCAATGGGAAGGTCAGAGCATTCGTAGTTCGTGGGACTACGGTTGGTTGGTGTTTTTTAGGCGAACGAGAGTTTAATTCTCATTCTAACTGCTAAACGTTGCCTTGTCTGCTCGTCATAGGAGGCTGAAGCACTAGTTCATATGCGCGGAAGAATGGATTTAAACAATGTTCTTTTTTGTTGAAAGTTGTTGGAATTGGATTAAGTGTGTTAAGATTTGATTGAGAAAAGAGTTTGGATTTGCGTATGTATTTTTTAGGGTTTTGGTTGCGTAAGAAGCGTTTAGTTTGTTAAGTGTTTTGAGCGAGAATGACGATTATTCGATAAACGAGACGTCGGCCTCGCAACCAATTAATCGGGGCATGACTGAAATGCTAGATCTCAATAACACCTTTTTCATTCTATTAATTATGAAATTATATTTGTTGGACAATTGGCTTACTTGTCCATATAATTAGGGCGAGTGTTTTAGGAAAAAAGTTCGGAATGAACACAACCCAAAGTGTGCGCCTCAAGAGCATTCATTCAAGGGCCCAAGAGGTGCTAGACCTCAAAAGTCCACTACTTTCTCAATTTGATTTAAGAAAAAGATTTGAATTTGATGTGTTTTAGACGCGTTAATTGAATTAGGGTTTGAATAAGCTAATGATTAAGTGTCTTAAAAGGGTTGTAAGTTTTTAAGTCTTGAAATGGAAGACCGAAACGAACACAACCCAAGGCGTGCGCCCCAAGAGCGATCGTTTCAAGACCCAAAGAGTGCTAGACTCCAAAAGCCCGCTACTTCCATAATTTAATTGAGAAAATAGATTTTTAAATATTAATCTAAATATTTTATAATTTGATTTAAGAAAATAGTTAATGATTAGGCAAAGTTTTATGATTTAATTTGATTTGAGAAAAATATTAGGAGTTTAATTAGATTAAGTATTATAATTTGAGAAAAATATTGTATTTTTTAGGGGTTGAGTAGATTAAGTATTTTAAAATAATTAAGAGTTTTTTTTTAGATTATGATTAAGGGTTAATTATATTTTGCTTAAGCATAGATTAATTGTTTTAAGTATTTTTTAAATAAATGAAAGACGGAATGAACACAACTCGAAGCGTGCGCCTCAAGAGCATTCATCCAAGGACTCAAGGAGTGCTAGACCCCATGAGCCCACTACTCTCATATTTAATTAGAAAATAGTTCGATTTGCTTTTCTAATCAAGTAACTTATAAATTAAATTAGCCACATTAACTATTAATACTAAAATTAATAAAATTGTTTAAATAGAACCACCAATTGTGATTAATAGAATTGACTAATTGAATTAAAACAATTAAACTCAATCCCAAGTAAAACTATTAAGCTTAAGAGGGTGCATTAGCAATAGGGCATGTTTGAAGAAGATCCCACACGAATTGGGTCTTCAGTGGTCCATCTCAACATAAGTCTATTCCAAGCCTACTAAAAATAATAACGATGGAAAGGTTATAGAAGCCTAAAAAACTAACAGTTAATGCTAGTAAAAGTAAAAAAAAAAATGTTGGAAAGAGGGAAAGGAAGGTCAGTAAGTCACCGCCCCCAATGCTTCATAGAGCCACATGATTTAAAAAAAAAACAGGAAGAGAAGATCTGACAATTAAGGCTATTGATAGTACAATAAAACATAAAAGTAATGAGAAATGAATATGTGTCACCGCCCCTATGTTCACGAAACCAAACGTAGCATGCATTGGTTATTGAAAAAAATAAAGGCATGAGCTGCCAAAATAATAATGAAAATAAATTGTAAACGTTCAATGTTTTTCAAAACACCACTGCTCTTCTTCCTCATTTATAATTTGTAGATTTCAAAAAAAGAAATTAAAAACAAACCAGACCCCTCTCTCCATTGTCGATATCTCTCACTCCATCACCCAACGTGGTCTCGTACTCGGTTCTTCTCTTTTTCTAAATGGAAAAAGAATAACAAACCTTCATCGTACATCATAGACCTCGCAATCCCACCATTATCAAATCAAACGATAAACAGAGTCACACACCCAAACCCTATTTTCCCAAATCGAAACCCTAATACGCCCTAAAACAACTATCTTAGACGCATTCGCGGTATGCAATGATGATTGAAGAATCAACAGTGAGAAAAAGCATCAAAATGGTAGATACCGATCAACAAACAAATATCAGTTAGAAGGGACAAAGTTTGACCGAGCTGGAGCTTTAGTGATGATGGTGAGTGGTTTACTCGCTTGGCTTAAGTTCTTCTCTTTCTTTTGTCGCTTTTCTTTCCTATGAACCCCGTTCTTGTGACTCCTCTATTTCCGGTTTGAGCAACTCACTTAGCTTTAGGTTTAGCTCAGAGTAAACCCAGATCCTGACGTTGAATCTGGATGACTCTTAAGGTTTTGAGCTTTTGGTGATCGATGGGTTGTGGGGATATTTTTGCAGCGTAACGATCGGGGTTTTTTTCCCCCCTTTTGATCAATGATTATCACTCTATTTATAGTAGAAATTTAGGGTTTTTGGTACGTGTGATTTGGAGAATTTCAGAGGAATATCCTCTAATTCGTGTGAGTTTGTTAGAGAGAATGATGAGGTGTGAGTTTTGCAAATCAAGCCGTTAGGAGGAATTCTTGTACGAACCCTGATTCTATGGGATGGAAATGAAATTTTGGTGATGTTCTCTGATTTGTGGGGACCCTTGTGATAGTGATAGGTGAGAATGAGCTGTACACCTTCTAGAACGTGATTCTCTCTAATTTTTTCACTGCGTGAATTGTTATTTTGAAGATTTTTACTGTTTTGAATTTGTGCTGATGTGGCAGCCAAACATTTCATTGTTATTCTTATTTCATGCTTTGGAGTATCATCGCTTATACACTGATATATTGTGTCTGTTGGTGCTGACAGGTGATGCATGATTTGAGCTTCTGAACAAATGGAATTTTATGAAGAACTCAATTACCAGCAACATAGTGGTTGTCTAGGAGCAGCGCAAGATGAATTTCTTTGATGAGGTGAACCATAAGTGTCAAAAGAATCATATTCATGTGTATGGTTGCTTGTGTCTGATCAAGAGATTGAAGTTTTAGGTTGGCTTGAGAATGATTCTGAAACTAAAAAAAATCTTGAATCCAACATGGTAGTGCACTCCTGCCATTTTGATTTTGAACTTCTGTATTTTTCCCTTTGAATTAATGACATTTGGCTTTTATTTGAATTTGTATAATTTGCTCATTAAACATTCATGTGTACCTTGCGCTGCCATGTACCTGTACACTTTACTCTTGCAATTCATGTACACTTTAGTAATTTTGAATACTAAAGTGATGCCAATAGCTTCAGTGACAACAGCAATTGTCTGAACAATCATCATGATAAAGCGCAGGGAGAATTTTGTGGCTTTGTACGTGAATCATGTTGTAGTGTGTGGTTTTCAATTGGAAAAGAATTACTGCAGAAATTGGAATTGGTTATGTCGTGTGAAATTAGTCTGGCTTTGTGTGATTGTACAAGCAGGTTCAAAATTGTGGACGCGTGATGGCTGATGGAAGTTTTGGTGGGCAGGTTTTATCGTTTACGCAATATTGGTTTTGTGTGTAGTTTTTTGGTTGTGGCTGCATTCAAAATTGTTATTTGTTTCGTTATGCAGCATGTGAATCAGGACTGATTAATTTTGTGCAAGTTGCTGAAGAATCAGGTGGGGGTATGGCCGTGATGTGCCTACAGGTACGGATTATTGTCGTTGATGCGTGGAAAAGGCAGTGGTATGGTGCGTGTTGGCTTGCGTGCCTTGTGTGTAGAATACTGGTTGCAAGTTGTGTTGCTCGTGATGTATTAAAAAAAGATTGTTTTGGGGTCTGATATTGTTATACTGTTTGTTGTTGCAGGTTGGTGATTGTGCGGTGTATATGGAGTCGTACGGCTGGCTCGAGAATGGCAGCGACTTTTTTGGGCTTGGCAGCTACAACTTTAGCCTTTGAAGCAACCTTTGGTGCAGATGTATTCGTAACCTTTGTTGGCTTCACCTTTGGACTTCAGTTTAACAACTGCCTTGGGCTTGGCAGCAACTTTAGCCTTGGCAGCAGTATGTTTCGTATTGGCAGCAACTGTTTGGGGCTGTACATGGTTTTTGCTTTTGTGTAATTTTCTCTTGTAATTTTTGTAGCATGTCATGATGCTTATAACATGTTTTTTATGTTTTTATCATCATTCTACGAGACAATCGTGCTATGTACCTCTTGGATAAATTATCCATTAATTTGGCCAACAAAGTTAACTTGACGAAAATGTGCATAGCCAAATGATGACTTTTCCTTAAAGCTTGAATATTTGTTCCTCTTATGATAACAAATCTACCCAACACTTAGCATTATCCATCACATAACCTCAGGGTAAATCTTGAAATAATATGACAAAATTAAAAAGGCCTGAAACCACTTGAATATTTTGGTTATGGACCTCCACGTTTGTCTTAAGATAACTCTTTCTCGAACACTATCCAAACTTGCACCTAGATCTTATTTATACTTCAGTTATGCCAGGCGCCTCTTGATATATGTCTTGCTCTCCAGTTATAATTCCTCATTTGCCTTGGAAACCAATTCAATACTTGAGTTAAAAGCAAACATGACCTAAAGATGAATGTCATTTCTTAGCTTGTTTTAACCATACAGCCTCAGTGTCACACTTGGAATATGGTTTTAAAAAAATCTTCTTGATTATAGCTTAAAATTAGTTTGAAGCCAATTGATCATGTCTTGACTGAATAACCATAAAAGTAGAGCCCAATCCTCCTTTGTCTCTTCGAGAGACCAAAGAAACCCAACAAGAGCTAGCAGAGAATTTAAACACATACAAGACCATGAATCTTGGAAGGTGGTGTCCTAAGGCCAAGTAATCTTGCAGTAAGTAGGACAAATTTGGGGTATGACAGATGCCCCTATCTAATTGTCTTGAACCCGAGAGAATGAACTGCTGCACGGCGTTCATTTATAGGGTAGAAGCTAATTAGATATAAGAAGACCCCAAAATTTTTCCGACAAAAGGTAAAGTGTTTGTAGGATAAGAGTTGACAGAACGAGGTAGCGGGGTTCCAACTGAACAAAATATCTCGAGATCCTTTGGGTGGTCGAAGCAGTCCCTTATCCACATAAGGTTCTCCGATGATACCAAAGTTGTATTTTTGAAAAAACACGCGAGATTCTCTGGGTCGTCGAAGCAGTCCCTTATCCATTAAGGTTCCTCGATGATACCAAAGCAGTATCTCTAAAGGGCAGACGATTCTCTGGGTGGTCGAAGCAGTCCCTTATCCATTAAGGTTCCTCGATGATACCAAAGCAGTATCTCTGAAAGGCAGACGATTCTCTGGGTCGTCGAAGCAGTCCCTTATCCATTAAGGTTCCTCGATGATACCAAAGCAGTATCTCTGAAGGGCAGACGATTCTCTGGGTCGTCGAAGTAGTCCCTTATCCATTAAGGTTCCTCGATGATACCAAAGCAGTATCTCTGAAAGGCAGACGATTCTCTGGGTCGTCGAAGCAGTCCCTTATCCATTAAGGTTCCTCGATGATACCAAAGCAGTATATCTGAAAGGTAGACGATTCTCTGGGTCGTCGAAGCAGTCCCTTATCCATTAAGGTTCCCCGATGATACCAAAGCAGTATCTCTGAAAGGCAGACGATTCTCTGGGTCGTCGAAGCAGTCCCTTATCCATTAAGGTTCCTCGATGATACCAAAGCAGTATCTCTGAAAGGCAGACGATTCTCTGGGTCGTCGAAGAAGTCCCTTATCCATTAAGGTTCCTCGATGATACCAAAGCAGTATCTCTGAAAGGCAGACGATTCTCTGGGTCGTCGAAGCAGTCCCTTATCCATTAAGGTTCCCCGATGATACCAAAGCAGTATCTCTGTAGGCAGACGATTCTCTGGTTCGTCGAAGCAGTCCCTTATCCATTAAGGTTCCTCGATGATACCAAAGCAATATCTCTGAAAGGCAGACGATTCTCTGGGTCGTCGAAGCAGTCCCTTATCCATTAAGGTTCCCCGATGATACCAAAGCAGTATCTCTGTAGGCAGACGATTCTCTGGGTCGTCGAAGCAGTCCCTTATCCATTAAGGTTCCTCGATGATACCAAAGCAGTATCTCTGAAGGAAGACGATTCTCTGGGTCGTCGAAGCAGTCCCTTATCCATTAAGGTTCCTCGATGATACCAAAGCAGTATCTTTGAAAGGCAGACGATTCTCTGGGTCGTTGAAGCAGTCCCTTATCCATTAAGGTTCCTCGATGATACCAAAATAGTATCTCTGAAAGGCAGACGATTCTCTGGGTTGTTGAAGCAGTCCCTTATCCATTAAGGTTCCTCGATGATACCAAAGCAATATCTCTGAAGGCAGACGATTCTCTGGGTCGTCGAAGCAGTCCCTTATCCATTAAGGTTCCTCGATGATACCAAAGCAGTATCTCTGAAGCTGAAGATTCTCTGGAGCATTGAAGCAGTACCTTATCCGTTAAGGTTCCTCAACGATACCAAAGCAGTATCTTTGCGGTAAATTTGTTGAAGGATAGTTGAGCGAGATTCATGTCGGAGGAAATGCCTTGGCTTTGCAGGGGAAGACTCACAAGAAACTTTCTAGGATATCTTCTGTTTGGGGAGTAAGAATAACAATAGCTGCTGGAGATTGTCATTATTAATTGCCTGGTTGAAGAATAACTTGTTGGGGAATAGGATTCCTTGAGCACGTGCGGAGTATAAACTCTTTTCAGAATACTGCCGACTTTGATGGAGGACTGACCAAGATGCTTGCAAACTGATCCTAGATCCTGTTATGCTATGCTGCGGGATGAATATGCCATGCACTACATGATGCACTGAAACATATACTAAAATGCAACTGCTAGGGAATCTAATGCACGTATGAATGCACAAGATATGATAGTGCTTGATATGATTATGTAATGTTATGCTATGACGGTGCAAATGATCGGGCGCACTGGGGATAAGTTTCCTTGTTGAGGGTATCATTAAGGATTGGATTTGATAGTTGCCAATGGAATTTGGGCTTCGGTAATTTGGTGTTTGCCAATAAATTGGGCTTTCAGGTGATATGAGGATGCCAACAACGGTGGACTTTTAGTGGTTGCCAATGAAAAATGGGCTTTAAAGGGTAGATTTGAAGATGCCAACAAGTATGGCCTTTTGAGTAGTTGCCAATAAAGGATTGGACTTTGGGTTTTATGGTATGGTGAGAGTGTTTGATTTCCTGACACTTGGATTTTAACTATCTGATTGTCACCAAATAAACGTGGATGAGCTTGGTGCCCCAAGTTTGATCCTTTGCTGGTAAGCTGTGTATTCATTCTTGGGAGGGCCTCGATCATGACGACTTTGTATGAGCGTAGCGACGTGATCAATTCATGTTGACCGTATGAGCGTAGCGACTTAACCAATGCATGTTGATTGTGTTTTTGCTCTGCCCCAAGGCTTTTGACACTTGTCGACTCAACCATTGTTATCATTATGCACAGTCTGCTTGATGTACTTGAAAGCATGAAGGGAAACTTCCCATCTGCAACTCGTTTGCCCCAGTCCATAGGGTCTTTGTAGGAATACTCCTCGAAAGTGATCATATCAGGATACGATTGGAGACGATTTGCCCCATTATTTGAATCTTACAGTGATTTGTCCTTCATCAAGCTTTAGAGGGATTTGCCCCAGATGAACTGGACGTACTGAGTACAGGGGTTTGCCCCAGACGGGCTGAACACTAAAGTGGTCTTTCCTCCTTGATCTAATGATACTTGGAGATTTGTTTCATCCTGACCAGTTCCATCATAGTCATCGGACGTCGTGCCCCTGTCCCATGGGGTTATGAAGTGAACTGAATTTGGGTCAACATTGTTGAATGATCAAGTTCCTCTGACTATTGTTTGGAATTTCCTTGATGCCAAGTACTGACTTGCAGTCAAAATTGTTCGTTCACAAATGGTAATTTTAATGCGATGCTCATGCAAGTTTTGAAAATCAGTCATTATTAGAATGATGTGATAGTGTGTGACAGATGAACCATTAGTCCAAATGTGGTGCTGATTTAGCTGGTGTGAAAGATATAGCCAGAATATGACACCAATTCAGAAGATTAGCAAATCTCTAGGAGTCAGTTTACGCAACCTTGCTGTAGTATGCTTTCAGAATAAACCCCGCCTCAATTAGGTCTTTTGAGGGTTATAACGTGGTCTGGTTCATGGTTATAGAAACAAAGGATATAAGGCTCAAAGTGTGTTTTGTACCCACCCTTTCTTCGTGATGCTCTCCAGTCCTACGTTCAGTTAAGTTGACACACACATTCATCTCCTAAGAGATCTTAACGGTATAATAGTGAAGATGAGGATTCAAGGTCTTCTTGAAATGGCAGTCACTTTATTTGCTTTTGGTGGATGTCAGCGACCTTTTGGTTTTTGATATGGTGTCACTGAATCTTATTTTGTTTTTGCTGAGGATTTGAGGACCTCTTTTGCTTTTTTGATCCCTATCTTTTGCATGGACTGAGTTTGCTTTTCGAGTCCATCAGGGTTGCCTTGATTTTTGCCTAAGTCTCCTTTGAGGTGCTTGACTTAGCAGGCTTTTGTTTTTTTGTTTTTTTTTATTTTGTCAGAGGATTGTGACTGCCAAGTCATGGGTAAGTGATGAACAACCATCATGCTTTTGGATTTTGCTTTTGTGAACTGAGTGCGTAATTAGGTTAACTGAACACTACCCTTCCCCAGGTTGAGTGTAAGGGTTTGAATATCCGAAGGAAACTGCTACTTCTAGGCTCGAAGTGGTTAACTGGGGATTAGCTCCTTATCTCTCCAGTGTTTGGGGATTTTGAAACAATACATCCTTGGCAGGATTCCATCCGAAAGCATACCATCAACAATTATGGGTACCTTGTTTTCATCATCCTCCCTCCGATATTTACTAAACAACAACTTGGTAAAGAAAATGGACGAGAGGTATATGGATGTATATTTTTTGTTTTTTGATATAAGTGAAAAAATGAGCGAATGCGACGTGATTAATTCAGAAAATACATGATCATTTCATTAATATTACCATTCAAAACAACGATGTCTAAAACAAGTAGCATTGAACACAAAGAAAATTACAAATGCAAGATTATATGATTTAAAAGTTGCCAGTATTGGGAACTGAGCTTTTCTTCCTTGACCCATTGTTGGTCTAGCATTCTTGTTCATCCAGACCAGCATGATAGCCTTCTTCACACCTACTCTCAACAACTTCTTCCATAACATGGGCGGATGGACCCACCTGATCAAATGAAGGACCGACATGGATTTGAAGACCTTGAGGTGTAAATGATATTTGCTTGGACTCAATCAGGTCTTGGACCTTGTTTCTGAGCTGTTTGCAATCCTTAGTTGAATGCCCCATAGCGCCAGCATGGTATCCACATCGTGCGTTGGCGTCAAAGCCTGGTGGGTATGGAGGAATCATAGGATCCAAGCCCTTTGGCACTATTAGTTCGCTACTAATCAGTCGTGGCAATATATGACTGAGTGGCAATGGCAAATGATCAAAATGCCTTTTTGGTCTTTGACTATAGTAGCGTCGGGGTTGTGAAGAATATTGTTGTGCAACCTGTTGTTGACGAGGGGGACCTCTATTGATTGGAGTATATTTACCATGTGGCGAGGATGGGAATGCATAAGGAGGCTCATAGGATTGCTGACTTTGAACATTTAAGATGCTGATACGCACAACCAAATACCCTTCTTGAAAGGATATGCACTTCTTGTCAATCAACTGTTGCACCTTGGCTTGAAAAGCTTTGCAATCTTCAGTCGAATGCCCCATTGATCCAGCATGATATCCACAATGCACATTGGGGTCATACCCAGGCGGGTATGGTTCTGGCAAAGGCTTGATAGCTTTGGGCTCTACCAGTGAGCTTCGGACCAGATGCGGAAGAAGTTGACTGTATGACATAGGAACTGGATGAAGAGGAGCATTCCTTCTTTCCAGGTTATTACGAGGCCTTATCTGATTCTGGCGTGGATTCTAATTTCCTTGGTTATGAGCTCGTTGATCTGCATTGGGAGCAGCCCAAGGTTTTTGGTATGGTGCCCTAGGCACCGTTGATTTCCTTTTTGGGATCCAAAGGTTGATATCATCATCATCATCAATACCACTGGAATGCTCTCCAAAGTCCCTTCTCAGAGCCCCCTCAGATAATACATCATCTTTGGACTTCTCTACCAGCTTTCCTCTTTTTGAGGTTTCATCCCAGACCATGGTTTCAACGTGATTAAAAGACGTTTCATCTTCCATAAACTCGACCTTTTCCTTGTGGTATATGATTCTGAGGGGTCCACAAGACTCTTGTATCTTCTCTTTGCCAGTTCTTTGGGTTAAACCATTCATGCTAGGGTCTTCCTTTCTGGTTAGTTTTTGCAGTTTGTTTCGGAAGCTTTCACATTCTTTGACAGCATGCCCTGTGGCTCCAGTGTGGTACTCACATTCTACCCCTGAGTTGTCTTCCTCAAAGACTAGACGTTTCTTGTTAATAAGTTCTTGAACTTTGTTCTTGAATGACCAACAACCTTCAATAAAGTGCCCTGGCGCCCCTTTGTGGTATTCACATTGTGCATTAGGATCATATCCAGGTGGAGGAAGGGTACGAACCGGCCCGAGGGTTGTGGGTACCACTAAAGAATTCTGAATCAGGTATGATAGCAGTTGTCCACATGGTATAGGAATAGGGTCGAGAATAGGGCGCGACTTAGGCTTTTTATGGCTTTTCTGGTTTAGATTCTCATGCCCTTAGGACAGAATGGGTGTTGTCCACTGATTCAGAGGCTGTGCACGGATTGGCCAGGGACAAGACCCAGGAGGGACAACACCCAATGGGTTATTCAGTGCAGCTTGTGGAGTAGAAGGAACTGTGGGAGCAACACTCCTAGTTGTGGAGCCTTCTTGAATCTCTTCTTTTCTTCTCCCCATAGCTGTCGTCTGCTTCATCTTGCCTTTCATGCTGTTCTCGTCTTTTCTCAACTCAACTTGGTTCTGCCTTAAGCGTTCCATGGTTCTCCCAGAGCAATCTTAAGTCCAATACACGTGTCGGGAAATCAACTGCGGGTTACAGACAAAGGATGAATGAGTTTGTGTTTTTTGGTTTTGAAAGATGATATGCAATGCCGATGGATGCAGATGCAATTGTATGCAAATGAATGCAATATAGATAGCCAGGATCCAGGATAACGCAAGTAACTTCCCAACCCTCCTAATAGGTAGGCCTTATAAGGACAATTCTAGATTCTTTACCCATAAACCCACTCACGGGATAGCTCTTACGTTGATGGATATGGTTCCCAGGGTCTCGGACACTAGTCGCATCAACATCACGTAACAGGCTAGCTGCCTTGCAATGGGGATACAAAAAGGTCTATCCTAAGTGTAGTCTTCATGCTAGGCCCACGAGAAGCGAGTCCTCGGAGACTAACACTAACGACCACCAATATAGAAACTGGTGCTAAGAGTGGTTCCCAGAGTCACGGACCCTTCATGAATCAAGTCGTGCGACAGGCTAGCTGCGTTACAACAAGATCTACAAAAAGGTCTACTCTAGGGGAAGCTTTTATGCTAGGCACAGAAGGAGCGGGTCCTTGGGGACTAACACTAATGACTTCCAAAATCTAACAAAGTGTTCTCTCTTCTTTTTCCAAGACTCGGGTATAGAGCCTTACTTGTGATATCAACCCAAATCCAACAGGTAAATATGACATAAAGCACGTAATAAAAAGAAAGTAACCCAAAGAAAATAAAGAAATAATAGGAGAAACCAAACAAGAAATCCAACAAGCGAATCTAACACTCTCGAATCGAGACAAGTTAGGCTTGACTCTCTCTAGCATAGGGCAATGCAAGTCCCCAGCAGAGTCGCCATCTGTCGTACCTCGAAAAATACGATCCTCGCGATGAACTCGGAAAAAACTGTTCGAAACAGAGCCGCCACCGAACTTTATTCATTCCAAGGAAGGAATAGGAAAATATCGATAAAACCTTTGAAAGGGATAAGAAAATGGTCATCGCAACCAAATTCGGGTTCGGGAGTCGATTACGCAAAGGGAAGGTATTAGCACCCTCTACGTCCGTTGTACTCAACGGGAACCTCTTGATTCGATTCGTGAGAAAGTTAGCTCGGTTTGTTTGTTTATCTTCTAAGGTAGATATTGCTTTCTAAGGGGAAATGGGTGGTTTTTTATTAGTGTGCTCGGCAAGGATTAGAACCCTTGGGCCTACGTATTCCCTCGTGCAATGGGAAAGTCAGAGCATTCGTAGTTCGTGGGACTACGGTTGGTTGGTGTTTTTTAGGCGAACGAGAGTTTAATTCTCATTCTAACTGCTAAACATTGGCTTGTCTGCTCGTCATAGGAGGCTGAAGCACTAGTTCATATGCGCGGAAGAATTGATTTAAACAATGTTCTTTTTTGTTGAAAGTTGTTGGAATTGGATTAAGTGTGTTAAGATTTGATTGAGAAAAGAGTTTGGATTTGCGTATGTATTTTTTAGGGTTTTGGTTGTGTAAGAAGCGTTTAGTTTGTTAAGTGTTTTGAGCGAGAATGACGATTATTCGATAAACGAGACGTCGGCCTCGCAACCAATTAATCGGGGCATGACTGAAATGCTAGATCTCAATAACACCTTTTTCATTCTATTAATTATGAAATTATATTTGTTGGACAATTGGCTTACTTGTCCATATAATTAGGGCGAGTGTTTTAGGAAAAAAGTTCGGAATGAACACAACCCAAAGCGTGCGCCTCAAGAGCATTCATTCAAGGGCCCAAGAGGTGCTAGACCTCAAAAGTCCACTACTTTCTCAATTTGATTTAAGAAAAAGATTTGAATTTGATGTGTTTTAGACGCGTTAATTGAATTAGGGTTTGAATAAGCTAATGATTAAGTGTCTTAAAAGGGTTGTAAGTTTTTAAGTCTTGAAATGGAAGACCGAAACGAACACAACCCAAGGCGTGCGCCCCAAGAGCGATCGTTTCAAGACCCAAAGAGTGCTAGACTCCAAAAGCCCGCTACTTCCATAATTTAATTGAGAAAATAGATTTTTAAATATTAATCTAAATATTTTATAATTTGATTTAAGAAAATAGTTAATGATTAGGCAAAGTTTTATGATTTAATTTGATTTGAGAAAAATATTAGGAGTTTAATTAGATTAAGTATTATAATTTGAGAAAAATATTGTATTTTTTAAGGGTTGAGTAGATTAAGTATTTTAAAATAATTAAGAGTTTTTTTTTAAAATTATGATTAAGGGTTAATTATATTTTGCTTAAGCATAGATTAATTGTTTTAAGTATTTTTTAAATAAATGAAAGACAGAATGAACACAACTCGAAGCGTGCGCCTCAAGAGCATTCATCCAAGGACTCAAGGAGTGCTAGACCCCATGAGCCCACTACTCTCATATTTAATTAGAAAATAGTTCGATTTTCTTTTCTAATCAAGTAACTTATAAATTAAATTAGCCACATTAACTATTAATACTAAAATTAATAAAATTGTTTAAATAGAACCACCAATTGTGATTAATAGAATTGACTAATTGAATTAAAACAATTAAACTCAATCCCAAGTAAAACTATTAAGCTTAAGAGGGTGCATTAGCAATAGGGCATGTTTGAAGAAGATCCCACACGAATTGGGTCTTCAGTGGTCCATCTCAACATAAGTCTATTCCAAGCCTACTAAAAATAATAACGATGGAAAGGTTATAGAAGCCTAAAAAACTGACAGTTAATGCTAGTAAAAGTAAAAAAAAAATGTTGGAAAGAGGGAAAGGAAGGTCAGTAAGTCACCGCCCCCAATGCTTCATAGAGCCACACGATTTAAAAAAAAAAAATAGGAAGAGAAGATCTGACAATTAAGGCTATTGATAGTACAATAAAACATAAAAGTAATGAGAAATGAATATGTGTCACCGCCCCTATGTTCACAAAACCAAACGTAGCATGCATTGGTTATTGAAAAAAATAAAGGCATGAGCTGCCAAAATAATAATGAAAATAAATTGTAAACGTTCAATGTTTTTCAAAACACCACTGCTCTTCTTCCTCATTTATAATTTGTAGATTTCAAAAAACTAAATTAAAAACAAACCAGACCCCTCTCTCCATTGTCGATATCTCTCACTCCATCACCCAACGTGGTCTCGTACTCGGTTCTTCTCTTTTTCTAAATGGAAAAAGAATAACAAACCTTCATCGTACATCATAGACCTCGCAATTATCAAATCAAACGATAAACAGAGTCACACACCCAAACCCTATTTTCCCAAATCAAAACCCTAATACGCCCTAAAACAACTATCTTAGATGCATTCGCGGTATGCAATGATGATTGAAGAATCAACAGTGAGAAAAAGCATCAAAACGGTAGATACCGATCAGCAAACAAATATCAGTTAGAAGGGACAAAGTCTAACCGAGCTGGAGCTTTAGTGACGATGGTGAGTGGTTTACTCGCTTGGCTTAAGTTCTTCTCTTTCTTTTGTCGCTTTTCTTTCCTATGAACCCCGTTCTTGTGACTCCTCTGTTTTCGGTTTGAGCAACTCACTTAGCTTTAGGTTTAGCTCAGAGTAAACCCAGATCCTGACGTTGAATCTGGATGACTCTTAAGGTTTTGAGCTTTTGGTGATCGATGGGTTGTGGGGATATTTTTGCAGCGTAACGATCGGTTTTTTCCCCCCCTTTGATCAATGATTATCACTCTATTTATAGTAGAAATTTAGGGTTTTTGGTACGTGTGATTTGGAGAATTTCAGAGGAATATCCTCTAATTCGTGTGAGTTTGTTAGAGAGAATGATGAGGTGTGAGTTTTGCAAATCAAGCCGTTAGGAGGAATTCTTGTACGAACCCTGATTCTATGGGATGGAAATGAAATTTTGGTGATGTTCTCTGATTTGTGGGGACCCTTGTGATAGTGATAGGTGAGAATGAGCTGTACACCTTCTAGAACGTGATTCTCTCTAATTTTTTCACTGCGTGAATTGTTATTTTGAAGATTTTTACTGTTTTGAATTTGTGCTGATGTGGCAGCCAAACATTTAATTGTTATTCTTATTTCATGCTTTGGAGTATCATCGCTTATACACTGATATATTGTGTCTGTTGGTGCTGACAGGTGATGAATGATTTGAGCTTCTGAACAAATGGAATTTTATGAAGAACTCGATTACCAGCAACATAGTGGTTGTCTAGGACCAGCGCAAGATGAATTTCTTTGATGAGGTGAACCATAAGTGTCAAAAGAATCATATTCATGTGTATGGTTGCTTGTGTCTGATCAAGAGATTGAAGTTTTAGGTTGGCTTGAGAATGATTCTGAAACTAAAAAAAATATTGAATCCAACATGGTAGTGCACTCCTGCCATTTTGATTTTGAACTTCTGTATTTTTCCCTTTGAATTAATGACATTTGGCTTTTATTTGAATTTGTATAATTTGCTCATTAAACATTCATGTGTACCTTGCGCTGCCATGTACCTGTACACTTTACTCTTGCAATTCATGTACACTTTAGTAATTTTGAATACTAAAGTGATGCCAATAGCTTCAGTGACAACAGCAATTGTCTGAACAATCATCATGATAAAGCGCAGGGAGAATTTTGTGGCTTTGTATGTGAATCATGTTGTAGTGTGTGGTTTTCAATTGGAAAAGAATTACTGCAGAAATTGGAATTGGTTATGTCGTGTGAAATTAGTCTGGCTTTGTGTGATTGTACAAGCAGGTTCAAAATTGTGGACGCGTGATGGCTGATGGAGGTTTTGGTGGGCAGGTTTTATCGTTTACGCAATATTGGTTTTGTGTGTAGTTTTTTGGTTGTGGCTGCATTCAAAATTGTTATTTGTTTCGTTATGCAGCATGTGAATCAGGACTGATTAATTTTGTGCAAGTTGCTGAAGAATCAGGTGGGGGTATGGCCGTGATGTGCCTACAGGTACGGATTGTTGTCGTTGATGCGTGGAAAAGGCAGTGGTATGGTGCGTGTTGGCTTGCGTGCCTTGTGTGTAAAATACTGGTTGCAAGTTGTGTTGCTCGTGATGTATTAACCTCAGGGTAAATCTTGAAATAATATGACAAACTTAAAAAGGCCTGAAACCACTTGAATATTTTGGTTATGGACCTCCACGTTTGTCTTAAGATAACTCTTTCTCGAACACTATCCAAACTTGCACTTAGATCTTATTTATACTTTAGTTATGCCAGGCGCCTCTTGATATATGTCTTGCTCTCCAGTTATAATTCCTCATTAGCCTTGGAAACCAATTCAATACTTGAGTTAAAAGCAAACATGACCTAAAGATGAATGTCATTTCTTAGCTTGTTTTAACCATACAGCCTCAGTGTCACACTTGGAATATGGTTTTAAAAAAATCTTCTTGATTATAGCTTAAAATTAGTTTGAAGCCAATTAATCATGTCTTGACTGAATAACCATAAAATTAGAGCCCAATCCTCCTTTGTCTCTTCAAGAGACCAAAGAAACCCAACAAGAGCTAGCAGTGAATTTAAACACATACAAGACCATGAATCTTGGAAGGTGGTGTCCTAAGGCCAAGTAATCTTGCAGTAAGTAGGACAAATTTGGGGTATGACATATTTCAGTAGCAGTAGCAGAGATAATTTAAGCAGAATAGGGATAAATTAGCAGTAATGTTGTACTGCTAGCAGGAGGATAATCTAGCAGTATAGTGAATTATTATAGTAGAGTAGTATAATACAAGTACCCGAATATTGTTGATAACTTTAAAACAGAACAAAAACATTGTCATTTTAGTAGAAGAGTAATTAACCGATTTTGGCAGTCTTGTCTGAATAAATTCGAGAAACGTTGTGATATAAGATGGTTGGTACAGAGTAGGGTATAAGTTGCCGTGGTATCGTTGTGTTTAAGTTGTGAGGTTGCTGGTATGAATTTGTTGTTGCTGTTAAGTTGTAGGCCTATGACCAATGTTGATTTGTTGTTGCTGTTAAGTTGTAGGCCTATGGCCAATGTTGATTTGTTGTTGCTAGTTGTAGGCCTATGTGTTGCACCCCAAAATTTGCTCTCCTTACTTTATTACTAACTGGCTTATGTTTCATTTCATTTTTTGCATTATCATGTACGCATATCATTAGCATGGGGTCAAGGTGCCTGAGGCATGTTCAAGAGGAGAAGATATTCTTCAAAGGGTCAAGCAAGAGAGCTCAGATGGATCACTCTCTCCTAACCAGTGCATGAATTAGGGTTTTGAAATTCTTGGGTTTATTGCTCCAGTGGGCAAGCTCCTTGGATTTTTATCATCACCAAATGACATATCTTATCTTTGTTGGAGAGGATACACATCATATTCAGAGGAATTTGGATTTGGAGACTGTGCTATTTCCTCCTAGACTGAGGGTACCAAAACTAGGGTTTGCTATAAAGTCAGTTTATTTCTGATTTTTTGGGCAAGACTTGGTTCTATGGTATTCCTTGGGTCCCTAAGTACCTAGGGATGGGAGGTTGTCCATCAGTTTGGTTCAGGAGAGACTTAATTGATCAGAGGATTGAGAATCAGGTGAATGAGGTAAAAGTCAACAGTGAGAGGAGAAGTCAACTGTGGAATTTTGAGGTTCTATCCAAGGTTTTCAGGGTCTCACATCCTCATATGGTCCTCAAAAGTCAAGTTTCATGCCATTCATCAAAAATCAGGAGTTTGTACAGAAGTTTCTAAATTTGGAAAGTGACCTATAATAAAAGTTTCCTTTTTGGGCAAGTTCCTGCACTGCATTCAACTTGACTTTTCATCATCAAGAAAGCTTCAAATGAATTTTTCTCCAACATGAAAGTTGAATATCTTTTTCTCCTCTTTCCAAAAAGTACTAGTGGGTCTCCATATAATTTGTGAAACTCCAGTTATGATCAAAAGAAGGCAAAGTGGTTTTTAGGGTTTTTCATGGTTCCATTTTCACAACTTTGGGCATAATGACCTATAATCAATTCCATTGCTTCATGCCACATTCCAATATCAAAGAACATTCCTTGAGGATTATTTTGGGCCCAAGAATTAAGAAATTTCATGGTTTATTCTTCACTTATTTTTCATTATTAAAAAAAAGCCAAATTATTTAAAACTCATGAATCAAATGGTTTCAAGGCCCAATGTCAATATGGGTGTAGTTAGCAATTCAAAACAAGTGATCCATCATAGAATATTGGTATATCCATGCATGGAAAAGGTGTATCCAACATTATGTGATTTTCCAAAATTATTCAAAAACTCATTAAGCAAGGAATTGCCCAAGCCCAAATCATTGTCAGAGGAAAACCCTAGTATATTTAAACCTATCCATGCACTGGTTAGACAGTTGAACACGTGATATTTGGAGGAGAGAAAGTTTCAACCCTAATTCTTGAATTCATTGAATCTCTCAATCCATAAGGAGTTTCTTCAAAATTCTTTCACAACATTTATCCCTGGGATCCCTAGAGTACAAATCGCCCATCTTTGGAGGCTGAAAGCAAGGATAAAGGGTTGCACCATCTCAGGTTAGTGATGATTTTCACGATCCCAAAACTCAGTTTTTAAGTATGCATAATGTTGTGTGATTGTCACTGATGAATCTGATGTAGTTTTTGTTGTGTTTGGACGTGTGGATTGATCACTATAGTATGTCTTTAATTGGGTTCCATCTATCTCACTTCTTTTACTTGTGTCTGTTTCTCACTAACCTTTTATGCAGGGACTAAGGTAAGTTCTTTAAGGGTATGGATGAATATCCATGTTCACCCTTACTCCTCCCTTCTCCCTTCCTTTCTGTAGGCTTAGGTTGTCGTTAAACCTCACTAACCGTAGGTCACCCATGCATGATAACTTTAGGACTCATAGTCCCCCTTTAGAGTTACCCTTGTGTCTTCTCTCTTCTCATCTCAAATTTCTTTAAAATACTTAATAAGTATCAAGTGTATTGCGCACGAGCCTTAAGCGTGGGGAATGAGAAATGAGGGGCTTCCTCTCATCTTTCTAGAGTGCTTAGCGAGCGTCCTGTCTTGGGACGATGCGTTAAGTATTCGCCCCTGAGCCCTAGACTTTGGTTCAATGCAACTTATGAACTAACTTAAGTCACTTCTGTCCTAAAAAACACAAACCAACTTCAAACTTTTTTGTCCTTCGGGATTGTCAAACTAAAGGATATTTTCAAAAAGGGCACGTTACCTTCCGTCTGAGTCGCAAACAGGCATCGACCCTAACTGCCGGACGCGAACTTAGCGTTGCCCATAAAAAACACAAAAAGAACTTGGTCCGAACTACGTTGACTCTGAATTCCCCATTGCACAAAGGGGGTATGTAGGCCTAGGACGTTGACGTCCTACCGAATATGTCTTTGTTTTCCCCCTCCCCATTTTAGTGCAGCCCTAGATGATAGTATAACTCACCCTTAGATTAGACAACAAGCGTGGATCCCATCGAGTACGATGGACGCGTGGGGTGCTAGCACCTTCCCCTCGCGTAACCGACTCCCGAACCCAAGCTATGGTTGCGATGACCATTCCTTTCCCTCTTCCTCAGGTTTATGCGGTGTTCCCTTTCACTCTCTTGGGATAAATTTACATGGTTGGCGACTCTGTTTTTCCGCGCCACTCTCGCGTTTGTACCTGGATGAAAATCCTGGGAGCGACAGCTGACGACTCTGCTGGGGACATGGTTGACCTATGCTGGTCCATCCCTAAGCGAGTCAATCCTAGCGCTTGCTTGTCTTTGTTCTCTTTAGGTGTCTTTGTGTTTGTTTTGTTTTATTTGTTGCATTTTATTTTTACAGCTTTTCTGCATTGCATTCCATTTTTATTACTGTCATACTGCTGTGTTGTGCTGGCTGTTCTTGTTTTGCAGGTTGGGTGGGTCTGAGAGATAAGCTCAATACCCAGGCTTGAGTATACCCTAGGACTAGAGTGGAAAGTAGTGGGACCTACGTGCCCGCTTGGTACGTTTGTATGTTCACGAAATTCACAACCAGACGAGGCTATCTTGGGACGCATCCTAACGTGTGTGTCTTATGCATGTTGGGGTGTTGATCTAGTGAGCTGTCGACTCTGGTGACCGATCATCGAGGACCTTAGTGGAAACATCCCTCTTTAGTGGTGACAGTGGCAGACCACATCCTGTGGCAAACCCACTCGCACCCGAGGGCCCGCTTTGGAACTCGCATAGGATGGCCCCTATCTTTTGAAGAGAATCAGTGGAAGCACTCCTCGATTGACGATAGTACTGTACCCCGAGGGATGAATGTACTATTGTTTCTCGACCTCAGTGCCAAAGCTGAGGACCTTCCGCTTTGGAGAATCAGTTGAGGCCTCCTCGATTGATGATGATGCCAAACCAGAAATGGTGAACGTATCATCGTTTCTCGACCTAAGAGCCCGGGATACTGAACATCCTAGTACCCACACGTGAGAGGGGATGGGTGTTTGCAGGTTTGCAGGTAACCGAAACCTTCAACCTACCCTGTTTTCTGGATTTCTCATCACTGTCCGATTATTTAGGTTCTTGGTTATCTCAGTGGTTCAGAATTCTAGTTTTCTGGGTTGTGGTTCTCGTTCAGTTAACAGCACAACACATCCAGCAGTGTTGCCTTGACCCCATGTTTGCATGAGCATATCATTTTTTTTGCATTCTGACATGTTTGACATTTTTAGGGCTTGCATCTTACTCTTGATTCCGGTTTTCTGAGGTTACCTTGACATGGATGTCCAGAGAAAGAAGACTGTTGCCTATTCGTTCCCAGATCCAACCTTGACGTTGATTCATAAGCTGATTAATATGGCTGGTCCCGGAGTTCGTACAGAGTTCAGTGGAGTGTATGAGAGACTTCTGAAGTTTGTTTATAATATCTCCAAGTATGAGAAGGATGCCATTCATACACTTCTTCAGTTTTACGATCCGTCTTTGCGTTGCTTCACTTTCCCAGACTACATCTTGGCCCCAACGTTGGAGGAGTTCTCATTTATTTTGGGAATCCCCATCAGGCATGATATAGTTTTCTTTTCTGAAGAACACCCCGGGGTAAAAGAAATGGCTGTTGCTCTTCATATTAGGGAATCCGTTCTGAACAGTAATATTGAAAAAAAAACAAGGAGTTAAGGGTTTCTTGTTGAAGTTCTTATTTGACCAAGCCTGCCTACGTGTTAAAGAGAAGAATTGGACTGCTTTCTAAGCTATTCTGGCTGTGTGCATCTATGGGATTGTCCTGTTTCCGAATGTGCCTGATCTGGTGGATATGCATGCCGTCAGAATCTTTATTTCGAAGAATCCTATACCTACCTTGCTAGGTGATGTGTATCACTCAATTCACTACAAGAATGAGAATAGGCGTGGAAAAACTGTGAGTTGTTATGCACCACTCTTATCTACTTGGTTTCTGAGTCGTCTCCCCGAATCTGGCGTTTTCGTTGATACGAAAGATTCTCTGAAATGGTCAAAGAGGGTTATGGGCTTGACTGATGACAACATTGTTTGGATCAATCATGATTTGCTAGGAATGGAGATTATTTACAAGTGCGGAGAATTCCCTAATGTACCCTTGATAGGGAGAAAAGGTGGAATTAACTATAATCCTTCCCTTGTTATCAGGCAGTTTGGTTATCCTTTGAGAGGTCCACCTGACGAGAGAGACGTCAGAGAGTCCTTATTCTTCAATGGTACTGGGGATCAAGAAGTAATAAGGAGGATTGTGAATGCCTGGAAGCAGGTGACCAAAAAAGGAAAAATTTCATTCGGGAAATGTAAAAACCAGGCTTTCCCTTCCTATAAAGAGTGGATTAAGAAGAAAGCAGAAGAGGAGCTTCTTCCCTTCCCGGTGGAACCACCTTTGTATCCTCTAGTGATCGAGCCTCCTACCACAGTTGAGTTGGAGAAGTATAACAAATTAGGGGCTGAAAAGGAAAGGCTGCGGGAAGAAAATAGTGAGCTAAAAAGAGAGATTTATCAGTGGAAGCATGAGCGGGGTGAAGCTGTTTATACCGCCAAGTTGAAGACAGAGCTTCTTGCTAAGGCAGAAAAAGAGCTAGCTGACATGGTCGCATCCAGACAATGGATGAAACAAGCTTTGGATGGTATCAGTCAGGTTCTCAAGTCCAAGGAGGAGGAATTAGACAAGGCTTTGTTGAAGATTCACAGGTTCGATGAACACCGAGAGACTGCCATGGCTGAGAATAAGAGAAAGGAAGACGGTTATCTAGCCCAGATTGATGAGTTGAAGTTGAAGCCCAAGAAGAAAGACGCTGAGATACTGTCAGGGGTATTCAAGAGACAAGCAGTCGAAGGTCAACTTAATGAAGCCATAGCCTCCATAGAGGAACTGAAGGTCCAAGCTGAAGTGAAGAGATCTAGACATGAGGGACCTAGCATGGATGGTGTTTCTGGAGAAGACGCTTGGGAGTTGCATTGCCGATACTTGGATGGGATCATACACAAGAGAGACCTTCTCATTCAAGGACTAATCCAGAGACTAAAGCATCCCGACACCAGAAAATTGTTCGAGGAGATTCAAGACTGGTGCAGAAAGCATAGTGGATGGGGAGGATTGACACTTGTAAACTTTGATGATATGCCATAGTTTTCTATTCTCTTTTATTGTATTTGGATCACCACCAGGCTTGTTGGTTGGGACCTATGATTCTTATGTTCAGACTTGTTACCTCAGATTATGATTATTGACATTTGGCTTTTCTTTGGCTTTCTTAATATATGAGCAGAAGTTCCGTTCTATCTTGTTATTAAGCTGGAATCAAGGGGTGGATCGCCCTGCTAATATTCAAACATGTTCATTTGCATTTGTATAATCATTTGGCATAATCATTCTGCATGACAGGTATTTATCTCCGGTGTTCTTATCTTGTTCCCATCTCAGAATTGCAGATTTAACTCCTCAGGCCATTCAAGAGTTGATCATGGAGCGAGTTCAAGCTGAGTTGAGTGAACTGAAGGTTCAGATGAGGCAATTTGGGGAAGACATGCTCCAGGAGCAGAGGATGCTGAAGGAGGAGATCAATCAGATGAAGACTCAGATGGATTTGGTCATGGAGATTTTGAAAATAGTGTTGAAGAAGGAAGACAGTCATGTGCCCGCTTCCGCAACAGAGATCCGTACTCCTCCCATCTCTTTGGAATTTGATTTAAATCGTGGATTACCTCGTGAGTCTCTTCCATAAGCAGAAGTTCCAGAACTCTCCCGACAGCAGTTAGGTCTTGGCTCCCAAGAGAAGCCCAAAGGCAAAAAGTGTACACAAGGGCAGAAGAAGTCTGAAAGAGTTTTTCATCCGCTCCCTATACCATATTCTCAACTATTGCCGTATCTCCTTCAGTTTCAACTGGTACAGAAAAGGACTTTGGCTCCTCTCACCGGTAATCCTCCACCAGGCTATGATGCAAGAGCCCATTGTGATTTCCACTCTGGGGCACTAGGACATACTGTGGAGGAATGTAGGGCCTTTTCAACACCGAGTCCAGGATTTGATTGACGCAGGGGCAATTGATTTCACGTCGGGCGACGTGAATATGCAAGGTGATTTTACCCCAACTGTTGCAAAAGAAGTGAAGGCTCCTCCCCTCTTTGCAGGATCCACCTCATGTCATGGACTTTCTCCACAACCTTTTGCTGCAAAAGCTCTACGTCAGCAACCTTTGTTTGTGCCTCAGCCAAATGTGGAAAGGAAAGTGCAAGCGCAGGTGAGGCGCCCAAATCAGCACCGACAGCAGAGTTATCAGCAGCAGGGGCAACCGAGACCAAGAGGGCCTAAGAGGATATTTGATCCTATTCCTATCCCTTATAGTCAGCTGTTTACTCACCTGCTCAAGAACTCTCTGATTCAAACGAGGGGTACCACGCCAGTACCGTACCCTATTCCTCCGGATTATGACATGACTGCTAGGTGCGAGTTCCACTCCGGAACGTTTGGGCACACAATTGATGAGTGTAATGTATTCAAGCACAAGGTGCAAGACCTGGTAGACTCAGAGATCATTGTATTCACTGAAGATGATATGTACGTCAATGGAAGCCTCCTTTCTCAAATGAACACTCAGTCTGCAAGTACGTCCAGACAAAACTAAGCTTCCTCAGGAATGGCAATCTTCAGCTTCTTTACTGCATTTTCATTTGTAGTTTTTCATTTCTTGTTAAAGCATCGTATGCATGTAAGACTTGATTGTTTTTTTATGATGATATTAATGCAATGAGTATGTTTTTCTTGAAGTAATCCATTCGTGTTCACTCTTAAATGTTTATATGCACTGCAATACCAATTTTCTTAACTCTTGAGGGAGGATGATGAGACGAAAACGCAGAATCTCTGGTCGTATGTTCAAGGATAGAACCCTGTTGAGGATGTACATGCATTGTTTCAAACCCCTAAACACTGGAGAGATAAGGAGTTAAACCTTTGTTAACCCCTTTGAGCCTTGGAGTAGGATCATCTTTCGAAAAAACCCTCATACTTAACCCAGGGGCAGGGTAGGCGTCAGTTAGTTTGACCGAGCGTTCAAATCTCAAGGAGAGTGTGCATCTGAAGATCCATTACCTTCTATCCCACCATCAAGAGGTCAAGAGATGTGAAACCA
Organism: Lathyrus tuberosus; assembly: GCA_022829125.1. Lineage (NCBI taxonomy): Eukaryota > Viridiplantae > Streptophyta > Magnoliopsida > Fabales > Fabaceae > Lathyrus > Lathyrus tuberosus. The sequence goes on along the minus strand of JALAZF010000013.1, from coordinate 16,914,241 downwards.
CGATGGTTATCCTTCAACAATCAAGGAGTGAGGCAGTCACAACCCTTTCAAGCAAGTAAGGCAACCAGTGTCACACGCTTTGTTCAAAAGGGGGAATAAAAAAAGGAAAAACCCGCTAAGTCGAAACTTGAAAACAAGTGACTTGGGCAAAAGTTAGGGCATCCCGCTGGACTTCAAAATCAAAGAAATCAAGAGAGTCAGTCCAGGCAAAAATTAGGGATCAAAAAGTAAAAGAAAGAAAAAGCGAAAGCATTACAAAAGAAAATCCTCGATAAGAACAAATTCGTGTGATTACAGACACAAAAGGGGTGACTGTCATTCCACAACTTCCTTAGGTGTCAAACCATTAGTTGCATGGGTTCCTTGAAGATCATAAACTTGTTGGGAGATGAGCGTTTGGGCCAGATTAACTGAACATAGGACTGGAGAACATCACGAAGAGTGGGTGGGCACCGATAAATTTTGAGCCATAAATCCTTTTTTCTGAAACCATGAACCAGACCACGTTACAACCCTTAAAAGTCCTAATTGAAACAGGGTTCAGTCCGAAAGCGTACTCCAACCGGATGGCGTTCCTGACTCCTATGAGTTGCGCTAATAAGATTTGTTGGTATTGCATGTGCGCATTGTTTTTGCCATTCAAAAATCATCCCAGCAAGTGATTCATTCACAAGGCTCGACGACGCATTTTCAATAAAAACTTCAAGGTTAACATGAGTGTTGCATTAGGATTATCATTCTCATAAATAACTTGTTCTGTTTGCATACATGTGCCTAAACATCAATGGCAGCTTACACAGTGAACGTCAGTCAAGAAGCTTGATCCTACCAAGTTGAGATGCTTGAAAATTCTGAAAGACAATCATATCGAAGGGCATGCTGCCAAGAGACTCAGTGTAGAGTGGGCTCTCCCCAGTAAGTCGTGTTAAGATGTAACCAACCTGGGGCGATCACGTCGAGAAAACTCTCCAAAATTCAGTTATTCTGGGGCATTCATTCTAGGATCAGGGGCAAAGTCACTTCAAAGCCCATAGTGGGGCAGGCCACCTCTAGAGCATGGGAGATCGTCCACTCCTGAAAATGGTTAATTGAAAACACCTCCTCAAGGTTCAAGATGCTAAAGCAGAGTATTGTCAAGTCATTACGATCCCCTTCGAGGTAATGTACGTCATGAAGACTGGGGCAGTTATGTCGAGATATGATAAATCTCTCCAAGAGTTTGAAGACCCCGGGGTAGTGCGAACGCCCGATCTTCTGTAAAATCCTCTTGAGATGAAAAGTTCAAAGAGCCGCTTATGACCATAAAGACAAGTCAGGTTGCAGGGCAACAGATTGTACATCCCCAGCAGTTGGCTCTCCCCAGCATTGAGATTGCTCCTTCCCCAGCAGGACAAACTTTCCTCAGCAGAGCAGACTTCTCCCAGCAGGAGACTTGGGAGGTATTTTCTCCGGATCAAGACGTTATTTCCCCACAGAATCATGGTGCTCACTTCCCCCATCCAGTCAGGAAGTGTACTTTTGCCGAAAATGTCATATTCTAGTCCCCAGCAAGATGGGAGTAAAGTCATTCTCCCCGCCAGCAGGCTAAGATCAGCAGTATCCCCAAGCAAGCTAGTATCATGGACTATTTTCCCCAACAGGTTCTGAGCCAATTGGATATTAGCAATTTTTAGTAACAGACTTCCGGTTCTGTTATTGGCGTTCATTCTCAACTCCCCCAGCAGAGGAGAAATCTCAGGTTTTGGATGTTACCTTCAGTATAGGACAGGTGTAATCCCCGGTAGTGTGGATGTTCCTTCGGGATTTCATCCCCAGCAGAAGTTATTGATCCAAAGAGTCGATCAATATGATCCTTCTCAGCAGAGTTCCTGCATTCAGAGGACAATTTGCTCTTGGCATCCCTAGCTGATTTGGTCTTTTCTCTCCGGCATTTATTTTGCTGGAGGGACCCTTTTTTGCATATCATATGCATTTGCATTGCATCCTCAAACGCGTAGCATTTCCACTTCGTGTGGAGCATTACGGCAAAATTCAAACATTTGCATTCGAAGCATAAGCCAGGTTTGATGCTTTCCTTGCCAGTTCTCTTTCCCAACAGAGATGGCATAACTCAGGAGATTTTGGAAGGATGCGTTCCTCATACTGGTGCTCCCCGGCAGAGTCTTTTATTTAGACTTCTCCTTTCCCCGACGGAGTCATCTTATCTGTGGATCGTGAGTCCGTTAGAAGTTTGCCTTTATTTGGCCTTTCTCTTTTGGGAAATCCAGTTCTCGTCTGGTAGTCAGTTCTCGTCTGACTTATTCTGTAAATCCAGTTCTCGTCTGGTAGTCAGTTCTCGACTGATTTATTTGGTGTAAACCCAGTTCTCGTCTGGTAGTCAGTTCTCGTCTGACTTATTTGGTGTAAACCCAGTTCTCGTCTGGTAGTCAGTTCTCGTCTGACTTATTTGGTGTAAACCCAGTTCTTATCTGGTAGTCAGTTCTCGACTGATTTATTTAGTGTAAACCCAGTTCTCGTCTGGTAGTCAGTTCTCAACTGATTTATTTGGTGTAAGCCCAGTTCTCGCCTGGTAGTCAGTTCTCGTCTGACATCTCTTTGGTAAATCCAGTTCTCGCCTGGTAATCCCGTTCTTGCTTAACATATTTTGTTTGCCAGAGGTGGCTTAAACCAGAAGTTTTGTTTCACGTTATCCCCAGTGAAGTCACCATTTATGTTGCTAGTTTCTCTTTATCAGCAGAGATAGCAATCTTTTCTTTTGTCAGTTTCCCTTTATCAGCAGGGATGGCATTTATTTTGCTAGTTTCTCTTTGTCAGCAGAGATAGCAAGCTTTTGAAGATTTTCTTTTGTCAGTATCCCTTTATCAGCAGGGATGGCATTTATTTTGCTAGTTTCTCTTTATCAGCAGAGATAGCAATCTTTTGAAGATTTTCTTTCGTCACTTTCCCTTTATCAGCAGGGATGGCATGTGTTTTACTAGTTTCTCTTTATCAGCAGAGATAGCAATCTTTTGGAGATTTTCTTTCGTCAGTTTCCCTTTATCAGTAGGGATGGCATTTAGTTTGCTAGTTTCTCTTTATCAGCAGAGATAGCAATCTTTTGAAGATTTTCTTTCGTCAGTTTCCCTTTATCAGCAGGGATGACATTTGTGTTGCTAGTTTCTCTTTATCAGCAGAGATAGCAATCTTTTGAAGATTTTCTTTCGTCAACTTCCCTTTATCAGCAGGGATGGCATTTATTTTGCTAGTTTCTCTTTATCAGCAGAGATAGCAATCTTTTGAAGATTTTCTTTCGTCAGTTTCCCTTTATCAGCAGGGATGGCATGTGTTTTGCTAGTTTCTCTATATCAGCAGAGATAGCAATCTTTTGGAGATTTTCTTTTGTCAGTTTCCCTTTATCAGCAGGGATAGCATTTGTGTTGCTAGTTTCTCGTTATCAGCAGAGATAGCAATCTTTTGAAGATTTTCTTTTGTCAGTTTCCCTTTATCAGCAGGGATGACATTTATTTTGCTAGTTTCTCTTTATCAGCAGAGATAGCAATCTTTTGAAGATTTTCTTTTGTCAGTTTCTCTTTATCAGCAGAGATGGCAATCTTTTGAAGATTCTTTTCGTCAGTTCTCTTTATCAGCAGGGATGACGTAACTTGGGAGAGTTTGTTTCACTTTGTACCCAGCATAGCTAGCACTCGTCTGCGTTGCGACAGTACAACATTTATGGCTAATTCTCCGGTGGAGGATTGCAAATTTCTGGGTTCTTTGGTATTCAATCTCCGTGCATCCTGATTGTCTGAAAGCCGCCGCTATCATACCCTCAGGACCAAGTTGATTGAATAGGGGCAGCTTTTGCACCCCAAAATTTGCTCTCCTTACTTTATTACTAACTGGCTTATGTTTCATTTCATTTTTTGCATTATCATGTACGCATATCATTAGCATGGGGTCAAGGTGCCTGAGGTATGTTCAAGAGGAGAAGATATTCTTCAAAGGGTCAAGCAAGAGAGCTCAGATGGATCACTCTCTCCTAACCAGTGCATGAATTAGGGTTTTGAAATTCTTGGGTTTATTGCTCCAGTGGGCAAGCTCCTTGGGTTTTTATCATCAACAAATGACATATCTTATCTTTGTTGGAGAGGATACACATCATATTCAGAGGAATTTGGATTTGGAGACTGTGCTATTTCCTCCTAGACTGAGGGTACCAAAACTAGGGTTTGCTATAAAGTCAGTTTATTTCTGATTTTTTGGGCAAGACTTGGTTCTATGGTATTCCTTGGGTCCCTAAGTACCTAGGGATGGGAGGTTGTCCATCAGTTTGGTTCAGGAGAGACTTAATTGATCAGAAGATTGAGAATCAGGTGAATGGGGTAAAAGTCAACAGTGAGAGGAGAAGTCAACTGTGGAATTTTGAGGTTCTATCCAAGGTTTTCAGGGTCTCACATCCTCATATGGTCCTCAAAAGTCAAGTTTCATGGCATTCATCAAAAATCAGGAGTTTGTACAGAAGTTTCTAAATTTGGAAAGTGACCTATAATAAAAGTTTCCTTTTTGGGCAAGTTCCTACACTGCATTCAACTTGACTTTTCATCATCAAGAAAGCTTAAAATGAATTTTTCTCCAACATGAAAGTTGAAGATCTTTTTCTCCTATTTCCAACAAGTACTAGTGGGTCTCCATATCATTTGTGAAACTCCAGTTATGATCAAAAGATGGCAAAGTGGTTTTTAGGGTTTTTCATGGTTCCATTTTCACAACTTTGGGCATAATGACCTATAATCAATTCCATTGCTTCATGCCACATTCCAATATCAAAGAACATTCCTTGAGGATTATTTTGGGCCCAAGAATTAAGAAATTCCATGGTTTATTCTTCATTTATTTTTCATTATTCAAAAAAAGCCAAATTATTTAAAACTCATGAATCAAATGGTTTCAAGGCCCAATGTCAATATGGGTGTAATTAGCAATTCAAACACAAGTGATCCATCATAGAATATTGGGATATCCATGCATGGAAAAGGTGTATCCAACATTATGTGATTTTCCAAAATTATTCAAAAACTCATTAAGCAAGGAATTGCCCAAGCCCAAATCATTGTCAGAGGAAAACCCTAGTCTATTTAAACCTATCCATGCACTGGTTAGACAGTTGAACACGTGATATTTGGAGGAGAGAAAGTTTCAACCCTAATTCTTGAATTCATTGAATCTCTCAATCCACAAGGAGTTTCTTCAAAATTCTTTCACAACATTTATCCCTGGGATCCCTAGAGTACAAATCGCCCATCTTTGGAGGCTGAAAGCAAGGATAAAGGGTTGCACCATCTCAGGTTAGTGATGATTTTCACGATCCCAAAACTCAGTTTTTAAGTATGCATAATGTTGTGTGATTGTCACTGATGAATCTGATGTAGTTTTTGTTGTGTTTGGACGTGTGGATTGATCACATGGTGAGTTTAAAGTTTTAAACCCTAACATTATTTCCTTCGTTTTTTATCATGCCTTGGTTATTTGCGAATTTGGATTGCATATTTGAGATCCTGACGAAATTCTGGTCAGAATAGTGTACCCATATGTATTTTCTGGAAAAAAGTGCACAACAGCTCACCGGAGAGGGTGTCCGGAGCCCTAGCTCCGGCGGCTGGAGAAAATACAGTCCGGCGAGGGCCAAAGGAAGAAGAAGGAATCCAGACCGTTGATTTCCTTGATCTAACGTCCATCCTTGCGCCACGTGTTCTTTTTATTATGTTTTATTTTATTTGATTGCGTGTGTGCCATCTTATACTCGTTACCATGCGTCCCCATCATTGGCCTTTGTTTTTAATTAATTTTTGAATTTGTGATTTAATCTGGAGTGTTAATCTGATCTTGTGGTGGTGGTGAGGACATCACATTAATGAAATCATGTGCGTGGCACATGGCTGGTGCATGGTGAGCTGACCGCTTGTGTGTGCATGTGACTATCATGTGCCTTTAATCTGGACCGTTAGCTTCATTTGATTTTGATCGTGTGGCTTGGTTTAATTCTGAAATTGTTGACTATTCCCATGCTTCCATTGACTTCGCTAATGGGCTCCTTTCCCTTGGGCCTTAATTTTCGCACCCCCCAGTCTGGGCCCTTCTCCATTTGAAACGCACTTTCTTACTCATTGCACCCCCTGCATATTTCAATTCATTTATTTTATTTAATTTATCACATTCTCATTTTTAATTTTTAAAAATACATAATTGCATTTAAAAATTCCCATAAAATTCATGCATCATATTTATCATTTTATAAAATTTTTACAAATTTTATTTTTTATCATCTAAATTAAATATTTGCTTATTTTCTTTTTGCATTACTCATATCATGCATACTTAAATTTGTTTATTTTATTTCTCTGCATCCATAAAATATTTTCAATCCGTTCTTTTTGCATTTGTTAGATAACATTATGAAATGTATTAAAATATTTTTCTATCATTTTTAAAATTATTGGATATTGCATTTTAGTCCTTCCCTTTGGCACATTGAACCCTACTTCTCATCTGAGCTTTGCCTAATTGTTTAAGTGACTAACATATTGAATTTTTGCAGGAGTTTTTGGTACTTGGTTTGTCTCTGGTTGAGTAACTTTTATATTTAATTTGGGGATTTTAGAAGTTGTTTTACTATTTGTTTAATGGCTCTTTGTGTGAGATTTTCTTGTATGCGTATCCTTGATCTTGTCTGATTGTCTGTGTGAAGAGGCACTTGTGCCATTGCTTTGGGGTTGTTTATTTGACTTCTTTATGCATGTTTGGATTGCTATCACTATAGTATGTCTTTACTTGGGTTCCATCTATCTCACTTCTTTTACTTGTGTCTGTTTCTCACTAACCTTTTATGCAGGGACTAAGGTAAGTTCTTTAAGGGTATGGATGAATATCCATGTTCACCCTTACTCCTCCCTTCTCCCTTCCTTTCTGTAGGCTTAGGTTGTCGTTAAACCTCACTAACCGTAGGTCACCCATGCATGATAACTTTAGGACTCATAGTCCCCCTTTAGAGTTACCCTTGTGTCTTCTCTCTTCTCATCTCAAATTTCTTTAAAATACTTAATAAGTATCAAGTGTATTGCGCACGAGCCTTAAGCGTGGGGAATGAGAAATGAGGGGCTTCCTCTCATCTTTCTAGAGTGCTTAGCGAGCATCCTGTCTTGGGACGATGCGTTAAGTATTCGCCCCTGTGCCCTAGACTTTGATTCAATGCAACTTATGAACTAACTTAAGTCACTTCTGTCCTAAAAAACACAAACCAACTTCAAACTTTTTTGTCCTTCGGGATTGTCAAACTAAAGGATATTTTCAAAAAGGGCACGTTACCTTCCGTCTGAGTCGCAAACAGGCATCGACCCTAACTGCCGGACGCGAACTTAGCGTTGCCCATAAAAAACACAAAAAGAACTTGGTCCGAACTACGTTGACTCTGAATTCCTCATTGCACAAAGGGGGTACGTAGGCCTAGGACGTTGACGTCCTACCGAATCTGTCTTTGTTTTCCCCCTCCCCGTTTTAGTGCAGCCCTAGATGATAGTATAACTCACCCTTAGATTAGACAACAAGCGTGGATCCCATCGAGTACGATGGACGCGTGGGGTGCTAGCACCTTCCCCTCGCATAACCGACTCCTGAACCCAGGCTATGGTTGCGATGACCATTCCTTTCCCTCTTCCTCAGGTTTATGCGGTGTTCCCTTTCCCTCTCTTGGGATAAATTTACACGGCTGGCGACTCTGTTTTTCCGCGCCACTCTCGCGTTTGTACCCGGATGAAAATCCTGGGAGCGACACTATGGCCAATGTTGATTTGTTGTTGCTGTTAAGTCATAGGCCTATGGCCAATGTTGATTTGTTGTCGTGTGGTTACATAACTATTATTGTTATTATGATGTTCATGTTGTGTCGCATTTGCATAACATTTCAAGTTGGAGCTGATGCTCGGTAAGTTGGCCTGGATTGGCAAAATTAAGTTGAAGGCTTATGCCTTGTTGACGTCAATATTAATTGACAAGTTTCTAAGTTGGGAGTTTTGCTCCAATGGTACCACATGCATGTGCATAGTTTAAGTCGTATTTCATGTTGCATAATTGTTGTTGTGTTGTTGTTTGATGTTGATAATATTGTTGTGAAGCGGTGATTTTTATATAATCTGAACTCATATATTATTTATCATATATCCGATTATATTGTTTGATATCTCACCCCTTCTGTGTATGGTGATGGTTTATACGCCATCCTGCAGGTAATCCGGAGTGAAGGCTGTCTACCTTCATTAGTTAGAGTCGGTGTCGTCGCTCTGATACGTAACACTCGGGGGGATGAACGATTGTTTTCTTTATTACTGATTTTAGTATTGTTGCTGAATTTTAAGTTATTTTTTTTCATTAAAGACCTGATGTCTTAGAGTTGTTTTGAATCAAACCAGATGTTATGGTATTTTAGTTGAATTTATGAATCCGCTGTGTATTAATAAAGTTGTTTTGGGTCAAAGATTGAATTATGTTCATCTGAGTATTAAGTGTTATGTATCCATGTTTATGCGGTTAAATGCCGTTGTTTCTAAGTTAAAAATGTGGCATCCTATTTGAGTGTTGAAATTTTGAAACTCTGATTTTATATTATTCGATGGGTAGAAATGGGGTGTTACATTAGTGGTATCAGAGCAGGTCGATCCGTCCGACCAGGTTGTCTAATGTTGTTTGTTTCCCTAGTGTGCGACATGTGTGTAAAAACACTGTCGATGCTTGTTTTGTTTTCCATTTGCAGGTTGGGAATGAAACAAGTGGGGGAGAAGGTGGTGCTTCTCCAAGGTGCTTCGAGTTTGGAGCGTTGCCTAAGGTAGTGTTGGTCGCTGCGATAGTTGGTGAAGATAGTTTGTACCGCCTCATGATATCGCCTGTTATTGACAAATTGAGGAACTGATCACCCTTAATCTCTTGTTGATAATGGACGGGATCCTGTTGGATGGGATAGACGTGTCTTGCGAGCTTGAGTAGTGAGCGCAGTGAATTATCGAGGTTAAGACGAGTGCTTGCGGATTGTTTTGATGAGTCGATGCAGACTATTAGATTTGAAGATGAGGCGAATTAGAGTTCTTGCCTGTCGGTCAAGTTGGAATATCCTGAGGAGAACGATCAGGTATTGTTGACGTTTGCTTTTGAAGGATCAAGAACAGTGTGATGGCTAGTGATATGCCCGTGGTGTGTAATTCATGATGTTCACCTGAATCTAATTTAGACGGGGGTGAAGAGTTGGTTGTTCTGTTAAGCAAGCGAATGAATTTGTGGAAGAGGGTGTAAAGGTGTTTATGATGTTGGATTCCTTGAAGCTTAAGAGGATGCGGTGGCATGTGAGCTACCTTTGGTGGGTGATTATTTGGAGGTGCTCCCATGAGATATCAGTGATGTACCACTGTAGTGTGGAGTGTAACTTGCTATCGACTGGTACTCGATGCAAGCTTGATGTTGATGGTTGCATACATAATGTATGTTTCTGAATGAGTGAATTGGAGAAACAGTTGGAAGAGTTGTTTGAGAAGAGGTTTGTTCGACCAAGTGTTTCTTCGTGGGGTGCTCCTGTACTGTTAGTGAGGAAGAAGTATAGAAGTATGGGGTTGTGTGTTGACTATCAGTAGTTGAATAAAAGTGACGATCTGGAATAAGTACCTGATTCCGAGGATTGAGAATTTGCTAGATCAGTTAATAGATGCATGTGTGCTTAACAAGATTGATTTAAGGTCTGGATTATCATCAGATTTGTGTTAAGCCGGATGACATTCCGAAGCCAGTTAGGACGAGGGATGGTAACAATGAGTATACTGCGATGTCGTTTGGTGTGTCTAATGCACCTGATATTCATGGAGTATATGAATCATATTTTCTTGAGTATTTGGATAAGTTTGTAGTGGGTTTTATTACGATCTTCTGATAGACTCTAAATCTGAAGAAGAGCATGCTGAGCATTTAAGCACCGTGTTGCAAGGACCCAAAGAAAAGAAGTTATGTGCAAAGCTGTCTAAATGTGGATTTTGGTTAAAGGAGGTTAGTTTTCTTGGTCATGTCATTTCAGGTAGTGGCATTGTTGTGGATCCATCTAAAGTAGATGCTGTGTTGCAATGGGAAACTCCAAAGTCGGCTACCGAGATTAGAAGCTCTTTAGGAATAGCCGGTTATTATCGAAGGTTTATCGAAGGATTTTCTAAGTTAGCACTTCCATTGACTAAGTTGACTTGTAAAGGTAAAGCTTTTGTGTGGGACATTCAATGCGAAGAAAGTTTCACGGAATTGAAGAAGAGATTGACATCGGCTCCGGTTTTGACATTACCTAATCCAGGAGAACCTTTTGTGGTATATTGTGATGCATCCAAGATGGGTTTAGGTGGTGTGCTTATGCAGAATGGTAAGGTAGTTGCTTATGCGTCGAGACAATTGAGGACTCATGAAAAGAACTATCCTACGCATGATTTGGAACTTGCTGCAGTTGTTTTTGTGCTGAAGGTTTGGAGGCATTATCTTTACGGTTCGAGATTTGAAGTGTTTAGTGACCATAAGAGCTTAAAGTATTTGTTTGATCAGAAGGAATTGAATATGAGACAGCGAAGATGGTTGGAATTATTGAAAGATTATGATTTCAGTTTGAACTATCATCCAGGTAAAGCTAATGTCGTGGCTGATGCCCTAAGTCGGAAAACTTTGCATATGTCGGCGATGATGGTTAAAGAATTAGAATTGATTGAGCAGTTCAGAGATATGAGCTTAGTCTGCGAAGTGACACCGCAGAGTGTGATGTTGGGGATGCTGAAGATTAACAATGATTTTCTGGATAGTATCAAGGAAACTCAGAAGTTAGACGTGAAACTGGTAGATTCGATGGTTGGGATCGATCAATCTGAGAATGATGATTTCAAGTTAGATGCCCATGGTGTGTTGAGATTCCGTAATCGAATTTGTATTCCTGATGATGCGGAGATGAAGGAAGCGATTCTTGAGGAAAGTCATAGGAGTAAGTTGAGTATTCATCCGGAGGCTACAAAAATGTATCAAGACTTGAAGAGATTGTTTTGGTGGCCTGGGATGAAGCGTGATGTAGCTCGTTTTGTGTATGCATGTTTAATTTGTCAGAAGTCGAAAGTTGAACATCAGAAGCCTGCGGGGTTGATGAAACCGTTAGAAGTTCCAGAGTGGAAATGGGATAGCATTTCAATGGACTTTGTGACGGGATTACCTAATACTCCAAGAGGATACGATTCAATTTGGGTGATTGTTGATCGGCTTACGAAGTCGACTCATTTTATTCCTATTAACATCAGTTTTCCAGTATCGAAGTTGGCGGAGATTTATACTAGCGTAATTGTAAAGTTGCATGGTGTTCCTCTGCGTATCGTGTCAGATAGAGATTCGAGGTTTACTTCTGATTTTTGGAAGAGTTTGCAAGAGGCGTTGGGTTCTAAGTTGAGGTTGAGTTCGGCGTATCACCCTCAGACGGATGGTCAAACTGAGAGGACTATTCGGTCGTTGGAGGATTTGTTGAGAACATGTGTTCTTGAACAGGGAGGTTCGTGGGATACTTATCTACCATTGATCGAGTTCACTTATAATAACAGTTACCATTCTAGTATTGGAATGGCATCTTTTGAAGCGTTATATGGTCGGAGATGTAAGGACTCCTTTATGTTGGCATGAATCTGGAGAAAGTCTAGTGCTTGGACCTGGAATCGTTTGAGAGACTACTAAGAAGGTGAAGTTGATCTAAGAAAAGATGAAATCTTCCCAAAGTAGGCAGAAGAGTTATCATGACAAGCGAAGGAAAGACTTAGAATTTCAAGCAGGTGACCATGTGTTTTTAAGAGTTACACCTGTGACAGGTGTTGGGCGTGCATTGAAGTCTAAGAAGCTCACTCCTCGTTTTATTGGTCCGTATCAGATTTCGGACAGAGTTGGAAATGTTGCTTATAGAGTGGCTTTACCGCCTAATTTGTCGAATTTACATGAGGTGTTTCATGTGTCACAACTCCGAAAGTATGACGTGGGAGTTGGAAAGCAAGATGCGGGAATCCTATCCCGAGTTGTTTGAACAAGGTAAATTTTCGAGGACGAAAATATTCTAAGTGGGGGAGAGTTGTAACGCCCGGTTATTTAATTAAATGTCTTCGTATTATTTGTGTGATTTGTGTTGGCTGTCGAAAATATTGTGTTGAGTTTCTAGGTCGGTTTTAGTTAAATTAATTAATTTAAGTTGTGTTGGCTTTAGTTGAATTAATTTAATTAAGTTGATTTAAGTTGTAGAAATAATATAATGTTGGTAGATTAGAATTATAAAATCATTAGTGGGCTTACTTGTGGCTAGAAGTAGTATTAGTGGGGGTGTAGTATTGAGGCCCAATAAAAACAAATAGAATATTTGTTTTATTAAATTAGGTAATTAGAATTGTGGGGAGTTAGTAGTAGCAGTTACGGAGAAGAAGAAGAGGAGCAAGGGTTTGGAAATAATATGTAGAGGCTGCAAGCGGGAGAACCCAATCGGAGATTTAGAGCGACCTTTAATCCAAGGTAAGGGTGGGATTCTGACTCTATAATGGGGTATTTGATGAATGATATGTGGGGTTGGGTTTGTAGAATTATTGCCTATGTCTGTGTTGTAATGGTTGTCGTGGATGTCGAAATACGTTTGTTGTTGATGAATTGATTGTAGGAATTTAGTCTAAGTTGCTTCAGGGAAGAATTTTATTTTGTTTATGTTGTACTGTGTTGGATGATTAGTCTGAAACGGTATTGGGGAACGGGAATAGGAACCACCTTAGGAAGGGTGACGAGTACCACCCGTTTTGTTTTTGAGAAGGTGGCGGCGGCCACTAGGGCATGTGGCTTACGCCACTATGAGAAGTTGATGTGGCAGGAGCCACTAAAAGGGGTGGCTTGCGCCACCATTAAAATTGAGGTGGCTGGAGCCACTAGGCATGTGGCTTGCGCCACTTTGAAGGGATAATGTGGCAGGAGCCACTAGGTGAGGTGGCTTGCGCCACTAGTGGTGTTAGGTGGCCAGTGCCACCAGTTTATTTGTTTGAATTATTAATAATGACCAGAAACATTAGTAATGACATGATTAGGTTAGTAAGAAAATATTAAGGAATATTAACAATATGTTGGTAACAGAAAAATAATAGGGTGATATAGTGAATTAGCAGAAAAAAATAAAGTAGCCTCAGGTTATGGAAAATGACAGCAAAGGCATGAAATAACTGATAGTATTTCAGTAGCAGTAGCAGAGATAATTTAAGCAGAATAGGGATAAATTAGCAGTAATGTTGTACTGCTAGCAGGAGGATAATCTAGCAGTATAGTGAATAATTATAGCAGAGTAGTATAATACCAGTACCTGAATATTGCTGATAACTTTAAAACAGAACAGAAACATTGTCATTTTAGTAGAAGAATAATTAACCGATTTTGGAAGTCTTGTCTGAATAAATTCGAGAAACGTTGTGATATAAGATGGTTAGTACAGAGTAGGGTATAAGTTGTCGTGATATCATTGTGTTTAAGTTGTGAGGTTGCTGGTATGAATTTGTTGTTGCTGTTAAGTTGTAGGCCTATGGCCAATGTTGATTTGTTGTTGCTGTTAAGTTGTAGGCCTATGGCCAATGTTGATTTGTTGTTGCTGTTAAGTTGTAGGCCTATGGACAATGTTGATTTGTTGTTGCTGTTAAGTCGTAGGCCTATGGCCAATGTTGATTTGTTGTCGTGTGGTTACATAACTATTATTGTTATTATGATATTCATGTTGTGTCACATTTGCATAGCATATCAAGTTGGAGCTGATGCTCGGTAAGTTGGCCTGGATTGACAAAATTAAGTTGAAGGCTTGTGCCTTGTTGACGTCAATATTAATTGACAAGTTTCTAAGTTGGGAGTTTTGCCCCAATGGTACCACATGCATGTGCATAGTTTAAGTCGTATTTCATGTTGCATAATTGTTGTTGTGTTGTTGTTTGATGTTGATAATATTGTTGTGAAGCGGTGATTTTTATATAATCTGAACTCATATATTATTTATAATATATCCGATTATATTGTTTGATATCTCACCCCTTCTGTGTATGGTGATGGTTTATACGCCATCCTGCAGGTAATCTGGAGTGAAGGCTGTCTACCTTCATTAGTTAGAGTCGGTGTCGTCGCTCTGATACGTAACACTCGGGGGGATGAACGATTGTTTTCTTTATTACTGATTTTAGTATTGTTGCTGAATTTTAAGTTGTTTTTTTTCATTAAAGACCTGATGTCTTAGAGTTATTTTGAATCAAACCAGATGTTATGGTATTTTAGTTGAATTTATGAATCCGCTGCGTATTAATAAAGTTGTTTTGGGTCAAAGATTGAATTATGTTCATCTGAGTATTAAGTGTTATGTATCCATGTTTATGCGGTTAAATGCCGTTGTTTCTAAGTTGAAAATGTGGCATCCTATTTGAGTGTTGAAATCTTGAAACTCTTATTTTATATTATTCGATGGGTAGAAATGGGGTGTTACAGCAAAGATCTTCGTATGGAAGTCCAAATTACATCATATTGCCTCAAGAGGTGACAAGAATCTTCATCAGGAAGTCCAGCATACATCATATCACCTTAAAAGGCGACAAGGATCTTTTCCTAGAAGTCCACCGTACAAAATACTACCTTAAAAGGCAGCAAGGATCTTCTTCAGGAAGTCCAGCATACAAAATATTTCCTTAAAAGGCAACAAGGATCTTCTCTAGGAAGTCCAACATACATAATATAAAAAATGTTCTTGCTGCTCATAAACATTCAAGAGATTGTACATGGGTAGATAATTATGTCTTATAAGGAATCACAACAACTAAATTGCTATAATATTTAAGACGGAGAGTGTTCCAAGTTCTAGGTAGCAGTCGTCCGTCTAATTCTTGAAGCTTGTATGCCTCGTGGGAGAGCTTCTAGAATATGTGATATGGTATTTCCCAATTGGGTTGTAGTTTTTCTTATTGTGCATGTAGAACCACTTGATTTAATACCATGTTTCTCTCTCGCATTTCCCTAGGCATAATTTTAGATATGCACCTTTTAGCGGCTCTATTCTTGGCGCAAAATTCTCAGATGTGGGAGACTTCCCTTAATTTGTCGGAAAAATATGCAGCATAATCCAATCCCGCGTGGTTTAGCTCCTAGTTGAACAGGGAGTGTCTCCATGAGGGCATGTCAATCTCTACCA
Source organism: Lathyrus tuberosus (assembly GCA_022829125.1). NCBI lineage: Eukaryota > Viridiplantae > Streptophyta > Magnoliopsida > Fabales > Fabaceae > Lathyrus > Lathyrus tuberosus. The sequence goes on along the minus strand of JALAZF010000013.1, from coordinate 16,898,997 downwards.
AAAATGTAACGCCCTGAAATTCATAATTTAATTATTTAGTAATTATTTGTGAATACATGGCATTTGTGTTGATATGTTATTGTGTGGTTTAATTGTTGTGATGGAATTATTTTAATTGATAGTGATATATTAATAATGTATAGTATATTATTTATATATTATTAATTAATTAAAATAAGAGAAGTGGAAGTATTGAGGGTATGTTAGTCTTTTGTGGAGGATAAGTGAGGGTAAAGATGGAAGAGCCTTATTAGGGGTATTTGGGAGTTAAGAGAGGAAATAGTGAGAGAGGTTCTCATATACGTGTTTTGGTGGCTGAAGCAAAAAGGCTATGAAGAACAAGAAGGCTAGGGTTGAAGTGTTGCAGAAGGAGAAGAGGAACCTGATTCTACTCTAAGGTATGGGGAGAATCCGTGTTTACTATTTTAGTATAAATGAATTGATCATGATAGGTTTGGGGTTTAGGGGTTTTGATGGGGTTTTATGAGAATGGGTAGATTTGGATGAGTTAGGATGATAGGAATTGTTAATGATGTTGTCTACAAGATGTTGTATGTTATTATTGTTGAAAGTTGTTGTAATTAGAGGTGATATTCGTGCCTAAAGGAGTGAAAATTGGGAGAATTGGGACTGATATGATAGCAGGAATTCTGGTAGCAGAATTCTGCTACGCGCTCGTAGCGTCGGGCGGTGCAATCGAAGCGCTGGGCGGTGGCTTCTTCGCCGGGCGATGCAAGAAGAGGCGGAGCTAGGGACGCTACTGGATTTTTGGGAATGATTGAGGTATGCTGGTGTCCGTGCAGCGCCGGGCGGTGTGAGGAGGTCGCGGTGCTGTGGTGTTGTTCTTTTGTTGTTTTCTTTGCCGTTTTGTGTTGTTTTTTGTTATTTCGTTGATTTTGTGGTTGGCATTTATTTTTGCTAAAACTATTCTAGCAGCAAGATGTTGTAACAAGATGTTCTAATTTGCTGCATTCAACATGTCGAATGAAGATGTCCCATACTGGCTCATAGGACATCGCGTATGAATTCAGATTAAAAGAAGATTCTGTTGCTGTTAATTGTTACTGAATATTCTGTGAATATTTGGTTATCCTATGTGGCATCCAAAGTATTTTTGGATTGTGTTTTTGTGTTGGTTTTCGGATTTTCAGTGCTTTCTAATTATGGAGACATATTAGGAAACTTTAGGTTGAAGACCTATTTTGTTGGAGTTTATTTTGCAGATCTGTGAGCAGTCTCTTTGCTGCGTTTTTGAAGCCCAATCCAGTCCAGATTTAATGCTATATATTGACTGGTGTAAACCTAGTTTAGGTGTAGAACTTACGTGTGTTTTTGTTAGGGTTTTCGAGTGTATTTTGTGAGCCTAACTGGTATCATTCTGATAACAGTATAAGGACTGGTTTTTGTGTTGTAAGTTCTGTCAGTTACTCATAAGCTTGTAAGCATTGAGTTTCTTGTGTGTCAATTCTCATAAGCTTTGAAGTATTGAGAATTGTGTGTTTTGAAAGTGTGACTTTCGTTTTGTTACTTGTGTTGAAAGGAACCAATCATGGGTTGTGGTTGTAGAGGGATTTGAGGAGGGCCTCATACCTAGGTGAGTCTTAGGTAGAAGTCATAGGAAGGGTAGTGATTAAGTGAGCAGATTATAACAGGGTTTGGTTATTGTATGATCTGTGAATTGATACTATCGTATATTGGTTTTGTCCCTGGCTTGGTAGCCCCCAGAGTAGGATTGTTGATCCAAACTGGGTAAACATATCACTGTGTTCTTTACTTTCTGCACTGTTATTATTGTTATCTTGTTCATTGTGTTGGATATCAGTGTCTCAACATCTGTGTAGGACATTTGATATCTGTGCCAGAATTTCAATTGGCATCAAGAGCTTGCACCCTTGTTTGGTTCTGGGTGAGATTCAGGGAAGGTACTTTCTGGTACAATGGACAAGGATGGAGGATTTTTGAACAAACCACCTCTGCTTGATGGTTCCAACTATGACTATTGGAAACCGAGGATGATAGCATTCATCAAATCCATGGATAATCAAGCATGGAAAGCTGTTATAAAAGGCTGGGAACCCCCAAAGGTTAAAGATGGAAAAGGTACCCCTACTGATGTGGTGAAGGAAGAGGAAGACTGGGATGATGCAGACTACAAAGGGTCCGTGGGAAATTCCAAAGCCATGAATGCATTGTTTAATGGTGTCAATAAGAATATCTTCAGGTTGATTGAACATTGCACCATTGCAAAAGAGGCGTGGGAAGTCTTAAAGGTTGCTCATGAAGGGACTTCAAAGGTGAAGATGTCAAAACTTCAGCTTCTCACTAGCAAGTTTAAGAGTTTGAAGATGAACGAGGATGAGAGCATTCATGACTTTCACATGAACATTATTGAGATAACTAATGCTTCAAGTGCCCTAGGTGAAAAGATGTCTGACAGCAAACTGGTCAGAAAAATCCTCAGATCTCTACCTAAGAGATTTGACATGAAAGTGACTGCTATAGAGGAAGCTCAGGACATAGATAAGATGAAAGTGGATGAACTTATGGGATCTCTTCAAACATTTGAATTAGGGATCAGTGAAAAGTCTGAAAAGAAGAAGAGCATAGATTTTGTGTCAAATGCGGGTGACTCAGAAGATGAAGGTGACCTGGTCAGAGATGAAGGGGTGTCTAAAGATCTGGTATTGCTTGGAAAACAATTTAACAAAGTGTTGAAAAGGATTGACTGGAAGTCGAGAGCAAATGCTCAGAACAAGTCACTCGACATTAGTAAAAACCAGGATGGAGGCAGAAGGTCCAGAACTGAAGAAGACTCCAATCAAGGGAAGAGAGTTCAGTGTTTTGAATGTGAGGGATTTGGGCACATAAAGACTGAGTGTCCCACGTATCTCAAAAGGCAGAAGAAGGGCTTATCTGTGTCTTGGTCAGAAGGAGAGTCTGAGAGTGATCTTGAAGAAGAATCAACAAAATTGGTGACAGCCTTGACCGGGATATGTAAGGCTGACGGAGAAACTACTTGTGAGTCTGACTCTGACAAAGAATCTTATATTGGAGAACTCACTAAGGAAGAAGTCTTCACCGGGTTCTCAGAGTTGTGTATCAAGAATGAAGAAAGGTTCCAGATAATATTAGAACAGAAGGTTCGGATAGCTCAACTAGAAGCTGAGAAGGAAGAACATCTATCAATCATTGCTGATCTGAAAGAGGAGGTTGTATGGCAAAATTCAAAACTTGACAATATGACCAAATGTATAAGAATGCTGAACAATGGTACCACGCAACTGGATGAGATTCTTCAGACTGGGAAAGAGCTGGAAATGTGCAAGGCCTTGGTTTTAACAATCAAGCAGAGAACTACAAGAAGCCTGTATTAAAGTTTGTTCCTCAGAAAATAAAGCAAGAAGAGGGGATGTCAAATCACATGTTTCAACATCAGATGAAGCATCAGAAAAGAGTAAGTAGTTCAAAGTATAAACCATGGAGATGTCATTACTGTGGAAAGATTGGTCACTTAAAGTCCTTTTGCTACAAGTTGCACGGCTATCCCAAAACTGCTCATCAACAAAATAAAGGACAAAGTTGGGCTAAAGTGGAGAGAAGATGGACTCCTAGAAATATGATGGCCGGTCTCAGAGCACATACCTCTCTTAGAGCATCCGCAAGGGAAGATTGGTACTTTGACAGTGGTTGTTCAAGACACATGACTGGTGTGAAGAAATTCTTGTCAGATATCAAGCCTCACTCCACCAATTATGTCACTTTTGGGGATAGATCAAAAGGTGAAATAAAAGGTGTTGGAAAGCTGGACTACACAGGACAACCAAATCTGGATCGTGTTCTATTTGTCAAAGGGCCGACCACAAATTTGATCAGTATAAGCCAACTGTGTGATGTAGGACTCAAAGTAAATTTCACAAAATCTGAATGTCTAGTAACCAATGAGAAAGATGAAGTTGTTATGAAGGGAACCAGGTCTAAGGACAACTGCTATCTGTGGAATCCTCAAGAATCGGCAAGTTTGTCTACCTGTTTGATGTCAAAGGAAGATGAAACCAAACTGTGGCATCAGAAATTGGGTCACTTACACTTGAAATGGATGAAGAAAGTTATGTCAAGTGAAGCTGTTAGAGGTATTCCCAAGCTGAAGATTGATGAGGATAAAATATGTGGTGAATGTCAAGTTGGGAAGCAAACAAGGGTGTCACACAAGAGGCTTCAACATCTTACCACAACTTCTAGAGTTCTGGAACTGCTTCACATGGACTTAATGGGACCTATGCAGGTTGAAAGTCTTGGTGGGAAGAAGTATGCCTATGTTGTCGTTGATGATTACTCCGGATTCACCTGGATAAGCTTTATCAGAGAAAAGTCTAAAGTATTTGCAGCCTTCAAAGAGTTGTGTCAAAAGATTCAACGGGAAAAGGATTGTGGTGTTGTTCGAATCAGAAGTGACCATGGGAAAGAATTCGAAAATAGCAGGTTTGAAGAGTTTTGCTTATCTGAAGGAATCACTCATGAATTCTCATCACCGATCACTCCTCAGCAGAATGGTGTGGTGGAACGCAAGAATAGGACTATACAAGAGTGTGCAAGGGTCATGATTCATGCCAAAAAGCTTCCATATCATTTTTGGGCTGAAGCCATGAATACCGCTTGCTATATACACAATAGGGTGACTATCAGATCAGGTACTTCTCTCACACTTTATGAGCTATGGAAAGGTAGAAAGCCAAATGTGAAGTATTTCCATGTGTTTGGGAGTAAGTGCTATATCTTGGCGGATCGTGAGAAGAGGCGAAAGATGGATCCTAAGAGCGGGGAAGGGATATTTTTGGGATACTCTACAAACAGTAAAGCATATAGGGTATTTAATTCCAGAACTAAGGTGATGATGGAATCCATAAATGTGGTGGTTGATGACTCTGGGAAAGACGAAGATGTCCCAGATGATGTTGGAGCATGCCTTCCCATGAACATTGAAATCTCACAAGACATTGAGTCCGTAGAAAATAATGCTCATGAAACCGACACTAGACCTGAGAATGAAGAGGTAGAGGATGCTAACAGGGGACCCTCTATAAGGATTCAGAAGGATCACCCTAAGGAATTGATTATTGGAAATCTGAATGAAGGTGTAAGAACCAGAACGAGGGGGGCTGTGTCAAATGCATGCTTTGTTTCAAAGATTGAACCAAAGAATGTCAAAGAAGCATTGACAGATGAGTTCTGGATAAGTGCTATGCAAGATGAGCTTTGTCAATTCAAGAGGAATGAAGTCTGGGAACTGGTACCACGACCAGCAGAAACAAATGTGATTGGAACAAAATGGGTTTATAAGAATAAGTCTGATGAACAAGGAGTTGTTACCAGGAACAAAGCCAAATTAGTTGCTCAAGGATACACACAGATTGAAGGAGTAGACTTCGATGAAACATTTGCTCCTGTGGCTCGATTGGAATCCATCAGATTACTGCTAGAAGTGGCATGTTTGTTGAAATTCAGATTGTTTCAAATGGATGTCAAAAGTGCCTTTCTGAATGGCTATCTTAATGAGGAAGTCTATGTTGAGCAGCCTAAAGGGTTTGTGGATCCAAATTTTCCTGATCATGTTTTCAAGCTAAAGAAGGCTTTGTATGGGTTGAAACAAGCTCCACGAGCTTGGTATGAAAGGCTGACTGAGTTCTTAGTCAACCATGGATACAGGAAGGGTGGTATTGATAAAACACTTTTTGTCAAGGAGAAGGATGGGAAACTAATGATTGCTCATATTTATGTAGATGATATTGTGTTTGGTGGGATGTCGGATGAAATGGTCCAACATTTTGTCAACCAAATGCAGTCTGAATTTGAGATGAGCTTGGAAGGTGAATTGACTTACTTCCTTGGATTACAAGTCAAGCAGATGGAAGATTCCATTTTTATTTGTCAGAGCAAATATGCGAGGAATATTGTGAAGAAGTTTGGACTGGATAATGCCAAGCATAAGAGAACTCCTGCTCTTACTCACTTGAAGTTATCCAAAGATGAAAAGGGAGTAAATGTTGAACAAAGTTTATACAGAAGCATGATTGACAGTCTGCTGTATCTTACAGCATGTAGGCCAGACATAACATTTGCTGTTGGTGAGTGTGCAAGATACCAAGCAGAACCCAAGGTCAGTCACATCAATCAAGTTAAGAGAATTCTTAAGTATGTGAGTGGTACATGTGATTATGGGTTGTTGTACTCCCATGACTCAAGTTCCATTTTAGTAGGATACTGTGATGCTGATTGGGCTGGAAGTGCTGATGATAGGAAGAGTACCTCTGGAGGATGTTTCTTTTTGGGAAATAATCTTATTTCATGGTTTAGTAAGAAGCAAAATTCTGTTTCTCTTTCTACTGCTGAAGCTGAGTACATAGCAGCTGGAAGTAGTTGTGCTCAACTGGTGTGGATGAAGCAAATGCTATCTGAGTATAATGTCACACAAGATGTCATGACATTATTTTGTGACAACCTAAGTGCTATTAATATTTCTAAAAATCCTATTCAACATAGCAGGACTAAGCACATTGATATCAGGCATCACTTCATCAGAGAACTTGTGGAGGACAAAGTCATAACTCTTGAGCATGTGAGCACGGAAAGTCAGCTTGCAGACATATTTACCAAGGCTCTGGATGCAGTTCAGTTTGAAAACCTGAGGAGCAGACTTTAGGTTTGCGTTCATGACGAACTATAGCAATTAATGTTCCTTCTGGCTGCCAGATTGGAAAGATTAAAGAAGGTTCTAGTAGTGCAGTGTGTGCATGAGGTTATAAAGAGGAAAATGCTAAAGTTTGTACATGACACTTGGTCATGTGATGTGGTGTGCATCTACTCTCTGCTGCTGTTTATTCTGGTCTATGACTTGACCATTTCTCAAATTTTAATAACTGTTCTACTTGCCTTTGTCATATTTCTGGCTAAAAAGGGGGAGTAGTGTGCTTGTACTGGTGCTGCAGCTGAGGGGGAGAATGTGGAATGTTTGTGTTACTGCAGTTGAGGGGGAGTTTTGTGTTGCTGCAGTTGAGGGGGAGTTTTGTGTTGCTGCAGTTGAAAGGGTGTTTTTTCGCTGCTTTGCTGGATTTTTTTTGCTGCTGTCTCTGATATGGATTTTTTGCTTGTGCTTCTTTGCAAGATTTATTTGGTGTGTAGTTTTAGCCAAAATAAGCCAAAGGGGGAGATTGTTATTTCGTTGATTTTGTGGTTGGCATTTATTTTTGTTAAAACTATTCTAGCAGCAAGATGTTGTAACAAGATGTTCTAATTTGTTGCATTCAACATGTCGAATGAAGATGTCCCATACTGGCTCATAGGACATTGTGTCTGAATTCAGTTTAAAAGAAGATTCTGTTGCTGTTAATTGTTACTGAATATTTTGTGAATAGTTGGTTATCCTATGTGGCATCCAAAGTATTTTTGGATTGTGTTTTTGTGTTGGTTTTCGGATTTTCAGCGCTTTCTAATTATGGAGACATATTAGGAAACTTTAGATTGAAGACCTATTTTGTTGGAGTTTATTTTACAAATTTGTGAGCAGTCTCTTTGCTGCGTTTTTGAAGCCCAATCCAGTCCTGATTTAATGCTATATATTGACTGGTGTAAACCTAGTTTAGGTGTGGAACTTACGTGTGTTTTTGTTAGGGTTTTCGAGTGTATTTTGTGAGCCTAACTGGTATCATTCTGATAACAGTATAAGGACTGGTTTTTGTGTTGTAAGTTCTGTCAGTTACTCATAAGCTTTTAAGCATTGAGTTTCTTGTGTGTCAATTCTCATAAGCTTTGAAGTATTGAGAATTGTGTGTTTTGAAAGTGTGACTTTCGTTTTGTTACTTGTGTTGAAAGGAACCAATCACGGGTTGTGGTTGTAGAGGGATTTGAGGAGGGCCTCATACCTAAGTGAGTCTTAGGTAGAAGTCATAGGAAGGGTAGTGATTAAGTGAGCAGATTATAACAGGGTTTGGTTATTGTATGATCTATGAATTGATACTATCGTAGATTGGTTTCGTCCCTGGCTTGGTAGCCCCCAGAGTAGGATTGTTGATCCGAACTGGGTAAACATATCACTGTGTTCTTTACTTTCTGCACTGTTATTATTGTTATCTTGTTCATTGTGTTGGATATCAGTGTCTCAACATCTGTGTAGGACATCTGATATCTGTGCCAGAATTTCATTTTTCGTTGTGTTGCTGATGCTTGATTATAATGTTGTCTAATTTGAAAAAAATGATGATGATACATGATATAATGTGAATTATTTTGATAGCATGAAATGATGATGCACCATGTTGAATATGTTTATTTATGATGAATTGGAGGAATAACGCATCATTGCATTTCATAGCATCCTATGTTGAGACTTCGGTCTGTTGATGGCTTCAATCCCATTGTGTGGATTGAAGTGACTATGTTATTTATGTTGAGCTCCTTAGCGGAGGGTTGATGGCCCAGTGCCCATCACATGTTGATGAAGTCGGTACCGCATGCATTGATGTATGACGCATACTAATTGACATTGCATAAATTGGTGTGTTTGTTATGGTGACTTTAGTAGTTGTTCATGAATATTTAAATGACGATATGATGCTGTCCTAAATGTTTCTTTTCGTTATATTATTATAATGAATGTTGATTACTCACCCTGCCTGTGTTTGGTGATGATTTATACGTCATCCTGCAGATACTCAAGAATAGTTGCGGTGCTAGGAGGTAGCTTGAGGTGTTTTCCGTTATTTGTTTCCGTTAGATGTAAGATGGTGTCCTACTCTGTGTCATGTAACATCGGGTTAGGAACGATTGCGCACCATCGAGTTCGTTTGTTTTCCTTTGATTTAAATGTTGGAATTATGTTGTTTAGACTATTCAGAGTTTGAGTTACATGAAAATATGTTTTCTTTTCCGCTGCGTAGTGTTGAGATAATTGATATTGGTGAATGAAAACCCGTGTTACGGGACATGACAAGTGTTGTTTGATGTTATGAATTAAATGTGATGCCCTTTTGGATGATGTTACTCTGATTTTATTGATTAATTATTTGTATATCTAATGTAGGGTAAAAGGGTGTTACATTAGTGGTATCAGAGCAGGTCGGTCTGTCCGGCTAGGTCGTGTCGTGTTGTCAGTCAATGAATGTGTAAACATTGTCGATATCTTATTCTCCTAATGTTGGTTGATGGTGTGCAGATATGGCTGGGAGAAACGACCGTGCTATTGCTGATGCTTTGGAATCAGTTGCTAATGTAGTGGCGCAACTCAATCCGAATGGTGGAGTTCCATATGAGTTTCGTGCTTTGGGGAAGTTTCAGAGGAACAATCCACCGACTTTTGTGGGTACTCATGATCCAGTAAGTGCACAGAAGTGGCTGAAGGCAATCGAAAAGATTTTTTGGGTGATGGGGTGTACTGATGAGCAACAGGTTTAGTTTGGGACGCATATGCTGGAAGAGGAAGCCGAGGATTGGTGGGATAACACTCGTCAGAGACTCACGGATGTTGGCACTGTGATAACCCGGGGTGTGTTCAAGCAGGAGTTTATGGGCAAGTATTTTCCAGAGGATGCTCGCGGCAAGAGAGAAGTGGAGTTCCTTGAGCTGGAGACATGACTGTGGCAGAGTATGCTGCGAAGTTTGAGATGCTGGTGAAGTTTTTTCCTCACTACAACCGTGTTGATGCTGAGATGTCCAAGTGTCTCAAGTTCGAGAATGGGTTGAGACCAGAGATCAAGTAGGGTATTGGGTATCAGCAGATTCGTAGGTGTGCTGAATTGGTGGATTAGAGTAGAATTTATGATGAAGACAACCGAGCTCGATCTACTCACTACAAGCAATTGAGTGAGAAGAAAGAGAAGGGCCAGTTCCGAGGAAAACCTTATGTGACTCTAGCTGAAAAAGGGAAACAAAAGGGTTCAGATGGGAAGAAGCCAAGTGGGGGAGCGGGTTATGTTCCTCTCAAGTGCTACAAGTGTGGGGAGGCAGGTCATAAGTCTGATGTGTGCAACGACCAAGTGGTGAGATGCTACAAATGCGACAAGAAGGGTCATCGGGTTGGTGATTGGCCAAATGAAGGACTAACTTATTTCAACTGTGGTGAAGAGGGGCATATCAGCACTCAGTGCCAGAAACCGAAGAAGTCTGCTACTGCCGCTCAGACCAATGGTAGAGTGTTTTCTTTGAGTGGTTCAGAAGTTCCTAAGAAGGACAACTTGATTCGAGGTACATGCTTTATTAATGATGTTGAGTTGATTGCTATTATTGACACTGGTGCTACTCATTCGTTTGTTTCGCTTGAGTGTGCGACCAGGTTAGGTTTGAAAATGTCTGATATGAATGGTAGTATGGTGATAGAAATGCCTGCTAATGGTTCTGTCACTACTACTCGTGTGTGTTTAAGTTGTCCTCTGACTATTTATGGGAAGAGTTTCTTGATGGATTTGGTGTGCTTACCCTTGCACTAAATCGATCTTATTCTTGGAATGAACTGGTTGGAGTTCAACTTTGTGCATATCAATTGTTATGCTAAGATGGTAGAGTTTCCAGAGTTTGGTGACCATGGTGAGTTGATGTTCTTGACGGCTAAGCAAGTGGATGAACTTCTAGAGAATGAAGCCCTGATGTTTGCAATGTTTTCATCGTTGCAAGTTGATCGTGAAGCTGCGAGTGTTGAATTACATATTGTCCGTGAATTTCTAAATGTGCCGGACGACATAAGTGATTTGCCTCCAGAACGTGAAGTAGAGTTTGCAGTGAATTTGGTACCAGGTACTAGTCCTATGTCGATGGCTCCTTATCGGATGTCTGCTTCTGAATTGAGTGAATTGAAGAAGAAACTAGAGGAATTACTTGAGAAGAAATTTGTTCGACTAAGTGTTTCTCCGTGGGGTGCTCCGGTGTTGTTGGTTAAGAAGAAAGATGGTAGTATGAGATTATGCATCGACTATCGGAAGTTGAATAAGGTGACTATCAAGAATAAGTATCCACTTTCAAGGATCGACGACTTGATGGACCAGTTGGAAGGAGCTTGTGTGTTCAACAAGATTGATTTGAGGTCTGGTTATCATCAGATTCGAGTTAAGCCTGATGATATTCCAAAGACAGCTTTTTGGACGAGGTATGGTCATTATGAATACATTGTGATGCCGTTTGGTGTATCCAATGCACCTGGTGTGTTCATGGAGTACATGAATCGAATTTTTCATGCATATCTAGATAAGTTTGTTGTGGTTTTCATTCATGATATTCTGATATATTCTAAGTCAGAAGAAGAACATGCAGAGCATCTGAGGATTGTGTTGCAGGTGTTGAGAGAGAAGAAGTTGTATGCGAAATTGCCAAAGTGTGAATTCTGGTTGAAGGAAGTAAGTTTCCTTGGACATGTAATTTCGAGTGGCGGAATTGCTATGGATCCTTCGAAGATCGATGCTGTGTTGCAATGGGAGACTCCGAAGTCTGCTACCGAAATCCAAAGTTTTCTAGGATTGGCAGATTATTACCGAAAGTTTAACGAAGGCTTTTCAAAGTTGGCATTACCGTTGACTCAGTTGACTCGAAAGGGGCAAGCTTATGTGTGGGATGTTACGTGTGAAAAGAGTTTTGTGGAACTGAAGAAGAAGTTTACGACTGCTCTAGTGTTGATTTTGCCTAATCCAAGTGAGTCCTTTGTAGTGTATTGTGATGCGTCAAAGATGGGTCTTGGAGGAGTGTTGATGCAGAATGGCTAAGTGGTTTCTTATGCTTCTAGGAAACTAAGAGTTCATGAGAGGAATTATCCTACGCATGATTTAGAATTGGCAGCCGCGGTGTTTGTGTTGAAGATTTGGAGACATTATCTTTTTGGTTCTAGATTCGAAGTGTTCAGCGATCACAAGAGTTTGAAATACTTATTTGACCAGAAGGAATTGAATATGAGTGTAGCGAGCGATTTTGGACGCGGTTCTTAAGCGTTGGTCGCTCTCTGCGGTTGAGCTTAAAACTACAGGTCGATTCATTTTTTATCCTATTGTGAGCTGAATAAGGAAGGGAAATAGATGTCTCCAATTAACCCTGCTTTGCATACTGAGTTTAAACAGCGGTCTGTTAGGTTACGGATGCTATCAATGTGGGGGGGCCTTGTACTGGTTATTTGTATTTTCGCCAATACTGTTTTCTTTCTTTTTTCTAGGCAAAGGGTTTCTGGCGGGGAACAAGGATTAGGATGTTAGGACTGATGCTTTTGAATTACTGCTTTTGATTGATGGTGATATGGGATTTGGGTTTTTTGTTGATTGCGCTCGCTAAGATCTTTTCTTTCGATCTTATGCCTACGTATTCCCGTTTACCGAAACAGGGAAATCAGAGCGTTCGTAGTTCCTCCTATTCTATGGGAGGAAATTGGTGTTTTTGGTGTCTTGTTCAAAGCCCAAGACGTGAAGCGAAAAGTGGTTTGTATCTTGTTCAAAGCCCAAGACGTGAAGCTGAAAGGTCTATTTGTGTCTTGTTCAAAGCCCAAGACGTGAAGCTGAAAGACCTCGACTTTAGAGAGAATTTGTCATCTCTAAAGAGGGGGAAGGAGAATTACTTTAACTGGGATACGCGGATCCGAGCAATGCCATAATTTCTGAAGAAAGGGTTTTAACCTGAAGGAGAAGACTTTAACTCAGTGTAGAGCAATGCCATCTTTCCTTAGGAATTTCTCATGCTAAAAGAGGGACAGTGGCATGAATATAGATGATCCAGAGGCTTGCCGCTTACAGCGATTAGATGAAGGGAAAGGAGTTATTGATGTTTGGGTACTGTGAACGATGCACAGCTTTGATGCTAAAAGGTTGATTGGATCAACCAGTGGTTTTCTTATACAAAGCCTAAGAGGAGGCTATTTTGTGTTAGGAAAATCATTATACAAAGCCTAAGAGGACGCTATTTTGTGTCTCGTACAAAGCCCGAGAGAGAGGCTAAAAGATTTTTGACCCGACGATAGAGTCTTTGTGTCTCGTACGAAGCCCGAGATAGAGGCTATTATTTGTTTGACTCTACGAGGGAGTCTTTGTGTCTCGTACGAAGCCCGAGATAGAGGCTAAAAGTTTGACTCAACAAGAGAGTCTTTGATACTCAACAAGAGAGTGTTTTTGTATCTCTTATGAAGCCCGAGATGGAGGCTAAAGGTTTGTTTCAGTTGAGTGACAGATCCAATATACTGATTTTAAAAGAGAAAATTAGTTCTTATATGAGCAACACTGTACTCAGGGATTTGATTTGAGGATCAGGGATATTTCCTTCTCTTTGAGGAAACGGGAAATCCAAAGGGTATTGAGACTGTCCGAGTCTGCGGGTTTCCTTCCTATTTAACGAAGGGGTCACTTGAGAATGTCTTTGAGACTCAAGGAAGTTAGACTGTCCAAGTCTAGAGTTTTTTCTTTTGTACTATGCTTTGAGAAACAGTAGTAGACTCTACGAAAGGACTGCTCTATGAAGATGACTAGGTTCTGTTCCTATACCTCTAGGAGGTCGTCGGGACAATTTGTACGAAGCCCAAGAGGAGGCTGGAAACTTTTAAGAAGCCGACGGGTCCTTGTACGAAGCCCAAGAGGAGGCTATTTTTCCCGAAGGAAGAGATCATTATACGAAGCCTAAGAGGAGGCTGTGAATACATCTAAGAAGCCATAGTGTCCTTGAATAATGCCCAAGAGGAGGCCGATGCTTTTAAGAAGCCCGTGGGTCTATCATCTCCTTTCCATTAGGAGAGATAACTCTTTTAAAGATAAAAACCACTGGTAAACGTGCGAGGTTTACTATCCAGCGACTTTTAGCTTTTGAAGAGGGTTCCTTAGTTAAGGTCCAAGATTATGACCGTAGTGAATACCCAAACCCCGAGACATTCAAGGCAAGCTATCCACAAGGAATAGATCAAGTCAGGAAAGTTCGAGAATTTGGAAGAAACTCAAAGATGCCATTCACGGAGAATACATTCATCTCGGGGAGTAGAGCTTCTTGATGATTCCTAAGGAGGACAGCCAAAGAGAAGACTGTATCTGGTGCTCCTATTGGGGATCTAGGCTTCTATTTCTACGAATAAATGAAACGGCGTCACCTAGTTCTAGACGTTGTTGCCGGGGAAACTCGAAATATCTATACTATTATTACACAGTAGATATGAGTTTATGAAAGGAGACTTACAGTGAGCAGCCCCACAATACAGTTTATAATATGAAAGCAGTAAATGAAAGCGATAACCACTTACTCGGTTGTAGTGCTTCCATGCTGTTTGGTTAGTTGTTCAACAAAGAAAGATTAAAAACAACAGTATATTCAAAATCAAAGGAGAAAGTGCTTTGAAAAAGAAAGATTTGGGGCTTACAGCTCAAGGAGAGGCCCAGGGTTTTATCAGTGAGCACACTGTTTGACTTTGTACAGCGGGACTTATACAAGTGACTGGGGCCCAAAAAGGTTTTCTGTGCAAAGGGATGGGTCTTACATTCTCTCAAGAGGCCCAAAAAAGGTTTAAAGAAAAGAGAGGGGCTTATAACACGAGGGTAGGCCCAAATGATTTTTCGTTTAAAAATGGCGATCGCGCCGAGGTTTTCTTTTAACGCAGAGGGACTTATGCAATAAGTGAGGCCCAAAATGTTTTGGTTAAAAGGGGGATTGGGTCTTACACTCTAATAGAGGCCCAAAGTGTTTTGAATGGGTCTTATAGCTCAAGGAGAGGCCCAGATGATTTTTATTTTTAAACGGGCGACGATCGCGCCGTTTACTTGTACAGAGGGACTTATACAATAAGTGAGGCCCAAAAAGTTTTTGTACAAGGGGGGATGGGTCTTACACTCTCTCAAGAGGCCCAAAGTGTTTTTAAAGAAAAGAAATGGGTCTTACAACCCGAGGGTAGGCCCAAAAGTTTTGTTTTGAAAAGGCGACGATCGCGCCGTGAATTTTGAAATACAACGGGACTTATACAATAAGTGAGGCCCAAAAAGGTTTTCAAAAAAGGGGGTTGGGTCTTACACTCTCTCAAGAGGCCCAAAGTGTTTTGAAAATGATTTATGAGGGTTGAATTAATCCAAAACCCTAATTTGTTTTCAAAATGTGTTTTAATTGAATAAAAATTCAATTAAAATGATCAAAATTGTTTAACACATGGAAAACAAATTATGATCTTGGATTAATGCTTCAAAAATTAGGTATTGACCTACAAAATAATTAGAAAGCATTAAAAGTTTCCAAATCAATGTAGAAAAAATATTTAAAATGTCAAAAATAATTAAAATATTATTTCTTTGCAAAAATATCAATTATATGAAATAAATAATATTTTTGGGATTTTTTATGAAAATAAAATATTTTAACATTTTTGTGAATTATTAAAAAAAGAATCAACTCAAAATCATTAAAACTCAGAGAGAAATTAATTTTTGAATCAATTAAACAAAAATCACAAAATTCAAATATTTGAATTTCTAAAAATGGCGCCAAGAACAAGCTGAAGAACACGCGCGTGTTCTTGGTTTCTCAGATTTGCATTTTCTATCCAATCTCCATGAATACGTAATCATATCATGCAATCCACATATCATTATGCTCGTCTCAACCTCACGATCATGTCTATGTACTTTAATTTCATTTAAATTAAACATACAACAAGAAATCACGAAGAAACCTCAAGAACCCTAATTTATGCATGAAGGCTAGGATTTTTGATACACGATTCAAACAATGCAATTAATTGAGGGAAAACATTCCATGCATGATTATGAACATATGGCCAAATTATTGTGCGGGGAAATATGCATAGATTGAGAGATGACCAAGTATGTGCTTACCTCCAAGTCGTGACAGCAAGTTCAAAGTGATTTTTGATTTGGAGGTGTTACAGATGAGTGGTGATGATCTGAACAGCTTCCCTACACCCTATGCATTGTGTTTGGATGGTTGGACTTGATTGAAATTGGCTGGATCATTTTATGGTACCTCAGCTGCACTTTGGTTAAAACCTTGAGCAACCAGCTGGTGATTTCATGAAATTGATGTTTCAGAAGTAATCTAAGTGTTTGATCAGCTCATATGTGATGTATGTGAGGTGTGTGAGTGATTGGTTTGATTGGAATTGCTCTCAAACTCAAAACCCGATAGTGACTTGCCTTTGAAGGCAAAATTGGAGTGAAATAAGAGATTTTGAGGAAAGCATCTGTTAGATGGCTTTGGTGTACTCAAACTGACCAAAATTGAGCTCTATTTATAGTAGAGCAAGTTTGTTTTGCAAGGAATAGTGCATGGCAGCTGGTAAGTAGGTTTGGCCAATGTTGTCCAATGAGAATTCAAGTCTCCTCTAGCCATTGACTAGAGGTTAGGGCACAGAGCTTTGGTTCCCTTGGTCTTGGATAAGTCTTGACTGATTTCAGATGAGAATGGCTCAGTCCATGCCACCTTGATGGTTCCATTGAATGCCTCATTCCAAATTTGAAGTCTTGTCCCTATTTTGGCCATTCTAGGTTCAACATGCTATTTCTTGTTCCATGGACTTTGGAGGCTTGGCTCAGTGATTGTCCCCTTTAGATTCAATCCTCTGAGGTGTCCAAGTGGATAGGAGTAATTGAATTTGGCTGATTTTCGCAAATCGACCAAAGTTGCAACTTCTGCCTTGCCTTGACAGATTTCAGCAAGGCAACTTGGCAATGTTGTATCTCATGGTGTAGGTTGAATTTGGCAATGTTCTTGGCCATTTTGGAAAGCTCTTACATGATACAACAACTGTTTGAACAAGTTTGGTTTTGATCTCTTTTGATTCCAAGTGAAAAATCCCCCTACATTTGGCAAAAAGTGAGGCAGAATCTGACTTAGTGAAAATTTCACTAAGTGTTGGAAAAAGTGACATTTTCACTTTTCAGCCACTTTGATCACTCCATAACTCAAAATCCTTAATGAATTGGAATGACTTGTAGTTGAAGTTTTTGTAGGTGATAATGAGGGCTACAAATCCATCTTTGGATGAGAAAAAATGGCCTTGTGGTTTAGGAGTTATGGTCCTCCAAAGTTGGTACCTTTGCCACTTTATTTTTAACTTAGAAAAATTTCTAAGTTTTATGGTTACCCCTTTTACAAGTTATCTCACTTTTCTTGATTTTTCTTGATGAATGATGATTCAAATCATACATTAACATCATTTTAGGGTTAAAAATCCATTTTGGTGAAAAATCTCAAAAAGTCAAAGTTGACTTTTGTGCACAGTTGACTTTTTATCAGATGAATTCCAAACTGTGCAATTCTTCAGGAAATCATGTCCTTGACCTAAATCAAACTTGATGGACATGTTCCATGGGTGTCATAGGGTATATTCAATCATGTATTAGGGTTTGGGAGCATGTCTTGATCAAAAGTCAAAGTTACAGTTGACTTTTCTCTTAAAACCCTAATTGTGGTGCAGATGAAATTGAGACTTGTTGCTCAAGCTTCTTGGATCAATCCATTGTTCCAAATGGATCAATATGGTATGTTAGATACCCTAAAATCATGTCTTGAGGTCTTGGCTCATGGTTTGTCCCAAAAGTCAACTTAGGGGTGAATTAGGTCAAGAAACCCTAATTCCTGATTTTTGATGAATGCATCCCCTGAGGCAAAATTGACTTGATGCATGGGTTCATGAGGTTCCATGAAGTATATTAGGTTATGTTTTGGATCATTGCCTTGTGCCCAGATGAAAATTTCCATCTGGAGGCCCTGGTCGATCAAAACCCTAATTTGGTGACACTGGCGATCTTGAGACTTGATCCACCTAGAAGGGAGCAGCCTTGTGCTTAATCCTTGAAGTGGGAGTCCTTTTTGATCCATTGTGGATGTTTGAGAGATTAGACAAGTTGAAGATCATGTCATTTCTTGATTGATCCTTTGTCTAAAGCTCAGAGAGGGCTTGAAACCCTAATTTTGATTGTATTGGATGCTCACCCATCTTTGGGGAGACTGATGAAGCATGATGGTTCATCCACATTGTGATGATGATTTTCACAATGATGGGAAATCTAAGTGGTCAAAATTTGGGGTATTACAGATGCCCCTATTTAATCTTCTTGGACCCGAAGGTGTGAATGACGAAGGGATTCGGGCATTCGGGGTGCAAGAGGATTAAATATCAGAATACCCGAAATTTTGATGGCGGTTATGAATGGTAGCTTACGCATTCATCTTCTTTAGCTAAGCAATGATGCTTAGAAAAGGTAAACTTCCCCTCGATCCTGGTTTCCTACCGAGGAACTGGTCTCAGTTGCTGAAATAAACTTCCCCTCGATCCTGGTTTCCTACCAAGGAACTGGTCTAAGTTGAAATAAACCTCCCCTCGATCCTGGTTTCCTACCAAGGAACTGGTCTTAGTTTCTGATTTAAACTTCCCCTCGTTCTTGGTTTCCTACCAAGGAACTAGTCTTAGTTTCTTTTGTCAATAAACTTTACTGACAAGGGACGCTACTCGTGGCGGATTTCCTTCAAACTTCTCGCCGAATTTTCCTGGGGAGATGCCATTTGAGTAGGAAAAAGCTTTGATGTCAGACCTGCTGGGGAACCCATTCGTCTGAGTTGTAGAGGTACACAAACTTCGCTGTTTTGGAGACGTCATTTGTCGATTCTACTGGGGAAAGCGAGTCTCTTGAGAGACTGTTTTCGTTTGGGGTTACATCATACTTTTCTCGGGATCTTCCCAGAGAAATGCCATATGATGGGATCCAATTTTGAGGTGCCAATGACCTTCTCATCAGTGGTTTTTCGGAGCAAAACTGACGTTCTGCCGAATCTCTGATCACGAGGCTTTCTCTGTGGATTTTCCTTAATCCGGGAAAGCAAGGATATCATCTTCAATGGCGAAGGGTGATGCTTATTGAAAGTTTTCTCTGGCTTTTCAGAGGTTCAAGTTATCAAAGTGGTCAAGGACCAACTTCTTTCCAGAATTAAACTGGAAGCGAGGTTGTTCAGACACCGTATTTCCTGACGAGGCAAGAACTGACAACTCGATTGAGAGGACTTCTACCACTAGGGGACAGGACCGACTAGAGTGATAGTGATGCAATATGAAATGTAAATGCAAATAAAAAATGCATGATGTATGTATGTATATGCTAACAAAACAGACGCGACATACAGACTAAGAGATGAACACAATTGGATACTCGGCCATCGCGGGGCGAAGAAGTACCGTTGGTTCAAAATAGCAATTCCACCTTGCTTAGGAGAGATAGTCCCGTTGGGAGCTATGTTGATCGGGCTTAGGAGATGAGAACTCGGCCGAGGTTGTCAGACGAAACAAGGTCTCTGACACAGTTGATCCCTTTATTCAGGCGAACTGGTTTAGAAGGAGTACTTTGGTTCTGCACTTTGAAGTTCGCTTACTTCGGGAGAAGCGATCGATGTTCTTCTGATGTTCAACAGTCAAAAGAAATGCCATCTTTAATTTAAAAGCAGAAAAAGTTTAACAAGTAAATTTATTTTTTGTTTTATTTCAAGAATCGCTGATTAAGTTTAAACAACGTCGTTCTGTAAAGCTAAAACAAGTAAAGAATTACAAACAAAAGCACAAGGGCTCAAATTTTATTGATAAGATGGAGATCAGCCAAACGCGTGATTCTAAAGAGTATATACAAAGTTAGAAAATGGTAATTTACAGGGAAAAGGGCTACGTTGAAACATAACGACCACTATCCTTCTACCAACTTTGAGTTCGGGACATCCTGAGCTTCCGTCGAAGATGACCTTTGACTGGAGTTTTCTGACAGATGATGCTGTAACTGCTGCTGAGGGACTTGCCTCTGTTGAACATAGTTACTTGCCATTATCCCTAATTTTTGCCTGGATTGTACTATGAGATTTCCAATCCATCGGGATGATTTTTTTTCATGTCTCTAACTTTTGCCTGGACCGCCCTTTCGGGTTTTCAATCCACCGAGACATTTTTTTTTTAGTTTTAGGCAAAGTATTTCTTGACTACATCAACATTCGTGGGGTAGGCAAATCCCTCTCCGTCCATGGTTGCAAGTCTCAAGGCGCCGCCTGAGAAAGCTTTCGTGACCACATAGGGGCCATCATAATTCGGGGTCCATTTGCCCCGGGAATCAGTGAGAAATGATTGTATCTTCTTGAGCACAAGGTCTCCTTTCCTGAAGACACGAGGTCAGACCTTTTTGTCGAACGCCCTCTTCATTCTCTGTTGATACAACTGACCGTGGCATAGTGCCGTGATTCGCTTCTCTTCGATCAGGTTCAGTTCGTCGTGTCGACTTTGACACCATTCAGCTTTGGTGAGCTTAGCTTCCATCAATACCCGGATTGATGGGATCTCTACTTCTATGGGGAGCACTGCCTCCATGCCATATACTAGAGAGAAAGGGGTTGCCCCTGTTGAAGTGCGGACAGATGTTCGGTAACTGTGAAGAGCAAAGGGTAGCATTTCGTGCCAATCTTTATAGGTTACAACCATCTTTTGAACGATCTTCTTGATGTTCTTGTTAGCCGCTTCTACCGCTCTGTTCATCTTGGGTCGGTAGGGAGTTGAGTTATGGTGTTCGATCTTGAACTCTGTACACAACTCTTTCATCATCTTATTGTTCAAGTTAGATCCATTATCAGTAATGATCTCGCTTGGAACACCATAACGGCAGATGATATTGTTTTTGATAAATCGGACCACCACTTGTCGGGTTACATTGGCGAATGACGCTGCTTCGACCCACTTGGTGAAATAATCAATGGCTACCAGGATGAACCGATGTCCGTTTGAAGCCTTGGGCTCAATCATACCAATCATGTCGATTCCCCATATGGAAAAAGGCCACGGGGAAGAAAGAACTTTGAGATGTGATGGCGGTACATGAATTTTGTCGGAGTATATCTGACACTTGTGACACCTCCTCATGTACTTGTAGCAGTCGGATTCCATTGTCAACCAATAGTACCCGGCCCTGAGAATTTTTCTCGCCATTCTGTGTCCGTTGGCATGAGTGCCAAAGGATCCTTCATGAATTTCTTTCATGAGCATGTCTGCTTCTGGTCTGTCAACGCATCGGAGCAAGACCATGTCAAAATTTCTCTTATAAAGAGTGTCACCGCTCAGGAAGAAGTTTCCAGCCAATCTTCTGAGGGTTTTCCTGTCTTTTCAGAGTGCCTCAGATGGGTACTCTTGTTTCTGAAGGAAGCATTTGATATCGTGATACCAAGGTCTGTCGTCTATGACTGCTTCAATCGCGAAGATGTAAGTGGGCCGTTCAAGGCGCATGATGTCGATCTTAGGTATGTCATTCCATCGACCTACACTAATCATGGAAGAGAGAGTGGCTAATGCATCAGCCATGTGATTCTCATCACGAGGGATGTGATGAAAGTCGACTCTGTTGAAGAAGGGTAACAACCTTCTTGCATAGTCTTTGTAAGGAATTAATCCTGATTGGTATGTGTTCCAATATCCTTTTATCTGGTTAATAACCAAGGCTGAATCGCCGTATACGTCCAAGATTTTGATCCTTAAATCAATCGCTTCTTCGAGACCCATGATACATGCTTCGTATTCGGCCTCGTTGTTCGTACATTTGAACGTAAGTCTAGCAGTGAAAGGAATGTGGGTACCCTGAGGGGTAACAATGATTGCCCCAATTCCGTTTCCATAATGATTGACTGCTCCGTCAAAGATAAGTCCCCACTGGGAACCTGGTTCTGGCCCTTTACTGGGTAGCGGTTCATCGCAATCTTTCATCTTTAGATACATGACATCTTCGTCTGGGAAGTCAAACCCGATTGATTCTTGATCGTCAATCGGTTGATGAGCCAAATGATCGGCTAAAATACTTCCTTTAATGGCTTTCTGAGCATGGTACTCTATGTCATATTCTGATAGTAACATCTGCCAACGGGCAATCCTTCCCGTGAGAGCAGGTTTTTCGAAAACGTACTTGATTGGATCCATTTCGGAGACCAACCAAGTAGTATGACGAATCATGTACTGGTGAAGACGTTTGGCTGCCCAAGCCAAAGCGCAACAAGTTTTCTCAAGCATTGTGTACCGAGTCTCGCAGTCGGTGAATTTCTTGCTTAGATAGTAAATGGTAGACTCCTTCCTTTTAGTTTCGTCTTGTTGGCCAAGTACACATCCCATTGAGTCCTCTAGGACTGTGAGGTAAATGATCAATGGTCTTCCTTCCACTGGAGGTGATAGAATCGGAGGATTCAACAGATATTCCTTGATACTGTCGAAGGCGGTTTGGCAATCTTCTGACCAAACGCAATCCTGGTTCTTTTTGAGTAATTTGAAAATCGGCGCACACGTCGCGGTCATAAGGAATATGAATCTGGAGATGTAGTTCAAACGTCCCAGGAATCCTCTGACTTGTTTTTCAGTTTTCGGAGAAGGCATTTCTTGAATGGCCTTGACCTTGTCAGGATCAACTTCAATTCCTTTCTGGCTGACGATGAACCCTAGTAATTTCCCCGAACGGACACCGAAGGTGCACTTGTTCGGATTCAAGCGAAGCTTGAATTTTCTTAGACGTTCGAACAATTTTGACAGATGTTCAACGTGCTCATCCTCTGTTCTTGATTTTGCAATCAAATCATCGACATATACCTCGATTTCTTTGTGTATCATGTCATGAAACAGAGTAGTCATGGCCCTTTGATAGGTTGCCCCGACATTCTTCAAACCGAACGGCATTACCTTGTAACAAAAGGTACCCCATGGGGTAATGAACGAAGTTTTCTCCATGTTTTTCGGCTCCATTTTGATCTGATTATAGCCCGAGAATCCATCCATGAAGGAGAAAACTTTGAACTTTGCTGTGCTGTCTACCAGCATGTCAATGTGTGGTAAAGGAAAGTTGTCCTTTGGACTTGCCTTGTTTAGATCTCTATAATCAACACACATTCTGACCTTTCCGTCCTTTTTCGGAACGGGTACGATGTTGGCTAACCATTGAGGATATTCAGATGTAGCGAGGAAACCCGCGTCGATCTGTTTCTGTACCTCCTCTTTGATTTTGATGGCCAAGTCCGGGTGAGTCCGTCTCAACCTTTGCTTTACTGGCGGACATTCCGATCTTAGCGGTAAGTGACGTTCCACGATGCTGGTATCCAACCCTGGCATATCCTGATAGGACCAAGCGAATACATCGGGGAATTCTTTGAGAAGCTTTATCAAACTTTCCTTGACAGTTGGACTGAGCAGTGCTCCAATCCTGATTTCTTTTCTCTCTTTTTCTGAACCCAAGTTTACCGTTTCCAACGGCTCTTTGTGAGGTTCAATGGACCTTTCCTCTTGTCTGAGTAGTCGGGAGATCTCTTCTGGAATTTCGTTGTCATTTTCTTCTTCAGCCTCGAATACCGGGAACTCAAAGTTGGGAGAAGGCATCGGATCGTATGTTTCAACGGGGTTTAAAACAAGCAATCTGCATGACGTAATGATTCGTGTTTAGAAGAGATAGAGAGAAATGCAAGTGTGTGCAGTGTATTTATTTTACTGCTTGTTTTTATTTTTGAATTGTTTTTTTAGGATTACCATTTTCTGAAAAAGCAAAAAGAGAAAACAACAATTAATGCGGAAATTATAGAACGACGTTATTTTATTAATGAACAAGTCGAATCTTGAAACTACAGCCCTATAAAACAAAAACTCATTCGCTCTGGGCAAAGCGAAGAGGGAAATTTACAGAAAACGAGCCCTATCAAAATATCCGTTTCACCTGGGCTGGGTGAAAGGTTAAAGATGGCAATTACTTTGACCGACGAACGACCTTCGGAACCTCGACAGCAACCCACTGGCGGTGAACTCCTCGGTGAATCACAAAGTCTGGCACCTTCCTTGATTTGTCTTCAGAAATGACGCTGATTTCTGGTGGAGTAGGATCATTGGAATCTGTCTCCCAAGCAAAATTGTCGTAGGAGGATTCCTCTGTTACATTTTGCATAGCATTGGAGCTCTCAGCTGTATCTCCCCATCCAGTTGACTGGATATCTTCGAGCCTGATACGAGAGCTTTCGGGAGAAGTGTACTTGACCATAAAGTCATATTTTCCACTTGGTTGTCCCTGAGTGTCCCAAACTTCTTTGGAACTGAAGGAGTCATCTCTCTCGATGACGTTGACCTCGGGAAAAGCATAGTTGATGAATTCAAGTCCTGCAAACGTTGCGAATTCATCTTCATGTTGAGTAGTTTCCGAATGACCTGAGTGTTGATCCCATGACATGGCGGGGACACAGGTATTCTGTTCAATGACGGTCAGCTGATTTTCATTGTTCGGCTGACTCTCTTGCCCCAAATCTCCTGGATAAGGTTGCCACATTGGCAGACCATCCATTGGGCTATAGTAATTGTGATCAAAGTTTTCTTTCATCAGAGTGTCTTCCTCTAATGAATTTGGTGGAGCACGGCATCCTTCCGGATCACAATCTCCGTAGATCATTTCAACATCTGATCTTGGTATAAATCTCGGACTTTCTGTAGGAAAGCAAAAAGGCATAGGCACCTCTTCCTGAGACATATAGCCGTCCTTGTTAAGGTAGGACTTCCATTCTTCATATGTGTCAGAGGGATCTTCCTCATTGATAGCATGCACTGCTTGAGACACTGGGTGAAGAAAACCTCCACTGTGGAAGAAGTTTTGAAGGGGATGAAGACTTTCATCGTTGGCGGATGTGTGAGTACAGGTCGCAGAAAAACCAAGACCCTTCTTTGTTTTATTGTCAATGGGATTGACAAGCTGTCCCCATCCTTTTGTATCGGTACTCTCGACCGCTTTGATAACATCTTTGTATGAAGAAATTGAAGTTCCCTCTTTGAACTTATCGTTCTTGCTCACCGATAGTGCTTGGAACTGAGTTCCAATAACCTCCTCGGGTTCTGCACAAGCAGATGATGATAGGTTACTCACAAGCAAGGCTTGTTCCCCACAAACCGTGACAAGTTGATCGTTCTTGACGAACTTTAGCTTTTGGTGGAGGGTTGAAGTAACTGATCCAGCCTGATGTATCCAAGGTCTTCCTAATAAACAACTGTATGTTGCCCGGATGTCCATGACCTGGAAAGTGATTTGGAAAGTGTGAGGACCAATAGTTATGGGAAGATCAACTTCGCCGATAACTGTTTTTCTGGATCCGTCGAATGCTTTGACGACGACCTCGCTGACTCTCATCGAAGGGCCCTTAAATGATAATTGCGTCAAAGTGGACTTCGGCATAACATTCAGGGCTGACCCTGTGTCTACCAGTACATTGGCTAAAGCATCGCCCTGGCAGTTAATTGTAATGTTGAGCGCCATGTTATGACGACGACCCTTTTCAGGTAATTCCTCATCACTAAATCCCAAATTGTTGCAGGAAGTGATGTTAGAGACAATACTATCGAATTGTCTGATTGTTACATCCTGTTCCACAAAGGCTTGCTGCAAGACTTTCTGTAGAGCCTCTCTGTGTGCTTCTGAACTGAGTAACAGTGATAATACTGAGATCTTTGAAGGAGTCTGTAACAGTTGATCAACAATGTTATATTCGCTCCTTTGGATGAGCTTTAGCATCTCATCCTTGTCTTTTGAAAAGTCGGGATTACCAGATTGACTGACTGGTGGATCAGGAATTTCCGCCTGAAGTTCCTTTTCTTTGTTGGATTCTCCAACCCCTCGGTTAAAGATTCGACCGCTCTGTGTTACACGACTGATGTCTGCAATATTCACGACGGAGGGTAATTGAATTTCCTTTCCATTCTCGATTATTGTTGCACCGTATTTGTAAGGGATTGCCTTAGCTGATTTATACGGTAGTGGCCCCGGTAGATAGATGACTATGGGAACCTTCTGATTTTTCTGACCATCATAAGTAATCTCGATCCGTTCCTGGTTGGGAACTTTAGATTCGTCAAGTAGAGGAATGATGGCAAAAACATCCCTGGTCCTATGATGACTAGAGATTGTGACAACATCCTCAACTTGATCGGCAAGGTAGTTCGGCATCCAGTTGATGGGTCCAGAACCTGGATATGGACGAATTTCTCCATGATCGACCTGACCCTGAAGAGCTGCTCTCACAAGGTAACACCCTTGGTTACTTTCCGAACAGACGCTACAACTGTCATAGTTGTGTGGTGGCACCGGGCCACGCCCACTTTGAATACAATGTGACCTCACTAGGTTACCTTCCATTGATCGGACATCCTGACTTTGACGACGAGAAGGATTCCTGTGATTGATACTAATCTGGTGAGTATCTTCGTCCATATAGATTGGCATCCACCAGTGATTTAACAAGTGCTGAAGTGCCTCCTGGACAAGGGTACAACCTCGATCGTTTTCGCAACCCGCTTTACAATTTTGATAGTCATGTGATATTAAGAATCCAAGTCGGACCTGCTCAACATGTAACTCTACCAGGTTGGTATCATGGTAGTCTTGGATCCATCTAAGATCCATCTGACGCTGGAGGGCCTCTTGTATGAAAGAGCATCCCTATTTGTTTACCGAGCAAATCAGACAGGAACTGTAATCGTGCCGTGGCAGATTATGATACTGGCTTTGCCTTGAGTGCATCGCCACCAAGTTGACATTCATCGCATGGATGTCGTGGTTTTGAATGACGTTGGAATTCGTGTAAACCATGTTAACTCCACGAACTCGGTGCTCTTGGATCCATCCAAGATCCATTTGTTCCTATAGAGTTGCTTGCACTACAGAACATCCTTGATTGTTTTTAGAGCAGACATCACACTGGTGATAGTTATGAGGTGGCACATGGCCATATCCACTCTATCTACAATGCATCTTGACCAGATTGGTCCCCAATAAGAGTACATCGTGAATTTGATAGACATTGTTAGTCTCTTTCTCAATCAGATTGACTGCAGCTTTCTCGTGTTGAGGCAGTGGGTTCGTAAGAACATTAGGATTCGTATCTTTGAAAGATAAGAGTCTGCTCCTAGCAAGCTTTTGCACGTCAGATTTGAAATTGAGACAAGTCTCAATGTTATGCCCTGAACCTCCTTGATGATAAGGGCATGTCTGATCCGCTTTAAACCAAAAAGGCGGATTTTCTGGAACTGTAAGAGGAGACTTAGTCTGGATGTGCCCCTTAGCCAGTAGTAACGAAAATAGTTCTGCGTACAACATGGGTATAGGATCAAACCCTGATGGTCGTGTTGTACGGTTGTTGTTATATGGAGGACGAGCCTGCTGAAGAGGCTGTTGTGTCCTTTGTTGGTCAGGTTGGCTCTGCGCAACCTGAGGTTGATACGTAGGAACAGGCGCGGGGCCGATAGCAGGAGTAACAGCTGCTACTGGCTGATAACGACGCCTTTGCTTTCCGAGAGAGATATTCCCAATATCTTGCTCTTTTTTCTTAGGGAGAGCACTACCGTATTTTTTAGTACCGCCCGTCGATCCAGTTTCTTTTACCAAACGTCCTTCTCGGACTGCTTCCTCAAGACGTACACCCATGCCGACCATTTCGGTGAAATCACTGGGTGCACTGGCAACCATTCGGTCATAGTAAAATGAGCTTAAGGTCTTTAAGAAGATTTTTGTCATCTCTTTTTCCTCAAGAGGTGGACAAATTTGAGCGGCAATTTCACGCCACCTTTGAGCATACTCCTTAAAGGTTTCCTTTTCCTTTTGCGACATTAATCTGAGTTGATCTCTGTCGGGTGCCATGTCCAAATTGTATTTGTATTGTTGGACGAAGGCAGTACCAAGATCTCTGAATGTACTGATCGTAGTACGGTTTAAACCCATGTACCATTTTAATGCGGCACCGGTTAAACTATCATGGAAGTAGTGAATCAGCAGGTCCTGATTCTCTGTCTGAGCTGACATCCGCCGAGCGTACATCACCAGATGGCTCTGAGGGCAAGAGCTAGCCTTGTATTTTTCAAAGTCGGGCACTTGGAACTTGTGCGGGACTTTCACATTGGGGACCAAGCAGAGGTCTGCGGCGTCCTTTCCAAATAGATCCTGACCGCGAATGGCTTGCAGCTCTTTCTGCATTTCCAAGAACTATTCCTGGAATTCATCCATTCTGTCAAACATAGTTTCCTTCTTACCAGAAGGTGTCTGTGGAATCTGTCCTTCCGGGACAGTGTGCACCACAGGGGGTGGTACCGTGACTACGGCAGTAAGTCTTGGTGCCTCCCGAAGTTTGTAACCTTCAGGAGTCTTCAGTATGCCCCTAGCATCTTCGCTTTCCCGAAGTTTGTAACCTTCAGGCCCAGCGGCTTCTGTTGCGATTCCCTGATCTTCAGTGATCGGCGAAACATATCCTTCCGGGATATAGTTAACAGGCATGCCCCAAGGACGATCTTTCGGCATCTGATACCTAGGATCATACTTTTCTATGATGGGCGTTGAGGTGATCTCTGAGATCACAGTTCTTTGAAGCTGAGCTTCTGCCATGGCCTGCATGTCGTTACGAAGCTTTCTCATATCCTCTCTCAGAGCGTCGATCTCTTCTTTCAACTCTCTATTTTCTTCCTCAAGATCATCCATCTTTTTCTGACGATTGGCCCGAGTATTATACGAATGAGACAGTTTGACTCTAGAATTGAGACACAAATGTGAGATTCGTAGGGAAGAAGAATACGCGATGTGAGAATGATGAATGCAATGATTATATTAATTGTTGTTTTTTTGGTTTAATCAAAATAAACTTCGACAATTAGATTGCAAATATCAAACAGTGGGGAAACCCCTTTTTATTGAATTCCAAAGGATTACAGAAATGGAAATACAGTAGATTACAAAGTGCAGAAATAGAAACCTAAACTAATGGGTCCCGAGTCCTCTTCTTTGACTGGGGCTCTTGGGCCGTTGTCGGGTTGTCATTCCTTTGCCAGGTGAAATGAGCGACCAAATTCCTTTGGTCATCTTGATTCTCTACAGCATGCTGCTCCAAAATTTCAATCAGAGCATCTTTCTCTTTTAGTAGTTGCTGTATTTGGATACACTCTACGTCGAGGGTGCGATACTTGTTCTTCCAAGATCTTCTTTCCTTTTGAACTTTGTTGAGAGTAACCTGAAGCTTTTCAGTTTCTGTCATGAAGTACATGACAGATTCCCTTGGTGGAAGAATTCCGTAACGAGGATAAGGCATTTTTAGCTTGAGAGCTCTGGTTTGTACCCAATGGAGATAAGGCTCCACCGAGACACAGTCCGGTTTTCCCAGAGACTCGTCTTTCTTATGAACCTGTTTCCAAGCTTGCACTATTTCCATCTTTAGTGCTCTGTCATTTTCTCCTTCTTTGAAGAAAAGATCTTCTAGATGAACACCCAGTGGGATGTGTCTTATCGGGTATCCAAATTGACGAAGAACCAATATCGGATGATAGTTGATTCGTCCTTTAGTTCCTATGAGGGGTACGCTGGGGAAGTTTCCACAACGGTCAATGATTCTGATTCCCTCATAAATCCTATTACACCAATCTATATCGGAATTGGTGAGAGACATGATCTTCTGCAACCAACGTAAGACACTCTTGCAATCCCAAAAAGCAGCAGACTTGGGCAAGTGAGAGATAAACCATTTGTAGAGCAAAGGTACACAGCATGTGATCTCCCCTCCGCTGTACAAATTTCCCAAGTGTACAGAATGATACGCATCTGCGAGCAAAGTCGGCACAGGGTTTCCAATGAGAAAAACCTTAATAGCGTTGATATCGATGAAGTTATTGATGTTGGGAAATAAAAATAACCCGTAGGTGAGCAAGACAAAGATGCTTTCAAAAGCAGTCTCGTTCCCTATACTAGGGAAGTATAGAGCCTTTTTTGTCAAGAACTGGGCTGGCAAACCTTGGATGCCACCCTTAATAATCATGTGAGTCTTGACCTCAGACTCGTCCAAATGAATTGCTCTGGCAATAGTCTGATTCTTTGGAATTTCTTCCAGTCCAGAAAATGGAGCTCGATCAGTGATATGTAAATCAGCCAGATGAGAGTACTCCTCCAGCGTTGGTGATAGCTGGTAATCCAGGAATGTGAAACAGTGATAAACCGGATCGTAGAACTGAATGAGTGCGTCCATGATTCCCTCAATCACATGGACTCTTAACAGTGGTAGCAAACCACCGTGCTTGGCTCTAAAAGCCTCTGGGTTAACGATCATCCTTGCTAACCTTCTCAAATCCCCTAGCTTTGGAACCTTGAAGGTATACTGGCGAGTTCTCCTTCTACCAAAATCCATTAGCGTAATCCTTTTCTCTGATATTTGCAATCACAGTCTTAGTTTAATTTGAAAAACAGAGAGACTAGAAGAGAAAGTTTTTTGAATGTTTTAATGTTTTATTAAATGGATGCATGAATGCAGCACACAAAAACATAGAAAAAACATGGGGTCAGAGGGTCGTTGTCATGAAGTCAAGGCTCTACCCATCCCCAAAGGTTTATACTAGGGTGATTTTTGTACCTGTACTCATTATCATCAGCTCCTCCCAGGAAGGCAGACAACAAACGGATCGCCAGCGAGTTGTGTGCAATCTTAGAGTAAGTGCTATTCACCGAGAATAGATCACCAGCCTCAAATGAGGGTAGTATCGCGTAACAGCTATTTCCGATAGCTTCCGCACTACGAAAGGGTTTGGCTTTTCTAGGTGTATACTCATTCTCACCACATACGGCATCACCCGCATTCCCATTAGCAGAAAAATAAACATGTATAGCATTTAGGAAAAGCGGTATATATATTTGTCCTAATCATCCTAGACTTATAAAGCTATGAATCTTAAGTTCCTGACAGAAAATGGGTTCCCCGGCGGAAGCCCCAATCTGTGGTATTCACTCAAGAGATGAAAAGGAAGACCGCGCCTAGATCTAACTTTGAACGGCCCCACGGTGGGCGCCACTTTTCTGTAGCGAGCGATTTTGGACGCGGTTCTTAAGCGCTGGTCGCTCTCTGCGGTTGAGCTTAAAACTACAGGTCGATTCATTTTTTGTCCTATTGTGAGCTGAATAAGGAAGGGAAATAGATGTCTCCAATTAACCCTGCTTTGCATACTGAGTTTAAACAGCGGTCTGTTAGGTTACGGATGCTATCAATGTGGGGGGGCCTTGTACTGGTTATTTGTATTTTCACCAATACTGTTCTCTTTGTTTTTTCTAGGCAAAGGGTTTCTGGCGGGGAACAAGGATTAGGATGTTAGGACTGATGCTTTTGAATTACTGCTTTTGATTGATGGAGATATGGGATTTGGGTTTTTTGTTGATTGCGCTCGCTAAGATCTTTTCTTTCGATCTTATGCCTACGTATTCCCGTTTACCGAAACAGGGAAATCAGAGCGTTCGTAGTTCCTCCTATTCTATGGGAGGAAATGGGTGTTTTTGGTGTCTTGTTCAAAGCCCAAGACGTGAAGTGAAAAGTGGTTTGTATCTTGTTCAAAGCCCAAGATGTGAAGCTGAAAGGTCTATTTGTGTCTTGTTCAAAGCCCAAGACGTGAAGCTGAAAAACCTCGACTTTAGAGAGAATTTGTCATCTCTAAAGAGGGGGAAGGAGAATTACTTTAACTGGGATACGCGGATCCGAGCAATGCCATAATTTCCAAAGAAAGGGTTTTAACCTGAAGGAGAAAACTTTAACTCAGTGTAGAGCAATGCCATCTTTCCTTAGGAATTTCTCATGCTAAAAGAGGGACAGTGGCATGGATATAGATGATCCAGAGGCTTGCCGCTTACAGCGATTAGATGAAGGGAAAGGAGTTGTTGATGTTTGTGTACTGTGAATGACGCACAACTTTGATGCTAAAAGGTTGATTGGATCAACTAGTGGTTTTCTTATACAAAGCCTAAGAGGAGGCTATTTTGTGTTAGGAAAATCATTATACAAAGCCTAAGAGGAGGCTATTTTGTGTCTCGTACAAAGCCCGAGAGAGAGGCTAAAAGATTTTTGACCCGACGATAGAGTCTTTGTGTCTCGTACGAAGCCCGAGATAGAGGCTATTGTTTGTTTGACTCTACGAGGGAGTCTTTGTGTCTCGTACGAAGCCCGAGATAGAGGCTAAAAGTTTGACTCAACAAGAGAGTCTTTGATACTCAACAAGAGAGTGTTTTTGTATCTCTTACGAAGCCCGAGATGGAGGCTAAAGGTTTGTTTCAGTTGAGTGACAGATCCAATATACTGATTTTAAAAGAGAAAATCAATTCTTATATGAGCAACACTGTACTCAGGGATTTGATTTGAGGATCAGGGATATTTCCTTCTCTTTGAGGAAACGGGAAATCCAAAGGGTATTGAGACTGTCCGAATCTGCGGGTTTCCTTCCTATTTAACGAAGGGGTCACTTGAGAATGTCTTTGAGACTCAAGGAAGTTAGACTGTCCAAGTCTAGAGTTTTTTCTTTTGTACTATGCTTTGAGAAACAGTAGTAGACTCTACGAAAGGACTGTTCAATGAAGATGACTAGGTTCTGTTCCTATACCTCTAGGAGGTCGTCGGGACAATTTGTACGAAGCCCAAGAGGAGGCTGGAAACTTTTAAGAAGCCGACGGGTCCTTGTACGAAGCCCAAGAGGAGGCTATTTTTCCCGAAGGAAGAGATCATTATACGAAGCCTAAGAGGAGGCTGTGAATACTTCTAAGAAGCCGTAGTGTCCTTGAATAATGCCCAAGAGGAGGCCGGTGCTTTTAAGAAGCCCGTGGGTCTATCATCTCCTTTCCATTAGGAGAGATAACTCTTTTAAAGATAAAAACCACTGGTAAACGTGCGAGGTTTACTATCCAGCGACTTTTAGCTTTTGAAGAGGGTTCCTTAGTTAAGGTCCAAGATTATGACCGTAGTGGGTACCCAAACCCCGAGACATTTAAGGCAAGCTATCCACAAGGAATAGATCAAGTCAGGAAAGTTCGAGAATTTGGAAGAAACTCAAAGATGCCATTCACGGAGAATACATTCATCTTGGGGAGTAGAGCTTCTTGATGATTCCTAAGGAGGACAGCCGAAGAGAAGACTGTATCTGGTGCTCCTATTGGGGATCTAGGCGTCTATTTCTACGAATAAATGAAACGGCGTCACCTAGTTCTAGACGTAGTTGCCGGGGAAACTCGAAATATCTATACTATTATTACACAGTAGATATGAGTTTATGAAAGGAGACTTATAGTGAGCAGCCCCACAATACAGTTTATAATATGAAAGCAGTAAATGAAAGCGATAACCACTTACTCGGTGTAGTGCTTCCATGCTGTTTGGTTAGTTGTTCAACAAAGAAAGATTGAAAACAATAGTATATTCAAAATCAAAGGAGAAAGTGTTTTGAAAAAGAAAGATTTGGGGCTTACAGCTCAAGGAGAGGCCCAGGGTTTTATCAGTGAGCACACTGTTTGACTTTGTACAGCGGGACTTATACAAGTGACTGGGGCCCAAAAAGGTTTTCTGTACAAATGGATGGGTCTTACACTCTCTCAAGAGGCCCAAAAAAGGTTTAAAGAAAAGAGAGGGGCTTATAACACGAGGGTAGGCCCAAATGATTTTTCGTTTAAAAATGGCGATCGCGCCGAGGTTTTCTTTTAACGCAGAGGGACTTATGCAATAAGTGAGGCCCAAAATGTTTTGGTTAAAAGGGGGATTGGGTATTACACTCTAATAGAGGCCTAAAGTGTTTTGAATGGGTCTTATAGCTCAAGGAGAGGCCCAGATGATTTTTATTTTTAAACGGGCGACGATCGCGCCGTTTACTTGTACAGAGGGACTTATACAATAAGTGAGGCCCAAAAAGTTTTTGTACAAGGGGGGATGGGTTTTACACTCTCTTAAGAGGCCCAAAGTGTTTTTAAAGAAAAGAAATGGGTCTTACTACCCGAGGGTAGGCCCAAAAGTTTTGTTTTGAAAAGGCGACGATCACGCCGTGATTTTTGAAATACAACGGGACTTATACAATAAGTGAGGCCCAAAAAGGTTTTCAAAAAAGGGGGTTGGGTCTTACACTCTCTCAAGAGGCCCAAAGTGTTTTGAAAATGATTTATGAGGGTTGAATTAATCCAAAACCCTAATTTGTTTTCAAAATGTGTTTTAATTGAATAAAAATTCAATTAAAATGATCAAAATTGTTTAACACATGGAAAACAAATTATGATCTTGGATTAATGCTTCAAAAATTAGGTATTGACCTACAAAATAATTAGAAAGCATTAAAAGTTGCCAAATCAATGTAGAAAAAATATTTAAAATGTCAAAAACAATTAAAATATTAATTCTTTGCAAAAATATCAATTATATGAAATAAATAATATTTTTGGGATTTTTTGTGAAAATAAAATATTTTAACATTTTTGTGAATTATTAAAAAAAGAATCAACTCAAAATCATTAAAACTCAGAGAGAAATTAATTTTTGAATCAATTAAACAAAAATCACAAAATTCAAATATTTGAATTTCTAAAAATGGCGCCAAGAACAAGCTGAAGAACACGCGCGTGTTCTTGGTTTCTCAGATTTGCATTTTCTATCCAATCTCCATGAATACGTAATCATATCATGCAATTCACATATCATTATGCTCGTCTCAACCTCACGATCATGTCTATGTACTTTAATTTCATTTAAATTAAACATACAACAAGAAATCACGAAGAAACCTCAAGAACCCTAATTTCTGCATGAAGGCTAGGATTTTTGATACACGATTCAAACAATGCAATTAATTGAGGGAAAACATTCCATGCATGATTATGAACATATGGCCAAATTATTGTGCGAGGAAATATGCATAGATTGAGAGATGACCAAGTATGTGCTTACCTCCAAGTCGTGACAGCAAGTTCAAAGTGATTTTTGATTTGGAGGTGTTACAGATGAGTGGTGATGATCTGAACAGCTTCCCTACACCCTATGGATTGTGTTTGGATGGTTGGACTTGATTGAAATTGGCTGGATCATTTTATGGTACCTCAGCTGCACTTTGGTTAAAACCTTGAGCAACCAGCTGGTGATTTCATGAAATTGATGTTTCAGAAGTAATCTAAGTGTTTGATCAGCTCATATGTGATGTATGTGAGGTGTAAGGCAAAATTGGAGTGAAAGAAGAGATTTTGAGGAAAGCATCTGTTAGATGGCTTTGGTGTACTCAAACTGACCACAATTGAGCTCTATTTATAGTAGAGCAAGTTTGTTTTGCAAGGAATAGTGCATGGCAGCTGGTAAGTAGGTTTGGCCAATGTTGTCCAATGAGAATTCAAGTCTCCTCTAGCCATTGACTAGAGGCTAGGGCACAGAGCTTTGGTTCCCTTGGTCTTGGATAAGTCTTGACTGATTTCAGATGAGAATGGCTCAGTCCATGCCACCTTGATGGTTCCATTGAATGCCTCATTCCAAATTTGAAGTCTTGTCCCTATTTTGGCCATTCTAGGTTCAACATGCTATTTCTTGTTCCATGGACTTTGGAGGCTTGGCTCAGTGATTGTCCCCTTAAGATTCAATCCTCTGAGGTGTCCAAGTGGATAGGAGCAATTGAATTTGGCTGATTTTGGCAAATCGACCAAAGTTGCAAATTCTGCCTTGCCTTGAGAGATTTCAGCAAGGCAACTTGGCAATGTTGTATCTCATGGTGTAGGTTGAATTTGGCAATGTTCTTGGCCATTTTGGAAAGCTCTTACATGATACAACAACTGTTTGAACAAGTTTGGTTTTGATCTCTTTTGATTCCAAGTGAAAAATCCCCCTACATTTGGCAAAAAGTGAGGCAGAATCTGACTTAGTGAAAATTTCACTAAGTGTTGGAAAAAATGACATTTTCACTTTTCAGCCACTTTGATCACTCCATAACTCAAAATCCTTAATGAATTGGAATGACTTGTAGTTGAAGTTTTTGTAGGTGATAATGAGGGCTACAAATCCATCTTTGGATGAGAAAAAATGGCCTTGTGGTTTAGGAGTTATGGTCCTTCAAAGTTGGTACCTTTGCCACTTTATTTTTAACTTAGAAAATTTTCTAAGTTTTATGGTTACCCCTTTTACAAGTTATCTCACTTTTCTTGATTTTTCTTGATGAATGATGATTCAAATCATACATTAACATCATTTTAGGGTTAAAAATCCATTTTGATGAAAAATCTCAAAAAGTCAAAGTTGACTTTTGTGCACAGTTGACTTTTTATCAGATGAATTCCAAACTGTGCAATTCTTCAGGAAATCATGTCCTTGACCTAAATCAAACTTGATGGACATGTTCCATGGGTGTCATAGGGTATATTCAATCATGTATTAGGGTTTGGGAGCATGTCTTGGTCAAAAGTCAAAGTTACAGTTGACTTTTCTCTTAAAACCCTAATTGTGGTGCAGATGAAATTGAGACTTGTTGCTCAAGCTTCTTGGATCAATCAATTGTTCCAAATGGATCAATATGGTATATTAGAGACCCTCAAATCATGTCTTGAGGTCTTGGCTCATGCTTTGTCCCAAAAGTCAACTTAGGGGTGAATTAGGTCAAGAAACCCTAATTCCTGATTTTTGATGAATGCATCCCCTGAGGCAAAATTGACTTGATGCATGGGTTCATGAGGTTCCATGAAGTATATTCGGTTATGTTTTGGATCATTGCCTTGTGCCCAGATGAAAATTTCCATCTGGAGGCCCTGGTCGATCAAAACCCTAATTTGGTGACACTGGCGATCTTGAGACTTGATCCACCTAGAAGGGAGCAGCCTTGTGCTTAATCCTTGAAGTGGGAGTCCTTTTTGATCCATTGTGGATGTTTGAGAGATTAGACAAGTTGAAGATCATGTCATTTCTTGATTGATCCTTTGTCTAAAGCTCAGAGAGGGCTTGAAACCCTAATTTTGATTGTATTGGATGCTCACCCATCTTTGGGGAGACTGATGAAGCATGATGGTTCATCCACATTGTGATGATGATTTTCACAATGATGGAAAATCTAAGTGGTCAAAATTTGGGGTATTACAATGAGACAGAGAAGATGGTTAGAATTGTTGAAGGATTTTGATTTCGATTTGAGTTACCACCCTGGTAAAGCGAATGTGGTTGCGGATGCTTTGAGTAGGAAGACATTGCATATGTCGATGCTTATGGTGAAAGAGCTGGAGATGATCGAACAGTTCAGAGATATGAGTTTGTTATGTGAGACTACTTCTGATAGTGTGAAATTGGGGATGTTGAAATTAACTAATGATATTGTGGAAGAGATCCGAGTAGGATAACAATCTGATTTGAAGTTAGTTGATCAGCTGACCTTGATTAACCAAGGTAACGGAGGTGAATTCCGAATTGACGAGAATGGTGCAATGAGATTCTGAGACAGAGTATATATTCCTGATGTTCCGGAAATTAAGAAGAGTATTTTAGAGGAAGGACATCGAAGTAGACTGAGTATTCATCCTGGTGCTACGAAGATGTATCAAGATTTACAGAAATTGTTATGGTGGCCAGGTATGAAAAGAGATATTGCTGAGTTTGTATATGCATGTTTGATTTGCCAAAAGTCGAAGATTGAACATCAGAAACCTTTGGGAATGATGCAGCCGTTGAATATCCCAGAGTGGAAACGGGATAGTTTTTCCATGGATTTTGTGTCGGGATTGCCAAGGACTGTAAAGGGAAATGATTCAATTTGGGTGATTGTGGATAGATTAACTAAGTCGGCTCATTTATTGCCGATGAAGATTAATCATTCCATGTAGAAGCTAACTAAGATGTATATTGAGGAAATTGTGAAGTTGCATGGTATACCTTCGAGTATTGTGTCGAATAGAGATCTGCGGTTTACGTCAAGGTTTTGGAAGAGTTTGCAAGATGCATTGGGTACTAGGTTGAGGATGAGTTCTGCATATCATCCGCGGACGGACGGTCAAACAGAGATGATTATCCAATCTTTAGAGGATTTGTTGAGGGCATGTGTGCTGGACCTTGGAGGAGCGTGGGACAATCATTTGCCATTGATTGAGTTTACCTACAACAATAGTTTTCATTCTAGTATTGGTATGGCACCGTATGAAACGTTGTATGGCAGGAGGTGTAGGACTCCACTGTGTTAGTATGAATCAGGCGAAAGTGATGTACTTGGACCTAAGATTGTGCAGAAGACGACTGATAAGATTAAGATGATACAAGAAAGGATGAAGGCTTCGCAGAGTCGTCAAAAGAGTTATCATGATAGGAGGAGGAAAGCACTTGAATTTCAAGAAGGAGATCATGTGTTTTTGAGAGTTACTCCAGTAACAGGGGTCGGACGAGCTTTGAAGTCTAGAAAGCTCACTCCGCATTTTGTTGGTCCGTATCAGATTTCGCAAAGGACCGGGGAGGTAGCATATCGGATTGCGTTACCACCGTCGCTTGTGAATTTGCATGATGTGTTTCATGTGTCGCAGTTGAGGAAGTATGTTTCAGATCCGTCGCATGTACTTCAGATAAATGATATACAGGTAAGAGATAACCTGGCCGTTGAAGCGTTACCAGTGAAGATAGATGGTCGAGAGATGAAGCAGTTATGAGGTAAAGAGATTGCCTTAGTGAAGGTATTGTGGGGTGGACCAGCTGGTGAGAGTTGGACATGGGAGCATGAAGATCAGATGAAGGAGTCGTACCCGACTCTATTTGCTCCAGGTAAATTTTCGAGGACGAAAATTCTTTAAGTGGGGGAGAGTTGTAACGCCCTGAAATTCATAATTTAATTATTTAGTAATTATTTGTGAATATATGGCATTTGTGTTGATATGTTGTTGCGTGTTTTAATTGTTGTGATGGAATTATTTTAATTGATAGTGATATATTAATAATGTATAGTATATTATTTATATATTATTAATTAATTAAAATAAGAGAAGTGGAAGTATTGAGGGTATGTTAGTCTTTTGTGGAGGATAAGTGAGGGTAAAGATGGAAAAACCTAATTAGGGGTATTTGGGAGTTAAGAGAGGAAATAGTGAGAGAGGTTCTCATATACGTGTTTTGGTGGCTGAAGCAAAAAGGCTCTGAAGAACAAGGAGGCTAGGGTTGAAGTGTTGCAGAAGGAGAAGAGTGTAGTACCCTAAATTTTGACCAGCAGTTTACAGGGTTTAAAACTAATACTATTTTAGGATTTCATGCTATTAGGGGTATTGCTTGAATTTTTGGGTTTCTATAACACATATCATTATGGGCTTTTAGGACATTGGTACTTCTAGATTAATTTTAGAATGTACGAGGGGGTGTATTTTCAGGATTAATGGACTTAGCTGGTTTTATTTATTTAACCTAATTAATAATTTTGTCATTTTAGTAGTATTTTTTTTTTTGGGAGATTGAGTTCTAATCCATTTTTATGGGGTATATTAGTGCATTAGGATTATTGGAGAATCATGTCATTTAAAATATTTTACATATTTTAAATGAGGTTTATTGTTAATAGATTTAACTTATCTAATTTAAATAAGAGGTTAAGTATATTAGGGTGAGTTTTGTTCATTTTTAGAGTGACCTTTATTTTAAATTAGTAATATTATTAT
Organism: Lathyrus tuberosus; assembly: GCA_022829125.1. NCBI lineage: Eukaryota > Viridiplantae > Streptophyta > Magnoliopsida > Fabales > Fabaceae > Lathyrus > Lathyrus tuberosus. Next base: position 16,859,593 of record JALAZF010000013.1, on the reverse strand, counting down.
TATTAGTATTAGTGTATAATTGTTATTTAAGGTTTTTATTTAAGGTATTAAGTTTTAATTATTAGGAATTAATTATTAAGAAGTAATTATTAAAAAATTTAACTCCCTTATAACTTCATTCTAGAATGTAGCGTGAGTTATAGGAAATATCATAGAAAATATTCACTAAATCCATTCAAAGTTAATTATATATCCATGGTGCATTCTAGGTTGAAAATATTTTATTTCTAATAAACTCGTTTTAGCATTGGGAATTATTAAGAATTATTAAATAATAAACTTTCTGTATGCAATCAAGTTTCTTAACTTCAATCCCATCCAAACTTGCTGAAATTTACCGTGAATCACAAACAAATTTGAGCCAAATATCAATCACAATCAAAAAGTTAAATCTCAAATCAATAATAAATCAAATCCTCATAAATTCCAAATAATTCTAATTTATTTTTCCTAACCTATTTTTTAGGTTATAAATAGAGATAAAAATTTGGTGAGAGGGGGGCCGAAAAAAAGAAAACTGAACAATCAGGCCATGAAACCGTGTAAATATTTCTCAGTAAATTTGCAGCCAAAACCACACCAATCACTAATTTTTTTTCTTACAAAGTTATCATCAATCTTCAAAGCCTCATGAACCATCTTCATCACAAGAACAACAACATTACCAATTGAATCAAAAAAAGGAATTTGACTTGAACACAGAACCTAAACCAAAGAAGAATGAATCGAAACATACTTCGAAACAAAATGGTGATTTCTGTCCGCGCTCCTCCATGGCTACCGCGTGCTCGCCGAAACCGCCACCACTCAGCCACGCCACCAGCCGCGTCATTGTCGGAATCGGACGTGCCTCCAACCGCAAGCTATTGTCCGCCGTGCATCCTTTCTCCGGTCGTCAAAGCTTCAAATCCGCCGTCGTTTACTTTTGTCACTTATTCCGATCGGTTTTCAACCTTTTTCCCGGCGAAAAAGCTATTGTTCTTCGTTTTTCCTGCGGTAAGTTTTCTTATCATCTTTTATTTTGGTTGATAAGGTTGATTCATGTGTAATGGTTTTGGTTTGTGTTTCTTGTTTTTACAATAACAAGTAAGATAATTCTTGATTTGTTTGAAAACATGAAGAGGGGTACCCTATGGGTCTTTCACGAAGAAGAAGGGATTCCTTTTTCTGTTCTATTTTCTCTCTCTATGCATGTCATATATTGGCTAAAATACAGTTTTGGTCCCCCTGTTTTTCAAAATTCACAGTTTTTGTCCCCTTGTTTTTTTTTTAACAGTTTTGGTCCCCCACCCCTCACTGTTCATGTACGGACGTGTACTGTTTATGTACGGATATGTACGGACAAATTACTGTTCATCATTTTTTTTGGGTCAAAATTGAGGTGGGGACCAAAACTGTTAAAAAAAAAAATAGGAGGACCAAAACTGTGAATTTTAAAAAACAGGGAGACCAAAACTGTATTTTAGCCTATTTTTTATTATTATTTATTTTGATTATGTTTCAATTTTGTTCTTTGTGGTCACTAAAAATAAAACCATTTAATTTGGGGTGGTTTGGAACATTATGATGGACCTGAGATTCATTTACATATACATGATTTGCTTTGAATTTAATTTTTCAATAATTTATACCAATATTATTTAAAGGCTAAACTCTTGGACCACATGGGTTAAGGATTTTCCAAAAACAATTTCACCCTTAAAGCAAAATTAATTAATTAAAAAGGTGGCTTGGTGATCTTATTTTCATAAAATAGAGTTTTTAAGTTTAATAATGTCATTGTCTTGAATCTCCCTTTTACCATTTAATTTTATCATTTGTCTTAATTATCATTATGGTGAAAGAAGCGTGAACAAAAATCCATTAAAAATAGGTTGATTTCCCATTATGGTTTGAGTCCATCTAACAGTATCATTAGCACCCCCGAAGCCCAATTGCTTCCTTTCAACAGCAAATACACCCTCTCCTTTTTTTTATTCTATTTAATTAATTTTAGATTATTAACAATTAAATTAATTCCTTAATTTAAATTGTTAATATAGGGTTTTCTTTTAGTTTTTTTTACTATTAAATTAATGTCTTAATTTAAATTGTAAAAATGGGTTTTAGGTTTTTTTTTAGTTTTTAACAATTAAATTAATTCCTTAATTTAAATTGTTAATATAGGGTTTTCTTTTAGTTTTTTACAATTAAATTAATGCCTTAATTTAAATTGTAAAAATGGGCTTTAGGTTTTTTTAGTTTTTAAAAATTAAATTAATTCCTTAATTTAAGTTGTTAAAATAGGTTTTTAATTTAAATTGTAAAATAGTTTTTTTTTAGTTTTTAACAATTAAATTAATTCCTTAATTTAAGTTGTTAAAATAGATATTTAAATTTAAATTGAAAAAATAGGTTTTTTAAGTTTTTAAAAATTAAATTAATCCCTTAATTTAATTTGGTTTTTCTTGGGTTTTTTTATTATTTATTTAATTTGATTTATTAATTAATTCTCGCTTAGAATTTTGTTTTATCAAATGATTTAAGTTAATTGTTGAATTAATCATTTTATTAGGGTTTAGGGAATAGGCTTTTAAGGACTTTTTATGATAAAACGAATAATTAATTCCTTTTATATTTTCTTAATAAAGAAATTATTTTTTAGATTTTTATTTCAAGGAAATTATTTTTGAAAAGGATAAATATTGGGTTTTGGGAAAAAAGGGGGATTTAACTTCATTTTGAAGGATAAAAAATACTTCTAATTTGTTTTAGGGATTATTTTGGGAATTTGGAAATTATTGGGATATAAACTTTTGTTTTTAGCCTAACTGTTTTTTTTTTTACTTTTATTTCTTTTTTCTGTAAAAAATTAGAAATTTATTTTCTAAAAGATATCTAAAGGTTTTTTTAGGGATTTTAACTTGGGATAATGCTATTGGTCCGAGAGCCTAAATAAGGGATGGGATAAGTGATAGAGCTCTTGATATCCGAGAGTATAAACAAAAGGATTAAGGGATAAAGCTCTTGGTCCGAGAGCCTAAATAAAGGATGGGATTTGGGATTGAGGAATTAAACTCTTGATATCCGAGAGTATAAATAAAAGGATTAAGGGATAAAACTTTTGGTCCGAGAGCCTAAATAAGGGATGGGATATGGATTTTTGGGATAAAACTCTTCCTCGGAGAGTATAAACAATGGACAAAGGGATTTAAGGGATAGAACTCCTCATCTAGGAGTATAAACACTAGATTTAAGGGATAGAACTCTTTATCCAAGAGTATAAATAGTGGATGGGATTTAGGGATAAGATTTGGGATTTAGGAATATGATTAGGGGGTAGGAATAGGGGAGGTGAACTACGGTTACTCTGATCCTTCAAATTGAGGGTACGTAGGCATAGGGTTGCAAACCAACCCTAGCGAGTATAATTAGAAAAAAAAACTTAGCTTTTCTTTTAATTTAGACAAACAAACATACCCTAAACTCAAAGGTGGATCCCATTGAGTACAATGGAAGTGAAGGGTGTCTAACACCTTCCCTTCACTTAAATGACTCCCGAACCGTAGGAATCTCTACCTTAGGATAAGGATATTTAGGTTTATCATTATTTTCCTTTAAAAAATATGGTGGCGACTCGAATATTTTTGCCGGCCGCGACAAAGAGGAACCAGATTCTACTCTAAGGTATGGGGAGAATCAGTGTTTATTATTTTAGTATAAATGAATTGATCATGATAGGTTTGGGGTTTAGGGGTTTTGACGGGGTTTTATGAGAATGGGTAGATTTGGATGAGTTAGGATGATAGGAATTGTTAATGATGTTGTCTACAAGATGTTGTATGTTATTGTTGTTGAAAGTTGTTGTAATTAGAGGTGATTTTCGTGCCTAAAGGAGTGAAAATTGGGAGAATTGGGACTGATATGATAGCAGGAATTCTGGTAGCAGAATTCTACTACGCGCTCGTAGCGCCGGGCGGTGCAATCGAAGCGCTGGGCGGTGGCTTCTTCGTCGGGCAATGCAAGAAGAGGCGGAGCTAGGGACTCTAATGGATTTTTGGGAATGATTGAGGTATGCTGGCGCCCGTGCAGCGCCGGGCGGTGTGAGGAGGCCGCGGTGCTGTGGTGTTATTCTTTTGTTGTTTTCTTTGCCGTTTTGTGTTGTTTTTCATTGTGTTGCTGATGCTTGATTATAATGTTGTCTAATTTGAAAAAAATGATGATGATACATGATATAATGTGAATTATTTTGATAGCATGAAATGATGATGCACCATGTTGAATATGTTTATTTATGATGAATTGGAGAAATAACGCATCATTACATTTTATAGCATCCTATGTTGAGACTTCGGTCTGTTAATGGCTTCAATCCCATTGTGTGGATTGAAGTGACTATGTTGTTTATGTTGAGCTCCTTAGCGGAGGGTTGATGGCCCAGTGCCCATCACATGTTGATGAAGTCGGTACCGCATGCATTGATGTATGACGCATACTAATTGACATTGCATAATTGGGTGTGTTTGTTATGGTGACTTTAGTAGTTGTTCATGAATATTTAAATGACGATATGATGCTGTCCTAAATGTTTCTTTTCGTTATATTATTATAATGAATGTTGATTACTCACCCTGCCTGTGTTTGGTGATGATTTATACGTCATCCTGCAGATACTCAAGAATAGTTGCGGTGCATGGAGGTAGCTTGAGGTGTTTTTCGTTATTTGTTTCCGTTAGATGTAAGATGGTGTCCTGCTCTGTGTCATGTAACACCGGGTTGGGAACGATTGTGCACCATCGAGTTCGTTTGTTTTCCATTGATTTAAATGTTGGAATTATGTTGTTTAGACTATTCAAAGTTTGAGTTACATGAAAGTATGTTTTCTTTTCCGCTGCGTAGTGTTTAGATAATTGATATTGGTGAATGAAAACCCGTGTTATGGGACAGGACAAGTGTTGTTTGATGTTATGAATTAAATGTGACGCCCTTTTGGATGATGTTACTCTGATTTTATTGATTAATTATCCGTATATCTAATGTGGGGTAAAAGGGTGTTACAAAAACACAGCATCTACTCCGTATACCATGGTGAATAGAGTTCCCTTGGTAGTAGAGTGAATGTGGTGTGATATGACCATAATATTTCATGGAGAAGTTCTGCCCATAGGCCTTTGGCATTATCGACTTCTTATTGAGCCTATTCAGAATCACCTTTTTTGCCGATTCAGCTTGTCCATCCATTGGCTTGGGGATGGAAAACGAATATGAACTTTATTTGTACCCTAAATTCTCGAAAAAAGTCGATGATTGTAGCACTGTCGAACTGGGTCCTGTTGTCTGAGATAATGACTCTGGGAAGTCTGAACGTGGACATAATTTCTTCTAGTAGAAGTGTCAAGCTATCTCAAATGTGATCACGACGACAATTTCTTCCTATATCCACTTTGTGAAGTAATCTACTCCCAAAATCAAGAATTTTAGTTGGCCTGGCGCCAGGGGGAACATGCCTAAGATGACCAGCCCTACTTTTAGAAAGGCTATGGCGACACCATTAAATGAAAATGTTGAGTCAGGGTGTGATGAAGGTCAGCGTGTCTCTGACATTGGTCACACTTCTTGACAAAAGCAATGATATCCTTCATTAGAGTAGGAAAACATTATCCAAACCTGAGTAATTTGTGGGCGAGAGCCCTTCCACCAACATGACTGTCGCAGGCTCCTTTATGAACTATAGAGAGTACTGGGGCGATTTCATGCTCTCCTAGACATCGCAGGATTGGGGAGGATCTCCCCATATTATAAAGTTTTAATGCGAGAAGGGTGTACTTGGAGACATGTTTTTGGTCCTTCATTTCTTCTCCTTCATCCGGTGGGCGTTCGTTCTCCTGCAGGTACCGCAGTATGGGTGACATCCAATTAGACTCAGGGATAACATTCAAGGAGTAAAATTTGCTTGCCTCAATGCTGGGGGCGGAAAGAGTCTCTTGGATCACTGTTCTATTAAAGCCTACTATTTTTCAAACTATAGAGCTTGGACAGGAGGTCTGCTCTGAAGTTTTGTTCAGGGGGAACATGTTCTACTTCAAAAGATGTAAAGCGTGAGGATAAACTTTGTACCTTATGTAAATATTTTATCAGTTGAAGCTCTTTGGCATGGTATTGTCCAGTGACTTGGTTTAGGACTAATTGGAAATCTCTCTTTCCTTGAAATTGGAAGGCTCCCATTTCTAGAGCGAGAACTATGTCGGCAATGAGGGCAACATATCATGCCTGATTGTTGCTAGCTTTGAACTTAAAATTCAGTGCTTGCTTGATCAATATGTCACGAGGCCCTTCCAAGACTATTCTTGTGCCACTCCCCTTCACGTTTGAGGCACCATCGACTGATAATGTCCACTATAGGGGCATCTCTTCGTCTACAGGCAAGCTAAATTCTTCCATAAAATCTGCTAGAGCTTGTGATTTGATGCTTCCTTTAGGGATGTACTGGATAACGTACTTTGGAGTTCCACTGCCCATGATAACATTATTCCTGCTAGATTTGGTTTTTTTCAAGACTTATCGAACATGATAATAAGTTTTCACGACAATCTTGTGACCCTGGAAATAGGGCTACAATTTGTAAGTTTGGAATGCACCTAAGAGAGGGCGGGGGGGGGGGGGGGGGGGGGGGGTTGAATTAGGTGTAAAGAAATTTTCTCGATTTTTCGACGATTTTGATTTTTACGTTCCTAAAATTACTAAGTGATGAAATGTTGTAAAGTGCGGAAAGTAAATGACACAGTGATATATCCTGGTTCCCCTCACAGTCCGAGAATACTCCAGTCCCCTTTCAACATGAAAGAGATTTTTAATAATGTTAGATCCTAAGACAAGACTATCCTAGCCTTTCTATACAGACTCTAACAAACACACCAAGAACAATCCTCTTGGATTTTCACTAAGTTGAAATGAGAACAATCCTCTCAAACTCAACCTCTTGTTGCCAACAATCATGGACAACAATGAATACAACAAACCAAGTAATCTTAATTGCAACAATCCTGGAAAATAAGATATGAATATAACAAGAGTTTTTAAGAATAATTAAATTTGTAGAACAATTATCACTTTGAGTTACGTATCAATATAATTGATCTTCCCTTCCAAACAAGCAACTTATAATGATAGAATATAATGATCAAGTGTTTGTAAATATGGTATGAATTTTTCTGGAATGATATAGAAATACATGCAAAAAAATTCCTTGTGAAAGTTCAAGAACACAAACACTTGTTTTGAAAACTGAATGATTATAATGATGCTAAATTGCAATGGAAGAGGTTGAATTCAATTTGAAATTTCATGTATTTAACACCTCTTTGAAACATGGTAAAGATATACAAAAATATCATGAACAATTGTCAAGTTAAAAAGAAACGGTTTCATGAAAAGATGCATGAAAAGGTGTTAACAAGTTTTTAATTTCAAAATTAAAATACTGCTTCAGTCCATTGTAAATTAGGGCGGTTTTTAGTACTGTTACGGCAGGTCAAAACACCTTAATTTACCAAAAACTGAATATTTGAAAAATTTGAAAAAATGAAAAATTGTCTAAAATTTTGAACCAACCTTCTGCAACATCTATTGATTTATTCAAGTCAAAAGATTATATTTGAAAGTGATTTAACATGGTTCAAATATGAAAAATAAATTTTCAAATGTATGATAAAAAATATTTTGTTTGTTTAAAGCTAGAAATAGTGATATATTTTCAACCAAATGAAACATGCTTGCAAGTGAATTTTGGAGATTATTTTGAGCACTATTTTATCAATATATATTGCATGCTTATACCTCAATAAATAAAGATCAATGCAAGTCTTCATAATGTTGCAATCTTGATGCATAGCCATATTGCTTCATGATGCTTTTTCTCATCATTTGATAAATGCACATAGTAGTTGTCTTCATCAAAACATGATGTTGAAGAAGCTTGAATTCACACAATTTTCTTGCTGCAACGATGACAACCATCACTAGCTTCTCAATCATTTTATATTGTGTTTTGGAGCCTATGAACACCTAGTCAGAAGGTGAGAAAAATACACAAAAGGGAGGTTGAATTGTGTATGTCCAAATATCGAAATTCTTTTCTTCTAATGTTTCTGAACCATCAGATTTTGAACCATGTTCAGAGTCTGATGTCATAGTGAAAAGAGTAGTGAAAAGTTTACTTCCTTTTTCTTAACTCTGCTTTAGAACATGAGGTGTCAAGCTCAGATTCTGATACAAGTAAGAGACTGAATCAGGTAAGAGTCTGACTTCAGAGTGTGTTTGCACATTGAAATATAAATTCATAAGTAAATAAAGAGAGACACAATATATCTTGGTTCCTCTAAACTAAGAGTAGTCCAGCCCATTGCAGCACAAAAGCTTTTAACTATAACCAGACTGATTACAATTGCTTAAGCCAACAACTCAATACTTCCTACTCAATCTCAATGAAAGATATTTTTGCTCAAGCTTGCAAGCATGAGACTCCCTTTCCTAAACTCCCCATTATGGACTTCCTGCTCAAGCCCTCAAGCATGAGACTTCCTTGCCTAAACTTCCCGCTCAAGACTTTCTGCTCAAGCCCTCAAGCACGAGACTTCCTTGTCTAAACTCCCCATTCAAGACTTCCTGCTCAATCATCCCGATCGAGACTTCCTGCTCTGCCTGCAAGCATGAGACTTCAATTGCCTAAACATTCAGTTCATGAATTTTTGCTCAGCCCGCAAGCATGAAACTTTATTTCTCAATCACATAGAAAGAGACTTACTTTGAGCATAGAGGCTAGAGTTTTCAGATTCTCATAGTAGAGGAATTTGGTATTAACCTTGTGTTTATATAAGTGCTTCTTGGATAACTAGATACACAAAGTTTTACACTTTTTAAGCAGATTTGAATTATGTGTTCCAGAGTGTAGAAGAATGAAGTTTTCATTCTTCTTATCTCCTTGCACAAATTTTCATTTTTTGTGCCTTCCTGTTCGTGATCATATTCATATATTCTTTCTTCAGAATATATGGGAATATGTCTCACTCTACTCTAACATACTTAACCCTTATAGTTATGTAATCTTTTGAAGTGTGTTTCTCTCATCTGTGTTTTCTGTAAAACACAGATTCTCTCAACTCATTTCAGTGAACTAGTATCACATCCATGTGAACACAATCACAAAATCTTCAACTCGCATTCATTCTTTTGAGAGGTAGAGGTTTAGCTCAGAGAGGTTGTTCCAAGAACTTTTCAGGTTTGGAACCTTATGAATGTTTTCAATCTTCTTCTTTAAATAGATACTAAGAATAGATCCGTTGAAGATTGAGACTAACATAGTAGAAATAGTCATTGAAGTTCTTTAGTTGATGGACAATAGAGTGAGTTAAAACTCAGCTAGCATAAAGACGTTGAAAGAGAGCAGAATCTTAAACAGTTGGAGAGAGAAGATCCCGACAACGTCACTATCAACAGATTTGATATAAAGTTGTGTACCATTGTCACGTGATCTTACTTGGATAACTTCTAACTGGAGTCTTCTTGTAGACATTTCTTGAAGCTTGCTCAGAGTCAGTTTTATCCTTATACTTAACTTTCTGATTCAGTGGCTTTTTATAAAATTAGTTAAAGCATGATCAAAAGCTAAAGTATATCTTCAGAACCTGGTTGGAATAAGACTTCCGAGTCTTGAGTTCACAGGTTCTGAGTCTTGCCTTCATTAAATTCTTGATCAGAACTAGTCTGGATGATCACTTGAAGAATTGACGATTTGATGTAGACAAATTCCTTTGAAGAAGTATCTTCAAAATTGCGGATGAAGCTTGTTCAAAAGATGTAGAGTTGTTCCTTATAACAGAGTCTTCCTGCTTCAAATGATTCCAATATTCAGAGCTGAGCTGATATTTAAATTCCAAGTAAGCTTGGGTTCATTATCTGAAAGACTAGAGTTGACTCCCTCAGAGTTTGAAAGCTTGGTTATGATACTCCAGATTCAAAATAACTTTGCTTCCCTTTAATGGTTCTTTTGAGTGATTAACTTGATTGACATCAAGGTTAATGTCTTTTGATCCTAAACACTTGAATAACAATTAGTAAACCCTATTGTTATTTTAATACTTTATTATCATCAAAGCCTTTTAATGGAATGATCAAATCTTGTTCTAACAATCTCCCCTTTTTTGATGATGACAAACAAATGTGTTTATGAACAATGGTTGGTGATTTAATTAACACAGTCTAAATCAAATTTCGAGGTTTGTAAGCTCCCCCTAAGTTAGACAGACCTTTAAAGTGAGGTTTGTAAGCTCCCCCTAAGTCCGATAGTCAATTAAGATGAGGTTTATAAGCTCCCCTAAACTCCTTATCCATGTTAATTTAATCTTATAATTTTAATCAACAAATTCTAACATCAGGTTGAGGTTTGTAAGCGCCCCCTGAGTTTGACAGACCTTAAGTCAAGGATTGTAAGCTCTTCCTTTAGTTTGACAGTTCATTAAGCTAAAGTTTGTATGCGTTCCCTAATTCTTGTCTTTGTTAATTAAGTTTATCATTTAAGCCAAGTAAAATAAATTAAACAAAATAAATATAAAATATAAATAACTTAAAGCTTATAACTCAGAAGCTGTTAATGCAGAAACTATTTTGTTTAGGTTCTAATGCTTTTCTCCTTTTAAATGCTCTATGCATTTTCCCCCCCTTTGTCATAATCAAAAAGATTTTAAAAGAAAGATAAGATAATAAGACGAAAAAATTTAAAACAGATTAAAAATCATAGAAGATGAAGAGTTTAAAACGCAACAAAATTTTGAAACACAAAAAAAAATTAAATGATTAAATCAATTTGATACTAAGTTAAAAAAACATTATAACCAAAGAGATTGTTTACTTCTGATGATAAATCACTACCGTTTTAGTTTCCAAGAAGTAATTATGATTTAATATGACATGCTTAATTAGTGATTGGCTTTGACAATTTCAAAGATCAAAAACTAAAACACACAGAGTGCTTGAACTTCCAAAATTTTCGTTATAAAATCACACAACTTTGCTCGAGTTAAATCACATATCCATATTTACTTCAACATACTTCTGATTCAAGATGAATACACCCTCTGAGCAATCTACTACTCCTATTGTTCCAGAGGCTCCTGCAATCTCTGAGGAAACTTTTGATCAGGGGGTCAGACCCTATAAAGAAATCCCTTCATCATCTCTTCCTCAGGAACTGAAGCCATAAAATAAGATTAAGAAGAAAAAAGTCTAAGAGAAGAAGATTCAAAGAAGTGATTCATTCCGTTTCTGAAGAAGAAGCGAATTTAGAATGGGAAACCTATTTCCATGCTAGGAAATCTAGGGATAATTAGGATTAATGTTATAAACATCATTTCATAATCATTCCTTTAAGTCAATAAAGTTCTTTTCCCATTTTTTAATTTGCATACCATCCTTTTAATCATAATTATTTCTTTTATGTCAACTGATTAAGAAGTTCAGAATGAAAAAAAAACAATGCTTTCAACTTGATATTTCTTTTTCATTAGATTTATCTGATACATCCAATTTCCATAGAGATTGTATTGGGTATACAATTAGAGGCTAAGATCAAATACATCAAAATACACTAAGAATACAAAAATATAAATCTTAAACAAAAGACAAATCTAACAATGCTCTAAGAGGAAGATACAAAAATGGAAAGTAAAAAGAAATGACTACAAAAATTGAAAAATCCAAACACATGCAGCTTAAAAGGACAACTTAGGTTTGGTGGAAGAAGAAGAAAGAGATGAAATTGGATCATTATTATGATCCAACATGATCTTTATCACAAACTTTTCAACCTAGGGTTGGATGAAATTTTATCCAGATTTACAATTGTTCCTTCCAGAAAGAATAGTTCACCCAGAACTCGCTCAGAAGGAATAAATAGCATCTTTTTCTCAAGGAGAGAAAGTGTTCTTTTCAGGGGGTTGAAAATTACTTGAGGAAATTTGATTTGTAAGCCTGAGTAAAGAAGAAGTTGAGGATAATAGTCAGAAGCTCCCAATTCTTCAAAGAAGACTAGCCTTTCATTGATGCTCTCCAGTTGGTTTTTCACGCCAAGGTTTGAGCTAGAGGTCATCTCAGGTTAGGATAGGATCAAAAGAGAAGAGCTTTTGAAAAAATAAATCAAGGTTGCACACTGTGTCAACCAGGTTTGAGAGTAAAGAATGAAAAATCTAAAATGAGGAAGACCAGTTTTAAATAGGAGATAAAAAGGTTTAACATAAGAGAAAAAGATTTAAGAAAACTAGATTTTGAAAAGACAAAACACAAAAAATCTTTTGGAAAACCAATAAGTAAGATAAACAAGTACAAATAAAAAGGTAAAACATGACAAGAGCGAAAGTCCAGAAAGTATCCAGAGGATAAACCATCACTACTCCATAGTGTTGCGATGAGAATCGGATATCAAGCTATTAGTTAACTTGAATCACACATCTTTGGAGTTCACCACCGAGCTTTGATTTATCCAAAGGAAAGGATAAAGATCGAAGAAAACCCTAATTGCGCTATGTGAAGACACAGCTAAGAAATCTAAGGTTCGGGGGGTGGTTATACCTAGGGAAGGAGTTAGCATCCTAGATATCTGTAGTGCTCTACAAGAACCTCTTGTTAGTATTTGTGTTATGCTAATGTTTGCTTGCTAAGTAAATCTGCTAAAGGGTAAGACAAAGACCTATGGTAAGGACCATGATGCTCAAGGTAAAGACCTAAGGGTATATACACAAAGTATGTTCGCCAAGACGTCGCATCTCGTGCCTACGTATCCTAATAAGGATGGAATCAGAGCATTCGTAGTTCACCTCAACGAGGGTGAGGAACCATTGACTATGGAGTTAGCATCCTAACCGATATCCTGCTCTTTTTTCTTAGGGAGAGCACTACCGTATCTTTTTGTACTACTTGATGATCCAACGTCTTTAACTAAATGTCCTTCTCGGACGGCTACCTCAAGACGAACTCCCATGCCCACCATCTCAGTGAAGTCACTGGGCGCATTGGCGACCATTCTGTCGTAGTAAAATGAGCTTAAGGTTTTCAAGAAGATCTTTGTCATCTCTTTTTCCTCAAGAGGTGGACAAATCTGGGCGGCGATTTCACGCCATCTCTGAGCGTACTCTTTAAAGGTTTCCTTGTCCTTTTGTGACATCGATCTGAGTTAATCTCTGTCCGGTGTCTTGTCCAGGTTATACTTATAGTGCTGAACAAAGGCAGCGTCAAGATATCTGAAAGTAGCGATCTTAGTGCAGTTTAAACCCATGTACCATTTGAGTGCGGTACCGGTTAAACTATCCTAAAAGTAGTGAATCAGTAGCTCCTAGTTCTTTTTCTGAGCTGACATTCGCCGAGCGTACATCACTAAATGACTTTGAGGGCGAGAGTTACCCTTGTACTTTTCAAAATCGGGCACTTGGAACTTGTGAGGAACTTTCACATTGGGGACCAAACAAAGGTCTACGGCGTCTTTTCCAAATAGGTCCTGACCGCGAATGGCTTGCAATTCTTTCGGCATCTTCAGGAAATGTTCCTGGAACTCATTCATTCTATCGAACACACTTTCGTTTCCACCAGAAGGTATCTGTGGAATCTGTCCTTCCGGGACAGTGTGTACCGCGAGCGGTGGTATAGTCATCATGGTAGAGACTCTTGGTGTCTCCCAAAGTTTGTAACCTTCAGGAGTTGTTGTCATGCCCCTGGCATCTTCGCTTTCCTGAAGTTTGTAACCTTCAGGACCAGCGCTTCCTGCTGCGTTTTCCAGATCTTCCATGATCGGCGGGATATATCCTTCCGGGATATAGTTGAGTGGCATGCCCCAGGGACGATCTTTTGGCATTTTGTACCTAGGATCAGACTTCTCCACTATGGACGTTGATGTGGTTTCTGAGATCACAGTCCGTTGCTGTTGTTGCATCTGAGCTTCTTCTAGAGATTGCATGCTGTTATGAAACTTTCTCAGATCTTCTTTCAGAGTGTCGATCTCTTCTCTCAATTCTTTGTTCTCTTCCTCGAGATCATCTATCTTTTTCTGTCGATTGGTCCGAGTATTGTACGAATGACAGTTTGATTCTAGAATCGAGACACAAACGTGAGATTCGCAGGGAAGAAGAATGCGTTACGGGCGAATGATGAATGATTTACAATGATTATATTAATTAATAATTTTGTTATTTATCAAAAGAAGCTTCGACAATTTGATTGCAAATATCACACAGTGGGGAAACCCCGTTTTATTGAATTCAAAGATTGCAGAAATGGAAATATAGTAGATTACAAAGTGCTGAAAAGGAAATGTCTAAACTAAAGGGTCCTGAGTCCTCTCTGAAGAGAGCTCAGGTGCTGGTTATCGTGCTTTCCTTTTCTTTGACTGGGGCTCTGGAGCCGTTGTCGGGTTGTCATTCCTTTGCCAAGTGAAAGGAGCGAGCATATTTCTTTGGTCATCCTGATTCTCTACAACATGTTGCTCTAAAATGTCAATCAGAGCATCCTTATCTTTCAATAGCTGCTGTATTTTCTTGCATTCCACATTGAGAATACGGTACTTGTTCCTCCAAGACCTCTTCTCTTGCTGAAATTTGTTGAGATTCACCTGAAGTTTTTCCGTCTCAGACATAAAATAAAGGGCAGAGTCCCTTAATGGAAGAACTTCCTGACGAGGGTAAGGCATCCTCAGCTTGAGAGCTCTAGTTTGTACCCACTGGAGATAAGGCTCCACCGAGACGCAGTCTGGTTTTCCTAGAGACTCTCGTCTTTTCCTATGAACGTGTTTCCAGGCATGCACTATTTCTGTCTTAAGTGCCCTGTCATTTTCTCCTTCCTTGAAGAAAAGACCTTCCAGATGAGCACTCCGCGGGACATGCCTCACTGGGTATCCATATTGACGACAAACTAAAATCGGATGATAATTGATTCCCCCCTTAGTTCCTATAAGGGGTACATTTGGGAAATTTCCACAACGGTCGATGATTCTGATCCCGTCGTAGATTCGATTGTACCAATCGATGTCAGAGTTGGTAAGAGACATGATTCTCTGCGACTAACGTAAAGTATTCTTTTGATCCCAAAATGCAGCAGACTTGGGCAAATGGGAAATGAACCATTTGTACAGCAAGGGTACACAGCACGTGATCATTCCTCCGCTGTATAAATTCCTTAAGTGTATCGAATGATACGCATCTGCGAGTAAGGTCCGTACGGGATTGCCAATCAGACATATCTTAATGGCATTGATATCTACAAAGTTATCGATGTTGGGAAACAAAAATAACCCGTAGGTGAGCAAAACAAAGATGCTCTCGAAAGCGGCCACGTTTCCTATACTGGCAAAGTACAGGGCTTTATTTATCAAGAATTGGGCTGGAAAACCTTGGATACCACCCTTAGTGGTCATGTGAGTCCTGACTTCTGACTCGTCCAAATAAATTTCTCTTGCAATGGTTTGATCTTTTGGAATTTCTTCCAGTCCAAAAAAGGGAGCTTGATCAGTGATATGCAGATCAGTCAAGTGAGAATACTTCTCCAGTGTTGGTGCTATCTGATAATCCGAAAATGTGAAATAGTGATAGACCGGATCGTAGAACTGAATTAGTGTGGACAGGATTCCCTCAATTACATGGACCCTTAACAGAGACCAAAGTCCTCCATACTTGACTCTGAAAGCCTCAGGGTTGGTGATCATCCTCGCCAAACCTCTCAAATCCTCTAACTTTGGAGCCTTGAAGGTATACTTGTGAGTTTTTCATCTACCGAAATCCATAACGCAATCTCTTTGTCTGACATTTGCAATCATTAGTTTAATTTGAAAAAGAGAGAGACTAGAAGAGAATATTTTTCTTTGTTTTTTAATGTTTTTTAAATGAATGTATGAATGCATCACAAAAAAACATAGAAAAAACATGGGGTCAAAGGG
Source organism: Lathyrus tuberosus (assembly GCA_022829125.1). Taxonomy (NCBI): domain Eukaryota; kingdom Viridiplantae; phylum Streptophyta; class Magnoliopsida; order Fabales; family Fabaceae; genus Lathyrus; species Lathyrus tuberosus. The sequence goes on along the minus strand of JALAZF010000013.1, from coordinate 16,843,644 downwards.
TCGGTGTCATGAAGTCAAGGCTCTACCCCCCCCCCCCCCCAAAGGTTTATACTGGTGATTTTTTGTACCTGTCCGTAAAATCATTGATCCCTCTTGGGATAACAACAGCAAGCGGATCGCCAGCGAGCTGATGTATCCTAGAGTGATCTCAAATGAGGGTAGTATCGCGTGACAACTATTTTCAATAGCTTTTGCACGACAAATTGGTTTCAGTCTACTAAAAACCTCAGCTTCTCAGATAACCCAGTCGACCACACTACTTTCAACAACTGAAGTCGTATAGGCAATGTATCTGCAAAGGGAGTCTCCACTGAGTTTAATGGTCGACCGCAGACTCTTAGCTGGAATTCACTCCCATTAAGATTACCCGTATTGCCATCACCTATCTTAGATGTATACTCAATCTTTCCACATGCGGCATCACACGCATTCCCATTAGCAAAAAAATAAACACAGATATCAATTAGGAAAAGCAGTATATATATTTATCTTAATCATCCTAGACCTTTAGTCTTATGATCCTATACAGACAATGACTCCCCAGCAGAGTCGCCATTTCTGTGATACTTTGTGAACTCAGGGTATTCTACCTAAGATTGTGAACTTAAGGTTTCTACCGAAGATTATAGGAAAGAGAAGAGGGCCCCACGATCACTTAGGTACTACAGTTCGATTCATTTTTTATCCTATTGAGCTGATTAAGGAAGGGAAATAGATGTCTCCAATTAACCCTGCTTGCAAACTGAGTTTAAACAGTCAAAACTGTTGGTTTACAGATGCTATTAAGACGTGGGCCCCTCTTCAGTTATTTTGTTAAGATTAGAATGTCTGGGCTATTTACGAGATTTTTGGTAAGATGTTAGGATTTGGTGCTTTTGGGTTGATTTGATGGAGATACTGGATTTTGGGTTTTTGATTAGTATGCTCGCTAAGATTTTGCAATCTTATGCCTACGTATTCCCGTTTAATGAAACAGGGAAATTAGAGCGATCGTAGTTCCTCCTATTCTATGGGAGGAAAAAGGTCGTTTTGGTGTCTTGTTCAAAGCCCAAGACATGAAGCTAAAGGTGATTTGTATCTTGTTCAAAGCCTAAGATGTGAAGCTAAAGGGTTTCGGATGAGAGAGAATTTGTCATCTCTAAAGAGGAGTTGTTGATGTTTGTATGCTGTGAGCTAGGCATATATTTGATGCCAAAATGTTAATTGACTCAACCGAGGTTTTCCTTATACAAAGCCTAAGAGGAGGCGATTGACCCAACAAGAGGGTGCTTTTATGTGTCTTGTACGAAGCCCAAGACGGAGGCTAAAAGGTTTTGACTCAACAAGAGAGTCTTTTATCTGTCATATATGAAGCCTAAGACGGAGGCTAAAAAGGTTTGACTCAACATGAGAGTCTTTTATACTCAACAAGAGAGTGATTTAGTGTCTCGTACGAAGCCCGAGATGGAGGCTAAAGGGGAAGTAACTCAACAAGAGAGTCTTTTATACTCAACAAGAGAGTGTTTTGCTGTCTCGTATGAAGCCTGAGATAGAGGCTAAAAGGGAATTGACTCAACAAGAGAGTCTTTTATACTCAATAAGAGAGTGTTTTGCTGTCTCGTACAAAGCCTGAGATAGAGGCTAAAAGGGAATTGACTCAACAAGAGAGTCTTTTATACTCAACAAGAGAGTGATTTAGTGTCTCGTACGAAGCCCGAGATGGAGGCTAAAAGGGTTTGACTCAACAAGAGAGTCTGAAAAGGTTAACTCTGTTGGGGAGAGTCGTTGTACAAAGCCCAAGAGGAGGCTACCTTACCGCCGTGGATTCTGGAGATCCTGAAGCGAGTCCAAGTATAGGGAACTCTCATGAGAGAGACCGGGTTTCTGCCTATGTTTGAAGGGAACTTGAGAATGTCTTTAAGACTTAAGGGTCTTAGACTGTCCAAGTCTAGAGTTTTATCTTTTGTCCAATGCCCAAGAGGAGGCAAGGGTATTAAGGAATGGGTATCAACCCCACAAAGCCCGAAGTTTTGACGCTGGAAAGACTGATCTAGCAAAGGATGACTAAGTTCTGTCTTATACCTTTAAGAGGTCGTCAGGGTCCTTGTATTAAGCCTATGAGAACTTCTAAGAAGCCGAAGGGTCCTTGTACAACGCCCAAGAGGAGGAATGGATGATTTTAGGAGGCCTGTAGGTCCGCAAACCAAGAGAAGTTCAAGACAAGCTATTCACAGAGAATAGATCAAGCCAGGAAGGTTCTTGAATTTGGAAGAAACTCAAGAGATGCTATTCACGGAGAATAGATCAACTCTGGGGAGTAGAGTTTCTTTGACAATTTCTAAGAGTGACAGTCTGAGAAAAGGTTCACCGAGAATACTGCCTTTCTCTTTGTTCCATATTGTTTAACCCCAAGAGAAAGGAAGACTGTATCTGGAATCCTATGGGGGATCTAGTTTTGACTGTATTTAAGAGTGACCAACAAGGCTTTACCTAGTGCTAGACGTAGTTGCCGGGGAAAACTCTAAATAACTATACTAGTATTATACTGTTGATATTTGACAAGTATATAAAAAGGATGTGAAAGAAGACTTACAGTGAAGCAGCCCCACAATACAGTTATATACATATGAAAGCGATAAATGAAAGCGGATAAACACTTACCCGTTGTAGAGCTTCCATGCTGTTTTATTAGTTGTTCAACAAAGAAAACTTTGATAACAATATTATATTCAAGATCAAAGGAGAAAGTGCTTTGAAAAGTTGTTGGGGCTTACAGCTCAAGGAGAGGCTCAGGGTTTAACGATGATCGCACCGCTGTTTTGAAAACTGTACAGAGGGACTTATACAATATGTGAGGCCCACAAAGTTTTTATGTACAAGGGGGTTGTGTCTTACACTCTATTAGAGGACCAAAGTGTTTTTGTACCAGTGATGGGTCTTACAGCTCAAGGAGAGGCCCAGGGTTTTTTTTGAACTGGCGATCGTGCCGAGGTTTTTGAAAACGCAGTGGGTCTTATACAACGACTGAGGCCCAAAAAGGTTTTAATTTACAAAGGATTGGGTCTTACACTCTACTAAAAGGCCCAAAGTGTTTTATTTTAAGAAAATGAATGGGTCTTATAGCTCAAGGAGAGGCCCAGGGTTTTGTTTTAAAAGGCGACGATCGCGCCGTGATTTTGAAAATACAACGGGACTTATACAACATCTGAGGCCCAAAAAGGTTTGTATTTACAAAGGGTTGGGTCTTACACTCTACTAAGAGGCCCAAAGTGTTTGAAAATGATTGAAATCAAAGAAACGCTAATTTTGTTTTTCTTTAAAAGTAAATATTCAAAGAAAATCAATAAAATGATAAAAATACCAAATGAGTTTGAATAAACCACTTGTGATTTTTTTTAAGGTTTGAAAAATTAGGTTTTAATCACAAGATGAATTAAAACTCATTTGGTTTTGATTTTCAAGGTAAATATTCACTTTTAAAATGTTTAAAAACAATTAAAAGTGAATTTATTCACAAAAGTACTAATTACATTAAATAAATAATATAAATTTGATTTTTTTGTGGAATAAAATATTTCAACATTTTTGTGATTTTTTACAAAAAGAACCAATAAAAAATAATTAAAATTGAGGGAGTTATTAATTTTTCAAATCATTAAAAATAATATGAAAAAGGATAAAATATGAAAAAGTGGTAAAAAAGAGGATCTGGGGCGAGGGGGATTCGAACCCCAAACCTCTTGTGTGCAGTATGCGCGCCTTACCACTGGGGTGGTGATACATCCGTGTATTGGAACACAACCACAAATATACACGGCTTGCCTTGTTTTTTGGCCTGGCCCAAGGCAAGGCAAAGCAAGATTTTGGTTAGAAACGTGAAGGCCATAACTTTCTCATTTCTCCATGGATGGAGACAAAATTTATATGCATCTGGCCTAGAATTTCACAAGGAATCCAATGGTGGTGGTGGTTTTTTCAGAAAACAAATCCTCCTCAAAACCCGATAGTGGTTTTGAAATAGGCCATATTTTGCGTTTTCTGTGCTACCTCTTGGTACAGGCATGAATTACATGATGAATTGGTTCAAACACGACACAAATAACATGTATAAGAGATGCATGATCAGTGGACCTCAAAGCAAGACATATTTTAAAGAATTCAAGTTGTGATGCTTACCTCCCTTGGAGCTTTTTGGGCAATCTGCCAAGTGCTTTGTTCCAGAAATGTTTTGATGCTTTGAACACTCTCAAATGATCCCTTAGAAGCTTTTAGGATGATTGGAACCAGCTGGAAACCTCAAGAATGGAAACTGGCCCTTTCTTGCAAAAGGGGCAAAAGTGGCCAAAATAACAACTCTCTCAAATGGTGTTCCAGATGTGTGAAACCATTTGGGACAGTTCAAGGATGATATTTGGAGTGTGTTTCAGGTTTTATCTGGTTTGGAAAGTGACTGAATCAAGACATGTCTTGAAAAATGCAACAAGGCCCTATTTTGAGGTTTTGAGAGGGGACTTTGTGATTTTGGTGTTACAGGTCACTTGTGAGAGTTTGGATCACTTCTATATGATGTTTATGAGGTGTGTGTGTGATTGGTTTGGTTGAAATTACTCTCAAGCTCAAAACCCGATAGTGACTTGCTTTGGAAGGCAAATTTGGAAGTGAGAAGGTGATTTTGAGGAAAGCAACTGTTTGATGGCTTTGGTGTACTCAAACCGATCACAAATAAGCTCTATTTATAATAGAGCAAGTTTTTTTTAGCTGCAATAGTGAATGGCAACCGCAACAGAGGTTTGGCCAATGTTGATCAATGGGAATCCAAGTCTCCTCTAGCCATTGACTAGAGGTTAGAGCACAGGCTGCTGGTTCCCTTGGTCTTGGATATGTCTTGACTGATTTCAGTTGGAAATGGCTCAGTCCATGCCACCTTGGTGCATCCATTGAATGCTCCAAAACAAAATTGGAGTCTTGTCCCCTCTTTAGGGATTTCTAGGTTTGGCATGTTACTTTTGGTTCCAAGGACTTGGGAGGCTTATGGATCAGTGTTTGTCCCTCCTTGGTCTCCCCCTGAGGTGTTCAGATGGATAAACATGTTGGTTATTTGCAAAAATTGGGCAAATCTAGCAAAATGTACAAATCTGCCCTGCCATGACAGTTTGCAGCAAGGCACATTGGCATGGTCATATCTCATGGCTCAAGTGGATTTTCATGGAGTTCTTGGCCATTTTGGAAAGCTCTCATATGATACAACATATGTGTGATCATAGTTTGTTTTGATACCTTTTGGATCCAAGTGAAAAATTCCCCTACATTTGGAAAAAGTGAAGGAAGATTCTGACTTAGTGAAGATTTCACTAAGTGTTGGAAAAAAGTGACATTTTCACTTTTGTGATTTTGGTCATTCCATAACTTGAAATCCATGAGGAATTGGAATGAGGTGTAGTTGTCACTTTTAAAGTATGCCATGAGAGCTACAAATCCATCTTTTGATCAGCCCAAATGGTTGCTTGGATCTCAAGTTATGATCCTTGGAAGTTGGTACCCTAGCTAGTTTGTTCCATAACTTAGAAAATTTCTAAGTTTTTTATGGTTACCCCTTTTACAATTTATCCCACTTTTCTTGATTTTTCTTGATGAATGATGATTCCAATCACACATTAACATCATTTTAGGGTCAAAGAACCATAATTGTGAAAAATCTCAAAAAGTCAAAGTTGACTTTTGTGCACAGTTGACTTTTTGTCAGATGAATTCCAAACTGTGCGAACCTTTATGAAATCAAGTCCTTGACCTAAATCAAACTTTCTGGATTGATTTCATAGGTGTTATAGGGTGTATTGAATCATGTCCTAGGGTTTGGGAGCATGCCTGGGTCAAAAGTCAAAGACACAATTGACTTTTTCCTCAAAACCCTAATTGTGGTTCTGATGAATTTGAAACTTGTTGATCAAGCTTCTTGGATCAATCCATTGTTGGAAATGGATAAATGTGATGTATTAGAGACCCTCAAACCTTGTTTTTAGGTCTTGGCTCATGATTTGTCCCAAAAGTCAACTTAGGGGTGAATTAGGCCAAGAAACCCTAATTCCTGATTTTTTATGAATGCATCCCCTGAGGTTAAATTGACTTGATGATTGGGTCCATGATGTTCCATGGAGTATATTAGGTTATTCTTTAAAGCATTGACTCATGCTCAGAGGAAAATTCCCATCTAGAGGCCTTGGTCGACCAAAACCTTAATTTGGTGCCACTAGCGATCTTGAGGCTTAATCCACCTGGAATGCTGCAACCTTGTGCTTGATTCTTGATGTTGGAGTCCTCTTAATCCATTGTGGATGTTTGAGAGGTTAGACAAGTTGAAGATCATGTCATTCCTTGATTAATCCTTCGTCTAAGGATCAGAGAGGGCTTGAAACCCTAATTTTTGATAGTAGTGAATGCTCACCCATCTTTGGGGAGACTGATGAGGTATGATGGTTTACCCATATTGTGATGATGATTTGCCCAATGATGGGAAATCCTAGTGGTAAAAATTTAGGGTATGACACTTTTATACTCAACAAGAGAGTGATTTGATGTATCGTACGAAGCCCGAGATATAGGCTAAAAGGGAGATTGACTCAACAAGAGAGTCTTTTATACTCAACAAGAGAGTGTTCTAGTGTCTCGTACGAAGCCCAAGAGGGAGGCTAAGAAGGAAGTGACTCACCAAAAGAGTCTTTTATACTCAACAAGAGAGTGTTTTGTTGTCTCGTACGAAGCCCGACATAGAGGTTAAAAAGGAAGTGACTCACCAAAAGAGTCTTTTATACTCAACAAGTGAGTCTGAAAAGGCTAGCTACAAAGCCAAGAAAAGGCTGACTTTTCTGAGGAAAGGGTCATTATACAAAGCCTAAGAGGAGGCTATCTTCTGCCGGGGATTATGGAGATCCCGAGACAGGTCCAAGTGAGAGAGCCATCATGAGAGAGGCCGGGTTTCAGCGGGAGATTTATCCAGAGTGATCAGTGTTTTTTCCTATGTTCGAAAGGACTTGAGAATATCTTTGAGACTCAAGGGTTTTAGACTATCCAAGTCTACTGGTGTTGAAGAGTTTTATCTTTTGTAGGGTGCCCAAAGGAGGGCAAGGGCCCTAAGGGATGAGAATCAACCCTAAGGTGGCCAGAGGTTTGACACTGGAAAGACTGCTCTAGCAAAGGATGAATAAGTTATGCCTTATACCTTTAAGAGGTTGTTAGGGTCCTTGTATTAAGCCCAAGAGAAGGCATGAGAACTTCTAAGAAGCCGAATGGGTCCTTGTACAAAGCCCAAGAGGAGGCGGGGATGCTATTAGGAAGTCTGTGGGTCCCCAAACCAAGAGAAGTTCAAGAAATGCAATTCACAGAGAAGAGATCATTCCAGGAAAGTTAGAGAATTTGGAAGAAACTCAAGAGATGCTATTCACAGAGAATAGATCAACTCTGGGGAGTAGAGTTTCTTTGACAATTTCTAAGGGTGACAGTCTGAGAAAAGGTTCACCGAGAATACTGCTTTTCTCTTTATTCCATATTGTTTAACCCTGAGAGAAGGGAAGACTGTATCTGGAATCCTACGGGGGATCTAGTTTTGTTTGTATTTAAGAGTGATCAACAGGGCTTTACCTAGTTCTAGACGTAGTTGTCGGGGAAAACTCTAAATAACTATACTAGTATTACACAGTTGATATTTGACAAGTATATAAAAGGATGTGAAAGAAGACTTACAGTGAAACAGCCCCACAATACAGTTATATACATATGAAAGCGGTAAATGAAAGCAGATAAACACTTATCCATTGTAGAGCTTCCATGTTGTTTTGTTAGTTGTTCAACGAAGAAAGTTTTGATAACAATATTGTAATCAAAATCAATGGAGAAAGTACTTTAAAAGACTGTTGGGGCTTACAGCTCAAGAAGAGGCCCAAGTTTTAACGATGATTGCCCTGTTATTTTGGAAATCGTACAGAGGGATTTATACAATATGCGAGGTCCAAAATTGTTTTATTTATAATGGGGTTGGGTCTAACACTCTATTAGAGGCCCAAAGTGTTTTTGAATAAATGATGGGGCTTACAACTCAAGGAGAGGCCCAAGGGTTTTTGTTAAAAAGGCGGCGATTGTGCCGGACCTTTTGACGGTATCAGGACTTATACAATACACTGAGGCCCAAAAAGGTTTTTATTTACAAAAGGGTTGGGTCTTACACTCTATTTAGAGGCCCAAAATGTTTTGTTTTAAGAAAAAGAATGGGGCTTACAACTCAAGGAGAGGCCCAAAGGTTTTGAACTGGCGATCGCGCCGAAACTTTTGAAAAAGGTGTTGGGTCTTATACAATGACTGAGGCCCAAACTATTTTGGTTTCAAAAAGGAATTGGGTCTTACACTTTTTGTAGCGCGATTTTTGTGGTTTCGAATCACTATCGCTTCGGTACTACAGTTCGATTCATTTTTTATCCTATAAAGCTGATTAAAGAAGGGAAATAGATGTCTCCAATTAACCCTGCTTGCAAACTGAGTTTAAACAGTCAAAACTATTGGCTTACAGATGCTATCAAAAGGAGGTTCGTCTTTTAAGGTTATTGGCTTAAAAACACCGTGTCTGGACTATGGGCTAGGTTTCTGGTAAAGGATTAGGTCGTATGCTTTTGATTGATATCTGAAGGTACTGGATTTTGAGTTTTTGATTAGTATGCTCGCTAAGATTTTTTGCAATCTTATGCCTACATATTCCTGAGACAGGGAAATCAGAGCGATCGTAGTTCCTCCTATTTTATGGGAGGAAAAAGGTTGTTTTGGTGTCTTGTTCAAAGCCCAAGACATGAAGCTAAAGGTGTTCTGTATCTTGTTCAAAGCCTAAGATGTGAAGCTAAAAGGTTTAGATGAGAGAGAATTTGTCATCTCTAAAGAGGAGTTGCTGATGTTTGTATGCTGTAAGCAAGGCACAGATTTGATGCTAAAAGGTTAATTGACTCAACCGAGGTTTCCTTATACAAAGCCTAAGATAAGACGATTGACCCAACAAGAGGGTGTCTGTTATTTGTTGTCTCGTATGAAGCCCGAGATAGAGGCTAAAAGGGTTGACCCAATAAGAGAGTACTAACAAGTGACTGACTCAACAAGAGAGTGCTTTTTATGTGTCTTGTACGAAGCCCAAGACGGAGGCTAAAAGGTTTAACTCAACAAGAGAGTACTTTTATTTGTCCTGTATAAAGCCCAGGGCGGAGGCTGAAAAGTTGACTGAACAAGAGAGACTGTTAGATAGGTGATTGACTCAACAAGAGAGCCTTTTATACTCAACAAGAGAGTGTTTTGCTGTCTCGTACGAAGCCTGAGATAAAGGCTAAAAGGGGATTGACTCAACAAGAGAGTCTTTTATACTCAACAAGAGAGTGTTTTATATGTGTCTTGTATGAAGCCCAAGACGGAGGCTAAAGAGTGATTGACTCAACAAGAGAGTCTTTTATACTCAACAAGAGAGTGGGTTTTTATATGTGTCTTGTACGAAGCCCAAGACGGAGGCTAAAAGGTTTGACTCAACAAGAGAGTACTTTTATTTGTCTTATACGAAGCCTAAGACGGAGGCTAAAAAAGGGGTTTGACTCAACAAGAGAGTCTGAAAAGGTTAGCTCCGCTGGGGAGAGTCATTTGTACAAAGCCCAAGAAGAGGCTATCTTCCTGCTGAGGATTAGATCTATAGGCAGGATCAAGTGGGAGAGCCCTCATGAGAGAGGTCGGGTTTCTGAGTGATCAGTGTTTTTTCCTATGTTTGAAAGGAACTTGAGAATGTCTTTGAGACTCAAGGGGTTTAGACTGTCCAAGTCTAGAGTTTAATCTATTGTACAATCCCCAAGAGGAGGCACGGGCATTAAAGGATGAGTATCAACCCTAAAGTGGCAAGAGGTTTGACACTGGAAAGACTGCTCTAGCAAAGGATGACTAAGTTCTGTCTTATACCTTTAAGAGGTCGTTAGGGTCCTTGTATTAAGCCCAAGAGAAGGCATGAGAACTTCTAAGAAGCTGAAGGGTCCTTGTACAACGCCCAAGAGGAGGCGGGGATGCTTTTAGGAAGCCTGTGGGTCCCCAAACCAAGAGAAGTTCAAGAAATGCAATTCACAGAGAAGAGATCATTCCAGGAAAGTTCAAGAATTTGGAAGAAACTCAAGAGATGCTATTCACGGAGAATAGATCAACTCTGGGGAGTAGAGTCACTTTGACAATTTCTAAGGGTGACAGTTTGAGAAAAGGTTCACCGAGAATACTGCCTTTCTCTTTGTTCCATATTGTTTAACCCCAAGAGAAGGGAAGACTGTATCTGGAATCCTATGGGGGATCTAGTTTTGACTGTATTTAAGAGTGATCAACAATGCTTTACCTAATGCTAGACATAGTTGCTGGGGAAGACTCTAAATAACTATACTAGTATTACACAGTTGATATTTGACAAGTATATAAAGGGATGTGAAAGAAGACTTACAGTGAAGCATCCCCACAATACAGTTATATACATATGAAAGCGATAAATGAAAGCGGATAAACAGTTATCCGTTGTAGAGCTTCCATGCTGTTTTATTAGTTGTTCAACAAAGAAAACTTTGATAACAATATTATATTCAAGATCAAAGGAGAAAGTGCTTTGAAAAGTTGTTGGGGCTTACAACTCAAGGAGAGGCTCAGGGTTTTTATTAAAAAGGCGACGATCGTGCCGAACTTTTTGACTGTATCGGGACTTACACAATACACTAAGGCCCAAACTATTTTATTTATAAAAGGGTTGGGTCTTACACTCTATTAGAGGCCCAAAGTGTTTTAAAGAAAGGAAATGGGACTTATAACCCGAGGGTAGGCCCAGATGATTTTTGTTTTGAAATGGCGATCGCGCCGAGATTTTTAAAAATGCAGTGGGTCCTATACAATGACCGAGGACCGAAAATGTTTTGGTTTTCAAAGAAGGGTTGGGTCTTACACTCTATTAGAGGCCCAAGTGAGTGATGCTAGGTTTTAAAAATGATTTTGTTTGGAAAATCAGGAAAGAGAAAGAGGTATGGGACTTACACTCCTAGCAGAGGCCCAAAGAAAATAAATGGGGCTTATAACACGAGGGTAGGCCCAGATTATTTGATTTTTTGAACTGGCGATTGCGCCGAGATTTTTCTTTTAACGCAGAGGGACTTATACAATATCTGAGGCCCAAAATTGTTTTGGTTAAAAGGAGATTGGGTCTTACACTCTATTAGAGGCCCAAAGTGTTTGAAAAAGTTTGATGAGGGTTGAATTAATCAAAACCCTAATTTGTTTTCAAAAATATATTTTAATTGAATGAAAATTCAATTAAAATGATCAAAATTGTTAAACATGTGTGAAAAACAAATTGTGATCTTGGATTAATGTTTCAAAAATCATGTTTTAGTCCACAAAATGATTGGAAACCAATTAAATTTGGAAAATCAAGAAGGAAAAAACATTTTATAAGTCAAAAAACAAATAAAACACTTATTCTTTGCAAAAATATCAAATATATGAAAGAAATAATATTTTTGGGATTTTTTGCTAAAATAAAATATTTTAACATTTTTGTGAATTATTTAAAAACGAATCAACTCAAAATCATTAAAACTCAGAGAGAAATTTATTTTTTAATCAATTAAATAAAATCAAAAAATTCAAATATTCAAATATTCAAAAAATGGCGCCAAGAACATGCCAAGAACACGCGCCATCCCTCTATTTCTGCATATTTGCGTTTTCTCTCCAATCTCACTGAATACTTGATGAAATTACACAAACCACATATCAATCTGCTCGTTTTCACCTCACGATCATGTCTATGGTCTTTAGTTTCATTTATTTTAAGTATGGAATAAGAAATCAAAGATAAACCTTAAGAACCCTAAAATTTGCATGAAGGCTCAGAAATTCCATACACGATTCAAACAAAGCAATTGATTGAGGTTAAACACTCTATGCATGATTTTGAACATATGACAAAATTATTGTGCAGCAAAATATGCATGGATCATAGAGTTAGAAGAGCTCAGGCTTACCTCTTGCAGCTGGTGATCGTGTTTTGTGTTAGAGGTGTTGAAAGATGGTTCCAATGATTTGCACAGCTTTCTTAGGTGCCAAGTAATGTGTCTGAATGCTTGGAGTGGTTTGAAACAAGCTAAAACTTGAGATGGTACCTCAACTGTACCTCTGTCAAGAACTTGAGCAATTGGCAAATGATTTTGTGATTTTGGTGTTACAGATGTTATGTGAGTGTTTGGATCACTTCCATATGATGTTTATGAGGTGTGTGTGTGTGATTGGTTTGGTTGGAATAACTCTCAAACTCAAAACCTGATAGTGACTTGCCTTAGAAGGCAAAATTGGAAGTGAGAAGGAGATTTTGAGGAAAGCATCTGTTTGATGGCTTTGGTGTACTCAAACTGATCACAATTGAGCTCTATTTATAGTAGAGCAAGTTTGTTTTGGGTGCAATAGTGAATGGCAACTGCAGCAGAGGTTTGGCCAATGTTGATAAATGGGAATCCAAGTCTCATTCAGTTGGAAATGGTTCAGTACATGCCACCTTGGTGCATCCATTGAATGCTCCAAAACAAAATTGGAGTCTTGTCCCCCTTTTAGGCATTTCTAGGTTTGGCATGCTACTTTTGGTTCCAAAGACTTAGGAGGCTTATGGATCAGTGATTGTCCCTCCTTGGTCTCCCCCTGAGGTGTTCAGATGGATAAACTTGTTTGTCATTTGCACAAATTGCTCAAATCGAGCAAAATGCACAAATCTGCCTAGTTATGACAGTTGCAGCAAGGCATTTTGGCACTATCATAACTCTTAGCTCAAATGGAATTTGATGGAGTTCTTGGCCATTTTGGAAAGCTCTTATATGATATAACACATGTGTGATCATAGTTTGTCTTGATACTTTTTGGATCTAAGTGAAAAATGCCCCTACTTTTGGAAAAAAAGCAAGACAGATTCTGACTTAGTGAAAATTTCACTAAGTGTTCGAAAAAAGTGACATTTTCACTTTTTGTCATTTTGGTCACTCCATAACTTAAAATCCATGAGGAATTGGAATGAGGTGTAGTTGACACTTTTAAAGTATGCCATGAGAGCTAAAAATCCATCTTTGGATCAGCCCAAATGGTTGCTTGGATCTCAAGTTATGATCCTTGGAAGTTGGCACCCTAGCCACTTTGTTCCATAACTTAGAAAATTTCTAAGTTTTTTATGATTACCCCTTTTACAAGTTATCCCACTTTCTTTGATTTTTCTTGATGAATGTTGATTCAAATCATACATTAACATCATTTTAGGGTTAGGGAACCATAATTGATCAAAAAATCAAAAAGTCAAACTTTGACTTTTGGGCACAGTTGACTTTTTATGAGATGAATTCCAAACGGTGCGATCCTTTATGAAATCAAGTCCTTGACCTAAATCAAACTTGATGGATTGATTTCATATGTGTTATAGGGTGTATTGCATCATTTCCTAGGGTTTGGGAGCATGTCCTGGTCAAAAGTCAAAGATACAGTTTACTTTTCTTTCAAAACCCTAATTGTGGTTCAGATGAAATTGAACCTTGTTGATCAAGCTTCTTGGATCAATCCATTGTTGCAAATGGATCAATGTGGTGTATTAGAGACCCTGAAATCATGTCTTGAGGTCTTGGCTCATGTTTTGTCGCAAAAGTCAACTTAGGGGTGAATTAGGTCAAGAAACCCTAATTCTTGATTTTTGGTGAATGAATCCCCTGAGGTTAAATTAACTTAGTGATTGGGTCCATGAGGTTCCATGGAGTATTTTAGGTTATGCTTTGAAGCATTGGCTCATGCCCAGAGGAAAATTTCCATCTGGAGGCCTTGGTCGACCAAAACCCTAATTTGGTGACACTGGCGATCTTGAGGCTTGATCCACCTGGAATGCTGCAACATTGTGCTTGATTCTTGATGTGGGAGTCCTCTTGATCCATTGTGGATGTTTAAGAGGTTTAGACAAGTTGAAGATCATGTCATTCCTTGATTGATCCTTTGTCTAAGAGCTTTGAGAGGGCTTGAAACCCTAATTATTGTTTGTAGTGAATGCTCATCCATCTTTGCGGAGACTGATGAGGCATGATGGTTCATCCATATTATGATGATGATTTACACAATGATGGGGAATCTTAGTGGTCAAAATTTGGGCTACCCGAAGGTGTGAATGGCGAAGGTATTCAGGCATTCGGGGTGCAAGAGGATTAAATATCGGAATACCCAAATTTTTGATGGCGGTTAGGAATGGTAGTTCACGCATCATTCTTCTTTTGCTAAGCAATGATGCTTAGAAAAGGTAAACTCCCCCTCGATCCTGGTCTTCAGCCAAGGAACTGGTCTCAGTTTCTGAAATAAACTTCCCCTCGATCCTGGTTTCCTACCAAGGAACTGGTCTCAGTTTTTGAAATAAACTTCCCCTCGATCCTGGTTTCCTACCAAGGAACTGGTCTTAGTTTCTGAAATAAACTTCCCCTCGATCCTGTTTTCCTACCAAGGAACTGGTCTAAGTTCCTTTTGTCAATAAACTCTTGACAAGGGACGCTATTCGTAGCGGTTTTACTCAAACTTCTCACCGAATTTTCTTGGGGAGATGCCATTTGACGGAAAAACTTTTAACGCCAGACTTGCTGGGAAAACCATCCGTCTGAGTTGTAGAGGTGTACAAACTTCTCTGTTGGAGACGCCATTTGTCGACTCTACTGGGGAAAACGAGTCTCTTGAGAGACTGCTTTCTTTTTAGGGATATTAAATCATATTTTTCTCAGAGATCTTCTCAGAGAAATGCCATATGATGTGATCCAATTTTGAGATGCTGATGACTTCATTAACATTGATTCTACTGGAGAGAAAAATCAATGTGTTGCTGAGAGTATTTAGTCGCGAGGCTTTCTCTGGGGATTTTCCTTAATCCGGGAAAGCGAAGATATCATCTTCAATGGCGAAGAGTGATGTTCGTTGACGATCTTCTTGTTTTTCAGAGGTTCAAGTTATCAAAGTGGTCAAGGGACCAAATTGTATCCAGAAATAAACTGGAGGCGAGAATGTTTAAATGGTTCACTTCCTGACGAGGAAAGGGCTGACAACTCGATTGAGAGGACTTCTATCACTAGGGGATAAGACCTATCAGAGTGATAGTGATGCAATATGAATGTGAATGTAAATTAATAATGCATGATGTATGTATGTTTATGCTGACAAAACTGACGCGACATACAGACTAGTAGATGAACACGACTGGATACTAGGCCACAGTGGGGGATAAAAAGTATCACTGGTGCATGATAGCAATTCTGCCTTGCTTAGGAGAGATAGTCCCTGTAGGGAAAACCGTTGGTCGGGCTTATGAGATAAGGACTCTGCCGAGGGGTGTCAGATGAAACACGGTCTCTGACACAACTGATCCTTCAATCAGGTGTACTGGGTTAGAAGGATTACTTTGATTTTGCACTTTGAAGCTCAACCACCTTCGGAGAAGCGGTCGATGTCCTTTTGATGTTTAACAGTCAAAAGAATTGCCATATTTATTTTAAAAGCAGAAAAGTTTTAAAAAGTAAATTCATTTTTGTTTCGTTTCAAGAATCGTTAATCATGTTAAAATGTCGTTTTGTAAAGCTAAGACAAATAAGAATTGCAAACAAAAGCACTAGGGCTCAAATTTTATTGATAGGATGGAAAACAGCCAAACGCGTGATTCCACAGAGTATTTACAAAGTTAGAAAATGGTAATTAAAGGGAAAAGGGATACATTGAAACATAACGACCACTATCCTTCTACCAACTTTGAATTCTGGACATCCTGAGCTTCTGTCGAAGATGACCTTGACTGGAGTTTTCTGATGAATGGCATGACTGCTGCTGGGGGATTTGCCCTTTTGTTGAACGTAGTTACTTGCCATTATCCCTAACTTTTGCCTGGATTGTACTTTGAGACTTCCAATCCATCGGGATGATTTTTGATTATGTCTCTAATTTTTGCCTGGACCGCCCTTACAAGTTTTCAATCCACCGAGACGTTTTTTTTATTTAGGCGAAGTATTTCTTGACTACGTCTACATTCGTGGGGTAGGCAAATTCTTCTCCATCTATGGTTATAAGTCTCAAGGCGCCGCCTGAGAAAGCTTTCTTGACCACATAGGGGCCGTCATAATTCGGAGTCCATTTGCCCCAGGAATCAGTGAGAAATGATTGTATCTTTTTGAGCACAAGGTCTCCTTTCCTGAAGATGCAAGGTCAGACCTTTTTGTCGAATGCCTTCTTCATTCTTTGCTAATACAACTGACCGTCGCATAGTGTCATTATTCGCTTTTCTTCGATTAGATTCAGTTCGTCGTGTCGATTTTGACACCACTCAACATCTGTTAGCTTAGCTTCCATCAATATCCGGATTGATGGGATCTCTACTTCGATGGGGAGCACTACTTCCATGCCATACACTAGAGAGAAAGGGGTTGCCCCTGTTGAAGTGCGGACAGATGTTCGATAACCGTGAAGATCAAAGGGTAGCATCTTGTGCCAGTCTTTGTAGGTTACAACCATCTTCTGAACAATCTTCTTGATGTTCTTGTTAGCCGTTTCTACCGCGCTCCGTTCATTTTGGGTCGGTAGGGAGATGAGTTATGGTGTTCGATCTTGAACTCAGCGCACAACTCTTTCATCATCTTATTATTCAAGTTAGATCCATTATCCGTAATGATCTGGCTAGGAACACCATAACGACAGATGATATTGTTTTTGATAAAGCGGACCACCACTTATCGGGTTACATTGGCGTATGACGCTGCTTCGACCCACTTGGTGAAATAATCAATGGCTACTAGGATGAACCGATGTCCGTTTGAAGCCTTGGGTTCAATCATGCCAATCATGTCGATTCCCCATATGGAAAAAGGCCATGGGGAAGAGAGAACTTTGAGATGCGTTGGCGGTACATGGATTTTGTCAGAGTATATCTGACACTTGTGACACTTTCTCATGTACTTGTAGTAGTCGAATTCCATGGTCAACAAGTAGTACCCTGCTCTTAGAATTTTTCTCGCCATTGCGTGTCCGTTGGCATGAGTGCCAAAGGATCCTTCGTGAATTTCTTTCGTTAGCATATCTGCTTCTGGTCTGTCTACGCATCGAAGCAAAACCATGTCAAAGTTTCTCTTATAGAGTGTATCACCGCTCAGGAAGAAACTACCTGCTAGCCTTCTGAGGGTTTTTCTGTCTTTCCTTAGTGCCCCAGGTGGGTACTCTTGTTTCTGAAGGAAGCATTTGATATCGTGATACCAAGGTTTGTCGTCTATGTATGCTTCAATCGTGAAGATGTAAACGGGCCTTTCAAGGCGCATTATGTTGATCTTAGGTAGGTCATTCCATTAACCTACACCAATCATGGAAGAGAGAGTGGCTAATGCATCAGCCATGTGATTCTCTTCACGAGGGATGTGATGAAACTCGATTCTGTTGAAGAATGGTAACAACCTTCTCGCGTAATCTTTGTAAGGAATCAGTCCTGATTGGTATGTGTTCCAATATCCTTTGATCTGATTGATAACCAGGGCTAAGTTGCCATATAAATCCAAGTTCTTAATCCTTAAGTCGATCGCTTCTTCGAGACCCATGATACAAGCTTCGTATTCGGCCTCGTTGTTTATGCACTTGAATGTAAGTATGGCAGTGAAAGGAATGTGGGTACCCTGAGGGGTTATGATAATTGCCCCAATTCCATTTTCGTAATGATTGACGGCTTCGTCAAAGATTAGTCCCCACTGGGAACCTGGTTCTGGCCCTTCACTGGGTAGCGGTTCATCGCAATCTTTCATTTTTAAATACATGACATCTTCGTCTGGGAAGTCAAACCCGACTGATTCCTGATTGTCAATCGGTTGATGAGCCAAATGATCGGCTAAAATACTCCCCTTAACGGCTTTCTAAGCGTGATATTCGATGTCGTATTCTGATCAGTCACCATTTGTGCTAGGTATTTCACTATTTAACTGTAAATAAATCAGGTAAACTGTGTGTGTTTTAAGCGTTTTTAGTTAGAATTAGGATTATTTTAATAAGGTACAGTGTGTCATTACTTATGAGTTTCTTGAGGATATTTTACACTTTTGGTATGTTAGCAGGTCAAAAACAGGTTTGAAAGCTCAGAGGATTAAACATCAGATGCGGGACTGAGCCGGAGTGAGAAAACAGAAGAATGAGCCAAAAAGTGGAGGATCTGCTGTCCATATGCGTAACACACTATCTGTTACGCGTATTACCACCTTGCATACGCGTAGCATACGCATTTCAACAGAGAGATGATTTTGAGTGGGAAAACACGCCTTCTGCCAATACGCGTAAGTAACAGGACAATACGCGTATCATATGGCTTCCTGGCTGGCCCTTCTGCTCATACGCGTAGGAAATGAGCTGCATTCAAGGTCAATACGCGTATCATGGTAGTCAATACACGTATTGAACCCACAAATTTCAGAAGGCCCAAATTTCACCTATTTATGGCCAGAGCGCGATTTTACCAGGGTTGGTCGATTTTTGGGAGCAAAATACAAGATTTGAAGGCTGGAAACTCAGATTTTTGCAAGGGATTCACATGTTTAAGAGTTTTCGGACGATTGAAGATTGATTCCTCGAGATAATTTGTAATGACAACATTTTCATCTATTATTTTCTTTTTTGTTATGAGTAGCTAAACCCCCCATTGCTAGGGGGGTGACCCTGAATCTTCATGTAATGAATTTAATTTTATCAATGCAATAATTATTTTATTCAGTAATCATTGATTTATTCTTAGTTCTTTGTTTAATGCCTAAACCGTCGGAAAAACGGATTTTGAACCTTTACATGTAATTTTTGCTGGTTAACGGTTACATGTTGATCTGACTAAGAACATTTGATAATAAATATTGCCTAGGACTAGGGATACTTTATCAAAATCGGAATTTCTTGATATAAATAAACTTGATCATGAATGTAATTACCTATGGACATAGTAATTAGATTACATGATCAAAGATCTTTTCACTAAGGACTTAGGATTAGATAATCTAAAGAACCGGTACTCATACGTTTTTGACTTTGTTATTGCATTTATAAATTGTAATCGTGCATGAGGATTCATTCACCAAACCCTAGCAATTTACTCATATCGGATATCGTTCAACTATTTACTCGTTTTAATTAAATCTTAGTTATAGAAATTTTCAACCACCAAGACTTTTTGTTTAATTGAAAGTATTTTTAAACTCTGTATCGTCAAGCAGTCCTTGAGATTCGATTCTTGGGATTTTTCCCTTTATTACTACAATAGGCAAAATAGTACACTTGCTATTTTCCCTATCATATTCTGATAACAACATCTGCCAACGGGCGATTCTTCCCGTGAGAGTAGGTTTTTCAAAGACATACTTGATAGGACCCATCTCATTGATTAACCAAGTAGTGTAACGAATCATATACTGGGGAAGACATTTGGCTACCCAAGCCAGAGCACATCAAGTTTTCTCAAGCATAGTGTACCGAGTCTCGCATTCGGTGAACTTCTTGCTCAAATAGTAGATGGCAGACTCTTTTCTTTTCGTTTCGTCTTGTTGGCCAAGCACACAACCCATTGAGTCCTCTAGGACTGTTAAGTAGATGATCAGTGGTCTTCCTTCCACTGGAGGTGACAAAATCGGTGGGTTCGACATGTATTTCTTAATACTGTCGAAGGCAGTTTGGCAATCTTCTGTCCAAACGCAGTCTTGGTTCTTTTTAAGTAATTTGAAAATTGGCAGGCATGTCACGGTCATGAGGAATATGAATCTGGAGATGTAGTTCAAACGTCCCAGGAATCCTCTAACTTGTTTTTCAGTTTTCGGAGAAGGCATTTCTTGAATGGCCTTGACCTTGTCAGGATCAACCTCAATTCCTTTCTGGCTGACGATGAACCCTAAAAGTTTCCCTGAACGGACACCGAATGTGCACTTGTTGGGATTCAAGCGGAGTTTATACTTTCTCAACCGCTCGAATAGTTTTGACAAGTGGGTCACATGCTCCTCCTCTGTTTTAGATTTGGCAATCATATCATCGACATATACTTCGGTCTCTTTGTGTATCATGTCATGAAACAGAGTAGTCATGGCCCTTTGATAGGTTACCCCGGCGTTCTTCAAACCAAACGACATTACCTTGTAACAAAAGGTACCCCATGGGGTAATGAATGAAGTTTTATCCATGTCTTTTGGCGCCATTTTTATCTGATTATAGCCCGAGAATCTATCCATGAAGGAGAAGACTTTGAATTTTGTTGTACTGTCTACCAGCATGTCAATGTGTGGTAAAGGAAAGTCGTCCTTCGGACTAGCCTTGTTTAGATCTCTGTAATCGACACACATTCTGACCTTTCCGTCCTTTTTCGGAACGGGTACGATGTTGGCTAACCATTAAGGATATTCTAACGTGGCGAAGAAACCCGCGTCAATCTGCTTCTGTACTTCCTCCTTGATTTTAATGGCCATGTCCGGGTGAGTCCGTCTCAGCCTTTGTTTCACCGGCGGACATTCCGATCTTAACGGTAAATGATGTTCCACGATGCTGGTATCCAACCCTGGCATATCCTGATAGGACCAAGCGAACACATCTGGAAACTCCTTGAGAAGCCTTATCAAACTCTCTTTGGCAGTTGGACTGAGCAGTGCCCCAATCCTGATTTCTTTTCTTTCTTCCTTTGAGCCCAAGTTGACAGTTTCCAACGGCTCTTTGTGAGGATCAATGGACCTTTCCTCCTGTCTGAGTAATCGGGAGATCTCTTCTGGAATTTCGTCGTCAACTTCTTCTTCAGCCCCAAATACCAGATTTTCAAAGTTGGGAGAAGGCATCGGATCGTATGTTTCAGCTGGGTTTAAAACAAGCAATCTGCAAGACGTGATGATTGTTTTTTAGAAGAGATAGAGAGAATGAAAGAGTGTGTGCAGTGTATTTTCTGAAAATTTCTTGTTTTTTATTATTGAATTGTTTTTTTGGATTACCATTTTCTGAAAAAAAAAACAAAAAGAGAAAACAGCAATAAACTGCGAAAATTACATAACGGCGTTATTTTATTTATAAACAAGTCGATTCTTGAAACTACAACCCTATGAAACAAAACTCTGTCGCTCTGGGCAAAGCGAAAATGGATATTTACAGAAAGTGAGCCCTATCAAAACATCTGTTTCACCTGGGCAGGGTGAAAGGTTAAAGACGACAATTACTTTGACTTATGAACAATCTTCGGGACATCGAGTGCAACCCATTGGCGGCGAACTCCTCGGTGAATCACAAAGTCTGGCACCTTTTTTCTTGGGTTGTCTTCAGAAATAACGCTGATTTCTGGTGGAGCAGGATCATTGGAATCTGTCTCCCGGGCAGAGTTGTCGTAGACGAACTCTCCTGTTGTATTTGTGCTCTCAGGTAAATCTCCCCATCCAGTTGGCTGGATGTCTTCAAGCCTGATACGAGAGCTTTCAGGAGCAGTGTACTTGACCAAGTAGTCGAACTTGCCACTCGGTTGTGCCAAGGTGTCCCACACTTCTTTGGAACTGGAGGAGTCATCCCTTTCGATGACGTTGACCTCGGGAAAAGCATAGTTGATGAATTCTAGCCCTACAAGCTTTGTAAATTCATCGTCATGCTGGATATTTTCTGAATGACCTGAGTAATGATCCCATGACATGGTGGGGGCACAGGTATTCTGTTCAATGATGGTCAGCTGATTTTCATTATTCGGCTGATTTTCTTGCCCCAAGTCTCCTGGGTACGGCTGCCAGATAGGCAGGTCATCCATCGGGCCATAATAGTCGTGGTCAAATTTGTCCTTCATCAGAGTGTCCTCCTCTAATGAGTTTAGTGGAGCATGGCATCCTTCCGGATCACAATCTCTGTATATCGTTCTGATATCTGACCTGGGTATAAATCTCAGACTCTGTGCGGGATAGCAAAATGGCATAGGCACCTCTTCCTGAGACATATAACCGTCCTCGTTAAGATATGATTTCCACTCCTCATCTGTATCAGAGGGATCACCCTCGTTGATGGTATGTACTTCTTGAGACACTGGGTGAAGGAAACCTCCACTATGGAAGAAATCCTGAATGGGATGAAAACATTCGTCGTTAGTAGTAGTCTAGGTACAGGTTGCAGAAAAACCAAGACCCTTCTTTGTTTTGTTATCAGTAGGAATGACAAGTTGTCCCCATCCTTTGGTATTGTTACTTTTGATCACTTCGAGAGCATCTCTGTATGAGGAAATTGAGGTTCCTTTCTCTGATTGATTCTCATTGGTCACCGAAAGTGCTTGGAACTGAGTTCCCACAACCTCCTCGGGTTCTACACAGGTGGATAATGAAAGGTTACTCACGATCAAGGCTTGTTTTCTGCAGACCGTGACGAGTTGATCGTTCTTGACAAACTTCAGTTTCTAGTGCAGCGTCGAAGTGACCGCCCCAGCCTGGTGTATCCAAGGTCTTCATAATAAACAGGTGTATGTTGCTCGAACGTCCATGACCTGGAAAGTGACTATGAAAGTGTGAGGACCAATAGTTATGGGAAGATCAACTGCACCGATAACTGTTTTCTGAGACCCGTCAAATGCTTTGACGATGACCTCACTGCCCCTCATTGGGGATCCTTTGAATGATAGTCGCATTAATATAGACTTCGGCATAACGTTCAGAGCCGATCCGGTGTCTACCAGTACGCTGGCTAAAGCATCGTCCTAGCAGTTAACTGTGATATTGTGCGCCATGTTGTGACTTTTGCCTTCCTCTGGCAATTCCTCATCACTGAACCCTAAGTTGTTGCAGGAAGTGATGTTAGAGACGATGCTATCGAACTGTCGTATTGACACATCCTGTTCCACAAAGGCCTGCTCTAAGACTTTCTGTAGAGCCTCTTTGTGGGCTTCGGAACTGAGTAAAAGTGATAGCACAGAGATCTTTGAAGGAGTTTGTAATAGTTGACCCACAATGTTGTATTCACTCCTTTGGATGAGCTTCACCATCTCATCATTGTTCTTTGAAAGGTAGGGATCACTGGACTAACCGACTGGTGGATTGGGAGCTTCTGTTTGAAGTTCCTTTTATTTGGTAAGTTCTCCAACTCCTCGGTTGAAGATTCGACCGTTCTGTGTTACTCGACTGATGTCTACAATATTCACGATGGAGGGTAATGGATTTTATTTTCCACTCTTAATTATTGTTGCACCGTATTTGTAAGGGATCTCCTTAGTAGATTGGTATGGCACTAGTCCTGGTAGATAGATAACTACAGGAGCCTTCTATTTATCTGACTGTCGTAAGTAACTTCAATCAGTTCCTGGTTAAGAACCTTCGATTCATCAAGCAGAGGGATGATGGCACAAACATCTTTGGTCCTCTCGCGATCAGAGATTACAACCACATCTTTGATTTGATCAGCGAAGTAGTCGGGCATCAAGTTGATGGGCCCCAAAACTGGACATGGGTGAATTTCTTTGCGGTCTAACATCCTTGATTATTTTCCGAGCAAACTCTACAGCGTTCATAGTTATGTGGTGGCACCTGGCCACGCCCGCTTTGAATGTGGTGTAACCTCACTAGGTCCGTTTCCATTGATCGAACATCCTGACTATAACGCCTAGTAGGGTTCCCACCGATCATACTGACTTGTTGCATGTCTTCATCTAGATAGATCGGAAGCCACCAGTGGTTTAACAAGTGTTGCAAAGTTCTTTGAACGAGAGCACATCCCTGGTCACTCTCACAACATCCTTTACAGTTCTGATAATTATGCAAAGTCAGAAAACCGAGCTGGACTTGCTTAGTATGTAATTCCACCAAGCTGGTATTCATCAAGCGAATATCAAAGATTTGAATCACGTTGATCTGATAAATATTTTTATCATGGTAGTCCTGGATCAATCCAAGATCTATCTGAAGCTGGAGGGCCTCTTGTACAAAAGAGCATCCCTGCTTGTTTACCGAGCAAATCAGACAAGAATTGTAATCGTGTTGCGGCAGATTATGATACTGGTTTTGCCTTGAGTGCATTGCCACCAAGTTGACATTCATCGCACAGATGTCGTGGCTCTGAATGATGTTGGAATTCGTATAAGTCATGTTGACCCCACAAACTCGATGCTCTTGGATCCACCCGAGATCCAATTGTTCCTGTAGAGCTGATTGCACCACAGAACATCCTTGATTGTCTTTAGAGCAGATATTACACTGATGATAATTGTGAGGTGGTATATGGCCATATCCGCTCTGTCTCCGATGGATCTTGACCAGATTGGTCCTCAATAAAAGTACATCATGAATTTAATAGTTGTTGTTAGACTCTCCCTCTATCAAGTTGACTGCAGCTTTCTCGTGTTGAGGCAACGGGTTCGTGAGAACATTTGGATTCGTATCTTTGAAAGATAAAACCCCGCTCCTAACAAGATTTTGTACGTCGGATTTGAAACTGAGACAGTTTTCTATGTTATGCTCGGATCCTCCTTGATGGTAAGGACAAGTCTGATCTGCTTTGAACCAAAAAGGCATACTTTCCGGTACTGTAAGAGAGACCTGGTTTGGACATGCCCCTTGACCAGTAGTAACGGAAAAAATTCTGCGTACAACATTGGTATAGGGTCGAACCCTGGTGGTCGCGTTGTACGGTTGTTGTTGTATGGAGGACGAGCCTACTGAAGAGGCTGTTGATTCGGTTGGCTTTACGTAACCTGAGGTTGATACGTTGGAACAGGCGCAGGGTTAATAACAGGAGTTACAACTGCTACTGGTTGGTATCGTCGCCTTTGCGTTCCGAGAGAGATATTCCCAATATCCTGCTCATTTTTCTTAGGGAGAGCACTACCGTATCTTTTTGTACTACTTGATGATCCAGCATCTTTAACTAAACGTCCTTCTCGGACGGCTTCCTCAAGACGAACTCCCATGCCCACCATCTCGGTGAAGTTACTGGGCGCACTGGCAAGCATTCTGTCGTAGTAAAATGAGCTTAAGGTTTTCAAGAAGATCTTTGTCATCTCTTTTTCCTCAAGAGGTGGACAAATCTTAGAGGAGATTTCACACCATCTCTGAGTGTACTCCTTAAAGGTTTCCTTGTCCTTTTGTGACATCGATCTGAGTTGATCTCTGTCCGGTGCCATATCCAGGTTATACTTATACTGCTGAACGAAAGTAGCGCCAAGATCTCTGAAAGTGCCGATCTTAGTGCGGTTTAAACCCATGAACCATTTGAGTGCGGCACCGGTTAAACTATCCTGAAAGTAGTGAATCAGTAGCTACTGGTTCTTTGTCTGAGTTGACATCCGCCGAGCGTACATCACCAAATGGCTTTGAGGGCAAGAGTTACCCTTGTACATTTCAAATTCGGGCACTTTGAATTTGAGTGGAACTTTCACATTGGGGACCAAACAAAGGTCTGCGACGTCTTTTCTAAATAGGTTCTGACTGCGAATGGCTTGCAATTCCTTCTGCATTTCCAGGAACTGTTCCTAGAACTCATTTATTCTGTCGAACATACTTTCATTTCCACCAGAAGGTATCTGTGGAATCTGTCCTTCCGGGACAGTGTGTACCACGGGTGGTGGTATAGTCATCATGGCAGTGACTCTTGGTGCCTCCCAAAGTTTGTAACCTTCAGGAGTTGCTGGCATGCCCCTGGCATCTTTGCTTTCCCGAAGTTTGTAACCTTCAGGCCCAACGGCTCCTGCTGCAGTTTTCGGATCTTCCATGATCGGCGTAATATATCCTTCAGGGATATAGTTGAGTGGCATGCCCCAGGGACGATCTTTTGGCATCTTATACCTAGGATCAGACTTCTCCACTATGGGCGTTGATGTGATCTCTGAGATCACAGTCCGTTGTTGTATCTGAGCTTCTGCTAGAGCTTGCATGTTGTTACGAAGCTTTCTCAGATCTTCTTTCAGAGTGTCGATTTCTTCTCTCAACTCTCTGTTCTCTTCCTCGAGAACATCCATCTTTTTCTGTCGATTGGCCCGAGTATTGTACGAATGAGACACTTTGACTCTAGAATCGAGACACAAACGTGAGATTCGCAGTGAAGAAGAATGTGTTTATGTGAAAATGATGAATGATATGCAATGATTATATTAATTATTTTTGTTTATTCAAAATAAACTTCGACAATTAGATTGCAAATATCAAACAGTAAGGAAGACCCCGTTTTATTGAATTCAAAGATTACGAAAATAGAAATACAGTAGATTACAAAGTACTGAAAAAGAAAATGTCTAAACTAAAGGGTCCTGAGTCCTCTCTGAAGAGAGCTCAGGTGCTGGTTCTGGTATTTTCCTTTTCTTTGACCGAGGCTCTTGAGCCGTTGTCGGGTTGTCATTCCTTTGGCAAGTGAAAGGAGCGAGCAAATTTCTTTGGTCATCCTGATTTTCTACAGGATGTTGCTCTAAAATCTCAATCAGAGCATCTTTATCTTTTAACAGTTGTTGCATTTTCTTACACTCCACATTAAGAATGCGGTACTTGTTCCTCAAAGACCTCTTCTCCTGTTGAACTTTGTTGAGAGTAACTTGAAGTTTTTCCATATCGGACATAAAATAAAGGACAGAGTCCCTTAATGGAAGAACTTCCTGATGAGGGTAAGGCATCCTCAACTTGAGAGCTCTAGTTTGTACCCAGTGGAGATAAGGCTCCACCAAGACGCAGTCTGGTTTTCCTAGAGACTCTCTTCCTTTCCTATGAATGTGTTTCCGGGCATGCACTATTTCTGTCTTTAGTGCTCTGTCATTTTCTCCTTCCTTAAAGAAAAGACCTTCCAGATGGGCATTACGCGGAACATGCCTCATTGGGTATCCAAATTGACGACGAACTAATATCAGATGATAATTGATTCCCCCTTAGTTCCTATAAGGGGTACATTTGGGAAATTTCCACAACGGTCAATGATTCTGATCACGTCATAGATTCGATTGTACCAATCGATGTCAGAGTTGATAAGAGACATGATTCTCTGCGACCAACGTAAAGTATTCTTTTGATCCTAAAAAGCAGCAGACTTTGGCAAATGGGAAATGAACCATTTGTACAGCAGGGGTACACAACATGTAATCATTCCTCCACTGTATAAATTCCTTAAGTGTACCGAATGATACGTATCTGCGAGTAAGGTTAGTACGGGATTTCCAATCAGACATATCTTAATGGAATTGATATCTACAAAGTTATCGATGTTGGGAAACAAAAATAACCCGTAGGTGAGCAAAACAAAGATGCTCTCGAAAGCAGCCACATTCCCTATACTAGCAAAGTACAGGGCTTTCTTTATCAAGAACTGGGCTGGAAAACCCTGGATGCCACCCTTAGTGGTCATGTGAGTCCTGACTTTTGACTCGTCCAAATAAATTGCTCTTGCAATGGTTTGATCCTTTGGAATTTCTTCCAGTCCAGAAAAGGGAGTTTGATCAGTGATATGTAGATCAGTCAGGTGAGAATACTCCTCCAGTGTTGGTGCTAGCTGATAATCTGGGAATGTGAAACAGTGATAAACCGGATCGTAGAACTGAATGAGCATCGACAGGATTCCTTCAATTACATGGACCCTTAATAGAGACAACAGTCCTCCATACTTGGCTCTGAAATCCTCAGGGTTGGTGATCATCCTTGCCAAACCTCTTAAATCCTCTAATTTTGGAACCTTGAAGGTGTACTTGTGGGTTTTCCTTCTACCGAAATCCATAACGCAATCTCTCTCTGACATTTGCAAACATTGTCTTAATTTAATTTGAAAAAGAGAGACTAGAAGAGAAATTTTTCTTTGTTTTAATGTTTTTTAAATGAATGCAGCACACAAAAACATAGAAAAAACATGGGGTCAAAGGGTCGGTGTCATGAAGTCAAGGCTCTACCCATCCCCTAAGGTTTATACTGGTGATTTTTGTACCTGTCCGCAAAATCATTGATCCCTCTTGGGATAACAACAGCAAGCGGATCGCCAGCGAGCTGATGTATCTTAGAGTGATCTCAAATGAGGGTAGTATCGCGTGACAACTATTTCCGATAGCTTCCGCACTACAAAATGGTTGCAGTCTACTAAAAACCTCAGCTTCTCAAATAACCCAATCGACCACACTACTTTCAACAACCGAAGTCGTATAAGCAATGTATCTGCAAAGGGAGTCTCCACTGAGTTTGATGGTCGACCGGGGACTCTTAACTGGGATTCACTCCCCGTAAGATTACCTGTATAATTCCATCACCTATCTTAGGTGTATACTCAATCTTTCCACATGCGGCATCACACGCATTCCCATTAGCAGAAAAATAAACACAGATATCAAATAGGAAAAGCAATATATATATATATATATATATATATATATATATATATATATATATATTTGTCTTAATCATCCTAGACCTCTAGTCTTATGATCCCATACCGACAATGACTCCCCAGCAGAGTCGCCATTTCTGTGATACTTGGTGAACTTAAGGACTTCACCTTAAAAAGAGGCTAGAAAAAATGCCTCCCACCATGGTCGCCACTTTTCTGTAGCGCGATTTTTGTGGTTTCGAATCACTATCGCTTTGGTACTACAGTTCGATTCATTTTTTATCCTATGAAGCTGATTAAGGAAAGGGAAATAGATGTCTCTAATTAACCCTGCTTGCAAACTGAGTTTAACCAGTCAAAACTGTTGGCTTACAGATGCTATCAAAAGGAGGTTCGTCTTTTAAGGTTATTGGCTTAAAAACACCGTGTCTGGACTATGGGCTAGGTTTCTGGTAAGGGATTAGGTCAGATGCTATTGATTGATATCTGAAGGTACTGGATTTTGGGTTAATGATTAGTATGCTCGCTAAGATTTTTTGCTATCTTATGCCTACGTATTCCCGAGGCAGGGAAATCAGAGCCATCGTAGTTCCTCCTATTCTATGGGAGGAAAAAGGTTGTTTTGGTGTCTTATTCAAAGCCCAAGACATGAAGCTAAAGGTGGTATGTATCTTGTTCAAAGCCCAAGATGTGAAGCTAAAAGGTTTGGATGAGAGAAAATTTGTCATCTCTAAAGAGGAGTTATTGATGTTTGTATGCTGTGAGCAAGGCACATATTTGATGCTAAAAGGTTAATTGACTCAACCGAGGTTTCCTTATACAAAGCCTAAGAGGAGGCGATTGACCCAACATGAGGGTGTCTATTATTTGTTGTCTCGTACGAAGCCCGAGATAGAGGCTAAAAGGGTTGACTCAACAAGAGAGTACTAACAAGTGACTGACTCAACAAGAGAGTGTTTTTTATGTGTCTTGTACGAAGCCCAAGACGGAGGCTAAAAGGTTTGACTCAACAAGAGAGTACTTTTATTTTTCCTGTATAAAGCTTAGGGCGGAGGCTAAAAAGTTGACTCAACAAGAGAGTCTGTTTGATAGGTGATTGACTCAACAAAAGAGTCTTTTATACTCAATAAGAGAGTGTTTTGTTGTCTCGTACGAAGCCCGAGATAAAGGCTAAAAGGGGATTGATTCAACAAGAGAGTCTTTTATACTCAACAAGAGAGTGTTTTATATGTGTCTTGTATGAAGCCCAAGACGAAGGCTAAAGAGAGATTGTCTCAACAAGAGAGTCTTTATACTCAACAAGAGAGTGGGTTTTTATATGTGTCTTGTACGAAGCCCAAGACGGAGGCTAAAAGGTTTGACTCAACAAGAGAATACTTTTATCTGTCTTATACGAAGCCTAAGACGGAGGCTAAAAAAGGGGTTTAACTTAACAAAAAAGTCTGAAAAGGTTAGCTCCGCTGGGGAGAGTCATTTGTACAAAGCCCAAGAGGAGGCTATCTTACTGCTGAGGATTAGATCCATAGGCAGGACCAAGTGGGAGAGCCCTCATGAGAGAGGTCAGGTTTCTGAGTGATCAATGTTTTTTCCTATGTTTAAAAGGAACTTGAGAATGTCTTTGAGACTCAAGGGGTTTAGACTGTCCAAGTCTAGAGTTTTATCTATTGTACAATGCCCAAGAGGAGGCATAGGCATTAAGGGATGAGTATCAACCCTAAAGTGGCCAAAGGTTTGACACTGGAAAGACTGCTCTAGCAAAGGATGACTAAGTTCTGTCTTATACCTTTAAGAGGTCATTAGGGTCCTTGTATTAAGCCCAAGAGAAGGCATGAGAACTTCTAAGAAGCCGAAGGGTCCTTGTACAACGCCCAAGAGGAGGCGGGGATGCTTTTAGGAAGCCTGTGGGTCCCCAAACCAAGAGAAGTTCAAGAAATGCAATTCACAGAGAAGAGATCATTCCAGAAAAGTTCAAGAATTTGGAAGAAACTCAAGAGATGCTATTCACGGAGAATAGATGAACTCTGGGGAGTAGAGTCTCTTTGACAATTTCTAAGGGTGACAGTTTGAGAAAAGGTTCACCGAGAATACTGCCTTTCTCTTTGTTCCATATTGTTTAACCCCAAGAGAAGGGAAGACTGTATCTGGAATCCTATCGGGGATCTAGTTTTGACTGTATTTAAGAGTGATCAACAAGACTTTACCTAGTGCTAGACATAGTTGCCGGGGAAAACTCTCAATAACTATACTAGTATTACACAGTTGATATTTGACAAGTATATAAAAGGATGTGAAAGAAGACTTACAGTGAAGCAGCCCCACAATACATTTATATACATATGAAAGCGATAAATGAAAGCAGATAAACACTTACCTGTTGTAGAGCTTCCATGTTGTTTTATTAGTTGTTCAACAAAGAAAACTTTGATAACAATATTATATTCAAGATCAAAGGAGAAAATGCTTTGAAAAGTTGTTGGGGCTTACAGCTCAAGGAGAGGCTCAGGGTTTTTATTAAAAAGGCGACGATCGTGCCGAACTTTTTGACTGTATCGGGACTTACACAATACACTAAGGCCCAAACTATTTTATTTATAAAAGGGTTGGGTCTTACACTCTATTAGAGGCCCAAAGTGTTTTAAAGAAAGGAAATGGGACTTATAACCCGAGGGTAGGCCCAGATGATTTTTGTTTTGAAATGGTGATCGCGCCGAGATTTTTGAAAATGCAGTGGGTCCTATACAATGACCGAGGCCCAAAAATGTTTTGGTTTTCAAAGAAGGGTTGGGTCTTACACTCTATTAGAGGCCCAAGTGGGTGATGCTAGGCTTTAAAAATGATTTTGTTTGGAAAATCAGAAAAGAGAAAGAGGTATGGGACTTACACTCCTAGCAGAGGCCCAAAGAAAAGAAATGGGGCTTATAACACGAGGGTAGGCCCAGATTATTTGATTTTTTGAACTGGCGATTGCGCCGAGATTTTTCTTTTAACGCAGAGGGGCTTATACAATATCTGAGGCCCAAAATTGTTTTGGTT
The DNA here is from genome assembly GCA_022829125.1 of Lathyrus tuberosus. Taxonomy (NCBI): domain Eukaryota; kingdom Viridiplantae; phylum Streptophyta; class Magnoliopsida; order Fabales; family Fabaceae; genus Lathyrus; species Lathyrus tuberosus. The sequence goes on along the minus strand of JALAZF010000013.1, from coordinate 16,812,285 downwards.
AAAAGGAGATTGGGTCTTACACTCTATTAGAGGCCCAAAGTGTTTGAAAAAGTTTGATGAGGGTTGAATTAATCAAAACCCTAATTTGTTTTCAAAAATATATTTTAATTGAATAAAAATTCAATTAAAATGATAAAAATTGTTAAACATGTGTGAAAAACAAATTGTGATCTTGGATTAATGTTTCAAAAATTATGTTTTAGTCCACAAAATGATTGGAAACCAATTAAATTTGGAAAATCAAGAAGGAAAAAACATTTTATAAGTCAAAAAACAAATAAAACATTAATTCTTTGCAAAAATATCAAATATATGAAAGAAATAATATTTTTGGGATTTTTTGCTAAAATAAAATATTTTAACATTTTTGTGAATTATTAAAAAAAGAATCAACTCAAAATCATTAAAACTCAGAGAGAAATTAATTTTTGAATCAATTAAATAAAATCACAAAATTTAAATATTCAAATATTCAAAAAATGGCGCAAAGAACATGCCAAGAACACGCGCCATCCCTCTATTTCTGCATATTTGCGTTTTCTCTCCAATCTCACTGAATACTTGATGAAATTACACAAACCACATATCAATCTGCTCGTTTTCACCTCACGATCATGTCTATGGTCTTTAGTTTCATTTATTTTAAGTATGGAATAAGAAATCAAAGAGAAACCTTAAGAACACTAAAATTTGCATGAAGGCTCAGAAATTCCATACACGATTCAAACAAAGCAAATGATTGAGGTTAAACACTCTATGCATGATTTTGAACATATGGCAAAATTATTGTGCAGTAAAATATGCATGGATCATAGAGTTAGAAGAGCTCAGGCTTACCTCTTGCAGCTGGTGATCGTGTTTTGTGTTAGAGGTGTTGCAAGCTGGTTCCAATGATTTGCACAGCTTTCTTAGGTGCCAAGTAATGTGTCTGAATGCTTGGAGTGGTTTGAAACAAGCTGAAACTTGAGATGGTACCTCAACTGTACCTCTGTCAAGAACTTGAGCAGTTGGCAAGTGATTTTGTGATTTTGGTGTTACAGATGTTATGTGAGTGTTTGGATCACTTCCATATGATGTTTATGAGGTGTGTGTGTGTGATTGGTTTGGTTGGAATAGCTCCCAAACTCAAAACCTGATAGTGACTTGCCTTAGAAGGCAAAATTGGAAGTGAGAAGGAGATTTTGAGGAAAGCATCTGTTTGATGGCTTTGGTATACTCAAACTTATCACAATTGAGCTCTATTTATAGTAGAGCAAGTTTGTTTTGGGTGCAATAGTGAATGGCAACTGCAGCAGAGGTTTGGCCAATGTTGATCAATGGGAATCCAAGTCTCCTCTAGCCATTGACTAGAGGTTAGAGCACAGAGCTGTGGTTCCCTAGTTCAGATCTTATCCTTGACTCATTCAGTTGGAAATGGTTCAGTACATGCCACCTTGGTGCATCCATTGAATGCTCCAAAACAAAATTGGAGTCTTGTCCCCCTTTTAGGCATTTCTAGGTTTGGCATGCTACTTTTGGTTCCAAAGACTTATGAGGCATATGGATCAGTGATTGTCCCTCCTTGGTCTCCCCCTGAGGTGTTCATATGGATAAACTTGTTTGTCATTTGCACAAATTGCTCAAATCGAGCAAAATTCACAAATCTGCCTAGTTATGACAGTTGCAGCAAGGCATTTTGGCACTATCATAACTCTTAGCTCAAATGGAATTTGATGGAGTTCTTGGCCATTTTGGAAAGCTCTTATATGATATAACACATGTGTGATCATAGTTTGTCTTGATACTTTTTGGATCTAAGTGAAAAATGCCCCTACTTTTGGAAAAAAAGCAAGACAGATTCTGACTTAGTTAAAATTTCACTAAGTGTTCGAAAAAAGTGACATTTTCACTTTTTGTCATTTTGGTCACTCCATAACTTAAAATCCATGAGGAATTGGAATGAGGTGTAGTTGACACTTTTAAAGTATGGCATGAGAGCTACAAATCCATCTTTGGATTAGCCCAAATGGTTGCTCGGATCTCAAGTTATGATCCTTGGAAGTTGGCACCCTAGCCACTTTGTTCCATAACTTAGAAAATTTCTAAGTTTTTTATGGTTACCCCTTTTACAAGTTATCCCACTTTCTTTGATTTTTCTTGATGAATGTTGATTCAAATCACACATTAACATCATTTTAGGGTTAGGGAACCATAATTGATCAAAAAATCAAAAAGTCAAACTTTGACTTTTGGGCACAGTTGACTTTTTATGAGATGAATTCCAAACGGTGCGATCCTTTATGAAATCAAGTCCTTGACCTAAATCAAACTTGATGGATTGATTTCATATGTTTTATAGGGTGTATTGCATCATGTCCTAGGGTTTGGGAGCATGTCCTGGTCAAAAGTCAAAGATACAGTTTACTTTTCTTTCAAAACCCTAATTGTGGTTCAGATGAAATTGAACCTTGTTGATCAAGCTTCTTGGATCAATCCATTGTTGCAAATGGATCAATGTGGTGTATTAGAGACCCTCAAATCATGTCTTGAGGTCTTGGCTCATGTTTTGTCCCAAAAGTCAACTTAGGGGTGAATTAGGTCAAGAAACCCTAATTCCTGATTTTTAGTGAATGCATCCCCTGAGGTTAAATTAACTTGGTGATTGGGTCCATGAGGTTCCATGGAGTATTTTAGGTTATGCTTTGAAGCATTGGCTCATGCCTAGAGGAAAATTTCCATCTGGAGGCCTTGGTAGACCAAAACCCTAATTTGGTGACACTGGCGATCTTGAGGCTTGATCCACCTGGAATGCTGCAACATTGCGCTTGATTCTTGATGTGGGAGTCCTCTTGATCCATTGTGGATGTTTGAGAGGTTTAGACAAGTTGAAGATCATGTCATTCCTTGGTTGATCCTTTGTCTAAGAGCTCTGAGAGGGCTTGAAACCCTAATTATTGTTTGTAGTGAATGCTCAACCATTTTTGGGGAGACTGATGAGGCATGATGGTTCATCCATATTGTGATGATGATTTACACAATGATGGGGAATCTTAGTGATCAAAATTTGGGGAATGACATCTATTAGAGGCCCAAAATGTTTGAAAGTGATTAATGAGGGTTGAATTAATCAAAAACCCTAATTTTGTTAAAAAAGAATTAATTTTGTTTAAAAATTAATATAAATTGATGAAAACATGTGGAAAATGAGTGGTGACCTAGGGTCAATGTTTTAAAAATCATGTTTATATCCACAAAATGATTGGAAACCAATTAATTTGGGAAATCAAGAAGGAAAAAATATTTCAAATGTTAAAAAACAAATAAACATTAATTCTTTGCAAAAATATCAAATATATGAAACAAATAACATTTTTGGGAATTTTTGGCAAAATAAAATATTTTAAAATTTTTGTGAATTATTAAAATACGAATCAACTCAAAATCATTAAAACTCAGAGAGAAATTAATTTTTGAATCAATTAAATAAAATCACAAAATTCAAATATTCAAATATTCAAATATTCAAAAATGGCGCCAAGAACACGCGCCACCCCTCTGTTTCTGCAGATTTTCATTTTCTCACCAATCTCACTGAATACTTGATGAAATCATGCAATCCACAAATCAATCTACTCATTTTCACCTCACGATCATGTCTATGGTCTTTAATTTCATTTATTTTAAGCATGGAATAAGAAATCAAAGAGAAACCTCAAGAACCCTAGATTCTGCATGACGGCTCAGAAATTCCACACACGATTCATACAATGCAATTAATATAGGGGAATCATTCTATGCATGATTATGAACATATAGCAAAATTATTGTGCGATGAAATACGCATGAATCATGAGAAGCCCAAGTTGAGGCTTACCTCTTGTAGCTGGTGATCGTGTTTTGTGTTGGAGGTGTTACAGCTAGGTTCCAATGATGTGGATAGCTTCCCTAGGTGCCAAGTGATGTGCCTAAATGCTTGGAATTGTTTGAAACAAGCTGGAACTGAAGATGGTACCCCAACTACAAGTCTGCTAAAAGCTTGAGCAGTTGGATGGTGATTATGAGAAATCAGTGTTCAAATGTTGTTTAAGTGTTTGGATCACTTCTATATGATGTTTATGAGGTGTGTGTGTGTGATTGGTTTGGTTGGAATTGCTCTCAAACTCAAAACCCGATAGTGACTTGTTTTGGAAGGCAATTTTGGAAGTGAGAAGGAGATTTTGAGGAAAGCATCAGTTTGATGGCTTTGGTGTACTTAAACTGAGCACAAATGAGCTCTATTTATAATAGAGCAAGTTTGTTTTGCAAGCAATAGTGAATGGCAACTGCAGCAGAGGTTTGGCCAATTGTAGCATTTTGGAATCTCAAGTCTCCTCTAGCCATTGACTAGAGGTTAGAGTACATGCCTTTGGTTCCCTAGTTCAGAGACCATCCTTGACTCATTCAGTTGGAAAAGACTCAGTTTATGCCACCTTGGTGCATCCCTTGAATGCCCCAAAACAAAATTGGAGTCTTGTCCCCTCTTTAGGAAATTTTATGTTTGGCATGCTATTTTTAGTTCCAAAGACTTGGGAGGCTTATGGATCAGTGTTTGTCCCTCCTTGGTCTCCCCCTGAGGTGTTCAGATGGATAAACTTGTTTGTCATTTGCACAAATTGCTCAAATCGAGCAAAATGAACAAATCTGCCATGTTATGCCAGTTGCATTAGGGCATTCTGCCACTATCATAACTCTTAGTCCCAAATGGAATTTGGTGGAGTTCTTGGCCATTTTAGAAAGTTCTCATATGATGCAACATATGCATGATTATAGTTTGTTTTGATACTTTTTGGATCTAAGTGAAAAATCCTCCTACATTTGGGAAAAAAACAAGGCAGATTCTGATCACTCCATAACTTAAAATCCATGAGGAATTGGAATGAGGTGTAGTTGACACTTTTAAAGTATGACATGAGAGCTACAAATCCATCTTTGGATCAGCCAAAATGGTTGCTTGGATCACAAGTTATGATCCTTGGAAGTTGGTACCCTAGCCACTTTGTTCCACAACTTAGAAAATTTCTAAGTTTTTTATGGTTACCCCTTTTACAAGTTATCCCACTTTTCTTGATTTTTCTTGATGAATGATGATTCCAATCACACATTAACATCATTTTAGGGTTAGGGAACCATAATTGATCAAAAAATCAAAAAGTTAAACTTTGATTTTTGGGCACAATTGACTTTTTATCAGATGTATTCCAAACTGTGCGATCCTCTATGAAATCGAGTCCTTGACCTAAATAAAAATTAATGGATTGATTTCATAGGTGTTATAGGGTGTATTGAATCATGTCCCAAGGTTTGGGAGCATGCCTGGGTCAAAAGTCAAAGGTACAGTTGGCTTTTTCCTCAAAACCCTAATTGTGGATCTGATGAACTTGAAACTTGTGAATCAAGCTTCTTAGATTATTCCATTGTTGTAAATGGATCAATGTAGTGTGTTAGAGACCCTCAAACCATGTCTTTAGGTCTTGGCTCATGATTTGTCCCAAAAGTCAACTTAGGGGTGAATTAGGTCAAGAAACCCTAATTCCTGATTTTTAGTGAATGCATCCCCTGGGGCTAAATTGACTTGATGATTGGGTTCATGAGGTCCCTTGGAGTATCTTAGGATATGCTTTGAAGCATTGGCTCATGCCCAGAGGAAAATTTCCATCTGGAGGCCCTGGTCGACCAAAACCCTAATTTGGTGACATTGGTGATCTTGAGGCTTGATCCACTCAGAATGCTGCAACCTTGTGCTTAATTCTTGATGTGGGAGTCCACTTGATCCATTGTGGATGTTTGAGAGGTTAGACAAGTTAAAGATCATGTCCTTTCTTGATTGATCTTTTGTCTAAAGCTCAGAGAGGGCTTGAAACCCTAATTATTGTTTGTAGTGAATGTCCACCCATCTTTGGGGAGACTGATGAGGCATGATGGTTCATCCATATTGTGATGATGATTTACACAATGATGGGATATCTTAGTGGTCAAAATTTGGGGTATGACAGAGAATATGAAAAATACAACGGTCTAGAGGGGGGTTGAATTGACCTCCCAATGAAAATGACCAATTTAAATATTTGTTTTGAAAAATGTTTTATCAGAGTTTGAAACGAAGAAAATAGTTCGCATGGAGGGAGGAAATTTTTTATATAGAGTGATTATACTTATCAATTGGAATATACACGGAACAACTTGAACAATACACAACAGAACCACGATCAAGTCAACAAGCTAACCAAAGAGTAAACAATGTATTGTATTGAATTTGATACTTCATTTAAACAAGACGTGTAAAGATTACAAAATCAATACAAAGGAATTCTATGATCAAAGTTTTCAAGCTTAATCAATAATAAGACATGTTCAAGGTGCCGATTCTAACAAAACCCACACTTAATAATAAATTAATACCAAGGCAAAACCTAATGGCATGCAATTCCGTGAAAACGATAAAAGCAACCTAACATGGAATTTATATGAAATTAAAAGGAGAGAGAGAGAGAGAGAGAGAGAGAGAGAGAGAGAGACTCGTACGCAGAATTTATAATGGTTCAACTATCGTCTTCACTAAACTTAATCCACTCTCTAATGGTTTCTCCTTAAAATTTATGGCTTTCCAATATTATTTGCGACAAATCATACGAGTTTTAGTACAATCATAATATCCAAATAACACTAAAAATATAAAAATCTTTTATCTAGATCCCTTGATTCGTACACAATATCCAAATAGAATTCTTTGCGAGATCTTTATGTGAAATTGTCTTGAATCTTCCAGCCCCAACAATCCTACCCCAAAGTCTTCATTCTGCAACGATCTTTCCTCAATCCTACAAGTGCCTTGAGTGTTGGTCTGTAAAAAGATTGAGAAGAACTCCTACATTCTCTGTTGGCTTCCACACAACGCTACCAAAGTGAATATTGAGAGCAAAAACATCCTTTTTTTCCATTGGAATTTTCAAAACCAACCAAAACACCACACTCCTTTTGTTTTTTCCCCTTCTGTTACATTATAACTTTGTTTGTATTTTTATCCAATTAACTGTTAACACTAGTTTTACCATGCTCATGTCCAGTCTTCTTGGATAAGCTAAACTATTATCCTCTTCAGTTCATTATGGAGATCATCATGTAAGTTATTTTAAAACCCCGTGCATTTTCCTCTATTTATAACTTCTATGTTTTTTTTATCATTTCTATTGCTCATATTTTCCTCTTGATCCTTTGTAGGTGACCCTGATTCTCTTATATATGATGTTTGATTCAAAGGTGTGTCTAACCCTTTGTTATTAATATCTTTTTCACAAACTTCTGTTTCTTGTTCTTAATATATCACATAATAAACTTCTTCTAATTGCTCTCAAGATTTTTAGAGTTCATGAAGTTAGAAACCCATTGATTGGATTTTTCTAAAGCTTCAACCACATGTATGACTCTTTCCTCACAAATTATAGTATTTCTAGCATACCATATGTTGTGAATGATGTTGATCATAAGGGTTGTATTGTAGTTTCCTAGGTTCAATATTGCTTTTTCTGAGCTATTCTGTGAAGTTTTGATAATTAGTATTATTAAAATTTATGTTAAGTTGGTGTAGCGCGCGATTTTTGTCGGTGACGCGACCACCTTATCGCGAAATTTAGGTTTTCTCCTCAATGAAGAGGAGGGGGTGCTACTTTCTGATTTCTTATTTATCCCGTGAAGTTGGAAGGGAAAGGGAAGCTATCTAAAACTAACCTTGCACGCGAATGTTTAATTGAACAAACGCTTAAAGAGATTCGGGGAGTCGGGGTCATGTTATACAATGAGGAGTTGTCAATTACCCATCCTATATGTGGTTATCCACAGGATGTTAGCTTTAGGTTTCGCTTTTTACTTGATGGTATTTATCCGTTAATGGGTTGGGAAAGTTTCTTGAGAAATTATGAGAGATAAAGTGAGTTTTTGTTGATGTTCGGGTTTTTTCGATGTTTTTGGTAAGGTACTGGACCTAGGTTTGGATTGTTATGAAGGTACTGGACCTAGAATGTTTGATTAGTATGCTCGCTAAGATTTCACAATCTTATGCCTACGTATTCCCGTTTAAACGAAACAGGGAAATCAGAGCAATCGTAGTTCCTCCTATTCTAAGAGAGGAAAAGATGTTTTGGTGTCTTGTTCAAAGCCCAAGATTGAAGCTAAAAGGGTTTATTTGTGTCTTGTTCAAAGCCCAAGATTGAAGCTAAAAGGTTTGACTGATAGAGAATTTGTCATCTCTAAAGAGGAGACATCTTGTCTGTTTATCACGGTTGTTGGGTGAGTGTTTATAAAGGAGGATTACTTTAACTGGGATATGTGAATCCAGCAATGCCATAATTTCCTTTATAAGGGATATTGATTTTTGTGTGCCTTGATCAAAGTACAAGGTTGAAGCTAAGAGGTTGATTGACGCCACTGGAGAAGTCCTTATACAAAGCCTAAGAGAAGGCTGAAGAGAGACTCACTCTACAAAAGAGTGTTTATATATGTCTTTTACAAAGCCCAAGATTGAGGCGAAAAAAAAGCTGACTCTTTGGGGATATCATTATACAAAGCCTAAGAGGAGGCTAAAAGTTTAATTTTTCCGGGGAAAAGGTTCTATCTGTCTCGTACAAAGCCCAAGATTGAGGCTAAAAGGGTACTGACTCTGGAGGGACAAAAATCTTTATCTGTCTTGTACAAAGCCCAAGATTTGAGGCTAAAATGAGACTGACTCGACTGAGAGTATTATTTCTCAAAGCCTAGAAGTAGGCTGAGAGGAATTGACTCCGTTGGGGAATATATTTGTCCTAAGCTTAAGAGAAGGTTATGAAGATTTATGTCTTATACAAAGTCCAAGATTGAGGCTAAAAGGGTTTGACTCAACAAGAGAGTGCTTTTATCTGTCCTGTACGAAGCCCAGGATTGTGGCTGAACAAGATGGAGAAATCATTATACAAAGCCTAAGAGGAGGCTAACTTCCGCTAGGGGAAATCCTTATATCAAGCCTAAGAGGAGGCTAAAAGTTGGACTCAACAAGAGAGTATTTTTATTTGTCCCGTACAAAGCCCGAGATTGAGGCTAAAAAGGTTGACTCAACAAGAGAGTGATTGACTCAGCAAGAGAGTCTGAAAAAGGTGATTGACTCAACAAGAGAGTTTGAAAAAAAGTTTTGACTCAACAAGAGAGTCTGAAAAGGTTATTGACTCAACAAGAGAGTCTTGAAAGTTTTGACTCAACAAGAGAGTCTGAAAAGATTAGCTCCGCTGGGGAGAATCATTGTACAAAGCCCAAGAGGAGGCTATCTTTGCTGAGGAAAGATCATTATACAAAGCCTAAGAGGAGGCTATCTTCTGCTGGGAATTATTGAGATCCCGAGACAGGTCCAAATGGTGAATCAACTCTTGCTGAGGGTTACAGAAGAGTTGAGGTATCAGATGCCTTGAGGTTTTGATTTGGGATAATGTTATATTGATACTAAACTGACCCTGGTTGGGGGGTTTTTTAGGATAGAAACTGGGTTTTAGAACCCATGGGTTTTAACTCCTTTGGAGATTGATCTAGAATGAATGGGGTTTCTCCTATGTTTGTAGGGAACTTGAGAATGTCTTTGAGACTCAAGAGTAAATTTAGACAGTCCAAGTCTATTGGCGTGGAAGAGTTTATCTTTGTATGATGCCCAAGTGGATGCAAGTGTTTTAAGGGATGAGTATCAACCCTAAAATGGTTGGATGTTTTGGCACTGGAAGACTGCTCTAGCAAAGGATGACCAAGTTTTGTCTTATACCTTTAAAAGGTCTTCAGGGTCCTTGTATTAAGCCAAAGAGAAGGCATGAGAACTTCTTAGAAGCCGACGGGTCATTGTACAAAGCCCAAGAGGAGGCTAGGATGCTTTTGGGAAGCCTGTGGATCAAAACCTAAGAAGAGTTCAAGAAAAGTTTCACCGAGAATAATCTTTTCTTTAATGAACAGTTCTAGGGTTTGAAGAAATTCAAGAGAGGTTTCACTGAGAATTAATCCTCTCTGGAGAAACTGAATTTCTTTGACAAATTCTAATAGTGACAGTCTTAGAAAAGGTTCACCAAGAATACTACCTTTCTCTTTGTTTCATATTGTTTAAGCCTAAGTGAAGGCAAGACTGTATCTGGAAGTCCTATAGGGATCTAGTTTTGACTGTATTTAAAGAGTGACCAACTGGCTTTACCTAGGTCTAGACCTAGTTGCCGAGGAAAACTCTAAATAACTATACTAGTATATATACAATTGATATATGACAAGTTTTTAAAAGGTTATGAAAGAAGGACTTACAGAGGAGCAGCTTCCCACAATACAGTTATATATTAAAGAAAGTAAATGAAAGCTGATAAAACTTACAGGAGAGCAAGCTTCCATGCTGTATTGTTAGTTGTTCAAAGAAATTAAAGAAAGTTTTGATAACAACTGTATATTTGAACCTAAATCAAAAGAGAAGTTGTTTTTGAAAATATTGTTGGGGCTTACACTCAAGGAGTGGCCCAAGGTTTAACAGTGATTGCACCATTGTTCTGTAAACTGTACTGGGACTTATACGATGACTGAGGCCCAAAAAAGGTTTTATGTACAGAGGGATGGGTCTTACAACTCAAGGAGAGGCCCAAAATATTTTTGAAAAAAGAAAGACGGGACTTACAACACGAGGGGAGGCCCAATGAAAGACAGTGATTGCACCGTCGTTTTGAGAATCGCAGAGGGACTTATACAACGACTGAGGCCCAAAAATGTTTATTTACAAAAGGGTTGGGTCTTACACTCTTTCAAGAGGCCCAAAAGATGTTTGAAAAAGGTTTGTTAGGGTGAAAAATCAACAAAACCCTAATTTCATCATTTTTTAAAGTAATTATTCAAAGAAAATTAATAAAAATGATAAAAACACCAAATAAGTTTGAAAAAACAACTTGTGATTTTTGGTTAAGGTTTGAAAAACGATGTTTTAATCACAAGATGAATTAAAACTCATTTGGTTTTGATTTCCAAGATGAAAAATCATTTTTGAAATGTTTAAAACAATAAAAAAAGGATTTATTTGCAAAAATATCAACTATATTAAATAAATAATATAAATTTTATTTTTTTGTGGAATGAAATACTTTAACAATTTTGTGATTTTTTGCAAAAAGAACCAATAAAAAATAATTAAAATTGAGAGAGAAATTAATTTTTCAAATCATTTAAGAAAATAATTTGAAAATACAAAAAATGGAAAATAGTGATAAAAAAGGGTCTGGGGCGAGGGGAATTCGAACACCAGACCTCCAAGCCAAACACATGAGTGCGCAACCACTGGGGTGGTGATACATCCGTGTATCAAAACCACCCCATAAATACATAAGGGGTGCCTTATTTTAGGCCTGGGCAAGGCAAGGCAAGGCCAGCTTTTGGGCCATTTACGTGAAGCCTCTAACTTTCTCATTTCTCCATGGATTGGGACAAAATTTATATGCATCTGGCCTAGAATTTCCCAAGGAATCTAATGGTGGTCATAGTTTTTTCAGATGAGGTCCCTATTTTAAAACCCGATGGTGGTTTTGAAATAGGCCTATATTTGCATTTTCTATGCTACCTCATGGTACATGCAATAATTACATGATGAATTGGTTCAAACACAACATATACAACATGTATGAGATGTTTATGATCAGTGGACTTTAAAGCAATGCATCATTTAGAAAGTTCAAGTGATGATGCACTTACCTCTTGGAGCTTTTTGGGCTATCTGCCAAGTTCCTTGTGCCAGAAGTAATTTGATGCTTTGGACACTCTCAATTGATCCCTTAGAAGCTTTTAGAATGGTTAGAACCAGCTGGAATCCTCGGGAACAAGTTTGAGCTCTTTCTTGCAAAAGGGGCAAAAGTGACCAATATGGCAACTCTCTCAAATGGTGTTCCAGATGGGGGGAACCATTGGGACAGTTCAAGGATGATATTTGGAGTGTGTTTGAGGTTTTATCTGGTTTTGAAAGTGACTGAATCAAGACATGGCTTGAAAAATGCAAAAAAGTCCCATTTTGAGGTTTTAGAAGTGGACTTTGTGATTTTGGTGTTACAGGTCACATGTGAGAGTTTGAACAGCTTAGATACAACATATTAGAGGTGTTTGGATCATGAGCTGTGATGGAATTGCTCTCTAACTCAAAAACTCAGAGGTACCTTGCAAAAGAAGGCATTTTGGACTAGAGAAAGGGATTTTGAGGAAAGCAAGTGTTGTAGTGCTTTGGTGTACTCAAACTAAGCACAAATGAGCTCTATTTATAGTATAACAAGTTTGTTTTGCAAGCAATAGTGAATGGCAGCTGCAGCAGACCTTTGGCCAATGTTATACAAAAGGAATCTCAAGTCTCCTCTAGCCATTGACTTGAGATTAGGGAACAAGCTTTGTAGCTTTGGTTCAGAGATAAGTCTTGACTGAATTGAGTTGGAATAGGCTCAGTTCATGCCACCTTGGTGTATCCATTGAATGCTTGGAAACAAAATTGGAGTCTTGGCATCTTTGTAGCCTTTTTAGGGATGACAAGTCTAATGTAGATTCTTGGACTTGTGAGGCTTGGAGATCAGATCATCCCCCTTGGATTTGATCCTCTGATGTGTCCAAATTGATGACAGGGCTTGAAATTATCAGATTTGGACAAATCGAGCAAATGTGCACAATTCTGCCTTGTAAAACCAGTTCATGATGCCATGTTTCAAGGGTTGTATCTCCCTGCTCAAATTGAATTTGGAGATGATCTGGTACTTGTTGGAAAGCCCTTATGGCATACTTTAACTTTGATATTCACCCCTATACTTGGTTTGACTTGGATCAAGGTGAAAAATATCCCTACATTTTGGAAAAAGTAAGGCAGATTCTGACTTAGTGAAAATTTCACTAAGTGTTGGAAAAATGTCATTTTCATGTTTTTAGCCATTTTGATCACTCCATAACTTAAAATCCATGAGGAATTGGAGTTTGATGTAGTTGAAGCTTTTGAAGTATGTAATGAAAGCTACAAATCCAACTTTGGACCATCCAAAATGGTTGCTTAGATCTCAAGTTATGGTCCTTGCAAGTGGGTCAATGTAGTATATTGGAGGCCCTCAAATCATGTCTTGAGGTCTTGGCTCATGCTTTGTCCCAAAAGTCAACTTAGGGGTGAATTAGGTCAAGGAACCCAAATTCCTGATTTTTGGTAAATGCATCCCCTGGGGTTATCTTGACTTGATGATTGGGGTCCATGAGGTCCCTTGGAGTATCTTGGGTTGTGCTTTGAAGCATTGGCTCATGCCTAGGTGAAAATTTTCATCTGGAGGTCTCAGGCGACCAAAACCCTAATTTGATGACACAGGCGATCTTAAAGCTTGATCCACTTGGAATGTTACAACCTTGTGCTTGATTCTTGATGTGGGAGTCTTCTTGATCCCTTATAGGTGTTTGAGAGGCTAGACAATTTAAAGATCATGTCATTTCTTGATTGATCATGTGTCTAAGTGCTTTGAGAGGGCCCAAAACCCTAATCTTTGATTGTAAAGAATGCCTAACAATCCTTGAGGAGATTGATGAGGCATGAAAGTACATCCATATTGTGATGATGATTTACACAATGATGGGAAATCTTGGTGGTCAAAATTTGGGGTATGACAGTTAGGACCCAAATCAAACATGTGTAGCCTAGGTGCACTTCTTGAAATAGTGGTAAATGGAATATATTATAGAGTTACATTAGGACATAGAGGATTACATCTAATACCTCTATTATAGAGGTTTTATTAGTAGGTATGGAGTGTTGGGTGAGAATATGAAAAATACAACGGTCTATAGGGGGGTTGAATAGACCTCCCAATTAAAATGACCAATTTAAATATTTGTTTTAAAAAATGTTTTATCAGAGTTTGAAAAGAAGAAAATAGTTCGTATGGCGAGAGGAAATTTTGCATATAGAGTGATTATGCTTATAGATTGGAATATACACGGAACAACTTGAACAATACACAACAGAACAAAGATCAAGTTAACATGCTAACCAAAGAGTAAACAATGTATTGTATTGAATTTGATACTTAATTTACACAAGATGTGTAAAGATTACAAAATCAATACAAATGAATTCTATGATCAAAGTTTTCAAGCTTAATCAATAATAAGACATGTTTAAGGTGCCGATTCTAACAAAACTCACACTTAATAATAAATTAATACCAAGGAAAAACCTAATGGCATGCAATTCTATGAAAACGATAAAAGCAACCTAACATGGAATTTCTACGAAATTAAAAGGAGAGAGGGAGAGAGAGAGAGAGAGAGAGAGAGAGTGAGAGAGAGAGAGAGAGATAGATAGATAGATAGATATATATATATATATAGAGAGAGTGTGAGAGAGAAAGAGAGAGAGACGCGTACGCAGAATTTATAGTGGTTCAACTATTGTCCTCACTGAACTTAATCCACTTTCTAATGGTTTCTCCTTGAAATTTGTGGCTTTCCAATATTATATGCGACAAATCACACGAGTTTTAGTACAATCATAATATCCAAATAACACTAAAAATATAAAAATCTTTTATCTAGATCCCTTTATTCGTACACAGTATCCAAACTGAATTCTTTACGAGATCTTTATGTGAAATCGTCTTGAATCTTCCAGCCCCAACAATCCTACTCCATAGTCTTCGTTCTGCAACGATCTTTCCTCAATCCTACAAGTGCCTTGAGTGTTGGTTTGTATGAATATTGAGAAGAACTCCTACATTGTCTGTTGGCTTCCACACAACGTTACCAAAGTGAATATTGAGAGATAAAACATCCTTTTTTTCCACTGGAATTGTCAAAACTAACCAAAACACCACACTCCATTTGATTTTTTTTTCCTTTTGTTACATTGTAACTTTGTTTGTATTTTTATCCATATAACTGTTAACACTGGTTTTACCATGCTCATGTCCAATCTTATTGGATAAACTATACTATTCTCCTCTTCAGTTCTTTTATTATGGAGATCATCATGTAAGTTATTTTAAACCCCCATGCATTTTCCTCTATTTATATCGTCTATTTTTTTCTATATTTTCTATTGCTCATATTTTCCTCTTAATCCTTTGTAGGTGACCCTGATTCTCTTATATTTTCTATTTGATCCAAATGTGTGTCTAACTCTTTATTATTAATATCTTTTTCACAAACTTCTCTTCCTGGTTCTTGATATCTCGAATAATGAACTTCTTCTGATTATTCTTATGAGTTTTAGTGTTCATGAAGTTATAAACTCCTTGGTTGGATTTGTCTAAAGCTTCAATCACGTGAATGACTATTTCCTTATATATTATAGTATTTCTAGCATACCATATTTTGCAATGATATTAATCATCAGGGTTGTATTGTAGTTGTCTAGGTTCAATATTGCTTTTCTGACCAATTCTGTGAAGTTTTGATAATCAGTATTGTTAAAATTTATGTTAAGTTAGGACCCAAATCAAACATATGTAGCCCAGGTGCACTTCTTGAAACAATGGTCAATGGAATCTATTTTAGAGTTACATCTAGGACATAGAGGATTACATCTAATCCCTCTATTATAGAGGTTTTCTTAGTAGGTATGGAGTGTTGAGCGAGAATATGAAAAGCGGCCTAGAGGGGGTGGGGTGGTGAATAGACCTCCCAATTAAAATGACCAATTGAAGTATTTGTTTTGAAACACTTTTTTTATCAGTGTTTGAAAAGAAGAAAATAGTTTGCATTGCGGGAGCACATTTTGCGTATAAAGTGATTATGCTTATCAATTGGAATATACACGGAACAAATTGAACAATACAAAACAACTCCAATATCAAGTCAACAAGCTAACCAAAGAGTAAATAATGTATTGTATTGAACTTGATACTTAATTTACATAAGACATGTAAAGATTACAAAATTAATACAAATGAATACTATGATCAAAGTTTTCAGGCTTAATCAATAATAAGACATGTTCAAAGTGTCGATTCTACCAAAACCAACACTTGATATTAAATTACTACCAAGGAAAAACCTAATGGCATGCAATTCTATGAAAACTATAAAATCAGCCTAACATGGAATTTGTACGAAATTAAAGAGAGAGAGAGAGAGAGAGAGAGAGAGAGAGAGAGAGAGAGATAGATAGATAGATAGATAGATAGATAGATAGATAGATAGAGAGATAAAGATAGAGATAGAGAGAGAGAAAGAGAGAAGCATACGTTGGATTTATTGTGGTTAAGCTATCGTCCTCGCTAAGCTTAATCAACTCTCCAATGGTTTCTTCTTGAAGTTAGAGGCCTTCCAATATTATTTGTGACAGATTAAACAAGTTTTAGTATAATCATGATATCCAAATAACGTTGAAAATATAAAAATATTTTATCTGAACCCCTTGATTCGTACACATTATCCAAACAGAATTGTTTACGAGATCATTATGTGAAATCGTCTTGAATCTTTCAGCCCCAACAATCCTACTCCAAAGTCTATTCTCTACAACGATCTTTCCTCAATCCTACCGGTATCTTGAGCGTAGGTTTGTCTGAAGATTGAGAAGAACTCCCACCTTGTCCGTAGACTTCCACACAACACTATCAAAGTGAATTTAGAGAGAATAACCTTCTTCTTTTCCACTGGAATTGTCAAAACCAAACACAACACCACACACCTTATGAACCTCTAAAATCTTAAACAAATCTTCGAAGAAATGTTAAATCCAATAAATGAATCTCCTCGACAATCACAAATTTTCGAAGATGAGATTTAGATCCATTTGAAAATGGAATTAGAATGAGGTAGGAGATGAAAAAAATCATTTGCAAGACTCAAGAAAGATTCAAAACTCTTTTTGAAAATGAGAGAACAAATGAGTTGTTAATTTTCAAATCAATATTGGAAGTGTATTTTTTCTAACAATGTTGAAAGCTTTGAGAGAAAATAGTATTTTATCTGCTAGAGATCTAGCACAAAAATGAGTGAATAATGGTGTATGATTCGATTCATGTGCAAGATGTATGATTTGAGTCAGAGAACCAAGTGATTTAAATCAAGAAGAAAGAACATATGAAAACCCATTTGTGTGATTCGAGTCACACAATTTGTGATTTGAGTCATGAATATCTGTGATTTAATTCAGAGTTCTAGAAGCAAAATAGTAATCTTTCAGTTTATTATGATTTAAGTCGAGCAGTCTTGTGATTTGAGTTAAGCATTCTTGTGATCCAAGTCACACAACATGTGATTCGTCGAGTCATCAAGTCGGTGACTCGAGTCATGAAAACATGAAATGAATACTTAGCTCCATGGTGGTTTGATTTGAGTTAGATGAATAATGTGATTCGAGTCACATTGGTAGAACCTCAAATTTACAAAAGTTAAAAAGCTTTTTGAGATTTTACCATAGTCATGAGTTGAACCATTTTCACACATAGTTCTTGATCCCAAAACTAAATAGTTTGACTCAAAGCATATTTCTTAAACTTAGACCATACACTTTGATTTATGCATGCTTCAACACGTTTTTTTTTAAATCTAGAGATGTGCAATTGACAAGGAGACTCAATAACAAAAATATACAAAACCAAAAGCTTAAAAAAAATCAAGAGACATGCAGTGCAACTTCATGGAGTTGTTGAGAAGCCTCCATATTATGATTTGTTATCTAAGAGTGACTTGGCTTTTCCATATATTATCCCACAAAGTTTTGTTTTTGTCTCTGTTTGACCCTTTTGGTTCTAATTCTTGTTTCCATTTCTTTATATTATGGTAACCTGATTTAACACTATATTGACCATTACTCTTTGTAGTCCAACTAGTGATGCCTTCTCCATCCATATTATACAAAATGGGCGTTTCTTAGGGTCTTTTTTCTTTACAATTTAAAATATTGTCAATTAAAGTATGGTTCCAACAATTTTTTTCCTCATCAATTAAGTTCCTAACTCCATTTAATCTTGTTTCCATGGGTTTTCGTGTTAGGACTTTAAAGCCACACTAATTTGGAATCCATTTTTTATTTCATATATTGAGTTTGTTTCCAATTCCTATAATCCAACATATTCCTCTTTTAATGATCCAACTAGTTGTATGCTTCTCCATAGGTTACTAAGATTTCTGCCTAATATGGCTAAGTTATTAAGGAAAATATCATTTTTGTTCCCTTAAATATATTGTTGTTCTGGACTGGACCAATGGCTAGGCATGGCCCAATCCACTTATGCTCCCAAAACGGCCCAATTGCCTAAGCCCAATCTGCGAAGGGCAAAGTTTACATTTCTGCCCTCCAACAAGGCAAGGATTACATCGCTCCTCCCCGGTACTGCTGCCCGTCACGTACGGCTTCATTAATCCCAGGACAGCTATGGGCAGGTACCCGGAACTACGTTTTTGCCCAACATAACGGCTAGTTTCGGGCACCCTGCCCGACATAACGGCTAGTTTTGGGTAGTTACCTATTCTTCTAGAAACTGTTATTTTGCCCCGAAAATAGGGACCGTTGGCCACGCGCTGGGGGCATTATATAAACCCTCTCACTTGAGAGGGCCAGGTATCCAATATTCATCCTAAGAACATACTTTGTACTTGCCCATTTTTCTGACCTTTTCTTACTTGAGCGCGGAGTGCCTTGCAGGTACACCCCCTCCTCTCCTACAAGCATCATCATCTGCCCTACGCGAAGGCCGCGGCGATCCAGTCTGATCACCTCCAATCAGTGGCGCCATCTGTGGGAACCTAGCTTGCCCGTCTTTTGATTCAAGATCCCCTCTTTTTCACTTTGAAGACTAAAGCTCCCTTCAAACCTCTTTCGATCATCATGGCCTCCACCAAGAATGATGCTGTCCGTCAAGAATCTGTTGTCGCCGTTATAGCTGATAACGCCAACCACATCCTCGCCAGATCTATTTTTCCGGAAACTGACCAACAGGACGGGAAGACTGCGTCCCCGACCACCGATGAAGGTAAACCTTAGGCACAGGCTGCTGACCATTTTTTCGAGCCTATTCCGGTTCCGCAAAATGCTGACTCCAACACGGCTGCTCTCATAGTCTCCCTCAACAGATCAAACCTCTTGATCTTCCACCAAGGTGAAAATATTAACGCTCTCGAGCACGTCCTCCAGGAGCGCCTGTCCTCGGAGAAGCCTCGTAGCTCGTCTCCACGTCCTCGGTCTCCCCCTCAGAAACGGAGGCGCGAAAGGTCCAAAAGCCTCTCCTCGGAGAGAAGACGATCAAGATCAGAAGAGCCCGCGTCCGATCTTGCATGAAGATGATGTCGGTCTCCTCCGCGGAAGTCAAGACGTTCCCCTGCGTCAAAGAAGTCCAGGCCCTCAGAAAAGTATGAGAATCGTCGTTCGCGCATGCATTCTCCACGACGAAGCAAGAGCCGTGGTCGTAGCCATTCCTTCTCCCGTTCCCCGAGCACAAGAAGTGACGACGACGTCCATGGCCCCCTCTCATAGGAGATCATGGACACTAGAATTCCTCACAGGTTGGAAAATCCCCCCGTTTTAGCAACCTATGATGGGACCTCCGACCCCGGCGAGCACATAGAAAACATAGAGGCAGTGCTCCACTACCACAACGTGAGTGGGGCCATAAAATGAAGACTGTTCCCAATCACCCTCAAAAAGGGGGCTATGGCTTGGTTCAAGCGCCTTCCCCGAGGGTCGGTCACATCGTGGTGAGATTTGAAGAGCCGGTTCGCCTGGCATTTTACGGATTCCCGACGACATCCCAAGTCGGAGGCCACCTTAGAAGCTATCATATAGGGCAGGGACGAGTCCCTATGGGCATATATTGAACGGTTTAACAAAGAAGCCGTGGAGGTCCGTACTACGGACCATATGAAAAGGTATCTTCACGAGAAGGGCTTGAGACCAAAAAGCGAGTTTCGCAAGGCCATCGGAATCGAGACTCCTCGAACATTAACAGAACTTCTCTGGAAAGTTGAAGCGTACATACAGTATGAAGAGAAGGAGGCCGCATATCATGCCCAGGACGCAAGAGATCACAAAAATATCCGGGCACCAAAAAACGATGAGCCGGAGACATCCCGACAAGGAAAAGAGAGGCGACGAGACGATCGCCCCCGAGAAGGTAAAGGGCCTGCTGGCCGAATCACGGAGTATACCCTGCTCAGCGCTCCTCGTGAGGGCATTCTCTCCGAATGCATCAATACGGAGTTCTAGCAAGGAGGCGTCAGGTTCCCCAAACCGACGACGTCCAAAGGCAACGTGGATAAAAGTAAATATTGTCGTTTCCACCGCAACCATGGCCACATGAACGAGGACTGCGTGCACCTTAAAGATGCTATTAAGATCCTCATCAAGGAGGGTCATTTGAAGCAATATATCAAGAAAGGCGAGCCTTCAAAGCGGGAGGCATCAGATTCAAAGAAGGAAGCAGAATCATCCCCATCCAGTCCTCCCCCGTAGGTCGCTATGTCCATCAAGCAACCAGAGGACTTTGCCATCCCGGATTATTTCGAGGAGTCATCCCAAGTGTTCGCGCTCAGCACTTGGGAAGCATTCCCTGCTGCCATGGTTATCTCATGCTGGGGGTAGAATGAGCTGACAGTGGGATCTGTTAAGCGAAAGTTCAAGCAGCTTATTGATTGCAGCCCTGGCCGGCTATCCACACTTGAGAAAATCAAGGGGCGCTCCCAGCCGATCACCTTTTAGCGCGAAGAGATGCCTGAAGGCTCGCCCAACTCACACATCCCCTTGCTCGTCAGGGCAAGATTGGCAAGCACCGACGTCAGAAGAATCTTGGTCGACCAGGGTAGTTCGGTGGACATAATGTACACTGGCCTGTTTTGGGCCCTCAAGCTGGACCAGAAGAACCTCTCACCATACGTGGGATCCAATTTGCAGGGGTTAAATGGAGCCACGACCAGACCCTGGGGGTACGTGGAGCTCCTAGTCACATTCGGGGAAGAAGAGGCATCCAGGTCAATCAAGACCCAATTCCTGGTGATCGATTGCCCGTCACTGTACCAATGCATCTTGGGGACACCGGCCCTTGCAGAGTTAGTTGTTGTCCCTTCAACTGTCCACCTCAAGTTGAAGTATTATACGGAGAAGGGTTACGTTGCGACATTGCACGGGGACATAGAGGGTGCCCGTAGATGTTTCGAAGTAGAGACCCGGGGACAAAACCAGATCGGTGCAGCACCCAAAACAGCTAAGCGGGCACGGGAGGAAGATCATCTATCCGAAGACGGCCAACCGGACAAGAAACCTGCACTCCCTGTACACACTATCGACCTTGACAGCCGAATTTTAGAGGAAGGCGAGGAAGATAGCAGTGAAGGTGCGCCAACAGGGATGACCAACTCCTCCACACCAGCCCTCATGCAACCAGTTCCAGACGGGGAGTTTGAAGTCATCGCCTTCAGCAATAACCCTAACAGAGGGGTGATGATTGGTACTGGACTGCCTGACGAGGTCAAGCAACAGCTGAAGAAATGCTTGGACGACAACACTGATATGTTTGCTTGGAGTGCCGCAGACATGCCCGGCTTGGACCCTGAGACCGCATACTACCATTTGACCATCGACCCAGCTGCCCATGTCGTCGCTCAGCGCAGGTGGAAACAATCCGACGAAAAGGTACAGGCTGCCGAAAAACTTGTACAAGACCTCTTAGAGGCGAAATTCATTTTGGAGGCCAGGTATACAACCTGGCTGTCCAATATTGTACTTGTTAAAAAGCATAGTGGAAACTGGCACATGTGCATTGACTATACTGATCTCAATCGGGCTTTCCCGAAAGATGCTTATCCCTTACCAAGCATAGATAAGCTCGTAGATAACTCTGTAGGTTTCAAAGTTTTGTCCTTCA
The DNA here is from genome assembly GCA_022829125.1 of Lathyrus tuberosus. Classification (NCBI taxonomy): domain Eukaryota; kingdom Viridiplantae; phylum Streptophyta; class Magnoliopsida; order Fabales; family Fabaceae; genus Lathyrus; species Lathyrus tuberosus. The sequence continues at coordinate 16,790,434 of JALAZF010000013.1, read as the reverse complement.
TGAACGCCTATTAGGGGTACAATCAAATCCCTATGGCCAAAGAGGACAAGAGGTACACCGCATTCATGACCACCTCGGGGAACTATTACTACAATGTAATGCCCTTCGGTCTGAAAAATGTTGGGGCCACATACCAGCGCATGATGAACAAGGTTATCCGATCAGAGATCGGAGACATGCTCGAAGTTTACATGGACGATATGATCGTGAAATCCCAAGAGGAATCTGACCATACGGCCCACTTGCAAAAGGTCTTCGACCAGGCCAGGAAGTGCAAAATGCGCTTTAATCCAGAAAAATGCACCTTCGGAGTACGGGCAGGGAAGTTCCTCAGATTCTACCTCACCGAAAGAGGAATAGAGGCAAATCCAGACAAGTGCCGAGCATTTGCGGAGTTCCCCATGCCCAGGTCGAAGAAGTCCATACAATCCCTCAACGGGATGCTCGCTTCACTTTCCCGCTTCGTGGCCAAGTCTACTCAACACGCCCTGCCCTTCTTTATACTCCTCAGAAAGAAGGCCAATTTCAAATGGACGGAGGAGTGCGAGCAAGCTCTGACCCACCTTAAGCGAGCCCTATCTGAACCTTCTGTGCTTTCTCGACCAGAATGCGAGGAGACCTTGTACCTATATCTCTCAGTTGCTAGTGAAGCCATCAGCGCTGCACTCATCTGCGAAACAACGGATGGGAAAAAGCCCATCTATTTCACCAGCAAGGCCCTGCAAGGGCCAGAAATCAGGTAAGTTACCGCCGCGAGGAGACTCAGACACTACTTCTTGGCCCACACCATAGTAGTACGCACGGACCAACCCATCAGGCAGTTGCTTTACCGACCAGACATGGCCGGCAGGATGCTCAAATGGTCCCTAGAGTTATCAAAATTCGACATTCATTACGAGGGTAGGAAGGCCCTCAAGGCACAAGTCCTGGCCGACTTCGTGGCGGAGATGACACCTCCATCTTCCCCGCCAACCGGAACGCAAAGATGGACCATTTACATGGACGGGGCATCCAGCCCCTCAGGTAGCGGCACAGGTATCATCCTCGAAAATGAGGAAGGAATACTAATCGAAGTATCTCTAGTCATGTCCTTCCCTACATCTAATAACCAAGCTGAATGCGAGGTCTTCCTCGCGGGACTACGGTTGGCAAAGGACGTTGGCGCCAAGGAGGTGAAGATTCACACCGACTCCCAGCTTATAACATCCCAGATTCGGGGAGAGTTTCAAGCAAAGAACGACCAGCTAGTCAAATATTTGACACTGGTGATGGAGAGAATCACCAAGTTTGACACGTGTGAAGTCCAACAAATCCCCCGCGAACGAAACACGCGGGCGGACGTCTTGTCCAAACTGGCTAGCACCAGAAAGAAAGGCGACAATAAATTCGTCGTGCAAGAAATACTCGCCTGACCCAGCATCGAGAAATCGTCACAACTGCCCGACGTCAACGCCATCGGGGACAGTCACTGTTGGATGACCCCCGTGTACGATTACCTCACCAAAGGGGAGCTGCCAGAGGACATCAAGAAGGCCAGGATGACTAAACGATGAGCTTGTTCATACATACTAATTGAGGAAAAACTCTACCGACGAGGATTTTCCATCCCCTCCTGAAATGTGTCGAGGAGAGCAAAGTCTCCGAAATCCTCCAAGAGATCCACGAGGACATCAACGCACAACATTTGGGAGGGAGATCATTGGCACGAAAAGCCCTGCGGGTAGGATACTATTGGCCGACCATGCAGCACGACACCAAAGAGCACGTCCAAAAATGTGACTGATGCCAGCGCCACAGGGACAGGCACCTGGCACCCCCAACGAGTTAAAGACTCTATCCGCGCCTTGGCCCTTCGCCTGGTTGGGGATGAACATACTCGTCCCCTTTCAATGGGGTCTTATCAAAACAAATTTTTGATTGTGGCAGTCGACTACTTTACTAAGTGGATCGAAGCCGAAGTCCTCGCTAAGATCACAGCCTTCAACATACTCCGCTTCTACAAAAGGAACGTCCTTGCGCGATTTGGGGTGCCCCAGGCCCTGGTAACCAACAATGGAACCCAGTTCACGGACAGAAAGTTCCAAGACTTCATCGCCAAATTAGACACGAAGTAGCCTTCACCTCCGTCGAGCATCCCCAGACTAACGGGCAAGCGGAGGTCGCGAACAGGGTAATTCTTTATGGCCTAAAGCGAAGGTTGGGCGAAGCCAAAAAGAGATGGGCCGAGGACCTACATAGCATTCTCTGGGCCTACAGAACAACACCACACTCCACTACCGGGGAAACCCCTTTTCTACTAGCTTACGGAACTGAGGCGGTGATACCAGTGGAGATCAGGGGACCTTCCAGACGAACGGAGGCTCCCCTTGACGAGGAGATGAACGACGAAGCCTTGAGAGAAGAGCTGGATCTGGTCGAAGAGATACGGTCGGGGGAAGCTCTCTGCGAAGCTTCGCTGAAACAACAAATAACCTTGCGCCACGATGCTAGAGTCATAAAGCGCGACTTCCCCATTGGCAGCTTAGTCCTGCGCAGAAACCAGAAGGATTCGCACGAAGGAAAACTGGCTGCGAACTGGGAAGGACCCTACAGGTTCAAGTCCAAAACGGGCACCGGAGCCTACTATTTAGAAACTCTGGACGGAGAACCATTTGCTCAACCATGGAACGCTGAAAAGCTCAAACAATACTACCGTTAGAACTAACTACAAGGTTGGACTAAGTACCGACGAGATCTCCCCTAAACAGGAAGACGGCTCGGCCACATGATCGTGCCCTGGTGTAAGCACGATCTATTTTACAACGCCGGCCAGTTTCTGCTTATGGAACGAGCAGACTCTGTGCACAACTGGGATACCTCAATCGAGCTCCGCTGTTGCCACACCAATTAGGCAGGACACCCACCTCTCGATGGGAAGCGTCCAAGCCTATGAGATTAGTACCTCAACCGAGATCCTAGTCTCATCACGGGCGAAACCACTTCCCTGGCCGTTCGATCAGTCCCCCTCACTGTCGAACACATCTACGTCGAGCAATTCTCTAAATCGTAAAACAAATCAGTGATACTTGTTACAGGCACAAAAGCTTATCGAGCAACAGTGAAACACTTAGAAAAATAAACAATGAAAGCCATACATACAAAACAGGCCGTACTGACCGGACACATACATAAATAAGTTAAAGTGACCACAAGGGCCACAAGCTGCGCATGTTACAAAATAAGGGGGCCGTGCCCCCAAAGAAAATAAGATACATCAAAAAACACGGCACGCAGGTCGGATACATTACAAAAAGATAAAAGAAAGTCCAATTATTCCTGCATCTGCTCAGGATGCTCGGTGTTAGGCTCAGGCCCCTGGGTCTCCTCGTTCAGAATCTGGGCATGCTCATTGCCAATATTGAAGAACTCCGGATCGACTATCTTGCTGTTCTCAACATGAGCCAAAAAATTGGTACCCTCCGAGGAGATATGAACCTCAGGATTGACCAGTCGAAGTTGAGCCACGACATTCTTGATTGACTCTTCTCCAATGGCGATGACATCCTCCTCTGCCTTCAACATACGAGCAACAAGCTCGGCCCTCACCTTAAGCGCCTTCACGTCTTCAGGATCATCCTCGGCCGGAGCACTTGTTGACCTCAGCTGTTCGATGAACTCCTCGGCTGCCTTCTTTTCCGCCGCCAGCGTGGCATTCTCCTTCCTCAACCTGGTAGCCTCCTCGTCTGCCTTCTTCTTAGCGTCACCAGCAACCTTGGCTTCTTCCTTGGCCTTCCTCGCCGTCTCTTCTAGAGATGTTATGGTAGCCCGGACAGCTTTGAGTTCGGACTCAGTTGAAGAATCCCCCTCGACATAGATCGCCGCCATTTCCAGAACTCTGACTAGTGCAGAGGCATCCTGCGCCACCAACGCCCTCTTGATCGGGCAATCCATGCCCTTCAGTTGGAGAGACTCTTCCAGCGGCACAACCAGGGGCGTCCCCTCGAAGAATTTTCTATCAAGAATACAAGGAGGAAGCTCGAACTTCCCTTTCTCTGATGCCCGGCTAAGATCCACTGTTTCATTGGCCCTGGACCGCTTAAACCTTAAAAGCCAAAGGCAAGGGGGATCCCTGGGCAGGAGTAGGCGAAGAGCTCCCTGCAGTAGGAGGAGGAGAACGCTGGGCAAATCGAGTCTTTGGAGCAGCTGCCCCGGGCTTGTTCCTCGCCAGAGCATTCTTCACCATTCTTTCATGAGCAGAAGGCATCTCACCTGCGAAAACATAACAAATATATTAGACGACGAAGAAAATATAATTAGGGCAAGTTAAAATAACTAAGACTACCGAGCAGCTTATAGGCATCTGCAGGAGTCTTGCACTCCAAAATCGCCTTTGTGTTGATGTAACGGTACTCCACCCGTTGGCTATCATCCTCCTCAAAAATTGGGGACCCCTTCTTCGTCCAGCATTCAGCAAGCCAGAAAGAATTAACATAGTTCACCAGCTTATCGTAGCCGGCCAGATCCTTCCCGTACAACATGTTCGGCTATGCAACGTAACCGTTAGGCTCCTTAGAAAAATGGCTAGCACTCTAGTGAAAGGGAAACTTGAACTCTCTGTCCCCGATCAGCTTCCCGTTCTCGTCGCGCATGTCATTACCATTCTCGTAAATCAACACCGTCCATACATACGTGATGTCCTGGGCCCTCTCCGACACAGGCTCTATAATGTAGAACCTCTCCTTAAATGTCCGGATTGACTCCAAGAAGGGCTTGAACAGCTTTCGGGGTTGCTTCAGCGATACCAGCCATATCTCTTCCCTGTGACCTGCCGCTGAAGATGGAATATGGTGAAGATCAAAGACACCGTGGCTCCTATCTTCAAGAACTCACAGGTCAACTCGAAGGTGCGGATGAACGCCAACGAGTTGGGATGCAGCTGCTGTTGAAAAGTATAAGCGGGGGTGTTTTATCGTATCCACAGAGATTGTGTATATTGCCGCCGTTCGCTAGTCAAAAGCGTTTCAAACTTTATACTAACAAATAGTTGGTTTTTCATTTCGTAACTTTTGTATAAAATTTAGAATTCAACGGTAAAAAGATTTGTTTTAAGGTTTTGGTAAAAACATGTCAAGATTGGTGTTCGATAATCCGTTTCGTATGTATCAACTCGATAAAGCATGTGAACTTGTTAACAATAAATATAACCACATATCCTCTCAACAAGTTTCTCTTGAACACTTGTTGTGCGATTTATCATATTGATCCTTTGTTGATCTCACACACAAACTACCAATATGATAACATTCAAGTTTAATATTTATGAACATCAACATTCAAAACTATCTCTAGCCTTATGAATATTGATGGATTGAAACTTATGTCAAGTTTTAAAACATTTCTATCGAACATGGATTAAAGCAAAATATAAACCGTATAAACAAAGTTTTTCCTCTATATTCATTATCAACAAAGTTCACAAACTTGCAACCAAGATCAATACATACAAAAGAGAGGATTATCTACCTCTAATCTTGACACAAAAGTGCTTAGCTACCCATAGACATGGTAGCTTGCTTGACAAGTAAGTAGCAAAACTTTTGGAGCATCATTCTTCAAAGATTCAAGGATTGAAGCATAAAAGCTTTGAAAACTATGAAAAATAGTAACAATGGAGTTTTTCTCCTAAGACAAGTTTCTAGGTTACAAGAGAGTATATTGAAAAGTGATGGGATGTGCCAAAAAATCTACCAAATGTACTTAAGTACAAGTTCAGCCCAGAAAGCAGCATCAGGCGGTCCATTGTAGCGTCGGGCGGTGGCCAAAAGTGAGGCCACGTGACAGCTACAGTGTCAGTTGGACCTCTCAAAATATCTTTCAGCGTCGGGCGATGAAATCTCAGCGTCGGGCGATAAGTCTTAGGCCGGGTGGTCCTGAAGAGGCACAACAGGGAACGCTTCTGGAAGTTGAGAAAAATTGGTGCATCGTGTGCCTTAGCAGCGCCGGGCGGTGAAGCCTTCCTGCGCCTTAGCAGCGCCGGGTGGTGCAAGGGGCCTGAAATGCGACACGCGAGCTTTCTGTTCTGAGCGCTTCCTTGCGAATCGAGCTGCGATCTTTTCACCTAAAATGCTAAAAAAATACACAAGCACATCAAAATACCTAATACTTATAAAAGTGCAAGAATCGCTTAATTAATAAGCCGTTTCCCTATTAAAGCGATTAAAAGAGCGTAAAGGCATCAAAATCAATTATGAAAATAAGCACTTCTTAACACCTAACAAACTCTCCCCAACTTGCATCTTTGTTTGCCCTCAATCAATGAAATTTTCAAAAAGTCTCAAGAAAAGCCTTCAAACACCAAATCGACTGATAACACAAATGGTTCAAACTCGGCAATTAACACGCACAAAGAATTACTTCACACCACATAGCATTCAAACATGAATATGAACAACATCCTAAATGAAAAACTACACAATTCAACACTTAGTACCTTCATGCTCAAATTGAATCACCTACTACACTCAAACACATTATGCACATAACTATCTACACAGGACATAACACACTCGCAAGTAATCGAAGGGCTTTTAATCGGTTGTAACTTGGCCAGGGCTAAAAACAAGGGACATATTGAATCAAGAAAGGGTAAATTTCATGAAGAGCATTTTCTTTTTAAACATAACCATTCTTGTTTAAACTTTCAACTCTTATTCTCACAATGCATTCTCTTTTCTTGCTTTGATTCTCCCTTTTTTTTTCTTTTGATTTTTCCTTTTCTTTTTCTTTTCTTTCTTTTTCATTCTCTTTTTGATTTCTTTTGAGAATGCATTGTATCCACAATTCCTTTTCCTCTTTTCACAATTAACCAATCTCCCCAACTTCAACAATATTATACACTTAAATAAAAATGCTCTTCAAAATGGTTAAAGTTCGGGTTCATGCTTCAAAGATAACAATTTTTCGCTTTTGGCTCAAAAGAGGTTTCTAATGCTCGCACACTCACAAGGTGACTTGAAGTGTTTTTAGAAAAGTGGTTTTACTCATACTACTCAAAAATGCCTTGATCACTTCTAAGTTTCTATAATTCAAACAACAAGTAAGATTAAACATAAAACGCTCGAGTTAAACAACGATTACTCGAATCACTCTAAACTTGTGAACAACAAAGGCCACTCACATCTTTGGTTAAGTCCTAATTGATTCAACATGAACATGATATTACCAACTAATGCATTGACAAAATTTTTCAAAAAGTACCAAATTCATATTAACAAAAAATGCTACAAAATATTGTTCATTCTTTGTTGTGCCTCTTGCCAATATTAATATCATCACCACATGCTACACGCAAAAAAGGCTTCTCAAACAATTCTTGAGTAAATAAAAACTTAATTTCCTCACACTCAAAGGCAAACCAAAAATGACTAAATTATTTACACAACACAAAACAGAATTTAAACCACTCAAAATAATAAAAACAAACAGAAATTTAAACTAACAACAATGTTTATCATAAACCTGGTGTGCCCACACCATTTTCAAAATTTTTGCCAAAAACGGCATACAATATCCAAACTACGCCGAAGTGTCAAAATAGTGCCCAAAACACACTTTCAACAGAATTCTTCCAATTCTACTACATAATTATAAAATCCAGAAATTTAAAAACTGAAAATTAAAGCAAAACAGAAAATAAAAAACTTCACTTTGGAGCTTGCATCAAAACAGCCCCTCAATCAAACATCTCATCAATGTCTTCATCCCCACCATCATCATCGTCATCGTCCTCAACATTATCATCAGCATCAAACCAGCTCCGGTGCTTGCTCCCTCTGGAAAGAATGGGCGCCTCTCCCCAGGCCAATTAGCATAAGCATCGTACTGCTCCCTTGTAGGAAAGGGCGTGAACTCAGCCGGATGGGTCTGATAATGATAAACCTGCTGCATACACTCAAAATTAAACTGTTTAGACCTGTGAAGCGACTCACCCATATCCCAAGTATAGTTGAATGTCGCTTTCATGTCAAAAACGAATGAGTCACTATCTTCAACCGGTTCACTTCCTCGGACTCCTGAGCTACTACCAACTTCAACTGCTTTTTTTTCTACCTCTCCTCCTTAGGCTTACAAAAACGATCCAAATAATCATCATTAACAAGGAATTTCAGCTTCTCGTTCACCACACCCGGAATGAGGATATCTGTCTGATAGATCAAGGCTTGAACTAAGCAAGGAAAAATAATTAGAGCATCATCATGAACTCCCGGCCTCCGCATGTTTTCAACAAAAATTTTCATCTCATTTGCAATTACCTGCACTACGTCCACTTCCTTGCCCTCCATGATACAGTACATGAGAAGTCCAGTATCAAGAGGAACGGAAGATCGGTGAAACCTCGGCCTCACATTGTAACACAGCAAAAGAAGGATAGCTTGAGCCTCCGGGTCATGTACTTATCGCTGTACTTGATTGGTTCCCTCTTAGCATTTAAATCCACTTTAAATCCCAGTTTTAGAATTATTTTGGCAACCAATTTGTGATCATGGGACTTTTGAGACAGCTTCATAAAGTCATATGTTTGAAGACTTCCCAAGGCACTCGGACTGCCCAAAAGCTTGTTAATCTCATCCTGGCTGAAACAGATTTCTCGACCCCTTACGTAAGTCTTAAATCGATAGAATTATCCCTCAGCTTGCAGCGCATTTGCGTAGAATTCTCTTATCAGCTGATAGCACACACGGTCATCCGGGTTTACTAGGATGCCCCACTTCCTTTTCTCAAAGATGGCTTGAATCCTTCTGTAATCACCCTGAGGGTTTATCACAAATCTCTTTTCCGAAAGAATATTTCTGCCCTTAAGGGATTTGATCCTACCCTCATGCTCCGCAGATAAAAAACGGTGGGTATCAAACTCAACTAGAACATTTGAAGTAGTGGCAGCGCTCTTTTGCCTCTTCTTGGAAGCGTGCTGCGGTACAAAACGGATAGACATCTGCACATAACCAAAAGAAAACAGTCCAGCATAGTAATATACAACATTAGCACGGACAAAACACTTAAAACGAAACAAAATAGAAAGAAAACCCAAACTGGACAAAACAGGTCTGCCGCCTCAACGTCGCTCGGCGAAGAAAGAGCGCTGCTGCGCCCCTCAACCACCGGACGGAGCTTGCGAGACCAAAAAAAATTGCTTAACCCAGCTATGTTTTTCCAAACACTTTCTTCTTCAAACCCACAACCAATTAACAAAATTTATGCCAGTATCACGAATCAAAGCATGCAAGTTGAAGAAGAGGAAAAATCTAACATTGACCTAAATCTAACAATCAATACACAAACCTAATCACATATTGTCTAATGAAACATGATGAAGAAAATAAGGACAGAGATTAAAGCTAGAACACCATGCATTACCTTGAGTTTGGGAGAGTTCTGCAACGAGAGAGTGAGAGAGCAAAGAGTTAGGGTTTTGACAAAGAGAAGAATGAGGCAAAAGTTCCTACACTTTCTCTTAAGTTCTTTTCCAAATAGGGGAAATTTTGGAATAACTCCAGGAGTCACTTATCCACTAATTTTATTTTGAAAACGTTTCAAATTCCCCACCCCCCATCTCTCTCTCTCTCGCCTAGCCACTCAGAGGAGAAGTCTCTTTTTAAATCATGCACCGCCGGGCGGTCCAAAACTGCCGTCAGGCGTTCTACACCAGATAGCCAGTTTTCCTGCTATGGTGGTTCAAACCAGTAGTATGCTTTCTCTTGGCTCAACTCAACTCAAATCATGCAAAACCCTCAAAATCACTTAAAAGGCAATGTAAACATAAAAACAATAAAAAAGGAGAGAAATACTAACAATGTTGGGGTGCCTCCCAACAAGCGCTTGTTTAACGTCGGCTAAGCTCGGCGGTCCGGAGACTTGACGCCTCGAAACCAAAAGCTAAAGAATTGGCTTCCAAGAAAAACACACTTTACGAACAATAACTTCAACCGTTATCGTGCCCGGTTTTTGGTCTCCTTTTCTTTAGAAACGACCAATACCAACATGACTTCCTCAAAGCCACCTTCGCATCTTCATTCTTTTCCTTCAACAAGGCCTCTCTTTCCAATTCTTTCTTTTTTTGATCGTTTTCATCTACTTGATTTGCATACATCACTCCTTTGAACAATGTAAAACAAGCTTCTTCCTCCTTACCACTATCCTTAATCCGCACCTTCATTATATCTTCATCAACGTCCACCAACATTTTGGCAGTTTTCATAAACGGTCTTCCCAAAATAATTGGTGTATCTTCATCCTCATCCATATCAATGATTACAAAATCAACCGGAAACAAAAATTTGTCCACTTTTACTAGCACATCCTCCACAACACCATGAGGACGAGTCTTAGACTTATCCGCAAGTTGTAATGTCATGGTTGTTGATTTCACGTTAATATTATCACGTCTTTTCACCACCGACAAAGGAATTAGATTGATACTAGCACTCATGTCAACCAAAGCTTTGCATTGAAAACCATTACCTATAGTAATAGGTAAAGCTACTCTTCCCAGATCTTGCTCTTTCCGCGGAAGCACACTTTGGATGACGGCACTACACTCGGCATTAAGATCAATTTTGTCTTTGTCAGTGCACCTCTTTTTTTCGTAAGTATGTCTTTCATGAATTTGACATACTTAGGCATTTGTTCAAGAGCTTCAGAGAAAGGAACGGTTACTTGCAACCGACTAAACAATTCTAAGAATCTTGCGTAATGCCTATCATTCTCTTTTTTATTAGGAGCAGGGGATATGGTAATCTTCTTTGTAAAACCTCCTTTTCATACTCCTTTCTTTTCTTTTCTTTTTTCTTCCTCACTTTTTCATCATTCTTTTCAACTACTCCATTTTCATCACTTTTCTTTTCGACTACCACCTCATGTTCAACATCTCCTCCAATTGTTCTTCCACTACTTGTGAAAATGGATTTACAATGCTCTTTGGGATTTGTTTGAGTGATAGCGGAGAAAGATGACCCCGGTTGCTTTTCGGCTAATTGCTTTGCAAGTTGCCCGACTTGAGATTCAAGATTTTTAATCGAAGCTTCCGTACTATTTTGAGTTGCCATTGATAATTGCATAAATTTTGTGAAAGTCTCCTCCAACCTTGAACTTCCACTTTGATCTTGGGGTGGTTGGTAAGGATTTTATCGAAATCCTTGTTGATTTTGGTAGTTGCCCCTTAGTTGGTAGCCTTGCTGATTTTGGTAAGGTTGTTGAGCATTTTGGTAAGGAGGTCTTCCTTGATAACCTTGAGTAGGGTTTCCAGCATAATTTACTTCTTCCACTACCGGAGGACAATACCCGGTAGGATGATCTCCTCTACACAATTCACAACAAGCTACCTGCACATTCTTGCTCGGAAGTTCATGCATCTCTTTGAGTTGTTGAGGTAACTTTGACATTTGTTTCATCAACAACTCAACTTGCTGAGATAATAACTTGTTTTGAGCAAGTATTGCATCATAAGTTCCCAACTCGAGAACTCCCGGTGTCTTTTAAGAAGGGGCACGGTTATAGTTTCCCTGATGGTCATTTAAAGCCATCTTGTCAATGATGGAAATGGATTCATCGGCACTTTTACTCATTAAGGATCCACCCGCGGTGGCATCCAACAGTGTTTTATGAACCAACTGAAGACCATTTCGAAAAATATGAATTTGAGAAAGCTCATCAAAACCGTGCCCTTTACACTTTCTCAACATGGATTTGAATATCTCCCAAGCTTCGTTGAGAGATTCATTTCCACCTTGAGTGAAAACTGCAATTGCTATTTTAGCCTCCATGAAACGATTATGTGGAAAAAATCGTTCCAAAAACTTTTCCTCTAGCACATTCCAGTCCGTCATGATTGCCGTAGATTGGTCAAGATACCATTCCTTAGCCTTCCCAATGAGGGAATGCAGGAATAGTCTCTTAAACAATGATTCTTCTTCAGCTTCGGGTGCACCAGTTGTGTCATACCCCAAATTTTGACCACTAATATTTCCCATCATTGTACAAATTATTGCCACAATATGGATGAACCATTATGCCTCATCAGTCTCCCCAAAGATGGGTGAGCATTCACTACTATCAAAACTTAGGGTTTCAAGCCCTCTCAGAGCTCTTAGACAAAGGATCAATCAAGAATTCACATGATCTTTAACTTGTCTAACCACTCAAACATCCACAATGGATCAAGAGGACTCCCACAGCAAGAATCAAGCACAATGTTGCAGCATTCCAGGTGGATTAAGCCTTAAGATCGACAATGTCACCAAATTAGGGTTTTGGTCGACCAGGGCCTCCAGATGGAAATTTTCCTCTGGGCATGAGCCAATGATTCAGAGCATAACCTAATATACTCAATGGAACCTCATGAACCCAATCATGAAGTCAATTTTGCTTCATGGATACACTCATAAAAAATCAGGAATTAGGGTTTCTTGACCTAATTCACCCCTAAGTTGACTTTTGGGACAAACCATGAGCCAAGACCTCAAGAGAGGATTTGAGGGGCTCTAACACACTAAATTGATCCATTTGCAACAATGGATTAATCCAAGAAGCTTGATCAACAAGTTTCAAATTCATCATAACCACAGTTAGGGTTTCGCGAAAAAGTCAACTGTGCCTTTGACTTTTTACCCAGGCATGCTCCCAAACCCTAGGACATAATCCAATACACCCTATAACACCTATGAAATCAATCCATCAAGTTTGATTTAGGTCAAGGACTTGATTTCATAGAGGATCGCACAGTTTGGAAATCATCTGACAAAAAGCCAACTGTGCACAAAAGTCAACTTTGACTTTTTGAGATTTTTCACAAATATGGTTCTTTGACCCTAAAATGATGTTAATGTGTGATTTGGATCATCATTCATCAAGAAAAATCAAGAAAAGTGGGATAACTTGTAAAAGGGGTAACCATAAAAACTTAGAAATTTTCTAAGTTATGGAACAAAGTGGCTAGGGTACCAACTTTGGAGGATCATAACTCCTAAATCAAAAGGCCATTTTTCCCCATTCAAAGCTGGATTTGTAGCCCTCATGGCCCTCTACAAACGCTTCAACTACACCCCATTCCAATTCATCATGGATTTTGAGTTATGGAATGATCAAAATGGCTGAAAACATGAAATGCCACTTTTTCCAACACTTAGTGAAATTTTCACTAAGTCAGAATCTGCCTTCACTTTTTCCCAAATGTAGGGGCATTTTACACTTGGATCCAAAAAGTATCAAAACCAACTATGATCAAAAAGTTGTTGTATCATATAAGGGCTTTCCAAAATGGCCAAGAACTCCATCAAATTCCACTTGAGCCATGAGATATGACAATGCCAATATGCCTTGCTGCAAACTGTCATGGCAAGGCAAATTTTGGAGTTTTGCTCGATTTGCCCAAATTTTGCAAAGGGCAGGCAACTCTATCCATCTGAACACCTCAAGGGGGGACCAAGGAGGAACCAACTCTGATCCCAAGCCTCCCAAGTCTTTGGAACCAAAAATAGCATGCCAAACCTAGAAATCCCTAAAAGAGGGACAAGACTCCAATTTTGGATTGGAGCATTCAATGCATACACTAAGGTGGCATGGACTGAGCCATTTCCAACTGAATTCAGTCAAGACTTGTCCAAGACCAAGGAAACCAGTAGCCTGTGCCCTAACCTTTAGTCAATGGCTAGAGGAGACTTGGATTCTCATTGCTCAACATTGGCCAAACCTATGCAGCAGTTGCCATTCACTATTCCTTGCAAAATAAACTTGCTCTACTATAAATAGAGCTCAATTGTAATCAGTTTGAGTACACCAAAGCCATCAAACAGATGCTTTCCTCAAAATCTCCTTCTTCACTCTAATTTTGCCTTCTAAGGCAAGTCACTATCGGGTTTTGAGTTTGAGAGCTATTCCAACCAAACCAATCACACACACACACACCTCATAAACATCATATAGAAGTGATCCAAACACTCACATAACATCTGGAACACCAAAATCTCAGACTCACTAGCCATCTGCACAAGCCTTTGACAGATTTGCAGTTGAGGTGCCAAATCAAGTTCCAGCTCAATTCAATCCACTCCAAGCTTCCAGACACACTCCATAACACCTAGGGAAGCTATCCATATCCTTGGAACCAAGCTGCAACACCTCTAACACAAAACACGATCACCAGCTGCAAGAGGTAAGCATGAGCTCTTCTAACTCTATGATCCATGCATTTTTTGCTGCACAATAATTTGGCCATATGTTCATAATCATGCATAGAGTGTTTTCCCTCAATCAATTTCTTTGTTTGAATCGTGTATGGAATTTCTGAACCTTCATGCAAATTTTAGGGTTCTTGAGGTTTCTCTTTGATTTCTTATTCCATGTTTAAAATAAATGAAATTAAAGACCATAGACATGATCGTGAGGTGAAAACGAGTAGATTGATATGTAGATTGCATGATATAATCAAGTATTCAGTGAGATTGGATAGAAAATGCAAATCTGCAGAAACAGAGGGTGGTGTGTGTTCTTGCCATGTTCTTGGCGCCATTTTCAAACATTTGAATATTTGAATTTTTGTGATTTTATTTAATTGATTCAAAAATTAATTTCTCTCTGAGTTTTAATGATTTTGAGTTGATTCTTTTTTTAATAATTCACAAAAATGATAAAATATTTTATTTTCCCAAAAAATCCCAAAAATATTATTTATTTCATATATTTGATATTTTTGTAAAGAATTAATATTTTAATTATTTTTGACATTTAAAATATTTTCTCCCTCTTGATTTTTCAAATTTTAGTGATTTCCAATCATGTTGTGGATCAAAACCTAATTTTTGAAACATTAATCCAAGATCACAACTTGTTTTTCACACACGTTTAACAATTTTGATCATTTTAATTGAATTTTTATTAAATTAAAATACATTTTGAAAACAAATTAGGGTTTTTGATTAATTCAACCCTCACTAAACTTTTTCAAACACTTTGGGCCTCTAATAGAGTGTAAGACCCAATCTCTTTTTAACCAAAACCTTTTTGGGCCTCAGATATTGTATAAGTCCCTCTGCGTTAAAAGAAAAATCTCGGTGCGATCGCCATTTTTCAAACAAATAATTATCTGGGCCTACCCTCGTGTTATAAGCCCCATTCCTTTCTTTAAAAATTTTTTGGGCCTCTTGGTAGAGTGTAAGACCCAACCCTTTGTATAAACCAAAATAATTTGGACCTCAGTGTATTGTATAAGTCCTGATACCGTCAAAAAGTTCGGCGCGATCGTCGCCTTTTTAACAATCACCCTGGGCCTCTCCTTGAGCTATAAGCCCCACCACTTGTATAAATATAAACCTTTGGGCCTCTTGAGAGAGTGTAAGACCCATCCCTTTGTAGAGAAAACCTTTTGGGCCTCAGTCATTTGTATAAGTCCCTGTATAATTTCAAAAACAACAGTGCAATCACTGATAAAACTTTAGGCCTCTCCTTGAGCTGTAAGCCCCAACATTTCTTTCAAAGCACTTTCTCCTTTGATTTTGAATATAATATTGTTATCAAAGCTTTCTTTATTAAACAACTAATCAAACAGCATGGAAGCTCTACAACCGAGTAAGTGTTTACCCGCTTTCTTTATCCGCTTTCATATATATATAATTGTATTGTGGGGCTGCTCACTGTAAGTCTTCTTTCACAAACTTTTATATACCTGCCAAATATCAATTGTGTAATACTAGTATAGTTATTTAGAGTTTTCCCCGGCAACTACGTCTAGCACTAGGTAAAGCCCTGTTGGTCACTCTTAAATACAAACAAAACTAGATCCCCATAGGATTACCAGACACAGTCTTCCCTCCTCTTGGGGTTAAATAATATGGAGACGTGAAAGGAAGCATTCTCGGTGAACCCTTTCTTAGACTGTCACCCTTAGAAATTGTCAAAGAGACTCTACTCCCCAGAGTTGATCTATTCTCCGTGAATAGCATCTCTTGAGTTTCTTCCAAATTCTCGGACTTTTCTGGCTTGATCTATTCTCCGTGAATAGCATGTCTTGAACTTCTCAGGGTTTGGGGACCCACAACCTTCGTAAAAGCATCCCCGCCTCCTCTTGGGCGTTGTACAAGGACCCTTCGGCTTCTTAAAAGCTCTCATGCCTTCTCTTGGGCTTAGTACAAGGACCCAGAGACCTCTACAGGTATAGGAACAGAACCTAGTCATCAATTTGCTAGAGCTGTCTTTCTGAGTCAAATGTCAGGCCAGTTAATGGGTTGACCTTCATCCCTTAACATGCCAGCCTTCTCTTGGGCATCGTACAAAGATCATTCACTTATCCGAGAATTGACTTCTCAAAACACCCGTAGACTTGGACATTCTCAATACCCTTTGGATTTCCTATTTCCTTAAAGAACAGGAAATAACCCTGATCCTCTGATCATTCCCTAAGCACAACATTACCCGTATAAAAACTGATTTTCTCTTTATCCAATATACTGGACCTGTCACTAAACTGAAACAGTTACAATGGCCTCCTCTTGGGCTTTGTACAATGATTCTCCCAAGCGGAGCCAACCTTTTAACACTCTCTTGTTGAGTATAAAAGACTCTCTTGTTGAGTCAATCCCTTTTAGCCACCATCTCTGGCTTCGTATGAGATACAAAAACACTCTCTTGTTGAGTATAAAAGACTCTCTTGTTGAGTCAATCCCTTTTAGCCTCCATCTCGGGCTTCGTACGAGATACAAAAACACTCTCTTGTTGAGTATAAAAGACTTTCTTATTGAGTCAATCCCTTTTAGCCTCCATCTCGGGCATCGTACGAGATACAAAAACACTCTCTTGTTGAGTATAAAAGACTCTCTTGTTGAGTCAATCCCTTTTAGCCTCCATCTCGGGCTTCGTACGAGATACAAAAACACTCTCTTGTTGAGTATAAAAGACTCTCTTGTTGAGTCAATCCCTTTTAGCCTCCATCTCGGGCATCGTACGAGATACAAAAACACTCTCTTGTTGAGTATAAAAGACTCTCTTGTTGAGTCAACTCCTTTAGCCTCTCTCTCGGGCTTCATACGAGACATATAACAGACTCTCTTGTTGAGTTAACCCTTTTAGCCTCTCTCTCGGGCTTCGTACGAGACACATAAAAACACCCTCTTGTTGGGTCAATAGCCTCCTCTTAGGCTTTGTATAAAGAAAACCCCGGTTGAGTCAATCAACCTCTTAGCATCAAAGTTGTGCCTTGTTCATAGCATACAAACATCAACAACTCCTCTTTAGAGATGACAAATTCTCCCTAAAGTCAAAACCCTTTAGCTTCACATCTTGGGCTTCGTACAAGATACAAATAGACCTTCACATCTTGGGCTTTGGACAAGATACAAACCACCTTTAGCTTCACGTCTTGGGCTTTGAACAAGACACCAAAATGACCTTTTTCCTCCCATAGAATAGGAGGAACTACGATCGCTCTGATTTCCCTGTTTCGTTAAACGGGAATACGTAGGCATAAGATTGAAAAATCTTAGCGAGCACACTAATTAAAAACATCAGATCCAGCACTTATCAAAAATCCCCATGAATAGTCCAGTCATTTCATTCTTAACAAAATAAGCAGAGAGAGGCCCACAATCTAAACCGCATCTGTAAACCAACAGTCATTTGTTTAAACTCAGTATGCAAGCAGGGTTAATTGGAGACATCTATTTCCCTTCCTTAGTCAACTTAATAGGATAAAAAATAAATCGACCTGTAGTACCCCAGAGCGACAGTGCTTAAGAACCACGTCCAAAAATCGCTCGCTACAGAAAAAATGGCGCCCACCGTGGGGCTACGCAGGGCATCTTGTCCCTCTTATCTCTCTGGGTGAAACCTTAAGTCTAAAAACTGCCATAAGAATGGAGACTCTGCTGGGGAGAACATTAGACGGAGTATCTTGTTCTCTTCCCATCTCTTAGGTAGAAAACCCTAAATTCATGTCACAGAAATGACAGCTCGGCTGGGGAGTCATTGTCTGTATAGGATCATAAGACTAGAGGTCTAGGATGATTAAGACATATATATATAATGCTTTTCCTATTTGATATCTGTGTTTATTTTTCTGCTAATGGGAATGTGTGTGATGCCGCATGTGGAAAGATTGAGTATACACCTAAGATATGTGATGTCAATGCGGGTAATCTTACTGGGAGTTAATTCTAGTTAAGAGTCCCCAATCGACCATCAAACTCAGTGGAGACTCCCTTTGCAGATACATTGCCTATACGACTTCGGTTGTTGAAAGTAGTGTGGTCGACTGGGTTATCTGAGAAGCTGAGGTTTTTAGCAGACTTAAACCATTTTGTAGTGCGGAAGCTATCGGAAATAATTGTCACGCGATACTACCCTCATCTGAGATCACTCTAGGATACATCAGCTCGATGGCAATGCGCTTGCTGTTGTTATCCCAGAGGGGTCAATGATTTTGCAGACAGGTACAAAAAATCACCAGTATAAACCTTTGGGGGGGGGGGGGGGGTAGAGCCTTGACTTCATGACACCGAGTCTTTGACCCCATGTTTTTTCTATGTTTTTGTGTGCTGCATTCATGCATTCATTTAAAAAACATTAAAACAAAGAAAATCTTCTCATCTTGTCTCTCTCTTTTTCAAATTAAACTGAGATAATGATTGCAAATGTCAGAGAAAGGAGATTGCGCTAATGGATTTCGGTAGAAGGAAAACTCATAAGTACACCATCAAGGTTCCAAAGTTAAAGGATTTGAGAGGTTTGGCGAGAATGATCACCAACCACGAGGCTTTCAAAGCCAAGTATGGAGACTGTTGTCCTTGTTAAGGGTCCATGTAATCGAAGGAATCCTGTCCACGTTAATCCAGTTCTACGATCCAGTCTATCATTGTTTCACATTCCCGGATTATCAGCGTCCACCAACGCTGGAGGAGTACTCTCACCTGACTGATTTACATATCACTGATCAGGCTCCTTTTTCTGGACTGGAAGAAATTCCAAAGGATCAAACCATTGTAAGAGCAATTTATTTGGACGAGTCAGAAGTCAAGACTCACATGACCACTAAGGGTGGCATCCAAGGTTTGCCTGCCCAATTCTTGATAAAGAAAGCCCTGTACTTTGCTAGTATAGGGAACGTGGCCGCTTTCGAGAGCATCTTTGTTTTGCTCACCTACGGGTTATTTTTGTTTCCTAACATTGATAACTTCGTAGATATCAACGCCATTAAGATTTTCCTGATTGGAAACCCTGTACTGACCTTACTCGCAGATGCGTATTATTCGGTACACTTAAGGAATTTATACAGCGGAGGAATGATCACATGTTATGTACCCTTGCTTTACAAATGGTTCACTTCCCATTTGCCCAAGTCAGTTGCATTTTGGGATCAAAAGAATACTTTACGTTGGCCATAGAGAGTCATGTCTCTTACCAACTCTGCATCGATTGGTACAATCGAATCTACGACGGGATCAGAATCATTGACCGTTGTGGAAATTTCCCAAATGTGCCCCTTATAGGAACTAAGGGAGGAATTAACTATCATCCAGTGTTAGTTCGTCGTCAATTTGGATACCCAATGAGGCATGTCCCACGCAGTGCTCATCTGGAAGGTCTTTTCTTCAAAGGAGAAAATGACAGGGCACCAAAGATGGAAATAGTGCACGCCTGGAAACACGTTTATAGGAAAGGACGAGAGTCTCTAGGAAAACCAGACTGTGTCTCGATGGAGCCCTATCTCCATTGGGTACAAACTATAGCTCTCAAGCTGAGGATGTCTTACCCTCGTCAGGAAGTTCTTCCATTAAGGGACTCTGCCCTTTATTTCATGTCTGAGACGGAAAAGCTTCAGGTTACTCTCAGCAAAGTTCAGCAGGAGAAGAGGTCTTGGAGGAACAAGTACCGTATTCTCAATGTGGAATGTAAGAAAATACAGCAGCTATTAAAAGAAAAAGATGCTCTGATTGAGATTTTAGAGCAACATGTTGTGGAGAATCAGGATGACCAAAGGAGTTTTCTCACGCCTTTCACTTGGCAAAGGAATGACAACCCGACAACGGCCCAAGAGCCCCGGTCAAAGAAAAGGAAAGCACCCGAACCAGCACCTGAGCTCTCTTCAGAGAGGACTCAGGATCCATTAGTTTAGATTTCCTTTTTTTCAACACTTTGTAATCTACTGTATTTCCATTTCCGCAATCCTTGGAATTCAATAAAACGGGGTTTCCCCACTGTTTGATATTTTCAATCTAATTGTCGAAGTTTACTTTGAATAAACAAAAATAATTAATAATCATTGCATTCATCATTCTCGTAACGCATTCTTCTTACCTACGAATCTCATGTTTGTGTCTCGGTTATAGAGTCAAACTGTCTCATTCGTACAATACTCGGGCCAATCGTCAGAAAAAGATGGATGATCTCGAGGAGGAGAACAGAGAGTTGAGAGAAGAGATCAACACTCTGAAAGAGGATCTGAGAAAGCTTCATAACGACATGCAAGCTCTAGCAGAGGCTCAAATGCAACAACAAAGGACTGTGATCTCGGAGATCACATCTACGCCCATAGTGGAGAAGTCCGATCCAAGGTACAAAATGCCAAAAGATCGTCCCTGGGGCATGCCTATCAATTATATCCCGGAAAGATATGTTCCGCCGATCAATGAGGATCAGGGAACCGCAGCAGGAGCCACTGGGCCTGAAGGTTACAAACTTCGGGAAAGCGAAGATGCCAGGGGCATGACAACAACTCCTGAAGGTTACAAACTTCGGGAGGCACCAAGAGTCTTGGCCATAATGACTATGCCACCGTCCGTGGTACACACTGTCCCAGAAGGACAGATTCCACAGATACCGTCTGGTGGAAACGACAGCATGTTCGACAGAATGAATGAGTTCCAAGAACAGTTCTTGGAAATGCAGAAAGAACTGCAAGCCCTTCGCGGTCAGGATCTATTTGGAAAGGACGCCGCGGACCTCTGCTTGGTCCCCAATGTGAAAGTTCCACACAAGTTCCAAGTGCCCGACTTTGAAAAGTACAAGGGTAACTCTTGCCCTCAGAGCCACTTGGTGATGTACGCTCAGCGAATGTCAGCTCAGACAAAGAACCAGGAGCTACTGATTCACTACTTTCAGGATAGTTTAACCGGTGCAGCATTAAAATGGTACATGGGTTTAAACCGCGCCAAGATCGGCACATTCAGGGATCTTGGCGCTGCCTTCGTTCAGCAGTACAAATATAATCTGGACATGGCACCGGACAGAGATCAACTCAGATCGATGTCACAAAAGGACAAGGAAACCTTTAAGGAGTACGCTCAGAGATGGCGTGAAATTGCCGCCCAGATTTGTCCACCTCTTGAGGAAAAAGAGATGACAAATACTTCTTAAAGACCTTGAGCTCATTTTACTACGACAGAATGGTCGCCAGTGCACCCAGTGACTTCACCGAGATGGTGGGCATGGGAGTTCGTCTTGAGGAAGCCATCTGAGAAGGACGTTTAGTAAAAGACGCTAGATCATCAAGTAGTACAAAATGATACGGTAATGCTCTCCCTAAGAGAAAAGAGCAGGATATCGGGAATATCTCTCTCGGAAAGCAAAGGCGACGGTATCAACCAGTAGCAGCTGTAACTCCTGTTATCAACCCCGCGCCTATTCCTACGTATAAATCTCAAGTTACGCAGAGCCAACCTAATCAACAGCTATATCAGCAAAGGACACAACAGCCTCTTCAGCAGGCTCGTCCTCCATATAACAACAACCGTACGACGCGACCTCCAGGGTTCGACCCTATACCCATGTTGTACACAGAGCTATTTCTGTTACTACTGGTCAAGGGGCACGTCCAAACTAAGTCTCCTCTTACAGTACCGGAAAATCTGCCTTTCTGGTTCAAAGCGGATCAAACTTGTCCTTACCATCAAAGAGGACCAGGGCATAACATAGAAAATTGTATCAGTTTCAAATCCGACGTACAAAAGCTTGTTAGGAGCAGAGTTTTATCTTTCAAAGATACGAATCCGAATTTTCTCACGAACCCACTGCCTCAACACGAGAAAGCTGCAGTCAATTTGATAGAGGGAGAGTCTAACAACATCTATCAAATTCATGATGTACTCTTGTTAAGGGCCAACTTGGTCAAGATGCATTGTAGACAGAGCGGGTATGGCCATGTGCTACCTCATAATTATCACCAGTGTGATATCTGCTCTAAAAACAATCAGGGATGTTCTCTGGTGCAATCAGCTCTACAGGAACAATTGGATCTTGGATGGATCCAAGAGCATATAGTTCATGGAGTCAACATGACCTATACGAATTCCAACATCATTCAGAATCACGACATCCATGCAATGAATGCCAACTTGGTGGCAATGCACTCAAGGAAAATCCAGTATCATAATCTGTCGCGTCACGTTTATAATTCCTGTCTGACTTGCTCGGTAAACAAACAAGGATGCTCTTTTGTACAAGAGGCCCTCCAGCGTCAGATGGATCTTGGATGGATCCAGGACTACCATCATAGAAATCCTTATCAGATCAACATGATTCAAATCTTTGATATTCGTCTGATGAATACCAGCTTGGTAGAGTTACATGCCAGGCAGGTCCAACTCGGTTTTCTCACTTCGCATAATTATCAGAGCTGTAAAGGATGTCGTGAGAGTAACCAATGGTGCGCTCTCGTTCAGAGAACTTTACAACACTTGTTAAACCACAGGTGGCTTCCAATCTATCTAGATGAAGACACGCAACAAATCAGTGTGCTTAACGGAAACCCTACTCTGCGTCAAAGTCAAGATGTGCGATCTATGGAAACAAACCTGGTAAGGTTGCACTGCATTCAAAGCGGGCGTGGCCAGGTGCCACCACACAACTATGAACATTGTAGAGTCTGCTCGGAGAATAACCAAGGATGCTACCTCGTGCGAACAGCTCTCCAAGGTCAGTTGGATCGCAAAGAGATTCACCCAAACCTAGCATCGGAGTCCGTTGACTGGACACCGGACTACTTTGCTGATCAGATCAGAGACGTGGTTGTAATCTCTGACCCTGAGAGGAACGAGGATGTTTGTACCATCATCCCTCTACTGGACGAATCAAAGGTTCTTAGCCAGAAACTGATTGAAGTTACTCACGACAGTTAGAAAAATCAGAAGGCTCCTGTAGTTATCTATCTACCGAGACCATTACCGTATGAAACAGCTAAGGCGATCCCTTACAAATACGGTGCAACAATAATTGAGAATGGAAAGGAAATTCCATTACCCTCCGTCGTGAATATTGCAGACATTAGTCGAGTAACACGGAGCGGTCGAATCTTCAACCGAGGAGTTGAAGAACCTAACAAAGAAAAGGAACTTCCGACAGAAGCTCCTGATCCACCAGTCGGTCAATCCAGTAATCCCGACTTTTCGAAAAACAATGATGAGATGCTGAAGCTCATCCAAAGGAGTGAATACAGCATTGTCGATCAGCTGTTACAAACTCCTTCAAAGATCTCAGTGTTATCACTTTTACTCAGTTCCGAAGCCCACAGAGAGGCTCTACAGAAAGTCTTAGAGCAGGCCTTGCTCGTGAGCAACTTGTCATCATCTAATTGTGTAGAACCTGAGCAGGTTGTTGGAACTCAGTTCCAAGCACTGTCGGTGAGAAATGAGAATCAATCAGAGAAAGGAACCTCGATTTCCTCATAAAGAAATGCTCTCGAAGTGATCAAAAATAACAATACAAAAGGATAGGGATATCTTGTCATTCCTACCGATAACAAAGCAAAGAAGGGTCTTGGTTTTTCTTCAACCTATACCCAGACTGCTACTAACGATGAAGGTTTTCATCCCATTCAGAACTTCTTCCACAGTGGAGGTTTCCTTCACACAGTGCCTCAAACAGTCCATACTATCAACGAGGAGGATCCCTCCGATATGGATGAGGAATGGAAGTCCTATCTCAACGAGGATGGTTATATGTCTCAGGAAGAGGTGCCTACGCCATTTTGCTATCCCGTACAGAGTCCGAGATTTATACCCAGGTCATACGTAGAAATGATATATGGAGATTGTGATCCGGAAGGATGTCGTGCTCCACCAAACTCATTAGAGGAAGACACTCTGATAAAGGACAACTTTGACCACAATTATTATGGCCCAATGGATGGCCTGCCTATTTGGCAGCCGTACCCAAGAAACTTGGGGCAAGAGAGTCAGCCGAACAATGGAAATCAGTTGAGCATCATTGAAAAGAATACCTGTGTCCCCACTATTTCATAGGATCAACACTCAGGGTGTTCAAAACCTATCCAGTATGACGATGAATTGGCAAAGCTTGCCGGACTAGAATTCATCAATTATGCTTTTCCTGAGGTCAATGTCATTGAAAGAGATGACTCCTCCAGTTCCAAAGAAGTGTGGGACACCTTGGGACAACCGAGTGGAAAATACGACTATATGGTCAAGTACACCGCTCCTGAAAGCTCTCATATTAGGCTCGAAGACATCCAGCCAACTGGATGGGAAGATTTTCCCGAGAGCACAAATACTATGCAAAATACAACTGAGGAATCCTCCTACGACACCTCTGCCCGGGAGACAGATTCCAATGATCCAGCTCCACCAAAAATCAGCGTTATTTCTGAAGACAAATCAAGGAATGTACCAGACTTTGTGATTCACCGAGGAGTTCGCCGCCAATGGATTGTTGTCGATGTTCCGAAGATTGTTCATAAGCAAAGTAATTGTCGTCTTTAACCTTTCACCCTGCCCAGGTGAAACAAATGTTTTGATAGGGCTCACTTTCTGTAAATCTTCCTCTTCGCTTTGCCCAAAGCGACAGAGTTTTGTTTTATAGGGCTGTAGTTTCAAGAATCGACTTGTTCATTAATAAAATAACGTCGTTCTGTAATTTCCGCATTAATTGTTGTTTTCTCTTTTCGCTTTTCTCAGAAAATGGTAATCCTAAAAAACAATTCAAGATAAACAAGCAGTTTTTCAGAAAATAAATTGCACACACTTGCATTTTCTCTATCTCTTCTAAACACAAATCATCACGTCATGCAGATTGCTTGTTTTAAACCCCATTGAAACATACGATCTGATGCCTTCTCCCGACTTTGAGTTCCCGGTATTTGGGGCTGAAGAAGAAGTTGACAACGAAATTCCAGAGGAGATCTCCCGACTACTCCGACAAGAGGAAAGATCCATTGAACCTCACAAAGAGCTGTTGGAAACGATCAACGTGGGTTCAGAAATAGAGAGAAAAGAAATCAGGATTGGGGCACTGCTCAGTCCAACTACCAAAGAGAGTTTAACGAAGCTTCTCAGAGAATTTCCCGATGTGTTTGCTTGGTCCTACCAGGACATGCCATGGTTGGATACCAGCATCGTGGAACATCATTTACCGTTAAGGTCAGAATGTGCGCCAGTAAAACAAAGGTTGAGAAGAACTCATCCAGACATGGCCATCAAAATCAAAGAGGAGGTCCAGAAACAGATTGACGCGGGCTTCCTCAATGGTTAGCCAACATCGTACCCATTCTGAAAAAGGACAGAAAGGTCAGAATGTGTGTAGACTACAGGGATCTGAACAAGGCAAGTCCAAAGGATGACTTTCCCTTACCACACATTGACATGCTGGTAGACAGTACAACAAAGTTCAAAGTTTTCTCCTTCATGGATGGATTCTCGGGCTATAATCAGATTAAAATGGCGCTGAAAGAAATGGAGAAAACTTCATTCATTACCCCATGGGGTACCTTTTGCTACAAGGTAATGCCGTTCGGTTTGAAGAACGCCGGGGCAACCTATCAAAGGGCCATGACTACTCTGTTTCATGACATAATACACAAGGAAATCGAAGTATATGTCGATGATATGATTGCCAAATCTAAGACAGAAGAGGAGCATGTGACCCACCTGTCAAAACTATTCGAGCGGTTGAGAAAGTACAAACTCCGCTTGAATCCCAACAAATGCACCTTCGGTGTCTATTCAGGGAAACTCTTAGGGTTCATCGTCAGCCAGAAAGGAATTGAGGTTGATCCTGACAAGGTCAAGGCCATTCAAGAAATGCCTTCTCCAAAAACTGAAAAACAAGTCAGAGGATTTCTGGGACGTTTGAACTACATCTCCAGATTCATATTCCTTATGACCGCGACCTGTGCGCCGATCTTCAAATTACTCAAAAAGAACCAGAACTGCGTTTGGACAGAAGATTGCTAAACCACCTTCGATAGTATCAAGGAGTACCTGTTGAATCCGCCGATCCTGTCACCTCCAGTGGATGGAAGACCACTGATCATATACTTAACAGTCTTGGAAGACTCCATGGGTTGTGTACTTGGCCAACAAGATGAAACAAAAAAGAAAGAGTTTGCCATCTACTATTGGATGGAAGACCACTGATCATATACTTACTGTGCTCTGGCTTGGGCAGCCAAACGTCTTTGCCAGTACATGATTTATCACACTACTTGGTTGGTCTCCGAAATGGATCCAATCAAGTATGTATTTGAAAAACTTGCTCTCACGGGAAGGATTGCCCGTTGGCAGATGTTGTTATCAGAATATGACATAGAGTACCATGCTCAAAAAGTCGTTAAGGGGAGTATTTTAGCCGATCATTTGGCTCATCAACCGATTGACGATCAAGAATTAATCAGGTTTGACTTCCCAGACGAAGATGTCATGTATCTAAAAATGAAGGACTGCGATGAACCGCTACCCAGTGAAGGGCGAGAACCAGGTTCCCAATGGGGACTAATCTTTGACGGAGCTGTCAATCATTACGGAAACAGAATTGGGGCAATCATTGTTACACCTCAGGGTACCCACATTCCTTTCACCGCCAGACTTACGTTCAAGTGTACGAACAACGAGGCCGAATACGAAGCCTGTATTATGGGTCTCGAGGAAGCGATTGATTTAAGGATCAAAAACTTGGACGTATATGGCGACTCAGCCCTGGTTATCAATCAAATCAAAGGAGATTGGAACACATACCAATCAGTACTGATTCCTTACAAAGATTATGCAAGGAGGTTGCTACCCTTCTTCAACAGAATCGAGTTTCATCATATCCCTCGTGACGAGAATCACATGGCTGATGCATTAGCCACTCTTTCTTCCATGATTAGTGTAGGTCAATGGAATAACCTACCTAAGATCGACATAATGCGCCTTGAACGACCCGCTTACATCTTCACGATCGAAGCAGTCATAGACGACAAACCTTGGTATCACGATATCAAATGCTTCCTTCAGAAACAGGAGTACCCAATTGGGGTGTCCAGAAAAGACAGAAAGACCATCAGAAGACTGGCTGGAAACTTCTTCCTGAGCGGTGATACACTCTATAAGAGAAATTTCGACATGGTCTTGCTCCGATGCGTAGACAAACCAGAAGCAGACATGCTGATAAAAGAAATTCATGAAGGATCCTTTGGCACTCATGCCAATGGACACACAATGGCGAGAAAAATTCTAAGAGCAGGGTACTACTGGTTGACCATGGAATCTGACTGCTACAAGTACATGAGGAGGTGTCACAAGTGTCAGATATACTCTAACAAAATTCATGTACCGCCTACACATCTCAAAGTTCTCTCTTCCCCGTGGCCTTTTTCCATATGGGGAATCGACATGATCGGCATGATTGAGCCCAAGGCTTCAAACGGACATCGGTTCATTCTGGTCGCCATTGACTACTTCACCAAGTGGGTCGAAGCAGCGTCATACGCCAATGTGACCCGACAAGTGGTGGTCCGATTTATCAAAAACAATATCATTTGCCGTTATGGTGTTCTGAGCCAGATCATTACAGTTAATGGATCTGACTTGAACAATAAGATGATGAAAGAGTTGCGTGCCGAGTTCAAGATAGAACACCATAACTCATCTCCCTACCGGCCTAAGATGAACGGAGCGGTAGAAGCGGCTAATAAGAACATCAAGAAGATCGTTCAAAAGATGGTTATAACCTATAAAGACTGGCATGAAATGCTACCCTTTGCTCTTCACGGTTTTCGCACATCTGTCCGCACTTCAACAGGGGCAACCCCTTTCTCTCTAGTGTATGGCATGGAAGCAGTGCTCCCCATAGAAGTAGAGATCCCATCAATCCGGGTATTAATGGAAGATCAGCTTACAGAGGCTGAATGGTGTCAAAGTCGACACGACGAACTGAACCTGATCGAAGAGAAGTGAATCACGGCACTATGCCACGGTCAGTTGTATCAACAAAGGATGAAGAAGGCGTTCAACAAAAAGGTCCGACCTCATGTCTTCAGGAAAGGAGACCTTGTGCTAAAGAAGATACAATCATTTCTCACTGATTTCCGGGGCAAATGGACTCCGAACTATGACGGCCCCTATGTGGTCAAGAAAGCTTTCTCAGGCGGTGCCTTGAGACTTGCGACCATGAATGGCGAGGAATTTTCCTACCCCACAAACGTTGATGTAGTCAAGAAATACTTCGCCTAAATAAAATAAAAAACTAAAAAAAACATCTCGGTGGATTGAAAACCCGAAAAGGCGGTCCAGGTAAAAATTAGAGACATAATAAAAAATCATCCCGATGGATTGGAAATCTCAAAGTACAATCCAGGCAAAAGTTAGGGATAATGGCAGAAAATAAGCGAACTTCAAAGTGCAGAATCAAAGTACTCCTTCTAAGCCAGTGCGCCTGAATGAAGAATCAGCTGTATCGGATGCGGCTTTTGTAACACCCCCATTCTATACCCCGAGCTATTAAAGCAATAACAATTAATCAGAGTGTAATTAAAACATTCATAGCATAAAAGGGAGGGTCACATCGAAGTGACAAGGTACAACAACCTGCTCATATAGATATGCAACAATCAGGTAGCAACATAAGCAGAGAAACTCAGTTCCTATCACCCACTATTCAAATACAGAATAAAAGCGAAAAATATGCAACTGAAATCTCATAGATATAAACATAAAAGTTTGTCTGTTTTATACAAGGTCATACATGTACATCCAAAAAGATATATATACATGTACGCACATAGTCACACAATGATCTCCCCGACTTCACGGTGCTGCATATCAGAGCCGACCGACAAAAGAATGAAGACATAATCTTCACAAAAAGACCTCCAACATCTAATCTGCAATGCCTCATAGAGCATTCAAAACAGCAGAAGGGTGAGAAACACAATTATAATATAGTTGCATACAATTATGTAATAACATACAATACACATGCAAAACATTCTCACCTCGACAAACACCATAGTTCAAATACAAAACATAACGATTCATATCTCACACATCCATCAAAAAGGCATATCAATCATGCTCAACAAATTCATCACCAATATATATATATATCAACTCATCAATTCCATTCACAAATCCCACACATAATCAATCCATTCATGACTTATGTAAATGCATAGAGACCGACACAACGACTGTATGCAAATGCGGTACCATTCCATCAATCATTCTCATCATTAACTCACTTAGGAATTATTGGAATCATCGCTTGTTACTTAGTGTAACTCCCCGTCGGGCAAACGATGTTCCCCGTCGCTTTAGGTCCTCTTTGTATAAGGCACATGACGTTTATGGATCGCTTTAGGTCCTCTTTGTATAAGGCACATGATCCGATCGCTTCAGGTCCTCTTTGTATAAGGCACACGATCCGATCGCTTTAGGTCCTCTTTGTATAAGGCACACGATCGCCTATAACGTCGCTTTAGGTCCTCTTTGTATAAGGCACACGATCGCCTATAACGTCGCTTTAGGTCCTCTTTGTATAAGGCACACGACCGTTACAGGAGATTCCCTCGGGAATCGTTTCGTCGCTCACACCCACTAGGGCACACGACATCACAAGAATGCATATCATGATGCTTGGCATACAATGACTCATGACAATCAAATGCATATACAACCATGTGAATCATCTCGATATCCATAATCATGCATATACAATCAAACCCCACGTAATGCATTTACTTGCCCTAAGGCCACAAATCATCATCACAACATTCACATCACATGCATTCACATCATATAACAGCACACAAGCTATACATTATATATCCAAAGATATTGCATGATAACACATCAATCACACACAACTATGACGATAAAAGTCGACAAAATGACACGTTTCCAAATTCTCGACATAATTAAATCGGCCATCAATCTCAAAAATAACTTTTGTAAGAAAGAACATTTCATAAGCTTTCTAATGGTACAAAGAACGTCCCGATCCGAGTTACGGATCAAAAGTTACGGAATTTAGAAAACAGATTTCGGCCTATATTTGAAAAACTAGTAAACAATCCAACACACCCATACATAATCATACACAAACATAGCATAATCAAGTTTCGCACCCTTACCCGATTAATCGTGCTTCGAAGTGTCGGTTGAATCGATTCCTAAACTTTCAAGTTTTTCCTCTTTTTCTTCTTTTCTTTCTCTTTTCCTTCTTTTCTTTCTTCCCTTCCTATTTTTCTCTCTTTCCTCTCTATGTTTCTATTTTAAGTGAAAACAACCCAAAAAGACTAAAATACCCCTACACTCAATTTTCTCGCAAACGTTCCCACAACGCGATAAAACATAATAACGATAAACATAACACATTTATCAAGAATAAAATAATATAAAGACCAAAAATAATTAAATCGACTCGATTAAATAAATCTAACAAAAACTGGGGCGTTACAGTTTTCCCATCTGATACCCTCGGCAGAGTTCTTACCTCCTAAGCCCGACCAATGGTTGTTCCCCGCAGGGACTATTTCTTCTAAGCAAGGCAGAATTGCTATCTTGAACCAACGGTACTTCTTCGTCCCCCACAGTGGTCGAGTATCCAGTCGTGTTCATCCGTCAGTTTGTATGTCGCGTCAGTTTTGTCAGCATATACATACATACATCATGCATTATTGATTTACATTTGCATTCATATTGCATCACTATCACTCTAGTCGGTCTTATCCCCTAGTGATAACAGTCCTCTCAATCGAGTTGTCAGTTCTTTCCTCGCCAGGAAATGTTGCGTCTGAACAATCTCTCCTCCAGTTTATTTCTGGATTAGAATTAGCCCTTGACCACTTTGACAACTTGAACCTCTGAAAGACAAGAAAACATTCGATAAATGTCACTCTTCGCCATTGAAGATGATATCCTCGCTTTCCCGGATTAAGGAAAATCCCCTGAGAAAACCTCTTAATCAGAAATTCAACGATACGACAGTTTTTTTCCAAAAAATCCACTGAAGAAAAGGTCATCAGCACCTCAAAATTGGATCACATCATATGGCATTTCTCCGGGAAGATCCCGAGAAAAGTATGATGTAATACCCAAGCGGAAGCAGTCTCTTAAGAAACTCATTTTCCCCAGTAGAATCAACAAATGGCATCTCCAACAGAGAAGTTTGTGCACCTCTACAACTCAGACGACTGGGTTCCCCAGCAACTCTGACATTAAATTTTTCTATCAAATGGCATCTCCCCAGGAAAATTCGGCGAGAAGTTTGAGGAAAACCGCTACGCATAGCGTCCCTTGTCAAGAAAGTTTATTGACAAAAGAAACTGAGACCAGTTCCTTGGTAGGAAACCAGGATCGAGGGGAAGTTTATTTCAGAAACTGAGACCAGTTCCTTGGTAGGAAACCAGGATCGAGGGGAATTTTATTTCAGAAACTTAGACTAGTTCCTTGGTAGAAAACCAGAAGCGAGGGGAAGTTTATTTCAGAAACTAAGACCAGTTCCTTGGTAGGAAACCAGGAGCGAGGGGAAGTTTATTTCAGAAACTTAGACCAGTTCCTTGGTAGGAAACCAGGAGCGAGGGGAAGTTTATTTCAGAAACTTAGAACAGTTCCTTGGTAGGAAACCAGGAGCGAGGGGAAGTTTATTTAAGAAACTTAGACCAGTTCCTTGGTAGGAAACCTGGATCGAAGGGAAGTTTACATCAGAAACTGAGACCAGTTTCTTGGTAGGAAACCAGGATCGAGGGGAAGTTTATGTCAGAAACTTAGACCAGTTCCTTGGTAGGAAATCAAGATCGAGGGGAAGTTTATTTCAGAAACTTAGACCAGTTCCTTGGTACGAAACCAGGATCGAGGGGAAGTTTATTTCGAAAACTTAGACCAGTTCCTTGGTAGGAAACTAGGATCGAGGGGAAGTTTACCTTTTCTAAGTATCATTGCTTAGCAAAAGAAGATGGTTGGGCAAACTACCATTCATAACCACCGTCAAAATTTTGGGTATTCTGATATTTAATCCTCTTGCACCCCGAATGCCCGAATACCTTCGCCCTTCACACCTTCGGGTCCAAGAAGATTAAATAGGGGCATCTGTCATACCCCAAATTTTGACCACTAAGATTTCCCATCATTGTACAAATTATTGCCACTAAATGGATGAACCATTATGCCTCATCAGTCTCCCCAATGATGGGTGAGCATTCACTACTATCAAAACTTAGGGTTTCAAGCCCTCTCAGAGCTCTTAGACAAAGGATCAATCAAGAATTGACATGATCTTCAACTTGTCTAACCTCTCAAACATCCACAATGGATCAAGAGAACTCCCACAGAAAGAATCAAGCACAATGTTGCAGTATTCCAGGTGGATTAAGCCTTAAGATCGACAGTGTCACCAAATTAGGGTTTTGGTCGACCAGGGCCTCCAGATGGAAATTTTCCTCTAGGCATGAGCCCATGATTCAAAGGATAACCTAATATTCTCCATGGAACCTCATGAATCCAATCATCAAGTCAATTTTGCTTCAGGGGATGCACTCATAAAAAATTAGGAATTAGGGTTTCTTGACCTAATTCACCCCTAAGTTGACTTTTGGGACAAAGCATGAGCAAAGACCTCAAAAGAGGATTTGAGGGGCTCTAACACACTACATTGATCCATTTGAAACAATGGATTGATCCAAGAAGCTTGATCAACAAGTTTCAAATTCATCAGAACCACAGTTAGGGTTTCGCGGAAAAAGTCAACTGTGCCTTTGACTTTTGACCCAGGCATGCTCCCAAGCCCTAGGACATAATCCAATACACACTATAACACCTATGAAATCAATCCATCAAGTTTGATTTAGGTCAAGGACTTGATTTCATAGAGGATTGCACAGTTTGGAATTCATCTGATAAAAAGTCAACTGTGCACAAAAGTCAACTTTGACTTTTTGAGATTTTTCACAAATATGGTTCTTTGACCCTAAAATGATGTTAATGTGTGATTTAGATCATCATTCATAAAGAAAAATCAAGAAAAGTGGGATAACTTGTAAAAGGGGTAACCATAAAAACTTAGAAATTTTTTAAGTTATGGAACAAAGTGGCTAGGGTACCAACTTTGGAGGATCATAACTCCTAAACGACAAGGCCATTTTTTCCCATTCAATGCTGGATTTGTAGCCCTCATGTCCCTCTACAAAAGCTTCAACTACACCCCATTCCAATTCATCATGGATTTTGAGTTATGGAATGATCAAAATGGCTGAAAACATAAAATACCACTTTTTCCAACACTTAGTGAAATTTTCACTAAGTCAGAATCTGCCTTCACTTTTTCCCAAATGTAGGGGCATTTTTCACTTGGATCCAAAAAGTATCAAAACCAACTATGATCAAATAGTTGTTGTATCATATAAGGGCTTTCCAAAATGGCCAAGAACTCCATCAAATTCCACTTGAGCCATGAGATATGACAATGCCAATATGCCTTGCTGCAAACTGTCATGGCAAGGCAGATTTTGGAGTTTTACTCGATTTGCCCAAATTTTGGAAAGGGCAAGCAACTCTATCCATCTGAACACTTCAAGGGGGAACCAAGGAGGAATTAACTCTAATCCCAAGCCTCCCAAGTCTTTGGAACCAAAAATAGCATGCCAAACCTATAAATCCCTAAAAGATGGATAAGACTCCAATTTTGGATTGGAGCATTCAATGCATACACCAAGTTGGCATGGACTGAGCCATTTCCAACTGAATTCAGTTAAGACTTATCCAAGACCAAGGGAACCAGCAACCTGTGCCCTAACCTCTAGTCAATGGCTAGAGGAGACTTGGATTCTCATTGCTCAACATTGGCCAAACCTATGCAACAGTTGCCATTCACTATTCCTTGCAAAATAAACTTGCTCTACTATAAATAGAGCTCAATTGTGATTAGTTTGAGTACACCAAAGCCATCAAACATATGCTTTCCTCAAAATCTCCTTCTTCACTCCAATTTTGCCTTCTAAGGCAAGTCACTGTCGGGTTTTGAGTTTGAGAGTTATTCCAACCAAAAAAATACACACACCTCATAAACATCATATAGAAGTGATCCAAACACTCACATAACATCTAGAACACCAAAATCTCAGAATCACTAGCCATCTGCACAAGCCTTTAACAGATTTGCAGTTGAGGTGCCAAATCAAGTTTCATCTTAATTCAATCCACTCCAAGCATCCAGACACACTCCATAGCACCTAGGGAAGTTATCCATATCCTTGGAACCAAGCTGCAACACCTCTAACACAAAACACGATCACTAGCTGCAAGAGGTAAGCATGAGCTCTTCTAACTATATGATCCATGCATTTTTTGCTGCACAATAATTTGGCCATATGTTCATAATCATGCATAAAGTGTTTTCCCTCAATCAATTGCTTTGTTTGAATCGTGTATGGAATTTCTGAACCTTCATGCAAATTTTAGGGTTCTTGAGGTTTCTCTTTGATTTCTTATTCCATGTTTAAAATAAATGAAATTAAAGACCATATACATGATCGTGAGGTGAAAACGAGTAGATTGATATGTAGATTGCATGATATAATCAAGTATTCAGTGAGATTGAATAGAAAATGCAAATCTGCAGAAACAGAGGGTGGCGCGTGTTCTTGCCATGTTCTTGGCGCCATTTTCAAACATTTGAATATTTGAATTTTTGTGGTTTTATTTAATTGATTCAAAAATTAATTTCTCTCAGAGTTTTAATGATTTTGAGTTGATTTTTTTTTAATAATTCACAAAAATGTTAAAATATTTTATTTTCCCAAAAAATCCCAAAAATATTATTTATTTCGTATATTTGATATTTTTGTAACGAATTAATATTTTAATTGTTTTTGACATTTAAAATATTTTCTCCCTCTTGGTTTTTCAAATTTTAGTGATTTTCAATCATGTTGTGGATCAAAACCTGATTTTTGAAACATTAATCCAAGATCACAACTTGTTTTTCACACATGTTTAACAATTTTGATCATTTTAATTGAATTTTTATTCAATTAAAATACATTTTGAAAACAAATTAGGGTTTTTGATTAATTCAACCCTCATCAAACTTTTTCAAACACTTTGGGCCTCTAATAGAGTGCAAGACCTAATCCCCTTTTAACAAAAACCTTTTTGGGCCTCAGATATTGTATAAGTCCATCTACGTTAAAAGAAAAATCTCGGTGCGATCGCTATTTTTCAAACAAATAATTATCTGGTCCTACCCTTTGTAGAAACCAAAATAATTTGGGCCTCAGTGTATTGTATAAGTCTCGATACTGTCAAAAAGTTCGGCGCGATCGTCGCCTTTTTAACAATCACCCTGGGCCTCTCCTTGAGTTGTAAGCCCCACCACTTGTATAAAAATAAACCTTTGGGCCTCTTGAGAGAGTGTAAGACCCATCCCTTTGTACAGAAAACCTTTTGGGCCTCAATCACTTGTATAAGTCCCTGTACAATTTCAAAAACAACAGTGCAATCACTGATAAAACTTTGGGCCTCACCTTGAGCTGTAAGCCCCAACATTTCTTTCAAAGCACTTTCTCCTTTGATTTTTAATATAATATTGTTATCAAAGCTTTCTTTGTTGAACAACTAACCAAAAAACATGGAAGCTCTACAACCGAGTAAGTGTTTACCTGCTTTCATATATATATAACTGTATTGTGGGGCTGCTCACTGTAAGTCTTCTTTCACAAACTTTTATATACCTGTCAAATATCAACTGTGTAATACTAGTATAGTTATTTAGAGTTTTCCCTGGCAACTATGTCTAGCACTAGGTAAAGCCCTGTTGGTCACTCTTAAATACAAACAAAACTAGATCCCCATAGGATTACCAGACACAGTCTTCCCTCCTCTTGGGGTTAAACAATATGGAGACGTGAAAGGCAGCATTCTTGGTGAACCCTTTCTCAGACTGTCACCCTTAGAAATTGTCAAAGAGACTCTACTCCCCAGAGTTGATCTATTCTCCGTGAATAGCATCTCTTGAGTTTCTTCCAAATTCTCAGACTTTCCTGGTTTAATCTATTCTCTGTGAATAGCATGTCTTGAACTTCTTGGGGTTTGGGGACCCACAGGCTTCCTAAAAGCATCCCCGCCTCTTGGGCGTTGTACAAGGACCCTTCGGCTTCTTAAAAGCTCTCATGCCTTCTCTTGGGCTTAGTACAAGGACCCAGAGACCTCTACAGGTATAGGAACAGAACCTAGTCATCAATTTTCTAGAGCTGTCTTTCTGAGTCAAATGTCAGACCAGTTAATGGGTTAACCTTCATCCCTTAACATGTCAGCCTTATCCTGGGCATCGTACAAAGATCATTAACTTATCCGAGAATTGACTTCTCAAAACAACCGTAGACTTGGACAGTCTCAATACCCTTTGTCGCTCCCGGGATTTTCATCCAAGTACAAACGCGAAAGTGGCACCGAAACAGAG
This sequence comes from Lathyrus tuberosus, assembly GCA_022829125.1. Lineage (NCBI taxonomy): Eukaryota > Viridiplantae > Streptophyta > Magnoliopsida > Fabales > Fabaceae > Lathyrus > Lathyrus tuberosus. Next base: position 16,753,750 of record JALAZF010000013.1, on the reverse strand, counting down.
TCGCCAGCAATGTGTATTTATCCCAAGAGAGGGAAAGGAAACACCGCATAAACCTGAGAGAAAGGAAAAGCATGGTCTTACGACCAAAAGAACTGGGTTCGGGAGTCGGTTACGCGAGAGGAAGGTATTAGCACCCTCTCGCGTCCATCGTACCCGATGGGATCCACGCTTGCTTGTTTCAATCAAAGGGTGTAAAGAAAGGATACTGGAAAAGAGAACTGGAAAAGGAATGGAAAGAGAAAGAGAAACAAATGTAGGGAAAATGAAAGAAGTGCTCGCATGGGCCCTACCCCACTGCCTACGTATCTCATCGGGAGCATGAGAATCAGAGCGACGTAGTTCCCCTCACTAGGGGTGGATTGCTTTTTAGAGAACGGCTTACGTTCTAGCTCAGGTGTTGCAGGCTCGCTGGTCCGAGTGCGTTACCATCTTGCAAGAGAACGAGTAGAAGCGCGTTCGTACGCTAAGAGTGAATGAGGTGAGAAAAGAATTCCCGAAGGAAAGACGTTATTGTTTGTTTTTGTCTTTTAGAAAGAAGTGTTTTGTTATTTGTTTGCATATGATAGTGTATCCAAATCTTAGTCATTGGAGTGTATACATTCTCACATTCCAAGATGGAATGGGTAAGAAAGCACACTAAGAGTGAAGAAGACCCCCACACTTAGTTCCAATTGTCAAGGTTCAAACACACTAGCATACTTGTATTTATTAAGTGTTTTGGTTGAGTAAGAAGTGAAGAAGTTTTTTTTATTATTTGCACCTTCAACAAGTATTGCATTTAAGTCCCTCATACAAGATCAAATGTTTAACACATTGACCCAAGATGGGCTATATGCTACACATTCTAAGATTACAAGAGAAGACCCCTTATAATCTTTTCTTTATATGAAAGGCCTAAATGCAATAAATGCCTACCTTTATTAGATATTTTGGTATTTTTCTTTGAGATGAGAAAAGAGACTCAAGAGAGGAGAAAAGGTAAAAATCTATATGAACTAAGACTCAATCCTAATTGATTAGTTAAGGGGAGTGATCATAAAGGTTGGTGAGGTTTAGAACCTAACTCTAAAAGAAGAGAGGGATAGCACTGCCTAATGCATATCCTACCTCACTTTAATCAAAGATTAAAGTTGAGCTAGGATCCCAATGGGATGTGAGAAAATTCTACACATAGCATTATATCATGCTATTCATAAAAGAGAAATAAAAAAAAAATCAACAATGAGCACTTGAAATTATGATCAACAATTAATCAACAATAAGCATGTTAGAATTAAAATACTAAGTAATCAAGATTAAAAGTTAGTTAAAAAAATCTAAACCTAGGATTAATTTCTAATTAACCTATTTCTAAAAATTAAATCTAAAGAAATCTAATTTTTAAACTAATTCTAAAATTAAAAACTAATATCAAAACCTAGCTTTTAATCAAGATAAGATTTTAGAATTAATCTAATTGTCTAAAATTAAAACCAAACAACTATTAAAACCAATTAACACCATTAATCAATTATAAAAAAAACTACTAAACCAAAATTCAAATAATGAAAACAGAGGGGGGTGCAGCTAGTGGTTCAAGGGTGGTGAAAAGGGATACAATCGCATGGGCTTTAATCTCCAGCCCAAAGTCCTTTGAACCTGTTCAGAGGGTGAAGCGAGTATTTGGGAGGTGCTGATAGTGGTTTGTGGGGCGAGGAAATGAAAGGGAGAATGGGCTTGAAGCCCGATCCAAACTCTTGCAGCCAAATAGCTTTCCTCTTAACAATAGCAAACCCTAAAGTTCCTAATCTCTTCTTCCCATCATCTTCTTCCGCCTCCCAACCTGCGCCGTCGCGCTCTCCACTTCGGCCACCCTCATTCTCCTTAATCAGCGGCCAAACCCTTACTCTGCTTCGTTCAAAGCTATTCCTCGTCTTTCCTCCGTTTCGTTCACAAACCTCGCCATAAGACAATACCTCCATCGCGCCGTCCACGTCGTCCGTCATCTCCTCTCATCCTTTTTAGCTTCACGTCGTCGCCGCTCGCAAGCCACCGCCTCCGTCCTCATCTCGCTCGATTCTCCTTCGACTTCTCCATCTCAAACTCACGTTCAACCCCCACCGGAGATATAAGGTTTCAAACCGTCGTCCCCTTCACCGGATTCGCCCTCCGTCTCAGAATCAATATTAGTGAGCAAGACCTTCATCGACACTCTCTCTCGATCTCGCTCAACAAACACTCGCTCGGTTCTCACACTTCATCTCTCCGTCACAACCTCTCACCGGATAAACAAAGACATCGCGTTGGAGTTAAACTCTTCAACATTCCGCGCTCTCACAAAACGAGCTCGCTCACGGCACGATTCAACGTTACCAATGTTCACAACCGACATCAAGTAAAATCAACAGAGAGAAAGATATTCGGAATACCTATCGGAGTCGCTCCGATGGCGCTTCAATCCGCGAACACAATTCAGGTACACGTTCTTCTCGCTTCCGTATTCTGTTTCCCCTTTGTTCTGATGCGAACTACTTCTTCTACTTCTGAAACATCCTCTTCTGCTATTTGCTTTGATTATTCTTGCACTACATGAATCTGTTGAATCTTTGAATTGCGGAGCTTGATTGCGTTATCTTGAATTTAGTTGCAGGTCGTGAAGTGTTGTTGAGGATGAATTCAAGAAAAGCTACATGAGCCGCAGAGGATGTGTGAATTATTGGAAATTGACGAAGAATTCATCGAAACGGAATCGTAAGGTGCTGAAGTTGAAGGTAGCAGTGTGAATTTGGAAGTTGAAGAAAAATGGAAAAATGGATGAAGTTGCAGAAAAGTGGTGGAGAAGATGAAGATTAGTGATTGAAGATGGTGATGAATTTGTGTAGAATCCAGAAGAAGAATTGAAGAATGAAGGTGGTAATGATTTTATATCAGAAATCAAGGGAGGGTATAATAGGTTTTTCCATTGAAATTCAGTTAGGAATTAGTTAGGAATTGAATCTTCTGTTAGAAGTTTTTAGGAGTTTTTGGTTTTTGTTTGGGTTAGGAATTTTCTGGTGTAAATGGTTAGTAGTTGGTTAAGCTTTTCTGGTTTTTTCTTTGGTTATCAATTTTCTTGCTATAGACTTTATTTTGAACTGATGCTGTTTTTTCCAATAAAAATCGTGACGAAGTTCTGATGCCAATTTATTCTCCTTCCCTGGGTTATATTACCGCTATTTAGGGACTGCTGCAAGATGGTTAAAAGTCTGATTTGCTTAACTGTACAGTATGCAGTGTTATTCAACGAGGTCCCATGACGGTTTATGCCAATTGCTTTTGTATTGACTAGTGGCCTTTTGGAGATAGTACAATACATAGGCCAAAGTATCCATTCGAAACTGCTTGTTGGTAACATGTATTCCCATTGCTTGTTCTCCCATTGCAGACTAGTACGCATTACGAGGGGACTGATTACGATCAGGAAATGGTATGATGGAAGCACATATACCCAAAATCAGTGATGGATGGGTTTCACGGTGAGTACAAGTATCAGAATATGCCTCGTCCGAATTGAGCCTTGCTTGGTGATTCATACGTGTCAAAGGACTTCAAGTATATCTTCCAAGTGAACTCTTGTCAAAATTTATTATGTCAACCACATTCTCCCTTAACACATGCTTAAGAAGTTAACTGAATAAAAAAAGATACAACATGATTGTTGAATTCAATTAAGATATGGAAAGGTTAATTGACTAAAAAATGGATTTATGATTTTGGTTGTTGGAAAATATGGATATGGATTTGAGAAGTGGATAAATGTGGATATGGTTTGAAGAATGGATAAAGGATGAATGTTGGATTGAATATGGTAAAATGGGTTTAGAAAAATGATTAAAGAAATGGTTTATGATGTGGATATTAAAATGGATAAAAATGGTTTTATGTAAGGAAATGGACTAAAATGGATATTTGGATAAAAATTGGATTTGAAAATGGGTTGCAATGGATAGAGAAAAATAATGAGTTTAGATATGAGTTAAAAATGGCTTGTATCTCAATTTCCAAATTGCCCACACAACTGATCTTGACATGTCCAATTCCCCTCAAATTCCCAATCACACCAAACTTCTTTCCTCAATGAATTGCAAAATATTAATCAGTAAGCTCACCAGATTGTGACCCAGTACTCCTCAAGTCAATCCACAAATGCCTCGTCTGATAACCATTGATTCAAATAACCTCTGTAATCCCATGTCTTAGGAGACCAATGTGCATGAATGATTATGAGGTATGACCTAAATGAAAAATGCAGATGATTGCGAAACAAAAGCCAGAAAAAGTTCAAAAAAAAAAGGCGGGGCAAATTTTGGGGTGCTACAGCTGCCCCTATTCAATCGACTTGGACCTGAAAGGATGATAGCAACTGCTTTCAGACATTCAAGGTACAAGGTGATTGAATACAAAAAGAACCGCAAAATTTGCTAACTGCGAAGTGAAAAAGAAAAGGGATATAAACCCAACCAAATGAACTTTGCTTGAATGAAACTCTGATGATAACCACCACTGGAGAGATGTCTTTTGTACGACGCCAGATGACTATTGGCTTGCCACACTGCGAGTGGACTTTAACAATGTCTTTTGTACGACGCCAGACGACTACTGGCTTGCCACACTGCGGGTGGACTTTAACAGTGTCTTTTGTACGACGCCAGACGACTACTGGCTTGCCACACTGCGGGTGGACTTTGCAGCTTCGTGCCACCCGAAGATGGCCTTTTGCCAATCCACTGTTGGACTTTTGCTGAAGAAGAGATTCCCTTGATCTATTTAGACCCTGCTGGGGAAAAGAGAGATCCAAGAAGACAACGCTGTAAGGGAGACAGCCAAACATTATCAAGGAATGGACGAAGATAACACATTGTCATAGGGAGGACAGAAAGAAAATTCCACCGTAGGAATACATCGTCATGGGGATGACGGAAAGAAAATCTGAAAAGATAACACATTGTCATAGGGATGACAGAAAGAAAATTCCACCGTAGGGACACATCGTCATGGGGATAACGGAAAGAGAATTCCACCGTAGGAACACATCGTCATGGGGATGACGGAAAGAAAATTCCACCGTAGGAACCCATCGTCATGGGGATGACAGAAAGAAAATCTGAAAAGATAACACATTGTCATAGGGATGACAGGGAAGAAACTGAAAGCATCCGAAGGTACGAAACCTGAGCTCGGAACACATCGTCAAAGGGTTGACGGGAAGAAACTGAAAACATCCGAAGGTACGAAACCTGAGCTCGGAACACATCGTCAAAGGGTTGACGGGAAGAGGACTCGACCAAAGGAGACACATTTTCCTAGAGATGACAGAAAGAAAACCTGACTTAGGGATCACATTATCATAGGGATGACAGAAAGAAAACCATACGCCGAAACACATCATCAAAGGGGTTTGATGGAAAGGAAACCTGACCGAAATTCCGTCATCAAGGGGTTGATGGACAAAGACTGGTCGAGGGTAAGATCGACGTATGATCTACGACCCAAAAGAAAGGTAACCGGCTGGGTTGATTGTAATGTCTGCTGGGGATATGTCACCGTCTTGACTGGAATTTGATTTGGGCTTTCACGCAGGGTACCAAACCTGGCTTATGCTTCGCATGCATATGTTTGAATTTTCTTTCTATGGCGTAATGCTCCATATCAAATGGAAATGCTATGCGATTTGAGGATGCAATGATCACTACATGCAAAATGCCGACATACGCTCGGGCTACCGGGAAAAGAAGGATGTGCTAAGTACAAATGAACTTTGCTGGTAAGGACAGGTGAAACCTGATGGTGATTGTTTTTCAAAGGCAAAATCTTTTTGGGTACCAATGGGGATTGGATTTTGAATGAAGTGCTAATAGGGATTGGACCTCAGGTTTGAAAGGAACGCCAAAAGGGATAGGCTTTCAGGTTTTTGACATATGCCAGCAAAGTGGGCTGTGAATGAAGGTGCCGAGCAAGGTTGGGCTATAGATTTGTTGTTTAGTTTTACAAGGATTCATGCAATGCTATGCTAATGATATGTGATGATGATTATGCCATGATATGCAATAGGACCACTCCAGCAAAATAAATGCTGAAGAGACGAGGCCAACTCCGCTGGGGGATAACAAACTGAACCGCCTTCAGTGTCATAACTGCTCGAGATCCCGACTAAACCTCCATTCTGCAGGAAAGCATGAATAACAACCGTCTGCTGGAGAAGCATCTCAGGACTCTGCTGATGACAATCTACCTTTGACTTGCTGGGGAAAGCTAACCACCACCGAAAAATATGATTGGGGGTAATGGTTGATGATGTCAGCCCTGCTAGGGAACAAGATCAGACTTACTCCCGGAAATTTACCTTCTACCCTTACTCCTTTGGGGAGACGGAAGCAACTTTGCCGCAGACTGGGGAAGCACAGACCTAACACTCTTACAGGAAAACGAACTCTTTCTGAAGAGCAACAAATTTCACCAAACTGGATAGGGGAGAGCAAATTCATGAACTCCTGCTGGGGAGAATAATCACAATCTCCATAATGCTCTGCCACGAGTGATGAAACTCCAGCTATCTCTGCTAGGGAGAGAGACTCTACTGGGGTCGTCACGTGTCAGCTATTAACATGAACCCTGCAGATGTGACATGACCAAAAGAGGTGTCCAGATGAAGCAGAAACCCATAAAGGAACCTGTGAATGGACATGTCTTCAGGATGTCTCGTGAAGATTCGACATAGATTGCCCCAGATTCTCAACATAGTTGCCCCAGATTACCTAAATCTTGGAATGAATCGCCCGTTTGGTATGACTTTCCCCGGCTCCACGGAGTACTCGGGCACTTTGCACCTTAGATTAATCAATCTTTCCATTGTAGAAACTTTCCTGATGTCAAGTACTGACTCGCAAGTAAAACAATTCGTCTTGAAAAGATAATTTTGATGCAATGCATATGACAGTTTTGCAATCCAAGTGTGTTCACTGGAAAAATGTTATGACACGTGGTGAACGAATCACTGATTAGAATGTCACATCGATACCAACATGAATGATAAGAAGATTCTTTTGGGAGTCAGAACTGACGCAATTTTAACCGAAGTATGCTTTCGAAACAACCCTGCTTCAATTAGGTCTTTTGAGGGTTGTAACGTGGCCTGGTTCGCGGTTTAAGAAAGAAAGGATATAAGGCTCAAAGTTTTGTTTTAACCCACCCATTCTCCTTGATGTTCTCTAGTCCTACGTTCAGCTAACTCGACACAAGCGCCCACCTTTCAAAAAGGTTAGTGAATGGTATGAGGATAGAAGGAACCCACACGGTTTTCGGAGTGAGAGTCACCCCTTTTTGTCTTCGGTGTCTGTAGTCACACGACTTGTTCTTTGCTCTAGGATTTTTCTTTTTGTTCCTCTTATTTTCACTTTTTATTCCTTTTTTATTTTCGTTCTTTTGGTTTTTATTTCCCTGATTTTTTCCTGGACTGATTCTTTTTGAATTTTTCGATTTAGAAGTCCAGCGGGATGCCCTAACTTTTGCCTAAGTCACTTGTTTTCAAGTTTCGACTTAGCGGACTTTCCTTTTTTCTTTTGATTCTTTTTCTCTTCTTTTTTTTTTTGAACAAATCGTGTGACACAGGTTTGTCTTGACTTATAAAGGGTTGTGACCGTCTCACTCTTCGGTTGGTGAGGGATAACCATGGATGTAATTGATCCTCGAATGGGACACTCCTTTTGAAATTTGAATGCACAGTCAAATTAGCTGACACCTACCCTGCCCCAGGTTAAGATTGAGGGTTTTTCATTTTTAGAAAGAAACTCCTACTACTAGGCTCAACGGGGTTTACAAGGGATTATCTTCCTTATATCTCCAGTGTTTAGGAATTGAAACAAAGCCTGTACATCATCAACAGGGTTTTTGTTCAAAAGCATACAATCGGAAGTTTTGCGCCTTTCAATTTCATCATCCTCCCTAGGATCCTGCTTAAACCAGCATATGATATCGATAAAAAGTATGAGTGAACACGACTGGATTTAATCAAAACATGCATATTCATTCCATTATCATTATCAATCGAAAACAACAAGTTTTACAAATGAGTTTGTACATTTTAACAAAAAAGAAACTACTAATGCAAAGAAATGACATGATCTAAATGGTTGCCAGCTTTGAGGAATTGGGATTTCCAAGCTTGATTTGCTAATGAGCTAGCCATCTTCAGTATTGCTCGTCGAAGTCAGTCTGATGATCATCTGCACTACCGCTCTCGGTGACTTCTTCCATAACCTGAACTGATGAACCCACATAACTGGACGAAGGAGAGTCGTGGATCTGAATGCCCTGAGGTGTGAATGAGAACATATTGGAGTCAAGAAGAGTCTGAACTTTGCTCCTAAGCACCTTACAGTCTTCAGTTGAATGCCCCTGTGCCCCAGCATGATAGTCACAACGGGCGTTGACATCAAAATCTGGTGGATACGGAAAAGGAACTGGCTTCAATTCCTTCGGCACTATAAGTCCACCTCTGATCAAATTCGACAGTATTTGACTGTACGACATTGGCAAATGAGTGAAATTCCTCTCTGGCTTCCTTGGCCTTTGTCGGGCGTGCTGACGCGGCTGACGGCGATATGACCGTTGATTCTGAGGTCTCTGATTTGCAGAAGAATATTGTCCTAGATACGAAGACCCATAAGATTGTTGACTCTGAACAGTTGATATGTCTGAACACTGAGAACGAGGTGGTGAAGATTCCTGCATAGAACTATTTTCTTCCTCGAATTCTTCCTGAGAACTAACAACTGATTCATTTTCACTAGCTTGGAAGTTCAAGACGCCTTGGAGCTTTCCACACTTGACCAGGCTCTCAATACGTTCTCCCACCATCACCAGGTCAGAAAATTTTGTTGCCCCAGTGACAATCATCTTTTCCAAGTACGGCCCTTGCAAGGTATCCATGAACAAATCAACCAATTCTCTATCCGAAAGTGGTGGTTGAACACGAGCGGCTAACTCTCTCCATCTCTGAGCATACTCTCGGAATGATTCATTATCTGCCTGAGACAAGTCTTGCAAATGCATCCGGCTGGGAGCCATATCAAGATTATAATCGTATTGCTTCACAAAGGCGTTGGCTAGATCTGACCATGATCGGATGCTACCACTCTGCAACTGCATATACCAATACAAAGATGCCCCACTCAGACTGTCTTGGAAACAGTGGATCATGAGCTTGTCATTGTCGACATGTGAGGTCATTCTTCTGCAGAACATCACCAAATGTAGTTTTGGGCAGCTATCCCCTTTGTATTGCTCAAACTTCGGCATTTTAAACTTTGGAGGCATCACAAGGCCAGGTACCAGACACATGCTCGAAGCATTCAAATCAAGAGTATCACGCCTCTCCAGGGCTTTAATTTTCTCGTCCAACACACGGTATCTTTCATCATCAACAGATCGTGGGTCGTTAGGGTTCATCTTCGGAACTACCCCTTGGATATCTGGCATAGAGAAGGCAAAACTCTGATAATCTGTGGCATTAAGAGAAGAAGAATGTCCGTCTCGGAAGATGGTACGCTCGTGTATAGCATGATTCTCAACCGGGACCTGCACAGGCTGAGCTTGAGCAACATTGTTCACCGGAGGTGGAATGACATTCTCATTTCTTTGAATATTGGCATCTCCCCTTGTCATGGAGGCCATAGCTTCCATAAGTTGGTCCAACAGATGCTTCATTAATTCAACATCGGCCCTAGTCACAAACTGATTCTGTTCCCCAGAGTTCATGATCCTTCCCAAGATTGATTCAAGTCCAATACGGAAGTCAGGAAATCAAACTGCAGTTCAGATAAAGGATGGATGAGCTCACTGATCTGGCCTGGAGAAAGGATATGCAAAATGATGCAAGATGCAAATGCAATGCAAAGGTATGAATGCAATAAGACATGGAATCAAAGCTTCCACATAGTCTGAATAATCACTGTGCTGTGCTGACGACTGAATAGGTTCATGAGTCTGTTCTGAAGAGAATACCGGAATACCAGAATACCGGATGATCAGAATACCAGAATACCAGGCTGATAAATCCACACTGATAGGAAATCCAAAATACTGGGTATGTTGAAGGTCAAGGTTACCTGCAAACCTGTAAACAACCCGCCCCTCTCACATGTGGGTACTAGGATGTTCAGTATCCTGGGCTCTCAGGTCGAGAAATGATGATACGTTCACCATTTCTGGTTTGGCATCATCATCAATCGAGGAGGCCTCAACTGATTCTCCAAAACGAAAGGTCCTCAGCTTCTGGCACTGAGGTCGAGAAGCAATAGTACATTCATCCCTCGGGGTACAGTACTATCGCCAATCAAGGAGTGCCTCCACTGATTCTCTCTCACAAAAGGAACACCTATAGCAAGTTCCCAGCATTGGGTCCTCGGATCGAGAATGTGCAATGGGTTTGCCACGGAATATGGTCTGCCATTGTCACACCTCGGGAGGAGTGCCGCAACTGAGTCCTCGGGAATGGTCACCAGAGTCGACAGTTCCTCAAGAGAATAACCACTGGCCTGCATAACATGCAGTAGCAGAAAGCTCCTGATAGAACCTCGTCTGGTTGTGGGTCTCATGAACAACAATACGTGGTCACCACCACGCAAGCGTCATGACTATCCACTCTAATACCTATGTATGTACTCATGCCTTGGTAGTGAGCTTATCTCTCAGAACACCCATCCCGCCAAACAGACAAAACAGTGCAACACAATATAATATATGATATGTAATGCTAAAATGCGGTAAATACAGTAAAATAAATAAACAACAACATATAACACAACAGTAAACACCCAATGAAAGAAAAGCAGACAAGCGCTAGGATTGACTCGCTAAGGAAACCAGAGATTCTGGGTTCGCATCCCCAGCAGAGTCGCCAGCTGTCGCTCCCGGGATTTTCATCCAAGTACAAACGCGAAAGTGGCACCGAAACAGAGTCGCCAGCAATGTGTATTTATCCCAAGAGAGGGAAAGGAAACACCGCATAAACCTGAGAGAAAGGAAAAGCATGGTCTTACGACCAAAAGAACTGGGTTCGGGAGTCGGTTACGCGAGAGAAAGGTATTAGCACCCTCTCGCGTCCATCGTACCCGATGGGATCCACGCTTGCTTGTTTCAATCAAAGGGTGTAAAGAAAGGATACTGGAAAAGAGAACTGGAAAAGGAATGGAAAGAGAAAGAGAAACAAATGTAGGGAAAATGAAAGAAGTGCTCGCATGGGCCCTACCCCACTGCCTACGTATCTCATCGGGAGCATGAGAATCAGAGCGACGTAGTTCCCCTCACTAGGGGTGGATTGCTTTTTAGAGAACGGCTTACGTTCTAGCTCAGGTGTTGCAGGCTCGCTGGTCCGAGTGCGTTACCATCTTGCAAGAGAACGAGTAGAAGCGCGTTCGTACGCTAAGAGTGAATGAGGTGAGAAAAGAATTCCCGAAGGAAAGACGTTATTGTTTGTTTTTGTCTTTTAGAAAGAAGTGTTTTGTTATTTGTTTGCATATGATAGTGTATCCAAATCTTAGTCATTGGAGTGTATACATTCTCACATTCCAAGATGGAATGGGTAAGAAAGCACACTAAGAGTGAAGAAGACCCCCACACTTAGTTCCAATTGTCAAGGTTCAAACACACTAGCATACTTGTATTTATTAAGTGTTTTGGTTGAGTAAGAAGTGAAGAAGTTTTTTTTATTATTTGCACCTTCAACAAGTATTGCATTTAAGTCCCTCATACAAGATCAAATGTTTAACACATTGACCCAAGATGGGCTATATGCTACACATTCTAAGATTACAAGAGAAGACCCCTTATAATCTTTTCTTTATATGAAAGGCCTAAATGCAATAAATGCCTACCTTTATTAGATATTTTGGTATTTTTCTTTGAGATGAGAAAAGAGACTCAAGAGAGGAGAAAAGGTAAAAATCTATATGAACTAAGACTCAATCCTAATTGATTAGTTAAGGGGAGTGATCATAAAGGTTGGTGAGGTTTAGAACCTAACTCTAAAAGAAGAGAGGGATAGCACTGCCTAATGCATATCCTACCTCACTTTAATCAAAGATTAAAGTTGAGCTAGGATCCCAATGGGATGTGAGAAAATTCTACACATAGCATTATATCATGCTATTCATAAAAGAGAAATAAAAAAAAATCAACAATGAGCACTTGAAATTATGATCAACAATTAATCAACAATAAGCATGTTAGAATTAAAATACTAAGTAATCAAGATTAAAAGTTAGTTAAAAAAATCTAAACCTAGGATTAATTTCTAATTAACCTATTTCTAAAAATTAAATCTAAAGAAATCTAATTTTTAAACTAATTCTAAAATTAAAAACTAATATCAAAACCTAGCTTTTAATCAAGATAAGATTTTAGAATTAATCTAATTGTCTAAAATTAAAACCAAACAACTATTAAAACCAATTAACACCATTAATCAATTATAAAAAAAACTACTAAACCAAAATTCAAATAATGAAAACAGAGGGGGGTGCAGCTAGTGGTTCAAGGGTGGTGAAAAGGGATACAATCGCATGGGCTTTAATCTCCAGCCCAAAGTCCTTTGAACCTGTTCAGAGGGTGAAGCGAGTATTTGGGAGGTGCTGATAGTGGTTTGTGGGGCGAGGAAATGAAAGGGAGAATGGGCTTGAAGCCCGATCCAAACTCTTGCAGCCAAATAGCTTTCCTCTTAACAATAGCAAACCCTAAAGTTCCTAATCTCTTCTTCCCATCATCTTCTTCCGCCTCCCAACCTGCGCCGTCGCGCTCTCCACTTCGGCCACCCTCATTCTCCTTAATCAGCGGCCAAACCCTTACTCTGCTTCGTTCAAAGCTATTCCTCGTCTTTCCTCCGTTTCGTTCACAAACCTCGCCATAAGACAATACCTCCATCGCGCCGTCCACGTCGTCCGTCATCTCCTCTCATCCTTTTTAGCTTCACGTCGTCGCCGCTCGCAAGCCACCGCCTCCGTCCTCATCTCGCTCGATTCTCCTTCGACTTCTCCATCTCAAACTCACGTTCAACCCCCACCGGAGATATAAGGTTTCAAACCGTCGTCCCCTTCACCGGATTCGCCCTCCGTCTCAGAATCAATATTAGTGAGCAAGACCTTCATCGACACTCTCTCTCGATCTCGCTCAACAAACACTCGCTCGGTTCTCACACTTCATCTCTCCGTCACAACCTCTCACCGGATAAACAAAGACATCGCGTTGGAGTTAAACTCTTCAACATTCCGCGCTCTCACAAAACGAGCTCGCTCACGGCACGATTCAACGTTACCAATGTTCACAACCGACATCAAGTAAAATCAACAGAGAGAAAGATATTCGGAATACCTATCGGAGTCGCTCCGATGGCGCTTCAATCCGCGAACACAATTCAGGTACACGTTCTTCTCGCTTCCGTATTCTGTTTCCCCTTTGTTCTGATGCGAACTACTTCTTCTACTTCTGAAACATCCTCTTCTGCTATTTGCTTTGATTATTCTTGCACTACATGAATCTGTTGAATCTTTGAATTGCGGAGCTTGATTGCGTTATCTTGAATTTAGTTGCAGGTCGTGAAGTGTTGTTGAGGATGAATTCAAGAAAAGCTACATGAGCCGCAGAGGATGTGTGAATTATTGGAAATTGACGAAGAATTCATCGAAACGGAATCGTAAGGTGCTGAAGTTGAAGGTAGCAGTGTGAATTTGGAAGTTGAAGAAAAATGGAAAAATGGATGAAGTTGCAGAAAAGTGGTGGAGAAGATGAAGATTAGTGATTGAAAATGGTGATGAATTTGTGTAGAATCCAGAAGAAGAATTGAAGAATGAAGGTGGTAATGATTTTATATCAGAAATCAAGGGAGGGTATAATAGGTTTTTCCATTGAAATTCAGTTAGGAATTAGTTAGGAATTGAATCTTCTGTTAGAAGTTTTTAGGAGTTTTTGGTTTTTGTTTGGGTTAGGAATTTTCTGGTGTAAATGGTTAGTAGTTGGTTAAGCTTTTCTGGTTTTTTCTTTGGTTATCAATTTTCTTGCTATAGACTTTATTTTGAACTGATGCTGTTTTTTCCAATAAAAATCGTGACGAAGTTCTGATGCCAATTTATTCTCCTTCCCTGGGTTATATTACCGCTATTTAGGGACTGCTGCAAGATGGTTAAAAGTCTGATTTGCTTAACTGTACAGTATGCAGTGTTATTCAACGAGGTCCCATGACGGTTTATGCCAATTGCTTTTGTATTGACTAGTGGCCTTTTGGAGATAGTACAATACATAGGCCAAAGTATCCATTCGAAACTGCTTGTTGGTAACATGTATTCCCATTGCTTGTTCTCCCATTGCAGACTAGTACGCATTACGAGGGGACTGATTACGATCAGGAAATGGTATGATGGAAGCACATATACCCAAAATCAGTGATGGATGGGTTTCACGGTGAGTACAAGTATCAGAATATGCCTCGTCCGAATTGAGCCTTGCTTGGTGATTCATACGTGTCAAAGGACTTCAAGTATATCTTCCAAGTGAACTCTTGTCAAAATTTATTATGTCAACCACATTCTCCCTTAACACGTGCTTAAGAAGTTAACTGAATAAAAAAAGATACAACATGATTGTTGAATTCAATTAAGATATGGAAAGGTTAATTGACTAAAAAATGGATTTATGATTTTGGTTGTTGGAAAATATGGATATGGATTTGAGAAGTGGATAAATGTGGATATGGTTTGAAGAATGGATAAAGGATGAATGTTGGATTGAATATGGTAAAATGGGTTTAGAAAAATGATTAAAGAAATGGTTTATGATGTGGATATTAAAATGGATAAAAATGGTTTTATGTAAGGAAATGGACTAAAATGGATATTTGGATAAAAATTGGATTTGAAAATGGGTTGCAATGGATAGAGAAAAATAATGAGTTTAGATATGAGTTAAAAATGGCTTGTATCTCAATTTCCAAATTGCCCACACAACTGATCTTGACATGTCCAATTCCCCTCAAATTCCCAATCACACCAAACTTCTTTCCTCAATGAATTCCAAAATATTAATCAGTAAGCTCACCAGATTGTGACCCAGTACTCCTCAAGTCAATCCACAAATGCCTCGTCTGATAACCATTGATTCAAATAACCTCTGTAATCCCATGTCTTAGGAGACCAATGTGCATGAATGATTATGAGGTATGACCTAAATGAAAAATGCAGATGATTGCGAAACAAAAGCCAGAAAAAGTTCAAAAAAAAAAGGCGGGGCAAATTTTGGGGTGCTACACCCTTTGGATTTCCTATTTCCTTAAAGAACAGGAAATAACCCTGATCCTCTGATCAATCCCTAAGCAGAAAATTACCCATATAAAAACTGATTTTCTCTTTATCCAATATACTGGACCTGTCACTAAACTGAAACAGTTACAATGGCCTCCTCTTAGGCTTTGTACAATGATTCTCCCAAGCGGAGCCAACCTTTTAACACTCTCTTGTTGAGTATAAAAGACTCTCTTGTTGAGTCAATCCCTTTTAGCCTCCATCTCGGGCTTTGTACGAGATACAAAAACACTCTCTTGTTGAGTATAAAAGACTCTCTTGTTGAGTCAATCCCTTTTAGCCTCTATCTCGGGCTTTGTACGAGATACAAAAACACTCTCTTGTTGAGTATAAAAGAATCTCTTGTTGAGTCAATCCCTTTTAGCCTCCATCTCGGGCTTCGTACGAGATACAAAAACACTCTCTAGTTGAGTATAAAAGACTCTCTTGTTGAGTCAATCCCTTTTAGCCTCCATCTTGGGCTTCGTACGAGATACAAAAACACTCTCTTGTTGAGTATAAAATACTCTCTTGTTGAGTCAATCCCTTTTAGCCTCCATCTCGGGCTTCGTACGAGATACAAAAACACTCTCTTGTTGAGTATAAAAGACTCTCTTGTTGAGTCAACTCCTTTAGCCTCTCTCTCGGGCTTCATACGAGACATATAATAGACTCTCTTGTTGAGTCAACCCTTTTAGCCTCTCTCTCGGGCTTCGTACGAGACACATAAAAACACCCTCTTGTTGGGTCAATAGCCTCCTCTTAGGCTTTGTATAAAGAAAACTCTGGTTGAGTCAATCAACCTCTTAGCATCAAAGTTGTGCCTTGTTCATAGCATACAAACATCAACAACTCCTCTTTAGAGATGACAAATTCTCCCTAAAGTCAAAACCCTTTAGCTTCACATCTTAGGCTTCGAACAAGATACAAATAGACCCTTCAGCTTCACATCTTGGGCTTTGAACAAGATACAAACCACCTTTAGCTTCACGTCTTGGGCTTTGAACAAGACACCAAAACGACCTTTTTCCTCCCATAGAATAGGAGGAACTACGATCGCTCCGATTTCCCTGTTTCGTTAAACGGGAATACGTAGGCATAAGATTGAAAAATCTTAGCGAGCACACTAATTAAAAACATCAGATCCAGCACCTATCCAAAATCCCCATGAATAGTCCAGTCATTTCATTCTTAACAAAATAAGCAGAGAGAGGCCCACAATCTAAACCGCATTTGTAAACCAACAGTCATCTGTTTAAACTCAGTATGCAAGGAGGGTTAATTAGAGACATCTATTTCCCTTCCTTAGTCAGCTTAATAGGATAAAAAATGAATCGACCTGTAGTACCCCAGAGCGACAGAACCACGTCCAAAAATCGCTCGCTACAAGTTGGTCCCGCAATCTCATAGAACTTAGTCAGGTGTGTAAAAGGATCCTCGTGATCCATACCAGTGAAAGGATTCTGATATAGAAGCGAGAGGATACCAGTTTTCATTTCTGAATGCCGACCATTTTGAGCATTGTGTGTAAATTGTGTTGTATGTCTCGGACTATTAGTACAAGGTCTTGAAGCGGGTGGTGGTGGTGGTGGTGGGGCAGCCATAGTTGGCGGTAATTGTGGTATTTGCGTCGAAGTTGAACTTTCATCTCGCTCTCGTCTTTCTTTGGCAAGTTGCCTCCTTCGCCTTGTTCTTCTATTTAATTTACGGGCAGTTCTTTCGATTTCGGGATCAAAAAGAAGTTGGTATGCGGGTAACTTCCCTCGCATAAAACGGAGTCTGTACACTAAACCAAACAAATCAACAAGCACAAGAAAAAGTTAACAAGTTTAAAACTCAATAACTATTGCAATGCTCGCAATATAACAACAATCCCCGGCAACAGCGCCATTTTGTTGAAAAGTATAATCGGGGGTGTTTTATCGTATCCACCGAGATTGTGTATATTGTCATCGTTCGCTAGTTAAAAGCGTTTCAAACTTTATAGTAACAAATAGTTGGTTTTTTGTTTCGTAACGTTTGCATAAAATTTAGAATTCAATGGTAAAAAGATTTGTTTTAAGGTTTTGGTAAAAACATGTCAAGATTAGTGTTCGATAATGAACACTTGTTGTGGGATTTATCATATTGATCCTTTGTTGATCTCTCACACAAACTACCAATATGATAACATTCAAGTTCAATATTTATGAACATCAACATTCAAAACTATCTCTAGCCTTATGAATATTGATGGATTGAAATTTATGTCAAGTTTTAAAACATTTCTCTCGAACATGGATTAAAGCAAAATATAAACCATATAAACAAAGTTTTTCCTCTATATTCATTATCAACAAAGTTCACAAACTTACAACCAAGATCAATACGTACAAAAGAGAGGATTATCTACCTCTAATCTTGACACAAAAGTGCTTAGCTACCCATAGACATGGTAGCTTGCTTGACAAGTAAGTAGCAAAACTTTTGGAGCATCAATCTTCAAAGATTCAAGGATTGAAGCATAAAAGCTTGAAAACAATGAAAAATAGTAACAATGGAGTTTTTCTCCTAAAACAAGTTTCTAGGTTACAAGAGAGTATATTGAAAAGTGATGGAATGTGCCCAAAAATCTACCAAATGTACTTAAGTACAAGTTCAGCCCAGAAAGCAGCGCCGGGCGGCCCATTGTAGCGCTGGGTGGTGGCCAAAAGTGAGGTCACGTGACAGCTACAGTGTCAGCTGGACCTCTCAAAATATCTTTCAGCGTCGGGCGATGAAATCTCAGCGTCGAGCGATCAGTCTTAGGCCGGGCGGTCCTGAAGAGGCACAACAGGGAACGCTTCTGGAAGTTGAGAAAAATTGGTGCATCCTGTGGCTTAGCAGTGCCGGGAGGTGAAGCCTTCCTGTGCCTTAGCAGCGCCGGGTGGTGCAAGGGGCCTAAAATGAGACACGCGAGCTTTCTGTTCTGAGCGCTTCCTTGCAAATCGAGCTGCGATCTTTTCACCTAAAATGCTACAAAAATATACAAACACATCAAAATACCTAATACTTATAAAAATGCAAGAATCGCTTAATTAATAAGTCATTTCTCGATTAAAGCGATTAAAAGAGCGTAAAGGCATCAAAATCAATTATGAAAATAAGCACTTCTTGACACCTAACAGCTGCGACGGGGCCAAGTCCAGGTGTACGAAAACAGACTGCTGGAAATCAGTGAAGGGCAACCTCAACCCTAGCTCCTTAAAGGCATACTCATACATAGTGAATCTCTCCCCGAAATCCGTACAGATCCGATCATCTTGGAAGGGGAAATGCACCTTTCATTCCCCCTCCGGTCCAACAACCGTGAAAACGTCCCCAGTGAAAGTCGTAAAGATAGATTCGTGCTCGGCAGGCTCAGCCACCGACCACTCCTCAGCAGAATTCTCCTCGAGCTCCTCCCCGACTTCGTTGGGGACGGTTGAAGCTTCCGTGCTACTGCTCTCTGAGGAGCTCTCCTCGGACGAATCTATTAAAATTTCTCTGTCGGGCCCTGTCGCCATCACCTGAAAAGTAGAGGAAAAAAGTGAATTCGACGCAAAATCAAATCCACCTTTCCACCGTTAGTAAAGTGAAAGGGCGCGCAAAGGGATGAGGACAGCGTCCCCGGCCTAAGCCCTAATTTAAAATACAAGAGTCTCCCACGAGGAGGCGCTCGGGGCAAATCCCTCACACAACGAGGAGCTTCCTCGAGTCACTTCCTAGTTTCCGTTTGAAGCTTCACCGAAAACTTCAAACGTTCATCAGAAACTTCAAACATCCACCGGAAACTTCATCAGAGCACCGAAAACTGAGTAGCCATGACGGTTACTTATGCGTCATCATCGCAACGGCACCATAAATCGCCCTACTCTTAGTTCTCTAAAGGGCTTCAGCGGCCACGTCGGCAGCAGAGGATGGCCCAGCCACCGTCCGCCACCAACAACCGCCAGGAAAACGCCACTATGTCTCCTAAATCTAACCTAACCGCATGCATTCTAAAACAAAAATGAAAAAGCTGGAAGAAAACAAGGAGTTGGATGACTTACGTGGTCGGAGAAGTTGAAGGAAAGTGCTCGAAGCTTTTAAGGTGGCTGCGGCGGCGGACGACGATGGCGGCGAGCTAAGTTCTCTGAAGAAGACGAAGAAGAAGAGAGAGAAATGAAAGTGTAAAATGACCAGACTCTCTCTCCTTTTATACTGCTGGGGAGCACGTGCAGAGGCACGCCCAGGTAGGTCATAATGGCTACAGACTAGCCATGATTACCTAGTTATTGCAACACAGGGCTCGAGGCACACGTGGCACCCCAACGTTTCAATCCCTCCTAACCGTTGGTCTCCCCATACGACAGACAAACCAGACGTGGTTACGAGCCTTACGAACACCAGGGCCCACGAGTACCACGAAACAGCTCCCTCCATCACCAAACGACGACTCCGTTACAGTTCCCCGGAACAACGGGTTATCCTTAAGTCATCACTCTCATGCTCGGGAGCAACATCTTGGGGGGGCTCCTGTTCTTGACTGGACCAATGGCTAGGCATGGCCCAATCCACTTCTGCTCCCAGAACGGCCCAATTTCCTAAGCCCAATCCGCGAAGGGCAGAGTTTACCTTTCTACCCTCCAACCGGGCAAGGATTACATCGCTTCTCCCCGGTACTGCTGCCCGTCACGCACGGCTTCATTAATCCCAGGACAGCTATGGGCAGGTGCCCGGAACTACGCCTTTGCCCGACATAAAGGCTAGTTTTGGGCACTCTTCCCGATATAACGACTAGTTTTGGGCAGTTACCTATTCTTCGGGAAACGGTTATTTCACCCCGAAAATAGGGACCGTTGGCCACGCGCTGGAGGCATTATATAAACCCTCTCACTTGAGAGGGCCAGGTATCCAATATTCATCCTAAGAACATACTTTGTACTTGCCCCTTTTTCTGACCCTTTCTTACTTGAGCGTCAGAGTGCCTTGCAGGTACACCCCCATCCTCTCCTACAAACATCATCATCTGCCCTACGCGAAGGCCATGACGATCCAGTCTGATCACCTCTGATCAATTGTCATACCCCAAATTTTACCCTCGGGTTCGTTGATGTTTGTCATATCATCATAAGTCGGTCTTTTTGCATTTTCAGTTAAACATCGTTAATCATGCATTTAACTTTTTTTATCATTTCACGCCATTTCCTTTTTTTATTTTTTATCTTAGATTAAAATTAATTTAGTTTATTTTCTTAAATTTAGTTTTTTATTTAGTTTATTTTTAATTACAATTTTAATTTTTAAACTTAATTTAATTTTTACTTTAGTTTAGCTTTTTTATTTTAGTATTGATTAAACTTAATTTTAATTTAGTTTGTTTAATTAGTTTAAGTTTATTAATTTAGTTTAATTTTAACTTCATTTTAATTTTAATTATAATTATAGTTTTATTTTCCTTTTGATTATTTTTTTAAGTTTAATTTAAATTAGATTAACTTAATTAGTTTTCAAGTTTTACAAATAATACAAAAAAACAACAAAAAGAAATTGGAACAAGTTCACTGTCTATTTCTTTTCACACGTACACACCAAAACAAAACAACTTGCACAAGCGTCCAAAACCCGTATTCCTGCAATAACCATCTGCTTTCACCCTGATAACAAACTACTCCCCCAAGACCCCTGCGCTATGCTTGTTAGACTGCACATACTGCAACTTTGAATAAGTTAACCAGCCACTACTCCAAAATTGCTAAGCATTGTCGCTCCCTATACCACACCATGTCATACAAAGGACAATAACAAAACTCCAAAAAAGCTGAGGTGATCTGCTACATGAAAACGACATATACTTCAAGATGGCATCTGCAATGTTTTTGCACCATAACACCAGAGCAAGACATATCCTGTTTCAAGCATTCTCTGCTACAGACACACACAATGACCAAAGACCTGCAATGAAAGAGGCTTTTCTAAATGGGTTTTGAAAAAAAAACTAAAGAGGGGTTTTGAATCAAGAAGAGCGAGAGAAGAACAGCAAAAGCAGGAGGGGGGTGAAAACTGACAGCAACCAGAAACTCACCTTGAACTACACTGTCCTCATCCAACATCACCCTTAAACATCACCAAACTTCCAACTCCAAACCTCTTCATTTTCAACCAGCAAACCATCAGCAAACAATCCGCACCTTCATCATCATAAAAATCCTCCCAAATTTCATCACATAACCTTCACACAAAACCTCTTCAGCGACTCAAAGAACCAGCACCCTCTCCTCCAATTGTTCCAACACTATTAAAAAACCAGGCAAAAATCTCAAATTACCAGATTGACTTCAAAACACAAAAAGAAGAAAAATTCCAAAAAACTTCGACGCATCTTCATCAACCTTCAGCAACTCCTCTCAAGCATCTTCACACCCAATATCGTCACCTTCAACCTCTCAGTCTTATCTGCTAAAAACAGAACAAAAACATCATCTTCAGACAACCACCAAAACCTTCATAACAACAACCTCACAAACCCATCCGCCGCCGCACCGTGTGAAACGAAAAAAAAAACTGCACAATGCAAGAAAGGAGAAGAATTGCAACGTGACGCGAGAGGAGAGGACTTCGCACGAAGGGAATTTCGTTGGAGGAATTTCGACGGAATGGATTCGAACAAGAAGGAATTTGATTTGAGAGAATCGCAAAAGAGAATACAGAGGTTCTCATATTTGAAGCCGTGTTTCTGTGAATACCATCACCAATTTGTTAGGTCATTTTTTCTCATCCTTTATCTTTTTTCTAAAAAAAAACTGAACCGGATCCAACCCCTTTGGACTCCATGCTGGACCGCCCTTCTTGGGCTTCATTTGTACAAAACTTAACCCTTTTTTATTTACTCTAGAGTTAGTTTATTTAATTAGAAATCATGTTTAATTAGTTTTTTAGCTTACAAATTAATTTAATTAGCTTTTTAACTAAATAGTTTTAGTGTTAGCATTTATTTCAAATTAGTTAATAAGTTTTTAACTAGTTTTTAGTTTAGTAATTTTAGTTTTAAAATTTAGTTATTAATGTTAAAAAAGAAAACATTTCAATTTTAGAATTAGTAACTTGAGTTTTAGGACTAAATTCTAGTTTTGAGGTTATTAATTTATTTTTAGGATTAGATGACTGTGGTTAGTAACTTTTAATGAAAAATGAACAAAAAAAAGAATAAATATCAAAATTCAAAAATATTTTGTTTTTTAGATTAATCTCTAACTTTTTTTAAAGTCATGTTTAGGATGTAGATATCTAGGATTTGTTTTTGGTCCTATCAGTTTTAATTTTCATTAACTTTCTTAACCACTAACTTGTGACTTCTATCTTTGATGATGCTTGATGAAATCTTGTGAATAAATTTTGTTCTCGTTATGATTGTGATGCCTATTTCATTCGATAATCTCTTTTACCTATTCCAAAGGAAAGGGTCGTTCCCATTGACTGCCACGTCATTTAGGATAGCCTTTTCCATCATTCCCTTATCTCACGCCGCCGCGCGATCGAGACTTGTCTTCCCTTTTTAACCTAAATTTTGGTTTAGAGTCGCCGTGCTCTATTTAGGTGTTCTGCCGTAGACACTTCTTTCCCTGTTTTACTTAGCCTTAGGCTTGGAGTCGCCGCACTCCACATAGATGTCTTGCCGTCAGACTCTACTTTCCCTTGGAACCTTGACCACAGTCAAGAGTTCTTCACCCCCATTGAGGGGAACTACGGACGCTCTAATTTCTCAAGTTCATCTTGAGAATACGTAGGCATAGGATTGCGAGATCCTAGCGAGCTACCTTTTTCTTTTTCTCAACCTTTTCTTTATCCCTGTTCACCCTGTAGTGAGGGGAACTACGAATGCTCTTATTCCATTCCTGTCAGGATACGTAGGCACGAGACGCGATGTCTTGGCGAGCATACTTAGTGTATATATCCCTAGGTTCTTACCTTAGCACATTTCCCTTAGCAAGCAAACTTTAGCATAACACAAATACTAACAAGAGGTTCCTCTAGAGTACTATAGATACTTAGGATGCTAACACCTTCCCTAGGTATAACCAACCTCCAAACCTTAGATCTCGGAGTTGTGTTCCTACATAGAGCACTTAGGGTTTTTAGATCATTACCCTTTCCTTTGGATAAATCAAAGTTCGATGGTGAATTTCATATTTTGTAATTCAAGTTAACCAATAGCTTGATATCCGATTCTCACCGCGACATATATCATTGGGTTTAAATTGGTTCCTTAATTTTTTTGTGTTAGATTGGTCCCTTAATTCTTAAAATGTGTCATGTTAGTCCTTTTTGTCTAATTGGCGGTGGAATAATTCAAAAATCGGTCGTTATTAGATAAAAATGACTAACAGGACAAAGTTAAGGGACTAGTCTGACATGAAAAAAAAAATTAAAGGACCAATCTAAACCCAAGAGTATATAGTTAAGGGATAAAAAAGAGTATTTTGACAAGCTATTATTTAGATAGTACTTTTCTTTTAGGATTTGGTTACCAAAGAGTCAGGGTTGGTGATAAGCCTTCATCCTAGTTTGAATAACATGGCTTCATTGAAGTCTCTAAAGTTTCTAAAACCAATTCCTCCTTCTTGCTTGGGCCGACACATATCAACCATTTCATCCAATGAATATTTATGACATCTTCTTTTTTCTCTTAAACATAAATTGTACATCATATTTTCCATCATCTTGTATCAAAATTTTAGATTTTTTCAAATAGTTAAGAATTTATTTTCATTAAAATACTTACAGGATTTTTTTCCCCGAATTTTGCATTGTTTGTGGGAGTGTGGAAACAAGGTGGAATAGAAAATTTTTTGAGGAAGAACATAGTCAATGTTAATATAAATTGGAGATTTCTTAATGCACCACCCAACTTTCTTAGACACCGCGTGAAATTCCTCTTATGCCCCCTGATTCCGGATATGCACATCCGGACGCACCGTGATCTTAAAAAAAATATTTGTTCCGGATGTGCATATCCGAAAGGCCTTCGGATTTGCATATCCGAAATAATTGCTGATATATTTGAACCTGCATGGTCACTCCCCCTTCCCATTCTCAACCTTTCTTCTTCCATACTCACCCTCACCAACCCAAAAAACCCTACCTCATCAATACCATTTCTCACTCAAAAACTTCAACTTTTTGGTGCAACAAATCAAAGGGAGCAAGAGAAGATTGAATTTCAGGTAAATATTCAACTTCATCCACTACATTGCTCACATTATCAATCTATTTTTTTGGAAAAAACAAGTTACGCTACTTCCGGATGTGCACATCCGGAACGAATTGAGCATGAACTTTTCTGGATGTGCACATCCGGAAAAATGCCTGGAACTAATTAATTTTAATTTTGAGCAATTTTTAATATGTTTTATTTATACATACTTATTATTCTATTTTTATTCATAAATAGATATGGTGCACCCCGATAACATGTCAAAAGAATTAATTTCGCCGATTTCCCCCAAAAGATAAAGGGATTATCGTTAAGTCGGTTGATGTCGGCGGTGACTAATAATAAGCAAGAGTTTGATGATCGTGAAAGCATGCTCACATACATTCGTAGGACGGCTATTGAGCTTGGCTTCGGTGTAAATATCGGAAGATCGGATAATGGTTCGGAAAGAAGAAAGGCTTTTGTAATTTTGGGGTGCGAAAGAAGCGGCAAATATCAAGTACCTCTACGAAAGTTAAAAAAAGACGAGACCGGTACTAGAAAATGTGAGTGCCCTTTTAAGATTGGTGGTTACATGTTAGCTTCTAAGAAATGTAGATTTAGCGTTCGTTGTGGTATACATAATCAAGAAATGTGCTCAAAGTTTCAAGGCCATCCAAGTGTATGTCGGCTCAAGGCGGAAGAGAAGACATGTATTGCCGACATGACCTTAAATCTTGTCCAACCGAAAAATATACTTGCTACGTTGAAACGGAAGGAACCCGACAATGTAGCAAATATAAAGCAAGTGTATAACATTCGGTATCAGACGAACAAGGCAATTAGGGGAGATAGAAGTGAGATGCAACAACTGTTGAAATTGTTGGATGATAACGATTACGTGTCTCGGTATAGATATCACGGTGATGGAATTATGGTTTGAGATATTTTTTGGACTCATCCGGATTCCTTAAAGTTGTTCAACACGTTCTCGACAGTGCTCATTCTCGATAGTACTTACAAGACGAACAAGTATCGACTTCCATTATTTGAGATGGTTGGTGTTACGTCTACGGACAAGACATATGTCATCGGTTTTTCCTTTTTAGAGTGCGAAAAAAAGGACAATTTTACGTGGGCATTGGAGACGTGTCGGTTGCTTTTGAAGAAACATGTTCAAATGCCAAAAGCAATTATTACGGACCGCGATAACGCTTTGATGAATGCGGTTGCAAAGGTCTTTCCTTTTTCCAATGCACTACTTTGTCGATTTCACATAACAAAGAATGTGCGAAGTCGGGTTAAGACCGCGGTGGGTGCGAAACAAGTGGAGTCGGAAGATGGAAAAGTGGTCAAGTCGGGTGTCATTGTAGAAAAAATAATGGATGCATGGACTCATATTCTAAATTCTTCCACAAAGGAATTATATGCCGATTCAGTCATGAAATTTCGGAAAGTGTGCGAAAAGTACCCCGCTTTGTTGAAATATGTTGAATCCACCATTCTTGATCAAGTGAAAGAAAAGATTGTTTGTGCGTGGACCGATAATGTACGACATCTTGGAAACACTACCACTAATAGAGTTGAGTCGGCACATTGAAGAATTGGTTGGGTAATAGCAAGGGGGTTTATGTCGAGATTGGGACTCCGTGCATCTCATGATTAAAAACCAACACAACGACAACATCGGTTTAAAGGTAACTTTCTTTACTCTCAATTGATCGGCAACATGTCTCGGGCGGGGTTGGGCTATATTTTTCACGAGGCCAACCGAGCCGAAACGGTAGGTTCCGATAGCGCAAAGTGTGGTTGTCGTGTGCTTGTGCTATTGCGACAAAGTTGAAACTAGGTGAGCCAATACAAATTGCCGAAGTTTGCCCTCATTGGATGAGACTTAGTTTTGATGATGATGGTTGTAAGGAAGGAGATAAACCAGATATCTCTATTTTGGCCGAATGGGAAGCGATTCAAGCGAGATTCTAGAAGGCCGATGACAACATGAAGCTACACATCAAAGAATAGTTGAGGAAGATTGCCTTCCCCGAAACAACCGCAATGATACCCCCGTCTCAACCGGTTAAGACAAAGGGTGCTCCGAAGAAGTTGAAGCCTACACCGAATGACAACTCGATAACTCGATCTCCTTCATATTATGGGCACATTGACAAACTCTTTCCGAACTCACCGATTCCTAAATCTCTACAAAGTGTCATGAAAGGAGCTCGTATTACCAAACCGGCTCCGACACCGGTTCCGACTCCGAATGCACCGCTTCCGACACTGACTCCACGTATAATTTCCTTTATCGACGAGATGTCGGTGTTTATGCACAAGCATATCGACGGTATCATCGATGTTGTAGGGGATGGTAATTGCGGTTACCAAGTTGTGTCGGCTCTACTCGGTAATGGAGAGGAAGGTCGTGCACTTGTCCGTCATCAACTTATCCTAGAGTTGGAGATGCATAAAGAAGCATACTTGCGTCTCTATGAAAATAAAGAAAAATACGACAAGGTTTACGAGTCACTTGTTCCGTGGTTGAGTGGTCCGGCCCCGATATCGAAATGGATGAGCTTCCCCGAGATGGGTCATCTTATCGCATGCTCCTACGATATGGTGTGTATTGACTTGACGCGATACGGTTTTTCGGAAACCTTTTTTCCACTCCACACCGCACCACCGTCCAATCCAAATGATCGCATCATGTGTATCGGATGGATTGCGAAATCAAGACATTTTGTACAAGTTATCTTGAAACCCAGATGCCCCATACCACCTAAATCACTGCAATGGGCGACGCATGCAACCACAATTGCCGAGTCGTGGTCGGATAGTTCTGTTGAAAGGATGCTTGAATTCGAAAGATTGAACGCAATTGAAAAGGCATCAAATGCGGAAAAGTCGAAAGGTCAAGCTTCGATAGATTTAGACGGAGATTTTTGTTTTAACTCTTTTGTATAATTGTACGAAAAAATGTACATTTTTGAAGTGAAATATATTGAATTTTTATTCATATGCCTTTTTAATACACTTATGAATTTTATTGCAATGAAAGCATTCCAATTGGTTGCATAACATAGTCAATTCTGTTTGAGAAATGTATTAGTAAAATATTCTGATTTGCAGATCCGGGAAATTTCCGGATGTGCACATTCGGAACCAATATTTGTAGGGTTTGTCCGGATCTGTACATCTGGAACAAACTTAGGCAGAAATAACTTTACCCTAACTTTTCTATAAATTAGGGGTTTCATTTAATATCATTCACAAACCCTAAATGTCTTAATTGTATGATATCAAGTTCCGTTGGTATGTCGCAAGTGTCTCCTACACCGACGGCAAAACACGCGGTCACACGTTTAAGGTAATGAGGGACATCTCCATCGGCAAGATCATTGACGACATCGAACATCTCCTACCTTAAGGAGACAAACGGAAGGATGCGAAGCTTCAGTATCGTTCACCTTTGGTTGACAACGAAGGGAACGTCGCTTACAGCCTTGTTGAGCTCAAGAATCAAGAGGATGTTAGAGCGATGTGGCAAACTTTTTTCGGTTGCGAAGAACGATTCCCGCTCGAGTTCGAGGTGACCGTCAAAATTCGAAGAATGGTCGATGACATCTTAGAGATGTGCAAGCGTCCACCAGCCTATTGATCTTGTAATATTTAAATTTTCGTCGATGTAATGGCGATTTTCTGAATGTAATCCCGGTTTTATTTTATGAATGTGAGAAACATTACTGGATTTTTGGTGTTCTGTATCAGGATTTATTCCGGATTTGCATTCAAAAGAAGGTTGGGTGGTGTGTTAAGAAGGTTGGTGTTCTGTATAAGGATTTATTCCGGATTTTTGGAATATTTTCGTCAGCGTACATGATGCCTAAGAAGGTTGGGTGGTGTGTTAAGAAATTCCCTATAAATGTATATAAATGTAGTCAAAAGATAATGAAGCCACTTCTACCTAAATGTAAGCAATTACATGGTTTTTCTTCTTATTAAAGAATTGAAAGTACATTGTATTCCCTCTTTTCCAAGTTATAAATTATTTAAAAAAAAAACACTTTATTCCAAATTATAATTTTTTTTTAATTTTTTAATTTTTTCTTTCATCTATAATAAATGAAAGACAATAGTGTAAAATCATATATAATTTTTCTTTTCCATTAAACATTCTTTCTTAATTTGTGTACAATGGCAATAAACTATTTATAATTTGGGATGGATGGAGTAAAACATGGGTAAAACATTCTTTCATATTTAGCATGGATGAAATTAAATGAAAGGTATTAATGACCGTCTGACTTAAATTAAACAACTTGTATTATGAAAAGACGATTGAATAAAAAAGTTAGAAGTAAAATGATGTGAAACTTAAATGGTTGGAATACAAATAAATTTAAGCAAAGTGTGAAAAGACTCAAATAAATTTGCAAGACGATGGAATATAAACTTAATGTTGGGAAAAACATGTTTTTAAGTTAAAAGTATGTTTTATATATTAAGGTTTGCTTTGTTTCAGTGTTTTTAATATATTTTTTTGTGTTATATATTTTTGTTAAAAAGAAATTTAGTCTTTTCGATTGGGCAAAGACCCATTATGAATGTTTGATTATGTATATGCTTAATAGAGATAATCCAAGGTATATAGCCATCACACATAATATTATAGATATATTTTTTTATCTCCTCTTTTCACTATACTTATCTAGGATTGTGTAATTGATTTGAGTGTTAGAGTACTAACTTCGCAGATCCACCCTGTGCCACTAAAATGGAGATCAACATCACCGACTACCGAGTCCTACATCATCAATCAACACCAATTTTAGTTTCAAAATAGAACAATGGTGTTGTGTGTGAGAAACGACATTAAATTCTTGCGAAATTCCACAATCAAACTCCATGTACAAATCATTCCCAACACACAGCAGATCTCTGTCGTAGCCACCATAAGATGGAAGGGATAACTTCCTGCGTCACACCGAATAACTCTTATGAATTCTCCTATCTTGCACCACATATATTCTCAATCATCTACGAGATTCGTGCGAAAGAAATGTTTGACGGAGATCCGCTACCAGAATACCACATCCAAGAGACAACCTACACCAGATCGAAAAATAAGATCAATCAATGTTAGGATTTCTAGATCGCAATAAGATGAATGGGGTCTTGAACGCACAGTTACCGTTATTTATAACTGTCAACATCGTCGATCGCTCAAAAGCAGGAATCGTGGTAGACGATGAAAGTTTGTGCAATGTCCTTTATGTCGACACACTCGAGCAAATAGGGTTCCATGAGCCAGATCTTAGTCCATGCAGTGGCAGAGATTTCTTAGAGGAAGAACGTCATTGTTTTAGCACATTACTTGCTCCCCGGGCAAAGCCTAATTTTACACTAGAGCCATTTCGATAGTCGCTTCCATTTAGAACATAGTAGGGGTTTTAGTGGGGAATGTAAGCATCTCATCTACATATAAGGCCTTCCTTCTCTTGAATAGATTCTTAAGGAACGCCATGTTATTTGCAAAACAAAATAGAGGATATTCATCATGACATTATGAGAATGACAAAAGCAAACATAAAAATAATTCCTCTCTTTGCCAAACATATTTTCCCTCTCAAGAGCAGTTGTCGCATCTACAACCGCTTATATATTAATAAAGTGCATGTTCTGCTGGGTAGACTGTTCGTCCAAAGGGTCATGACGAAATGCATTTAACATCGGCTACAGAAGCGAGATAATGAAAGTTGTCATGAAAAGCTACAACTTTACCTCTCGATTATTTAAAAATCGAGGGGTAAAGTTATCTGCACATGGGTTCGAACCCCATCATCTGCAATTTCGTTATTTTCAGAACTGCGTGGTGCATCTAATATTAAATATCGGTTTAGTGTAAAACCGAGGTAATAACGCAATATTTTTACCTCAGTTATAAGTAAAAAGCGAGGGAATAACATTTTATTTTTTTATACTTTCATTTGTACCTGTATTATAGAACCATATCATAGAATATATAACCATATTTTGCAGATTTCTGAACTAAAAACATTGTACATTTTGTCAATTTCTCAAATAGAAACATTGTACAACAAAAATTCATTGTTTACACCAAATGGAAAGCCAAAATGGCACACACCTTATAATTTTACAACAAAACTAAAATAGATGATTAACCAATAAAAGCAATAGCCAAAATGGAAAGTCATGTAGGCTGTCCAAAAGTTATATGCTAAGATTTGTCACTGGTCGATAAACACCTTTAATATGAACAACATTTGAAACCAATTAGGATAATCAACAACAACATTAAATATTTATTAAAAGGAATAAAAACAAATAAAATGAATAATTATAAATTACTAAGTGATATAAAGCATTTACTTACTAGTTTTCCCATATACCCTTTTTCAGATGAATGACATACTTGTATTGTGAAACAATGAGGGTCATAGTTAAAATCTTGATTTTCATCAGTATTATTAGGAAGATATTTTCCTTGAAGAACAATTGACCATCTAGTGTTAGAATGATCAGTGACATAAAAAACTAGTTTTTCATGGGATGCCATGATGAATGGTTCGTTCATATAAGTCGCCTTCAGAAGATAAACCTGTATGCATCCTAATTCATTGGTTTCTACAAGAGTGTTAATATCAATCAACTTGCACTTAAATAAAGGAACTTTAAAAGCAACATAATCCATCTCCAAAATCTCCTAAATGACCCCAAATTATGCTCTAGATGCTAGTACATGATTGTTATCTTTGGAACTAGAAAAGTACATGGATTCAACTTCAACCATAACCCTATTATTTTGCATGGTACTATGATCATCCTTTGATTTTGTATATAGTGAAAATTTATTAATGTCGTATGCACTCCAAGTAATTACATTAAACTTAGGCATATGTGACAGTCATTTAATTGTCTTTGATGCACTACTCTCTTTAGAAACACTTTCATTAAACCAAGTTATGAAAGTTTTCTTATGCTCTGTCAACAACCATCTTTCATTCATCAGGGGGAATTTTTCCTTTATAAGACTTTTGTGAGCGGTCAAGTAAGGTTAACCTTCATCCATGTTATGCAATCTATACAAATGTGCTTGAAGAACTAAATCTTGGCCAAAAGTCTTAACATTTAAACCTTGAGTACTCCTACTATCTTATCTTCCATCATGACGAGACTCTAGAATTCCTATAGAGTCCACTTCTGACAAATAATTTGTACAAAACTCAATAGCTCCTTCTATGATGTACCGTTCAACGATTGAAGCCTCCAAAGATGATGATTCTTTGTATACCCTTTAAAGATCTTCATGTATCGTCTACCGGATACATCCACCATAAATAAACTGGATCACAAATTCTAATCTCCCTTACTAGATGAACAACTAAGTGAACCATGATGTCAAAGAATAATGGAGGGAAAAACATCTCTAATTGACACAAGATAATTGTAGCCTCATGTTCTAACTCGTCTAAATTTCATGGATCAATGACTTTACTACATATAGCATTGAAGAATAAGCATAATCAGGTTATAGTTTCCCTTACATTTCTTGGTAAGAAGCCACATATTGCTATTGGTAGAAGTTGTTGCATCAAGACATGAAAATCACAAGATTTTAAGCCAACTAATTTGTGATTGTTATTTGACACAAGTTTCTTCACATTTGATGAGTACCCTTGGGGAACTTTGATACCCTGCAAACAATCGCAAAAACTTTTTTCTTTTTTAGACAGAGTGTTACAAGCTGGGGAAAATATGTTTTATTTCCTATTTCTTTTAGGGGTAACTCTTGTCGTATACCCATCACCACCATTTCTTCACGGAATCTCTTAGTATCTTTTTTCTTGACTTTAATGTTGAGAAGTGTTTCAATCAAACTATCACATACATTTTTCTCCACATGTATCAAATCAAGACAATGTCTTACATCAAGACTATACCAATATGAAAGATCAAAGAACACCGACCTATTTTTCCAAATATTTTTCTCCACGAGCCCTTTTTGTTTCTTTCCAAAGACAACATTAATATGTTGTTGTCTTTTATAAACTTCATTCCTGGTTAAGGGTTTTGGAGTGATATCAAACTCCTGCTCTCCATTAAAATCCTTTCGCAATCTACGGTATAGATGATTAGGTCTTAAAATGTTTTGATACCCAAGATAAACAATATTTTTTCCACTTTGTAATTAGTGGTGGCATGTACTAAATTCACATATAGGACACTCTTTATGTCCCTTGACGTTGTACCCATACAAATTACTTGTGCGATATTGGATCAAACTTGCTCACATGCAGTTGTCGAAGACCTACATGCTATAGTCGAATTGTGTTCTAATATGTAGTCGTCGAATTGGGCCTTGTGTTAAGGATCCAATTGTTTAAGTTAGCTTGTACCCTAAGTTAGCTTGTAATGGGTAATTGTTAAAAAGCTCATTAGTTTAGTATGTTATGTTTATTATAAATAGCATACTAGTCTCTCATCTTAAGTGTGGAAAATCCTAATTAGGGTGAGAGGGTTATTTGTTATTCTTAAGTACTTGTAATCTGTTTTATAGAGAAAGTAAAGAATAGAAGTTATTACCAATCCTTGTTGTTCTTCTTGTTTTTCCTTAACCCTACCCTTGTGTGTTTCTTGATCATAAAGAAACCGTTTATACTTTATTTTAAGACATCCTAATTCACAAAAAATTGGTCTGGTGAGCGTGGAGAAAGATGCCTTCAACAAAGTATGAGATTGAAAAGTTCACCGGAGTGAACGATTTCGGTCTATGGCGCTTGAAGATGAAAGCCCTACTGGTTCAGCATGGGTGTTTGGAAGCGTTGAAGGGAGAGACAGCCATGAACGTTGTGTTAACTGAAAAAGAAAACACGACCATGATAGAGAAAACCCACAACACAATATTTTTTAGCCTCGGTGATAAGGTTCTCTGACAGGTATCAAATGAGACTACGACATCAGGGTTATGGTTGAAATTTGAAAGTTTGTACATGACCAAATCTCTGGTGAATCGACTCTACCTGAAACAAGCTTTGTATTTATTCAAGATGAGTGAAGACAAAGTGTTGGCTCAGCAGTTGGATATGTTCAACAAGCTGATTCTTGATCTTGAAAATATTGATGTGAAGATCGATGATGAAGATCAAGCACTGTTGTTATTGTTGTGCGCTTTGCCCATAACACATGCTCACTTCAAAGAAACTCGCATGTATGGAAGGGATTCCCTGAGCTTTGAATAAGTTCAATCAGCCTTGTATTCTAAGGACTTGAACGAACGAAAGGAGCATAAACCTTCGACGATTGGTGAAGGTTTGGCTGTTAAGGGAAAATTCTTGCGAAAGGATAGTAAGTTCGACAAGAAGAAAGGTAAAAGTCAGCAGAAGTCTTATAATAGCGAAGCATCTGGTATTCGATGCTATCACTGTAAGAATGGGGGTCACACAAGAAAAGTGTGCCCTAAACGCCTAAAAGATCATAGAGGTAAGGACAATGGCAACGCATCCATTGTTCAAGATGACTTTGAATCATCTGATGTTCTTGTGGTTTCAAGCGGCGACTCAAGAAAAGAGTGGATTATGGATTCAGGTTGCACTTGGCACATGACTCCAAATAGAGGATTGTTTGAGGAGCTATGTGATCAAGATGGTGGATCAGTGCTGCTGGGAAACAACAAAGCTTGCAAAATTACAGCTATTTGATCTGTGAGATTCAACCTCCATGATGAGTCAATAAGGTTATTGACTGAAGTCAGGTATGTACCTGATTTGAAGAGAAATTTGATTTCTCTTGGTGAATTAGACAAGAAGGGATATGTTTTTCATGGAGAGAAAAGTATCCTAAGAGTCATGAAGGGTTCGAAGGAAGTCTTGAGAGGCGTAAAGAAACAAGGCTTGTATACCCTTGAGGCTGAAGTTGTAAGTGGTTTGACAAATGTTGCATCCACGAAACCTTTGTTGAAGACAGAAATTTGGCACATGAGATTGGGCCATGTCAGTGAAAGGGTCTGGTCGAATTGGGGAAACAAAATTTGCTTGGAGGAGACAAAGTCGAAAAGCTGAAATTTTGTGAACCCTGTGTACTTGGAAAATCTTGCACAGTGAAGTTCAACAAAGGCAAACAAAGAACTCATGGATCCCTTGATTACATCCATGCTGATCTTTGGGGGCCTGCAAGGTGTCCATCACATTCAGGAGCAAGGTATTTTCTATCCATAGGCGATGATTATTCCAGAAAGTTATGGGTATTCATCTAGAAGACTAAGGATGAAACTTTTGAGAATTTCAAAGATTGGAAGACTCTGGTAAAAAATCAGACTGGCAGAAATGTCAAGAGGTTAAGAACCGACAATGGCCTTGAATTTTGCAATGAGGCGTTCGACATTTTTTGTGTTGCCTCAAGTATTGCAAGGAACAAAACTACTGCAGGTACTCCACAACAAAATGGTTTGGCAGAAAGGTTTAATCGAACTATTTTGGAAAGAGTTACATACATGTTGACTAATGCTGGATTAAAGAAGGTATTTTGGGTTGAGGCTGTTTCGACAGTAACATATCTGATAAACAGATGTCCTTCGACTGTGTTAGATATGAAGACACCTGAAGAAGTTTGGTCGGGAAACCCACCTAGTCTCGACAGACTGAGAGTATTTGGATGCGTGGCCTATGCTCACATTAGGCAATACAAGGTCAAACTTAAAGCTCTGAAATGCATGTTCATGGGATACCTTGAAGTAGTTAAAGCTTATAGGCTATGATGCCTAGAGCCAGGTCACAGGAGGTGTATCACCAATCGAGATGTAGTTTTCAATGAAGTTGAGATGGCCTTCAAGAAAACTGATGATGCTGATGAAGAGCTGGAATAGGGAGAGATCCCTGTTGAGGTGGAATATGTTGATGCTAAATTGTGTAACCCAGATGAAGTCAAAGAAGAAGTAGAAGCTGCTGTCAAAGATGAGGAGACTGATAATGATTATCTGCAAGCAAGAGACAGGTTTAGGAGAGTCATCAAGCCACCTCAGAGACTTAGGTATGCAGATCTTATAGCTTATGCCTTAATCTCTGCAAGTGAGGTTCTCGACGAAGAACCTAGAGACAATAAGGAAGTTATGAGGAGTCGAAAGAAGACTGAATGGCTGAAGGCCATGGATGATGAGATGAAATCTCTTCATGATAACAACATATGGGAACTGATCAAGAAACCTGCTAAAGCCAGGTTAGTCAACTGTAAATGGATTTTCAAAGTTATGGAAGGAATCGAAGGAGTGGCGTCGAAGAGATACAAGGCATGATTGGTCGCTAGGGGGTTCACTCAGAAAGAAGGTGTCGACTTCAATGATGTATTCTCTTCTGTTGTGAAACATAGATCCATTCGAATGTTGCTTGCCACGGTGGCACAGTTCGACCTTGAACTAGAACAGATGGATGTGAAGACTGCATTCTTGTATGGTGATCTAGATGTAACAATCCTAATGAGGCAGCCTGAGGGGTATGTCGAAAAGGGGAAAGAAGATTATGTGTGCAAGCTGAAGAGATCTTTATATGGACTGAAACAGTCTCCTCGACAGTGGAATAGGATATTTGACAACTTCATGGCACGCATAAGTTTCATTAGAAGTCAGTTCGACCACAGTGATTACTTCAGATTTCGACCTGGTAATTCATTTGTTATTTTGTTGCTTTATGTGGATGATATTCTAATATCAAGGAACAATGTCAAAGATGTAATGCGGGTGAAGGCTAAACTCAATAAGGAGTTCAAAATGAAGGATCTGGGAGCTGCATCCAGGATTCTTATAATTGACATCCAAAGAGATAGAAAGGAGTCAAAATTATGCTTATCTCAAGAGGCATACCTACGGAAGATTCTCGAAAAGTATGGTATGTCGAATTCAAAGCCTGTTGTGACTCTGACAAACCCTCAATTCAAGCTGAGTATAGATCAGTGTCCCAGTACTGATGTCGAAAGAGCTTATATGAATAGCATTCCATATGCTAATATAGTGGGTTCTTTAATGTATGATATGGTCTGTACTAGACCTGACATAGCATATGCAGTAAATCTTGTAAACAGGTACATGGCGAATCCTGGAAAGGCTCATTGGAAAACATTGAAGTGGATTTTAAGGTACATAAATGGGTCTCTGAATAGAGTCCTAATTTAAGGTGGAGCCTTGGGTGAAGATAGTAAAACAACAATCAAAGGATATGTCGACTCTGATTATGCAAGTTGTATGAATTCTAGAAAATCTATTTCTGGATACGTGTTCACTATGTTTGGCATAACAATCAGTTGAAAAACAACACTTCAGAAGGTTGTTGCCTTATCAACCACTGAAACGGAATATGTCTCCCTAACTAAAGCTGTGAAGGAAGCATTGTGGCTTGAAGGTTTTGCAAAGGAGCTGAAACTTCAAGGTCCTGTTATCACTGTTAAATGTGATAGTCAAAGTGCAATACACTTGTCGAAAAATTCAGCCTATCATGAGCAAACCAAACACATTGATGTGAGGCTGTATTTTGTCAGAGGGGTAATCGAGCGTTGAGAAGTCCAAGTGCTGAAGGTTTCGACATATCATAATATTGCTGATATGATCACCAAGACATTTCCCAGTTGCAAGTTTTTCCACTGTATGCAATTGATAAAGCTGCATGAAGAAAACTAGTGTGTTTCTTGATGTTATAGAGTTAGATCCAAGGTAGAGATTTGTGAGATATTAGATCGAACTCTTGTTAAGCATGTCGTCGAAGTTTTGCTCGCATGCTGTTGTCAAAGACCTACATGCTGTAGTCGAATTGTGTTCTAGTATGTAGTTGTCAAATTGAGCCTTGTGTTAAGGATCCAATTGCTTAAGTTAGCTTGTACCCTAAGTTAGCTTGTAATGGGTAATTTTTAAAAAGCCCATTAGTTTAGTATGTTAGGTTTATTATAAATAGCATATTAGTCTCTCATCTTAAGTGTGGCAAATCCTAATTGTAATACCCCAAATTTTGACCACTTAGATTTCCCATCATTGTGAAAATCATCATCACAATATGGATGAACCATCATGCTTCATTAGCCTCCCCAAAGATGGGTGAGCATCCACTACAATCAAAATTAGGGTTTCAAGCCCTCTCTGAGTGCTTAGACAAATGATCAATCAAGAAATGACATGATCTTCAACTTGTCTAATCTCTCAAACATCCACAATGGATCAAAAAGGACTCCCACTTCAAGGATTAAGCACAAGGCTGCTCCCTTCTAGGTGGATCAAGTCTCAAGATCGACAGTGTCACCAAATTAGGGTTTTGGTCGACCAGGGTCTCCAGATGGAAATTTTCATCTCATGGCATAAGGCAATGATCCAAAACATAACCTAATATGCTTCATGGAACCTCATGAACCCATGCATCAAGTCAATTTTGCCTCAGGGGATGCATTCATAAAAAATCAGGAACTAGGGTTTCTTGACCTAATTCACCCCTAAGTTGACTTTTGGGACAAACCATGAGCCAAGACCTCAAGAGATGATTTGAGGGTCTCTAATATACCATATTGATCCATTTGGAACAATGGATTGATCCAAGAAGCTTGAGCAACAAGTCTCATTTTCATCTGCACCACAATTAGGGTTTTAAGGGAAAAGTCAACTGTAACTTTGACTTTTGACCAAGACATGCTCCCAAACCCTAATACATGATTGAATATACCCTATGACACCCATGGAACATGTCCATCAAGTTTGATTTAGGTCAAGGACATGATTTCCTGAAGAATTGCACAGTTTGGAATTTATCTGATAAAAAGTCAACTGTGCACAAAAGTCAACTTTGACTTTTTGAGATTTTTCACCAAAATGGATTTTTAACCCTAAAATGATGTTAATGTATGATTTGAATCATCATTAATCAAGAAAAATCAAGAAAAGTGAGATAACTTGTAAAAGGGGTAACCATAAAACTTAGAAATTTTTCTAAGTTAAAAATAAAGTGGCAAAGGTACCAACTTTGGAGGACCATAACTCCTAAACCACAAGGCCATTTTTTCTCATCCAAAGATGGATTTGTAGCCCTCATTATCACCTACAAAAACTTCAACTACAAGTCATTCCAATTCATTAAGGATTTTGAGTTATGGAGTGATCAAAGTGGCTGAAAAGTGAAAATGTCACTTTTTCCAACACTTAGTGAAATTTTCACTAAGTCAGATTCTGCCTCACTTTTTGCCAAATGTAGGGGGATTTTTCACTTGGAATAAAAAGAGATCAAAACTAAACTTGTTCAAACAGTTGTTTTATCATGTAAGAGCTTTCCAAAATGGCCAAGAACATTGCCAAATTCAACCTACATCATGAGATACAACATTGTCAAGTTGCCTTGCTGAAATCTGTCAAAGCAAGGCAGAATTTACATTTTGGCTCGATTTGCCAAAATCAGCCAATTTCAATTGCTCCAATCCACTTGGACACCTCAGAGGATTAAATCCAAAGGGGACAATCACTGAGCCAAGCCTCCAAAGTCCATGGAACAAGAAAGAGCATGTTGAACCTAGAATGGCCAAAATAGGGACAAGACTTCAAATTTGGAATGAGGCATTCAATGGAACCATCAAGGTGGCATGGACTGAGCCATTCTCATCTGAAATCAGTCAAGACTTATCCAAGACCAAGGGGACCAAAGCTCTGTGCCCTAACCTCTAGTCAATGGCTAGAGGAGACTTGGATTTTCATTTGCCAACATTGGCCAAACCTACTTACCAGCTGCCATGCACTATTCCTTGCAAAACAAACTTGCTCTACTATAAATAGAGCTTAATTGTGGTCAGTTTAAGTACACCAAAGCCATCTAACATATGCTTTCCTCAAAATCTCTTTCTCTTGGCAAAAATGCCTTTCTTAGCAAGGTAGCTATCGGGTTTTGAGTTTGAGAGCAATTCTGCACAAACCAATCACTCACACACCTCACATACATCACATATGAGCTGATCAAACACTCACATAACTTCTGAAACATCAATTTCATGAAATCACCAGCTGGTTGCTCAAATTTTCAAACAAGGTGCAGCTGAGGTACCACAAAATGATCCAGCCAATTTCAATCAAGTTCAACCATCCAAACACAATCCATAGGGTGTAGGGAAGCTGTTCAGATCATCACCACTCATCTGTAACACCTCCAAATCAAAAATCACTCTGAACTTGCTGTCACGGCTTAGAGGTAAGCACATACTTGGTCATCTCTCAATCTATGCATATTTCCTCGCACAATAATTTGGCCATATGTTCATAATCATGCATGGAATGTTTTCCCTCAATTAATTGCATTGTTTGAATCGTGTATCAAAAATCCTAGCCTTCATGTAGAAATTAGGGTTCTTGAGGTTTCTTCGTGATTTCTTGTTGTATGTTTAATTTAAATGAAATTAAAGTACATAGACATGATCGTGAGGTTGAGACGAGCATAATAATATGTGGATTGCATGATATGATTACGTATTCATGGAGATTGGATAGAAAACGCAAATCTGAGAAACCAAGAACACGCGCGTGTTCTTCAGCTTGTTCTTGGCGCCTTTTTTTTCAAATTCAAATATTTGAATTTTGTGATTTTGTTTAATTGATTCAAAAATTAATTTCTCTCTGAGTTTTAATGATTTTGAGTTGATTCTTTTTTTAATAATTCACAAAAATGTTAAAATATTTTATTTTATCAAAAAATCCCAAAAATATTATTTATTTCATATAATTGATATTTTTGTAAAGAATTAATATTTTGATTGTTTTTGGCATTTTAAATATTTTTTCTACATTGATTTTGCAACTTTTAATGCTTTCTAATTATTTTGTAGGTCAATACTTAATTTTTGAAGCATTAATCCAAGATCACAATTTGTTTTCCATGTGTTAAACAATTTTTGATCATTTTAATTGAATTTTTATTCAATTAAATACATTTTGAAAACAAATTAGGGTTTTGGATTAATTCAACCCTCATAAATCATTTTCAAAACACTTTGGGCCTCTATTAGAGTGTAAGACCCATCCCTTTGTACAGAAAACTTTTTGGGCCTCACTCATTGTATAAGTCCCTCTGTACAAGTAAACGGCGCGATCATCGCTCGTTTAAAAATAAAAACCATTTGGGCCTACCCTCGAGTAGTAAGACCCATTTCTTTTTCTTTAAAACTCTTTGGGCCTCTTGAGAGAGTGTATGACCCATCCCCCCTTGTACAAAAACTTTTTGGGCCTCACTCAGTGTATAAGTCGCTCTGTATAAGTAAACGGCGCGATCGTCGCCCGTTTAAAAATAAAAATCATCTGGGCCTCTCCTTGAGCTATAAGACCCATTCAAGACACTTTGGGCCTCTATTAGAGTGTAAGACCCAATCCCCCTTTTAACCAAAACTTTTTGGGCCTCACTTATTGTATAAGTCCCTTTGCGTTAAAAGAAAACCTCGGCGCGGTCGCCATTTTTAAACGAAAAATCATTTGGGCCTACCCTCGTGTTATAAGCCCCTCTCTTTTCTTTAAACCTTTTTGGGCCTCTTGAGAGAGTGTAAGACCCATCCCTTTGTACAGAAAACCATTTTTGGGCCCCAGTCACTTGTATAAGTCCCGCTGTTCAAAGTCAAACAGTGCGCTCACTGATAAAACCCTGGGCCTCTCCTTGAGCTGTAAGCCCCAAACCTTTCTTTTTCAAAGCACTTTCTCCTTTGATTTTGAATATAATGTTGTTTTCAATCTTTCTTTGTTGAACAACTAACCAAACAGCGTGGAAGCACTCCAACCGAGTAAGTGGTTATCGCTTTCGTTTACTGCTTTCATATTATAAACTGTATTGTGGGGCTGCTCACTGTAAGTCTCCTTTCATAAACTCATATCTACTGTGTAATAATAGTATAGATATTTCGAGTTTCCCCGGCAACTACGTCTAGAACTAGGTGACACCGTTTCACTTATTCGTAGAAATAGACGCCTAGATCCCCAATAGGAGCACCAGATACAGTCTTCTCTTCGGCTGTCCTCCTTAGGAATCGTCAAGAAGCTCTACTCCCCAAGATGAATGTATTCTCCATGAATGGCATCTTTGAGTTTCTTCCCAATTCTCGAACTTTCCTGACTTGATCTATTCCTTGTGGATAACTTGCCTTGAATGTCTCGGGGTTTGGGTACCCACTACGGTCATAATCTTAGACCTTAACTAAGGAACCCTCTTTAAAAGTTAAAAGTCGCTGGATAGTAAACCTCGCACGTTTACCAGTGGTTTTTATCTTTAAAAGAGTTATCTCTCCTAATGGAAAGGAGATGATAGACCCACGGGCTTCTTAAAAGCATCGGCCTCCTCTTGGGCATTATTCAAGGACCCTACGGCTTCTTAGAAGTATTCACAGCCTCCTCTTAGGCTTCGTATAATGATCTCTTCCTCCGGGAATGATAGCCTCCTCTTGGGCTTCGTACAAGGACCCGTCGGCTTCTTAAAAGTTCCCAACCTCCTCTTGGGCTTCGTACAAATTGTCCCGACGACCTCCTAGAGGTATAGGAATAGAACCTAGTCATCCTCATAGAACAGTCCTTTCATAGAGTCTACTACTGTTTCTCGAAGCATAGTACAAAAGATAAAACTCTAGACACGGACAGTCTAACTTCCTTGAGTCTCAAAGACATTCTCAAGCACCCTTCGTTAAATAGGAAGGAAACCCGCAGACTCAGATAGTCTCGATACCCTTTGGATTTCCCGTTTCCTCAAAGAGAAGGAAATATCCCTGATCCTCAAATTAAATCCCTGTGTACAGTGTTACTCATATAAGAACTGATTTTCTCTTTTAAATCAGTATATTGGATCTGTCACTCAACTGAAACACTTACAATAGCCTCCATCTTGGGCTTCATACGAGATACCAAAATTCTCCCCAGTAGAGTCAAAATAACCTTTTCGCCTCTCTCTCGGGCTTTGTACGAGATACAAAAACACTCTCTTACTGAGTATAAAAGATTCTCCAACTGAATCAACTCTTTGCTAGCCTCCTATTAGGCTTTGTATAACGATATGCCCCACTGGGTCAAAAACTTTTAGCCTCTCTCTCAGGCTTTGTACGAGACACAAAATAGCCTCCTCTTAGGCTTTGTATAATGATTTTCCTAGTGGAAATTAGCCTCCTCTTAGGCTTTATATAAGAAAACCACTGGTTGATCCAATCGACCTTTTAGCATCAAAGATGTGCCTCGTTCGCAGTACACAAACATCAACAACTCCTTTCCCTTTATCTAATCGCTGTAAGCGGCAAGCCTCTGGATCATCTACATCCATGCCACTGTCCCTCTTTTAGCATGAGAAATTCCTAAGGAAAGACGGCATTGCTCTACACTGAGTTAAAGTCTTCTCCTTCAGGTTAAAATCCTTTCTTCAGAAATTATGGCATTGCTCGGATCCGCGTATCCCAGTTAAAGTAATTCTCCTTCCCCCTCTTTAGAGATGACAAATTCTCTCTAAAGCCGAAGTCTTTCAGCTTCACGTCTTGGGCTTTGAACAAGACACAAATAGACCTTTTAGCTTCACATCTTGGGATTTGAACAAGATACAAATCACCTTTCGCTTCATGTCTTGGGCTTTGAACAAGACACCAAAACACCCATTTCCTCCCATAAAATAGGAGGAACTACGAACGCTCTGATTTCCCTGTTTCGGTAAACGGGAATACGTAGGCATGAGATCGAAAGAAAAGATCTTAGCGAGCGCAATCAACAAAAAAACCCAAATCCCATATCTCCATCAATTAAAAGCAGTAATTCAAAAGCATCAGTCCTAACATCCTAATCCTTATTCCCCGCCAGAAACCTTCTGCCTAGGTAAAAAGAAAGAGAACAGTATTGGCGAAAATACAAATAACCAGTACAAAGGCCCCCCCACATTGATAGCATCCGTAACCTAACAGACCGCTGTTTAAACTCAGTATGCAAAGCAGGGTTAATTGGAGACATCTATTTCCCTTCCTTATTCAGCTCACAATAGGATAAAAAATGAATCGACCTGTAGTCAAAGCTTAAACCGCAGAGAGCGACCAGCGCTTAAGAACCGCGTCCAAAATCGCTCGCTACAGAAAAGTGGCGCCCACCGTGGGGCCGATCTCATTTTGCTTTAGGACATCATCCTCATTTTCCACGGAAAATGGCAACTCGGCTGAGGAGAAAGATTGACCTATGCTGGTCCATCTCTTGGGCTGAGAACCACAGATTGGGGCTTCCGCCGGGGAACCCATTTCTGTCAGGAACTTAAGATTCATAGCTTTATAAGTCTAGGATGATTAGGACAAATATATATACTGCTTTTCCTAAATGCTATACGTGTTTATTTTTCTGCTACTGGGAATGCGTGTGATGCCGCATGTGGTGAGAATGAGTATACACTTAAGATAAGTGATGGCGACGGGGTCGACCATCAACCTCAGTGGAGGCTGACCAACGCAACCCATTCACTCTTATAGCCAATGGGCCGGTTGTTAAGTCTGAGAAGCTGAGGAGCCAAACCCTTTCGTAGTGCGGAAACTATCAGAAATAGTTGTTACACGATACTACCCTCATTTGAGGCTGGTGATCTATTCTTGGTGAATGGCACTTACTCTAAGATTGCTCTACAACTCGCTGGCGATCCGCTTGTTGTTTTGCTTTCCTGGGAGAAGCTGATGATAATGAGTACAGGTACAAAAATCACCCTAGTATAAACCTTTGGGGATGGGTAGAGCCTTGACTTCATGACAACGACCCTTTGACCCCATGTTTTTTCTATGTTTTTGTGTGCTGCATTCATGCATTCATTTAATAAAACATAAAAACATTCAAAAAATTTCTTTTCTAGTCTCTCTGTTTTTCAAATTAAACTAAGACTGTGATTGCAAATATCAGAGAAAAAGATTGCATTAATGGATTTCGGTAGAAGGAGAACTCACCAGTATACCTTCAAGGTTCCAAAACTAGGGGATTTGAGAAAGTTAGAGAGGATGATCGTTAACCCAGAGGCTTTCAGAGCCAAGCACGGTGGTTTGCTACCACTGTTAAGAGTCCATGTGATTAAGGGGATCATGGACGCGCTCATTCAATTCTACGATCCGGTTTATCATTGTTTCACATTCCCGGATTACCAGCTATCACCAACGCTGGAGGACTATTCTCATCTGACTGATTTACATATCACTGATCGAGCTCCATTTTCTGGACTGGAAGAAATTCCAAAGAATCAGACTATTGCAATAGCAATTCATTTGGACGAGTCTGAGGTCCGGACTCACATG
Source organism: Lathyrus tuberosus (assembly GCA_022829125.1). Lineage (NCBI taxonomy): Eukaryota > Viridiplantae > Streptophyta > Magnoliopsida > Fabales > Fabaceae > Lathyrus > Lathyrus tuberosus. The sequence goes on along the minus strand of JALAZF010000013.1, from coordinate 16,708,954 downwards.
ACCACTAAGGGTGGCACCCAAGGTTTGCCAGCCCAGTTCCTGACCAAGAAAGCTCTGTACTTTGCTAGTATAGGGAACATAACTGCTTTTGAAAGCATCTTTGTCTTGCTCACCTACGGATTATTTTTGTTTCCCAACATCAATAACTTCGTCGATATCAACGCTATTAAGGTTTTTCTCATTGGAAACCCTGTGCCGACTTTGCTCGCAGACGCGTATCATTCTGTACACTTAGGAAATTTGTACAGCGGAGGGGAGATCACATGTTGTGTACCTTTGCTCTACAAATGGTTTATCTCTCACTTGCCCAAGTCTGCCGCTTTTTGGGATTGCAAGAGTGTCTTACGTTGGTCGCAGAAGATCATGTCTCTCACCAACTCTGATATAGATTTGTGTAATAGGATTTATGAGGGAATCAGAATCATTGACCGTTGTGGAAACTTCCCCAGCGTACCCCTCATAGGAACTAAAGGAGGAATCAACTATCATCTGATATTAGTTCTTCGTCAATTTGGATACCCGATGAGACACATCCCACTGGGTGTTCATCTGGAAGGTCTTTTCTTCAAAGAAGGAGAAAGTGACAGAGCACTAAAGATGGAAATAGTGCAAGCTTGGAAACATGTTCATAAGAAAGGACGAGAGTCTCTGGGAAAACCGGACTGTGTCTCAGTGGAGCCTTATCTCCATTGGGTATAAACCAGAGCTCTCAAGCTAAAGATGCCTTATCCTCGTTACGGAATTCTTCCGCCGAGGGAAATTGTCATGTACTTCATGACGGAAACTGAAAGGCTTCAGGTTACTCTCAACAAAGTTCAAAAGGAAAGAAGATCTTGGAAGAACAAGTACCGCACCCTCGACATAGAGTGTATCCAAATACAGCAATTACTGAAAGAGAAAGATGCTCTGATTGAAATTTTGGAGCAGCATGCTGTAGAGAATCAAGATGACCAAAGGAATTTGCTCACTCCTTTCACTTGGCAAAGGAATGACAACCCGACAACGACCCAAGAGCCCCGGTCGAAGAAACGGAAGATATCAGAATCAGCACCCGGTTTCTCCTCAGAGAGGACTCGGGACCCATTAGTTTAGGTTTCTGTGTCTGCACTTTGTAATCTACTGTATTTCCATTTCTGTAATCCTTTGGAATTCAATAAAAAGGGGTTTCCCCACTGTTTGATATTTGCAATCTAATTGTCGAAGTTTATTTTAATTAAACCTAAAAACAATTAATATAATCATTGCATTCATCATTCTCACATCGCGTATTCTCCTTACCTACGAATCTCACATTTGTGTCTCGATTCTAGAGTCAAATTGTCTCATTCGTATAATACTCGGGCCAATCGTCAGAAAAAGATGGATGATCTTGAGGAAGAAAACAGAGTTGAAAGAAGAGATCGACACTCTGAGAGAGGATATGAGAAAGCTTCGTAACGACATGCAACCCATGGCAGAAGCTCAGTTACAAAGAACTGTGATCTCAGAGATCACCCCAACGCCCATCATAGAAAAGTATGATCCTAGGTATCAGATGCCGAAAGATCGTCCTTGGGGCATGCCTGTTAACTATATCCCGGAAGGATATGTTCCGCCGATCACTGAAGATTAGGGAATCGCAACAGAAGCCGCTGGGCCTGAAGGTTACAAACTTCGGGAAAGCAAAGATGCCAGGGGCATACTGAAGACCCCTGAAGGTTACAAACTTCGGGAGGCGCCAAGACTTACTGCCGTAGTCACGGTACCACCCCCTGTGGTGCACACTGTCCCGGAAGGACAGATTCCACGGACACCTTCTGATAATAAGGAAACTATGTTTGACAGAATGGATGAATTCCAGGAGCAGTTCCTGGAAATGCAGAAGGAGCTGCAAGCCATTCGCGGTCAGGATCTATTTGGAAAGGACGCCGTAGACCTCTGCTTGGTCCCAAATGTGAAAGTCCCGCACAAGTTCCAAGTGCCCGACTTTGAAAAATACAAGGGTAACTCTTGCCCTCAGAACCATCTGGTGATGTACGCTCGGCGGATGTCAGCTCAGACGGAGAATCAGGACCTGCTGATTCATTACTTTCAGGATAGTTTAACCGGTGCTACCTTAAAATGGTACATGGGTTTAAACTGTACTACGATCAGTACATTCAGAGATCTTGGTACTGCCTTCGTCCAACAATACAAGTACAATTTGGACATGGCACCCGACAGAGATCAACTCAGATCAATCTCGTAAAAGGAAAAGGAAACCTTTAAGGAGTATGCTCAAAGGTGACGTGAAATTGCCGCTCAAATTTGTCCACCTCTTGAGGAAAAAGAGATGACAAAGATCTTCTTAAAGACCTTAAGCTCATTTTACTACGGCCGAATGGTCGCCAGTGCACCCAGTGATTTCACCGAAATGGTCGGCATGGGTGTACGTCTTGAGGAAGCCGTCCGAGAAGGACGTTTGGTAAAAGACACTGGATCAACGAGCGGTACTAAAAAATACGGTAGTGCTCTCCCTAAGAAAAAAGAGCAAGATATTGGGAATATCTCTCTCGGAAAGCAAAGGCGGCGTTATCAGCCAGTAGCAACTGTTACTCCTGCTATCGGCCCCGCGCCTGTTCCTATGTATCAACCTCAGGTTGCGCAGAACCAACCTGACCAACAAAGGACACAACAGCCTCTTCAGCAGGCTCGTCCTCCATATAACAATAACCGTACAACACGGCCACCAGGATTTGATCCTATACCTGTAACGTACGCAGAACTGTTTCCGTTACTGCTAGCCAAGGGGCACATTCAGACTAAGTCTCCCCTTTCAGTTCCGGAAAATCCGCCTTTCTGGTTTAAGGTGGATCAAACATGCCCTTATCATCAAGGAGGTTCAGGGCATAACATTGAGACTTGTCTCAATTTCAAATCCGACGTGCAAAAGTTTGTTAGGAGCGGGCTCTTATCTTTCAAAGATACGAACCCTAATGTTCTCACGAACCCGCTGCCTCAACACGAGAAAGCTGCAGTCAATCTGATTGAGAAAGAGACTAACAATGTCTATCAAATTCAAGATGTACTCTTATTGGGGACCAATCTGGTCATGATGCATTGTAGACAGAGTGGATATGGCCATGTGCCACCTCATAACTATCACCAGTGTGATATCTGCTCTAAAGATAACCAAGGATGTTCTGTAGTGCAAGCAGCTCTACAGGAACAAATGGATCTCGGATGGATCCAGGAGCACCGAGTTCGTGGAGTTAACATGGTCTCTATGAATTCTAACATCATTCAAAACCACGACATCCGTGTGATGAATGTCAACTTGGTGGCGATGCACTCAAGGCAAAGCCAGTATCATAATCTGCCGCGGCACGATTACATTTCCTGTCTGATTTGCTCGGTAAACAAACAGGGATGCTCTTTCATACAAGAGGCCCTCCAGCGTCAGATGGATCTTGGATGGATCCAAGACTACCATGATAGGAACTCCTATCAAATCAACATGGTTCAGATCTTTGACATCCGCGTGATGAATACCAATCTGGTAGAGTTACATGCTGAGCAGGTCCGACTCGGATTCTTAATATCACACGATTATCAAAACTGTAAAGCAGGTTGTGAAAATGATCGAGGTTGTACCCTTGTCCAGGAGGCACTTCAGCACTTGTTAAATCACTGGTGGATGCCAATCTATATGGACGAAGATACTCAGCAGATTAGTATCAATAACAGGAATCCTACTCGTCGTCAAAGTCAGGATGTCCGATCAATGGAAGGTAACCTAGTGAGGTTACATTGTATTCAAAGTGGGCGTGGCCAGGTGCCACCACACAACTATGACAGTTGTAGCGTCTATTCGGAAAGTAACCAAGGGTGTTACCTTGTGAGAGCAGCTCTTCAGGGTCAGATCGATCATGGAGAAATTCATCCATATCCAGGTTCAGGACCCATCATTTGGTCGCCGAACTACCTTGCCGATCAAGTTGAGGATGTTGTCACGATCTCTGGTCATCACCAGATCAGGGATGTTTTTGCCATCGTCCCTCTACTTGAAGAATCTAGAGTTCCCAACCGGGAACAGATCGAGGTTACTTATGATGGTCAGAAAAATCAGAAGGTTCCCATAGTCATCTATCTACCGGGGCCACTACCGTATGAATCAGCTAAGGCAATCCCTTACAAATACAGTGCAACAATAATCGAGAATGGAAAGGAAATTCCATTACCCTCCGTCGTGAATATTGCAGACATCAGTCGTGTAACACGGAGCGGTCGAATCTTCAACCGAGGGGTTGGAGAATCCAACAAAGAAAAGGAACTTCCGGCGGAAATTCCTGATCCACCAGTCGGTCAATCTAGTAATCCCGACTTTTCAAAAGACAAAGATGAGATGCTAAAGCTCATCCAAAGGAGTGAATATAACATTGTTGATCAACTGTTACAGACTCCTTCAAAGATCTCGGTATTATCACTGTTACTCAGTTTAGAAGCACACAGAGAGGCTCTACAGAAAGTCTTGGAGCAAGCCTTTGTGGAACAGGATGTAACAATCAGACAGTTCGATAGCATTGTCTCTAACATCACTTTCTGCAACAATTTGGGATTTAGTGATGAGGAATTACCCGAAGAGGGTCGCCGTCATAACATGGCGCTCAACATTACAGTTAACTGCCAGCGCGATGCTTTAGCCAACGTACTGGTAGACACAGGGTCAGCTCTGAATGTTATGCCGAAGTCCACTTTGACGCAATTATCATTCAAGGGCCCTCCGATGAGAGTCAGCGAGGTCGTCGTCAAAGCATTCAACGGATCCAGAAAAACAGTTATCGGCGAAGTGGATCTTCCCATAACTATTGGTCCTCACACTTTCCAAATCACTTTCCAGGTCATGGACATCCGGGCAACATACAGTTGTTTATTAGGAAGACCTTGGATACATCAGGCTGGAGCGGTTACTTCAACCCTCCACCAAAAGCTAAAGTTCGTCAAGAACGATCAACTTGTCACGGTTTGTGGGGAACAAGCCTTGCTTGTAAGCAACTTATCATCATCTACTTGTGTAGAACCCGAGGAGGTTATTGGAACTCAGTTCCAAGCACTATCGGTGAGCAAGAACGATCAATCCGAAGAAGGAACTTCAATTTCTTCATACAAAGATGCTATCAAAGCGGTCGAGAGTACCGATACGACAGGATGGGGACGGCTTGTCATTCCTATTGACAATAAAACAAAGAAGGGTCTTGGTTTTTCTGCAACCTGTACCCAGACAGCCGCCAACGATGAAAGTCTTCATCCCCTTCAAAACTTCTTCCACAGTGGAGGTTTTCTTCACCTAGTGTCTCAGACAGTTCATGCTATCAATGAGGAAGATCCCTCTGACACAGATGAAGAATGGAAGTCCTACCTTAACAAGGACGGCTATATGTCTCAGGAAGAGGTGCCTATGCCTTTTTGCTTTCCTACAGAAAGTCTGAGATTTATACCAAGATCAGATGTCGAAATGATCTGCGGAGATTGTGATCCAGAAGGATGCCGTGCTCCGCCAAATTCATTAGAGGAAGACACTCTGATGAAAGACAACTTTGATCACAATTACTATGGCCCGATGGATGGTCTGCCAATGTGGCAGCCTTACCCGGGAAACTTGGGGCAAGAAAGTCAGCCGAGTAATGAAACTCAGCTGAGCATCATTGAACAGAATACCTGTGTCCCCGCCATGTCATGGGATCAACACTCAGGTCATTCGGAAACTACTCAACATGAAGATGAATTCACAACATTTGCAGGAATAGAATTCATCAACTATGCTTTTCCTGAGGTCAACGTCATCGAGAGGGATGACTTCTCCAGTTCCAAAGAAGTTTGGGACACTTTGGGACAACCAAGTGGAAAATACGACTTTATGGTCAAGTACACTGCTCCCGAAAGCTCTCGTATCAGGCTCGAAGATATCCAGTCAACTGGATGGGGAGATACAGCTGAGAGCACCAATGCTATGCAAAATACAACGGAGGAATCCTCCTACGACAATCCTGCTTGGGAGACAGATTCCAATGATCCTGCTCCACCAGAAATCAGCATCATTTCTGAAGACAAATCAAGGAAGGTGCCAGACTTTGTGATTCACCGAGGAGTTCGCCGCCAATGGGTTGCCGTCGAGGTTCCGAAGGTCGTTCATCAGTCAAAGTAATTTCCATCTTTAAACCTTTCACCCTGCCCAGGTGAAACGGATATTTTGATAGGGCTCATTTTCTGTAAATTTCCCTCTTCGCTTTGCCCAAAGCGACAGAGTTTTGTTTTATAGGGCTGTAGTTTCAAAAGTCGACTTGTTCATTAATAAAATAACGTCGTTCTGTAATTTCTGCATTAATTGTTGTTTTCTCTTTTTGCTTTCTCTGAAAATGGTAATCCTAAAAAAAAAAACATTCAATAATAAAAACAAGCAGTAAAATAAATACACTGCACACACTTACATTTTCTCTATCTCTTCTAAACACGAATCATCACGTCATGCAGATTGCTTGTTTTAAACCCCGTTGAAACATACGATCCGATGCCTTCTCCCAACTTTGAGTTCCCGGTATTCGAGGCTGAAGAAGAAAATGACAACGAAATTCCAGAAGAGATCTCCCGACTACTCAGACAAGAGGAAAGGTCCATTTAACCTCACAAAGAACCGTTGGAAACGGTAAACTTGGGTTCAGAAAAAGAGAGAAAAGAGATCAGGATCGGAGCATTGCTCAGTCCAACTGCCAGAGAGGGTTTGATAAAGCTTCTCAAAGAATTCCCCGATGTGTTCGCTTGGTCCTATCAGGATATGCCAGGGTTGGATACCAGCATCGTGGAACATCACTTACCGTTGAGATCGGAATGTCCGCCAGTAAAGCAAAGGTTGAGACGCACTCACCCGGACATGGCCATCAAAATCAAAGAGGAGGTACAGAAACAGATCGACGCGGGTTTCCTCGCTACATCTGAATATCCTCAATGGTTAGCCAACATCGTACCCGTTCCCAAAAAGGATGGAAAGGTCAGAATGTGTGTTGATTACAGAGATTTGAACAAGGCAAGTCCAAAGGACGACTTTCCTTTACCACACATTGACATGCTGGTTGACAGCACAGCAAGGTTCAAAGTATTCTCCTTCATGGATGGATTCTCGGGCTATAACCAGATCAAAATGGCGCCGAAAGACATGGAGAAAACTTCGTTCATTACCCCATGGGGTACCTTTTGTTACAAAGTAATGCCGTTCGATTTAAAGAATGTCGGGGCAACCTATCAAAGGGCCATGACTACTCTGTTTCATGACATGATACACAAAGAAATCGAGGTATATGTCGATGATTTGATTGCAAAATCAAGAACAGAGGATGAGCACGTTGAACATCTATCAAAATTGTTCGAACGTCTAAGAAAATTCAAGCTCCGCTTGAATCCCAACAAGTGCACCTTCGGTGTCCGTTCAGGGAAACTACTAGGGTTCATCGTCAGCCAGAAAGGGATTGAGGTTGATCCTGACAAGGTCAAGGCCATTCAAGAAATGCCTTCTCCGAAAACTGAAAAACAAGTCAGAGGATTCCTGGGACGTTTGAACAACATCTCCAGATTTATATTCCTTATGACCGCGACTTGTGCGCCGATTTTCAAGTTATTGAAAAAGAACCAGGATTGCGTTTGGTCAGAAGACTGCCAAACTGCCTTCGACAGTATTAAGGAATATTTGTTGAATCCTCCGATTCTATCACCTCCAGTGGAAGGAAGACCACTGATCATTTACCTCACAGTCCTAGAGGACTCAATGGGATGTGTACTTGGCCAACAAGACGAAACTAAAAGGAAAGAGTCTGCCATTTACTATCTAAGCAAGAAATTCACCGACTGCGAGACTCGGTACACAATGCTTGAGAAAACTTGTTGCTCTTTGGCTTGGGCAGTCAAACGTCTTCGCCAGTACATGATTCGTCATACTACTTGGTTGGTCTCCGAAATGGATCCAATCAAGTACGTTTTCGAAAAACCTGCTCTCACGGGAAGGATTGCTCGTTGGCAGATGTTACTATCAGAATATGACATAGAGTACCATGCTCAGAAAGCCGTTAAGGGAAGTATTTTAGCCGATCATTTGGCTCATCAACCGATTGACAATCAAGAATCAATCGGGTTTGACTTCCCAGACGAAGATATTATGTATCTAAAAATGAAAGATTGCGATGAACCGCTACCCAGTGAAGGGCCAGAACGAGGTTCCCAGTGGGGACTCATCTTTGACGGGGTAGTTAATCATTATGGAAATGGAATTGGAGCAATCATTGTTACCCCTCAGGGTTCCCACATTCCTTTCACTGCCAGACTTACGTTCAAATGTACGAACAACGAGGCCGAATACGAAGCTTGTATTATGGGTCTCGAAGAAGCAATTGATTTAAGGATCAAAAACTTGGACGTATACGGCGACTCAGCTCTGGTTATTAACCAGATAAAAGGAGATTGGAACACATACCAATCAGGATTGATTCCTTACAAAGACTATGTAAGAAGGTTGTTACCCTTCTTCAACAGAGTCGACTTTCATCACATCCCTCGTGATGAGAATCACATGGCTGATGCATTAGCCACTCTCTCTTCCATGATTAGTGTAGGTCGATGGAATAACATACCTAAGATCGACATAATGCGCCTTGAACGGCCCGCTTACATCTTTGCGATTGAAGCAGTCATAGACGACAGACCTTGGTATCACGATATCAAATGCTTCCTTCAGAAACAAGAGTACCCATCTGGGGCACTCAGAAAAGACAGGAAAACCCTCAGAAGATTGGCTGGAAACTTCTTCCTGAGCGGTGACACTCTTTATAAGAGAAATTTTGACATGGTCTTGCTCCGATGCGTCGACAGACCAGAAGCAGACGTGCTCATGAAAGAAATTCATGAAGGATCCTTTGGCACTCATGCCAACAGACACACAATGGCGAGAAAAATTCTCAGGGTCGGGTATTATTGGTTGACCATGGAATCCGACTGCTACAAGTACATGAGGAGGTGTCACAAGTGTCAGATATACTCCGACAAAATTCATGTACCACCATCACATCTTAAAGTTCTTTCTTCCCCGTGGCCTTTTTCCATATGGGGAATCGACATGATTGGCATGATTGATCCCAAGGCTTCAAACGGACATCGGTTCATCCTGGTAGCCATTGACTATTTCACCAAGTGGGTCGAAGCAGCGTCATTCGCCAATGTAACCCGACAAGTGGTGGTCCGATTTATCAAAAACAATATCATCTGCCGTTATGGTGTTCCAAGCGAGATCATTACTGATAATGGATCTAACTTGAACAATAAGATGATGAAAGAGTTGTGTGCTGAGTTCAAGATTGAACACCATAACTCATCTCCCTACCGACCCAAGATGAACGGAGCGGTAGAAGCGGCTAACAAGAACATCAAGAAGATCGTTTAAAAAATGGTTGTAACCTATAAAGATTGGCACGAGATGCTACCCTTTTCTCTTCATGGTTATCGCACATCTGTCCGCACTTCAACAGGGGCTACCCCTTTCTCTCTAGTATATGGCATGGAGGCAGTGCTTCCCATGGAAGTAGAGATCTCGTCAATCAGGGTATTGATGGAAGCTAAGCTCACCGAAGCTGAATGGTGTCAAAGTCGACACGACGACCTGAACCTGATCGAAGAGAAGCGAATCACGACACTATGCCACGGTCAGTTGTATAAGCAAAGAATGAAGAGGGCGTTTGACAAAAAGGTCCGACCTCGTGTCTTCAGGAAAGGAGACCTTGTGCTCAAGAAGATACAATCATTTCTCACTGACTCTCAGGGCAAATGGACCCCAAATTATGATGGCCCCTATGTGGTCACGAAAGCTTTCTCAGGCGGTGCCTTGAGACTTGCAACCATGGACGGAGAGGAATTTGCCTACCCCACGAATGTTGATATAGTCAAGAAATACTTCGCCTAAACTAAAAAAAAACTTCTTGGTGGATTGAAAACCCGAAAGGGCGGTCCAGGCAAAAGTTAGAGACATGAAAAAAAAAAGAATCATCCCGATGGATTGGAAATCTCATAGTACAATCCAGGCAAAAGTTAGGAATAATGGCAAGTAACTATGTTCAACAGAGGCAAGTCCCTCAGCAGTAGTTACATCATCTATCGGAGGAAATCTCCAGTCAAAGGTCATCTTCGACAGAAGCTCAGGATGCCCCGAATTCAAAGTTGGTAGAAGGATAGTGGTCGTTATGTTTCAACGTAGCCCTTTTCCCTGTAAATTACCATTTTCTAACTTTGTATATACTCTTTGAAATCACGCGTTTGGCTGATCTCCATCGTATCAATAAAATTTGAGCCCTTGTGCTTTTGTTTGTAATTCTTAACTTGTTTTAGCTTTACAGAACGACGTTGTTTAAACTTAATCAGCGATTCTTGAAATAAAACAAAAATGAATTTACTTGTTAAAACTTTTTCTGCTTCTAAAATAAAGATGGCAATTTCTTTTGACTGTTGAACATCAGAAGAACATCGATCGCTTCTCCCGAAGTAAGCGAACTTCAAAGTGCAGAATCAAAGTACTCCTTCTAAGCCAGTATGCCTGAATGAAGGGATCAACTGTGTCAGAGACCTTGTTTCGTCTGACATCCTCGGTCGAGTTCTCATCTCTTAAGCCCGATCAACATAGCTCCCAACGGGACTATCTCTCCTAAGCAAGGTGGAATTGCTATTTTGAATCAACGGTACTTCTTCGCCCCGCGATGGTCGAGTATCCAATTGTGTTCATCCCTTAGTCTGTATGTTGCGTCTGTTTTGTCAGCATATACATACATACTTCATGCATTTTATTTGCGTTCGCATGTCGTATTGCATCACTATCACTTGAGTCGGTCTTGTCCCCTAGTGATAAACAGTTTTCTCAATCGAGTTTGTCAGTTCTTTCCTCGTCAGGAAGTGTTGCGTCTGCACAATCTCGCCACCAGTGTATCTTTAGATCAGAGTCGGCACTTGGCCACTTTGATAACTTGAACCTCTGAAAAGCCAGAGAAAACTCTCAATAAACATCACTCTTCGCCATTGAAGATGGTATCCTTGCTTTCCCGGATTAAGGAAAATCCACAGAGAAAGCCTCGTGATCAGAGATTCGGCAGCATGCCAGTTTTGCTCTGAAAGGACCGCTGATGAAAAGGTCATCGGCCCCACAAAATTGGACCCCATCATATGGCGTTTCTCCGGGAAGATCCCGAGAAAAGTATGATGAAAGATCCCAAATGAAAACAGTCTCTCAAGAGAATCGTTTCCCCCAGTAGAAACAAATGGCGTCTCCAACAGAGAAGTTTGTACACCTCTACAACTCAGACGAATGGGTTCCCCAGCAAGTCTGACATCAAAACTTTTTCCACTCAAATGGCATCTCCCCAAGAAAATTCGGCGAGAAGTTTGAGGAAAGCCGCTATGAATAGCGTCCCTTGTCAAGAAAGTTTATTGACAAAAGAAACTAAGACCAGTTCTTGGTAGGAAACCAGGATCGAGGGGAAGTTTAAATCAGAAACTAAGACCAGTTCTTGGTAGGAAACCAGGATCGAGGGGAAGTTTAAATCAGAAACTAAGACTAGTTCTTGGTAGGAAACCAGGATCGAGGGGAAGTTTAAATCAGAAACTAAGACCAGTTCTTGGTAGGAAACCAGGATCGAGGGGAAGTTTAAATCAGAAACTAAGACCAGTTCCTTGGTAGGAAACCAGGATCGAGGGGAAGTTTTCCTTTTCTAAGCATCATCGCTTAGCTAAAGAAGATGAATGTGTAAGCTACCATTCATAACCACCATCAAAATTTTGGATATTCCGATATTTAATCCTCTTGCACCCCGAATGCCCGAATCCCTTCGTCATTCATACCTTCGGGTCCAAGAAGATTCAATAGGGGCATCTGTAATACCCCAAATTTTGACCACTTAGATTTCCCATCATTGTGAAAATCATCATCACAATATGGATGAACCATCATGCTTCATTAGCCTCCCCAAAGATGGGTGAGCATCCACTACAATCAAAATTAGGGTTTCAAGCCCTCTCTGAGTGCTTAGACAAAGGATCAATCAAGAAATGACATGATCTTCAACTTGTCTAATCTCTCAAACATCCACAATGGATCAAAAAGGACTCCCACTTCAAGGATTAAGCACAAGGCTGCTCCCTTCTAGGTGGATCAAGTCTCAAGATCGACAGTGTCACCAAATTAGGGTTTTGGTCGACCAGGGTCTCCATATGGAAATTTTCATCTGGGCACAAGGCAATGATCCAAAACATAACCTAATATGCTTCATGGAACCTCATGAACCCATGCATCAAGTCAATTTTGCCTCAGGGGATGCATTCATAAAAAATCAGGAACTAGGGTTTCTTGACCTAATTCACCCCTAAGTTGACTTTTGGGACAAACCATGAGCCAAGACCTCAAGAGATGATTTGAGGGTCTCTAATATACCATATTGATCCATTTGGAACAATGGATTGATCCAAGAAGCTTGAGCAACAAGTCTCATTTTCATCTGCACCACAATTAGGGTTTTAAGGGAAAAGTCAACTGTAACTTTGACTTTTGACCAAGACATGCTCCCAAACCCTAATACATGATTGAATATACCCTATGACACCCATGGAACATGTCCATCAAGTTTGATTTAGGTCAAGGACATGATTTCCTGAAGAATTGCACAGTTTGGAATTCATCTGATAAAAAGTCAACTGTGCACAAAAGTCAACTTTGACTTTTTGAGATTTTTCACCAAAATGGATTTTTAACCCTAAAATGATGTTAATGTATGATTTGAATCATCATTCATCAAGAAAAATCAAGAAAAGTGAGATAACTTGTAAAAGGGGTAACCATAAAACTTAGAAATTTTTCTAAGTTAAAAATAAAGTGGCAAAGGTACCAACTTTGGAGGACCATAACTCCTAAACCACAAGGCCATTTTTTCTCATCCAAAGATGGATTTGTAGCCCTCATTATCACCTACAAAAACTTCAACTACAAGTCATTCCAATTCATTAAGGATTTTGAGTTATGGAGTGATCAAAGTGGTTGAAAAGTGAAAATGTCACTTTTTCCAACACTTAGTGAAATTTTCACTAAGTCAGATTCTGCCTCACTTTTTGCCAAATGTAGGGGGATTTTTCACTTGGAATCAAAAGAGATCAAAACTAAACTTGTTCAAACAGTTGTTGTATCATGTAAGAGCTTTCCAAAATGGCCAAGAACATTGCCAAATTCAACCTACATCATGAGATACAACATTGTCAAGTTGCCTTGCTGAAATCTGTCAAAGCAAGGCAGAATTTGCATTTTGCCTCAATTTGCCAAAATCAGCCAATTTCAATTGCTCCAATCCACTTGGACACCTCAGAGGATTAAATCCAAAGGGGACAATCACTGAGCCAAGCCTCCAAAGTCCATGGAACAAGAAATAGCATGTTGAACCTAGAATGGCCAAAATAGGGACAAGACTTCAAATTTGGAATGAGGCATTCAATGGAACCATCAAGGTGGCATGGACTGAGCCATTCTCATCTGAAATCAGTCAAGACTTATCCAAGACCAAGGGGACCAAAGCTCTGTGCCCTAACCTCTAGTCAATGGCTAGAGGAGACTTGGATTTTCATTTGCCAACATTGGCCAAACCTACTTACCAGCTGCCATGCACTATTCCTTGCAAAACAAACTTGCTCTACTATAAATAGAGCTTAATTGTGGTCAGTTTAAGTACACCAAAGCCATCTAACAGATGCTTTCCTCAAAATCTCTTTCTCTTGGCAAAAATGCCTTTCTTAGCAAGGTAGCTATCGGGTTTTGAGTTTGAGAGCAATTCTGCACAAACCAATCACTCACACACCTCACATACATCACATATGAGCTGATCAAACACTCACATAACTTCTGAAACATCAATTTCATGAAATCACCAGCTGGTTGCTCAAATTTTCAAACAAGGTGCAGCTGAGGTACCACAAAATGATCCAGCCAATTTCAATCAAGTTCAACCATCCAAACACAATCCATAGGGTGTAGGGAAGCTGTTCAGATCATCACCACTCATCTGTAACACCTCCAAATCAAAAATCACTCTGAACTTGCTGTCACGGCTTGGAGGTAAGCACATACTTGGTCATCTCTCAATCTATGCATATTTCCTCGCACAATAATTTGGCCATATGTTCATAATCATGCATGGAATGTTTTCCCTCAATTAATTGCATTGTTTGAATCGTGTATCAAAAATCCTAGCCTTCATGCAGAAATTAGGGTTCTTGAGGTTTCTTCGTGATTTCTTGTTGTATGTTTAATTTAAATGAAATTAAAGTACATAGACATGATCGTGAGGTTGAGACGAGTATAATAATATGTGGATTGCATGATATGATTACGTATTCATGGAGATTGGATAGAAAACGCAAATCTGAGAAACCAAGAACACGCGCGTGTTCTTCAGCTTGTTCTTGGCGCCTTTTTTTTCAAATTCAAATATTTGAATTTTGTGATTTTGTTTAATTGATTCAAAAATTAATTTCTCTCTGAGTTTTAATGATTTTGAGTTGATTCTTTTTTTAATAATTCACAAAAATGTTAAAATATTTTATTTTATCAAAAAATCCCAAAAATATTATTTATTTCATATAATTGATATTTTTGTAAAGAATTAATATTTTGATTGTTTTTGGCATTTTAAATATTTTTTCTACATTGATTTTGCAACTTTTAATGCTTTCTAATTATTTTGTAGGTCAATACTTAATTTTTGAAGCATTAATCCAAGATCACAATTTGTTTTCCATGTGTTAAACAATTTTTGAACATTTTAATTGAATTTTTATTCAATTAAATACATTTTGAAAACAAATTAGGGTTTTGGATTAATTCAACCCTCATAAATCATTTTCAAAACACTTTGGGCCTCTATTAGAGTGTAAGACCCATCCCTTTGTACAGAAAACTTTTTGGGCCTCACTCATTGTATAAGTCCCTCTGTACAAGTAAACGGCGCGATCGTCGCCCGTTTAAAAATAAAAACCATTTGGGCCTACCCTCGAGTAGTAAGACCCATTTCTTTTTCTTTAAAACTCTTTGGGCCTCTTGAGAGAGTGTAAGACCCATCCCCCCTTGTACAAAAACTTTTTGGGCCTCACTCATTGTATAAGTCCCTCTGTACAAGTAAACGGCACGATCGTCGCCCGTTTAAAAATAAAAATCATCTGGGCCTCTCCTTGAGCTATAAGACCCATTCAAGACACTTTGGGCCTCTATTAGAGTGTAAGACCCAATCCCCCTTTTAACCAAAACTTTTTGGGCCTCACTTATTGTATAAGTCCCTTTGCGTTAAAAGAAAACCTCGGCGCGGTCGCCATTTTTAAACGAAAAATCATTTGGGCCTACCCTCGTGTTATAAGCCCCTCTATTTTCTTTAAACCTTTTTGGGCCTCTTGAGAGAGTGTAAGACCCATCCCTTTGTACAGAAAACCATTTTTGGGCCCCAGTCACTTGTATAAGTCCCGCTGTACAAAGTCAAACAGTGCGCTCACTGATAAAACCCTGGGCCTCTCCTTGAGCTGTAAGCCCCAAACCTTTCTTTTTCAAAGCACTTTCTCCTTTGATTTTGAATATAATGTTGTTTTCAATCTTTCTTTGTTGAACAACTAACCAAACAGCATGGAAGCACTCCAACCGAGTAAGTGGTTATCGCTTTCGTTTACTGCTTTCATATTATAAACTGTATTGTGGGGCTGCTCACTGTAAGTCTCCTTTCATAAACTCATATCTACTGTGTAATAATAGTATTGATATTTCGAGTTTCCCCGGCAACTACGTCTAGAACTAGGTGACACCGTTTCACTTATTCGTAGAAATAGTCGCCTAGATCCCCAATATGAGCACCAGATACAGTCTTCTCTTCGGCTGCCCTCCTTAGGAATCGTCAAGAAGCTCTACTCCCCAAGATGAATGTATTCTCCGTGAATGGCATCTTTGGGTTTCTTCCCAATTCTCGAACTTTCCTGACTTGATCTATTCCTTGTGGATAGCTTGCCTTGAATGTCTCGGGGTTTGGGTACCCACTACGGTCATAATCTTAGACCTTAACTAAGGAACCCTCTTTAAAAGTTAAAAGTCACTGGATAGTAAACCTCGCACGTTTACCAGTGGTTTTTATCTTTAAAAGAGTTATCTCTCCTAATGGAAAGGAGATGATAGACCCACGGGCTTCTTAAAAGCATCGGCCTCCTCTTGGGCATTATTCAAGGACCCTACGGCTTCTTAGAAGTATTCACAGCCTCCTCTTAGGCTTCGTATAATGATCTCTTCCTCCGGGAATGATAGCCTCCTCTTGGGCTTCGTACAAGGACCCGTCGGCTTCTTAAAAGTTCCCAGCCTCCTCTTGGGCTTCGTACAAATTGTCCCGACGACCTCCTAGAGGTATAGGAACAGAACCTAGTCATCCTCATAGAACAGTCCTTTCATAGAGTCTACTACTATTTCTCGAAGCATAGTACAAAAGATAAAACTCTAGACACGGACAGTCTAACTTCCTTAAGTCTCAAAGACATTCTCAAGCACCCTTCGTTAAATAGGAAGGAAACCCGCAGACTCAGATAGTCTCGATACCCTTTGGATTTCCCATTTCCTCAAAGAGAAGGAAATATCCCTGATCCTCAAATTAAATCCCTGTGTACAGTGTTACTCATATAAGAACTAATTTTCTCTTTTAAATCAGTATATTGGATCTGTCACTCAACTGAAACACTTACAATAGCCTCCATCTCGGGCTTCGTACGAGATACCAAAATTCTCCCCAGTAGAGTCAAAACAACCTTTTCGCCTCTCTCTCGGGCTTTGTACGAGATACAAAAACACTCTCTTACTGAGTATAAAAGATTCTCTAACTGAGTCAACTCTTTGCTAGCCTCCTCTTAGGCTTTGTATAACGATATGCCCCACTGGGTCAAAAACTTTTAGCCTCTCTCTCGGGCTTTGTACGAGACACAAAATAGCCTCCTCTTAGGCTTTTCATAATGATTTTCCTAGCGGAAATTAGCCTCCTCTTAGGCTTTATATAAGAAAACCACTGGTTGATCCAATCGACCTTTTAGTATCAAAGTTGTGCCTCGTTCGTAGTACACAAACATCAACAACTCCTTTCCCTTCATCTAATCGCTGTAAGCGGCAAGCCTCTGGATCATCTACATCCATGCCACTGTCCCTCTTTTAGCATGAGAAATTCCTAAGGAAAGACGGCATTGCTCTACACTGAGTTAAAGTCTTCTCCTTCAGGTTAAAGCCCTTTCTTCGGAAATTATGGCATTGCTCGGATCCGCGTATCCCAGTTAAAGTAATTCTCCTTCCCCCTCTTTAGAGATGACAAATTCTCTCTAAAGCCGAAGTCTTTCAGCTTCACGTCTTGGGCTTTGAACAAGACACAAATAGACCTTTTAGCTTCACATCTTGGGCTTTGAACAAGATACAAATCACCTTTCGCTTCATGTCTTGGGCTTTGAACAAGACACCAAAACACCCATTACCTCCCATAGAATAGGAGGAACTACGAACGCTCTGATTTCCGTGTTTCGGTAAACGGGAATACGTAGGCATGAGATCGAAAGAAAAGATCTTAGCGAGCGCAATCAACAAAAAACCCAAATCTCATATCTCCATCAATTAAAAGCAGTAATTCAAAAGCATCAATCCTAACATCCTAATCCTTATTCCCCGCCAGAAACCTTCTGCCTAGGTAAAAAGAAAGAGAACAGTATTGGCGAAAATACAAATAACCAGTACAAAGGCCCCCCCACATTGATAGCATCCGTAACCTAACAGACCGCTGTTTAAACTCAGTATGCAAAGCAGGGTTAATTGGAGACATCTATTTCCCTTCCTTATTCAGCTCACAATAGGATAAAAAATGAATCGACCTGTAGTCGAAGCTTAAACCGCAGAGAGCGACCAGCGCTTAAGAACCGCGTCCAAAATCGCTCGCTACACTAATTAGGGTAAGAGGGCTATTTATTATTTTTGAGTGCTTGTAATCTGTTTTATAGAGAAAGTAAAGAATGGAAGTTATAACCAATCCTTCTGGTTCTTCTTGTTTTTCCTTAACCCTAACCCTTATGTGTTTCTTGATCATAAGGAAACCGTGTATACTTTGTTTCAAGACATCCTGATTTACAACATTACTGTATGCAAGAAGGTCATTGATTGTGCAAAACAACATGGCACGCAACTTAAAGTTATCACATGTATACGTATCATCAACATCAACGTCTTCCTCCCACAAAAGTCTTAAATATTCAATTAATGACGTTAAATAAACATCTATGTCGTTATGTGGTTGTCTTGGACCCAAAATCATCATTGATAACATCATATATTTGCGCTTCATGCACAACCGTGTAGATATGTTGTAAATTATGAGAAGAACATGCCATGAAGTATGGTTAGTACTCAAATTATCAAAAGAGTTCATTCCGTCAGTGACAAATCCAAGCTTAAGGTTCCTCAATTCAAGGGCAACATTTGGAAACAAGGAATCAATTTTTTCCATTTCAATGAATCAGCTACATTACGAATTTTTCTATTACACACTCTTTCATCTACATGTCATCTAGTATTCTTTATGTTATTTACATTTGCAAACAATCTCTTGAACCTTTGAATTATCGGTAGGTACCACATCACCTTGGAAGGAACACTCTTTCTAGTTACACTGTCATCGTCTTCAACACCATTGTCGTTCTTGTTGAAGCGTGACTCTCCACATCTCGGGAACTCCTTCAGATTTTTATACTATTTCGTATATAATATGCAATCATTACAACATACATGTATTTTGACATAGTCCAAACCCATTGGACAAAATATCTTTTTGGCCTCATAACTATGGTTCGACAACGTTAACCTTCTAAAAGTATTTCTTTCAACGATTCAAACAATTCAGTGAAACTTTTATTCGTCCATCCACCTACTGCCTTAAGATTAAATAGTCTTAACATAGCTGATAATCTTGTAAAACTTTTGTATCCCGACTACAACAACTCTTACATGTCTCTTTGCAAAGTATCTACCACATTTAGCTTTCTTGAAAGCATGTACTCCAATATCACAAATCATGTCATCTAGAGCATTATTCATAATTTCATCATCATATTCATCTGTACGTTGCATAGGTATTTTTTTTTGTCATTTCATCATGACATACCTATTTCGTGTAATTTTGAATAATTCCATCACAACCTAAATGATTGAATATATCATCTCTTGGATGTTTTTGCATATTTCGGCAAATTTTACAAGGACACCAAAAATCCTCATTATCGTTAGGAAGGTTTTTTTCCTCGAATTCAAGAAAGTGAATCACTTCATTATCGTATTCTTTATTTAATCTATTGGCTTTCATCCAACTATGATCCATAATCACATACAATTTCTGAAAATAAAATAAAAATAGTACACAACCAACAAAAATGAACTGTATAAGTCTCAAAAACCATAATAACAACAACAACAACAACATCAACGACCACAATACCAACAATAACAACAACAACAAACAACAACAAGAGTAATGGAGAATTTATACATAGCGGAAATGTGACGAGAGACTCAAAGAATAGTGTTTCAGTTTCGTTCCTCCATAGAGAATAATGGTGTTTCACTTTCGCTCACTGGAGAATAATAACGTTTCAGTTTCGTTCGCTGGAGAAGAATAGTGTTCCTTTCGTTCGCTAACTAGGGCGCAAAAAGTGAACGAGACTTAACATTAAATCTGAAAGAATAAAAATTTGTTTAGAGGGTTTTTATCTTGATTTTCTTAAAAATTGAGAGAACATATTCGACGTAAAATCTATAAAAAATAAATGCGCATTTTTAGTTTTAAATAAAATATAAAATTGAAAGCGCTAGGAATCGAAGCTCAAATTCTGAGCAACTTGTTATGTCCGTTTTTGGAAAAACCGAGATAAAAAATTAAGTTAAAACAAAAATAAAAAATAAATGACACATTTTAAATCATTTGACCTCGATTTTCTAATAGTTGAAATGGAAATTTCATCATAAAATATATTATTTTTAACAGTGTCGACTCCTTGTTGATATTCCAGTTTAAGAATTGTTCTATTCTAATTAATAGATGCACCAATCTATTTCTCCTTTTTATCTTTGATCTGTTTTTTCCTTTTAGTTTTTCATTTTCATTTTTTATTTTTCCATCTATTTTATTTTTCTTTCTACAATTTAATCATTACATATTTTAAAAAACTGATATTTAATAATAAAAAAAATAGTTAGTTATTATTTCGGGCAACATATAACGTGGGTATAGTACAAAAGAGTTTTGTATTTATCTAGAAATCTCTTTCACAGATCCATAGATTCAGAAACAAATCTAGCCTCTTTTTTATGTCAATATCAACTACACCCTTTTTTTCTCTAGCAGTTGGTACAGCAAGGAGGATAAATCTCAGTTTGTATTGCTATAAGAATTTAACTCTATAGGTAACTTGTTAAATAAAACAAATAATTACATATATATACTATTTTTTATTGTAAAATAATATATTAACACAAAATACTTTAATAAATCAAATAATATGAAATTGACAGAGTATAAGTCACTTAATTCTTTGAAATTAAATTTATGAAAAAATGCACTTATCTATCTACATTGTTTTTAGCTACTTAATATTTTCTTGCATTTAATAACTATAAAGAATACATTATAATATTGTGAAAGTGTTTCAATAACTGTTTTTTCAATGTTGCACTTCTTTTTAATATTTTAGAACATTATGTAAAAATTGTTTTAACAACATTTTTTTATTACAAAAATGATCTTTCTTAAGTTTTTAGATAACATATTAATTAAGGCACGCGTTATAATTCTTTAGTTTTAAAATAATGAAAAGGTGGATATTATTTTAATCAAATAAATTTAATATTTAAACAATATTAAAGAATTGAAAAATTTGAAAGTATTAGATAAAAGAATTTTTTTATTGATAATGGGTATCTATTCCGCTATCCGCCTTGTTTAATAAATATGATACATGTATCTGCCACATAGCCGTGCAGGTATTCGTCAAACAAATATTTGTGAATTTTGAAATATATCTTTGAGTATTTACGGTAAATAGAAAATTATGTGTGTAACTTTAAAAAAAACGCCAAAAAAAAAAAACACGCAACTAAAGTCTCAAGTGAAAATGAGATTATCAAGTTGAATTAAGTGACTATTAATTATAAGAATTTATCAAATAAAATAATAATTTTAAAAAATATTTAAGTAATCTTTTTATTATTAACGGATACGGATATGGATACATATAACATAAAATTCGTATCTGTTTCCCCAAGGAAATGAGTAATCAAATATCCGTTTTATTTTATCTGCGAATACCAATTATTCTGGACTGGGCCAGGGTTTGCCCCTCAGTCGAGAAGGCTCAACCCACAGGACATGAGATGACCCAACAAGGACCTCTTTACAAGACCACTGTCGGACACATACACGCCCCAATAGCGTCGGGCACGTGTCACCCCTCAATATTGTCGGGCTCAGCAGAGTCCGTCGAGCAGAGGCGTCAAGCCCCTCAGGGCTCGCTCTTCCTCGACACTCAGGTGCTCCTCCCTGCGAGGAGCCATCTCCTTCTCACATAAGAGTCCTCCCCGCGAGGACACGTCTCTCCCCGACACGCAAGACTCCTCCCCGCGAGGACACGTTCTCATGTAACCACCCACTCCCGATGGAATCGGTCTGCCCTAATTCCGGAGATCTAGGAACGGTTACCCCAGGGCGAAGACCACGTGCTGGTCTTCACTACGCCACGTAAGCCCTGGAAGTTACTTGAATTGGGCCTGGAAATCCAGCCCAATGCAAGTAACCGTTGGCCCCGCGCTGGGGGCTATCTATAAATACCCTCTCACTTGAGAGGGTCAGGTTACACTCACTTCTTTACACCCTAACCTTCTTCTTCTGTACTTGCTTTTTCTCTGACCGTTACCTTACTTGAGCGTAGGAGTACCTTGCAGGTACACCCCCCGGCCCGTCTTTCAACCTCACCGGAGCTGAAGTCCAGACGACGTTGTTGGCCACCAGATACTGTCTGATCCAGGTACGATCACCAATTAAGTTATCAAACTCATGCCCGTGACGAGTTTTATCTGCGAATACCCATAGATACTAATTATTGTTACCATCCATATTCTTTACGCCTCACAATAAATATCATTTTAACAAATGAAATTTGTCATAAAATAAATTTCATTTTTATTTTTCATTTCATGATTAATTTTTTTCCGAATGTATCATGAACAATATTTAATTTCAAGAATGTGAGACTCCTTAATAGTAACACATGGTTTAATTTCAAGGATCTTCGATTGAATAAGGTTCTCATATTTAAAAAGAAGAAAACATTTGTGCAAATAAGGTTGTTAATCATGGTCATGAAATTTTGAGTTTTTTGTGTGGTGAGATTCGCTTCCTTATTTTTTAAGGGCGTGCTCTTTTAAAGATAGGTTAGATTGACCTAATTTACAATTTGTTTAATTTTAGTCTTTAAGGATTGGAGGAGGACTAACGAACATGCCATAAGGTAGGCCCTCTTAGGGTCGGACAATGTTTTATTTAGGGTTACATATGTTTTTAGTCTCTATAAATAATCTGAATCTACTTTTAGTTCCTGTAACATTTTATTTCAAAGAATGGTCCTCATAATTTTTTTCATCCCTATTTTTCATCCTTGCCGTCTATATGACTTAACAGAAGCTTACTTGGACGATTAGGTGGCATTTTTTATATATTTTTTTTAAAATATTGTTGAATAATAAAGAGACACGTAGTTAGAAACTATTTGTCTAACATGAGGTAAAAAAAATAGGATGTTTTCATTAAAAGAAAAACCCTAACGTCTCTCTCTCTCTCTCTCCCTCTCTCTCTCTCTCTCTCTCTCTCTCTCTCTCTCTCTCTCTCCCTTTCTCTCTCTCTCTCTCAAGTGAAAGTATCTCTCTCTTCTTCAAGTGAATGCTCTGTGTCAAAGGTTTTATATTCCTCTTATCTTCTTCAAGAGAATGTTTTCAGCTGGTCCAATTTGTCCATTATAGCACTAACCGATTTGTTTGGATTTGTATGTAGCTGTTTCGAAGTTTATCACGTTTTAGATTAAGTCCCATTTATGCTGTGGTCCCAAACTGTGCATCGAAAAGGTGGTCTTGACGGTGCTTGCTTATGGTCCTTGTCGTGATTTGTGGTCCCTCGACATTGAATCGGAGGTAGGTCCACATGTTTAACTTCATAAACTAATTTTTATTGAATATTGGTCTAGGGTTTGTATTTTACTTTAAAGTATGTCATAATCCTTGATATCCTGCATATGTTGTTAATTTGTGGGTCCCATGTTGACTGTATTTGTCCAATGTGTATGCATGACTCTATTTAAGGTAGTATTTTACACAAATGGTTGTTTTGTAAAAGACCCTATGTTAAGGCACGAGGGGAAGGGGAGTGTACGCATTTAGTGGATCCTAGGTTTGAATATAAAGCTGTGAAAATACGATCTTGGTAGTTTAGAAGCTAATATAAAACCATTTAGGGATGATGGTGATGCATTTTAGTTAGCTGCATTTGTTGATAACTATAAAGGTGAAGTTGAAATCTACATTGAGCCCAAACCAAATACAAGGGAGGAAGCATTTATGGAAAACACAAAACAGAGGAACAAGGGGGAAAAGGTGAAGATGATGCTGATACATCTACTGATGCTAGTGAGAATTCTAGTTATGACTCTGTCAAGGGTATCAAATTTAAAGACAATGAAGAAGAAGGGATTAATGGATTTGATGAGGAATTTAATGAGGGTTTTGATAAGGTTTTATTTGATGGTCAACCCCTAAACTTACCTGTTGCATATGGTGTAAGATCTAGTGAGGAAGTCACTCATAGTTTTATCACACCAAAGATGGGTACATGTTACAGAAGAAGCGTATATGACTGATGGGCATGATAGTGATGCTGAAGATGGCAGTAGTGATGATAGGCCAAATGTGGTTAGGTTCAATGAAGAAGATGAAATTACAAAGGATTTTTAGTTCAAGGTTGGAATGGAATTTTCCTCACTGAAGCAGTTCAAAAGTGCTATATTAGAGCATAATGTTTTGAATGGTAGGGATGTGAGATTTGAAAAAAATGATGCAGTGAGGTGTAGGGTGGTTTGTAATAAAAATAAAATAATGTGACTACAATATGTTGTGTAGTAAATTCTTAACGTCAACAACATTTAGAATTAAGATATTGTTTAAGAAACATAAATGTGGAAGGATATTTTTTAATAAAAGTGTCAAGGCATATTGGGTTGCAAAACTCATTATTGATAGGATGAATAACAATAACAAAATAAAGTTGAATGATGTAGTTGCAAATGTTATGGTGAGGTATGCTACTGAAATCCATGGTTGTGGGGAATTTAAGGCAAGGCATATTGTTAGAAAGATAGTTGAGGGGTACTATATTAAACAATACAATTTATCATGGGTATATGGTGCTAAATTGAGAAGGGTCTCACCAGGTAATACATTCAAGTTTAACATTAAATCTCCAGGTCCAAGATTACAACCAAGGTTTGAAAGGTGTTATATGTGTTTTGATGGATCAAAGAAAGGTCTGAGATTTCCTTGCAGACCATTTATTAGATTAGATGGATGTAATCTAAAGCAAGAGTATGGTGGGATATTATTGATTGTTGTGGGAAGAGATCATAATGACCAATATTTACCTATTACATTTGGAGTAGTACTAAATCTAATGACACTTGGAGTTGGTTTATGAAGCTCCTTCTTGAAGATATTGGTGAAAGGAGGTGGTGTTTCATTCATGACCAATAAAAGGCATGTCAGCTTCTTATTGTATTTGGTTGATTACTTGATAATTGAATTGCAACTGAAATTTGAAGGCAACCATCAGTGATTCTGTAAGTTTTATTATGTCAAATTTGTAGCTTTGTTATAGTTGTATTGTCCTAACTATTATTTCCCATCATATGTAAAAAGTATGATTTCAAATAAGAAGAAAGTCAAGCATGTTGTAGTTCATACTAGAAAGAGTGAAAGAATCATGACTCTCAAAACAAAAGACATCACAGGGCCTAGATGATATCCAAAATATACAATTGTAATCAATGAAGAGGTTACCTCAATAGGACCAAGTAAGAGTGCTAGGATAATGAAAAGTTTGGATGAAATTCACAAGGGCTTAATTCAATGAAGATGACGAGGGAATTTGAAGTGCTAAAGGTATTTTGAAGTTAAAAATTGTCTATGTAATGAACAACTTATTGAATTAAAGTTGACTATGTATTTTGGTCATGCTACAATTTTTGAGCAGTACTTTGTATTTTGATAATGCTACAAACATTAATCTACTATGTAGTTTGGTTATGCTACAATCTATGAGCAGTGATTTGTATTTTTATAATGCTACAAGCATTAAGCTACTTTGAATTTTTATAATGCTACTATGTATTTTGTATTAAGCTTTACTAAGTTGTATTTTGTCATTAATGAATCATTTGGTGTTTTTAGTTTAACAATTTCTGTCAAATTTGTAGCAACCTCTGATTTTATGCCATAATTTTAGGCATTGTCTATAAAATTGTTGTCCAAAACTCTGTCAAATTTTATGCTTAATATGTCAAATTAAGCAAAACTTTGTCAAATTTTAGGCATAATCTACCATAATGTCTGTCAAAATGTATACCACACTCAGGGCCTAATTTTTCAAAATTATAGAATCATTATGTCAAATTTAACACAATCCCATGAAAAACACAGTGATTACATTCATCAAACAACCATACATAACACTAACATGGATCTACTTTAACAATTGAACTTAGCTATAAGGTACATATTAATCATAAGAGAAACTAAAAAACACAAAAACTTGATTTTCCTAGCATATGTCTTTGATTTCAATTTCGAATGCAGCTTCATGTTCTTCTTCTTTGAACCTTCATACAACTCCCTCAACAGTTCAACAGTCTCAAAATCCTTCAACTTGTTGACATCTACCTTTTCAACACCACTAACATCTTGTTCAACCAAGTATTCATCCCATATGAATAGATTTCAAGTATCTTCACTCTGCTAAAATGAACATCTCTAGAAGAGCCTGTCTTTAATACGACCATTCTTGCAGATGTATGACACTATACAAGCTTCACAACCACAATTTCTTCCTCGATGACATCTCACATAGGATGAAGACATGGATATCACTTATTTTAGATGACGACATGACAAAAATTTGAAGGATAAAATGATGAATTATGTTACGAAGAAGTGGAGTTTGATTACGACTGCAACTGTGACTGAGCTACAAGAAGAAGGTGAGGAATTAGGTTACGGAGACGAAGAATAAAACATTCAAATTTCAAAACGATTATGCAATTTCTTAATAATAAATAATAAATAATGACCTATCAACTAATTTTAAAATATTTTCACATGTGGAAATTAATTATTTACCAATTTTTTTAAAAAAATTGCCACATAATTGTCCGTGTAAGCTTCTGTTAAGTCAAATAGACGGCATGGACAAAAAATAGGGATGGAAAACTTTAGGACGACCATTCTTTGAAGAAAAATGTTATAGGGACTAAAACTAAATTTTGGGTTATTTATCGGGACCACAAACATATTTAACCCTTTTATTTATGTTGCAATCGATTGACTGAAACAAGCACTTGCTACTGACTTTGCAAAAATCTCACTTTCCAACCAATACAATCTATTCTTTTTTTTGGAGGGCAATCGATTGTAATGAAGTTTTTTAAGGAAACAACCGATTTTGATGACCAAGCAATCAATTGCTTGCATAATATTTTTGAACAAAATTCTTAAATGCAGTTTTGAAAAACCAATTTCTTATAATAATCATACTTAATTCACACAATTAAAATAGACTTGATCATACTATAAATTATATATCATGATTATCATAAAAATAAATGAAAATTAAAACATGTTATTACACATATTCAAGGTATCAGTATGATAATCAATGAAAATTCAACAGAAGCTTAAACACTTAGAAGAATGGGGTAAATGAAGATGTGCAGGGAATTTAAATTACTGAAACGTATAATAATTGAATGCATACATGCAACTTTGATTTTCTAGATGATCCATGAATACTTGTGAATGATCATATGTCCCGTTCATCCAAGATTCCTAACTCACGCCAAATTTTGTTAAATGATTCTTTTGGCAATGGTTTGGTGAAGATATATGCAAGTTGATTATGTGCATCCAAAAAAGTTACTTCCACATCTCCTTGAAGAACATGATCACGAAGAAAGTGATGTCTGATGTCTATGTGTTTTGTTCGAGAATACATGACTGAATTCTTTGTAATGTTGATCGCACTTATGTTGTCACATCCTAATGGAATGAATCCAAGATCTAGTCCATAGTCACGAAGTTGTTTCTTAAGCCATAGAATTTGAGCACAAAACTACTTGCTGCCATGTATTATGCTTCTACGGTGCTAAGAGCAACACATGCTTATTTCTTACAAGACCAAGAAACTAATGCGTTTCCTAGGATGTGGCAAGTTCCACTTGTATATTTTCTATCATTTTTAAAACCTGCATAATCTGAGTCAGAATAACCAACTAAATCACATATAATACCTTTTGAATACCATATTCCAACATTTGTTTTTCCTTTCAGATACTTCAAGATCCTCTTTACGGCGGTGAGAAGAGATTCCTTTGGATTTGCTTAAAAGCGTGCACAAAGACAAACACTAAACATTATGTCAGGAAGAATTTCCGTCAAATAAATTATTGAACCAATAATACCTCGATATTTAGTGATATCAATGGAAACACCGGATTCACCTTGATCTACATATGTTCCGGAACCCATTGGAGTAGCCATTTCTTTGCAATTATCCATATCAAATCTTTTCAACAATACTTTGCAATACTTGGATTGGTTGATGAAGATGCCATTCTTTAGTTGCTTAATTTGTAGTCCAAGAAAATAGTTCATCTTGCCCATCATAGACATCTCGATCTATCCTTTCATCATCAATGAAAAATCCTCACATAGACCTTTGTTTGTTGATCCGAATATGATGTCGTCAACATAGACTTGAACCAATAAAGTATGACTTTTAATTTTCGTAATAAACAAAGTATTATCAAATTTACCTTTTTAAAATCCTCTTTCACATAGAAAGTTGCTAAGTCTATAATACCATGCTCTTGGTGCTTGCTTAAAGTCATAAAGAGCTTTTTTCAACTTGAAGACGTGTGAAAGATTCTTTAAGTCTTCAAAACCAAGAGGCTGTTTGACATAGACATCCTCATTGATGATCCATACAAGAAGGAAATCTTGACGACCATTTGGAGTAATTGAAAATTTTAATGAACAAGCATAAGAAATTAATAAACGAATAGCTTCTAACCTTACAACCGGAGCAAATGTTTCTTCAAAGTCGATTCCTTCTTCTTGATTGTAACCTTGAGCCACCAATCTTGCTTTGTTTCAAACAAGTATACCATCCTCGTCAAGTTTTTTATTAAACACCCATTTGGTACCTATGATGTGTTTACCACTTGGCCTATGAAAAAGTTCCCAAACTCGATTACTTTCAAATTAATTTAATTCTTCTTGCATGGAAAGTATCCATTAGTCGTATCCTAAGGCTTCATCAATCTTTGAAGGTTATATTTGAGAAAAAAATTCCATATTCAAGCAAGTACCCTTGAGATTAATTCTTGTTGGGTGATCAAGACTAGTTCTCCATTCTTGAGGAAGATTACTTTGATTTGTCTCTTGTTGGGTAGATTCCTCTTTGTGTTCCGATTGATCGTCATTGTTATCTTTGGAAACATCTTTCGTCAGAACTTCTAAATATCTTCATCATCATCACAAAAAAAAAATATCCTCCTTAGAGGGGGTTAGATTCATAAAAGTAAACATGCTTTTATTCTTCAATAGTTAAAGTTATTTTAGTATAAATCCTATAAGGTTTACTGGAAAGAGAGAGACAGAGAGACAAAGAGAGAGAGAGAGAGAGAGCAATCAAGTGATTGGTCAAGTTTACAAATCTTTCTTTCAATGCAAGGATTGATTCTCAGGGTTACATTATGAATAACTCATACTCTTGACTAAAAGTATTCAATCTTGATCTTTTTACTTCAGCGATTCCTTCATGAGTTTCCAACAATGTATCCGATATTTGTTTTTCCGTAGTAAATTGAGAGACATGGAATAATTCATCCATGCATAGTGCACTTTGAAGTAAGTTGATTGTTTTCATGTCACAGAGGGCCTTTTTATTAACATATTCATCCCATAAACTTTTTTATCTTTGCCATTCCAACACTGTTGACAACGCTTGTAGGAACAAACAGACCATTTTGTACATAATCTCCATATTTCTTCTCTTTGTGCTTCTAAACGAACCTTCATGCGAATTTTCCAAAAATCAAAGTATCACCACAAAACAATGGAGGCTTGTTATTGCTACCACCGTCTCTAAAAAAATGGATTTTTCAGAAGCCATTTTGGATCTTCTAGGAACAGGTTACCTTAACCTGCTTTGATGCCAATTTTAAGAATATAGTGCATATAAGAGAAGGGTGAATTAGGTACTTTGAAATTTTATGGATTTTCATGGAGTGTTTCTTCATTTTACCGGTTTGATGTAAGGTTATGAAAGTAGTAAAGTGTAGAAAAATAAAGAAAACATAAGGTTTATACTAGTTCCACTTATAACCCTAGAGTACATCTAGTTCCCTTAC
This sequence comes from Lathyrus tuberosus, assembly GCA_022829125.1. Lineage (NCBI taxonomy): Eukaryota > Viridiplantae > Streptophyta > Magnoliopsida > Fabales > Fabaceae > Lathyrus > Lathyrus tuberosus. Next base: position 16,679,122 of record JALAZF010000013.1, on the reverse strand, counting down.
CACACTGTAAGAGATTTTACTATAGTCAGAACTTCATACAACCCTATACACAAGCTTCTAACTAAGTCAACAAGGCAAACCACCTGGTGATTTTACAACACAGAAAAAGAAAACAATCCTTTCTTTTTCACTCTCTTGTTTCCAACAATTTTAATCTCCTTCTTTTAAATTTTTCTTTTCAACTCTTTTATGCCACTTAAAGAGAGAGAACTGAACCCATGGTTTATTCACTTCAACAATATTTTAAATATTCAATCATTATAAATGTCTTAGCTTTTAATTTGTTTGATATTGGCATACTTCCTTCGTCTTGCCTTTTGGACCCAGTATGAAAATTTTTTTGAGCCTAATAAGTTATAATTCAAATAATGAGAATGTTTCTCAAGTTTTCTTGAAATCATTTGTCTTATGCTATTAATTTTACTAAAAATATTTATGCATTCTTATTGTGGAGAATGTAATTCCTTGTGTGGAAGTGTATCGTGACATAGTTTTGACTTAACTTTATTTGTTTGTTTTAGCTGAAGATTTCTTAGTGTGCAAGCAATATCAACCTATAAATAGGGAGTAACCCTATTATTGTAAAGTGTGAAAAATAATGAAGTTGTATAAAGAAAAGATTGAATAAACTCAAGTTTGAAAGCAGAGAGAAACTCTGCAGAAATGTTCTCTTTCTTCCTCTTTTCTCCAAAACCCTTATTTCTTTTTCTTCCCCAATTAATCTTTTCTTTTCTTCCTTCATTATCGATTGTGAATCAAAATCATATTACAACCAAGATTGGTTGATTCATTTGAGTGAAGAGTGAAAAATAAGAGACATAATCAAATTAGAAGATTTTATTCTTGTTCATCAAGATTGATTCGAAATTCTCCATAGGTTTGGTGTAATTCCAACATCTGGTATCTAGAGCATTAATTAGCTGTGTGATTATTGGGAAGCATAGCACAATGAATCATTTGAATGAGCATTTTTTTGCGAGTCTCCCAATTCTAAAGAATCAGAATTACGAGAATTGGTGCAAGCAGAAAAAGATTGTTTTCTGCTATCAAGATCTTTGGGATCTTATGAAGGAGGGAGTGAAGCTTCTTACAGAAAACGCGATGGATGAAAAAAAGGATGCACACAAAGAATTGAAGAAGAAAGATTATAAATATCTCTTTATGATTCATCAATGCGCTGATCCTGATGATTTTGAAAAGGCCAGTGATGTAGAATCAGCGAAAGAAGCATGGGAAATCTTGGAGAAATCGTTTGGAGGCGCTGAAGCGGTGAAATAGGTGAGGTTACAAACTCAAAAAAGAACATATGAATTGCTTCATATGGAAGAAAGTAAAGGAACACTAATTTTTTCACTAGGGCTACGAAACTAGTGAATCAAATCAAGATATGTGGAAAAGTGTTGACACAAAGATCAGTTGTCACAAAGATCTTGAGGTCATTGGCTCCAAAGTTCGACCACGTGGTAGTAGCCATAGAAGAGTTGAAATATTTGTCAACAATGGAAAAGAAAGAGCTTCAAGGGACTCTTGAATCTCATGAACAAAGAATGGCTGAAAGAGCTACAAGCAAGTCAAAGAGTGATGTGGCTTTGCAGGCGCAACCATCAAGAAAAAAGAAAGGAAAAGGGAAATGGTTCAACAACAAAGGTAGAGGAGGCTACAACAATCTGACTAGTAGAGGAAACCAGCAAGAAGGAAATGCATTGAACCAGAGAAGACCCTCATGCCAAAGTAACCACAGAGGTGGTGCTGCTGGAAGAGGAAGAGGTGGTGGAAAAAAACCTAACAAAAGTCACATTCAATGTTTCAATTGTTAGAGGTATGACCACTATTCTAGTGATTGTCCTGGAAAACAAAAAATATAGGAAATGATGTAAAGTTTACAAAGCATGAATAATAATAAATGTTGTTTATGTTCACAATAAGAGATGAAGAAAGGATCAAGGATCAAGGTTTTTTTGTTCACATCATTAAAAATAATTAGTTAATTTTTCCATTAAAAATAATTAATTTTACGTTAGGGGATCAAATTAATTTATAAAAAAAATTGGGATGATATTAATTTATAATAAAAAATAGACCCTCATATAATTTATAAAAAAAAAAAAAAAATAGGTTTGTGATATAAATTTATAAATATATGAATAAAAAATTAGACTTCTGTAAATATTACAATTAAAAAATACATCATATTCTTAAAAAAAATTAGTTACCTATGCAGATCAATCATAAAAACAATCATTCATATATATATATATATATATATATATATATATATATATATATATAAACACTACAATAACAACAACAATATTAGTTGTGTGACTCCTCTCTACCTAAACCTATAATATATAAACATTACATACCCAAGATATTTAAACCATGTTACGTATGGGATGATATGCCCCTCCCCTAACTTTTACTTCTATGTTAGAAACACTTCTTTTTTTTCCAATTTTACATTTCATATACTCCCTCTTACTTCTTCTTATGCGAGAACCATGCATTTTTAAGCCTCATCTCCAAGTCTCCAACCTCTCAGTTAAATCCGCCTTAGACTCTCCAAGTAGAATATATCATTTACAGAAAGCATACATCTCGATGCTAACTCTTAGATGTGTGTTGTGAGTACATCTAAAATTAATGTAAAAATGTTGGGGCTTATGGTTTAACCTTCGTAAAATCCTAATAATTGGAAAATTGCTAGTATTTCCATCTTGTGTTGGTATATTAGTCGATATCCCTTCGTACATATCTTGGATAGCTCGAATATAGATAATCATAACCTTTTTCTACTCGCTTTCCACAAAATCTTTCTAGGCACTCTATTACACGTTTTCTCCAAGTCAGTGAAAATTACAAGCAAGTATTTTTGGTCCATTCTATATTGCTCCATCACGCGTTAAAGTCTAATATGATTTCATATCATTCATTAAATAAATTGTAGCAATACTTCTACCACCTAGCCTTTTTCTCATTTTTCTAAATAAATACTTTTCCTTCTTCTTCTTTGTAGTGGAATAATTGAAAGAGACCATAGGGAGCGGAACGAGGGCACACGCTTAGGCCATATTTCTTACGAAGTCACCCTTTATTGGCTCGAGCACCCCTCTTTTGGGTAGGACACTCCTTTTCGGATACACTGACCGGGACCTTGGTGTCTCTGTCCATGACGTGTGATCGTGCGTAAGACATGTATTGGGTCAACAAACGTTGCATAAGGGGTATTGGGATTTAACTATGTTTCCTGGATTTTTTTACGAAATCAACTGCCTATTTCCAGAGTGTTTTCTATATGCTAGGAAGACTTAGGTCCAAACCCAAGGGACTATAAATATCTCAGTACGTGATAAAACAAATGAACGACCACATAGAAAATACACACATGCAATAGCTTCTCACCCTACATGAGCTAAATCTCAGACTCATAACAACCTAAAGCCCCTGATAGCCCTTAATCACTAGGTTTGTCATGCATTTTTACTTTTAGCAAATACAATTGACGCCTATCATGGGGCCTCGATAAAACTAACATGGGCCATACACATCATTTACTCATAGTTTCTTTCACCATATTCCCGTGAGAAAGTTAGAGCAAAGTTCCAAGAAAACCACAAACACCATCGCTGGAGATTTCGTCGCGCGGGGGAGGGGAAGGAGAATCTAGCTCCTCCCAAAGGAGGTACATCAATAGGTGTTAATATCAAACATTGCACACATAAAAGCTCTCAGTGCCTTCAACAAGGGCTGAGAGTCTGTAATCACCTTTTTGAGAGAAGACGCAAACAATGTATTGCCCTACAATAATGATCACATGGTCATCATTATTTAGTATGCCAACTCGCACGTGGAGCGTTAATCGACCACAGAAGCTCAACATATATCCTATTCTAGAGTGCCTTCTAGAGGATCTATCTAGATCCCAATAACATTAGAGCTTTTCAAAAGTCTTTGGTCGCCCTTTCGGGTGAACATGTGCAAGTCAATGTTCAATTTGCACTGTAAACAACATTTGGATCAGAGGCGAGTGCTAGAACCATCAAGGTGCAATATCTTATAATAGACACCACATCCCCTACAATGTCATCCTAGGAAAACCCGTTCTTAATATGTTAGGGGTGGTCTTGTCCACCCTCAATTTAATCTTAAAATATCCCCTACCTAAAGAACATGTGGGTACAGTCAGGGGGCATCAAGTAATCACCCAAGAATGCTACTAGAGTCGACTGAAAGTAATAAGGTACCCTTCACCCTGAGGGCCATCCCTCGTCCAAAAATGGATGACGCTGATACATTAAGTTAGGACCTCAGGATGGGGGCAGAAAGTGATAGGCTTACCCCGACAGAAGATTTGGAAGAAGTCCAGATTGGGCCTTTGCACCACCAAGTCACTATGTTGGGCACCTCATTGTTCGAATTTGAAGAAGAATATGTGATTGCCATACTTAGTAAGAACATTTACATGTTCGCATAGGCGCCTTCGGATATGCCTGACATAAATACCATAGTGGTATGTCATCGCCTTGCCATAGAATCTTCAGTTAAGCCAGTGTCTCAAAGAAAATGCAAGGTTCGCGAGGAGAAGAGAACAACCATTGATGAAGAAATTAAAAATGAGACAAATATTAGTTTCATAGTAGAGGTCAAATACCCTTCTTATTTGGCTAACGTGGTCTTTGTGAGAAAGGAATCAAACAAGTGGCATATGTGTGTTGATTTCACCGACATCAATGTTGCATGTCCCAAAGATCCATATCATCTTCCCAAAATAGATCAAGAGCGACTCTCAACTGGTGGCGAATCAAGTCGATGTCGAGTACCAGACAAAGGAACAACAACTCGCCAAATATTTGAAGAAGGTATGCGACTTATCTGGGAGTTTCAAAACATTTAAGATAATGCATGTGCCCAGACAACAAAATTTCAGGGCATGCCTGGTGTCCAAACTTGCTAGTTCAAAGATAATAGGGTTCAACTACATTGTAATACAATAAACGCTCGTCATCCCTAGCATACAGGCAGGGGGAGGAAAACATTATCGGTATCACCTTGACTGGAGGTTGGATGACCCTTATAATGTTATCTGCAATCAGGCAAATTACCACAAGATGAGTTAGAAACAAAGCAAATCCGTAAGTGTGCAGCAAAATACATTCTTATGCCAGGGAAGCTCTAAAAAATGGGAAGAACCTATCTTATTCTAATGTGTCTGAGTGTAGCGAGCGATTTTGGACGCGGTTCTTAAGCGCTGGTCGCTCTCTGCGGTTTGAGCTTTGACTACAGGTCGATTCATTTTTTATCCTATTGTAAGCTGAATAAGGAAGGGAAATAGATGTCTCCAATTAACCCTGCTTTGCATACTGAGTTTAAACAGCGGTCTGTTAGGTTACGGATGCTATCAATGTGGGGGGGCCTTTGTACTGGTTATTTGTATTTTCGCCAATACTGTTTTCTTTTTTTTTTTTTTTACCTGGGCAGAAGGTTTCTGGCGGGGAATAAGGATTAGGATATTAGGACTGGTGCTTTTGAATTACTGCTTTTGATTGATGGAGATATGGGATTTGGGTTTTTTGTTGATTGCGCTCGCTAAGATCTTTCTTTCGATCTTATGCCTACGTATTCTCGTTTACCGAAACAGGGAAATCAGAGCGTTCGTAGTTCCTCCTATTCTATGGGAGGAAAGGGGTGTTTTGGTGTCTTATTCAAAGCCCAAGACATGAAGCGAAAGGTGATTTGTATCTTGTTCAAAGCCCAAGATGTGAAGCTAAAAGGTCTATTTGTGTCTTGTTCAAAGCCCAAGACGTGAAGCTGAAAGATTTTGGCTTTAGAGAGAATTTGTCATCTCTAAAGAGGGGGGAAGGAGAATTACTTTAACTGGGATACGCGGATCCGAGAAATGCCATAATTTCTGAAGAAAGGGTTTTAACCTGAAGGAGAAGACATTAACTCAGTGTAGAGCAATGCCATTTTTCCTTAGGAATTTCTCATGCTAAAAGAGGGACAGTGGCATGGATGTAGATGATCCAGAGGCTTGCCGCTTACAGCGATTAGATGAAGGGAAAGGAGTTGTTGATGTTTGTGTACTGCGAACGAGGCACAGCTTTGATGCTAAAAGTTCGATTGGATCAACCAGTGGTTTTCTTATACAAAGCCTAAGAGGAGGCTAATTTCCGCTAGGAAAATCATTATACAAAGCCTAAGAGGCTAATTTCCGCTAGGAAAATCATTATACAAAGCCTAAGAGGAGGCTATTTTGTGTCTCGTACAAAGCCCGAGAGAGAGGCTAAAAGTTTTTGACCCAGTGGGGCATATCGTTATACAAAGTCTAAGAGGAGGCTAGCAAAGAGTTGACTCAGTTGGAGAATCTTTTATACTCAGTAAGAGAGTGTTTTTGTATCTCGTACAAAGCCCGAGAGAGAGGCGAAAAGGTTGTTTTGACTCTACTGGGGAGAATTTTGGTATCTCGTACGAAGCCCGAGATGGAGGCTATTGTAACTGTTTCAGTTGAGTGACAGATCCAATATACTGATTTAAAAGAGAAAATCAGTTCTTATATGAGTAACACTGTACACAGGGATTTAATTTGAGGATCAGGGATATTTCCTTCTCTTTGAGGAAACGGGAAATCCAAAGGGTATCGAGACTATCTGAGTCTGCGGGTTTCCTTCCTATTTAACGAAGGGTGCTTGAGAATTTCTTTGAGACTCAAGGAAGTTAGACTGTCCATGTCTAGAGTTTTATCTTTTGTACTATGCTTCGAGAAACAGTAGTAGACTCTATGAAAGGACTGTTCTATGAGGATGACTAGGTTCTGTTCCTATACCTCTAGGAGGTCATCGGGACAATTTGTACGAAGCCCAAGAGGAGGCTGGGAACTTTTAAGAAGCCGACGGGTCCTTGTACGAAGCCCAAGAGGAGGCTATCATTCCCGGAGGAAGAGATCATTATACGAAGCCTAAGAGGAGGCTGTCATTCCCGGAGGAAGAGATCATTATACGAAGCCTAAGAGGAGGCTGTGAATACTTCTAAGAAGCCGTAGGGTCCTTTAATAATGCCCAAGAGGAGGCCGATGCTTTTAAGAAGCCCGTGGGTCTATCATCTCCTTTCCATTAGGAGAGATAACTCTTTTAAAGATGAAAACCACTGGTAAACGTGCGAGGTTTACTATCCAGCGACTTTTAACTTTTAAAGAGGGTTCCTTAGTTAAGGTCCAAGATTATGACCGTAGTGGGTACCCAAACCCCAAAACATTCAAGGCAAGCTATCCACAAGGAATAGATCAAGTCAGGAAAGTTCGAGAATTGGGAAGAAACTCAAAGATGCCATTCACGCAGAATACATTCATCTTGGGGAGTAGAGCTTCTTGACGATTCCTAAGGAGGACAGCCGAAGAGAAGACTGTATCTGGTGCTCCTATTGGGGATCTAGGCGTCTATTTCTAAGAATAAATGAAACGGTGTCACCTAGTTCTAGATGTAGTTGCCGGGGAAACTCGAAATATCTATACTATTATTACACAGTAGATATGAGTTTATGAAAGGAGACTTACAGTGAGCAGCCCCACAATACAGTTTATAATATGAAAGCAGTAAATGAAAGCGATAACCACTTACTCGGTTGTAGTGCTTCCATTCTGTTTGGTTAGTTGTTCAACAAAGAAAGATTGAAAACAACAGTATATTCAAAATCAAAGGAGAAAGTGCTTTAAAAAAGAAAGGTTTGGGGCTTACAGCTCAATGAGAGGCCCAGATGATTTTATCAGTGAGCGCACTGTTTGACTTCGTACAGCGGGACTTATACAAGTGACTGGGGCCCAAAAATGGTTTTCTGTACAAAGGGATGGGTCTTACACTCTCTCAAGAGGCCCAAAAAGGTTTAAAGAAAAGAGAGGGGCTTATAACACGAGGGTAGGCCCAAATGATTTTTCGTTTAAAAATGGCGATCGCGCCGAGGTTTTCTTTTAACGCAAATGGACTTATACAATAAGTGAGGCCCAAAATGTTTTTGGTTAAAAGGGGGATTGGGTCTTACACTCTAATAGAGGCCCAAAGTGTTTTGAATGGGTCTTATAGCTCAAGGAGAGGCCCAGATGATTTTTATTTTTAAACGGGCGACGATCGCGTCGTTTACTTGTACAGAGGAACTTATACAATGAGTGAGGCCCAAAAAGTTTTTGTACAAGGGGGGATGGGTCTTACACTCTCTCAAGAAGCCCAAAGTGTTTTAAAGAAAAAGAAATGGGTCTTACTACTCGAGGGTAGGCCCAAATGGTTTTTATTTTTAAACGGGCGACGATCGCGCCGTTTACTTGTACAGAGGGACTTATACAATGAGTGAGGCCCAAAAAAGTTTTCTGTACAAAGGGATGGGTCTTACACTCTAATAGAGGCCCAAAGTGTTTTGAAAATGATTTATGAGGGTTGAATTAATCCAAAACCCTAATTTGTTTTCAAAATGTATTTAATTGAATAAAAATTCAATTAAAATGATCAAAAATTGTTTAACACATGGAAAACAAATTGTGATCTTGGATTAATGCTTCAAAAATTAAGTATTGACCTACAAAATAATTAGAAAGCATTAAAAGTTGCAAAATCAATGTAGAAAAAATATTTAAAATGCCAAAAACAATCAAAATATTAATTCTTTACAAAAATATCAATTATATGAAATAAATAATATTTTTGGGATTTTTTGATAAAATAAAATATTTTAACATTTTTGTGAATTATTAAAAAAAGAATCAACTCAAAATCATTAAAACTCAGAGAGAAATTAATTTTTGAATCAATTAAACAAAATCACAAAATTCAAATATTTGAATTTGAAAAAAAAGGCGCCAAGAACAAGCTGAAGAACACGCGCGTGTTCTTGGTTTCTCAGATTTGCGTTTTCCATCCAATCTCCATGAATACGTAATCATATCATGCAATCCATATATCATTATGCTCGTCTCAACCTCACGATCATGTCTATGTACTTTAATTTCATTTAAATTAAACATACAACAAGAAATCACGAAGAAACCTCAAGAACCTTAATTTCTGCATGAAGGCTAGGATTTTTGATACACGATTCAAACAATGCAATTAATTGAGGGAAAACATTCCATGCAGGATTATGAACATATGGCCAAATTATTGTGCGAGGAAATATGCATAGATTGAGAGATGACCAAGTATGTGCTTACCTCCAAGCCGTGACAGCAAGTTCAGAGTGATTTTTGATTTGGAGGTGTTACAGATGAGTGGTGATGATCTGAACAGCTTCCCTACACCCTATGGATTGTGTTTGGATGGTTGGACTTGATTGAAATTGGCTGGATCATTTTGTGGTACCTCAGCTGCACCTTGTTTGAAAATTTGAGCAACCAGCTGGTGATTTCATGAAATTGATGTTTCAGAAGTTATGTGAGTGTTTGATCAGCTCATATGTGATGTATGTGAGGTGTGTGAGTGATTGGTTTGTGCAGAATTGCTCTCAAACTCAAAACCCGATAGCTACCTTGCTAAGAAAGGCATTTTTGCCAAGAGAAAGAGATTTTGAGGAAAACATCTGTTAGATGGCTTTGGTGTACTTAAACTGGCCACAATTGAGCTCTATTTATAGTAGAGCAAGTTTGTTTTGCAAGGAATAGTGAATGGCAGCTGGTAAGTAGGTTTGGCCAATGTTGGCAAATGAAAATCCAAGTCTCCTCTAGCCATTGACTAGAGGTTAGGGCACAGAGCTTTGGTCCCCTTGGTCTTGGATAAGTCTTGACTGATTTCAGATGAGAATGGCTCAGTCCATGCCACCTTGATGGTTCCATTGAATGCCTCATTCCAAATTTGAAGTCTTGTCCCTATTTTGGCAACTCTAGGTTCAACATGCTATTCCTTGTTCCTTGGACCTTGGAGGTTTGGCTCAGTGATTGTCCCCTTTGGATTCAATCCTCTGAGGTGTCCAAGTGGATTGGAGCAATTGAAATTGGCTGATTTTGGAAAATCGACCAAAGTTGCAAATTCTGCCTTGCCTTGACAGATTTCAGCAAGGCAACTTGGCAATGTTGTATCTCATGGTGTAGGTTGAATTTGGCAATGTTCTTGGCCATTTTGGAAAGCTCATACATGATACAACAACTATTTGAACAAGTTTGGTTTTGATATCTTTTGATTCCAAGTGAAAAATCCCCCTACATTTGGCAAAAAGTGAGGCAGAATCTGACTTAGTGAAAATTTCACTAAGTGTTGGAAAAAGTGACATTTTCACTTTTCAGCCACTTTGATCACTCCATAACTCAAAATCCTTAATGAATTGGAATGACTTGTAGTTGAAGTTTTTGTAGGTGATAATGAGGGCTACAAATCCATCATTGTATGAGAAAAAATGGCCTTGTGGTTTAGGAGTTATGGTCCTCCAAAGTTGGTACCTTTGCCACTTTATTTTTAACTTAGAAAAATTTCTAAGTTTTATGGTTACCCCTTTTACAAGTTATCTCACTTTTCTTGATTTTTCTTGATGAATGATGATTCAAATCATACATTAACATCATTTTAGGGTTAAAAATCCATTTTGGTGAAAAATCTCAAAAAGTCAAAGTTGACTTTTGTGCACAGTTGACTTTTTATCAGATGAATTCCAAACTGTGCAATTCTTCAGGAAATCATGTCCTTGACCTAAATAAAACTTGATGGACATGTTCCATGGGTGTCATAGGGTATATTCAATCATGTATTAGGGTTTGGGAGCATGTCTTGGTCAAAAGTCAAAGTTACAGTTGACTTTTCCTTTAAAACCCTAATTGTGGTGCAGATGAAAATGAGACTTGTTGCTCAAGCTTCTTGGATCAATCCATTGTTCCAAATGGATAAATATGGTATATTAGAGACCCTCAAATCATCTCTTGAGGTCTTGGCTCATGGTTTGTCCCAAAAGTCAACTTAGGGGTGAATTAGGTCAAGAAACCCTAATTCCTGATTTTTGATGAATGCATCCCCTGAGGCAAAATTGACTTGATACATGGGTTCATGAGGTTCCATGAAGCATATTAGGTTATGTTTTGGATCATTGCCTTGTGCCCAGATGAAAATTTCCATCTGGAGACCCTGGTCGACCAAAACCCTAATTTGGTGACACTGTCGATCTTGAGACTTGATCCACCTAGAAGGGAGCAGCCTTGTGCTTAATCCTTGAAGTGGGAGTCCTTTTTGATCCATTGTGGATGTTTGAGAGATTAGACAAGTTGAAGATCATGTCATTTCTTGATTGATCCTTTGTCTAAGCACTCAGAGAGGGCTTGAAACCCTAATTTTGATTGTAGTGGATGTTCACCCATCTTTGGGGAGGCTAATGAAGCATGATGGTTCATCCATATTGTGATGATGATTTTCACAATGATGGGAAATCTAAGTGGTCAAAATTTGGGGTATTACAGATGCCCCTATTTAATCTTCTTGGACCCGAAGGTATGAATGACGAAGGGATTCGGGCATTCGGGGTGCAAGAGGATTAAATATCGGAATATCCGAAATTTTGATGGTGGTTATGAATGGTAGCTTACGCATTCATCTTCTTTAGCTAAGCGATGATGCTTAGAAAAGGTAAACTTCCCCTCGATCCTGGTTTCCTACCAAGGAACTGGTCTTAGTTTCTGATTTAAACTTCCCCTCGATCCTGGTTTCCTACCAAGAACTGGTCTTAGTTTCTGATTTAAACTTCCCCTCGATCCTGGTTTCCTACCAAGAACTGGTCTTAGTTTCTGATTTAAACTTCCCCTCGATCCTGGTTTCCTACCAAGAACTGGTCTTAGTTTCTTTTGTCAATAAACTTTCTTGACAAGGGACGCTATTCATAGCGGCTTTCCTCAAACTTCTCGCCGAATTTTCCTGGGGAGATGCCATTTGAGTGGAAAAAGTATTGATGTCAGACTTGCTGGGGAACCCATTCGTCTGAGTTATAGAGGTGTACAAACTTCTCTGTTGGAGACGCCATTTATTTCTACTGGGGAAAACGATTCTCTTGAGAGACTGTTTTCATTTGGGATCTTTCATCATACTTTTCTCGGGATCTTCCCGGAGAAACGCCATATAATGGGGTCCAATTTTGTGGGGCCGGTGACCTTTTCATCAGCAGTCCTTTCGGAGCAAAACTGGCATGCTACCGAATCTCTGATCACGAGGCTTTCTCTGTGGATTTTCCTTAATCCGGGAAAGCAAGGATATCATCTTCAATGGCGAAGAGTGATGTTTATTGAGAGTTTTCTCTGGCTTTTCAGAGGTTCAAGTTATCAAAGTGGCCAAGTGCCGACTCTGATTTAAAGATACACTGGTGGCGAGATTGTGCAGACGCAACACTTCCTGACGAGGAAAGAACTGACAAACTCGATTGAGAAAACTGTTTATCACTAGGGGACAAGACCGACTCAAGTGATAGTGATGCAATACGAAATGCGAACGCAAATAAAATGCATGAAGTATGTATGTATATGCTGACAAAACAGACGCGACATATAGACTAAGGGATGAACACAATTGGATACTCGGCCATCGCGGGGCGAAGAAGTACCGTTGATTCAAAATAGCAATTCCACCTTGCTTAGGAGAGATAGTCCCGTTGGGAGCTATGTTGATCGGGCTTAAGAGATAAGAACTCAGCCGAGGATGTCAGACGAAACAAGGTCTCTGACCCAGTTGATCCCTTCATTCAGGCATATTGGCTTAGAAGGAGTACTTTGATTCTGCACTTTGAAGTTCGCTTACTTCGGGAGAAGCGATCGATGTTCTTCTGATGTTCAACCGTCAAAAGAAATCGCCATCTTTATTTTAAAAGCAGAAAAAGTTTTAACAAGTAAATTCATTTTTGTTTTATTTCAAGAATCGCTGATTAAGTTTAAACAACGTCGTTCTGTAAAGCTAAAACAAGCAAGATTTACAAACAAAAGCACAAGGGCTCAAATTTTATTGATACGATGGAGATCAGCCAAACGCGTGATTCCAAAGAGTATATACAAAGTTAGAAAACGGTAATTTACAGGGAAAAGGGCTACGTTGAAACATAACGACCACTATCCTTATACCAACTTTGAATTCGGGGCATCCTGAGCTTCTGTCGAAGATGACCTTTGACTGGAGATTTCCTCCGATAGATGATGTAACTACTGCTGAGGGACTTGCCTCTGTTGAACATAGTTACTTGCCATTATCCCTAACCTTTGCCTGGATTGTACTATGAGATTTCCAATCCATCGGGATGATTCTTTTTTTTTCATGTCTCTAACTTTTGCCTGGACCGCCCTTTCGGGTTTTCAATCCACCGAGATGTTTTTTTTTTAGTTTAGGCGAAGTATTTCTTGACTACATCAACATTCGTGGGGTAGGAAAATTCCTCTCCGTCCATGGTTGCAAGTCTCAAGGCACCGCCTGAGAAAGCTTTCGTGACCACATAGGGGCCATCATAATTTGGGGTCCATTTGCCCCGAGAGTCAGTGAGAAATGATTGTATCTTCTTGAGCACAAGGTCTCCTTTCCTGAAGACACGAGGTCGGACCTTTTTGTCAAACGCCCTCTTCATTCTTTGCTGATACAACTGACCATGGCATAGTGCCGTGATTCTCTTTTCTTCGATCAGGTTCAGTTCGTCGTGTCAACTTTGACACCATTCAGCTTCGGTGAGCTTAGCTTCCATCAATACCCTGATTGACGGGATCTCTACTTCTATGGGAAGCACTGCCTCTATGCCATATACTAGAGAGAAAGGGGTAGCCCCTGTTGAAGTGCGGACAGATGTGCGATAACCATGAAGAGCAGAGGGTAGCATCTCGTGCCAATCTTTATAGGTTACAACCATTTTTTGAACGATCTTCTTGATGTTCTTGTTAGCCGCTTCTACCGCTCCATTCATCTTGGGTCGGTAGGGAGATGAGTTATGGTGTTCGATCTTGAACTCTGCACATAACTCTTTCATCATCTTATTGTTCAAGTTAGATCCATTATCAGTAATGATCTCGCTTGGAACACCATAATGGAAGATGATATTGTTTTTGATAAATCAGACCACCACTTGTCGGGTTACATTGGCGAATGACGCTGCTTCGACCCACTTGGTGAAATATTCAATGGCTACCAGGATGAACTGATGTCCGTTTGAAGCCTTGGGCTCAATCATGCCAATCATGTCGATTCCCCATATGGAAAAAGGCCACGGGGAAGAAAGAACTTTAAGATGTGATGGCGGTACATGAATTTTGTCGGAGTATATCCGACACTTGTGACAGCTCCTCATGTACTTGTAGCAGTCGGATTCCATGGTCAACCAATAATACCCAGCCCTGAGAATTTTTCTCGCCATTGTGTGTCCGTTGGCATGAGTGCCAAAGGATCCTTCGTGAATTTCTTTCATGAGCACGTCTGCTTCTGGTCTGTCGACGCATCGGAGCAAGACCATGTCAAAATTTCTCTTATAAAGAGTGTCACCGCTCAGGAAGAAGTTTCCAGCCAATCTTCTGAGGGTTTTCCTGTCTTTTCTGAGTGCCCCAGATGGGTACTCCTGTTTCTGAAGGAAGCATTTGATATCGTGATACCAAGGTCTGTCGTCTATGACTGCTTCAATTGCGAAGATGTAAGTGGGCCGTTCAAGGCGCATTATGTCGATCTTAGGTATGTCATTCCATCAACCTACACTAATCATGGAAGAGAGAGTGGCTAATGCGTCAGCCATGTGATTCTCATCACGAGGGATGTGATGAAAGTCGACTCTGTTGAAGAAGGGTAACAACCTTCTTGCATAGTCTTTGTAAGGAATCAATCCTGATTGGTATGTGTTCCAATCTCCTTTTATCTGGTTAATAACCAGGGCTGAATCGCCGTATACGTCCAAGTTTTTTTATCCTTAAATCAATCGCTTCTTCGAGACCCATGATACATGCTTCGTATTTGGCCTCGTTGTTCGTACATTTGAACGTAAGTCTGGAAGTGAAAGGAATGTGGGAACCCTGAGGGGTAACAATGATTGCTCCAATTCCGTTTCCATAATGATTAACTGCTCCGTCAAAGATGAGTCCCCACTGGGAACCTGGTTCTGGCCCTTCACTGGGTAGCGGTTCATCGCAATCTTTCATTTTTAGATACATGACATCTTCGTCTGGGAAGTCAAACCCGATTTATTCTTGATTGTCAATCGGTTGATGAGCCAAATGATCGGCTAAAATACTTCCCTTAACGGCTTTCTGAGCATGGTACTCTATGTCATATTCTGATAGTAACATCTGCCAACGGGAAATCCTTCCCGTGAGAGCAGGTTTTTCGAAAACGTACTCGATTGGATCCATTTCGGAGACCAACCAAGTAGTATGACGAATCATGTACTGGCGAAGACGTTTGGCTGCCCAAGCCAAAGCGCAACAAGTTTTCTCAAGCATTGTGTACCGAGTCTCGCAGTCGGTGAATTTCTTGCTTAGATAGTAAATGGCAGACTCTTTCCTTTTAGTTTCGTCTTGTTGGCCAAGTACACATCCCATTGAGTCCTCTAGGACTGTGAGGTAAATGATTAGTGGTCTTCCTTCCATTAGAGGTGATAGAATCGGAGGATTCAACAAATATTCCTTAATACTGTCGAAGGCAGTTTGGCAGTCTTCTGACCAAACGCAATCCTGGTTCTTTTCCAATAACTTGAAAATCGGCGCACAAGTCGCGGTCATAAGGAATATAAATCTGGAGATGTAGTTCAAACATCCCAGGAATCCTCTGACTCGTTTTTCAGTTTTCGAAGAAGGCATTTCTTGAATGGGCTTGACCTTGTCAGGATCAACCTCAATCCCTTTCTGGCTGACGATGAACCCTAGTAGTTTCCCCGAACGGACACCGAAGGTGCACTTGTTGGGATTCAAGCGGAGCTTGAATTTTCTTAGACGTTCGAACAATTTTGACAGATGTTCAACGTGCTCATCCTCTGTTCTTGATTTTGCAATCAAATCATCGACATATACCTCGATTTCTTTGTGTATCATGTCATGAAATAGAGTAGTCATGGCCCTTTGATAGGTTGCCCCGACATTCTTTAAACCGAACGGCATTACTTTGTAACAAAAGGTACCCCATGGGGTAATGAACGAAGTTTTCTCCATGTCTTTCGGCGCCATTTTGATCTGGTTATAGCCCGAGAATCCATCCATGAAGGAGAATACTTTGAACCTTGTTGTGCTGTCAACCAGTATGTCAATGTGTGGTAAAGGAAAGTCGTCCTTTGGACTTGCCTTGTTCAAATCTCTGTAATCAACACACATTCTGACCTTTCCATCCTTTTTGGGAACGGGTACGATGTTGGCTAACCATTGAGGATATTCAGATGTAGCGAGGAAACCCGCGTCGATCTGTTTCTGTACCTCCTCTTTGATTTTGATGGCCATGTCCGGGTGAGTGCGTCTCAACCTTTGCTTTACTGGCGGACATTCCGATCTCAACGGTAAGTGATGTTCCACGATGCTGGTATCCAACCCTGGCATATCCTGATAGGACCAAGCGAACATATCGGGGAATTCTTTGAGAAGCTTTATCAAACCCTCTCTGGCAGTTGGACTGAGCAATGCTCCGATCCTGATCTCTTTTCTCTCTTTTTCTGAACCCAAGTTTACCATTTCCAACGGTTCTTTGTGAGGTTCAATGGACCTTTCCTCTTGTCTGAGTAGTCGGGAGATCTCTTCTGGAATTTCGTTGTCATTTTCTTCTTCAGCCTCGAATACCGGGAACTCAAAGTTGGAAGAAGGCATCGGATCGTATGTTTCAACGGGGTTTAAAACAAGCAATCTGCATGACGTGATGATTCGTATTTAGAAGAGATAGAGAAAATGTAAGTGTGTGCAGTGTATTTATTTTACTGCTTATTTTTATTATTGAATGTTTTTTAGGATTACCATTTTCTGAAAAAGCAAAAAGAGAAACAGCAATTAATGCGGAAATTACAGAACGACGTTATTTTATTAAAGAACAAGTCAAATCTTGAAACTACAGCCCTATAAAACAAAACTCTGTCGCTTTGGGAAAAGCGAAGAGGGAAATTTACAGAAAGCGAGCCCTATCAAAACATCCGTTTCACCTGGGCAGGGTGAAAGGTTTAAAGATGGCAATTACTTTGACTGATGAACGACCTTCGGAACCTCGACGGCAACCCATTGGAGGTGAACTCCTCGGTGAATCACAAAGTCTGGCACCTTCCTTGATTTGTCTTCAGAAATGATGCTGATTTCTGGTGGAGCAGGATCATTGGAATCTGTCTCCCAAGCAGGATTGTCGTAGGAGGATTCCTCTGTTGTATTTTGCATAGCATTGGTGCTCTCAGCTGTATCTCCCCATCCAGTTGACTGGATATCTTCGAGCCTGATACGAGAGCTTTCGGGAGCAGTGTACTTGACCATAAAGTCGTATTTTCCACTTGGTTGTCCCAAAGTGTCCCAAACTTCTTTGGAACTGGAGAAGTCATCCCTCTCGATGACGTTGACCTCGGGAAAAGCATAGTTGATGAATTCTAGTCCTGCAAACGTTGCGAATTCATCTTCATGTTGAGTAGTTTCCGAATGACCTGAGTGTTGATCCCATGACATGGCGGGGACACAGGTATTCTGTTCAATGATGCTCAGCTGAGTTTCATTACTCGACTGACTTTCTTGCCCCAAGTTTCCTGGGTAAGGCTGCCACATTGGCAGACCATCCATCGGGCCATAGTAATTGTGATCAAAGTTTTCTTTCATCAGAGTGTCTTCCTCTAATGAATTTGGCGGAGCACGGCATCCTTCCGGATCACAATCTCCGTAGATCATTTCGACATCTGATCTTGGTATAAATCTCGGACTTTCTATAGGAAAGCGAAAAGGCATAGGCACCTTTTCCTGAGACATATAGCCGTCCTTGTTAAGGTAGGACTTCCATTCTTCATCTGTGTCAGAGGGATCTTCCTCGTTGATAGCATGAACTGTCTGAGACACTGGGTGAAGAAAACCTCCACTGTGGAAGAAGTTTTGAAGGGGATGAAGACTTTCATCGTTGGCGGCTGTCTGGGTACAGGTTGCAGAAAAACCAAGACCCTTCTTTATTTTATTGTCAATAGGAATGACAAGCCGTCCCCATCCTGTCGTATCGGTACTCTCGACCGCTTTGATAGCATCTTTGTATGAATAAATTGAAGTTCCTTCTTCGGATTGATCGTTCTTGCTCACCGATAGTGCTTGGAACTGAGTTCCAATAACCTCCTCGGGTTCTACACAAGTAGATGATGATAAGTTGCTTACAAGCAAGGCTTGTTCCCCACAAACCATGACAAGTTGATTGTTCTTGACGAACTTTAGCTTTTGGTGGAGGGTTGAAGTAACCGCTCCAGCCTGATGTATCCAAGGTCTTCCTAATAAACAACTGTATGTTGCCCGAATGTCCATGACCTGGAAAGTGATTTGGAAAGTGTGAGGACCAATAGTTATGGGAAGATCCACTTCGCCGATAACTGTTTTTCTGGATCCGTTGAATGCTTTGACGACGACCTCGCTGACTCTCATCGGAGGGCCCTTGAATGATAATTGCGTTAAAGTGGACTTCGGCATAACATTCAGGGCTGACCCTGTGTCTACCAGTACGTTGGCTAAAGCATCGCCCTGGCAGTTAACTGTGATGTTGAGCGCCATGTTATGACGGCGACCCTCTTCGGGTAATTCCTCATCACTAAATCCCAAATTGTTGCAGGAAGTGATGTTAGAGACAATGCTATCGAACTGTCTGATTGTTACATCCTGTTCCACAAAGGCTTGCTCCAAGACTTTCCGTAGAGCCTCTTTGTGTGCTTCTGAACTGAGTAACAGTGATAATACCGAGATCTTTGAAGGAGTCTGTAACAGTTGATCAACAATGTTATATTCACTCCTTTGGATGAGCTTTAGCATCTCATCTTTGTCTTTTGAAAAGTCGGGATTACTAGATTGACCGACTGGTGGATCAGGAATTTCCGCCGGAAGTTCCTTTTCTTTGTTGGATTCTCCAACCCCTTGGTTGAAGATTCGACCGCTCCGTGTTACACGACTGATGTCTGCAATATTCACGACGGAGGGTAATGGAATTTCCTTTCCATTCTCGATTATTGTTGCACCGTATTTGTAAGGGATTGCCTTAGCTGATTCATACGGTAGTGGCCCCGGTAGATAGATGACTATGGGAACCTTATGATTTTTCTGACCATCATAAGTAACCTCGATCCGTTCTCGGTTGGGAACTCTAGATTCGTCAAGTAGAGGGACGATGGGAAAAACATCCCTGATCTGGTGATGACCAAAGATCGTGACAACATCCTCAAATTGATCGGCAAGGTAGTTCGGCGACCAAATGATGGGTCCTGAACCTAGATATGGATGAATTTCTCCATGATCGATCTGACCCTGAAGAGCTGCTCTCATAAGGTAACACCCTTGGTTACTTTCCGAACAGACGCTACAACTGTCATAGTTGTGTGGTGGCACCTGGCCACGCCCACTTTGAATACAATGTAACCTCACTAGGTTACCTTCCATTGATCGGACATCCTGACTTTGACGACGAGTAGGATTCCTGTTATTGATACTAATCTGCTGAGTATCTTCGTCCATATAGATTGGCATCCACCAGTGATTTAACAAGTGCTGAAGTGCCTCCTGGACAAGGGTACAACCTCGATCGTTTTCGCAACCTGCTTTACAGTTTTGATAATCGTGTGATATTAAGAATCCGAGTCGGACCTGCTCAGCATGTAACTCTACCAGATTGGTATTCATCACGCGGATGTCAAAGATCTGAACCATGTTGATTTGATAGGAGTTCCTATCATGGTAGTCTTGGATCCATCCAAAATCCATCTAACGCTGGAGGGCCTCTTGTATGAAAGAGCATCCCTGTTTGTTTACCGAGCAAATCAGACAGGAACTGTAATCGTGCCGCGGCAGATTATGATACTGGCTTTGCCTTGAGTGCATCGCCACCAAGTTGACATTCATCACACGGATGTCGTGGTTTTGAATGACGTTAGAATTCGTAGAGACCATGTTAACTCCACGAACTCGGTGCTCCTGGATCCATCCGAGATCCATTTGTTCCTGTAGAGCTGCTTGCACTACAGAACATCCTTGGTTATCTTTAGAGCAGATATCACACTGGTGATAGTTATGAGGTGGCACATGGCCATATCCACTCTATCTACAATGAATCTTGACCAGATTGGTCCCCAATAAGAGTACATCGTGAATTTGATAGACATTGTTAGTCTCTTTCTCAATCAGATTGACTGCAGCTTTCTCGTGTTGAGGCAGCGGGTTCGTGAGAACATTAGGGTTCGTATCTTTGAAAGATAAGAGCCCGCTCCTAACAAGCTTTTGCACGTCGGATTTGAAATTGAGACAAGTCTCAATGTTATGCCCTGAACCTCCTTGATGATAAGGGCATGTTTGATCCACCTTAAACCAGAAAGGTGGATTTTCCGGAACTGAAAGGGGAGACTTAGTCTGAATGTGCCCCTTGGCTAGCAGTAACGGAAATAGTTCTGCGTACGTTACAGGTATAGGATCAAATCCTGGTGGCCGTGTTGTACGGTTGTTGTTATATGGAGGACGAGCCTGCTGAAGAGGCTGTTGTGTCCTTTGTTGGTCAGGTTGGCTCTGCGCAACCTGAGGTTGATACATAGGAACAGGTGCGGGGCCGATAGCAGGAGTAATAGCTGCTACTGGCTGATAACGTCGCCTTTGCTTTCCGAGAGAGATATTCCCAATATCTTGCTCTTTTTTCTTAGGGAGAGCACTACCGTATTTTTTAGTACCGCTCGTTGATCCAGTGTCTTTTACGAAACGTCCTTCTCGGACAGCTTCCTCAAGACGTACACACATGCCGACCATTTCGGTGAAATCACTGGGTGCACTGGCGACCATTCGGCCGTAGTAAAATGAGCTTAAGGTCTTTAAGAAGATCTTTGTCATCTCTTTTTCCTCAAGAGGTGGACAAATTTGAGCGGCAATTTCACGCCACCGTTGAGCATACTCCTTAAAGGTTTCCTTTTCCTTTTGCGACATTGATCTGAGTTGATCTCTGTCGGGTGCCATGTCCAAATTGTACTTGTATTATTGGACGAAGGCAGTACCAAGATCTCTGAATGTACTGATCGTAGTACGGTTTAAACCCATGTACCATTTGAGTGCGGCACTGGTTAAACTATCCTGGAAGTAGTGAATCAGCAGGTCCTGGTTCTCCGTCTGAGCTGACATCCGCCGAGCGTACATCACCAGATGGCTCTGAGGGCAAGAGTTACCCTTGTATTTTTCAAAGTCGGGCACTTGGAACTTGTGCGGGACTTTCACATTTGGGACCAAGCAGAGGTCTGCGGCGTCCTTTCCAAATAGATCCTGACCGCGAATGGCTTGCAGCTCCTTCTGCATTTCCAGGAACTGCTCCTGGAATTCATCCATTCTGTCAAACATAGTTTCCTTCTTATCAGAAGGTGTCTGTGGAATCTGTCCTTCTGGGACAGTGTGCACCACAGGGGGTGGTACCGTGACTATGGCAGTAAGTCTTGGCGCCTCCCGAAGTTTGTAACCTTCAGGAGTCTTGAGTATGCCCCTGGCATCTTCGCTTTCCCGAAGTTTGTAACCTTCAGGCCCAGCGGCTTCTGTTGCGATTCCCTGATCTTCAGTGATCGGCGGAACATATCCTTCCGGGATATAGTTAACAGGCATGCCCCAAGGACGATCTTTCGGCATCTGATACCTAGGATCATACTTTTCTATGATAGGCGTTGAGGTGATCTCTGAGATCACAGTTCTTTGTAGCTGAGCTTCTGCCATGGCTTGCATGTCATTACGAAGCTTTCTCATATCCTCTCTCAGAGTGTCGATCTCTTCTTTCAACTCTCTGTTTTCTTCCTCAAGATCATCCATCTTTTTCTGACGATTGGCCCGAGTATTATACGAATGAGACAGTTTGACTCTAGAATCGAGACACAAACGTGAGATTCGTAGGTAAGGAGAATACGCGATGTGAGAATGATGAATGCAATGATTATATTAATTGTTTTTAGGTTTAATTAAAATAAACTTCGACAATTAGATTGCAAATATCAAACAGTGGGGAAACCCCTTTTTATTGAATTCCAAAGGATTACAGAAATGGAAATACAGTAGATTACAAAGTGCAGAAACAGAAACCTAAACTAATGGGTCCCGAGTCCTCTCTGAGGAGAAACCGGGTGCTGATTCTGATATCTTCTATTTCTTCGACCGGGGCTCTTGGGCCGTTGTCGGGTTGTCATTCCTTTGCCAAGTGAAAGGAGCGAGCAAATTCCTTTGGTCATCTTGATTCTCTACAGCATGCTGCTCCAAAATTTCAATCAGAGCATCTTTCTCTTTCAGTAATTGCTGTATTTGGATACACTCTACGTCGAGGGTGCGGTACTTGTTCTTCCAAGATCTTCTTTCCTTTTGAACTTTGTTGAGAGTAACCTGAAGCTTTTCAGTTTCCGTCATGAAGTACATGACAATTTCCCTCGGTGGAAGAATTCCGTAACGAGGATAAGGCATCTTTAGCTTGAGAGCTCTGGTTTGTACCCAATGGAGATAAGGCTCCACCGAGACACAGTCCGGTTTTCCCAGAGACTCTCGTCCTTTCTTATGAACC
Organism: Lathyrus tuberosus; assembly: GCA_022829125.1. Lineage (NCBI taxonomy): Eukaryota > Viridiplantae > Streptophyta > Magnoliopsida > Fabales > Fabaceae > Lathyrus > Lathyrus tuberosus. Next base: position 16,656,482 of record JALAZF010000013.1, on the reverse strand, counting down.
TGTTTCCAAGCTTGCACTATTTCCATCTTTAGTGCTCTGTCATTTTCTCCTTCTTTGAAGAAAAGACCTTCCAGATGAACACCCAGTGGGATGTGTCTCATCGGGTATCCAAATTGATGAAGAACCAATATCGGATGATAGTTGATTCCTCCTTTAGTTCCTATGAGGGGTACGCTGGGGAAGTTTCCACAACGGTCAATGATTCTGATTCCCTCATAAATCCTATTACACCAATCTATATCAGAGTTGGTGAGAGACATGATCTTCTGCGACCAACGTAAGACACTCTTGCAATCCCAAAAAGCGGCAGACTTGGGCAAGTGAGAGATAAACCGTTTGTAGAGCAAAGGTACACAGCATGTGATCTCCCCTCCGCTGTACAAATTTCCTAAGTGTACAGAATGATACGCATCTGCGAGCAAAGTCGGCACAGGGTTTCCAATGAGAAAAACCTTAATAGCGTTGATATCGACGAAGTTATTGATGTTGGGAAACAAAAATAATCCGTAGGTGAGCAAGACAAAGATGCTTTAAAAAGCAATTATGTTCCCTATACTAGCAAAGTACAAAGCTTTCTTGGTCAGGAACTGGGCTGGCAAACCTTGGGTGCCACCCTTAGTGGTCATGTGAGTCCGGACCTCAGACTCGTCCAAATGAATTGCTATTGCAATAGTCTGATTCTTCGGAATTTCTTCCAGTCCAGAAAATGGAGCTCGATCAGTGATATGTAAATCAGTCAGATGAGAATACTCCTCCAGCATTGGTGATAGCTGGTAATCCGGGAATGTGGAACAATGATAAACCGGATCGTAGAATTGAATGAGCGCGTCCATGATCCCCTTAATCACATGGACTCTTAACAGTGGTAGCAAACCACCGTGCTTGGCTCTGAAAGCCTCTGGGTTAACGATCATCCTCGCTAACTTTCTCAAATCCCCTAGTTTTGGAACCTTGAAGGTATATTGGTGAGTTCTCCTTCTACCGAAATCCATTAATGCAATCTTTTTCTCTGATATTTGTAATCACAATCTTAGTTTAATTTGAAAAACAGAGAGACTAGAAGAGAAATTTTTTGAATGTTTTAATGTTTTATTAAATGAATGCATGAATGCAGCACACAAAAACATAGAAAAAACATGGGGTCAAAGGGTCGTTGTCATGAAGTCAAGGCTCTACCCATCCCCAAAGGTTTATACTAGGGTGATTTTTGTACCTGTACTCATTATCATCAGCTCCTCCCAGGAAAGCAAAACAACAAGCGGATCGTCAGCGAGTTGTAGAGTAATCTTAGAGTAAGTGCCATTCACCGAGAATAGATCACCAGCCTCAAATGAGGGTAGTATCGCGTAACAACTATTTCCGATAGTTTTCGCACTACGAAAGGGTTTGGCTCTTCAGCTTCTCAGACTTAACAACCGGCCCATTGGCTATAAGAGTGAATGGGGTGCGTTGGTCAGCCTCCACTGAGGTTGATGGTCGACCCCGTCGCCATCACTTATCTTAAGTGTATACTCATTCTCACCACATGCGGCATCACACGCATTCCCAGTAGCAGAAAAATAAACACGTATAGCATTTAGGAAAAACAGTATATATATTTGTCCTAATCATCCTAGACTTATAAAGCTATGAACCTTAAGTTCCTGACAGAAATGGGTTCCCCGGCGGAAGCCCCAATCTGTGGTTCTCAGCCCAAGAGATGGACCAGCATAGGTCAATCTTTCTCCTCAGCTGAGTTGCCATTTTCCGTGGAAAATGAGGATGATGTCCTAAAGCAAAATGAGATCGGCCCCACGGTGGGCGCCACTTTTCTGTAGCGAGCGATTTTGGACGCGGTTCTTAAGCGCTGGTCGCTCTCTGCGGTTTGAGCTTTGACTACAGGTCGATTCATTTTTTAACCTATTGTAAGCTGAATAAGGAAGGGAAATAGATGTCTCCAATTAACCCTGCTTTGCATACTGAGTTTAAACAGCGGTCTGTTAGGTTACAGATGCTATCAATGTGGGGGGGCCTTTGTACTGGTTATTTGTATTTTCGCCAATACTGTTTTCTTTCTTTTTTTTTTACCTGGGCAGAAGGTTTCTGGCGGGGAATAAGGATTAGGATATTAGGACTGGTGCTTTTGAATTACTGCTTTTGATTGATGGAGATATGGGATTTGGGTTTTTTGTTGATTGCGCTCGCTAAGATCTTTCTTTCGATCTTATGCCTACGTATTCCCGTTTACCGAAACAGGGAAATCAGAGCGTTCGTAGTTCCTCCTATTCTATGGGAGAAAATGGGTGTTTTGGTGTCTTGTTCAAAGCCCAAGACATGAAGTGAAAGGTGATTTGTATCTTGTTCAAAGCCCAAGATGTGAAGCTAAAAGGTCTATTTGTGTCTTGTTCAAAGCCCAAGACGTGAAGCTGAAAGATTTCGGCTTTAGAGAGAATTTGTCATCTCTAAAGAGGGGGGAAGGAGAATTACCCTAACTGGGATACGCGGATCCGAGCAATGCCATAATTTCTGAAGAAAGGGTTTTAACCTGAAGGAGAAGACTTTAACTCAGTGTAGAGCAATGCCATCTTTCCTTAGGAATTTCTCATGCTAAAAGAGGGACAGTGGCATGGATGTAGATGATCCAGAGGCTTGCCGCTTACAGCGATTAGATGAAGGGAAAGGAGTTGTTGATGTTTGTGTACTGCGAACGAGGCACAACTTTGATGCTAAAAGGTCGATTGGATCAACCAGTGGTTTTCTTATACAAAGCCTAAGAGGAGGCTAATTTCCGCTAGGAAAATCATTATACAAAGCCTAAGAGGAGGCTAATTTCCGCTAGGAAAATCATTATACAAAGCCTAAGAGGAGGCTATTTTGTGTCTCGTACAAAGCCCGAGAGAGAGGCTAAAAGTTTTTGACCCAGTGGGGCATATCGTTATACAAAGCCTAAGAGGAGGCTAGCAAAGAGTTGACTCAGTTGGAGAATCTTTTATACTCAGTAAGAGAGTGTTTTTGTATCTCGTACAAATCCCGAGAGAGAGGCGAAAAGGTTGTTTTGACTCCACTGGGGAGAATTTTGGTATCTCGTACGAAGCCCGAGATGGAGGCTATTGTAACTGTTTCAGTTGAGTGACAGATCCAATATACTGATTTAAAAGAGAAAATCAGTTCTTATATGAGTAACACTGTACACAGGGATTTAATTTGAGGATCAGGGATATTTCCTTCTCTTTGAGGAAATGGGAAATCCAAAGGGTATCGAGACTATCTGAGTCCGCGGGCTTCCTTCCTATTTAACGAAGGGTGCTTGAGAATGTCTTTGAGACTCAAGGAAGTTAGACTGTCCGTGTCTAGAGTTTTATCTTTTGTACTATGCTTCGAGAAACAGTAGTAGACTCTATGAAAGGACTGTTCTATGAGGATGACTAGGTTCTATTCCTATACCTCTAGGAGGTCGTCGGGACAATTTGTACGAAGCTCAAGAGGAGGCTGGGAACTTTTAAGAAGCCGACGGGTCCTTGTACGAAGCCCAAGAGGAGGCTATCATTCCCGGAGGAAGAGATCATTATACGAAGCCTAAGAGGAGGCTGTCATTCCCGGAGGAAGAGATCATTATACGAAGCCTAAGAGGAGGCTGTGAATACTTCTAAGAAGCCGTAGGGTCCTTGAATAATGCCCAAGAGGAGGCCGATGCTTTTAAGAAGCCCGTGGGTCTATCATCTCCTTTCCATTAGGAGAGATAACTCTTTTAAAGATGAAAACCACTGGTAAACGTGCGAGGTTTACTATCCAGCGACTTTTAACTTTTAAAGAGGGTTCCTTAGTTAAGGTCCAAGATTATGACCGTAGTGGGTACCCAAACCCCGAGACATTCAAAGCAAGCTATCCACAAGGAATAGATCAAGTCAGGAAAGTTCGAGAATTGGGAAGAAACTCAAAGATGTCATTCACGGAGAATACATTCATCTTGGGGAGTAGAGCTTCTTGACGATTCCTAAGGAGGACAGCCGAAGAGAAGACTGTATCTGGTGCTCCTATTGGGGATCTAGGCGTCTATTTCTATGAATAAATGAAACGGTGTCACCTAGTTCTAGACGTAGTTGCCGGGGAAACTCAAAATATCTATACTATTATTACACAGTAGATATGAGTTTATGAAAGGAGACTTACAGTGAGCAGCCCCACAATACAGTTTATAATATGAAAGCAGTAAATGAAAGCGATAACCACTTACTCAGTTGTAGTGCTTCCATGTTGTTTGGTTAGTTGTTCAACAAAGAAAGATTAAAAACAACAGTATATTCAAAATCAAAGGAGAAAGTGCTTTGAAAAAGAAAGGTTTGGGGCTTACAGCTCAAGGAGAGGCCCAGATGATTTTATTAGTGAGCGCACTGTTTGACTTCGTACAGCGGGACTTATACAAGTGACTGGGGCCCAAAAATGGTTTTCTGTACAAAGGGATGGGTCTTACACTCTCTCAAGAGGCCCAAAAAGGTTTAAAGAAAAGAGAGGGGCTTATAACACGAGGGTAGGCCCAAATGATTTTTCGTTTAAAAATGGCGATCGCGCCGAGGTTTTCTTTTAACGCAAAGGGACTTATACAATAAGTGAGGCCCAAAATGTTTTTGGTTAAAAGGGGGATTGGGTCTTACACTCTAATAGAGGCCCAAAGTGTTTTGAATGGGTCTTATAGCTCAAGGAGAGGCCCAGATGATTTTTATTTTTAAACGGGCGACGATCGCGCCGTTTACTTGTACAGAGGGACTTATACAATGAGTGAGGCCCAAAAAGTTTTTGTACAAGGGGGGATGGGTCTTACACTCTCTCAAGAGGCCCAAAGTGTTTTAAAGAAAAAGAAATGGGTCTTACTACTCGAGGGTAGGCCCAAATGGTTTTTATTTTTAAACGGGCGACGATCGCGCCGTTTACTTGTACAGAGGGACTTATACAATGAGTGAGGCCCAAAAAAAGTTTTCTGTACAAAGGGATGGGTCTTACACTCTAATAGAGGCCAAAAGTGTTTTGAAAATGATTTATGAGGGTTGAATTAATCCAAAACCCTAATTTGTTTTCAAAATGTATTTAATTGAATAAAAATTCAATTAAAATGATCAAAAATTGTTTAGCACATGGAAAACAAATTGTGATCTTGGATTAATGCTTCAAAAATTAAGTATTGACCTACAAAATAATTAGAAAGCATTAAAAGTTGCAAAATCAATGTAGAAAAAATATTTAAAATGCCAAAAACAATCAAAATATTAATTCTTTACAAAAATATCAATTATATGAAATAAATGATATTTTTAGGATTTTTTGATAAAATAAAATATTTTAACATTTTTGTGAATTATTAAAAAAAGAATCAACTCAAAATCATTAAAACTCAGAGAGAAATTAATTTTTGAATCAATTAAACAAAATCACAAAATTCCAATATTTGAATTTGAAAAAAAAGGCGCCAAGAACAAGCTGAAGAACACGCGCGTGTTCTTGGTTTCTCAGATTTGCGTTTTCCATCCAATCTCCATGAATACGTAATCATATCATGCAATCCACATATCGTTATGCTCGTCTCAACCTCACGATCATGTCTATGTACTTTAATTTCATTTAAATTAAACATACAACAAGAAATCACGAAGAAACCTCAAGAACCCTAATTTCTGCATGAAGGCTAGGATTTTTGATACACGATTCAAACAATGCAATTAATTGAGGGAAAACATTCCATGCATGATTATGAACATATGGCCAAATTATTGTGCGAGGAAATATGCATAGATTGAGAGATGACCAAGTATGTGCTTACCTCCAAGCCGTGACAGCAAGTTCAGAGTGATTTTTGATTTGGAGGTGTTACAGATGAGTGGTGATGATCTGAACAGCTTCCCTACACCCTATGGATTATGTTTGGATGGTTGGACTTGATTGAAATTGGCTGGATCATTTTGTGGTACCTCAGCTGCACCTTGTTTGAAAATTTGAGCAACCAGCTGGTGATTTCATGAAATTGATGTTTCAGAAGTTATGTGAGTGTTTGATCAGCTCATATGTGATGTATGTGAGGTGTGTGAGTGATTGGTTTGTGCAGAATTGCTCTCAAACTCAAAACCCGATAGCTACCTTGCTAAGAAAGGCATTTTTGCCAAGAGAAAGAGATTTTGAGGAAAGCATCTGTTAGATGGCTTTGGTGTACTTAAACTGACCACAATTGAGCTCTATTTATAGTAGAGCAAGTTTGTTTTGCAAGGAATAGTGAATGGCAGCTGGTAAGTAGGTTTGGCCAATGTTGGCAAATGAAAATCCAAGTCTCCTCTAGCCATTGACTAGAGGTTAGGGCACAGAGCTTTGGTCCCCTTGGTCTTGGATAAGTCTTGACTGATTTCAGATGAGAATGGCTCAGTCCATGCCACCTTGATGGTTCCATTTATAGCCTCATTCCAAATTTGAAGTCTTGTCCCTATTTTGGCAACTCTAGGTTCAACATGCTATTCCTTGTTCCTTGGACCTTGGAGGCTTGGCTCAGTGATTGTCCCCTTTGGATTCAATCCTCTGAGGTGTCCAAGTGGATTGGAGCAATTGAAATTGGCTGATTTTGGCAAATCGACCAAAGTTGCAAATTCTGCCTTGCCTTGACAGATTTCAGCAAGGCAACTTGGCAATGTTGTATCTCATGGTGTAGGTTGAATTTGGCAATGTTCTTGGCCATTTTGGAAAGCTCTTACATGATACAACAACTGTTTAAACAAGTTTGGTTTTGATCTCTTTTGATTCCAAGTGAAAAATCCCCCTACATTTGGCAAAAAGTGAGGCAGAATCTGACTTAGTGAAAATTTCACTAAGTGTTGGAAAAAGTGACATTTTCACTTTTCAGCCACTTTGATCACTCCATAACTCAAAATACTTAATGAATTGGAATGACTTGTAGTTGAAGTTTTTGTAGGTGATAATGAGGGCTACAAATCCATCTTTGGATGAGAAAAAATGGCCTTGTGGTTTAGGAGTTATGGTCCTCCAAAGCTGGTACCTTTGCCACTTTATTTTTAACTTAGAAAAATTTCTAAGTTTTATGGTTACCCCTTTTACAAGTTATCTCACTTTTCTTGATTTTTCTTGATGAATGATGATTCAAATCATACATTAACATCATTTTAGGGTTAAAAATCCATTTTGGTGAAAAATCTCAAAAAGTCAAAGTTGACTTTTGTGCACAGTTGACTTTTTATCAGATGAATTCCAAACTGTGCAATTCTTCAGGAAATCATGTCCTTGACCTAAATCAAACTTGATGGACATGTTCCATGGGTGTAATAGGGTATATTCAATCATGTATTAGGGTTTGGGAGCATGTCTTGGTCAAAAGTCAAAGTTACAGTTGACTTTTCCCTTAAAACCCTAATTGTGGTGCAGATGAAAATGAGACTTGTTGCTCAAGCTTCTTGGATCAATCCATTGTTCCAAATGGATAAATATGGTATATTAGAGACCCTCAAATCATCTCTTGAGGTCTTGGCTCATGGTTTGTCCCAAAAGTCAACTTAGGGGTGAATTAGGTCAAGAAACCCTAATTCCTGATTTTTGATGAATGCATCCCCTGAGGCAAAATTGACTTGATGCATGGGTTCATGAGGTTCCATGAAGCATATTAGGTTATGTTTTGGATCATTGCCTTGTGCCCAGATGAAAATTTCCATCTGGAGACCCTGGTCGACCAAAACCCTAATTTGGTGACACTGTCGATCTTGAGACTTGATCCACTTAGAAGGGAGCAGCCTTGTGCTTAATCCTTGAAGTGGGAGTCCTTTTTGATCCATTATGGATGTTTGAGAGATTAGACAAGTTGAAGATCATGTCATTTCTTGATTGATCCTTTGTCTAAGCACTCAGAGAGGGCTTGAAACCCTAATTTTGATTGTAGTGGATGCTCACCCATCTTTGGGGAGGCTAATGAAGCATGATGGTTCATCCATATTGTGATGATGATTTTCACAATGATGGGAAATCTAAGTGGTCAAAATTTGGGGTATTACACTGCGGAACACAAAATCATTGTGGCCTTAGCTGAAGTTCATCAAGGGCCTTGTGGCAGCCATATTGGAGGGCGAGCTTTCTCCCACAAGTTGTTAAGAACATGTTACTATTGGCATTCTCTAATGAGGGGCAACATGACTTTCGTCAAAAGATGTGACATATTCTAGAGACATGTTAATCTACACCATGCACGAGTTGAACTCCTCCACTTTGTGACAACACCTTAGCCATTTTATCAGTAAGGCGTTGACATTCTGGGAACTTTTCCTATAGCTTCTGGCCAGCTAAAGTCCGTGATTGTGGGAATATACTAATTCATGAAGTGGATAGAGGCAAAGGTTGTGTCCAAGATTACGGTAGAAAGAGTTCGTTACTTTTACTAAAAGAAGATTATATGCAGGTTCAGTTTACTATGTATCATTGTCTCACATAGCGAAACTCAGTTTTCCAGTACTACCGTGATCGATTTTTACAATGACTTTGGAGTACAAACTAAGTTCGTATCAATCATTCACCCACATGCGAACGAACAAGAGAAATCATCAAATAAAGTGATACTGAAAGAGATAAAGAAGAAGTTGGATGACACTAAAGGATTTTGGGCCGATAAGCTACACAAATTGTTATGGTTGTATCACACTATCCCTCACTCCACCACCGGGGAAACCCCCTATAAACTAGTGTATGGGGCGGATGCTATGTTTCCACTTGAAATTAAATCACCGTCATGGTGAGGCCCTTAGTTCAACGAGGAAGAAAACGAAGCAGAGTTAAAATATGTCGTTGAACTAATTGAAGAGACGAGAGATGTCGCCCATATTTGAAAGTTCGTCGCTAGACAAAGAGAATCTAGAAGATATAACTCCATTATGGACCAAAGACAGATTTATGAATGCGATTTAGTTCTAATACAGGTCGTAGTGCCCACCGAATAGGGAAAGCTACGTCATAACTAGGAAGGATCGTAGAGTATATATCATAAGCCTCCTAATGGAGCCTACAAGCTCGAAGAGCTGAATAAATGACCCGAAGAACATGAAACTCAGTCAATCTGAGATATTATTATAGTTGATTAGTAGGAGGGATAGTCGCCTATTTACGAAAAATCTTGTAAAATATTCTGATGGTTGCAACATGTTATTATGGTTTGACTGTCCAATTAAATTTCTAGACTTCTACAAGAAGATCCTTGCTGTCCTGCGGAGCAATTAAAATTTTGGACTTCCACAGGAAGATCCTTGCCGCTTTTTGAGGTAATTAAATTGTTAGACTTCTACAGAATGATCCTTGTCGCCCTACAGGGTAATTAAATTGCTAGACTTCAACAGGAAGATCCTTGTTACCTTACGAAGTAATTAAATTATTGGACTTCCACATGAAGTTCCTTGCCGCCCTACGGTGTAATTAAATTATAGGACTTCCACGAGAAGATCTTTGCCGCACTACGAGGTAACTAAATTATTGGACTTCTTTATGAGGATCCTTGCTACCCTGTGGGGTAATTAAATTATTGGACTTCTGCATGAAGATCCTTGTCGCTCTACATGGTAATTAAATTGTTGGACTTCCACACAAAGATCCTTTCCGCCCTACAAGGTAATTAAACTACTTGATTTCCATAGAAAATTATAGCCACCTATGAGCAACTGTGGAGATCTTTCCAAACCTCAAGGAAGATTCAACTAAATCCCGCCTAACAGACTCAACTAAGTTTTACCTGAGGGACTCAACTAAGTCTTGCCTGAGGGACTCAACTTAGTCTTTCCTGAGGAAATCAACTAAGTCTCGCATGAGGGAATCAACTAAGTCTCGTTAGGAAGAATCAACTAAACCTCATTCAGAAAGTTCAACTGAAGCTTCAAGAACTGAAGGTAAGTATGAAGCATCGACTAAGCTATGGTGGAAGGCCGAAAGATGAGTTATGTGTTAAAACACTTCGGCCTTTACGGGCCCTCTTAGTGGAAGGACCATGTAGTGGTGTAGTTGGATGATACCGTGGTGTGTGTGTGTGTGGGGGGGGGGGGGGGGGGGGGGGAGACACAAACTTAGCCCATAGTTCTTCCCGAGACTCCCTTTTATTAGTTCGACCCCTCTTTCGGGTAAAACACCCCTTTCCCGAATATGTCGCCTGATACCTTGGTGTCTTTATCCATGAGTGCGGTTGTTCGTAACACGTTTATTCGGTCAACGGACATTGCATAGGGGGACGTGGAATTTAACTACGCTACATCGATTTTAGGAAAACATATAAATGAGTAAATAAATTACTCCCTATGATCATACTCATAAAAGAAAATTTACTTTTTAGATTCATTGAATAGATAGTAGATATAGTCTTCATATTGTCCAAATACATTAGTTATTTAATGTATTTAAAAAAATAAACTTTTACTTATAAATAGAACTAAAGAAAATATATCAAATTAAACTAATAAGTAGTATTTAAAAATTAAAAACTAATTAATATTCCCTCTGTCCCACAATGAGTGATCTATTAATTCGGAATAAAAGAGTGTCTCAAAATGAATGACTCATTTTAATTTTCAATGCATTTTTTTCAATTTTACCCTCTAATTAATATTACTTTCATCATTCTCAATACATAATAAGGGCACTTTAGTAAAACTATCCTTCTCTCTCTTTCAATTATTCATTTTTCTTAATTTGTGTGAAATGGTCAACCAAGTCACTCATTGTAGAACGGAGGGAGTAATAAATTAATGTGATACTCCCTCTGATACTTAATATAAGAAAATTTTGTTATTTTAGATTCAATGAATAATTAATGTATCTGATATATTATATAGATCAAATACATTAATTATTCATTGGATTTAAAATATAAACTTTTTCTTAAATTAAGGAGTAGAGAGAGTATATATTAGTAATTAAAAGATTAAAACTTGTTAAAATATATGTAAATGATTAATTTGATTTTGAAAAAATAATCCAAAATTCGATCCAATGTGAGCGGTTCTTAGAAAACGAAACTAAATACATGCATACGGATTGTGATTTTTATTTGAATCGTTTTAGATCTGAACACCTCTAATATCTAGAGTTATCAAAATGAGTTAGATCGTATGAGTAGATTGTTATACTTGGTAAAAAATAGGAGAAAATTTTATCTCATACCCCTATCATTATTCTTATACCCCTACATTTTTTAAAATAATTCAATTCTACCATTTTCACTTATCAAATAATTTTATTATTTAATATATATCGTTAACATTCACAGCTTTCTCATATTCTATTAATTTTAGTTACCGAATAATTGTATAATAATTTATACAATTTGTATTGTATTTTAAAATTACTATTTTTTAAAATAACATAGTAGTTAAAAAATATTATATTTAAAGTAATTATATATATATATATATATATATATATATATATATATATATATATATATATATATATATATATATATAATTTAAAATAGTTTAAATAATATATTTTGTTTATAATAAATATCATCAGATATTTTATTTTAATTCTTATAAAAAATAATTTAATTAGAACCGGATAACCCACAATCTGCTCATAAAATATTGCGTTTAATTGATATGTACGGATAGTGTAAAATAATTTTATACTGTTATTCAATAGAATTCATCAATCTGCCCTATCATATCACTAATTTAAATTTTTCATTTAATGTGGCGGAATGCATAAAATTATTTTACTCTATCAGTGCATATCTCATTTTCTCTAATATATTTATATCACTCTCAATTCAATGTTTTTGTATTTTTATTTAAGGTCATACATTAATACATATTAAAGAGAGTTTCATAAAAGGATATTAACTTTTTTCATTTATTTATTTTCTTAATGCATTAACCGGTCAACAAAATTAATTATTTTTCAAAAACAAAATCTTATTTTTTACAACTTTACTCACTTTAAATCTAAATTCATAAATTTTCTAAAGAATAAAAGTATATGAAAACTTTATATTCCCTTTATTTATTATAAAAAAAACATAGCAATAAAGATCCGCATCTATATCTCTCTTCTCTCTTGTATATATCTCTTTCTATCTGCCTCTGTCTCTGCTCCACATTCATTTCATTCTCTTCTTCACTTCAGATAGAAGATCCATCACTCAATACGACAATCTATTCCGTCGTATCATATAGCTTCATAGAAAATTGAGCCATTTTCGGCTCTGTAATGTTCTATACGCCATTCAAATTATTAGCACTTTCCGAAGCAGAAGAGATTGAAGTTCAAGAGATCCAGTGGGAGAAAGAGCGGTAAACCTAGCTTTTTCTCAAATCCAATTGCATAGTAATTCACGGTAATACATAATCACTTTTGCTTCTTACATTGATATAAGATTTTAAATTTTGCATTAATATTACATAGAATCACAGTCAAATTCAGTTGCACTGATACAGAGACGACACCGACACATGTCACAAATGACCCGACACAGACACAATAGTAGTTATTATGGTTTGGTTTTAAATTGCAGTTGCGAGTTGTGACATTACTATGTGAATTTTAATATTGGAGTCATATAATCACATATGTGACTGATGTTCTTGAAGACCACAATTTAAAATTATGATAAATATGCACAAAAAATCAAAGTCATTTGATGACATGGCGGTCTAAAAAGTGATTGTTTTATTTTCAAAGAATATATGATCTTTGAAACATAAGTAGTTATAACCATTTATCTTGAGTTTGTGGTTTGTGTTAACTATAATTTATATAGCACCGACATTTTTGAATAAAGACGTGTCACCTATGTAAGTGACACAGATACATGTTGTCAGGTTCAATTTATTTAATTTTTGAAATTATTATTGGTGTCAGTGTTGACGCACTGTCTATCTGTCTGGTGTCTGTGTTTCGTAAATTATAAATCTCCATTATTGTTTTGGTTTTTTATTTTTATGTTAATGTGTTGTTTGTGATTGAACACAGAAGAATCAAAGAAGCCTTGGACATGGATGGGAAGGTTATGAAAGAAGCTGAAGTGGCGGAAATTGGGAAGGTTGTGAAAGAAACTGAAGTGGCGGAGGTGGATGCGGTTTCCACTGCAAAATGTTGCTGCTGCGGACTGGTGGAAGAGTGCACACTCGCATACATTATGCGCGTGAGGGAGAGATTCGGTGGAAGATGGATATGTGGTTTGTGTTCCGAAGCAGTGAAGGAAGAAAGAGCGAGATCAAAGAGTGAGGAGACGCTAATCACAATAGATGAAGCTCTAATGCGACACACCAAATTTCGCCAACAGTTTAGGTCTTCTGCTACTGATCATAAGAAAGATTTCATAGATGCTGTGAAACAGATTTTCTTTAGGACTTTGGATTCTCCTAGGAAGAAGGAAAATTTTGCTTGTAGACCTCTTGGTAGATCTAGTAGTTGCTTCCCAACCATGGAAACAACTCCGCCGAGGACGACAGAGACACACACAGAGTGATTCAATTCATTGATATTCATCGGGTACTATTGTTATAATAATGGTAAGAATAAGGATAGACATTGGACTGTAAGAAGCATTGTTGGTGGATCAGGGTTTAGTTAGAAATAGCTGTGTCTTGTGTTATGCTGTTTTTATGTTTTTAGTTCAGGTTGTTTTGTTTTGAAGATTATGGTTTATGGTTTATGTATTATTTCTTTTGGCATTGGCGATTGAATGGATGATGGTTGAAAGGAGTTTTCCTTCCTGGACTTCAATCACTTGGTTGTAATTTCATTTTGATACAATTGAACTTTTAGTTTTCATATGGTTGGACCGAATTAAGTTTATGAAATTTATTTGGACACAATGTTTTGTTTGGTTTGGTGGCCAAACCGTTGAATTCTACCAACGCGCAGATTGATCTTTATTGTTTGATGAAGATCAGATAACTCGTTTTACGAATTGCTTTAGTTGCAATGAACTCATAATTGATAATACGACCATCGGATCTTCATCGAACAATTGAGCCTCATCGCCTGAGTACTAAACTATCAAATGCAGAACGGAGTGGCCTAATAAAATGCAGTGGTAAGTATTCTCTATCACGAGGTTGTCTGATAACTCTTGTTTATGGAAGAACCAAAAGCTATGGCTAATAAGGCCAAACTAGCCTTTAAACTGATGTTTAGCTGAAATTTGAAATTCTAGAACAGAATTAAAATGTGGAATTTTGTTGATATGATTTACGTTAACATGTCAATCTCATATAGTCTATTTTCAAGTTTGTTGTTTTCTAAGCACATTTTTTTGGAGGAGATTGTGTGAGACCCATCAAATAAAGCCTCAAATGTTCAGCCACACAATTTATGTGTCTGACGAGGCAAAGCTGACAAGGATATGTAATGCAAAAGAAAATTATGTGGCATGAGCCCATTGCAATTAGGGATGGCCAAAAGGACCGTCCCATTGTGCATGTCCGTTTTACTTGCACTTTTCTGTAGGACGAGTCAAGGTTTTAAGCCTGCACTCTTTAGTGTATCCGTTCCATTTTTTGCGGGTACGAGATCTTACATATAATTTTATAATTTTTAGGCCTAAAAAGTTCAATTCGCAGCCCGCCCCGCCCCACTCATACTTTTATGTGGGGCAAAACAAGGTTTTAAGCCCACACTCTCAAATATGTCCGCCTCACCCCACCCTTTTTTTTTGCAAGCGCGGGTCTAACGTGGTGGGTATGCCCGTTTGTCACCCCTAATTGGAATCGGTTGCATATAACATATATTGTCGTTGACCCAGATTCTTAGATCTTTTGTTCACGGTTCACACCGTGTCATTTAGATTTTAATGTAAAATTCGATAAGTTATACATAAATTTTATTGTAAATCTTTGATAAAATTGATGATTTTCCATAAACTTATATACAAACCGTCTTAAACTTTGAGCATGCGATATACATGTTCAAAGTTATATACCACCTTGCAGGTTCGAAGACGGCTCTGCGTATACACGAGACATGTCTCTTCTATTCTAAATTTATTTTATGTGAAACAAAAAAGAGAGGGGTCCAATGGTTGTGATTGAAAAAAAATGTGTTTTATTGAGGGTACGAAAGAAGACAAAATGGGGTCGTTTGTATACAATGAATTATGACAACAACAAAAACGTACTTGTAAGACCCACTGGCGCTACAAGTTGATAAGTGCCAGAGACTAGTGATAAGGATACATGATTATTATGATGATAAGGGAAACATAAACCGTGAAGAATTATCCTTCTATACCAATGTTACGTGGATTTTGGTTTAATCAAACACATTATATAACTACTTATTATATCATATTTCATTCATATAAGTCGTGTAACATAGAGATTAAAGAGATGATGAGCTGCATAGCCGGACAAATACAGTGTAGTATGTCAGTATTGTACATATGTATCCAAATGAAATGTCATTCTTAAGAATGAATTATTTCTATAGGATGAGTTATATCACAAAATAAATGGAAGGACGATGAGTACAAATTCGATTCTTTAACGGTGATAGTGATAGATAACCAAACGTAATCTAATATGATTTCCTAGATTTTGGATTTCAGAAGCATAACAAGAATTATACTCGCTATTGAAAATATGTGAAATACTCGTTTTTTAACACTTGATTTTATGGATAAGATAATACTATTTGATAAAATATATGTAGTTAGGGACTAATCTATTAGTACATCTATAATATAAGAAAAGAAGATGCTCTGGAAAATTCTTTAATGCCCTTTTTTCTTATTCTGCCACGTCATTAAATTTGGGGTATTTTGTGTCCAAAAATGACTTTTTCTAATCGATGATGTCAATTTGTTCTATTGCAACTATATGTTTATACAATTAACTCATGGTATGTTCATTTGATGATGTCACATACATCTATTTGGTTCCAATCTAATTTGATTCGTTCAACTCTGTCTCTTTTCTCTTCCTCCAATACAGATATAATTCACTTTATGCTTTTCACTTTCCTATTCTCTCTATTCTCTCTCCGTGTGTTTCTCTGCCCTCTTCATCTTCTTTTCTCTTCTCCGCCCTCTTCTCCATCCATCTCGTCTGGGACAACGAAAACTTGGGACTCAACTTCGATTGGTTTGTTAGTTTGTGTTTGGTTGTTAGTTTGTGTTTGGGTCATTTTAGTTTCTCTGTTCCCTTTAACTTTTCTTTCCTAAATCTGTGAATGAACTTCGATTGGTTTGTATGGATGCATAGTTTTTCAGATCCAACCTCCTTCTTCATCATTTGGATTTTGCAGGTTAGGGATCTTGGATTTTGAAGCATTGAAGGCATTTTTTTAGATCTTGAATTTTGGATTTTGTATATTTCACTTTCAATCTATAGAGCATTGAAGGTTAGGGCTGGAGTGGAAATGGCAGTAAAAACTCACTGCGACATGGTTTTGGACTGGACTGGCAGTAAGCTTCTTCTTTATGACATCATTTTGAAGACCTTGGTGGATAAAGAAGAGGTCTATACTCCATTTTCATGACCTACCTTGATTTTGTTCTACTTTATGTGACGATGCTTTGCTTGTACTTGTTTCCACTTACCATTCTTGTTATTCCAGCTCATGAACTTATTGTTCTCCTTCTTAGAGCTTGACCGTTCTCATAGCACCTTGCTGGCCGGGTACTTCAGCAAGGTACATGTTTGACCTTTAGAAGTTTTTGTATTTATGACATTTTATCTACAGTAGCTATATGGTTGTGTTGAAATCACTTGCTTGATATTAATTTCTTGCCATTTCCAGGTTGTTGTTAGTCTAATGATCCGGAAGACAACACAACTTATCAGTTATGTTCAAGTAAGTGGAATAATGTTGATTTTTAGTAATTGTTTTTATTATAAAATGATATTTTACATTTTTAATAGGACAACAAACTACCACCGGGTATAAAACTTTTTCCTTTTGTTCATAGTATCTTTATGCAATGCTGTTTGTAGTCTATTTTAGAGTTAACCTGTATGTCATGTGGTATCCTTGTGAAATGGTCTTGCATTCATGCTTCAGCATACTTTCTGCAGTCCCATCAGCATGTATTTCGCCAACTGGTTAATTTGATAGGCATTACTTCCATCATGGAGGTAAACATCTATCTACCAATACCTATGGCTTAATGAGATCTTGCCAATGTGCTAGAATGGGTTCTGAAATAAGTTATTTATTCAGGTTTTGGTTTGACTTGTCGGTGTTGATGATCATGCATATCCCAATTTTATAGATGTGATGCAATGGTTGGCTGAGAGCAACATGCTAGAGATGATTGTTGATAAATTAAGTCCATCGGTAAGTGAAATATTTATATTTGGGTTTCTATATGTTTATGTGTATATAGTTGTATACCAAACATCGTAGTGTTGATCACATTTTATGGGAGGTTATTTTATTCATTTAATGGTAGATGATACTCGGGATGGTTGATAAAATTTGCCTGCACTGCTATTCATTTACCTTACACAAAGCCATACATTCTTTAAATGAAAAAATATGGAGAAAAAAACAATCCTTTGAGATACTGGAAGATGGAGTGTTTGAATTTTATGGGACCTTTGCTTCTGTATTGTCTTTAATTATAAATGAATAATCTGACAATTGCTTCCTTTTTGTTTGAACCAGAGTCCCCCTGAAGTTCATGCCAATGTAGCTGAAACATTATGTATAATAACTCGAATTCCATCATCCACTTTAGTAATTAAGCTTGCAAGTCCAACGTTTGCACTGCAAGGCTTTACTTACTTTCTGCTTTCTTAGTATATACCTGCAAATTAATAGTAATTTTTTTATTACTTTGCAGTTTTGTTGCAAAAATTTTGGATTACGCATTGGACAATGCACAATCGAAGTCTGGCCTTGTCATTTACACTGGTCAAGGTGGACACAACTTAGATGGTAATAAGCTACAAATAGGAGATTAGAAAATGGAGCGGGTTAATTTAGCACTCAAGGTATGGTTTCTAATTATTGTAGCAAACATTATTATATCTGCAGAATGCTTCCAACAATTCACCCAAACTCATAATACAACATGCTATTAATTTGGATCTCTAATTCATGCTTAGGAGTTTTGTACGCAAGGTCGGTGGTGTATGTATTGCAGATAAAGTGCAAACAATGTTAACAGGGGCAGTTTTACATGAGGCTTTCTACGAATTCATGGAACAATAAGGTTTATGATTTTCATAGTAAGTACTAAGCAGTGTATGAAACTTTGCCAACTTGTATCTTAATATTGAATATCAGAAAGATCTGTAGTATAATATATGCCTTGAATTGATCATTGAAATTTTTTCTTAAAAACACGTCATAGAAACTTTGGTATCTCGTATT
This sequence comes from Lathyrus tuberosus, assembly GCA_022829125.1. Taxonomy (NCBI): domain Eukaryota; kingdom Viridiplantae; phylum Streptophyta; class Magnoliopsida; order Fabales; family Fabaceae; genus Lathyrus; species Lathyrus tuberosus. Next base: position 16,638,176 of record JALAZF010000013.1, on the reverse strand, counting down.
AACAGTCGTGTAATAATTTATTTTGCGTTGCTTTGAGGATAAAAGTTATTTATGCATTTTGATTTAGAAGTTATGTTTGAGTGAACACTCTATAATATATACTAAAACTTTATATATTTAACATATGTAGGAAAACCATGAGTAGAATGAATGGCAGTCTACAGTTTTTCAGGAGAGGAATTTGGTTGAGACCCTTAATCGATGGGCTTGTGGGTAAGATCTGATTTCAGTTATCAAGCTATAAGATCTTAGAAAAAGTGTCAGGATCAAAGTTTATTTATTTGGCATCAAATTTATTGGTGTAAATTTTGGTTTATTTTGGGATATATTTGTAAACATAGACAAGGCTTATGTTTTTAGTCCTGTATTTATATGCTAACTGGTTCTTTTATAACATGTGGGATAAAAGGATGTCATATTTAGTGGTATAAAATGCTTTAAAATGGTAGTCATATGGTGACAAATGTGGTTATTCTAAGCAATAGGTGTTTGGTGGACCTGTGTGTTTTCTTCGTTTGTATCAGAAAACATGTTGTCCAACATTTGAATATCAATATATTTATTATTGACCACTTCACAACATTTTAATATGATATTTAACATGATTATTTTTACATTTTCTTGACATAGGATGTGCTCTTTACAATTGTTAAAATGCATTGCTTTTTCCTATGCAGACTAGATGCAACCTGTCACTATCCTTGACTGATGGACTGCTTTTGAAATGGCAGAAATAGATACTAGGTATTTTTTAAATACTTCCTACAACATGTGACAATACACCTAAGCTTGCAAAAAAAATCTGCTACTTTGATTTTCTACTGTTACCAATGTATTGTATTATAATAAACTAATATTTTAAGTACATTTAATCTTACTTTTGGGTAGACTTTGATCTTCCAACACACAAGTCATATCACATCCAATTGCCATCTATGTAGTACTATATATTTGTTTATGAGTTGTTGAACCAAACTGCAGGCAGTTGTTGCCTTCATCATTTTGAAAGCTGATTTTGGAATGTGAATAAAGTTATTGCTCGGTTTTGTTACATTTGAAGTTGTCTTTACAAATTATTTCATGTTGTTCGGGAACAAATTATTTCAAGGTTCTAAATTTACAATTTGCAGTTGCATCTTTTGGAGGATACTTGCACCAGTTGTGGATAAAATCATGATGTAATGAATCTGATTAAATATACTACCACCCTTAAATTTGATAAAATATGTATTATACTACTAATAGTAAAGATATGCATCTTGCATAAATCTGATTTTAGGGATAAGCTCAAATGTTTTTAATTGGCTAAACTATTTTTTTTTCTCTGCCACTGAAACATTTGAGGGTTTACATGTTGATATATTCATATAAAACTAAGTAATACATTTTGTTACTACTAATGTCATATATATTAAATATGCTTTTGACTAATTAATGACAACAATCTCACAAAACAAACTTGAATATTGGATGAATGCACATTAACAGATAAGCTTATGTGTTCCTGTTCATTATACTACCCAACCTTAGCCGTGTATTATGGTTGCTTTGAATTCAATTAGGAACTGTTCATATGTAATAGTTGTGAGTTTTTTTAAAGAGAGTTTCTATCTCACTCTAATTTTCAACTTTTGTTTTTGTAGCATTTTCCAATAATATTTTAATATATCAAATTCAACATTAATTAGAATTTTAAATATAATTTATGCGATATAATAATACAATCAAATTCTCTATTTTATAGACACAGTTTAGAAATAAAATCAATTTTTAATATGATTTATGTCACTTTATGAAATAAAAGTACAAACAAATTATCAACTTTACGGACATTGATTAAAAAATAAATCACATTCCAGTACTAAAAATTAGATTTACACGGACCTGTCAAGTCCACACCTGTTAATTAGGATAGTCCTCTGCTTTATCTCATCTCCTTCAACTAACTTCATTTTGATATTGTTCACCAATAAATACAATTTTTATACGAATAGAGAATAATTAAAAATATTTTTTACTAATATATTTTAGACAATTATTATGTTTATTATCTTTTTTAGTTTTTTATTTGTAGAAAGTGAAAATTTAATAAAATAAATATATATTTATAGAGTTAAATAAAAAAATCAATGCTTTTATAAAATAATTTAAAAATTTTAGTAGTAATTTATTCTTAAATAGATTTTTAATATAATTATTAATATCATTGATATGTTATTATTAAAATATTTATAAACAATGCTAAAACAAAAATAATATTTATATATGGGAAAAAAATTTATAATTCTTCAAAATATTTTTTTATACGGAAAAAATTGTATTTATCATTTAAATATTATTCTTAACAAATGTATTGTGATCTAAATATTTTTATAAAAAGTGTTATTGTTATAAACGAGAACAACTTTATTATTGATTTAAATATTTTTATAAATATTTAAAAATTTTAAAATATTAATATACGGGGAAAAAATACTTTGTTGATTTAAATATTTTTATATACGGAAACAACTTTACTATTGATTCAATTATTTTATATACGAAAAAAATATTATTGTTATAAACGCATACAACTTTAATTTTGATTCAAATTTTTTTATATATAAAAAATATTATTGTTATAACTGGCCACAAGTTTAATTTTGATTCAAATTATTTTATATATGAAAAAAATAGTATTGTTATAAACGATCACAACTTTAATCTTGATTCAAATTATTTTATATACGAAAAAATAACGATTGTTATGAACGGACACACCTTTACTATTGATTCAAATTTTTTGATATACAAAAAAAATACTATTGCTATAAACGGGCACAACTTTAATTTTGATTCAAACTTTATTATATACGAAAAAAATACTATTGTTATAAACGGACACAACTTTAATTTTGATTCAAATTTTTTATATATGATAAAATATACCTGTTATAAACGGGGATAACTATTATTTTGATTCAGGTATTTTTATATATGAAAAAAATACTAATGTTATAAACGGAAACAACGACATTTTTTATTCAAATTTTCTTATATATGAAAAAAAATTCTATTGTTATAAATGGACACAACTTTAATTTTGATTCAAAATTTATTATATACGAAAAAATACTATTGTTATAAACGGACACAACTTTAATTTTGATTCAAGTTGTTTTATATATGATAAAATACTACTGTTATAAACGGGGACAACTATTATTTTGATTCAGGTATTTTTATATACGAAAAAATACTAATTTGATTCAGGTATTTTCTTATACTTACCAATACAAATTTTTAATTTCAATCATATCTATTTTTATAATTTTACCATTTGTTTTTCAATTTGATTAATAATTACGTGTCCATAACATAAAACTCTCGAACAGACGTGCCCGTGCGAACGCACGGGTTAGTTACTAGTTTGTTTAATATAATATATTATTTGAAAGTTAGGGATTTATTTTTTTTAATAAGTATTATATTAGTTTTCACTTCTCAATAACTCTGATTAGGGGTAAAAGTGATGTGGTTGAGATTCAATTGTAAACATTATTTTTTTCTCCCTTCGTGGTTTTTGTTGTTGTTAAAGAAATCGATTATACTCTGTTTTCGTGGCATCGATTTCACAACAAATTTGTTGCGGTGAGTGTGAACGAGGAGATGTCCTCAACAAAATATGAGATTCAGAAATTTACCCGGTGAATAATTTTGGATTATCGCGCTTGAAGATGCAAGCACTTCTTGTACAGTAGGGTCTATTAGAAGCGTTAAAAGAATCGAAAAATATGGATGTTGTCCTAACGGTGAAGGAGAAGACGATGATGATCAAGAAAACCCACAATGTCATCATATTGAGCCTTGGTGATAAGGTTCTCTGGCAAGTCTCGAAGGAGAAAACGACTGTCGGGGTGTGGAACAAACTCGAAGGTTTGTACATGAATAAATCTTTGGTCAATTCTACCTAAAGCAAGTTATGTATTCATTCAAGATGAATGAAGTTTTGACTGAACAATTAGATATGTTCAATAAGTTGATTCTCCTTCTCAAACAAGTCCTGTCGCAACCCCCGGTCCTCTCGCGGCCGGAGAACGTGGAGACACTGTTCTTGTATCTCGCCATCACGAGCGAAGCAGTCAGCGCTGTCCTCATCAAGGAAACCCCCGACGGCCAGAAGTCGATCTACTTCACAAGCCAGGCCCTCCAAGGCCCCGAGCTCAGGTATCAGCAGATCGAGAAAGTCGCCCTGGCCCTCGTCACCGCAACCAGAAGGCCGCGCCATTACTTCTTAGCACACACGGTCGTAGTAAGAACCGAGCAGCCCATAAGGCAACTCCTCGACCGACCAGACATGACAGGAAGGATGCTCAGATGGTCGCTAGAGCTAGCCGAGTTCGGCATTCAGTACGAGGGAAGGAAAGTCCTGAAAGCTCAGGTGTTGGTCGACTTCATGGCAGAAATGACCTTCTCGGAACCTTCGACCAACGGATCCCAGAAGTGGAAAATCTACGTCGACGGGGCATCTAGCACGAAAGGGAGCGGGGCAGGCATTATCCTCGAAAACGAGGACAGCATCCTGATCGAGGTCTCCCTCGAATTGTTCTTCCCAACGTCGAACAACCAGGCAGAGTACGAGGCTTTCCTCGCCGGACTACGGCTTGCCGAAGACCTCGGCGCCAAAGAAGTCAAAATTTTCACCGACTCTCAGCTCGTAGCCTCTCAAGTTCGAGGAGATTACCAAGCCAAGAACGACTGCCTCATCGAATACTTAACCTTGGTGAAGGAAAAAATGAAAAAATCCGCCTCCGCGGAAGTAACCCACATCCCGCGCGAGCATAACACCCTAGCAGATGTATTGTCCAAGCTGGCGAGCACAAAGAAGAAAGGCGGAAACAAGTCCGTCATTCAGGAAGTACTTTCACGCCCGAGCATCGACAAACCCGCTCCGGCGACGGACGTGAACGCCATCAGGGACAACAATTGGTGGATCACCCCAGTATACGAATACCTCACGACGGGAAAACTACCCGAGGATCCCAAGGAAGCGGGGATGGTTAAGCGGCGAGCGTGCTCGTACACAATAGTCGAGGACAAACTATACCGCCGTGGGTTTTCTATCCCCCTCCTCAGGTGCGTCGAGGAGACCAGGGTCCCCGGTATACTCTAGGAAATCCACGAGGGGATCAACGCACAGCACCTCGGCGGGCGATCCTTAGCCCGTAAGGCGCTCCGAGCAAGGTATTACTGGCCCACCATGCAGCAGGACGGCAAGGAGCATGTCAAGAAGTGCGATTGATGCCAACGACACGGGGACATGCACCTTGCTCCTCCAAACGAGCTCAAAACATTGTCATCCCCGTGGCCGTTTACGTGGTGGGGAATGGATATCCTCGGGCCCTTCGTCGTGGGGTCATACCAAAATAATTACCTCATCGTCGGAGTAGATTATTTCACGAAGTGGATCGAGGCGGAAGCTTTGGCCAAAATCACGGCCTTCAATATACTCCGCTTCTACAAGAGGAACATCCTCGCCCGATTCGGCATGCCCCAAGCGATTGTCACCGACAACGGAACGCAGTTGAACTTCCAAGACTTCGTCACCAAACTGGGCATGAAGCAGCACTTCACGTCGGTCGAGCATCCTCAAATAAACGGGAAGGCCGAAGCAGCAAACAGAGTGATCCTTCGAGGATTGAAACGCCGACTTGGCGATGCCAAACAACGATGGGTCGAAGAGCTACACAACGTCCTCTGGGCCTACCAAACAGCCCCACATTCCACGACCGGGGAGACACCCTTTCGTCTGACATACAAAACAGAAGCGGTGATCCCCGTGGAGATCAGGGAACCCTCAAGGAGAACGGAGTCCCCCCTCGACCAGGGCGCGAACGATGAGGCTCTGAGAGAAGAACTCGACTTTGTCGAGGAGATAAGGACGGACGCATCCCTCCAGGAAGCCTCACTTAAGCAGAAAATAACTCTACGTTATAACAACAAAGTTATTAAACGAGATTTTCAAGTAGGCACCCTCGTCCTACGAAGGAACCAGAAATATTTGCGAGAAGGCAAGCTCGCCGCGATTTGGGAGGGCCCTTACCGCGTCCGCGCGAAAACGGGGATAGGGGCCTACTACCTCGAAAACCCACACAGGGAGGAACTTGCTCAACCATGGAATGCTGAGAAGCTTCAACAATATTACAGTTTAACACTGCCCGCGACACAGCCGCATCGCGATTACGGGGACACACTAAGGTACAAGCGCGACTCCCCTATACTAAATACGAAGATCAAGGGCCGCGTTGTGTGTGCGCGAAGATCCTTGATCCAAAGAGGATACCTCGACCGAGCTCTGTCGTCGTCGTACCAATTAGGCAGAACGCCCAGCTCGCGATGGGAAGTTCACACCACGAAGCTAAGACCTCGACCGAGCTCTTAGCCTCCTTAAAGGTCTGAATAAACCTCTGACCACTCGACCAGTTCTCCACGCAGTCGAGGATCATAAAAGTTGAGAAAACTCCCAAAATCACCAAATTACTTGGACAAAAACAGTAAAGCATATCAAATGTATAAGCATCACGCACACAGATAAGCAAAAGAAAAGTATTAAAGCCGGGCAAAAGTCCATTGTACAAATATTACAAAAATATCAAAACGCCTTTGGCACACAGGCCGGGCAAAAGTCATCACAAAAGTGGCACGCAGGCCAAACAAAAGGACCAAAAGAGTAATGGCACGCAGGCCGGTCAGACAAAAGTACTAAACAACAATCTCTTCCATGATCCTGCCATCAGCCTCGTCGTCCTCCTCCTCTGGCACATCCAACTTGCCGTCGCCCACACGAATGAAAGGATTGATCCTATTGAGATCAAGCTGGATATCTGGATTCTCGGCCTTAACCTGCGCCACAACATTTTTGAAGCCTATCTCGAGGGCCTCCAGACTGTCCTACCGAAGCTCTCGAATCTTGGCTATCAGAGCGACGCGGCTGGCGAAACCTTTCTCTTCGGCGAACTCATTCTCGGCAGGACGGGCATCAGCTTCTAGCTCAGTAACTCTGGTCCGAAGACGGTCACGTTCCTCTTGAGTCGCCTTCAGGGTGGCATTGGCCTCGTTCACCTTGTGGAGGATGTTTGCATGATTCTCGCACTTGGAATGCTCCTCTTACAGATCGACCTCAAGCTTATTCTTCTCCTTCTCGAGGGCAGTGTTTTCGTCCTTTAGCTTCTTTAGCTCGGAGGCAGGGGAGGTCTCCTCGTTCAAAACCAAGGCAGTCTCAAAGATCCGCATCATGGCCACCAGGTCCTCGACCAGCGCTTTCTTCCGGGCCTCTCCATCCATTCCCAGGACTGCCCTCACCTCGCCCTCAGTGACAACGGGAGGGCTTCCCCTAAAGAAATCCCGATGAAGATGACAGGCGGGCAGCGGAAACCTCTCCGTTGGGATCGGGCCTTCGAGGTCCACGAGGACGGGTCCCTCAGTCCTCGCTCTCTTGGCATGGGTGCCGTCCGGAGGAGGAGACTGACTGTAATGAGGAGAAGAAGAGCCGCTCGTTCCTCCAAGGGGCACCACATCCTGGATAACCTCGCGAACACGACTCTTTGGTCGTTTGGGGGCCCGCTCAGCAGCCATCTTCATGATATGCTCGGTGGCATTCGACATTTGACCTGCAAGGGAAAACATGAAACAAGTTAGCACAACGAAACAAAACTACGTAAACGCCCAAGCAGAACAACAGGCTCCTACCTAAGAACCTCCTGGCCTCGTCGGAGGACTTGCACTCAAGGAGAGCCTTGGTGTTTATGTAACGGGTCGCAGTCACAACATGTCCCCGCGAGTCGAGGACAGACTTCCCGTCCCTAGTTATGCATTCGGCCCAGTTGAAGCTGGCGACATACGCGACCAGTTTTGCGTACGCCCCTTTGTCCTCCTCCGACGGCTCGCCGTGCTTCATGAGGTAGGCATCTGTACCAAGCGTGAAGTGAGCATCCTCCCACTCTAGGGGGCACTTGGACACAAACCTCTCCTCCCCGGACCCGTCGGTCACGATATCTTAAAGTGTGCCCACAGCCTCGTGCGTCGCGAGCATGACGTAGTAAAACCTATCTTTGAAATTCCGAACAGAATCCGAGTACGCCTTGAACAACTTCCTCGGCTGCTTGAAGGAGACCGAGCTGTGTCGCCCTCGATCAGTCGACCGTTGAAGGTGGAATATGCGGAAGAAGAGGGAGAGTGTGGCTCCGACCTTGAGGTAGTCGCACACGACCTCGAACGCCCGCATGAAGGCTAGTGTGTTGGGGGTGAAGCTGAGATGACGCCAGATGCAACCGGTTGAACACCCCCAACTGAAAGCTGTTGAAAGGGAGACGAATGCCAGCCTCCTTAAATGCGAACTCGTGCATGGGGAACCTTAACCCACGGTAATTCGAGCAGATACGGTGGTGTTCCCTAGGCTGAAAGACCGTCCAGTTCGGCTTCCCGCCCACAGCGACGTCCTCGACGATTGCGAAGGTGTCCGTGTCATCAAGGGAAAACCGAGAACGAATTCGTAAAGGCTCATCCCCTGCCCAGTCGGCAGCCGGACGCAGGGACGTCACCCCGGGTAGTTGCACGGGTTCGTCCAAGTCTGGTTCGGTGTCTATCTGGATGATGCCCGCAAGCCTCACGACCATTTTTACCTGAAAAGTAGAGGAAATAGGCGAATTCGTTGGCCACGACCAAATCCACCCTTCCACTGCCGATCAAGTGAAAGGGCAGTGAGAGCGCGAGGGATGCTCGGAGCAACGAGGAACTATCCCGTAACTTTATCCCGTCCAGGGACCTTCTTCAGGTCCCCGGTTCCCTCTCATCTCACCTCCACGGGACATTCATCGCATGTGCTCGGGGCATTTATCGGGTCCCCGGGACATTCATCCCAAACCGCCATCAAATCAAACGGAACCCTAGAAACATCCCGCTGTTTTAGCCAGAATCTTCATGGTGTCACCGAGAACTTCATCAGTTCGCCGGAAAACCACCAACGGAAAACAAAACGGAAAGAAGAGGGTTAGATGCTTACTTGGGACGGTGGAAGAGGGCGGACCGTTGAGGTGGAAGGTACGATCAGTACGACGGTGAATGACGGTTGAGCAGCGGTGGAGATAGGAAGAAGAGATCGAAGTGAAAAAGGTGGGAACGTGCAAATGACATGAACTCAAGCCCTTTTATAGGCCCCTCACAGGACTCGAGGAGTCCCTAGGCTCTTGAGTGCCCTAGGCCTAGCCGCCCCTAGACATTAATGGCAGACGACACGTGGCACGCGTGTTCTCGCGTTAATCCTTTCACCTGCCTTGCTCCTCGGACTCACAACCCCTCATCTCCCCCACGTCACCGTCCAATGGCGACGTCACAATTCGAACAGAGTCCAAGATTACTGCCCGTCTAGCATCCCGTACTTGTTTCCTTCCTACTGCGTTATGCCCGGCAACTCGGAGACGTTTCCTCGTCGACACGTATCTCTAACAAGGGGTTACCAGCGTAAATCGGACGATCACCTTCGTCTCGGTGTTTCGAGCATGCTTGCGGTGTCCTCGTCATAGGGGCTGATCCTTAAGTCATTACTCCGACACCTCGGAGCAAAGACTTGGAGGGCTACTGTTCCGGACTGGGCCGACGTTTTCCCAACCGTCGGGCAGACCTAACCCAATACTGGGACGACCTAATATGGCCCCTCCAATAGCCAGTGTCGGGTATGACCCTGTCAGCACCGAGCACGCTCATGTCTTCCCCTCATCAGCCACGTGGCAGACACCACTGTCAAGCAGAAGCTCAGAGCCAAGGAGAACACCTCTCTCCTCGGCCTCCACGTACTCCTACCCGCGAGGACACGTCACCTTGTAACCTCACACCTCCGAAAGAATCGGTCTGCCCTACTTTCGGATATCTCGGGACTGTTACCCCAGGGCGAAGACCACGTGCTGGTCTTCACTATGCCACGTAAGCCCTGGCAGTTACCTGGATCGGGCCTTGCAATCCAGCCCAGTACAGGTAACCGTTGGCCCCACGCTGGGGGTCCTCTATAAATACCCTCTCACTTGAGAGGGTCAGGTTATGTTCATTCTCACTCTTACACCTATATTATGTACTTGCTTACTCCCGTTTCCTAACTTTGGCATCAGAGTACCTTGCAGGTACACCCTCCCCCCCCCCCCCCCCCCCCCCCCGCCGTATCATCCTTACCGGAGCTGAAGATTTCACGACGCTGTTGGCCCATGTCATACTGTTTGATCCAGGTACGATCACCATCTATACACCACACGAATTCCTCTTGAATTCTCATGTATAGACATCCATGTTCCTTAAAATAAAATCTAATTGATCTGGAATGCTCCACATTCCTCAAAGAGATACCTTACCTCTTAGTTTGTTATCTTCTCAACGATGTCAGATATCGTATACATGCTCAAAAACTTCTCAGCTTGCCAAACTAATCCGCTTCTCTCTAGCATGACTTGTAGCAAGGGGCAGTATCCCCTTCACAAGCTTTTCCACTGATCTTAAAAATGCCGCCAACTTAGATAGGCACCCCACGATTCAAGACAGTCATTCCTTCATCATTCTCTTGAAACACTTCTGAATCTCCTAGTGAATATCCACTTCCATATTCTAAACACATCTGAATTCAGACCTTCATGCAATCAACCCGTGATCCACTACAGCCTTACCAAAACCCTCACATCAGACTTCCAAGCGAGATCATTACTGATAATGGATCTAACTTGAACAACAAGATGATGAAAGAGTTGTGTGCAGAGTTTAAGACCGAACACCATAACTCATCTCCCTACCGACCCAAGATGAACGGAGCGGTAGAAGCGGCTAATAAGAACATCAAGAAGATCGTTCAAAAGATGGTTGTAACCTACAAAGATTGGCACGAGATGCTACCCTTTGCTCTTCACGGTTATCGCACATCTGTCCGCACTTCAACAGGGGCAACCCCTTTCTCTCTAGTGTATGGCATGGAGGCAGTGCTCCCCATAGAAGTAGAGATCCCGTCAATCCGAGTATTGATGGAAGCTAAGCTCACCAAAGCTGAATGGTGTCAAAGTCGACACGACGAACTGAATCTGATCGAAGAAAAGCGAATCACAGCACTATGCCGCGGTCAATTGTATCAACAGAGAATGAAGAGGGAGTTTGACAAAAAGGTCCCACCTCGTGTTTTCAGAAAAGGAGACCTCGTGCTAAAAAAGATACAGTCATTTCTCACTGATTCGCGAGGTAAATGGACTCCGAATTATGATGGCCCCTATGTGGTCACGAAAGCTTTCTCAGGCGGCACCTTGAGACTTGCAACCATGGACGGAGAGGAATTTGCCTACCCCACAAATGTTGATGTAGTCAAGAAATACTTCACCTAAGCTAAAAAAAAAAAAACATCTCGGTGGATTGAAAACCCGAAAGGGCGGTCCAGGCAAAAGTTAGAGACAAAATAAAAAAAAATCATCCCGGTGGATTGGAAACATCAAAGTACAATCCAGGCAAAAATTAGGGATAATGGCAAGTAACTATGTTCAACAGAGGCAAGTCCCTCAGCAGTAGCAGTTACATCATCCATCAGAGGAAAACTCCAGTTAAGGTCATCTTCGACAGAAGCTCAGGATGCCCAGAATTCAAAGTTGGTAGAAGGATAGTGGTCGTTATGTTTCAACGTAGCCCTTTTCCCTGTAAATTACCATTTTCAAACTTTGTATATACTCCTTGGAATCACGCGTTTGGCTGATCTCCATCTCATCAATAAAATTTGAGCCCTTGTGCTTTTGTTTGTAATTCTTATTTGTTTTAGCTTTACAGAACGACGTTGTTAACATGATTAACGATTCTTGAAATAAAACAAAAATGAATTTACTTGTTAAATTTTTTTTCTGCTTTTCAAATAAAGACGACAATTTCTTTTGACTGTTGAACATCAGAAGAACATCGACCGCTTCTCCAGAAGTAAGCAAACTTCAAAGTGCAGAATCAAAGTGCTCCTTCTACGCCAGTGCGCCTGAATAAAGGATCAACAGTGTCGGATGTGACTATTCCATCTGACATCCTCGGTCGAGTTCTTATCTCCTAAGCCCGATCAACGGTATTCCCCGCAGGGACTATCTCTCCTAAGCAAGGTGGAATTGCTATCTTGAACCAGCGATATCTCTACACGCCCCGCGATGGCCGAGTATCCAGTCATGTTCATCTTTTAGTTTGTGTGTCGCGTCAATTTTGTCAGCATAGACATACATGCATTATTGATTTGCATATACTTTTCATATTGCATCACCATCACTCTAGTCGCTCTTGTCCCCTAGTGATAAGAGTTCTCTCAATCGGATTATCAAACCTTTCCTCGTTAGGATGTGAATCATCTAAGAAATCTCTCTCCCGTTTATCTCTGGATTAGAGACGGTCCTCGACCACTTTGATAACTAGAACCTCTGAAAGCCCTCATGGATTAGAGAGCCCTCAGTTAACATCAATCTTCGCCATTGAAGATGATATCCTTGTTTTCTTGGATTAAGGAAAATCCACAGAGAAAACCTCATAATCAGAGATTCGGCAGCACGCCAGTTTCGCTCCGAAAAGATCGCTGATGAAAAGGTCATCGGCACCTCAAAATTGGACCCCATCATATGGCATTTCTCTGGGAAAATCCCGAGAAAAGTATGATGTAAGATACCAAGCAACAGTAGTCTCCCATGAGACATGCTTTCCCCCAGTAGAAACAAATGGCGTCTCCAACAGAGAAGTTTGTGCAATTCTACAACTCAGACGACTGGGTTTCCCAGCAAGTCTGACATCAAAACTTTTTCCACTCAAATGGCATCTCCCCAGGAAAATTCGGCGAGAAGTTTGAAGGAAAACCGCTACTAACAGCGTCCCTTGTCAAGAAAGTCCATTGACGAAAGAAACCGAGACCAGATCCTTGGTAGGAAGCCAGGATCGGGGGGAAGTTTACATCAGAAACTAAGACCAGTTCCTTGGTAGGAAACCAGGATCGAGGGGAAGTTTATTTCAGAAACTAGGACCAGTTCCTTGGTAGGAAACCAGGATCGAGGGGAAGTTTACATCAGAAACTGAGACCAGTTCCTTGGCTGAAGACCAGGGTCGAGGGGAAGTTTGCCTTTTCTAAGCATCATTGCTTAGCTAAAGAAGATGAATGCGTAAGCTACCATTCATAACCACCATCAAAATTTCGGATATTCCGGTATTTAATCCTCTTGCACCCCGAATGCCCGAATACCTTCGTCATTCACACCTTCGGGTCCAAGAAGATTAAATAGGGGCATCTGTCATACCCCAAATTTTGACCACTAAGATTTCCCATCATTGTGCAAATCATCATCACAATGTGGATGAACCATCATACTCCATCAGTCTCCCTAAAGATGGGTGAGCATCCACTACAATCAAAATTAGGGTTTCAAGCCCTCTCAGAGCCTTAGACAAAGGATCAATCAAGGAATGACATGATCTTCAACTTGTCTAACCTCTCAAACATCCACAATGAATCAAGAGGACTCCCACTTCAAGGATTAAGCACAAGGCTGCTCCCTTTTAGGTGGATTAAGTCTCAAGATCGACAGTGTCACCAAATTAGGGTTTTGGTTGACCAGGGCCTCCAGATGGAAAATTTCATCTGGGCACAAGCCAATGATCCAAAACACAACCTAATGTACTCCATGGAACTTCATGGACCCATTTATCAAGTCAATTTTGCCTCAGGGGATGCATACATCAAAAATCAGGAATTAGGGTTTCTTGACCTAATTCACCCCTAAGTTGACTTTTGGGACAAACCATGAGCCAAGACCTCAAGAGAGGGTTTGAGGGTCTCTAATGAACTATATTGATCCATTTGGAACAATGGATTAATCCAAGAAGCTTGAGCAACAAGTCTCAATTTCATCTGCACAACAATTAGGGTTTTAATGGAAAAGTCAACTGTAACTTTGACTTTTGACCAGGACATGCTCCCAAGCCCTATGACATGCATCAATATACCCTATGACACCCATGGAACATGTCCATCAAGTTTGATTTAGGTCAAGGACATGATTTCCTGAAGAATTGCACAGTTTGGAATTCATTTGATAAAAAGTCAACTGTGCACAAAAGTCAACTTTGACTTTTTGAGATTTTCCACCAAAATGGTTTTTTAACCCTAAAATGATGTTAATGTATGATTTGAATCATCATTCATCAAGAAAAATCAAGAAAAGTGGGATAACTTGTAAAAGGGGTAACCATAAAAACTTAGAAAATTTTCTAAGTTAAAAATAAAGTGACAAGGGTACCAACTTTGAAGGATCATAACTCCTAAACCACAAAGCCATTTTTTCCCATCCAAAGATGGATTTGTAGCCCTCATTACCCTCTACAAAACCTTCAACTAGACCTAAGTCCAATTCATTAAGGATTTGGAGTTATGAAGTGATCAAAATGGCTGAAAAGTGAAAATGTCACTTTTTCCAACACTTAGTGAAATTTTCACTAAGTCCAAATCTGTCTTCACTTTTTTCCAAATGTAGAGGGATTTTTCACTTGGATTCAAAAGAGATCAAAACCAAACATGTTCAAACAGTTGTTGTATCATGTAAGGGCTTTCCAAAATGGCCAAGAACATTGCCAAATTCCATTTGAGTCATGAGATATGACATTGGAAAGTTGCCTTGCTGAAATCTGTCAAAGGCAAGGCAGAATTTGCAACTTTGCTCGATTTGCCAAAATCAGCCAAATTCAAATGCTCCTATCCACTTGGACACATCTGAGGATTGAATCTAAAGGGGACAATCACTGAGCCAAGCCTCTAAAGTCCATGGAACAAGAAATAACATGTTGAACCTAGAATGGCCAAAATAGGGACAAGACTCCAAATTTGTATTGAAGCATTCAATGGAAGCATCAAGGTGGCATGGACTGAGCCATTCTCATCTGAAATCAGTCAATACTTATCCATGACCAAGGGAACCAAAGCTCTGTGCCCTAACCACTAGTCAATGGCTAGAGGAGACTTGGATTTCCATTGGACAACATTGGCCAAACCTACTTACCAGTTGCCATTCACTATTCCTTGCAAAACAAACTTGATCTACTATAAATAGAGCTCAATTGTGATCAGTTTGAGTACACCAAAGCCATCTAACAGATGCTTTCCTCAAAATCTCTTTCTCTTTGCAAAAGTGCCTTTCTTAGCAAGGTAGCTATCGGGTTTTGAGTTTGAGAGCTTTTCCAATTAAACTAATCACTCACACACCTCACATACATCATATAGAAGTGATCCAAACACTCACATAACATCTGGAACACTGATTTCACAAAATCACCAGCTGGTTGCTCAAACTTTCAATCAAGTTGCAGCTGAGGTACCACAAATCGTTCCAGCCAATTTCAATCAAGTCCAAGCATTCAAACACACTCCATAGGGTGTAGGGAAGCTGTTCAGATAATCACAACTCATCTGTAACACCTCCAAATCAAAAATCACATTGCACTTGCTGTCACGGCCTAGAGGTAAGCACATACTTGGTCATCTCTCAATCTATGCATATTTCCTCGCACAATAATTTGGCCATATGTTCATAATCATGCATGGAATGTTTTCCCTCAATTAATTGCATTGTTTGAATCGTGTATCAAAAATCCTAGCCTTCATGCAGAAATTAGGGTTCTTGAGGTTTCTTCGTGATTTCATGTTTTATGTTTAATTTAAATGAAATTAAGTGTTATAAACATGATCGTGAGGTTGAGACGAGCATAATGATATATGGATTGCATGATATGATTACGTATTCAGTGAGATTGGATGGAAAAAGCAAATCAGCCAAACCCAGAAAAACGCGCATGTTCTTGCTTGTGTTCTTGGCGCCTTTTTCACAAATTTGAATATTTGAATTTTGTGATTTTATTTAATTGATTCAAAAATTAATTTCTCTCTGAGTTTTAATGATTTTGAGTTGATTCTTTTTTTAATAATTCACAAAAATGTTAAAATATTTTATTTTATCAAAAAATCCCAAAAATATTATTTATTTCATATAATTGATATTTTTGTAAAGAATTAATATTTTTATTGTTTTTGACATTTTAAACATTTTTTTCACATTGATTTTACAACTTTTAATGCTTTCTAATTATTTTGTAGGTCAATACTTAATTTTTGAAGCATTAATCCAAGATCACAATTTGTTTTTCACATGTTAAACAATTTTGATCATTTTAATTGAATTTTTATTCAATTAAATACATTTTTGAAAACAAATTAGGGTTTTTGGATTAATTTAACCCTCATAAATCATTTTCAAATCACTTTGGGCCTCTTGAGAGAGTGTAAGACCCAACCCACTTGTACAAAAATATTTTGGGCCTCATTCGTTGTATAAGTCCCTCTGTACATTTTTCAAATAAACGGCACAATCATCGCCCTTTTGAAAAATAACCTTGGGCCTCTCCTTGAGCTATAAGACCCATTAAAAAAAAAACTTTGGGCCTCTAATAGAGTGTAAGACCCAATCCCCTTTTAACCAAAACAATTTTGGGCCTCACTTATTGTATAAGTCCCTCTGCGTTAAAAGAAAATCTTGGCGCGATCGCCATTTTTAAACGAAAAGTCATCTGGGCCTACCCTCGTGTTATAAGCCCCACTCTTTTTCTTTAAAACTTTTTGGGCCTCTTGAGAGAGTGTAAGACCCAACCCCCCTTGTACAGAAAACATTCTGGGCCCCAGTCACTTGTATAAGTCCCTCTGTACAAATTCAACAGTGCGCTCACTGATAAAACCCTGGGCCTCTCCTTGAGCTGTAAGCCCCAAATCTTTTTATTTCAAAGCACTTTCTCCTTTGATTTTGAATATACTGTTGTTTTCAATCTTTCTTTGTTGAACAACTAACCAAACAGCATGGAAGCTCTACAACCGAGTAAGTGTTTACCCGCTTTCATTTACCGCTTTCATATATATATATATATAACTGTATTGTGGGGCTGTTTCACTGTAAGTCTCCTTTCATAAACTCATATCAACTGTGTAATAATAGAATAGATATTTAGAGTTTCCCCGGAAACTACGTCTAGCACTAGGTAAAGCCCTGTTGATCACTCTGAACTTACAGTCAAAACTAGATCCACATAGGATTACCAGACACAGTCTTCCCTCCTCTTGGGGTTAAACAATATGGAGATGTGAAAGACAGATTCTTTTTGAACCCTTTCTCAGACTGTCACTCTTAGAAATAGACTGAACTAGATCCCCAATAGGATCACCAGATACAGTCTTCTCTTCGGCTGTCCTCATTAGGAATTGTCAAGAAACTCTACTCCCAGAGATGAATGTATTCTCCGTGAATGGCATCTTTGAGTTTCTTCCAAATTCTCGAACTTTCCTGACTTGATCTATTCCTCGTGAATAGCTTGCCTTGAATTTCTCGGGGTTTGGGGACCCACGAGATTCTTAAAAGCATCGGCCTCCTCTTGGGCATCGTACAAGGACCCACAGGCTTCCTAAAAGCAACCTAGCCTCCTCTTGGGCTTAGTACAAGGACCCTACGGCTTCTTAGAAGTATCTACAGCCTCCTCTTAGGCTTCGTATAATGATCTCTTCCTCCGGGAATGATAGCCTTCTCTTGGGCTTAGTACAAGGACCCGTCGGCTTCTTAAAAGTTTCCAGCCTCCTCTTGGGCTTCGTACAAATTGTCCCGACGACCTCCTAGAGGTATAGGAACAGAACCTAGTCATCTTAATAGAACAGTCCTTTCATAGAGTCTACTACTATTTCTTAAAGCATGGTACAAAAGATGACACTCTAGGCTTGGACAGTCTAACTTCCTTGAGTCTCAAAGACATTCTCAAGTGACCCATTCGTTAAATAGAAAGGAAACCCGCAGACTCGGACAGTCTCAATACCCTTTGGATTTCCCACTTCCTTAAAGAACAGGAATAACCCGGGTCCTTGAATCAAATCCATGAGTACAATGTTGCTCATATAAGAACTGATTTTCTCTTTAAAATCAGTATACTGGACTTGTCACTTAACTGAAATGACATTTAGCCTCTCTCTCGGGCTTTGTACGAGACACATAAGAGACTCCCTCGTTGAGTCAATTACCCCTTTCGCCTCCATCTCGGGCTTTGTACGAGATACAAAAAAAACACTCTCTTATTGAGTATAAAAGACTCTCTTGTTGAGTCGAACTTTCAGCCTCCATCTCGGGCTTTATACGAGATACCAAAAGATTCCATCGTTGAGTCAAAACCTTTTAGCCTCTCTCTCGGGCTTTGTACGAGACACATAATAGCCTCCTCTTAGGCTTTGTATAAGAAAACCACTGGTTGATCCAATCAACCTTTTAGCATCAAAGTTGTGCCTCGTTCACAGTACACAAACATGAACAACTCCTTCCCTTTCATCTAATCGCTGTAAGCGGCAAGCCTCTGGATCATCTACATCCATGCCACTGTCCCTCTTTTAGCATGAGAAATTCCTAAGGAAAGATGGCATTGCTCTGCACTGAGTTAAAGTCTTCTCCTTCAGGTCAAAATCCCCTATAAAGGAAATTATGGCATTGCCGGATTCACATATCCCGGTTAAAGTAATCCTCCTTTACAGTCAGTCACCCAACAGTTGTGACAAACAGACCCCTTTAGAGATGACAAATTCTCTCTAAAGTCAAACCCCTTCAGCTTCACATCTTGGGCTTTGAACAACATACAAATAGACCTTCAGCTTCACATCTTGGGCTTTGAACAAGATACAAACTACCTTTCGCTTCACGTCTTGGGCTTTGAACAAGACACCAAAATAACCATTTCCTCCCATAGAATAGGAGGAACTACGAATGCTCTGATTTCCCTGTTTCGGTAAACGGGAATACGTAGGCATAAGATTGAAAGAAAAGATCTTAGCGAGCACAATCAATAAAAAACCCAAATCCCATATCTCCGTCAATCAAAAGCAGTAAATCAAAAAGCATCAGTCCTAATATCCTAATCCTTGTTCCCCGCCAGAAACCATTCTGTCAAAATAGCATAAGAAAGGCCCCACCACATTGATAGCATTCGTAACTTAACAGACCGCTGTTTAAACTCAGTATGCAAAGCAGGGTTAATTGGAGACATCTATTTCCCTTCCTTCATCAGCTTTAATAGGATAAAAAATGAATCGACCTGTAGTTTTAAGCTCAAACCATAGAGAATGACCAACGCTTAAGATCCGCGTCCAAAATCGCTCGCTACACATATGATTGGATTAATCAAGAAGTTTGATTCATAAGCAATGGAAGAATTCAAGTTCGTCTGATGAAAAGTCAACTGTGATCAAAATCAAGTTTGACTTTTGAGATTTTTGGTCAACCATGGGCTCCTCAAGTTAACAATGATGATAATATGTGATTAAGATCATGATTGGTCAAGAGAAATCAAGAAAAATGAGGTTACTTGCAAAAAGGGCAACAATGGAGAAATTGAAAATTTTCCAAGTCATGAAAAACAATGATTTTTGCTCATCTTGCCAAGGCCATAACTTCCAATCGAAGTAACAATTTTCTTTGCTCCAAAGACCAAATTGAAGAGCTTGTTACATACTACAACTTTGTCCTTGAGGATGAATTTCAAAAAAATACATAGATTGAGAGATATAAAGCCATGAAGTTGGAGATTCCACACTTTTTGAGTTTGGACACTTAGAAAAAATTTCACACAAATATGCCTTGTGTTTGAGCCAACTTTAGGGCCATTTTTCTCCATGATCCACATTGATTCAAGACAAACCTTGATCATCAAACTTGAAGTATGTTATCTCAGCTTTCCAAAATGTCCAAGAACATCCATTTACCTTACTTGAGCAAGAAGTTATAAATTTCACAATATGCCTTGTTGCAACTGAATTCTCAAGGACAAATTTGTTGGTACACGATTTTGAGATCATTTTGGATGACTTTTCTAGCCTCATTTCTTCACAAGATCAACATTAAAATCATAATACACCATGTGCTCTGCAAGATCACAACAAAATTTTCAAAGTTCTATCCCTTTGCATGTGAAAAACATCATTCAAAAGCCATGAACTTAAGTTTTGTCCTCTAGCTATAAAGTGCAATAATGAATTGATCAAAAACCACCATATTCTGTCAAAGAATGATCAAAACACCAAGGATCAAGATGCAATATGATATAATAAAGCTCAAAAGATTAGAATTTGTAGCCATGTGAGAAGGGAGGCTATGTACCTTAACACTCAAGTAATAGGTACGTGTCATTACTCCTTGGGTAATAACATGTATCATAATCCAAAGATCTTTACAAAAATATGAAACATTTTCCTATAAATAAGACTCATTTCCTTCATTCAAATGACACCAAAACATTGCAAGAAGCTTGTTTCTAAGAAATCCTCCTCTTTTTCAAAATTTAAACTCCAAAGAAGTGAGAATTTGGAACTTCAACTCCAAGCAATCTCCAGCCAAACCAAGCATCCAAACACTTCATATACATCATATAGAAGTGATCCAAACACTCATACACTAACTATAATATCAGAATCATCAAGATCACATCCCACTTGCCCCAAGCTGCAGATTGATTCGAGCTGAGAGTCCAAAAGGTTTCAAACCATTCTAAGCATTGTAACACACTCCTTGGAGGTCAAGGAAGCTGTTAGCATCAAGAAATTGCAACTGTAACCCCCATATCAAGGAATTTGATTTTCATTTGGCAAGGTAAGTTGATTTAAACTGAACTCTATGATTCATGCATCATACATGATTATTTGAGTTACCAACATGTTTCTGGTAGCTTAAGGATCATTTTCCCTCAATTAATTGCATTATATCATGAACATATAGAATTTCATTTTGAATTTTTAAATTAGGGTTCATACTATTTTCAGTTTAATTGTGTGAGATACACTGAATATAAATGAAATTGGTTGATACCATTCAATTCCTTGCAAAATTTCCAACAACTTTGATGTTTACATCATGTCATTTGGTTGCGTATTGAGAGAGTTAGCAATTTGAAAAAAAGAAGAAGTTGGAGCTTGAGGAAGAAGAAGACAATGGTCATGGCGCCATTTTCATATTTTAAAAATAGTTTTAATATATTATTCTATGATTCCAAGTTATATCTTGAATTGGCATCGTGCCTTAGTGGAAATACTAGTATTTGTGCATTGTGTGTGAGTCCAAGGTCTGGGGTTCGAATTCACCTCACCCCATACCTTTTGATGTTATTTTTTAACATTTTTTAAACTTCAAACTTAATATATTATACACCGCGTGCATCATACTATCACCACACGCGCAGTGGCCTAGTGTCTAGACTTTTAGCCTGCAGGCCCAAGGGCGTGAGTTCAAGCCTTGGTGGGAACATTCCCTTCTTTTTTATCATTATTTTTCATGGTTATTTTCACAACTTCAATTGATTATTTCTGAGTTCCTTTGATCTTTTTGAGCCTTTTTTTGCACACTTCTCATTTATCTTGTATATTTTGAGAATCCATCAAAAATCCCAAAAATAATATTTATTTTGACATTTTTATTAGGTTAAAAACTAGTACTTTTTAAGTATTTTTCATGCCTTTTCATGATTCCTTTTGATTATTTCTTTGACCTAATTGTACATATGTGTTTGTATGGTCATAATATACTTTGTCTAAGTCTTGTTTAATATACATAACATGTTGTCTTGACTTATACACCATTAATATATGATGGTTAAGTATTATTTCTTTTGAAAAATACTTTGATTATTAGTTGAAACCTTAGGGTTTTGTTTAAATAATCTTTTGAAAACATCTTGATACATGACTAGGTCTTCCACTTGAGTTTGGATTCCCCAAAGCCCTTGATTAAACCATGTTAAAATGTCTTTTTCATGTGCTTACCTTCATAAAACTTCCATTAGGGCTTTGTTTACCCTTTGCCATATTCATCTGATCTTTGATTCATTTTTGAATACATGCTTACTTGAACTTCTTTGTGATTGCTTCTATTGATCAAATCTTTGCTCACATATTCAAGTATTTCCTTCATAAACTCTCATCATGATGAACATATCTACTTGTCCGATGCTCATTCACATGTTTGATCACAATCATGTTCATCCTTTATGACTACATTTGTTTAAGAGCTCAATCAATTTTGTCTTGTTAAGTTTCTCTTGACATTTATGTTTATAACACTTGCATTCATACAACTGTTGCATCTCAATACACATCCTTAAGTATAGAATCGGTTTAAACTTTAGGACCCTCTTCAAACTATAACTCAGTTAAAACCTTAGGATCCCCTTTAAGGTTCTCAACTTCAATAAAACCTTAAGATTCCCCTTGAAGTTTTCAACTTCATTCAAAGCTCAAAACCATAGCCCATTTGTGGATTCAAACCTCAAACTTCAAGTCAAACCCTAGCCAACCTTTGGCTTCAAATTCAAAACTCTCAAGAGATGAGATATGAATTATCTCTATAGAAGAGATGTCTCTTCTATTCCCCCACGAACATAAATCAAACATTTCAAACTTTTTTACCATTTAAGTGATGTAAGTGGCTCACTTGTTGATTCAAAATCCAAGCTGGAGTTCTTCTCTTATTATGGTACAAAAAAAACACTTCTTTTATTTAAGTGATATAAGTGGCACACTTGTTGATTCTATATCCAAGTCAAGGTCTTTTTCTTAGTATGCAAAGACTCATTTAAAGGAAGATGTGGCATTACTCTGGATCTTCTACATCCAAGTTTAAAGCTTCTTTTCTTATTATCTTCTTTCTCAAAATGTTTGTGGTGAATAGGTGAGATATCTCCCTTAAGATGACAACTTGTCTCTTCTCTCAAACCCAACGGTTCCAATTCCACCTATTAGTAGATGGAACTACAAGCGCTTTGATTTCTCAACTTCCTTTTGAGAATACGTAGGCATAAGATTGTGAGATCTTAGTGAGCACAATAATAAGTAAAATCTTTAGATTCCTACATATTTGTCTTAGTTTATTTCAACATACCCTACAAAAAGATCCAAAAAAATTTCTCACTCTTATCACTCACTCAAAACAGTCAACAAATCCGCAATACACAGCAGATGACTTAATCAACAGTAACAAAAATATACACAAGAGGTTCATATATGATACTATAGATACTTAGGGCACTAGTACCTTCCCTTAGTATAACTAACCCCGATTCCCGATCTCTTATTGCATTGTTTTACATTGCACACTCACGGGTTTATTTATATTTTTTCCCCTTCCCTCTTTTTTTTGGGATAAATTAAAAGTTCACATGTGGGGCGACCTCGAAATCACTTGTACAGGTATGTGTGGTATGCATGATGAAAGATGATACTATGCTTGGCCACAATGAAGATGATGGTATGTTGTAAAGGAAAGCATGGAGTGATGTAAGGGAAGAAAGAACTCGTGTGGGCCAAAACTTAGTTCTTTTCTTTTTTCTTTTGTTTTTTTTTTTTGTATTTTTTTAATGTATGAAATGAAATTGTGATGTAATATTAATATTTAATGCCAAAAAATGCATTACCTGAAATTCAAAATCAAGTCAAATTGAATTTATACGCCTAAAGTTTTAAAAGTACATGGAATCCCTTTTAAAAAAATGTTCATTCATTAATAAAGTGTGAGATATGTAAAATGACATGGTGCATGTAAAATAGACATGATGAATGCAACGACTTTAAAATATGTAAAAGATGCATGAGTGAAAGTGACAAAGGGATTCTGTAACACCCCAAAATTTGCCCTCCTTTCCTTTAACCTTTGTGGCTTATGCTTCATTCCATTTGCATCTTCATTTATGCATTTGCATGACTTTTCTAGGACATGGGATCAAGGTACATTTCCCGCACTTCAGAGCTTTCTTCATTTCAAAGGTGGTTTCAGCAGTCTTCAGAGCTAAACGGATAGTCGTCAAAGTTTTTCGAGCATTTATTTTGCTCAAAAGATGATTTGATTATCAGAGGCTTTGGCATTTATTTTGCTCAGTGATTCAGTACCGGGCCATATTTTTCCAGCAGGTTATTTCGAGTGCAGAAGAGAATTCACATCTTATTTCAGGTATTATTCTGGTGCAAAATCAAATGACAAGTTTCAAAGGTGGAACAAGGCTCAGAACAAGTGACGGCAGGTGATTTTCCAAGTTCCCTCTTTTAGGTGCCAAAATTCAAATTCTTGATGTGTTAATCGATTAACACATTTTTCCTAGCAAATGGTTAATCGATTAACACGAGGAAATTTTGCCTTGAAATTTCAATTTTCAGCACTGCAACACTTTCAACTCATTTTGAGCACTTGGCTTCACATTTGCATCAGTAGAAGGATCTAAAATGCTTCCAAATTTTGGTTCATTTTCAAATTAATTTCACTTTCCCTCCAAAATTCAAATAATTTCCACTTATAATACTAACCCTCATTCAAACCCACACTCCAAACCTCATTTACACTCCTAACCTAGAGCTTATTTAAGAAAATTTGCTCCAAACCTCACACAACTTCACTCATTTTTCTGATTTTTCTACACTTCCCTTTCAATTCTCTCAATTCTCTCTCACTTTTTCACTCTCCATTTTCATCTTCAACCTTCACTAGAGCTCCTCCGTTAGAATTCTCAAATTCTTCATTGGAGTTTGTGAATTTTAGAGCTAAACCTTCATCATTTCCTCTCATTAACACAAATTCTAAAGTTGTAGATTATTTTGATCTTGCTCAAGTTTTGGAATCATTGATTGAAGAGATTTTGGATTATTTTTTGGATACTTGCTTTGAGCTTCACCTTTTCTTGCTAGGAATTCATTGGATCTTGGATATTCTTTGTTTGATCTATCAAATTCCATTTGCAACACTTATCAAAGCAATTCTCCGCTTTGTAGATTGGTAATTCTTAGATCCAAGCTTATTCTAGTTTATTTATAACTTTTGCAATGTAGATCCTTATGGTTTTGGTGTGATTTGATCCATTGATTCAATTACTTGATGTTGTTGATGTTTAATTGATTCAATATGTGTTTATTTGGTCATAATTGATGTAATTTTTATGCACAATTGCATGTTATTTTATGTTGCATTCGAACCTTGAATTAATGATGGAAAAGTGCTTCTGAAAATTGATTTTTGACTTTTATAGCAGGTGTAATCGATTAACATATATGTGTTAATCGATTACACCTTTTCACAACGCTATTTTCAGCTTCTGGATAGTTGATAATCGATTAACAGCTATGTGTTAATCTGTTACACCTTTTTACAGTGCGATTTTCAGCTTCTGGACAGCTGTTAATCGATTAACAGACAGGTGTTAATTGATTATACCTGCTGTAAAATGTGTTTTTTTGCTTATTTTTGAGCTTATTTTTATTCATTTCCACATGTAACTTCCATGGCTTGATATATTTGATATTTGTGTAATTTTCTTGAGTTGTTTAACCTTCGTTTGCAGTACGTATGTGAATTTCTGATGCACGATTTGTCGCTTATGTAATTGTTTGTATTCTTGAAGCATATTCATGATACACACTTGTTTACATGTTGACTATTGTTTGCTGATGTTGCATATTCATGATGCTTAATGTGGATACATGTCCATGCACATTATCAATTGTTGAAATCCATGGTGTATGTTCATTTGATTATTGTTGGTACATGTTCATCATAGTTGATTATTCATTTGTCACATGTTTATACACTTTGCTTGATCTTGCGCAACACATGTTCATGATTGCTTCAATTCTTTATGCGTGCTTATGATACTTGTGCAACCTTGTGGAACATATGATGTGTGTTCATGTTAATGCTGCCGATGCATACACCGATGTCTTGTTCATGTGTTGTTAGTTGCTGCCATACATGCTATTAAATGATGTTGTGTTGTTGCTGTAAATGCACTGCTGTCATATTTTAAGCGTTGTTGTATGCTGCAGTTTGTTCCTTCTTTTAGCTTGTTTTGCTTACTCTTGCATGTTCCCTTAGGGCCTCCTAGTCCAACTTAATTCTTGATTAAACTTTGAGTAGGATAAACATTAGGTGTTAATCCATGCATGATGACATTAGGTTAGATCCCTTTTAACCTCAACCTTAGGTCCATCTTTTGCATGCTAACATTTGGTAGACTTTTCCTTTTGTATCCTCAACTATAGGGCCATTTTGCATGACAACATCTAGGTGAGTTTCCCTTAGATTTTCTCTTTGCCCTTTGAGTCTCTCTTCTTTCTCAAAACAAAATTAAAAAACATGTAATAAATACAACGAGTATTGTGCGCCACAAGCCTTAAGTATATAGGAAATGATGAGTGAGGAGTCTCTCTTTACTTCTTCTAGAGTGTTTAACATACGTCCCGTTTAGGGTCGATCTTGCGACGCATTCGCTCCTATGTAATAGACTTTAGTGCAATACGAATCTCAAACAAATTCAACTCATTTTTGTTAAAACTCATGAACAAAGTACAAATCATTTCATCCTTCGGGATTTTCCATCACTTATTTTCAGAAAGGGTGTGTTATTTCCATTCTACCGCAAATAGGCCTCGACCCTAACTGCTGGAACGGGAACTTAGCGTCGCTTATAAAAAAAAACTTAATAATTCATAGGCCTAACTGCGAGCGCTCTGATTTCCTCATTCTCGTCCGAATTAGGATACGTATGCACAAGACGACGAAGTCTTGGCGAGCAACCTTCCCTTCCACCCGTACTCCTCCGAAATACGTTGACTCTGACTTTCCTATTGTACGAGGGAATACGTAGGCCTAGGACAACGAAGTCCTATCGAGTCTCCTTTTGTTCTTTCCCTTTTCCTTTTCATTAGCAAGTAGGCTTTATATAAACACACCCTTTGATTAGAACAACAAGTGTGGATCCCATAGAGTACAACAGACACGAGGGGGTGTTAATACCTTCCTCTTGTGTAATCGACTCTCGAACCCGGAACTTGATTGCGATGACCATGTATTCTCCCTTTTGAGGTTTCTTCGATCGTTTCCTTTCCCCGCCAGGATAAAAAACGTTCGGTAGCAACTCTGTTTTTCTGCTGATTATTTTTCACGTTGCGACAGCTGGCGACTCTGTTGGGGATCCTGGTGAAGGTGTGAGAAAACACAAGAAAGGGGGGTTTGAATTGGATTTTCAAAAATGAAAGCTTTTTGTGAAACTCAAACAAAGATCACAAAGATACTGACAAGAGAAAAAGACACACGATATATCCTGGTTCACTTGAAAACTATCAAGCTAATCCAGTCCACCCGCCAAGGTGATTTCTCCTTATACATAAGGACTTAATCCACTATAATCAAATGATTACAATTTGCAATAGCAACTGCTGGTGACTAACAACCCAAAGAATAATTGTCTCTTCTTAAGGATTCTGACCTAACTGGTCCTTTAAGGAATTACAAACAACTGTTTGAAAAATAAATGTTTACAAAGAATTGCTCCTACACAAGCAGATATAAACACTATGAATAACAAAAATTACTTAAAGAAAATATG
Organism: Lathyrus tuberosus; assembly: GCA_022829125.1. NCBI lineage: Eukaryota > Viridiplantae > Streptophyta > Magnoliopsida > Fabales > Fabaceae > Lathyrus > Lathyrus tuberosus. Next base: position 16,610,699 of record JALAZF010000013.1, on the reverse strand, counting down.
CACAGTAAAAATAATGTTCTTGGTTGTATTGTAGTGCTTCACTGTCTTGCTTCCATTGTCTCTGTTATCTTCAGTAGTCAAGTCCTTATATAGCCAGTAAAAGATCCGTTGGAGGGCAGATCTGGAATATCCTTGAAAGAGCTGACGACTTGAAATAATTCCGTTACGCAGAAATGAAAATCGTACACAAAAGTTTTCCTTTGTACCACCAAATCAGTGTAGTGGAATGGAATGTTTTTGATACGTACTATGTACTATTTTCCCTCGTAAACTTTTGATATTATCTTTTATACATCAGAGGCTTCTGAATAGAGATAATTGAAGCATGAGTAGAAGAGTTGATCACTAGGTCTTCCTAGTCTTGAGTCTTCAGAGTCTTCAGAACTTGCTCACTAGAGCCTTGTCTTTAGAGTCTTTAGCACTCAGTGTTCAGAAACTTAAGTCTTCAGAGTCTTCAGAACATTGTTCAGCAGAATCTTGTCTTCAGAGTCTTCAGTACTTAGTCTTCAGAAACTCAAGTCTTCCGAATCTTCAGAACTTTGTTCAGCAGAACCTTGTCTTCAGAGTCTTCAGCACTTAATCTTAAGAAGATAATGACTTCAGAAGCTAGAAAGCCTTCAGAAGTAAATCATCAGAGTCACGCTCAGAACCAGAATCCAAGAGAGCATTTCAGCATCAACAAATTGTCTTCTTAGAATCTTTTTGAATGTGAGTAGATCAGAAGCAGACTTGCTTCTTTGGCGCAAAAACGAATTTTGGTCAAATCAGATTGACGTTACACGTGGTCTCTATCAGAGTCAGAGCCTTCTCTATCAGAGTCAGAGCCTATTTGTTAAAACTTCAGAATAACAAACGTTAGAGTACCAAAGTTTTTCTCACCCAAATACTACTTTGTTATTATCAAAACTTAGAGATATCTAGCAGAACAAAATCTTGTTCTAACAATCTCCCCCTTTTTGATAATGACAAAACAATGTATTTTGATGAAACAATTTTGTACGAAAATAATCAATAGGTAATGACAGAGATAAGTTTAGAAATAACTTCCCTTTATCAAGCCCCCCTGAATCTAAGACTTATAAAAATCTTATCAGATTTGGGATAATAGAGCCAGATTATAAAGACCTTATCAGATTCAGAATAACAAAGTCTAATTATATAACAGAGCCTGGATTCCTCAAAAAATTTCTTGAATATTTTAACTACATTGTCTTTAAAAACATAAATAACTTCATATAGGTTAAGAGGGGGAAGATTAGAAGGATGATTTTCAAGATGTGTTTGGTTTTCTTCATCAGACACAACTTGATTGGAATGTTTTTTGTCAGAGTCTGAATCAGAGTTTGTTTTTGAAGGGTCAGGATTATTGGAGATGGTTATAGTGTTTATGTCTGGAGATGTTGAGGATGTGGATGATTGATGGTTGGTTGTTGGAATAGGTTCAGTAGTAGTTTCTCCAGAATTTGTTGTAGGAAGAGGTTCTGTAGAAATGGGTTGAGTGATGATTAAAGGTAAAGATATAGTGGGAGTTGGTTGTAGAGAAATGGTGGAAGTTGGTTGTACGGATATGGAGGGAGTTGGTTGAGAGGATTTGGTTGGAATTATCTGAGGTGGAAGTTGTGTAGATGGTGCAGAGGATGGAATTATCTGAGATGGTGGTTCAGAAATAGGTATGGGTGATGTTGTAACTAAGGTTAAAAATAGTGGTGGTGGTGGTGGTGTTAGAATAGATGGAGATATATTTCTATCAGAAATAATAGATGCACTCAGAGAAGATTTAGAAGACTTACTGAGATCGCCAGTAGGAGAAACAAATGTAGTTGTCATCTTCATCTTCTTGGTTGATGGATCTTCACCATCAGCATTTTTCTTTTTTGCCTTTTCCCTTTTTCTGTAAAATCTCTGGAGGAGTATCTGGAAGATTGCCCATGTCAATCCATACATCCAGTGCTTTATCTCTGCATCCAGCAAGGTAGTATGCTAGCTCATCCAGATGATAAGTTCTTAAAAAGGATGGAAATCTAGAAATTTGAAACCTCGTAGCGTCAATTTCTTCCTTTGATGGCGGAGCGGCTCGATGAGTGATCTTTTTAATAAGCTCCATAATCTTCAAATTCTTCGCCAGAATATGTTTCCAGAATCCTTTACTAGCTCATTAGTTTGTCCAGCAATTAACAAATCTTTAACTATTCCAGACTCAACAAGAATATCAAAAATTAGTCTGGCGTAAGGGATATGACTCCCCTTTTTGGTAGAGCCAGTTCTTGAGGTCATTATTGAGTCCCTCAAGAATCTGAACAGGATGCCTGGGAGATGTATCTTCTTTCATTTCATTAGGAAGTATAGAACATACTTCTGAGACAGATTGATGTAATCAGAAGAATGAGTAGGATGACGATGATAAATACTTCCCAACATGATCTTGAACCAAACTCTTAGAGAATCTTTTAAGAACGATGAAGAAGGATCCTTCTTAGAATACAGAAGAGTTCCTTCTTTGAAGATAGATGCAATGACTTTAGCTTCCCTTTGCTTATCCGCTTGAACATTGTATATTCTTAGTCCTTTTCCATCATGGGAGATTAAATCATAGATGGTATTTTCTGTGATGATGATACGTCTTCCAAACACAAAGGAGATGATGACATTCCTGCTTGTAGTTGCATGAATCCATAAATCTTTAACGCAATCTTTTAAAGAATCTGTTCCAGCCTTGGAAATCAAGTATTTGAGTAAAATCACACCCATTATCCTTTAGATTGTTGAAATTCACCATGGTTTCACAAAGAACGTGAAGATCAACTACCAGCGTGTCGAGAGTGATAAAAGATTTCGCTGGAATAGTGAACTGATTTCCTTGTTGCTGAGATTGAGAGGGATGTCGAGATGATTCATCCATTCATGAAGATGATGGAGTTTACGGAACACAAAGGGTTTTAGGGTTTCTAAGAGAAAGTGTGGGAAGTGAAGAGTGTGGGAAGTGAAGAGTAGCATAGTGTGTGATAGTGAGATTGTGAGTATTTAAAGAGAAAAATTGATGATTATGAAAAATAAGGAGTAATAGGGAGTAATTATTTGAAACCTAGTCTCACAAAATCACAACGCTCGAGGTGTCTCTTCAACAGTAAGATATAATTTGATATTGGACAAGTGTCACAAGAAAATCATAGCCTTCTGTTTAAGAGAACATGTTTGATGTTCCCAAAGTCAAGAATACCAAGAGGTATCTGACTAGACAAGTTTTTGATCAAGACATATTCTAACATGTAGAAGGATCGTTAATCAGAAAGACATTAAATAAATCAGAAAAATTTGCTTAACGTCAGAATCTCATTTCAGAAATTCTGGTGACTTGACACATCAAAATTTCATCTACTTATTTTGGACATGGTTTTATAAATATATTTTCCAGAATAAGTACGAATCTATCCTCAGCAAGGGTTTTGTGAAAATATCAGCCCACTGGTGGTCTGTATCCACAAATTTTAAATGAGAAATGCCCTTCTGAAAATAGTCACGTAAAAAAGTGATGTTTTATTTCAATATGTTTAGCCCTAGAATGCAAAATAGGATTCTTAGATAGACAAATAGCAAAAGTATTATCACCGAAGATAGGAATGTTACTCTCGTGTATCTGAAAATCTTCTAGTTGATTCTTCATCCAGAGTATCTGAGTACTGCAAAGTGACGCTGAGATGTATTCTACTTCTGCGGTAGAAAGTACAATGGTTGATTGTCTTTTGCTTGCCCAAAAAACGAGGTTGCTACCCAGAAACTAACAGTTTCCAGAAGCATTTTTCCTTTCTAATCTGTATCCAGTGTAATCTGTATCACAATAACCAGAAAGCTTGTACTCTGATGTTTTTTTATACATCAAGCCAAGGTTAGTTGTTCCACTTAGATACCTTAGGATTCTCTTAATAGTTGTTAAGTGAGTTTTCCTTGGATCTGATTGGAAACGAGCACAAAGACAAACACTAAACAGAATATCTGGACGAGAAGTAGTCAAATACAGAAGAGAGCCTATCATACCACGATAAAGCTTCTAACAACCCTTTTTACTTACTTCTTCTTTCTCCAGAATGCATGTCGGATGCATGGGAGTTTTAGCAGGTTTACTTTCTGACATCTCAAACTTCTTCAGAAGTTTTCTTGCATACTTGCTCTAATGAATATACGTTCCTTCTGGACTTTGATCAATTTGAATTCCCATAAAGAATCTGAGTTCTCCCATCAGACTCATTTCAAATTCTGCCTGCATTAACTTAGAAAATTCCTCGCACATGGAAGTATTAGCAGAACCAAATATAATATCATCAAAGTAAATTTGCAAAACCAGAATGTCATTCTTAAAGGTTTTGTAAAAGAGTGTTGTATTCATTTTTTCTCTGGTAAAGTTATTTTCCAAAAGAAAGTTACTTAGCCTTTTATACCAAACCCTAGGAGCTTGTTTCAAACCGTATAATGAATTTTTAAGTTTGAAAACGAAATAAGGGTTTTCAAAACTTTCAAAACCAGGAGGTTGGTGCACATACACTTCTTCAGAAATATACCCGTTTAAGAATTCACTCTTTACATCCATTTGATATAAATTGATGTCATGATTTACAACAAAGGAAATTAAGAGACGAATAAATTCTAACCTAGCAAATGGTGCAAAGGTTTCTGTATAGTTTATTCCTTCTTGCTAAATATAACCTTGTGCTAGCAGTCGTGCTTTGTTTCTCACGAACTCACCTTTTTCATTTAACTTGTTTCTGAATACCCACTTTGTTCCAATGACATGGACACCTTTTGGTGAATTGATTCAGTTCTTCTTGCATGGTCAGAATCCACTCATTCTCCGTAAAAGCTTCATTAACTGATGCTGGCCCTATTAGAGACACCAAACCCAGAAGAGTTTATCCATAAGGTTTGAATGATGAACGAGTTCTGACTCGGTCGGCTTTGTCTCCCATAATCAATTCATCAGAATGAGAAGTCTTTAGTCTATTCTTCTTCTGATGAGATGGGCTATTCGTTGTTTCTGGTGAAGTTATATCTGATTCTGTAGTTTCTACAGCTTTGTCTCCTTCTTTAGAATCTTCCTCCTTGGATTCTGATAAGGTAATCTTCAAATCTGCAAACTTTTCAACTAGCTTTGACTTTTCAAGGTCAAGCTTATCATCGAATCTGACATGAATTAATTCCTTTAGAGCATTCAGAATATCCTAATAATAAACACTTTTGAGCTTTGGAGTCAAACTTGCCAAGATTCTCTTTAGTGTTCAACATAAAACAAATACAGCCAAAGGGATGTGTCATACCCTAAAATTTGACCCCAAGATTTCACATCATTTACATATCATATGAATATACTTTCATGCATCACTAACCCATCCATGATGTTTAAAATAACCAAAGGGTTTGACTTCATAAAGGATCACAAAGCTCAAGATTCATCTGATACAAAAAGTCAACTGTGTTCAAAATCAAGTTTGACTTTTTAAGTTTTTGGTCAACCATGCCCTTTTCAAGTCTAGAATAATGTTAATATGTAATTTAGATCATGATTGATCAAGAAAAATCAAGAAAAGTGAGATAACTTGTAAAGAGGGCAGCCTTGGAAAACTTGAAAATTTCACTAAGTTATGGAAAAACATGGTTTTTACCTAACTTTGCAATGTCATAACTTCCAAACCAAGCAACCATTTTCTTGGATCCAAATCTCAAATGATATATCTTCTTCCATACTACAAGATTGTTTGGCTGAATCATCCCCAAAAAATGCATAAATTTTGAGATATGAAGCCATAAAGTTAGGGTTTCCACACTTTTGAACTTTGACACTTAGAAATTTTTAGGCAGAATCTGTTTGGTGTTTTGGCTAACGTTGAGGACATTTTTCACTATGATCCAAGGAGATTTAAGACCAAATGCAATTGCAAACATCAAAGTTAAAGTAGGCTATCTCAGCTTTCCAAAGTGACCAAGAACTCCATCCAATTCCACTTAAGTAAAGAGTTATGGAGGGTGCAATACACCTTGCTGCAACTGTTTTGAAAAATCAGTTTTGGGCATTTCTTGCACTACACGATTTTGAAGTCAAGTGCAATGATCATGATCATACCAATTCAAAAAAGATCAGAATGAATCACCATAAACCTACAAGATCAGGTAATGAGTCAAGAAGAATCACATTTGGAATGATGAAGTTTTGTCACATATGCCTTGAATTCAAAGTGCATTTATGTGCAATAGTGCACATTTAACAAAGCCACTCTCCTCAATCAAGATTCATGAATAAACAACATTAAAACCATCCGAGGAACGTGGAATTGGTCAAAAGGTAGCTATGCTACTTGGAAGTGATAATGTACCTTGGCATGGAAGTAATGGTATCTTGCCAAAAACATTGAATGGGCTCTTATCCTTAAGCCATCCCTATTCAGCCAAGATAAACTCATTCACCTATAAATAAAGCTCACTTATGATCATTCAAACCACACCAAAACAATACCAAAGACTTGTTTTCTCATTCTCCCTCTTTACTTCAAGTTTTCAAAGTTCCAAAGAGCAAACATGGAATTTTCAAAACCAGAGCCTAAAACACTAAAAAAAAAACCATCCAAACACATCACAAATCATCCATTGGAGGTGTCCAAACTCTCATCTCTATCTCAAACCACCAAAATCAGAAAGTCAACCATCAAAACCTCATATTTTACTTTTCTGCATTTTTCAAGCCATGTCTTGATCCTGTCCATTTCAAAACCAAACAACACTCGAAACACTCTCTAAATAACATCCCTAGATTGTTCCAACAAGATTTTTTCAACTGTAACCCCATTTGAAGGAGTTTCCATTTTGACAACTTTTGCCACTTTTTGCAAAAAGGAGTCAGATTCTGTTCTAGAGGTTTCCCTTTGATTCCAAGCATCTAAGGAGCTTCTATAAGGTATATTGGTGGTGTCTAAAGCATTGGTTTACTTATGCAACAAGTTTCTTGCAAATTGAAAAGTGAGCTTCAAGAAGTAAGCTCCCTAAGAACTTGAACTCTGAGAAATATGCTTTGCTTTGATGTACATTGATCATGATCATATCATATATGTCTTATTTGTTGTGTTTGAACTGTTTTATCATGTTATTATTGATTGTATAGAGTTGTAGCACAGAACTTGCAAATTTGAAGCCTTTTTGAAACCACTATCGGGTTTTAAAATGTAGGCATCTTTAGAAAAATCTAAAACCACCATTGAATTCCTCATGAAATTCTAGGCAGGATCCATCTTTATTTCATCCATTTTCATGCAGAAATGAAGAAGTTATACCCTTCTTGCAAATAAAGAAAAACCTGGCCTCCTTGGGCAAGAACCAACCATGGCGCCCTTTTACTTGGCCTGGCCTAGGACACTTTCACCCTTATCTTTTAATGGGTGTGGTTTGATACACGGATGTATCACCACCCCAGTGGTTTAACCTGTGCGCCTTGTGTCCTTTGAACCTTTAGAACTGGGGTTCGAATCCCCCTCGCCCCAATTCTTTTTATTTTTCTGGATTTTTAATTGAACTTCATATATAATAGAGTGCTTCTGCCATTATTTCATATGCGCGTGCTAGCTCAGTTTGTTTAGTTTTGAAGCCTCAGTTAACCCAGCGTGGGTTCAACACCCATGGGGACCATTCCTTATTTTTTTATCACTTATTTTCTTAACTTTCTTCACATTTTAAAACTATCATAACTCTCTCATTTTTTATCATTTTAAACCCATTATTTTTTCAAAATGTTCATGATAATGTCTATTTTCTAGTTGTGAAAAGAAAATATAAAAAATAATTATTGTTCTTATATTTATGAGTGCTTAAAGTGTGTGATTCTTTTTAGGGTTCTTCTTGATTCTTTTGAATGGTTCCTTGCCTTTCCTTGCTCATAATGACTTGTTTGAACCATATGCATCTTGTATGAACTTTAAATGTTGTTGTGAATTTGTACATCATTATCCTCACTTGATTTTAATACATTTTTCAAGTGTATGTTTACATATGAATGAATGATGAACTTTCAATCATGCCATTGAATTTTTGCTTAATCCTTTGCCTTAGCATGTTGATTTTCTTCCATGATTACATGATTTTAATATGTTTATGTGCCCTTGTGTTGATCATACCATGTCTATATGCCCCTAAAACATTTAAACTTTGCCTTGAAATTTTTTTTATGTGCATGTTTATCTGTATGAACTTTGTGATGTTTCCCCTTTATCCAAGCCCATGTTTAAACCCTAAACATGAATTTTTGATTGATATCAACTTGTCTTAACATGTTCAACTTATATTCTTGATTAAATGTTCAAGTATTTCCTTCATAAAGCTCTCACCATGAGGAATACATCTCTTGTTTTAATTCGAAATTCATTTTCAAAAAACCCATGGGCCTCTATCAAAGAGTGTAAGACCCATTACATTTTCAATTACACATTTCAAAACTCATGGGCCTCTATCTAGAGTGTAAGTCCCATCCCTCTCTTTCAAAATCATCTTCTGTTTTCAAACAAGAATAATCATGGGCCTCTGCTAGAGTGTAATTCCCAACCCATTTCAATTTTCAAATCATCAAACTCATGGGCCTCTGCTTAGAGTGTAAGACCTAACACCTTTGTACATAGAACAATTTTAGGCCTCTGTCAAGAGTGTAAGACCTACCACCTTTTCTTTTATTTTCAATAAGTCACATGCCTCTACTTAGAGTGTAAGACCCAACACCTTTGTGAATAGAATAAAACACACAAATAAAACATTCAACACATCCAACCCTAAAGATGCAAAATCTTCCATGAATTCAAACATGTCATATCAATGTTTATGCTTACTAATCTTCAATCATGTTTGTTCATATTCTGTTAAGTTTCTCTTGACATTTACATCATCCTTAGTTTAGACATAGGTCAAACAATAGGATCCCTTCAATCACAACTTAGTTCAAACAACTAGTTCCCTGGCCTCCTCTTGGGCCTTATACAAGCATCATTGCCTTCTCTTGGGCATCATACAAGGAATCTCCCCAGCAGGCTAACCTTATCTTGGGCTTCATACAAGGAGACTTGGTAAGTCTCATTCAATCCCCTAGCCTCCTATTGGGCTTCATACAAGGAACCTCAGGCTTCTTAAAAGCATAAGTCAAGTTTTGGTCATCTATAAAATCTTTTATCCTAACCATCCTGGGTTTTGTACAAGATACAAATAAATCTTTGGCTTAATACCGCTTTTAGTCCCTTAACTTTAGTCATTGTTTCGCTTTGGTCCCTTAATAAAAAAAATGTTACATTATGCTACACTAACTTATACTCTGTTACGTATATCAGTGTCGCGGTGAAAATTTGATATCAAGCTATTGATTAAACTTGAATCACAAATCTTTTAAAGATTCACCACCGAGCTTTGATTTATCCAAAGGAAAGGGTAAAGATCGTAAACAACCCTAAGTTCGCAATGCAACAACAATGCTAAGAGATTTTGGGGGATCGAGGATTGGTTATACATAGGGAAGGTATTAGCACCCTAAGTATCAATAGTATTTTATAGGAACCTCTTACTTGTATTTGTGATATTGTTTGCAATTGTTTGTGTTTGGGTTATATGGTGAGAGATAGAGACCTAAGGGTTTAGTTACCAAGTATGATCGCCAAACCTTCACGGTCTTGTGCCAACATATCCTTACAAGGATGGAATCAGAGCAATTGTAGTTCACCTCAATAGGGATGAATGAATACTTGATTATGATCAAGATTCAAGGGGATTAAGTGTTAAGGTCTTAAAACTTACTTGACTTGACAAAGTCACAAAAGTTGTACATTATATCCTAAGTCTAATACTCAAAAACCTAATGACTCTAACAAGGTCAAAGGGTGGGTTAAGATGAGCTATCTATGACATTGAGTCAATAGAGAGACTTTCTCTTGGATTAAGGAATAGAGGGCAACTTGAGGATGTAAGCTAACAAGCTAACATCACTTGGGGGAATAACTTGACAAAGTTAAATGGAGCATGATTAAGTATGGATGATATGAACAAGTATGATATTCAAACATGATATCAATTGAAAATGGATCAATATAACATTCAAACATGATGTTAATGAAAGCATGACAAAGTAACATTCAAACATGATGTTAATATGGCAAAGGTAAAGCATATGGTTACAACCAAAGCATAAAGATAAATGTGACAACATTTAGAGCAAGGACTTAACAAAGTCATGAACTAAATAAGGTAACTACCTAGTAAGTTCAAAGGTTCAAGGAAATTTCAACTTGACATGGTGACAACCAAACAAGTTCAATCAAACAAAAATGGTACAACATCTAAGCAAACATAAGACATAGTTCTAACAAGACTAAGGTCATGAATGGGGCAACATACTTTAGGGTTTACTAACACCACTTAATCATGAATACAAGACAAAGGAAACTAAGTTGTAACAACACTTAATCATGAAGACAAGGCAAGTATGAATAAGTTATAACAACACTTAATCATGAATACGATTTAGCATTTCAAAGCATGTATAAGTTATTACAATACTTAAACATGGTAAGGTTCAAATTCAAATTAACATGTGAAAGTTATGACAACACTTAAACATGGATAAAACAAGAGTTCAAAGTGGACATGTATAAGTTAAGACATCACTTATCATGGATGGAAAACATAGCTCAAGTTTAATCTGTAAAGGTTATAACAATACCTAAACATGAATGAAGTTCAAAGATGAAATGAAGCATACTTGGATAAGTTAAGACATTACTTATCATGGATATATGTGAAAACAAGCCATTGGTGACAACCAAATATACTTGAACAAGAATGACATGTTTATGACAATAACATGTGGGTGGATATGCAACCATACAAAGGATGGCATGTGAAAATGCTTAGATATGACATATTGAAAGTTCAAACATTGTGAGAGCAAGTTAAGACATTACTTGAACATTTAGGCATGGTTACAATATGAACATGTTGACACAAGTAGGTAACAACCTAAACATGCATATTAGGGTTCAATCATGGTGGAAGCTTCACAAAGATCCACATATACAAGCATGAACATTTACAAAAGTTAAAGTAGACATGTGTTCAAAGTCATTTTCAAGGTAACAACCTAAGGTTTAAGGATATCTAAACAGGATTGACTCAACCAAGGGCATATGTACACACCAAAGTCATATAAACATGGAAAGGAATCACATGTTAGAGGCAAAATGACCATGCAAAGATTCATGATATGGTTAGAAATTCAATCAATACATTTACATGTAAACATATACTTGAAAATGCATCAAATTCAAGTTGAAACAAGTAAGTACAAGTTCACAACATTGCATAAGATTCATATGAGTTGCAAATGGTTCAAACATGTCCATATATGCAATGGAAAACAAAGGAATCAACCAAAGAAAATACAATGGTCCTTAAGAAAACCTAAAAAGGCCACTTACTTCAAACATGAATAAGTGTTTCAAAAATAATCATTTTTGGAATTCTAAATTCATAAACACAAAATAGACAAAGTTATGAACATTTTGCAAAAAGAATGGGCAAAAAATGATTAAAATTGAAGGAGTTATGATTAGCCAATCTTACTACGCGCGCATTGTGACTCTATATGGAAAGCATGGCATGATATGTGTTTTTCTTTTGAAAAATCAGAAAAATGAAAAGGACTGGGGCGAGGGGGATTCGAACCCCAGTCATACAAGTCAAAGGTAAACATGTGCGCTGGTCATAACCACTGGGGTGGTGATACATCCATTGTATCACCCCCCACAAATTAATAGATAAGCCTAACAATGTCTTAAGGTCTGAACCAAAAGGCGCCATGGTTGGTTTGGCTGGCCAAAAATTTAAGTTTTGGCTCATTTGCAAAATGTACCATAACTCACTCAATTCTCCATGAATTTTAATGATCCAAAAACCAATCTCACCTAGAATTTCCTAAGGATTCCAATGGTCCAATTGGTTTTGTAAGACAATGCTTGTATTTAAAAACCTGATAGCAACACTCAAGAGGCACAAATTTTCAACTTCAATAGTGCAGTCTCATACAGTCGTGGATAATGGCAATTAATGGATCAAACATGTCACATATACCATAATGAACATATCCAAGCTCAGTGTACTTTAAAACATGACATATTTCAAAGAGTTCAAGTTTAAAGTAAACTTACCTTTTGATGTCAAACTGAAATTTCCAAGATAGCTGCTCTAAAGATGTTTGGATGTTTGAAAATCCTTCAATATGCTCCTAATGATCTTTCAAAATGCTTGGATTCAACAGAAGTCAGCTGTACCAGAATATGCTTTCCTTCTTGCCAAAATGATGAATATGAGGTGTAATGCCCCAAATTTTGACCACTAAGATTTCCCATCATTGTGAAAATCATCATCACAATATGGGTAAACCATTACACCTCATCAGTCTCCCCAAAGATGGGTGAGCATTCACTACTATCAGAACTAGGGTTTCAAGCCCTCTCGGAGCTCTTAGACAAAGGATCAATCAAGGAATGACATGATCTTCAACTTGTCTAGCCTCTCAAATATCCACAAGGGATCAAGAGGACTCCCACTTTAAGGATTAAGCACAAGGCTTCTCCCTTCAGGTGGATCAAGCCTCAAGATCGCTAGTGTCACCAAATTAGGGTTTAGTCAATCAGTCCAGCTGTCAAAGAAAGTTTGATAAAGCTTCTTAAAGAGTTCCCCGATGTGTTCGCTTGGTCCTATCCGGATATGCCAGGGTTGGATACCACCATCGTGGAACATCATTTACCGTTGAGATCAGAATGTCCGCCAGTAAAATAGAGGTTGAGACGGACTCACCCGGACATGGCCATCAAAATCAAAGAGGAGGTACAGAAACAGATTGACGCGAGTTTCCTCGCCACGTTAGAATATCCTCAATGGTTAGCCAACATCGTACCCGTTCCTAAAAAGGACGGAAAAGTCAGAATGTGTGTCGATTACAGAGATCTAAACAAGGCTAGTCCAAAGGACGACTTTCCTTTACCACACATTGACATGCTGGTAGACAATACAACAAAGTTCAAAATTTTCTCCTTCATGGATGGATTCTCGGGCTATAATCAGATCAAAATGGCGCCGAAAGACATGGAGAAAACTTCGTTCATTACCCCATGGGGTACCTTTTGTTACAAGGTGATGTCGTTCGGTTTGAAGAACGCCGGGCCAACCTATCAAAGGGCCATGACTACTCTGTTTCATGACATGATACACAAAGAAATCGAGGTATATGTCGATGATATGATTGCAAAATCTAAGACAGAAGAGGTGCATGTGACCCACCTGTCAAAACTATTCAAGCGGTTGAGAAAATACAAACTCCGCTAGAATCCTAATAAGTGCACCTTCGGTGTCCGTTCAGGGAAACTCTTAGGGTTCATCGTCAGCCAGAAAGTAATTGAGATTGACCCTGACAAGGTCAAGGCCATTTAAGAAATGCCTTCTCTGAAAACTGAAAAATAAGTCAAAGGATTCCTGGGATATTTGAACTACATCTCCCGATTCTTATTCCTCGTGATTGCGACATGTGCGCCAATTTTCAAACTACTTAAAAAGAACCAGGACTGTGTTTGGACAGAAGACTGTCAAACCGCCTTCAACAGTATTAAGGAATACTTGTTGAACCCTCCGATTCTATCACCTCCAGTGGAAGGAAGACCACTGATCATCTACCTAACAGTCTTGGAAGATTCAATGGGTTGTGTACTTGGCCAACAAGACGAAACCAAAAGGAAGGAGTCAGCCATCTACTATTTGAGCAAGAAATTTACCTACTGTGAGACTCGGTACACTATGCTTGAGAAAACTTGCTACGCTTTGGCTTGGGCAGCCAAACGTCTGCGCCAGTATATGATTCGTCACACTACTTGGTTGGTCTCCGAGATGGATCCAATCAAGTATGTCTTTGAAAAACCTACTCTCATGGGAAGGATTACCCGTTGGCAGATGTTGCTATCAGAATATGACATAGAGTACCACGCTCAAAAAGCCGTTAAGGGAAGTATTTTAGCCGATCATTTGGCTCATCAACCGATTGACGATCAAGAATCAATCGGGTTTGACTTCCCAGACGAAGATGTCATGTATCTAAAAATGAAAGACTGCGATGAACCGCTACCCAGTGAAGGGCCAGAACCAGGTTCCCAATGGGGACTTATCTTTGACGAAGCAGTTAATCATTACGGAAATGGAATTGGGGCAATCATCATAACCCCTCAGGGTACCCACATTCCTTTCACTGCCCGACTTACGTTCAAATGTACGAACAACGAGGCCGAATACGAAGCTTGTATCATGGGTCTCGAAGAAGCGATCGACTTAAGGATCAAGAACTTGGACGTATATGGCGACTCAGCCCTAGTTATCAATCAGATTAAAGGAGATTGGAACACTTACCAATCAGGACTGATCCCTTACAAAGACTATGCGAGAAGGTTGTTACCATTCTTCAATAGAATTGAGTTTCATCACATCCCTCGTGAAGAGAATCACATGGCTGATGCACTAGCCACTCTCTCTTCCATTATTAGTGTAGGTCAATGGAATAACATACCTAAAATCGACATAATGCGCCTTGAACGGCCCGCTTACATCTTCACGATTGAAGCAGTCATAGACGACAAACCTTGGTATTACGATATCAAATGCTTCCTTCAGAAACAAGAGTACCCACCTGGGGCACTAAGGAAGGACAGGAAAACCCTCAGAAGGCTGGCAGGCAGTTTCTTCCTGAGTGGTGATACTCTCTATAAGAGAAATTTTGACATGGTCTTACTTCGATGCGTAGACAGACCAGAAGCAGACATGCTGATGAAAGTAATTCACGAAGGGTCCTTTGGCACTCAGGCCAACGGACATACAATGGCGAGAAAAATTTTGAGAGTAGGGTACTATTGGTCGACAATGGAATCCGACTGCTACAAGTACATGAAGAAGTGTCACAAGTGTCAGATATATTCCGACAAAATTCATGTACCGCTAACACATCTCAAAGTTCTTTCTTCCCCGTGGCCTTTTTCCATATGGGGAATCGACATAATTGGCTTGATTGAGCCTAAGGCTTCAAACGGACATCGGTTCATCCTGGTAGCCATTGATTACTTCACCAAGTGGGTCGAAGCAGCGTCGTACGCTAATGTAACCCGACAAGTGGTCGTCTGATTTATCAAAAACAATATCATCTGCCGTTATGGTGTTCCGAGCCAGATCATTACGGATAATGGATCTAACTTGAATAATAAGATGAAGAAAGAGTTGTGCACAAAGGTCAAGATTGAACACCATAACTCATCTCCCTACCGACCCAAGATGAACGGAGCGGTAGAAGCGGCTAACATGAACATTAAGAAGATCGTTCAAAACATGGTTGTAACCTACAAAGACTGGCACGAGATGCTACCCTTTGCTCTTCATGGTTATCGCACATCTGTCCACACTTCAACAGGGGCAACCCTTTTCTCTCTAGTTTATGGCATGGAAGCAGTGCTCCCTATCGAAGTAGAGATCCCATTAATCCGGATATTGATAGAAGCTAAGCTTACAGAAGCTGAATGGTGTTAGAGTCGACACAACGAACTGAATCTGATCGAAGAGAAGCGATTCACGGCACTATGCCACAGTCAGTTGTATCAGCAAAGAATGAAGAGGGCGTTTGACAAAAAGGTTCGACCTCGCGTCTTCAGGAAAGGAGACCTTGTGCTAAAAAAGATACAATCTTTTCTCACTGATTCTCGGGGCAAATGGACTCCGAATTATGACGGCCCCTACGTGGTCAAGAAAGCTTTCTCAGGCGGCGCCTTGAGACTCGCAACCATGGACGGAGAGGAATTTGCCTACCCCACGAATGTTGATGTAGTCAAGAAATACTTCGCCTAAACTAAAAAAAAAAAAAACGTCTCGGTGGATTTGAAAACCCGAAAGGGCGGTCCAGGAAAAAATTAGAGACATGATCAAAAATCATCCCGGTGGATTGGAAATCTCAAAGTACAATCCAGGCAAAAATTAGGGATAATGGCAAGTAACTATGTTCAACAGGGGCAAATCTCTCAGCAGCAGTTACACCATCCGAGTAAAACTCAATCAAGGTCATCTTCGACAGAAGCTCAGGATGCCCCGAATTCAAAGTTGGTAGAAGGATAGTGGTCGTTATGTTTCAACGTAGCCCTTTTCCCTTAAATCACCATTTTCTAACTTTGTATATACTCTTTGGAATCACGCGTTTGGCTGATTTCCATCCTATCAATAAAATTTGAGCCCTTGTGCTTTTGTTTGCAATTCTCATTTGTTTTAGCTTTGCAGAATGACGTTTTTAACATGATCAACTATTCTTGAAATAAAACAAAAATGAATTTACTTGTTAAAACTTTTTCTGCTTTTAAAA
Source organism: Lathyrus tuberosus (assembly GCA_022829125.1). Lineage (NCBI taxonomy): Eukaryota > Viridiplantae > Streptophyta > Magnoliopsida > Fabales > Fabaceae > Lathyrus > Lathyrus tuberosus. The sequence goes on along the minus strand of JALAZF010000013.1, from coordinate 16,594,261 downwards.
TAAAGATGGCATTTCTTTTGACTGTTGAACATCGAAAGAACATTGATTGCGTCTCCAAAAGTGTTCGAGCCTCAAAGTGCTTAATCAAAGGGCTCCTTCTAAACCAGCACGCCTGAATGAAGGATCAGTTATATCAGATGTGAATACTCCATCCGATATCCCCAGCCGAGTTCTCATCTCCTAAGCCCGACCAACGGTTGTTCCCCACAGGGACTATCTCTCCTAAGCAAGGCAGAATTGCTCTTTTGAACCAGCTATACTTCATTTTCTCCCCGCGATGGCCGAGTATCTAGTCGTGTTCATCCGTTAGTTTGTGTGTCGCGTTAGTTTTGGCAGCATAAACATACATACATCATGCATTATTGATTTTGATTTGCATTCATATTGCATCACTATCACTCTAGTCGGTCTTGTCCCCTAGTGATAATCGTCCTCTCAATCGAGTTGTCAGTTCTTTCCTCGTCAGGAAATGTTGCGTCTGTACAACCTCTCTCCTCCAGTTTATTTCAGGATTAGAGTTGGCCCTTGACCACTTTGATAACTTGAACCTCTGAAAAACCAGAGAACCTTCAACAAATGTCACTCTTCGCCATTAAAGATGATATTTTCGCTTTCCCGGATTAAGGAAAATCCCTAGAGGAAGCCTCTTGAGCAGAGATTCGGCAATACAACAGTTTTTTCTCCAAAAAAAAACCGCTGATGAAAAGGTCATCAGCACCTCAAAATTGGATCACATCTATGGCGTTTCTCCGGGAAGATCCCGAGAAAAGTATGATGCAAAGACCCCAAGCAGAAAGCAGTCTCTCAAGAGACTCATTTTTCCCAGTAGAGTTAACAAATGGCGTCTCCAAATAGAGAAGTTTGTACACCTCTACAACTCAGGCGAATGGGTTCCCCAGCAAGTCTGGCATCAATATTTTTTCTATCAAATGACATCTCCCTAGGAAAATTCGGCGAGAAGTTTGAGGAAAACCGCTACGAATAGTGTCTTTTGTCAAGAAAGTTTATTGACAAAAGAAACTGAGACCAGTTCCTTGGTAGGAAACCAGGATCGAGGGGAAGTTTATTTCAAAAACTGAGACCAGTTCCTTGGTAGGAAACCAGGACCGAGGGGAAGTTTATTTCAGAAACTGAGACCAGTTCCTTGGTAGGAAACTGGGATCGAAAGAAAGTTTATTTCAGAAACTGAGACCAGTTCCTTGGTAGGAAACTAGGATCGAGGGGAAGTTTTTACCTTTTCTAAGCATCATTGCTTAGCGATAGAATATGAATGCGTACGCTACCATTCATAGCCACCATCAAAATTTTGGGTATTCCGATATTTAATCCTCTTGCACCCCGAATGCCCGAATACCTTCGTCATTCACACCTTCGGGTCCAAGAAGATAAATAGGGGCATCTGTAATACCCCAAATTTTGACCACTAAGATTTCCCATCATTGTGAAAATCATTATCACAATATGGGTAAATCATTACACCTTATCAGTCTCCCCAAAGATGGGTGAGCATTTACTACTATCAGAACTAGGGTTTCAAGCCCTCTCAGAGCTCTTAGACAAAGGATCAATCAATGAATGACATGATATTCAACTTGTCTAGCCTCTCAAATATCCACAAGGGATCAAGAGGACTCCCACTTTAAGGATTAAGCACAAGGCTGCTCCCTTCCAGGTGGATCAAGCCTCAAGATCGCCAGTGTCACCAAATTAGGGTTTAGTCGATTAGGGCCTCCAGATGGAAATTCTCCTCTGGGCATGAGCCAATGCTTCAAGGCATAACCTATGATGCTCCAAGGGACATCATAAACCCAAGCATCAAGTCAATATGACCTCAGGGGATGCATACATAAAATATCAGGAATTAGGGTTTCTTGACCTAATTCACCCCTAAGTTGACTTTTGGGACAAATCATGAGCCAAGCCCTCAAGACATGATTTGAGGGTCTCTAACACACTACATTAATCCATTTACAACAATGGATTGATCCAAGAAACTTGAGCAACAAGTCTCAATCTCATCAAAGCCACAATTAGGGTTTCGCGAGAAAAGTCAACTGTACCTTTGACTTTTGACCAGGACATGCTCCCAAACCCTAGGACATGATTCAATACACCCTATAACACCTATGGAATCAATCCATCAAGTTTGATTTAGGTCAAGGACTTGATTTCATAGAGGATCGCACAGTTTGGAATTCATCTGACAAAAAGTCAATTGTGCACAAAAGTCAACTTTGACTTTTTGAGATTTTTCACAAAAATGGTTTTTTAACCCTAAAATGATGTTAATGTATGATTTGAATCATCATTCATCAAGAAAAATCAAGAAAAGTGGGATAACTTGTAAAAGGGGTAACCATAAAAACTTAGAAAATTTTCTAAGTTATGGAACAAAGTGGCTAGGGTACCAACTTTGGAGGATCATAACTCCTAAACCACAAGGCCATTTTTCCCCATCCAAAGATTGATTTGTAGATCTAATTACCCTCTACAAAAGCTAAAAATTGACCCCTTTCCAAATTCCTCATGGATTTTGAGTTATGGAGTGATCAAAGTCACTAAAAACATGAAAATACAACTTTTCCAACACTTAGAAAAATTCTGGGCAAGGCAGATTTTGTTGAAACACCAAAACTTGTGAGATTTTTTCACATAGGTGCAAGCTGAATCAAGTCCAAAGTTAAACATCAATGTTGTTGCATATGTTTCTAAGATTCCAAAAAGCTTACCAGCATGAATTGATTCAACTTGAGCCAAGAGAAATCCATGCCCAAAGTCATGTTGCTGCAAGCTGTTTTGGAAAAATCAGTTTGCATGTTTGCTTGCCACACACGATTTCTGAACCAAAACTGAGTATCATAATGCCACATGTACTCAAACCAATCACAATGCATCTGATCCAACCTACAAAGCTGAGTCACAAAGCCAAGGAATCTTCCAACTTGAAGTTCATGCATTTAATCACATTTTGCCTTGAATTCAAAGTGCATTAATGTGGAATAGTGCATTGTCAAGATTCTTACTCTCCTTAGTCAAGTTCTCTGATTAAACAACAATAAAAACATCTGAAGAATGTGAATTTGGTCAAGGTATAGCCCTGCTCTTGGGAGGGGCTAGGTTGCCTTGCATGAGAAGAAATGCCACCAAGCCAAAGCATTTGAATGTGATCTGATCCAGCAGCCATTCACTATTCCTCCAAGACAAGAATTGATCACCTATAAATAGAGGTTCCAATGGATCATTCAACTCACACCAAAGCCAGTTATAGCACTGCTTTCTCTCACTCTCTCTTAAGTGCTAAATTTATTTGTTTTTGAGCAACCACTATCGGGTTTTGAGTTGCAGCCACAAGCAATCCATTCCAATTGCTCAGACACATCACATATGATGTATTTGGGGTGTCCAAACACTTAAACACCAACTGTAACACCCCTAGCTCAAAATCACCCTTCAACCAAGCCATTATGCTTCAATTATGCAGTTGGAGTGCTCCAGCTTGATCCAAAGACTTTCAAAGTGTTCCAAAGCTTGCAACACACTCCACAACATCCATTGAAGTTGTAGGGATCATCAAACCACATCTGGAACACCATCTGTGCAAAGTTCCATTTCAGCTTGCATCAAGGTAAGCCTCAAACTCCAACTTCATGATCCATGCATATTTCCTCGCATGATATTTTTGCCAATTGATTGCTATCATATGTTGAATGTTTTCCCTCAAAAAATTGGATCATAGCCCTCATAACCATGCCTGCATGATTGCTTTTGCAAATTAGGGTTTATCTATGTTCATCATGATTATCTCTCTCCACACTAAAAATAAATAAAATTGGGTATTGCCATCTTCTTCCTTGTGAAAAAACGCATAAGTTTGATGTTTGAATCATGTCAAATGATTGAGAAATGAAGGAGATGGAGGGCTTCATGCACGAGCTGGAGGAAGAAGATGGCCATGGCGCCATTCTTCAGGTTTTCCAACCAAGTTCTCTATATATTTATCATTTTCCATACTATATTTGAATTGGCATTGCACCCCAGTGGTTGATCAGCTGGTTTTGTGTGTATTGGCAAGCGAGAGGTCTGGGGTTCGAATCCCCCTCGCCCCAGATCTCTTTTTTACCACTTTTTCCTATTTTTGTTATTTTTCACTTTTATTTTAAATAATTTGGAAAATTAATAACTCACTCAATTTTAATTTTTTTTATTGGTTCTTTTTGCAAAAAATCACAAAAATGTTGAAATATTTTATTCCACAAAAAAAATTAAATTTATATTATTTATTTAATATAATTAGTATTTTTGTGAATAAATTCCCTTTTAATTGTTTTTAAACATTTTAAAAATGAATATTTACTTTGAAAATCAAAACCAAATGAGTTTTAATATCTCTTGTGATTAAAACCTCATTTTTCAAACCTTGAAAAAAAAATCACAAGTGGTTTATTCAAACCTATTTGGTATTTTTATCATTTTAATTGATTTTTCTTTTAATATTTACTTTTAAAAGAAAACAAATTAGGGTTTCTTTGATTTTCACCCTCACAAATTATTTTCAAACTCTTGGGCCTCTATTAGAGTGTAAGACCCAACCCTTTTTGAAAACCAAACAAATTTTGGGCCTCAGTCATTGTATAAGACCCACTGCGTTTTCAAAAATCTCGGCGTGATCGCCATTTTAACCAGAAATCATCTGGGCCTACCCTCGTGTTATAAGCCCCATTTCTTTTCTTCAAAATAAATCCTTGGGCCTTTAATAGAGTGTAAGACCCAATCCTTTGTAAATACAAACCCTTTTTGGGCCTCACTTATTGTATAAGTCCCGTTGTATTTCAAAAATCACGGCGCGATCGTCGCCTTTTCAAAATAAAACATTGGGCCTCTCCTTGAGCTGTAAGCCCCACCAATTGTACAAAAATAAACTTATGGGCCTCTATTAGAGTGTAAGACCCAATCCCCTTTTAACCAAAACATTTTTTGGCCTCACTTATTGTATAAGTCCCTCTACGTTAAAAGAAAACCTCGGCGCAATCGCTAGTTGAAAAATCAAACCTCTGGGCCTACCTTCGTGTTATAAGCCCCATTCTTTAAATCTTTGGGCCTCTTGAGAGAGTGTAAGACCCATTACCTTTGTACCGAAAACCTTTCTTTGGGCCTCTTGAGAGAGTGTAAGACTCAAATGGTACATGGGTTTAAACCGTACTACAATTAGTACATTCAGAGATCTTGGTACTGCCTTCGTCCAACAATACAAGTACAATTTGGACATGGCACCTGACAGAGATCAACTCAGATCAATGTCACAAAAGGACAAGGAAACCTTTAAGGAGTATGCTCAAAGGTGGCGTGAAATTGCCGCTCAAATTTGTCCACCTCTTGAGGAAAAAGAGATGACAAAGATCTTCTTAAAGAACTTAAGCTCATTTTACTATGACCGAATGGTCGCCAGTGCGCCCAGTGATTTCACCGAGATGGTCGGTATGGGTGTACGTCTTGAGGAAGCCGTTCGAGAAGGACGTTTGGTAAAAGACACTGGATCGACGAGCGGTACTAAAAAATACAGTAGTGCTCTCCCTAAGAAAAAAGAGCAAGATATTGGGAATATCTCTCTCGGAAAGCAAAGGCGACGTTATCAGCCAGTAGCAGCTGTTACTCCCGCTATCGGCCCCGCGCCTGTTCCTATATATCAACCTCAGGTTGCGCAGAGCCAACCTGACCAACAAAGGACACAACAGCCTCTTCAGCAGGCTCGTCCTCCATATAACAACAACCGTACAATACGGCCATCAGGGTTTGATCCTATACCGGTAACGTACGCAGAGCTGTTTCCGTTACTGCTGGCTAAGGGGCACATTCAGACTAAGTCTCCCATTTCAGTTCCGGAAAATCCGCCTTTTTGGTTTAAAGCGGATCAAACATGCCCTTACCATCAAGGAGGTTCGGGGCATAACATTGAGACTTGTCTCAATTTCAAATCCGACGTGCAAAAGCTTGTTAGGAGCGGTCTCTTATCTTTCAAAGATACGAATCCTAATGTTCTTACGAACCCGCTGCCTCAACATGAGAAAGCTGAAGTCAATCTGATTGAGAAAGAGACTAACAATGTCTATCAAATTCACGATGTACTCTTGTTAAAGACCAATCTGGTCAAGATGCATTGTAGACAGAGTGGATATGGCCATGTGCCACCTCATAACTATCACCAGTGTGATATCTGCTCTAAAGACAACCAGGGATATTCTGTAGTGCAAGCAGCTCTACAGGAACAAATGGATCTTGGATGGATCCAAGAGCACCGAGTTCGTGAAGTTAACATGGTTTACACGAATTCCAACGTCATTCAAAACCATGACATCCGTGCGATGAATGTCAACTTGGTGGCGATGCACTCAAGGAAAAGCCAGTATCATAATCTGCCGCGGCACGATTACAGTTCCTGTCTGATTTGCTCGGTAAACAAACAGGGATGCTCTTTCATACAAGAGGCCCTCCAGCGTCAGATGGATCTTGGATGGATCCAAGACTACCATGATAGGAGCTCCTATCAAATCAACATGGTTCAAATCTTCGATATTCGCGTGATGAATACCAACCTGGTAGAGTTACATGCTGAGCAGGTCCGACTCGGATTCTTAATATCACACGACTATCAAAACTGTAAAGCAGGTTGCGAAAACGATCGAGGTTGTACCCTTGTCCAGGAGGCACTTCAACACTTGTTAAATCACTGGTGGATGCCAATCTATATGGACGAAGATACTCAGCAGATTAGTATCAATAACAGGAATCCTACTTGTCGTCAAAGTCAGGATGTCCGATCAATGGAAGGTAACCTAGTGAGGTTACATTGCATTCAAAGTGGGCGTGGCCAGGTGCCACCACACAACTATGACAGTTGTAACGTCTGTTCGGAAAGTAACCAAGGGTGTTACCTTGTGAGAGCAGCTCTTCAGGGTCAGGTCGATCACGGAGAAATTCGTCCATATCCAGGTTCAGAACCCATCATTCGGTCGCCGAATTACCTTGCCGATCAAGTTGAGGATGTTGTCACGATCTCTGGTCATCATAGGACCAGGGATGTTTTTGCCATCATCCCTCTATTTGATGAATCTAAAGTTCCCAACCAGGAACGGATCGAGGTTACTTATGATGGTCAGAAAAATCAGAAGGTTCCCATAGTCATCTATCTACCGGGGCCACTACCATATGAATCAGCTAAGGCAATCCCTTACAAATACGGTGCAACAATAATTGAGAATGGAAAGGAAATTCCATTACCCTCCGTCGTGAATATTGCAGACATCAGTCGTGTAACACGGAGCGGTCGAATCTTCAACCGAGGAGTTGGAGACCCTAACAGAGAAAAGGAACTTCAGACGGAAATTCCTGATCCATCAGTCGGTCAATCAAGTAATCCCGGCCTTTTGAAAAATAATGATGAGATGCTAAAGCTCATCCAAAGGAGTGAATACAACATTGTTGATCAACTGTTACAGACTCCTTCAAAGATCTCAGTATTATCACTGTTACTCAGTTCAGAAGCACACAGAAAGGCTCTACAGAAAGTCTTGGAGCAAGTCTTTGTGGAACAGGATGTAACAATCAGACAATTCGATAGCATTGTCTCTAACATCACTTCCTGCAATAATTTGGGATTTAGTGATGAGGAATTACCTGAAGAGGGTCACCGTCATAACATGGCGCTCAACATTACAGTTAACTGCCAGGGCGATGATTTAGCCAACGTACTGGTAGACACAGGGTCAGCCCTGAATGTTATGCCGAAGTCCACCTTGATGCAATTATCATTCAAGGGCCCTCCGATGAGAGTCAGCGAGGTCGTCGTCAAAGCATTCGACGGATCCATAAAAACAGTTATCGGCAAAGTTGATCTTCCCATAACTATTGGTCCTCACACTTTCCAAATCACTTTCCAGGTCATGGACATCCGGGCAACATACAGTTGTTTATTAGGAAGACCTTGGATACATCAGGCTGGAGCGGTTACTTCAACCCTCCACCAAAAGCTAAAGTTCGTCAAGAATGATCAACTTGTCACGGTTTGTGGGGAACAAGCCTTGCTTGTGAGTAACCTATCATCATCTACTTGTGTGGAACCCTAGGAGGTTATTGGAACTCAGTTCCAAGCACTATCGGTGAGCAAGAACAATCAGTTCAAAGAAGGAACTTCAATTTCTTCATACAAAGATGCTATCAAAGCGGTCGAGAGTACCGATAGGACAGGATGGGGACGGCTTGTCATTCCTATTGACAATAAAAAAAAGAAGGGTCTTGGTTTTTCTGCAACCTGTACCCATACAGCCGCCAACGATGAAAGTCTTCATCCCCTTCAAAACTTCTTCCACAGTGGAGGTTTTCTTCACCCAGTGTCTCAAGCAGTACATGCTATCAATGAGGAAGATCCCTCTGACACAGATGAAGAATGGAAGTCCTACCTTAACAAGGACGGCTATATGTCTCAGGAATAAGTGCCTATGCCTTTTTGCTTTCCTACAGAAAGTCCGAGATTTATACCAAGACCAGATGTCGAAATGATATATGGAGATTGTGATCTGGAAGGATGCCGTGCTCCGCCAAATTCATTAGAGGAAGACGCTCTGATGAAAGACAATTTTGACCACAATTACTATGGCCCGATGGATGGTCTGCCAATGTGGCAACCTCACCCAGGAAACTTGGGGCAAGAAAGTCAGCCGAGTAATGAAACTCAGCTGAGCATCATTGAACAGAATACCTGTATCCCCGCCATGTCATGGGATCAACACTCAGGTCATTCAGAAACTACTCAACATGAAGATGAATTTGCAACGTTTGCAGGACTTGAATTCATCAACTATGCTTTTCCTGAGGTCAACGTCATCGAGAGGGATGACTCCTCCAGTTCCAAAGAAGTTTGGGACACTCTGGGACAACCTAGTGGAAAATACGACTTTATGGTCAAGTACACTGCTCCCGAAAGCTCTCGTATCAGGCTCGAGGATATCCAGCCAACTGGATGGGGAGATACAGCTGAGAGCACAAATGCTATGCAAAATACAACAGAGGAATCCTCCTACGACAATTCTGCTTGGGAGACAGATTCCAATGATCCTGCTCCACCAGAAATCAGCGTCATTTCTGAAGACAAATCAAAGAAGGTGCCAGACTTTGTGATTCACCGAGGAGTTCGCCGCCAATGGGTTGCTGTCGATGTTCCGAGGGTCGTTCGTCAGTCAAAGTAATTGCCATCTTTAAGCCTTTCACCCTGCCCAGGTGAAACGGATGTTTTGATAGGGCTCGCTTTCTGTAAATATCCCTCTTCGCTTTGCCCAAAGCGAGTGAGTTTTTTTTATAGGGCTGTAGTTTCAAGAATCGACTTGTGCATTAATAAAATAACGTCGTTCTGTAATTTCCGCATTAATTGCTGTTTTCTCTTTTTGCTTTTTCAGAAAATGGTAATCCTAAAAAACATTCAATAATAAAAACAAGCAGTAAAATCAAAACACTGCACACACTTGCATTTTCTCTATCTCTTCTAAACACGAATCATCACGTCATGCAGATTGCTTCTTTTATACCCCGTTGAAACATACGATTCGATGCCTTCTCCCAACTTTGAGTTCCCGATATTCGAGGCTGAAGAAGAAGTTGACAACGAAATTCCAGAAGAGATCTCCCGACTACTCAGACAAGAGGAAAGGTCCATTGAACCTCACAAAGAACCGTTGGAAACGGTAAACTTGGGTTCAGAAAAAGAGAGAAAAGAAATCAGGATCGGAGCACTGCTTAGTCTAACTGTCAAAGAAAGTTTGATAAAGCTTCTCAAGGAATTCCCCGATGTATTCGCTTGGTCCTATCAGGATATGCCAGGGTTGGATACCAGCATCGTGGAACATTACTTACCGTTGAGATCGGAATGTCCGCCAGTAAAGTAAAGGTTAAGACGCATTCACCCGGACATGGCCATCAAAATCAAGGAGGAGGTACAGAAACAGATCGACGCGGGTTTCCTCGCTACATCTGAATATCCTCAATGGTTAGCCAACATCGTACCCATTCCCAAAAAGGACGGAAAGGTCAGAATGTGTGTAGATTACAGAGATCTGAACAAGGCAAGTCCAAAGGACGACTTTCCTTTACCACACATTGACATGATGGTTGACAGCACAGCAAAGTTCAAAGTATTCTCCTTCATGGATGGATTCTCGGGCTATAACCAGATCAGAATGGCGCCGAAAGACATGGGGAAAACTTCGTTCATTACCCCATGGGGTACCTTTTGTTACAAGGTAATGCCGTTCGGTTTGAAGAATGCCGGGGCAACCTATCAAAGGGCCATGACTACTCTGTTTCATGACATGATACACAAAGAAATCGAGGTATATGTCGATGATTTGATTGCAAAATCAAGAACAGAGGATGAGCACGTTGAACATCTGTCAAAATTGTTCGAACGTCTAAGAAAATTCAAGCTCCGCTTGAATCCCAACAAGTGCACCTTCGGTGTCCGTTCGGGGAAATTACTAGGGTTCATCGTCAGCCAGAAAGGAATTGAAGTTGATCCTGACAAGGTCAAGGCCATTCAAGAAATGCCTTATGACCGCCACGTGTGCGCCGATTTTCAAGTTACTCAAAAAGAACCAGGATTGCGTTTGGTCAGAAGATTTCCAAACCGCCTTCGACAGTATCAAAGAATGTCTGTTGAATCTGCTGATTCTGTCACCACCAGTGGAAGGAAGACCACTGATCATTTATCTCACAGTGCTTGAGGACTCAATGGGATGTGTACTTGGCCAACAAGACGAAACTAAACGGAAAGAGTCTGCCATTTACTATCTAAGCAAGAAATTCACCGACTGCGAGACTCGGTACACGATGCTTGAGAAAACTTGTTGCGCTTTGGCTTGGGCAGCCAAACGTCTTCGCCAGTACATGATTCGTCATACTACTTGGTTGGTCTCCGAAATGGATCCAATCAAGTACGTTTTCGAAAAACCTGCTCTCACGGGAAGGATTGCCCGTTGGCAGATGTTACTATCAGAATATGACATAGAGTACCATGCTCAGAAAGCCGTTACGGGAAGTATTTTAGCCGATCATTTGGCTCATTAACCGATTGACGATCAGGAATCAATCGGGTTTGACTTCCCAGATGAAGATGTCATGTATCTAAAAATAAAAGATTGCGATGAACCGCTACCCAGTGAAGGGCCAGAACCAGGTTCCCAATGGGGACGTATCTTTGACGGAGCAGTCAATCATTATGGAAACGGAATTGGGGCAATCATTGTTACCCCTCAGGGTTCCCACATTCCTTTCATTGCCAGACTTACGTTCAAATGTACGAACAACGAGGCCGAATACGAAGCATTTATCATGGGTCTCGAAGAAGCGATTGATTTAAGGATAAAAAACTTGGACGTATACGGCGATTCAGCCCTGGTTATCAATTAGATAAAAGGAGATTGGAACACATACCAATCAGGATTGATTCCTTACAAAGACTATGCAAGAAGGTTGCTACCCTTCTTCAACAGAGTCGACTTTCATCACATCCCTCGTGATGAGAATCACATGGCTGACGCATTAGCCACTCTCTCTTCCATGATTAATATAGGTCGATGGAATGACATACCTAAGATCGACATAATGCGCCTTGAACGGCCCGCTTACATCTTCGCGATTGAAGCAGTCATAGATGGCAGACCTTGGTATCACGATATCAAATGCTTTCTTCAGAAACAAGAGTACCCATCTGGGGCACTCAGAAAAGATAGAAAGACCCTCAGAAGATTGGCTGGAAACTTCTTCCTGAGCGGTGACACTCTTTATAAGAGAAATATTGACATGGTCTTGCTCCGATGCGTCGACAGACCAGAAGCAGACATGCTCATGAAAGAAATTCATGAAGGATCCTTTGGCACTCATGCCAACGGACACACAATGGCGAGAAAAATTCTCAGGGCCGGGTATTATTAGTTGACCATGGAATCCGACTGCTACAAGTACATGAGGAGGTGTCACAAGTGTCAGATATACTCCGACAAAATTCATGTACCGCCATCACATCTCAAAGTTCTTTCTTCCCCGTGGCCATTTTCCATATGGGGAATCGATATGATTGGTATGATTGAGCCCAAGGCTTCAAACGGACATCGGTTCATCCTGGTAGCCATTGACTATTTCACCAAGTGGGTCGAAGCAGCGTCATTCGCCAATGTAACCCGACAAGTGGTGGTCCGATTTATCAAAAACAATATCATCTGCCGTTATGGTGTTCCAAGCGAGATCATTACTGATAATGGATCTAACTTGAACAATAAGATGATGAAAGAGTTGTGTGCAGAGTTCAAGATCGAACACCATAACTCATCTCCCTACCGACCCAAGATGAACGGAGCGGTAGAAGCGGCTAACAAGAACATCAAGAAGATTGTTCAAAAGATGGTTGTAACCTACAAAGATTGGCACGAAATGCTAACCTTTGCTCTTCATGGTTATCGAACATCTGTCCGCACTTCAACAGGGGCAACCCCTTTCTCTCTAGTATATGGTATGGAGGCAGTTCTCCCCATAGAAGTAGAGATCCCGTTAATCAGGGTATTGATGGAAGCTAAGCTCACCGAAGTTGAATGGTGCCAAAGTCGACACAACGAACTGAACCTGATCGAAGAGAAGTGAATCACGGCACTATGCCACGGTCAGTTGTATCAACAGAGAATGAAGAGGGCGTTCGACAAAAAGGTCCGACCTCGTGTCTTCAGGAAAGGAGACCTTGTGCTCAAGAAGATACAATCATTTCTCACTGATTCTCGGGGCAAATGGACCCCAAATTATGATGGCCCCTATGTGGTCACGAAAGCTTTCTCAGGCGGCGCCTTGAGACTTGCAACCATGGACGAAGAGGAATTTGCCTACCCCACGAATGTTGATATAGTCAAGAAATACTTCGCCTAAAACTAAAAAAAAAAAAAAACGTCTCGGTGGATTGAAAACCCGAAAGGGCGGTCCAAGCAAAAGTTAGAGACATGAAAAGAATCATCCCGATGGATTGGAAATCTCATAGTACAATCCAGGCAAAAATTAGGGATAATGGCAAGTAACTATGTTCAACAGAGGCAAGTCCCTCAGCAGCAGTTGCATCATCATCCGCCAGGAAAACTCCAGTCAAGGTCATCTTCGACAGAAGCTCAGGATGTCCCGAATTCAAAGTTGGTAGAAGGATAGTGGTCGTTATGTTTCAACGTAGCCCTTTTCCCTGTAAATTACCATTTTCTAACTTTGTATGTACTCTTTGGAATCACGCGTTTGGCTGATCTCCATCTTATCAATAAAATTTGAGCCCTTGTGCTTTTGTTTGTAATTCTTTACTTGTTTTAGCTTTACAGAACGACGTTGTTTAAACTTAATCAGTGATTCTTGAAATAAAACAAAAATGAATTTACTTGTTAAACTTTTTCTGCTTTTAAATTAAAGATGGCATTTCTTTTGACTGTTGAACATCAGAAGAACATCGATCGCTTCTCCCGAAGTAAGCGGACTTCAAAGTGCAGAATCAAAGTACTCCTTCTAAGCCAGTATGCCTGAATGAAGGGATCAACTGTGTCAGAGACCTTGTTTCGTCTGACACGCCTCAGCCGAGTTCTCATCTCCTAAGCCCGATCAACATAGCTCCCAACGGGACTATCTCTCCTAAGCAAGGTGGAATTGCTATTTTGAATCAACGGTACTTCTTCGTCCCGCGATGGCCGAGTATCCAATTGCGTTCATCCATTAGTCTGTATGTCGCGTCTGTTTTGTCAGCATATACATACATACATCATGCATTTTTTTATTTGCATTCACATTTCATATTGCATCACTATCACTCTAGTCGGTCTTGTCCCCTAGTGGTAGAAGTCCTCTCAATCGAGTTGTCAGTTCTTGCCTCGTCAGGAAATACTGTGTCTGAACAACCTCGCTTCCAGTTTAATTCTGGAAAGAAGTTGGTCCTTGGCCACTTTGATAATTTGAACCTCTGAAAGATCAGAGAACTTTCAATAAATATCACTCTTCGCCATTGAAGATGATATCCTTGCTTTCCCGGATTAAGGAAAATCCACAGAGAAAGCCTCGTGATCAGAGATTCGGCAGCATGCCAGTTTTGCTCCGAAAAACCACTGATGAGAAGGTCATTGGCACCTCAAAATTGGACCCCATCATATGGCGTTTCTCCGGGAAGGTCCCGAGAAAAGTATGATGAAAGATCCCAAATAAAAACAGTCTCTCAAGAGACTCGCTTTCCCCAGTAGAATCGACAAATGGCGTCTCCAACAGAGAAGTTTGTACAACTCTACAACTCAGACGTTGGGTTCCCCAGGAAGTTTGACATCAAACCTTTTTCTGTTAAATGGCATCTCCCCAGGAAAATTCAGCGAGAAGTTTGAAGGAAAACCGCTACACATAGCGTCCCTTGTCAATAAAGTTTATTGACAAAAGAAACTGAGACCAGTTCTTGGTAGGAAACCAAGAACGAGGGGAAGTTCAAAAGAAACCAAGACCAGTTCTTGGTAGGAAACCAGGAATGAGGGGAAGTTCATTTCAGAGACTGAGACCAGTTCTTGGTAGGAAACCAAGAACGAGGGGAAGTTCAAAAGAAACCAAGACCAGTTCCTTGGTAGGAAACCAGGATCGAGGGGAAGTTTACCTTTTCTAAACATCATTGCTTAGCTAAATAAGATGAATGCGTAAGCTACCATTCATAACCACCATCAAAATTTCGGGTATTCCGATATTTAATCCTCTTGCACCCCGAATGCCCGAATCCCTTCGTCATTCACACCTTCGGGTCCAAGAAGATTAAATAGGGGCATCTGTAATACCCCAAATTTTGACCACTAAAGTTTCCCATCATTGTGCAAATCATCACCACAATATGGATGTACCTTTATGCTTCATCAGTCTCCCCAAAGATGGGTGAGCATTCACTAAAATCAAAATTAGGGTTTCAAGCCCTCTCTGAGTGCTTAGACAAAGGATCAATCAAGAAATGACATGATCTTCAACTTGTCTAATCTCTCAAACATCCACAATGGATCAAAAAGGACTCCCACTTCAAGGATTAAGCACAAGGCTGCTCCCTTCTAGGTGGATCAAGTCTCAAGATCGACAGTGTCACCAAATTAGGGTTTTGGTCGTCCAGGGCCTCCAGATGGAAATTTTCATCTGGGCACAAGGCAATGATCCAAAACATAACCTAATATACTTCATGGAACCTCATGAACCCATGCATCAAGTCAATTTTGCCTTAGGGGATGCATTCATCAAAAATCAGGAATTAGGGTTTCTTGACCTAATTCACCCCTAAGTTGACTTTTGGGACAAACCATGAGCCAAGACCTCAAGAGATGATTTGAGGGTCTCTAATATACCATATTTATCCATTTGGAACAATGGATTGATCCAAGAAGCTTGGGCAACAAGTCTCAATTTCATCTGCACCACAATTAGGCGTTTAAGAGAAAAGTCAACTGTAACCTTGACTTTTGACCAGGACATGCTCCTAAGCCCTAGGACATACCTCAATATACCCTATGACACCCATGGAACATGTCCATCAAGTTTGATTTAGGTCAAGGACATGATTTCCTGAAGAATTGCACAGTTTGGAATTCATCTGATAAAAAGTCAACTGTGCACAAAAGTCAACTTTGACTTTTTGAGATTTTTCACCAAAATGGATTTTTAACCCTAAAATGATGTTAATGTATGATTTGAATCATCATTCATCAAGAAAAGTGAGATAACTTGTAAAAGGGGTAACCTTAAAACTTAGAAAATTTTCTAAGTTAAAAATAAAGTGGCAAAGGTACCAACTTTGGAGGACCATAACTCCTAAACCACAAGGCCATTTTTTCTCATCCAAAGATGAATTTGTAGCCCTCATTATCACCTACAAAAACTTCAACTACAAGTCATTCCAATTCATTAAGGATTTTGAGTTATGGAGTGATCAAAGTGGATGAAAAGTGAAAATGTCACTTTTTCCAACACTTAGTCAAATTTTCACTAAGTCAGATTCTGCCTCACTTTTTGCCAAATGTAGGAGGATTTTTCACTTGGAATCAAAAGAGATCAAAACCAAACTTGTTCAAACAGTTGTTGTATCATGTAAGAGCTTTCCAAAATGGCCAAGAACATTGCCAAATTCAACCTACAGCATGAGATACAACATTGCCAAGTTGCCCTGCTGAAATCTGTCAAGGCAAGGCAGAATTTGCAACTTTGGTCGATTTGCCAAAATCAGCCAAATTCAATTGCTCCTATCCACTTGGACACCTCAAAGGATTGAATCTAATGGGGACAATCACTGAGCCAAGCCTCCAAAGTCCATGGAACAAGAAATAGCATGTTGAACCTAGAATGGCCAAAATAGGGACAAGACTTCAAATTTGGAATGAGGCATTCAATGGAACCATCAAGGTGGCATGGACTGAGCCATTCTCATCTAAAATCAGTCAAGACTTATCCAAGACCAAGGGGACCAAAGCTCTGTGCCCTAACCTCTAGTCAATGGCTAGAGGAGACTTGGATTTTCATTTGCTAACATTGGCCAAACCTACTTACCAGCTGCCATTCACTATTCCTTGCAAAACAAACTTGCTCTACTATAAATAGAGCTCAATTGTGGTCAGTTTGAGTACACCAAAGCCATCTAACAGATGCTTTCCTCAAAATCTCTTCTTTCACTCCAATTTTGCCTTCTAAGGCAAGTCACTATCGGGTTTTGAGTTTGAGAGCAATTCCAATCAAACCAATCACTCACACACCTCACATACATCACATATGAGCTGATCAAACACTTAGATTACTTATGAAACATCAATTTCACAAAATCACCAGCTGGTTGCTTAAGGTTTTAACCAAAGTGCAGCTGAGGTACCACAAAATGATCCAGCCAATTTCAATCAAGTCCAACCATCCAAACACAATCCATAGGGTGTAGGGAAGCTGTTCAGATCATCACCACTCATCTGTAACACCTCCAAATCAAAAATCACTTTGAACTTGCTGTCACGACTTGGAGGTAAGCACATACTTGGTCATCTCTCAATCTATGCATATTTCCTCGCACAATAATTTGGCCATATGTTCATAATCATGCATGGAATGTTTTCCCTCAATTAATTGCATTGTTTGAATCGTGTATAAAAAATCCTAGCCTTCATGCAGAAATTAGGGTTCTTGAGGTTTCTTCGTGATTTCTTGTTGTATGTTTAATTTAAATGAAATTAAAGTACATAGACATGATCGTGAGGTTGAGACGAGCATAATGATATGTGGATTGCATGATATGATTACGTATTCATGGAGATTGGATAGAAAATGCAAATCTGAGAAACCAAGAACACGCGCGTGTTCTTCAGCTTGTTCTTGGCGCCATTTTTGAATAATTCAAATATTTGAATTTTGTGATTTTGTTTAATTGATTCAAAAATTAATTTCTCTCTGAGTTTTAATGATTTTGAGTTGATTCTTTTTTAATAATTCACAAAAATGTTAAAATATTTTATTTTCACAAAAAAATCCCAAAAAATATTATTTATTTCATATAATTGATATTTTTGCAAAGAATTAATGTTTTAATTATTTTTGGCATTTTAAATATTTTTTCTACATTGATTTTGCAACTTTTGATGCTTTCTAATTATTTTGTAGGTCAATACTTAATTTTTGAAGCATTAATCCAAGATCACAATTTGTTTTCCATGTGTTAAACAATTTTTGATCATTTTAATTGAATTTTTATTCAATTAAATACATTTTTGAAAACAAATTAGGGTTTTGGATTAATTCAACCCTCATAAATCATTTTCAAAACTCTTTGGGCCTCTTGAGAGAGTGTAAGACCCATCCCCCCTTGTACAAAAACTTTTTGGGCCTCATCCATTGTATAAGTCCCTCTGTACAAGTAAACGGCGCGATCGTCGCCCGTTAAAAAATAAAAATCATCTGGGCCTCTCCTTGAGCTATAAGACCCATTCAAAACACTTTGGGCCTCTATTAGAGTGTAAGACCCAATCCCCCTTTTAACCAAAACATTTTGGGCCTCACTTATTGTATAAGTCCCTCTGCGTTAAAAGAAAACCTCGGCGCGATCGCCATTTTAAACGAAATAATCATTTGGGCCTACCCTCGTGTTATAAGCCCCACTCTTTTCTTTAAACCTTTTTGGGCCTTTTGAGAGAGTGTAAGACCCATCCCTTTGTACAGAAAACCATTTTTGGGCCTCAGTCACTTTTATAAGTCCCTCTGTATAAAGTCAAACAGTGCGCTCACTGATAAAACCCTGGGCCTCTCCTTGAGCTGTAAGCCCCAAATCTTTCTTTTTCAAAGCACTTTCTCCTTTGATTTTGAATATACTGTTGTTTTCAATCTTTCTTTGTTGAACAACTAACCAAACAGCATGGAAGCACTCCAACCGAGTAAGTGGTTATCGCTTTCGTTTACTGCTTTCATATTATAAACTGTATTGTGGGGCTGCTCACTGTAAGTCTCCGTTCATAAACTCATATCTACTGTGTAATAATAGTATAGATATTTCGAGTTTCCCCGGCTACTACGTCTAGAACTAGGTGACGCCGTTTCATTTATTCGTAGAAATAGACGCCTAGATCCCCAATAGGAGCACCAGATACAATCTTCTCTTCGGCTGTCCTCCTTAGGAATCGTCAAGAAGCTCTACTCCCCAAGATGAATGTATTCTCCGTGAATGGCATCTTTGAGTTTCTTCCAAATTCTCGAACTTTCCTGACTTGATCTATTCCTTGTGGATAGCTTGCCTTGAATGTCTCGGGGTTTGGGTACCCACTACGGTCATAATCTTAGTTCTTAACTAAGGAACCCTCTTTAAAAGTTAAAAGTCGCTGGATAGTAAACCTCGCACGTTTACCAGTGGTTTTTATCTTTAAAAGAGTTATCTCTCCTAATGGAAAGGAGATGATAGACCCACGGGCTTCTTAAAAGCATCGGCCTCCTCTTGGGCATTATACAAGGACCCACAGGCTTCCTAAAAGCAACCCAGCCTCCTCTTGGGCATTATTCAAGGACACTACGGCTTCTTAGAAGTATTCACAGCCTCCTCTTAGGCTTCGTATAATGATCTTTTCCTCCGGGAATGATAGCCTCCTCTTGGGCTTCGTACAAGGACCCGTCGGCTTCTTAAAAGTTTCCAGCCTCCTCTTGGGCTTCGTACAAATTGTCCCGACGACCTCCTAGAGGTATAGGAACAGAACATAGTCATCCTCATAGAACAGTCCTTTCATAGAGTCTACTACTATTTCTCAAAGCATAGTACAAAAGATAAAACTCTAGACTTGGACAGTCTAACTTCCTTGAGTCTCAAAGACATTCTCAAGCACCCTTCGTTAAATAGGAAGGAAACCCACAGACTCGGACAGTCTCAATACCCTTTGGATTTCCCGTTTCCTCAAAGAGAAGGAAATATCCCTGATCCTCAAATCAAATCCCTGAGTACAGTGATGCTCATATAAGAACTGATTTTCTCTTTTAAAATCAGTATATTGGATCTGTCACTCAACTGAAACAGTTACAATAGCCTCCATCTCGGGCTTCGTACGAGACACCAAAATTCTCCCCAGTGGAGTCAAACAACCGTTTAGCCTCTCTCTCGGGCTTTGTACGAGACACATAAGAGACTCCCTCGTTGAGTCAATCCCCCTTTCGCCTCCATCTCGGGCTTTGTACGAGATACAAAAAGGTTCTTATAGAGCCAAACAAACAATCGCCTCCATCTCGGGCTTCGTACGAGATATAAAAAACTCTCTTGTTGAGTAAAATAGCCTCCATCTCGGGCTTTATACGAGATACCAAAAGACTCCATCGTTGGGTCAAAATCTTTTAGCCTCTCTCTCGGGCTTTATACGAGACACATATCAGCCTCCTCTTAGGCTTTGTATAAGAAAACCACTGGTTGATCCAATCAACCTCTTAGCATCAAAGTTGTGCCTCGTTCACAGTACACAAACATCAACAACTCCTTTCCCTTCATCTAATCGCTGTAAGCGGCAAGCCTCTGAATCATCTACATCCATGCCACTGTCCCTCTTTTAGCATGAGAAATTCCTAAGGAAAGATGGCATTGCTCTACACTGAGTTAAAGTCTTCTCCTTCAGGTTAAAACCCTTTCTTCAGAAATTATGGCATTGCTCGGATCCGCGTATCCCAGTTAAAGTAATTCTCCTTCTCCCCTCTTTAGAGATGACAAATTCTCTCTAAAGCCGAGGTCTTTCAGCTTCACATCTTGGGCTTTAAACAAGATACAAACCACCTTTCGCTTCACGTCTTGGGCTTTGAACAAGACACCAAACACCCATTTCCTCCCATAGAATAGGAGGAACTACGAACGCTCTGATTTCCCTGTTTCGGTAAACGGGAATACGTAGGCATAAGATCGAAAGAAAAGATCTTAGCGAGCGCAATCAACAAAAAACCCAAATCCCATATCTTAGTCAATCAAAAGCAGTAATTCAAAAGCATCAGTCCTAACATCCTAATCCTTATTCCCCATCAAAAACCCTTTGCCTAGATTAAAAGAAAGAAAACCGTATTGGCGAAAATACAAATAACCAGTACAAAGGCCCCCCACATTGATAGCATCCGTAACCTAACAGACCGCTGTTTAAACTCAGTATGCAAGCAGGGTTAATTGGAGACATCTATTTCCCTTCCTTATTCAGCTCACAATAGGATAAAAAATGAATCGACCTGTAGTTCAAACTCAGACCGCAGAGAGCGACCAGCGCTTAAGAACCGCGTCCAAAATCGCTCGCTACAGGTAGGCCCAAAAGTTTTTCCGTTTTGAAATGGCGATCACGCCGAGATTTTTTAAAACGCAGTGGGTCTTATACAATGACTGAGGCCCAAAAATGTTTAAGTTTTCAAGGGAGATTGGGTCTTACACTCTATTAGAGGCCCAAAGTGTTTGAAAAAAGTTTGATAAGGGTTAAATTAATCAAAACCCTAATTTGTTTTCAAAATATATTTTAATTGAATAAAAATTCAATTAAAATGACCAAAATTGTTAAACATGTGTGAAAAACAAATTGTGATCTTGGATTAATGTTTGAAAAATCATGTTTATATCCACAAAATGATTAGAAATCAATTAAGTTTGGAAAATCAAGGGAGAAAAAATATTTCAAATGTTAAAAACAAATAAAACATTAATTCTTTGCAAAAATATCAAATATATGAAATAAATAATATTTTTGGGATTTTTTGATAAAATAAAATATTTTAACATTTTTGTGAATTATTAAAATAGGAATCAACTCAAAATCATTAAAACTCAGAGAGAAATTAAATTTTGAATCAATTAAATAAAATCACAAAAATTCAAAAATTCAAATATTTGAAAAAGGGCGCCAAGAACATCTTGGCCTTGCCCGCGTGCTCTATTTTTCCCAGATTTGCGTTTTCTCATAAATCTCACTGAATACTTGATGAAATCACACAATCCACATATCAATCTACTCGTTTTCACTTCACGATCATGTATATGGTCTTTAATTTCATTTATTTTAAGCATGGAATAAGAAATCAAAGAGAAACCTCAAGAACCCTAAAATTTGCATGAAGGCTCAGAAATTCCATACACGATTCAAACAAAGCAATTGATTGAGGCAAAACACTCTATGCATGATTACGAACATATGGCCAAATTATTGTGCAGCAGAAAATGCATGGATCATAGAGTTAGAAGAGCTCATGCTCACCTCTTGCAGCTGGTGATCGTGTTTTGTGTTAGAGGTGTGTCATACCCCAAATTTTGACCGCTAAGATTTCCCATAATTGTGCAAATCATCATCACAATATGGAGGAACCTTCATGCCTCATCAGTCTCCCCAAAGATGGGCGAGCATTCACTACAAACAGGAATTAGGGTTTCAAGCCCTCTCTGAGCCTTAGACAAAGGATCAATCAAGAATTGACATGATCTTCAACTTGTCTAACCTCTCAAACATCCACAATGGTTCAAGAGGACTCTCACATCAAGGATTAAGCACAAGGCTGCAACCTTCTTAGTGAATCAAGCCTCAAGATCGCCAGTGTCACCAAATTAGGGTTTGGTCAACCAGGGCCTCCAGATGGAAATTTTCCTCTGGGCATGAGCGAATGCTTCAAAGCATAACCTAAGATACTCCATGGAACATCATGGACCTAATCATCAAGTCAATTTAGCCTCAGGGGATGCATTCATAAAAAATCAGGAATTAGGGTTTCTTGACCTAATTCACCCCTAAGTTGACTTTTGGGGCAAGACATGAGCCAAGACCTCAAGACATGATTTGAGGGTCTCTAATAAACCACATTGATCCATTTGCAACAATGGATTGATCCAAGAAGCTTGAGCAACAAGTTTCAAATTCATCAGAACCACAATTAGGGTTTCGCGGGGAAAGTCAACTGTGCCTTTGACTTTTGACCCAGGCTTGCTCCCAAACCTTGGGACATGATTCAATACACCCTATAACACCTATGAAATCAATCCATCAAGTTTTATTTAGGTCAAGGACTTGATTTCATAGAGGATCGCACAATTTGGAATTCATCTGACAAAAAGTCAACTGTGCACAAAAGTCAACTTTGACTTTTTGAGATTTTTCACAATTATGGTTCTTTGACCCTAAAATGATGTTAATGTGTGATTGGAATCCTCATTCATCAAGAAAAATCAAGAAAAGTGGGATAACTTGTAAAAGGGGTAACCATAAAAAACTTAGAAATTTTCTAAGTTATGGAACAAAGTGGCTAGGGTACCAACTTTGGAGGATCATAACTCCTAAACCACAAGGTCATTTTTCCCCATTCAAAGCTAGATTCGTAGCTCTCATGACCCTCTACAAAAGCTTCAAACACAAATCATTCCAATTCCTCATGGATTTTAAGTTATGGAATGATCAAAATCACAAAAAGTGAAAATGTTACTTTTTTCCAAAACCTAGTGAAATTTTCACTAAGTCAGAATCTGCCTTCACTTTTTTCCAAATGTAGGGGCATTTTTCACTTGGATCCAAAATGTATCAAAACCAATTATGATCAAACAGTTGTTATATCATATGAGGGCTTCCCAAAATGGCCAAGAACTCCATCAAATTCCACTTGGGCCATGAGATATGACCATGCCAATCTGCCTTGCTGCAAACTGTCATGGAAAGGCAGATTTGGGAGTTTTGCTCGATTTGCTCAAATTTTACAAAGGGAAAGCAACTCTATCCATCTGAACACCTCAAGGGGGGACCAAGGAGGGACAAACACTGATCCATCAGCCTCCCAAGTCTTTGGAACCAAAAGTAGCATGCCAAACCTAGAAATTCCTAAAAGAGGGACAAAACTCCAATTTTGGTTTGGAGCATTTAATGGATGCACCAAGGTGGCCTGGACTGAGCCATTTCCAACTGAATTCAGTCAAGACTTATCCAAGACCAAAGGAACCAGCAGCCTGTGCCCTAGCTGTAATACCCCAAAATTTGCCCTCTCATTTTTCATATCATTTAGCATATGCTTTCATTTCATTGCATTGCATTCAAGCATAGAAAAATAAAACATAAAGCATTGCATTGCATCTTGCATAAGGGCATGGGATCAGTTGATTCTCAAAGGTGTTGATCATCCAAAGCAAGGGAACAAGAGCCAAGGGTCTTCAAACAAGTCTTAAGGGTCTCTTATGTCATATATCATCCCATTTGATCCCACAAGTCATGGGAAGATGGGAATTCATCAAGAGGATTGAATAGTGCATTATCTCCTATCACAAAAACAATCCAAATTAGGGTTTTGGATTCAAGTGGTCTCCTGATGAAATTTTGATTCAAACTTGATCTCAATGTTTTCTACATGATATTAAGTGTCTAAGGATGGAAGAGTGGCCATTGGTTCATTTCAAAAGAGGTTCAATTGATCAGTTGCTTGATAATCAAGAAATTGGGGAAAAAGTCAACTGTGCAGTGAAAAAAGTCAACTCTTGACTTTTTAAGGTCAAATTCATGAAATTCATGTTATATATGTTCATTGGACAAGATTTGGTCAAGAAATGATGGAGGAATAATGAAAAATCAAGAAATTACAAAACTGCCAAAAATAGAAACTTTAGGGTTTCCAAAAATGGCAAGTTTGGACCCTTTTGCACCACACTTTGAGGCTTCCTTTCTCCATGATAAAAGCTTCAAACCTCAGGTACAAGTTGTGCCAATTAAAGTTCACATTCTAAGCTTCAAATCCATATAAAGAACTCTTCCATTGGATCAAAATTGAGGGAGTTATGATTAATCAAAGTTTGACAAAACTAGGTCAAAAACCAAGTCATGACCAAGCAAGACCAGGCCCATGCGCCATAATTTTGACAAACACTTGGTGTGCCAAATGTCAATCCATTTTTCTCCATCAAGGAAGCTTCAAATGGAAAACTTTCTAACGTCAAAGTTGTTCCTTTCCATGCCCTCTACAATATTCATGTTGTACATTTGTTAATTTGGGCAAGTTATGAGATAGTTATGATGGTCCCAAGATGAGGTGTTCATGCTGAAAATTCATAGGCCATGTTGCCTTGCCATGCCATGCCAAGTTACACTCACAAATCATTTTGGATTCATTGAGTTCATGGCCATTTTTAAGTGTGTTTGAGGTCCTATTTCAATTCAATTTCATCACCAATCATGTTCTATCATAGTTCCTCTTTCTAATGACATTCAAATCTCATCAAACCATGCACTAACATGAGAGAAATTCACTCATAAACTTCCATATTTCCATGGCTTCTACAAAATCAGAAAAGTAACATTGTTGTTGTTGTTAATTCACATCAGCCACACGCATGTTCCAACACCATTCAATCATTGCTTCAGTTAGCCAAACATCTTCCTTACATCATACACATACATAATGCTTCATACATCAAAAGAGAAAAAAAAAGCAAAGCTTGTCGTGCAAGTCATAGTGCAGCCACACATCAGCATAATTTCATCACCACCATTCCTTCTTAACCTCACCATAATACCATGGATTTCACCCTCACCATATCACAACCAAGACCAACTCGCCCCTAACTAACTTAACTCAGTTAGTTAGGGTGGACTCACTCAACTCAGTCACCAAAGTCACTTCCTAACTTCACCTATATAAATAAACACACACACAGTTTTACTCGGGCTCTCATTTTTCACTCTCACTTCACTTCATTCTCACTTTTTTCTCTCAAATTCTCTCTACTCTCTCACTCAGATCTCACACGATTTCATCATTTTCCTCAATCATCTTCATCATTTGTTGATTATCAAGCAAGAACACTCAAGAACAACTTCATCTCTCCAAGCTCAATATCACTGCAGTCATCAATTCTCTTCTTATACTCAAGAGCAATAGCATTTATTTTGCTTAAAAATTGAAGTTCTACAAGCTCAAGATCTCACAAGTTCTCTGGTTTTCTCAATAATTCCAAGTTCTGCAAGTTTTAGGTTCCACAATTTCCAAACCTTTCTTGCATGATTTCTTGTCTATTTTGCCACTTTTATGTTGATTTGAGCTTAGTAGAAGCTCCTGAGTATCCGGCTAGTTGATAGAGCTCCTTAGGAGTTTAGACTAAAAATTAGGGCAAAACTGTTGGTGTTCGAATCTCTCTATGTGTGCATGATATGTGATTTTCAGTGGTAGATTTGGAATGTACATGACTTCAGCTTCATTTTGGTATATAGTTTGCGTATTTTTGGGATGTTTGGAATTTGCAGGTGGCGGAGTGTGGCCGGAGAAGATGACTGGAGGTCCTTCTCCGGCCGGTGAGGTTTAATGCTAGGGTTTTAGGCCAGATCATATCTTGTCCGTTAAATCATCATCATCCAACGACCATCACCTTGCCAACGTATTAAAAAGACACATGACGTGCACGTGCTCTATTTTGACGTCAGATGTTTGTGTGTGTGTGCATCATGTTTGCTATTGTGTGCCTCACATCTGATCCACTCATCTTGCATGCTTGATCATCATCTTTTTAATCCAACGTTCATTATATTGCCAGTGCATTAAGAAAACACATGCCTCTCACGTGCTTTCTTTTTCCTATTTTTGATTTTGACTTGTTTGTATGAGCGTGCGTGCATGATAATTGTTGTATTCACGTGTTATGGATCATTGGATTCTTTGATTTTTTTGAGATTGATCCTGTTGACTTAATCCAACGCCTGTGATTGAATTACATTGGAACTGATGTACACCTTCACACACACGCACGTATTTGTTTTGGACTGGGTTGAGTAATTGCTTTCCACACACCCCACATGTTTGAGCCCAATTATTTTGAACTACTCTTTTACTCACGCTGCACCCCCTCCCCATTTCTTTTATTATTTTTAATTTCTTTTCCATATCTGTTTGATTTTCATATTTTAAAAATAGTAAAACATTTCTAAAAATCCAAAATAAATTCATGTGTGTTCTTTATGCATTTAATTAATTTTATATTATTTTTAATTCTGACTTTGTGATTTTTTAAGCATGATTGCATAATTTTCTTTTAATTTCTTTTTGAATAATGTTCTTCATTGACACTCAAATTTGTACATTTTATTTCTTCCATCTCACAAAATATTTTTCATCCATTCTTTTTGCATTTGTTAGATAGTACATTTAAGCATGTAATAAAATTTTCATTTGAATTTTAAAATCATTTTATCATTTGTTTTGAGGTTCTTATTTGAGATTTCTTTTGAGGTGTTTCAAGGTGGATTTGTGAACTTTGTTGAGCATGTTTCTTGTTGAGTTTTGCACCATACTTTTGATATGTGATTCTCTTCTGACTTAGGTTTGTTGTGGCTCATTTTCACAATTTTATCTTGTGCTTTGATAATTGTTGATGCCTTGCATCAATTATAGGTCATTTGCATGATATTATAGGTCATATTAGTTTCATTATAGGTCACTTTGACTTATGTTTTCATTTGATATGAATTTGTGTGTTATAACTTGAAAATTTGACATGTTTCCTTCTCTTGTTCTCTTCTTATGCTCTATGGGTTTAGTGCTTACATTTTACATGACATTTCTCTCCTTCCATTTGCATTACATCAATGGTATGCCACTGCCCATATGCATCCTTTAATCATTTTACATGTTATACATCTCTAATATGTCACTTTGTGTACCTAATTGAACATGTCTTTCTTTACTTAATTCTTCTTCATCTTATGTGTTTTTCTTATATCCTTTTATGCATGATTTGTATGATGATCCATGTGCATCTTAAGACATTTATGGATTGAATATGGTTCTGACTTTGATCTTTTGTGAAGCATTATTGCATGATCATTTTACTTTTCCATTCACTCTTCATCTTTTACTTGCATAATGCACTTCTTTGATGTTTAGGATATTACTTGTACATAGTTGGTTTGTGTTTGATATCTTAGGATTAGAGAACACCATTAGAGCATAGGTTCTGACCTTGATTGAATTTCATCTCTTTGGATCTTTACTCATTGGTTCTTAATTAGCTTGATCATTACTTGTCATCTTTTCCTTATTTCACTACTTGTAAATAGTTTTTTGAACTAACCTTTTCATGTAGGTGCAAATGGTAAGTAAGTGTGTGGATATGCTTCCACATACACTTCTTTCTTTTATATTCTCTTATTTCTTTTAATAATTCAACTTGTGATCATGATAAGCATTTATATGCTTTCCTTGAATAACTTCTTCTTCACCCCTCTTTAAGATCAACTTAACTTCCATCTTGGAAGTAAGTTGTTTCTTTTGCTCTTCTTCTCTTTTCTTTTAGGATTAGGTTTCTTAAACCCCATTAACCATAAGAGCTCCAAGCATGATAACATTAGGGTGAGTCTTAGTCCCCTTTAGTCTTCACCTTTGCTCCATTTGAGTCTCTTCTTCTCATCTCACATAAAAATAAAAAAACACTTAATAAAGGCATAACATATATTGTATTTGAGCCTTTCACGTGGGAATAAGGAGGTGAGGGGTCTTCTCTCATTTTCTTAGAATGTTTAGCGTACGTCCCGTCTTGGGTCGATATGCGGGCATTCGATCCTATATGAAGGACTTAAATACAATGTGTGTTACAAAACACCAAATAAACAAGACACTTATTTCTTAAAAGACAAAAACAAACAACAATTCTCTTCTCATCTCTTCATTCACTCATTCCTTAAGGATGCGTCATTTCCGTTCTACCGCAAACAGGTAACACCTAAGTCTCCATACAGCGAGCTGCAACACCTAAACTGCTAGGATGCGAACGTTGACGTATTCCACTAAAAACACAAACAATTTTCCCTAGGTGAGGGGAACTACATCGCTCTGATTCTCATGCTCCCGATGAGATATGTAGGCAGTGGGGTAGGGCCCATTCGAGCACTTCTTTTATTTTCCCTACATTTGTTTCTGTTCTCTTCTGTTTCTGTTCCTTATCTTTTCCAGTAGCAGCGGAGCTCCAGACGACGACACCCTTTGATTGAAGCAGCTAGCATGGATCCCATCGGGTACGATGGACGTGCGGGGGTGCTAATACCTTCCTCTCGCGTAACCGACTCCCGAACCCAGTTCTCTTGGTCGCAAGACCATGCTCTATCCTTTCCTTCAGGTTTATGCAGTGTTTCCTTTCCCTCTCTTGGGATAAATACACATTGCTGGCGACTCTGTTTTGGTGCCACTTTCGCGTTTGTACTTGGATGAAAATCCTGGGAGCGACAGCTGGCGACTCTGCTGGGGATCGAACCTAGAATCTCTGGTTCCCTAAGCGAGTCAATCCTAGCGCTTGTCTGTTGTTTTCTTTCATTGGGTGTTTACTGTGGTGCTGTATTTTGCTGTATTCTGTTTTACTGTACTACTATTTACTATATTATTGCTTTACTGTATTACTGTTTTACCGCATTTATGGCATTTTCATTTCATTATTATACTGGATTGTGCCGTGCTGTGTTGGATTTTTCTGTTTGGTGGGCAGGGTGTTCTGAGAGATAAGCCCACTACCCAGGCTTGAGCATACACATAGGTATTAGTGTGGGTGGGTGTGTCGCTCCCGTGGTGTTTTGCCACGTGTGAGTGTTCACGAGACCTACAACCAGACGAGGTTCTATCCGGAGCTATCTGCTACTGTATACTCTATACAGGCCAGTAGATATTCTCTGGAGGAATTGTCGACTCTGGCGACCATTCCCGAGGACTCAGCAACGGCACTCCTCCCGAGTTGTGACAGTGGCAGACCACACTTTGTGGCAAACCCATTGCACATTCTTGATCCGAGGACCCAATGCTGGGAACTTGCTATAGGATATCCTTTTGAGGGGAATTAGTTGAGGCCTCCTCGATTGATGATAATGCCAAACCAGAAATGGTGAACGTATCATCATTTCTCGACCTGAGAGCCCGTGATATTGAGGATCCTCACCTTTCTAGTACCCACATGTGAGAGGGACGGGTTGTTTGCAGGTTTGCAGGTAACCTTGACTTTCAACATACCTGGTACACTGGATTTCTTATCAGTATGGTTTATCTGTGTGGTTACTATGTTGTTCTGGAATTCTGGAGAACTTGAGCCTTGAATTTATGCAACTATTTCAGTCCAGCACAGACACGTGGCACTTTGATCCCATGCTTTGCATTGCATCTTTTTCTCTAACATTCATATTTTTCATTTTCCAGGTAGTATCTGATTTTGATTCCAGTCAACGGGCAGTTATAGGGATGGACAACAAAAGGGGCAAGAAGAACACCATTGTGTACAAGTTCCCGAAGCTCATCTTGGGTCAAATTTGTAAATTGTAAGAGATGGCCAGTCCGGAAGTGTTAGGAATGTTCGGAGAGAAGTACGGTTGGATCCTATCCTTTGCTCGTAACCTCAGTGAATATGAAGCTGATGGCTTACGCACCCTGATGCAGTTCTATGATCCTGCCTTGAGGTGCTTTGTACTGACGGATTATGTTTTGGTTCCTACTCTGGAAGAGTATTCTAACATTCTGGGAATTCCCATCAAAGAAGGTGATCCTTTCTGTGGGTCGAAGGCAGATCTTGATTTCCAAGTTGTGGCTGGTGCTCTTTATTTGAGCAAGTCAACTTTGGAAGCTGATATTTCTGGCAAGGTAAAGGTTCGTGGCTATCACCTATCATACTTGGCAAACAAGGCTCAAGAGCCAGAAAAGGAGGAGAAGTGGAATGTCTTCAATGCAGTGTTAGCTCTTTGTGTATATGGTATTGTCTTGTTCCCGAATGAGCCTGATTTTGTTGACATGGATGCTATCAGAATATTTGTATCTCAGAATCCGGTGCCAACCTTATTAGGAGATCTTCATTATGCCTTGTACAACCGGAACGAGAAAAGACGAGGTGGGATAGTTCATTGTTGTGCACCTATTTTGTATAAGTGGTTTGCCAATCGTCTACCCCAGTCAGGTGCTTTCAAGGATACTAAGAGTTCCCTGAAATGGAGTCAACGTCTGATGGGCCTAGATGCTAAGGATATTGTTTGGGCGAATCACGGAGTACTGGGTAAAGACATTTTACACAGTTGTGGTGAATACCCTAATGTACCATTGATAGGGAGAAAAGGAGGTATTAACTATAACCCTTCCTTGGCTATCCGGCAGTTTGGGTATGCTCTGAAAAGTCCCCCAGTTGAAAAGGAGTTGGAAGAGTCTTTGTATTTTCACATGGATGACGATGGATTAGATGTGGCGCAGAAAGCTTCCAAAGGATGGCTCAGTAAACACAAGAGAGGAAAGACCGTGTGGGGTTTTCCTAACAATCAAACTTTCCCTCCATATGAGCAATGGATAAAGAAGAGGGTCGAAGAGTACTATTTGCCTTTTGATTGGGCGCCTCCCTTGTATCCCAAAGTGATAGAGGAAAGAATCACCGTACCAATTGAAGAATTCGATAAGCAGCGAAGAGTGGTGCAGGATTTGAGGGAGGAAATGCTAGTATGAGTAGTAAGCTTCAGGGCGCTTTACATGACAACTTGGAGATGAAATGGAAGGTCCAAGATTTGACAGAGCGTTTGGAAAAAAGGGAGAAGGATCTTGATGACAGAGCTCAGCACTGTAGAAAGATCAGTATGACTGCTGAATCATCCGACAAAGCCTGCAGGGAAACCAAAAAGCTCTTGACCAAAACTGAAGACAAGCTTGCCATGTATAAGGAGATGTGGGAAGAGCTTAAGATTGAGAATGGGGAGTTAAAAGAAGAACTTCAAAGAATGAAGGAAGATAAGAAGCACTTCTCTGGTAAGTGGAAAGGAGCCCAGAAAGAAATTGAAGAGCTCAAGTTGCAAGCGGGAATCAAGAAGTCAAAGCGCGAAGGCAATGATATTGAAGAGCAGATTGCTAGGCTGAATCAGGACGTCGAGAAGAGAAACAGACTGATCAAGGGGTTGCTAGAAAGACCTACTCATCCAGACACTGTGAACCTTCTTGAAGAGATTGAAGCCAGTTTATTTGGAATTAATTTGTAGTAATTTGTAGTTTGTATTTTGATATGATTACCATCAGGATTGTTGATGGAATCACCTTTGATTGTATCGGACCGATTTGTATGTTTTCTTATGATATGATATTACAATATTTTGTTCAGCCGTATTTGTCTCAACAGCTCTCAGTTTTTGAAAGCTGTATTCCTTTGTTTGATTCTGCAATATTTCTAGATTCAAATTTATTTTCCGATGTTGTGTCTGATCCCTTGCCCGATTTCAAAGCTGTAATCAAAGCAGATATGCCCTGGAAATGTTTAAATATGATTGTTTGCACTTTTGCATTTGCATTCTCATAATCATAAGCATTTTTGCATAGCAGGTACTTGCTCAGGTATTTCTAACCTTTATTTGGTTTCAGGCATTATAGCTGAGAATCACATTCACCGATACTCCACTCGAAGAAATCAAGCAAGGATAATGGATCAAATGCAGAATGATTTGGTTGAAATGAGGGCACGCATGGACCAGTTCATGACCCTCATGACTGGTATGGCACAGACTCAAGAAAGATTGAGGCTTCTGGTCGAGCATCCAGAAACCACGCCTGAAGGTAATCAAGTTGACAATTCACAGACAAGGGTCACTCCTCCTCCTGTTGGCAACCCTCCTCCTGTTGGCAATCTGGGTAATGGAAATGTCAGAAATGCTGGTGGTGTTCAGGAAGATGTTCAGGAAGACCAATTTACCCTGCTGGATGCTGATATGGGTAATCCCAATGACTGAAGGTATGACGAGTTGGCTGAGAAAATAAGGGCTATGGAGTGCAAGAATTTTCTAGGCATTGATGTTACCAATCTGGGTCTGGTACCAGGGGTCAGAATCCCTCCAAAATTCAAGCCACCCACTTTTGACAAATATCATGGCAATACGTGTCCCCAGACACATATTCAGGCTTATTTTGGGAGGATCTCAACTCACACTGATGACGAGAAGTTATGGATGCATTACTTTCAAGACAGTTTGGCTGGAGCTTCTTTGACCTGGTATATGAAATTGAACAGATCCGCTGTGAGAAGTTGGAAAGATCTGGCAGAAGCATTTCTAAAGCAATATCAGTACAATATCGACATGGCGCCCAACCGCACTCAATTACAAGGGTTGTCATAGAATGCTAAGGAAAGCTTCAAAGAATATGCTCAGAGGTGGAGAGAAATGGTTGCCCAGGTTCAACCCTCTTTGCTGGAGAGAGAAATGGCAGATATGTTCAT
This sequence comes from Lathyrus tuberosus, assembly GCA_022829125.1. Classification (NCBI taxonomy): domain Eukaryota; kingdom Viridiplantae; phylum Streptophyta; class Magnoliopsida; order Fabales; family Fabaceae; genus Lathyrus; species Lathyrus tuberosus. The sequence continues at coordinate 16,561,527 of JALAZF010000013.1, read as the reverse complement.
GGGCACCCTGCAAGGGGTATTCCTTGATAGATTGGCTTCCTGTCCATCAACAGGATTTTCTGACATCGTGATTGCGGGTGAAAGGATCGAAAGTTTGTTGAAACTTGGAAAGATTTAAGACGTAAGCGGGGCTGGTTCCTCTGGAACGAAGAAACCTTTTGCTAATGGTCAGCAAAGGAGAGAAGGTGATACAAACGCTGTGTATAGAGGACAGGGAAGAGGACGTTCTCAGGCTTATCATCAGGTGGGTGCAGTGACAATCCCAACACCATCTGTTCAGCAACAACAGCCACAACAGCAGGCCCAGCAGCAACAGCAGCAACCTCCTTTCCAACAAAGGTCTAGGCAGAGGGACCGCAAGATTGACTCTCTCCCTATGACCTACTCAGCACTGTTACCCCAGTTACTCAAATTAAAGTTGGTTGAACTTCGTACCATGAGACCTCCTGCTGCTGGGAACTTGCCACCTAATTATGATGCCAATGTTCGCTGCGATTTCCATTCAGGTGCTCTGGGGCACAATACTGAAAAGTACTGGGCGTTTCAAAATAAGATGCAAGATCTGATAGATGCTAAAGCAATCAACTTCTCTCTACCTCCTAATGTTCTCCAGAACCCCATGCCTGATCATGGTGTGGCAGATGTGCATGCTATTGAAGACGGAAAGGGATTGAACTTGGTGGCGGATATCAATCAGGTGAAGACTTCATTGCTGGTTGTAAAAGATCGTCTGTTGAAGGGATAAGTGTTCCCGGGTTGTGACCAAGATTATTCTGAATGTATGGATCAAGAGAATGGCTGTGATAAATTGAAAGTTGGTTTGTAGAATCTGATCAATGAAGGTCGTCTACACTTTGACCAGGTTGTGAAAGATATTGATGAGGTGTCAACTGTGACAATTTATTATACTCCTGCTGAAATTCAGGTACCTGCAAGGGTATCTCCTGTAGCAAGCGTTGCACTAGAAAGACCCAGTCCTGTTACCATCACGGTGACAGGACCAGTTTCGTTTACCTCTAAGAAGGCAATCCCATGGCACTATGGGGCAGATGTGTACTATGAAGGTAAAAAGCAAGAAGTCGAGACATCGGCCAGTTCAAATATTGATAACGTGGGTGGTGTAGGTGGGCTTTACAAGGAGTGGAAGGTTGTTTGCTCCCCAAACCCTTCGAAGTGATAAAGAAGTTGAGGCTGCGGCAAAAGCTAAAGGAAAACAAGTGGCTGAGAGTGTGCTCGTGCCTGAAACAGATACCAAGATCACCTTTGACAACGAGGTAGAAGAGTTTATGAGAATAATAAAGAAAAGTGATTACAAAATTGTCGATCAATTGATCCAGACGCCCTCAAAGATCTCAATTTTATCATTATTGATGTGCTCTGATGCACACCGAGAGGCTTTGCTGAAAGTGTTGAAGAGAGCCTATGTTCCACAGGAAATTACCGTCAATCAGCTCGAGAGTGTGTTTCTAATGTCAATGTCAGTCATGGATTGGGTTTCACGAGCTGAGATTTGACTTTTAAAGGTAGAAACCACAACAAAGCTTTGCATATTACAATGGAGTGTAAGGGTGCGGTGTTGTCCCACGTGTTGGTAGACACTGGTTCTTCGCTCAATGTCTTGCCTAAGAAGGCGCTGATGAAACTGGAGGTTGATGGATTGATATTAAGGCCAAGTGATTTGGTGGTCAGAGCGTTCGATGGGACGAAAAGATCTATATTTGGTGAGGTGGAATTACCTGTGCAAATTGGACCTCAAGTGTTCAAGTCTACGTTCCACGTGATGGATATACAGCCTGCTTATAGCTGTTTATTAGGTCGCCCATGGATTCATGCGGCCGGGGCTGTTACATCCACATTACATCAGAAGCTGAAATACGAGTTTGAGGGACAAATAGTGACTGTGTGTGGTGAAGAGGACATTTTTGTCAGTCATTTGTCCACGTTTAAGTATGTTGAGATGGATGGGGAAATCCATGAAATGCTTTGCCAGTCGTTTGAAGCGGTGAATATTGATAAAGTGTCTGAATCTTCCCTTACTCCAGATAGAGCCGGCACATCCATTTTGTCCTATAAGCAAGCTGTCGAGGTTGTCAGAGCAGGTAATGCCCAAGGCTGGGGCAAGCTGATAGAGACACCAATGAAGGAGGATAAGTTTGGTATTGGCTATCAACCCTCTATGACTTCAGTTGCAAAGAACAGTGGACCCATCACTTTCAGCAGTGGGGGAATCATTTACCCAGATCAGTCTTGTGCAGCTACAAAAGATTGCGTTGACAGTGACTGTGACTTGGACAATTGGGTACGCCCACGTGCTCCAGGACAACAGTTGCAGAATTGGTCCGTTGAAGAAGTCGTTCAAGTTACTCTTCAAACAGAGTAATTTTCTTTGTTTTTCTAACCATAATGCATGTTAAAATCTTGCGCTTTTCCCAAGGCGTATAGATTCATTTGTAGGGCCACCTGTTTGCATTTGCAATTTTAATCATCAATAAAAAGACGTTTTGCACTCAAATTTTGTTCCTTGTCTTTCATTTTTTATTTTTGCACAAAAAATTAAAAATGGCAATGTTTCGTTTCTTTTTATTTTAAAATAAATTCTAAAATAAAGCATGAACCCGTTCGTGCAAACTTGATCCTCCGGATTCCATTGATAACGATTCTGCTATGGCTATGTATGACTTTGACAAACCGATTTATCAAGCCGAAGAAGGGGATGAGAATGCTGTGAACTCCCTGAAGAACTGGCCAGATTGTTAAAACAAGAGGAAAGGACCATCCAGCCTCATCAAGAAGCCATAGAGATCATCAATATTGGTACCAAGATCGAAGTGTCTCGTCTTGACAGACCTGCATTTGTGTTTGCTATTGATGCAACGTCTGATGACAAGCCATGGTTTCATGATATTAAGTGTTTCTTGAAAAGTCAAGAGTACCCGCCTGGGGCATCTACCAAAGATAAGAAGACGTTGAGAAGGTTGTCTGGTAGCTTCTTCCTGAACTAAGATCACGTGCTGTACAAACGGAATTTTGACATGGTTCTGCTCAGATGCGTGGATAGACACGAAGCAGACTTGTTAATGCAGGAAGTACATGAAGGCTCTTTCGGTACCCATGCCGGAGGACATGCAATGGCAAAGAAACTATTGAGGTCGGGATATTATTGGTTGACGATGGAGGCAGATTGTTACAAGTATGCCCGCAAGTGTCACAAATGCCAGATTTATGCAGACAAAGTGCATGTGCCTCCAAATCCGTTGAGTGTCATGTCCTCTCCTTGGCCCTTTGCAATGTGGGGCATCGACATGATCGGAAAAATTGAGCCTACTGCTTCAAACGGCCATCGTTTTATCTTGGTCGCCATTGATTATTTCACAAAATGGGTTGAAGCAGCATCTTATGCCAACGTCACTAAGCTGGTGGTAGCTCGTTTCCTGAAACAGGATATCATTTGTCGCTACGGAGTACCCGAGAGAATCATCACTGATAATGGTTCTAATCTAAATAACAAAATGATGGCTGAGCTGTGCCGGGACTTCAAAATTGAGCATCACAATTCTTCTCTGTATCGCCCGAAGATGAATGGCGCTGTGGAGGCGGCCAACAAGAATATTACGAAGATTGTGCAGAAAATGGTTGTCACATATAAAGATTGGCATGAGATGCTACCGTTCGCCTTGCATGGGTACCGAACGTCAGTACGCACATCCACTGGGGCAACACCATTCTCACTTGTATATGGTATGGAGGCAGTACTACCGGTCGAAGTTAAGATTCCATCCCTCAGAATCATGATGGATGTCAAGTTAGACGAAGCTGAATGGGTTCATGCCAGATTTAATCAGTTGAGCCTTATTGAAGAGAAGCGACTAGCAGCTGTGTGTTATGGGCAGTTATACCAACGGAGGATGAAGCAGGCATTCGACCAAAAGGTGTGTCCTCGGGTTTACAAAGTTGGATATGTGGTACTCAAAAGGATCCTTCCTCCTAGTATAGATCACAGGGGCAAATGGACTCCCAACTATGAAGGTCCATTCGTGGTTAAAAAGGTCTTCTTGGGCGGAGCCTTATTACTTACAACCATGGACGGTGAAGACTTTTCATCCCCTGTCAACTTAGACGTAGTCAAAAAATACTTCGCATGAATAGACCCGCTGGACACAAAAAAAAAGAAAGGTCCAGGCAAAAAAGGGCATCCCGCCGAACCACAAAAACAGAATAAAAAAGGTTCGGGCAAAAATTAGGGATAAAAAAAATGTACACCCGGTGAGTTGAAAATCCGCAAGGACAACTCAGGCAAAAAAGGGTATCCCAGTGGATTGAAAACCCGAAAGGGCGGTCCACACAAAAGAGGGATTTAAGCGAACGATTACGGTCTGAGTTATCTGTACTCCATCACCGTTTCAACAACTGACATTCCAAAGGTTAGGAATCGGTCTGATCATTCCTCAGAAGGCAAGGTCGGGGAGTCTTGAAGACATACTGGCCATAGCAGAATTGAAACTCAGTGGAATGTCGTTTCCACATTGCCATTAGGATAGTTTCTTTTCTCAATTTTCAACAATCTCCTCTTTCCAGGGTTTGCTTCCTGATGTACTTGCCTATTCTGGGCATTTCAATCAATAAATTGAATTTCAGTCAAGAGCTTATTTTGTTTTGCTGCTTTGTTTGCAAAAACATCCGAATTTTTGATAAAACATTGCATTTGAAAACATTGTGGCTTTACAATAACATGCGCAGAAAAACATTTAAAATTACTTTGAATGTTAAGTATTCATGGATGGTGGATTCAAACCACGCAATATTCTGGGGCATGTGTGTGTATTCTTTTGTTGCAGGTAACAGATCCAGATTATTTCAAGCACAAGAGACATTCCTATCATACAAGTAATCATTTATTCCAATGCAGAAGACTGGGGCAATCATGTTCAGGGAAGGGTTCACTTGTCACCCTTTTTGTCACAACGTTTACTGACAGAGTCCATCGTTCGGTCGGCGGTCGTTCACGATGATTCAATATCAGTGAATTAAGTTCAACTGGATATTGTTGTATCTTATTAAGTCAATTCTCTCATTCAGTACTTCCAACAGCTACAAGCTTTTCTGTGTCGATAACGGTTGTAAATTCCCCAGTAGAGCTACCTTGCAGTTAATGGTCAAGACTCAGTGAATGTCCCGGAGTTTGAAGATGAGTAATATTTTGTAAAATCCTCTTGGGACGTTTTCTTCAGATCAGTCTTGTATCATGGAGCAAAAAGCAAGTTGTTGACCCTCCCAAGCATGGGGCATCTTGAATTCCCCCGGCAGGAGATGTTCCAGATCCATTATCCCCAGTAGAGTTTAAAGATGTTTGGTCTTCTATACAATCCTCTTAAAAGGCATCTCCAGCACAAGACGCTTTAAAGCAGTTTTCCCCAGCAGAGTTTGTGGTAAACTCATTATCCCCAGTGGAATCGTCAAGCGAAAGGTTTGCCTAGCATGGGACATTGAAGCTCTTGTTTTAAGCTCGACAGTTTTGTTCCTCAACTAGATTTGCTTTGTGTTTTCCCAGCAAAGCTCTAGGGACTTTTTTTCCCAGCAGATTGCAATGGAAGGTTCCAACCAGGATCCGCATATCCCCGACGGAGTAGCTCCGGTCCCCAGCAAGATCGTATCTCTGGTAGTTGTATTCCCCACAGAGTTCATCATCGAATCTTATCAACAATACTCCCCAGCTGAGTTGTGGTTCTCCCCGCAGAGGTTTGTACGATCAACAGAATCTCTCCCTCAGCAAAGTGTTAGTATATTCCTTCCCCAGCCGAGTCAGAAGGTTGATGATCCCCGCAAAGGATCTCGAGTTTGGTAGATCCCTTATCAGAGTTTTAATGACTTTTCTCCCCCAGCAGGACGTCATTTAGAAAATTCTCATCCCAGCGGAGGTGCTATGATCAGAATTCATCCCCAGGCAGATGAAGTAATTCCTGGAAGAGTCATCACTTACCCATATCTCAAAGTCCAATTTATTTTTGGCAAACATGATAATTCGAAGCAAACAGATTGTTCATTCATTCTCCAGCAGAGATATCATCCTTTCAGGAGTCTCTGAGGTCAAGTCATTGATCATTGTTCCTCAGCAGAGTCAGTAGGGACGTCTGACAGGCATGCAGAACGTAATCCAGTATTGGAATTTTGCAAAAGTCCAACCGCAGATTGGAAAAAGTCCATCTAAGGGTGGCAAGACAGCAAAGTCCAACCGCAGATTGGGAAAAGTCCATCTAAGGGTGGCAAGACAGCAAAGTCCAACCGCAGATTGGCAAAAGTCCATCTAAGGGTGGCAAGACAGCAAAGTCCAACCGCAGATTGGCAAAAGTCCAACTAAGGGTGGCAAGACAGTAAAGTCCAACCACAGATTGGAAAAAGCCCATCAAAGGGTGGCAAAGCAAGGCAAAGTCCAACCGTAGATTGGCAAAAGTCCATCCAAGGGTGGCAAATCAGCTCAAAGTCCAACCGTAGATTGGCAAAACCCCATCCAAGGGTGGCAAAGCAAGGCAAAGTCCAACCGTAGATTGGCAAAAGTCCATCTAAGGGTGGAAAATCAGCTCAAAGTCCAACCATAGATTGGAAAAAGTCCATCTTAGGGTGGCAAAGCAGCAAAGTCTAACCGTAGATTGGCAAAAGTCCATCCAAGGGTAGCAAATCAGCAAGTCCAACCGTAGATTGGCGCAAGTCCACCCGCAGTGTGGCAAGTCAGTAGTCGTCTGACTCCATTCAAAAAGACAGTTTCAAGTCCATCCGTAGATTGGCAAAAGTCCACCCGCAGTGTGGCAGGCCAGTAGTCGTCTGGCGTTGTACAAAAGACATTGCTAAAGTCCACCCGTAGTGTGGCAGGCTAGTAGTCGTCTGGCGTTGTACAAAAGAAGTTGCTAAAGTCCACCCGTAGTGTGGCAGGCCAGTAGTCATCTGGTGTTGTACAAAAGACGTTGCTAAAGTCCACCCGCAGCGTGGCAAGTCAGTAGTCGTCTGGCGTTGTTCAAAAAGACATCCCTTCAGTGCTTTTCTTCCCATCAGAGTTTTTCATTCAAGCAGAGTTTATTTGGTTGGGTTTATATCCTTTTTCTTCTTCTCTACAGAGTGTAAATTTTCTGGTTATTTTTGGTATTCAATCCCTCCATACCTTGAAAGTCTGACAACAATCGCTATCATCCATTCAGGTCTATAGTGATTGAATAGTGTCGTACCTCGAAAAACACGATCCTTGCGATGGACGCGGAAAAAACACTGTTCAAAACAAAGTCGCCACCAAACTTTATTCATTCCTAGGAAGGAATAGGAAAATATTGATAAAACCTTTAAGAGGATAAGAAAATGGTTGTCGCAACCAAATTCGGGTTCGGGAGTCGATTACGCAAAGGGAAGGTATTAGCACCCTCTACGTCCGTTGTACTCAACGGGAACCTCTTGATTCGATTCGGGAGATAAGTTAGCTAGGTTTGTTTGTTTTCTTCTAAGGGATTGCTTTCTTAGGGGGAAATGGGTGGTTTTTTATTAGGGTGCTCGACAAGGATTGAGAACCCTTGGGCCTACGTATTCCCTTGTGCAATGGGAAAGTCAGAGCATTCGTAGTTTGTGGGACTACGGTTGGTTTGTGTTTTTTAAACGAACGAGTGTTTAATTCGCATTCTAACTGCTAAACGTTGGCTTGTCTGCTCGTCAAGGGAGGCTGAAGCACTAGTTCATATGCGCGGAAGAATGGACTAAACAATGTTCTTTTTGTGAAAAGTTGTTTGAATATGAATTAAGTGTGTTAATGATTTGATTGAGAAAAAGGTTTGATTTGGATGTATTTTAGGGTTTTAGTTGGGTAAGAAGTGTTTAGTTTGTTAAGTATTTTGAGCGAGAATGACGATTATTCGATAAACGAGACGTCGGCCTCGCAACCAATTAAACGGGGCATTACTGAGATGCTAGATCTCAACGACACCTTTTTCATTCTATTAATTTTGAAATTGTGTTTGTTGGACAATGGGCTTCTTTGTCCATGTAATTAGGGCGAGTGTTTTAGGAAGAATGTTCGAAATGAACACAACCCAAAGCGTGTGCCTCAAGAGCGTTCATTCAAGGGTCCAAGAAGTGCTAGACCTCAAGAGTCCACTACTTTCGTAATTTGATTAGGAAAAAGATTTGAATTTGATGTATTTTAGACGCGTTAATTGAATTTGGATTTGAATAAGCTAATGATTAAGTGTCTTAAAAGGGTTGTAAGTTTTTAACTCTTGAAATGGAAGACCGAAATGAACACAACCCAAGGCGTGCACCCCAAGAGCGATCGTTTCAAGACCCAAAGAGTGTTAGACTCTAAAAGCCCATTACTTCCAATAATTAATTATGAAAAGGTTTTAGACCTATTAATTCAAGTATTTTTGTTTAAGAAAATATTTTAAGTATTTTAATTTTGATTATGATTTTAATTTTTTAGTGAAAAGGTTAGGTAATTGTTTTAAATTTGAATTATGATTTCTAAATCAAGAAAGCGTTTTTAAAAGTTGAATGCTTTAGTTAGATTAAAATATTTTTAAGTATTTTAGAAATGGAAGACGGAACGATCACAACCCAAGGCGTGCGCCCCAAGAGCGATCGTTCAAGGACCCAATGAGTGCTAGACTCCAAAAGCCCACTACTTCCACTATTGATTAAGAAAATGATTAGAAATACTAACCTAAATGGTTTATGATTTTAGTTTAATTAAGAAAATGTTTGTAAAAGATCAAGTAATGTTTTATGATTTAATTTGATTTGGGAAAATTGTTAGGAATTTAACAAAGTGGATTTTAATTTGATTTAAGAGAATTATTTTTAAAAGTTAAGAAATTAACTAGATTAGGTATTTTAATTTTAGAAAATATTGTATTCTTAGGGGTTGAATATTTTGATATAGATTGAATATTTTAAGTATTTTAAAATGATTAGGAGTTTTTTTAGATTATGATTAAGGGTTAATTATATTAAAAGTTAATATTTTGATTAGGTAAGGATTAAACGTTTTAAGTATTTTTTAATAAATGAAAGACGGAATGAACACAACTCAAAGCGTGCGCCTCAAGAGCATTCATCCAAGGACCCAAGGAGTGCTAGACCCCAAGAGCCCTGATCCGCTGTCGCGCACGGATAAAAAATGAGTATTTTTTAAAATAGTAGTAACGGTAACTATAACTCGAGTATCGTTCTCACAAGGATTCTTGTATGATTCAACCAACTAAAGAAAAGGTTTAGTGGGGGTTTTGGTTTTGATTTAGAAAAATAATGAGAAAATAAGTGATTATAAAAAGTGATTATGAAATAGGATGATCTACCGTATCGGTCTCCTACTTATCATTGATCTGAATAATTCTTAATCCCTAAGCGGACTTTATTCCCTTTTGAATTACAATATCAATCAACAAGCACAATTGATACTAAAAGATATATATTCCTAATTTCCAAATTAAGGAAACGGATAAACACAATCGCGAATTAAGCAAACACGATATTGAAACGCGATTTAACGACAAAGCGACATAAACGGCGATTAAATGTTATAGGAACATACAATCATCGAAATTAATCAATCAACTCTAAGAAAAGTCGAATTAAGCAAACAACAAATCAAAGAGAATAATTGAAAGGAAAATAAATTTAATTGAGAAACATAAGAACCTCAAAGTATGATGGAGGCGCGATTACAGTAGATCAACCTTAAGGATTAGTTATCCATTCAAATTGTACAAGCCAAAGAAAAATTCATGAAAAGAAGAGAGAGTGAAGAGTAACAAGGTTCACTCCTTATACACGAGAAGGGAAACCGAGTCATAACCCAACTGGGTCTAAAATAAGATAAAAACCGGCCCAAAAACGGTCCAAAACTAATTGTTTCTCATGACTGAAACTTCAACGAATTTTCCAAGGCATCTCTAGTCCGAATCAGCTTCTGGCTTCCAAATGAAAGTTGTAGCTCTTTCTTTTAGCTTTCCAACGACTAGTAGAACGCCTCAATCCGATTCCTGTAGCTCCAGTTATGATTTTTTTTATTAAAAGCTGCTAACGCTGAAAATAACAAACGAAAATCAAATAAGGCTGAAAATAAATTAAATTATAAAAATATCGTAAAATAGAAAAATAAACAAACCAAACCAAAGAAATGCCTAATTCTAAGCATAGAGGAATGTGCATCAAAATGCACTGACAAATTCCCCCACACTTGAACTTTTGCACTCCGAGCAAAATCAAGAATTTAAAACAGAAAACTTCAAAACAAAACCAAACAGAACATGCAATCTCAAAGGTTCTATGGATACAAGGTGCAAGCCACTTCTAACTATAAGCTTCAAGAATATGACATTAGTGATTAACTCTTTTGTGACATTCAAAGTATATATGAAAAACAGATGACCAAAAAGTACATCACAAGCATCAAGATCCTCACAAGATAAACTGTTTCCACTCAACTCTCAAGTGTTTAGGTTACTGTTTACACTCAAAGCACAACTTGAGAGTTAGTACTACCATAAGCTTGAAAATACTCTAACATTCACAATTGACTTACATGCACACAAAGATCAAAAGGACTTTTATTAAGGTTGTAACGTGGCCAAGGTAAGGGTCGGATAGATCCTATGGGGTACTAGGCTAAAATCAAAGAGTTAAAAGAAAATTGAAAGAATTGCGGGAGTTGAACTACATGATACATCAATTGCTTTCAAACAACAACCTCACAACTTATTTCTCTTCTCTTTTTCCTTTTATTCTTCTTTTTTTTCGGAAGGATTATGAATTGACATCCTTCTCTATTTTTTTAATTTTTTTTTCATCATTTTTTTTCTGCCATCATAACAACATTACAACAATCATTCAAAATTAATGCTCAACCCCACATAACTCCATACAAGACTCTCTTAACCCTTTGAATATGGTTATTTCATTGTTTTTCACTTTTCGGCTTGTAATGAGTTTTAAACAAAAAAAGGATAATATGCTCAAAGGGGCTTGAAAACAAGAGGTAATATTATCAAGGTTGGCTTTTTGGCTAACTAGTAAAAAATAAAACAAAAAAAAATGCCTTTATCATTTCAGTGTGCACAAGTAAATAAAAAGCTTCAACAAGAGTCAATTCAAGTTCTAGAGACTAACAAACATGAGTGAAATCACACAAGAAAGAAAGAGATGGATTTTTTATGTATATCCATTATTAGGCGCAAAATCTCACAAGGTTTAGTGATCTACCACCAATAATGTACAATTCAGATATTAGTCCTACATATTACACTAAGAATGCACAAAAAGAATCAATGACATCACACCACAAGTCTTTTGTCAAAGAACATAGAGCAAACTCACAGTTGTAACTAAATAACCAACGAAAAAGCATGCAATTTAAATAAAAAAAAATTTATTGAAAAAGAAATAAGCAAAAACAAAGAAAACAAAATAAAAACTATAGGTTCCCTCTCTCACACTTAAAACATACATTGTCCTCAATGAAAGAACAGAAATATAAAATAAGAGTGAGGAGAGATAGGAAAGGACACACCCGAGGAGTCAAGGTGGATAGGTGATCACATAAGCAGCCTTTCCCAAAGAGAGATCTTCTGTAGGCTCATCTTCCAAAGTGGGGATGTCATAAAGTAACTTTGCATAACATCCATTGACCTTGGAATATTTATTAGTGCCTTCACCTTTTATTCCAGGATCAAAGAAGAATCTTCGATGAATAAAAGTGTCGAATGGGCACGTGAATGTGATCTGTTTTTTCACAACATCAAAAATTAAAGAATTAAAGGGCTGCCTCACTGCTTTTCTTCCATCTTCAATTGAGATCCTATGCATACTCATGGATGGGCTAATATCACAAGTGTCAACCAAGGTCCATCCAATTCCCTTCTTATGTTCCTGCAATGATTTCTCTTCCTGCACAAATTCAAATAAATTATTAGGAAGTGGTTTCAGCTCTAAGGAGGGTGGTTTCTCGGTGGATGGTTTGTTCCAGGCATCCGGGGTGTCGAGAGCTTCATCTACATGAACAACTTCATTTGCAACCTTATCTGCAGTAACAATATCAACTTGCAAGGCAACCTCAATTTCAGCATAAACAGAGCAAATTTTAATGTTAGTACAAACATCACAAGAGTAAACATCATCAAAATCAGACAATGATGGAAAATCAGCTGCAAACAAATCAGTACAAGTATCATTAACAGTTTCAGAAGACAAATTTATTTGAAAAACAGAATGCTCTTCCAAGGGCTGTTGGTTTGATCCTTGAGCTTGCAACATGGCATTTATAGAGGTAGCAAGTTGTCCAATCTGAGTCTGCAAGGCCTGAATACTAGAATTTGTTCGTTGCTGAAATTGGAGATCATTGATAGCCATTTGCTTGATAAGGTCCTCTAGTGAAGGTTCGGAAGGTGTAGAGCACACAATTTGGAATTCCTTCAGATGCTTATTCGGATCCTCACCTGCAAGACCATTAAAGCTTGGCAACAAGTGTATTAAACCAGAATTCCATTTAAAAGGTACAGCAAAATCAATATATTCAATACATAAACCATTGTAGTGAACATCAGGAACTGCAAATTCTCTAAGAGTTCTTTGATTATCCATGTTAAATTTAATAAGAAAAAAAAAATCAACAAAGAAAAAGAAAACACATAACTAACTCAGCAATGCAGTAACAATTAAGAAAATACCTACAATGTCCTCATTAAGAAAATAATGGAAAAATAGAAAAGCGAATAAAATAAAATCTAAAAATTATGAAAATATAACTAAAAATCAAATCAAATCATAATGAGTCTGTACAAAAAATTTCGGATTTTTTTGAAAATATGAAAATAGAAAATAAATCAAAAAAAATAGAAAATTAACGAATTTGCGATTTTCATATTCAAAATCTTTTAGAATTTTATTCTAAATGAGTAATGTTCGTCGATTTTTTTCTAAATTTTTGGAAAAAATTCGAGGCAAATCGAAATAGTAGCTTCCAAACTTACCTGACAGGCTGGAATTTTTTTAACACTGTACTGCAACCCTGAAAATCAACAAGTAAAAACAAAAAACAAAAAACTCTAACAAAACTCTAAACAAAAATCCTAAAATTGGCTAAAATCAACAAGAATCCCCGGCAACGGCGCCAATTTGATCCGCTGTCACGCACGGATCAAAACGAGTGATTTTCAACCTGTAGTAAAGCAACAATGACTCAGATGTCGATTCACAAGGATTCATGTTTTATTAACCAAGAGTAGTAACGAATATGGGGGGGGGGGGGGGGTTGTGATCGATTCAAGAGAACAAAGCAGAAAAAAAATGATTATTAAAATAAGTGATTATAAAAACAAACGGATTCACTGTGTCGGTTTCTACTTATCATCGACTGCCAATATTACAATTCCCTAAGCGGGTTTTCTATCCAATTTGATAACAATATCAGTCAACAAACGTGATTGATATTATGAGAAATATGTTCCTGTTGCCGGATTAAGCATACGGTTATAAATAACGCAATTTAACGATTAAGCAAGGTTAGTTGCGATTAAAATTGGGAACACAAATCAATCAAACTAAATCAATAATATTGTATGATAATCGAATTAAGCAAACAACGATCACAAAACAATATTGAAAGGAATCGAAATCAAATTATAAATATCATAGCAATCTCAAAGTTTGGAACCTGAGTACAGTGAATTCGTCCAGAAAGTGTTAGTTCTCCATGAGTTCTTACAAAGCGTATAATTTTCTCTTGGAAATTCTGTAACGAAAAAACTCTAGCGGCTGCCTAGGTATAAGTGAAAGACAATCCATTTGGTTTACAACCCAACTGGGTCAAATACAAAACCCAGGCCCATTACAATTGACCCAAAACAAAAAATATTTCTAATGTTGCAGCTTCAACTGATTTTATGGAACTGTTTCACTCTGAATCAGCTCTCGGCCTCTTCAAGAAAATCGTAGATCTTTCTCTTAGCTTTCCAACGACTGGTAGAACGTCTCAAGCCGATTCCCGTAGCTCTAGTTATAAGTTTATTCGTAAAAGCTTCAATTGCTGAAAAATAAAGTGCGAAAATTAAATAAAGGAAAAAATCAACTAAATTAGAAAAACATTATAAAACATGAAAATAAGCAAAACAAACCAAGGAAATGATTAAGTACAAACATGGAATAATGTGCATCGAAATGTACTGATCAAAGTCCCCCACACTTAAACTTTTGCACTCCGAACAAAATAAAATAAAAATCAAGAAACACAAAAACATCATCAGTTACTCATTGCAGGCTACAAACTCTTCTTCAGTTAAGGTTGCGTCGATAGGTACTAATCTTGCACACTAAGGATATCTTAAGAATACTAATCCGCAATTATGCAGTCATAAGCCTCCTTCCTATATAAACCATTCCGAATCATGTTATTATGCCAAAGCCTAACTTACTCATCCTTTTGCTCTTTTTCATTCTGGCGCAATCACATTAAGCCTGTTATCTCCATACACTCATAGCAAGGCGACCGGTTAGTGACTCTGATCCAACTAACAACGAGTTTTTTTTTATCAAACTTTTTGTTTTTTGAAGGTTCCACAACCGTTGGGTTAAGTGACCAGGTGAGGGTCACCAAACTTAGAAGGTGCATTCCTTTTTTTTTTGTAAAACTTGGATCACTCACTTATTTTCATCGGCTTCCCTGCGTAGAGTGCGTGTGAGATGGTGCTGACTGCTGAAATAAACTACTCAAGAGCTATAAAAAAATTGAGAATTCAAGGCTATGTCATAACAAGTCTTCAAAATGATTTCCACACGCAGGAGACTTACGGTGTTAAGACGATACCGATCTTGCGAACTTTTCCCAAATCTCCACAACCAACCTCAGATTAATCTATAGCCTAAAACTTTCAAAAAGATGCATTTTTTTATTTTATAAAGAACAAAGCAAAACAAAGAAATTGTTCCCTCCCCCACACTTAAAACACATATTTTCCTCAATTAAAGAACATAAATATAGCATAAGAGTGAGAGAAAGAAAAGAACACACCCGAGGGACTAAGGTGGAATGTAGCTTTCATGTCTGATGGTTTTGGTGGAGGCCTTTCTACACTACGAACATATGAAATAGGAAAAAGTGAATAGCAAGTGAACTTGGATATTAGTAAAAAATATGGTGGCTTAGGATGAATAGCCTGCACATATGGTAAACCTGCAATAACAAAAGTATGAAAAACAGAAAATCCACATTTAGCTTGTGAGTCAGATAAAATAGGTGGAAGAGATGCACAAATGGTGAAAGATAACTCCATGTTGTTTGGCTTAATTAGAGTTTCCACCAAAAAATATTCTGCTATGGACAACGGTTGCTTATGACAAAAATCCATATTTTTGGTGTCAAATTCAAGAGTTGTTGAATTTTCTAGAATTTCTGCACAAGTGGTTGTCGGCATCAAACTATCTTCACCTAAAATGGTTGCACTGATCTCATGACAAACATTACAAACACCACATTCACAAACAAAAATTTCAAGAGAGTTATCTACTTCAAGAGAAGTATATAATTCATCCAGATCAGATTTCAAGAAATTTTGCGGTATAATCTCTTTCACGCATTCACTTGAATTTTTGTTTCTTACTATGTGTTCATCAGATGAAACAAACATTGTTTTAATGGGCTCACCTGGAAATTCATCAAGACTGGTATCACATTGTGTTATCTCTAATAATGCAATAGGTTGTACATCATCATGAAACATCTTGTCCTCTTGAATTTGATGGACGCTTGAGATTATTTGTTCAACTTGGACTTTTATAACTGGAAGCGTAGATTGCATATGTTGTTGAAATTGCAAATTATTTTCAGTCATCCGCTTATTATTTTCAGCCATTTGCTTGATAATTTCTTCCAAATATGATTGTGTGTCAGCTTCCAATGATGCACTTTGCTGAAATCGTTGATATGACCAAATAGGCTGCTCTTCAAGATATAAGTATTGTCCTTGAAGACCACCTACCATTTGGGTCTCACCACAAAAATTAGTATCTAACAACATAGGACATGCATCATTACCATGAAAATTCGAAGAACAAATATTGCAAATCACAAGTGGAATATGATTTTGATTGCACGATTGTTGTTCTCTTGATTCCATCAAATTAATAAGATAAGCCAACTGATCCAATGAGTCTCCCATTTTTTTTTTAGATTTTATTTGACACGAAAGAAGAAATATGATTAACATAAATTCATAAAAATACAAAAACACGAAATTTCACCTAATTAAGACAAATAAGAATTTTGAGAATTTTTTTTGGATTTTTTCGAAACTGTGAAAACAGTAAAAAATTAATTAAAAATAGAAAAAGAGGAATTTGGCGATTTGATCGCACGATTTTTCTGCTCCCACTAGGCAAAAAAGTTTTACAATCGGACACAATTTTCTCAAAACCGATTTTTTTGACTAGGCGGGATGCGAGACGGGACGTCCGGACGTGAAAACGTGCGAAACCGCAGAAAAATTCAGAAAAAAAACAGAAAATTGCAAAATATCAAAACACACAATACCTAAAACTAAACAATTGGCTAATTCGACAAGAAACCCCGGCAACGGCGCCAATTTGATCCGCTGTCGCGTACGGATCAAAAACGAGTATTTTTTAAAATAGTAGTAACGGTAACGACAACTCGAGTATCGTTCTCACAAGGATCCTTGTATGATTCAACCAACTAAAGAAAAGGTTTAGTGGGGGTTTTGGTTTTGATTTAGAAAAATAATGACAAAATAAGTGATTATAAAAAGTGATTATGAAATAAGCTGATCTACCGTATCGGTCTCCTACTTATCATTGATCCGAATAATTCTCAATCCCTAAGCGGACTTTATTCCCTTTTCAATTACAATATCAATCAACAAGCGCAATTGATACTAAAAGATATATATTCCTAATTTCCGAATTAAGCAAACGGATAAACACAATCGCGAATTAAGCATACACGATATAGAAACGCGATTTAACGACAAAGCGACGTAAACGGCGATTAAAAGTTATAGGAACATACAATCATCGAAATTAATCAATCAACTCTAAGAAAAGTCGAATTAAGCAAACAACAAATCAAAGAGAATAATTGAAAGGAAAATAAATTTAATTGAGAAACATAAGAACCTCAAAGTATGATGAGGCGCGATTACAGTAGATCAACCTTAAGGATTAGTTATCCATTCAAATTGTACAAGCCAAAGAAAAATTCATGAAAAGAAGAGAGAATGAACAGTAACACGGTTCTCTCCTTATACAAGAGAAGGGAAACCGAGTCATAACCCAACTGGGTCTAAAATAAGATAAAAACCGGCCCAAAAACGGTCCAAAATTAATTGTTTCTCATGACTGAAACTTCAACGAATTTTCTAAGGCATCTCTAGTCCGAATCAGCTTCTGGCTTCCAAATGAAAGTTGTAGCTCTTTCTTTTAGCTTTCCAACGACTAGTAGAACGCCTCAATCCGATTCCTGTAGCTCCAGTTATGATTTTTTTTATTAAAAGCTGCTAACGCTGAAAATAACAAACGAAAATCAAATAAGGCTGAAAATAAATTAAATTATAAAAATATCGTAAAATAGAAAAATAAACAAACCAAACCAAAGAAATGCCTAATTCTAAGCATAGAGGAATGTGCATCAAAATGCACTGACAAATTCCCCCACACTTGAACTTTTGCACTCCGAGCAAAATCAAGAATTTAAAACAGAAAACTTCAAAACAAAACCAAACAGAACATGCAATCTCAAAGGTTCTATGGATACAAGGTGCAAGCCACTTCTAACTATAAGCTTCAAGAATATGACATTAGTGATTAACTCTTTTGTGACATTCAAAGTATATATGAAAAACAGATGACCAAAAAGTACATCACAAGCATCAAGTTCCTCACAAGATAAACTGTTTCCACTCAACTCTCAAGTGTTTAGGTTACTGTTTACACTCAAAGCACAACTTGAGAGTTAGTACTACCATAAGCTTGAAAATACTCTAACATTCACAATTGACTTACATGCACACAAAGATCAAAAGGACTTTTATTAAGGTTGTAACGTGGCCAAGGTAAGGGTAGGATAGATCCTAAGGGGTACTAGGCTAAAATCAAAGAGTTAAAAGAAAATTGAAAGAATTGCGGGAGTTGAACTACATGATACATCAATTGCTTTCAAACAACAACCTCACAACTTATTTCTCTTCTCTTTTTCCTTTTATTCTTCTTTTTTTTCGGAAGGATTATGAATTGACATCCTTCTCTATTTTTTTAATTTTTTTTTCATCATTTTTTTTCTGCCAACATCATAACAACATTACAACAATCATTCAAAATTAATGCTCAACCCCACATAACTCCATACAAGACTCTCTTAACCCTTTGAATATGGTTATTTCATTGTTTTTCACTTTTCGGCTTGTAATGAGTTTTAAACAAAAAAAGGATAATATGCTCAAAGGGGCTTGAAAACAAGAGGTAATATTATCAAGGTTGGCTTTTTGGCTAACTAGTAAAAAATAAAACAAAAAAAAATGCCTTTATCATTTCAGTGTGCACAAGTAAATAAAAAGCTTCAACAAGAGTCAATTCAAGTTCTAGAGACTAACAAACATGAGTGAAATCACACAAGAAAGAAAGAGATGGATTTTTTATGTATATCCATTATTAGGCGCAAAATCTCACAAGGTTTAGTGATCTACCACCAATAATGTACAATTCAGATATTAGTCCTACATATTACACTAAGAATGCACAAAAAGAATCAATGACATCACACCACAAGTCTTTTGTCAAAGAACATAGAGCAAACTCACAGTTGTAACTAAATAACCAACGAAAAAGCATGCAATTTAAATAAAAAAAATTTTATTGAAAAAGAAATAAGCAAAAACAAAGAAAACAAAATAAAAACTATAGGTTCCCTCTCTCACACTTAAAACATACATTGTCCTCAATGAAAGAACAGAAATATAAAATAAGAGTGAGGAGAGATAGGAAAGGACACACCCGAGGAGTCAAGGTGGATAGGTGATCACATAAGCAGCCTTTCCCAAAGAGAGATCTTCTGTAGGCTCATCTTCCAAAGTGGGGATGTCATAAAGTAACTTTGCATAACATCCATTGACCTTGGAATATTTATTAGTGCCTTCACCTTTTATTTCAGGATCAAAGAAGAATCTTCGATGAATAAAAGTGTCGAATGGGCACGTGAATGTGATCTGTTTTTTCACAACATAAAAAATTAAAGAATTAAAGGGCTGCCTCACTGCTTTTCTTCCATCTTCAATTGAGATCTTATGCATACTCATGGATGGGCTAATATCACAAGTGTCAACCAAGGTCCATCCAATTCCCTTCTTATGTTCCTGCAATGATTTCTCTTCCTGCACAAATTCAAATATATTATTAGGAAGTGGTTTCAGCTCTAAGGAGGGTGGTTTCTCGGTGGATGGTTTGTTCCAGGCATCCGGGGTGTCGAGAGCTTCATCTACATGAACAACTTCATTTGCAACCTTATCTGCAGTAACAATATCAACTTGCAAGGCAACCTCAATTTCAGCATAAACAGAGCAAATTTTAATGTTAGTACAAACATCACAAGAGTAAACATCATCAAAATCAGACAATGATGGAAAATCAGCTGCAAACAAATCAGTACAAGTATCATTAACAGTTTCAGAAGACAAATTTATTTGAAAAACATAATGCTCTTCCAAGGGCTGTTGGTTTGATCCTTGAGCTTGCAACATGGCATTTATAGAGGTAGCAAGTTGTCCAATCTGAGTCTGCAAGGCCTGAATACTAGAATTTGTTCGTTGCTGAAATTGGAGATCATTGATAGCCATTTGCTTGATAAGGTCCTCTAGTGAAGGTTCGGAAGGTGTAGAGCACACAATTTGGAATTCCTTCAGATGCTTATTCGGATCCTCACCTGCAAGACCATTAAAGCTTGGCAACAAGTGTATTAAACCAGAATTCCATTTAAAAGGTACAGCAAAATCAATATATTCAATACATAAACCATTGTAGTGAACATCAGGAACTGCAAATTCTCTAAGAGTTCTTTGATTATCCATGTTAAATTTAATAAGAAAAAAAAAATCAACAAAGAAAAAGAAAACACATAACTAACTCAGCAATGCAGTAACAATTAAGAAAATACCTACAATGTCCTCATTAAGAAAATAATGGAAAAATAGAAAAGCGAATAAAATAAAATCTAAAAATTATGAAAATATAACTAAAAATCAAATCAAATCATAATGAGTCTGTACAAAAAATTTCGGATTTTTTTGAAAATATGAAAATAGAAAATAAATCAAATAAAATAGAAACTTAACGAATTTGCGATTTTCATATTCAAAATCTTTTAGAATTTTATTCTAAATGAGTAATGTTCGTCGATTTTTTTCTAAATTTCTGGAAAAAATTCGAGGCAAATCGAAATAGTAGCTTCCAAACTTACCTGACAGGCTGGAATTTTTTTAACACTGTACTGCAACCCTGAAAATCAACAAGTAAAAACAAAAAACAAAAAACTCTAACAAAACTCTAAACAAAAATCCTAAAATTGGCTAAAATCAACAAGAATCCCCGGCAACGGCGCCAATTTGATCCGCTGTCACGCACGGATCAAAACGAGTGATTTTCAACCTGTAGTAAAGCGACAATGACTCAGATGTCGATTCACAAGGATTCATGTTTTATTAACCAAGAGTAGTAACGAATATGGGGGGGGGGGGGGGGGGGGGGTTGTGATCGATTCAAGAGAACAAAGCAGAAAAAAAATGATTATTAAAATAAGTGATTATAAAAACAAACGGATTCACTGTGTCGGTTTCTACTTATCATCGACTGCCAATATTACAATTCCCTAAGCGGGTTTTCTATCCAATTTGATAACAATATCAGTCAACAAATGTGATTGATATTATGAGAAATATGTTCCTGTTGCCGGATTAAGCATACGGTTATAAATAACGCAATTTAACGATTAAGCAAGGTTAGTTGCGATTAAAATTGGGAACACAAATCAATCAAACTAAATCAATAATATTGTATGATAATCGAATTAAGCAAACAACGATCACAAAACAATATTGAAAGGAATCGAAATCAAATTATAAATATCATAGCAATCTCAAAGTTTGGAACCTGAGTACAGTGAATTCGTCCAGAAAGTGTTAGTTCTCCATGAGTTCTTACAAAGCGTATAATTTTCTCTTGGAAATTCTGTAACGAAAAAACTCTAGCGGCTGCCTAGGTATAAGTGAAAGACAATCCATTTGGTTTACAACCCAACTGGGTCAAATACAAAACCCAGGCCCATTACAATTAACCCAAAACAAAAAATATTTCTAATGTTGCAGCTTCAACTGATTTTATGGAACTGTTTCACTCTGAATCAGCTCTCGGCCTCTTCAAGAAAATCGTAGATCTTTCTCTTAGCTTTCCAACGACTGGTAGAACGTCTCAAGCCGATTCCCGTAGCTCCAGTTATAAGTTTATTCGTAAAAGCTGCAATTGCTGAAAAATAAAGTGCGAAAATTAAATAAAGGAAAAAATCAACTAAATTAGAAAAACATTATAAAACATGAAAATAAGCAAAACAAACCAAGGAAATGATTAAGTACAAACATGGAATAATGTGCATCGAAATGTACTGATCAAAGTCCCCCACACTTAAACTTTTGCACTCCGAACAAAATAAAATAAAAATCAAGAAACACAAAAACATCATCAGTTACTCATTGCAGGCTACAAACTCTTCTTCAGTTAAGGTTGCGTCGATAGGTACTAATCTTGCACACTAAGGATATCTTAAGAATACTAATCCGCAATTATGCAGTCATAAGCCTCCTTCCTATATAAACCATTCCGAATCATGTTATTATGCCAAAGCCTAACTTACTCATCCTTTTGCTCTTTTTCATTCTGGCGCAATCACATTAAGCCTGTTATCTCCACACACTCATAGCAAGGCGACCGGTTAGTGACTCTGATCCAACTAACAACGAGTTTTTTTTTATCAAACTTTTTGTTTTTTGAAGGTTCCACAACCGTTGGGTTAAGTGACCAGGTGAGGGTCACCAAACTTAGAAGGTGCATTCCTTTTTTTTTTGTAAAACTTGGATCACTCACTTATTTTCATCGGCTTCCCTGCGTAGAGTGCGTGTGAGATGGTGCTGACTGCTGAAATAAACTACTCAAGAGCTATAAAAAAATTGAGAATTCAAGGCTATGTCATAACAAGTCTTCAAAATGATTTCCACACGCAGGAGACTTACGGTGTTAAGACGATACCGATCTTGCGAACTTTTCCCAAATCTCCACAACCAACCTCAGATTAATCTATAGCCTAAAACTTTCAAAAAGATGCATTTTTTTATTTTATAAAGAACAAAGCAAAACAAAGAAATTGTTCCCTCCCCCACACTTAAAACACATATTTTCCTCAATTAAAGAACATAAATATAGCATAAGAGTGAGAGAAAGAAAAGAACACACCCGAGGGACTAAGGTGGAATGTAGCTTTCATGTCTGATGGTTTTGGTGGAGGCCTTTCTACACTACGAACATATGAAATAGGAAAAAGTGAATAGCAAGTGAACTTGGATATTAGTAAAAAATATGGTGGCTTAGGATGAATAGCCTGCACATATGGTAAACCTGCAATAACAAAAGTATGAAAAACAGAAAATCCACATTTAGCTTGTGAGTCAGATAAAATAGGTGGAAGAGATGCACAAATGGTGAAAGATAACTCCATGTTGTTTGGCTTAATTAGAGTTTCCACCAAAAAATATTCTGCTATGGACAACGGTTGCTTATGACAAAAATCCATATTTTTGGTGTCAAATTCAAGAGTTGTTGAATTTTCTAGAATTTCTGCACAAGTGGTTGTCGGCATCAAACTATCTTCACCTAAAATGGTTGCACTGATCTCATGACAAACATTACAAACACCACATTCACAAACAAAAATTTCAAGAGAGTTATCTACTTCAAGAGAAGTATATAATTCATCCAGATCAGATTTCAAGAAATTTTGCGGTATAATCTCTTTCACGCATTCACTTGAATTTTTGTTTCTTACTATGTGTTCATCAGATGAAACAAACATTGTTTTAATGGGCTCACCTGGAAATTCATCAAGACTGGTATCACATTGTGTTATCTCTAATAATGCAATAGGTTGTACATCATCATGAAACATCTTGTCCTCTTGAATTTGATGGACGCTTGAGATTATTTGTTCAACTTGGACTTTTATAACTGGAAGCGTAGATTGCATATGTTGTTGAAATTGCAAATTATTTTCAGTCATCCGCTTATTATTTTCAGCCATTTGCTTGATAATTTCTTCCAAATATGATTGTGTGTTAGCTTCCAATGATGCACTTTGCTGAAATCGTTGATATGACCAAATAGGCTGCTCTTCAAGATATAAGTATTGTCCTTGAAGACCACCTACCATTTGGGTCTCACCACAAAAATTAGTATCTAACAACATAGGACATGCATCATTACCATGAAAATTCGAAGAACAAATATTGCAAATCACAAGTGGAATATGATTTTGATTGCACGATTGTTGTTCTCTTGATTCCATCAAATTAATAAGATAAGCCAACTGATCCAATGAGTCTCCCATTTTTTTTTTAGATTTTATTTGACACGAAAGAAGAAATATGATTAACATAAATTCATAAAAATACAAAAACACGAAATTTCACCTAATTAAGACAAATAAGAATTTTGAGAATTTTTTTTGGATTTTTTCGAAACTGTGAAAACAGTAAAAAATTAATTAAAAATAGAAAAAGAGGAATTTGGCGATTTGATCGCACGATTTTTCTGCTCCCACTAGGCAAAAAAGTTTTACAATCGGACACAATTTTCTCAAAACCGATTTTTTTGACTAGGCGGGATGCGAGACGGGACGTCCGGACGTGAAAACGTGCGAAACCGCAGAAAAATTCAGAAAAAAAACAGAAAATTGCAAAATATCAAAACACACAATACCTAAAACTAAACAATTGGCTAATTCGACAAGAAACCCCGGCAACAGCGCCAATTTGATCCGCTGTCGCGCACGGATCAAAAACGAGTATTTTTTAAAATAGTAGTAACGGTAACGACAACTCGAGTATCGTTCTCACAAGGATCCTTGTATGATTCAACCAACTAAAGAAAAGGTTTAGTGGGGGTTTTGGTTTTGATTTAGAAAAATAATGACAAAATAAGTGATTATAAAAAGTGATTATGAAATAAGCTGATCTACCGTATCGGTCTCCTACTTATCATTGATCCGAATAATTCTCAATCCCTAAGCGGACTTTATTCCCTTTTCAATTACAATATCAATCAACAAGCGCAATTGATACTAAAAGATATATATTCCTAATTTCCGAATTAAGCAAACGGATAAACACAATCGCGAATTAAGCATACACGATATAGAAACGCGATTTAACGACAAAGCGACGTAAACGGCGATTAAAAGTTATAGGAACATACAATCATCGAAATTAATCAATCAACTCTAAGAAAAGTCGAATTAAGCAAACAACAAATCAAAGAGAATAATTGAAAGGAAAATAAATTTAATTGAGAAACATAAGAACCTCAAAGTATGATGAGGCGCGATTACAGTAGATCAACCTTAAGGATTAGTTATCCATTCAAATTGTACAAGCCAAAGAAAAATTCATGAAAAGAAGAGAGAATGAACAGTAACACGGTTCTCTCCTTATACAAGAGAAGGGAAACCGAGTCATAACCCAATTGGGTCTAAAATAAGATAAAAACCGGCCCAAAAACGGTCCAAAATTAATTGTTTCTCATGACTGAAACTTCAACGAATTTTCTAAGGCATCTCTAGTCCGAATCAGCTTCTGGCTTCCAAATGAAAGTTGTAGCTCTTTCTTTTAGCTTTCCAACGACTAGTAGAACGCCTCAATCCGATTCCTATAGCTCCAGTTATGATTTTTTTATTAAAAGCTGCTAACGCTGAAAATAACAAACGAAAATCAAATAAGGCTGAAAATAAATTAAATTATAAAAATATCGTAAAATAGAAAAATAAACAAACCAAACCAAAGAAATGCCTAATTCTAAGCATAGAGGAATGTGCATCAAAATGCACTGACAAATTCCCCCACACTTGAACTTTTGCACTCCGAGCAAAATCAAGAATTTAAAACAGAAAACTTCAAAACAAAACCAAACAGAACATGCAATCTCAAAGGTTCTATGGATACAAGGTGCAAGCCACTTCTAACTATAAGCTTCAAGAATATGACATTAGTGATTAACTCTTTTGTGACATTCAAAGTATATATGAAAAACAGATGACCAAAAAGTACATCACAAGCATCAAGATCCTCACAAGATAAACTGTTTCCACTCAACTCTCAAGTGTTTAGGTTACTGTTTACACTCAAAGCACAACTTGAGAGTTAGTACTACCATAAGCTTGAAAATACTCTAACATTCACAATTGACTTACATGCACACAAAGATCAAAAGGACTTTTATTAAGGTTGTAACGTGGCCAAGGTAAGGGTAGGATAGATCCTAAGGGGTACTAGGCTAAAATCAAAGAGTTAAAAGAAAATTGAAAGAATTGCGGGAGTTGAACTACATGATACATCAATTGCTTTCAAACAACAACCTCACAACTTATTTCTCTTCTCTTTTTCCTTTTATTCTTCTTTTTTTTCGGAAGGATTATGAATTGACATCCTTCTCTATTTTTTTAATTTTTTTTTCATCATTTTTTTTCTGCCAACATCATAACAACATTACAACAATCATTCAAAATTAATGCTCAACCCCACATAACTCCATACAAGACTCTCTTAACCCTTTGAATATGGTTATTTCATTGTTTTTCACTTTTCGGCTTGTAATGAGTTTTAAACAAAAAAAGGATAATATGCTCAAAGGGGCTTGAAAACAAGAGGTAATATTATCAAGGTTGGCTTTTTGGCTAACTAGTAAAAAATAAAACAAAAAAAAATGCCTTTATCATTTCAGTGTGCACAAGTAAATAAAAAGCTTCAACAAGAGTCAATTCAAGTTCTAGAGACTAACAAACATGAGTGAAATCACACAAGAAAGAAAGAGATGGATTTTTTATGTATATCCATTATTAGGCGCAAAATCTCACAAGGTTTAGTGATCTACCACCAATAATGTACAATTCAGATATTAGTCCTACATATTACACTAAGAATGCACAAAAAGAATCAATGACATCACACCACAAGTCTTTTGTCAAAGAACATAGAGCAAACTCACAGTTGTAACTAAATAACCAACGAAAAAGCATGCAATTTAAATAAAAAAAAATTTATTGAAAAAGAAATAAGCAAAAACAAAGAAAACAAAATAAAAACTATAGGTTCCCTCTCTCACACTTAAAACATACATTGTCCTCAATGAAAGAACAGAAATATAAAATAAGAGTGAGGAGAGATAGGAAAGGACACACCCGAGGAGTCAAGGTGGATAGGTGATCACATAAGCAGCCTTTCCCAAAGAGAGATCTTCTGTAGGCTCATCTTCCAAAGTGGGGATGTCATAAAGTAACTTTGCATAACATCCATTGACCTTGGAATATTTATTAGTGTCTTCACCTTTTATTCCAGGATCAAAGAAGAATCTTCGATGAATAAAAGTGTCGAATGGGCACGTGAATGTGATCTGTTTTTTCACAACATAAAAAATTAAAGAATTAAAGGGCTGCCTCACTGCTTTTCTTCCATCTTCAATTGAGATCTTATGCATACTCATGGATGGGCTAATATCACAAGTGTCAACCAAGGTCCATCCAATTCCCTTCTTATGTTCCTGCAATGATTTCTCTTCCTGCACAAATTCAAATAAATTATTAGGAAGTGGTTTCAGCTCTAAGGAGGGTGGTTTCTCGGTGGATGGTTTGTTCCAGGCATCCGGGGTGTCGAGAGCTTCATCTACATGAACAACTTCATTTGCAACCTTATCTGCAGTAACAATATCAACTTGCAAGGCAACCTCAATTTCAGCATAAACAGAGCACATTTTAATGTTAGTACAAACATCACAAGAGTAAACATCATCAAAATCAGACAATGATGGAAAATCAGCTGCAAACAAATCAGTACAAGTATCATTAACAGTTTCAGAAGACAAATTTATTTGAAAAACATAATGCTCTTCCAAGGGCTGTTGGTTTGATCCTTGAGCTTGCAACATGGCATTTATAGAGGTAGCAAGTTGTCCAATCTGAGTCTGCAAGGCCCGAATACTAGAATTTGTTCGTTGCTGAAATTGGAGATCATTGATAGCCATTTGCTTGATAAGGTCCTCTAGTGAAGGTTCGGAAGGTGTAGAGCACACAATTTGGAATTCCTTCAGATGCTTATTCGGATCCTCACCTGCAAGACCATTAAAGCTTGGCAACAAGTGTATTAAACCAGAATTCCATTTAAAAGGTACAGCAAAATCAATATATTCAATACATAAACCATTGTAGTGAACATCAGGAACTGCAAATTCTCTAAGAGTTCTTTGATTATCCATGTTAAATTTAATAAGAAAAAAAAAATCAACAAAGAAAAAGAAAACACATAACTAACTCAGCAATGCAGTAACAATTAAGAAAATACCTACAATGTCCTCATTAAGAAAATAATGGAAAAATAGAAAAGCGAATAAAATAAAATCTAAAAATTATGAAAATATAACTAAAAATCAAATCAAATCATAATGAGTCTGTACAAAAAATTTCGGATTTTTTTGAAAATATGAAAATAGAAAATAAATCAAATAAAATAGAAAATTAACGAATTTGCGATTTTCATATTCAAAATCTTTTAGAATTTTATTCTAAATGAGTAATGTTCGTCGATTTTTTTCTAAATTTCTGGAAAAAATTCGAGGCAAATCGAAATAGTAGCTTCCAAACTTACCTGACAGGCTGGAATTTTTTTAACACTGTACTGCAACCCTGAAAATCAACAAGTAAAAACAAAAAACAAAAAACTCTAACAAAACTCTAAACAAAAATCCTAAAATTGGCTAAAATCAACAAGAATCCCCGGCAACGGCGCCAATTTGATCCGCTGTCACGCACGGATCAAAACGAGTGATTTTCAACCTGTAGTAAAGCGACAATGACTCAGATGTCGATTCACAAGGATTCATGTTTTATTAACCAAGAGTAGTAACGAATATGGGGGGGGGGGGGGGGGTTGTGATCGATTCAAGAGAACAAAGCAGAAAAAAAATGATTATTAAAATAAGTGATTATAAAAACAAACGGATTCACTGTGTCGGTTTCTACTTATCATCGACTGCCAATATTACAATTCCCTAAGCGGGTTTTCTATCCAATTTGATAACAATATCAGTCAACAAACGTGATTGATATTATGAGAAATATGTTCCTGTTGCCGGATTAAGCATACGGTTATAAATAACGCAATTTAACGATTAAGCAAGGTTAGTTGCGATTAAAATTGGGAACACAAATCAATCAAACTAAATCAATAATATTGTATGATAATCGAATTAAGCAAACAACGATCACAAAACAATATTGAAAGGAATCGAAATCAAATTATAAATATCATAGCAATCTCAAAGTTTGGAACCTGAGTACAGTGAATTCGTCCAGAAAGTGTTAGTTCTCCATGAGTTCTTACAAAGCGTATAATTTTCTCTTGGAAATTCTGTAACGAAAAAACTCTAGCGGCTGCCTAGGTATAAGTGAAAGACAATCCATTTGGTTTACAACCCAACTGGGTCAAATACAAAACCCAGGCCCATTACAATTGACCCAAAACAAAAAATATTTCTAATGTTGCAGCTTCAACTGATTTTATGGAACTGTTTCACTCTGAATCAGCTCTCGGCCTCTTCAAGAAAATCGTAGATCTTTCTCTTAGCTTTCCAACGACTGGTAGAACGTCTCAAGCCGATTCCCGTAGCTCCAGTTATAAGTTTATTCGTAAAAGCTGCAATTGCTGAAAAATAAAGTGCGAAAATTAAATAAAGGAAAAAATCAACTAAATTAGAAAAACATTATAAAACATGAAAATAAGCAAAACAAACCAAGGAAATGATTAAGTACAAACATGGAATAATGTGCATCGAAATGTACTGATCAAAGTCCCCCACACTTAAACTTTTGCACTCCGAACAAAATAAAATAAAAATCAAGAAACACAAAAACATCATCAGTTACTCATTGCAGGCTACAAACTCTTCTTCAATTAAGGTTGCGTCGATAGGTACTAATCTTGCACACTAAGGATATCTTAAGAATACTAATCCGCAATTATGCAGTCATAAGCCTCCTTCCTATATAAACCATTCCGAATCATGTTATTATGCCAAAGCCTAACTTACTCATCCTTTTGCTCTTTTTCATTCTGGCGCAATCACATTAAGCCTGTTATCTCCACACACTCATAGCAAGGCGACCGGTTAGTGACTCTGATCCAACTAACAACGAGTTTTTTTTTATCAAACTTTTTGTTTTTTGAAGGTTCCACAACCGTTGGGTTAAGTGACCAGGTGAGGGTCACCAAACTTAGAAGGTGCATTCCTTTTTTTTTTGTAAAACTTGGATCACTCACTTATTTTCATCGGCTTCCCTGCGTAGAGTGCGTGTGAGATGGTGCTGACTGCTGAAATAAACTACTCAAGAGCTATAAAAAAATTGAGAATTCAAGGCTATGTCATAACAAGTCTTCAAAATGATTTCCACACGCAGGAGACTTACGGTGTTAAGACGATACCGATCTTGCGAACTTTTCCCAAATCTCCACAACCAACCTCAGATTAATCTATAGCCTAAAACTTTCAAAAAGATGCATTTTTTTATTTTATAAAGAACAAAGCAAAACAAAGAAATTGTTCCCTCCCCCACACTTAAAACACATATTTTCCTCAATTAAAGAACATAAATATAGCATAAGAGTGAGAGAAAGAAAAGAACACACCCGAGGGACTAAGGTGGAATGTAGCTTTCATGTCTGATGGTTTTGGTGGAGGCCTTTCTACACTACGAACATATGAAATAGGAAAAAGTGAATAGCAAGTGAACTTGGATATTAGTAAAAAATATGGTGGCTTAGGATGAATAGCCTGCACATATGGTAAACCTGCAATAACAAAAGTATGAAAAACAGAAAATCCACATTTAGCTTGTGAGTCAGATAAAATAGGTGGAAGAGATGCACAAATGGTGAAAGATAACTCCATGTTGTTTGGCTTAATTAGAGTTTCCACCAAAAAATATTCTGCTATGGACAACGGTTGCTTATGACAAAAATCCATATTTTTGGTGTCAAATTCAAGAGTTGTTGAATTTTCTAGAATTTCTGCACAAGTGGTTGTCGGCATCAAACTATCTTCACCTAAAATGGTTGCACTGATCTCATGACAAACATTACAAACACCACATTCACAAACAAAAATTTCAAGAGAGTTATCTACTTCAAGAGAAGTATATAATTCATCCAGATCAGATTTCAAGAAATTTTGCGGTATAATCTCTTTCACGCATTCACTTGAATTTTTGTTTCTTACTATGTGTTCATCAGATGAAACAAACATTGTTTTAATGGGCTCACCTGGAAATTCATCAAGACTGGTATCACATTGTGTTATCTCTAATAATGCAATAGGTTGTACATCATCATGAAACATCTTGTCCTCTTGAATTTGATGGACGCTTGAGATTATTTGTTCAACTTGGACTTTTATAACTGGAAGCGTAGATTGCATATGTTGTTGAAATTGCAAATTATTTTCAGTCATCCGCTTATTATTTTCAGCCATTTGCTTGATAATTTCTTCCAAATATGATTGTGTGTCAGCTTCCAATGATGCACTTTGCTGAAATCGTTGATATGACCAAATAGGCTGCTCTTCAAGATATAAGTATTGTCCTTGAAGACCACCTACCATTTGGGTCTCACCACAAAAATTAGTATCTAACAACATAGGACATGCATCATTACCATGAAAATTCGAAGAACAAATATTGCAAATCACAAGTGGAATATGATTTTGATTGCACGATTGTTGTTCTCTTGATTCCATCAAATTAATAAGATAAGCCAACTGATCCAATGAGTCTCCCATTTTTTTTTTAGATTTTATTTGATACGAAAGAAGAAATATGATTAACATAAATTCATAAAAATACAAAAACACGAAATTTCACCTAATTAAGACAAATAAGAATTTTGAGAATTTTTTTTGGATTTTTTCGAAACTGTGAAAACAGTAAAAAATTAATTAAAAATAGAAAAAGAGGAATTTGGCGATTTGATCGCACGATTTTTCTGCTCCCACTAGGCAAAAAAGTTTTACAATCGGACACAATTTTCTCAAAACCGATTTTTTTGACTAGGCGGGATGCGAGACGGGACGTCCGGACGTGAAAACGTGCGAAACCGCAGAAAAATTCAGAAAAAAAACAGAAAATTGCAAAATATCAAAACACACAATACCTAAAACTAAACAATTGGCTAATTCGACAAGAAACCCCGGCAAAGGCGCCAATTTGATCCGCTGTCGCGCACGGATCAAAAACGAGTATTTTTTAAAATAGTAGTAACGGTAACGACAACTCGAGTATCGTTCTCACAAGGATCCTTGTATGATTCAACCAACTAAAGAAAAGGTTTAGTGGGGGTTTTGGTTTTGATTTAGAAAAATAATGACAAAATAAGTGATTATAAAAAGTGATTATGAAATAAGCTGATCTACCGTATCGGTCTCCTACTTATCATTGATCCGAATAATTCTCAATCCCTAAGCGGACTTTATTCCCTTTTCAATTACAATATCAATCAACAAGCGCAATTGATACTAAAAGATATATATTCCTAATTTCCGAATTAAGCAAACGGATAAACACAATCGCGAATTAAGCATACACGATATAGAAACGCGATTTAACGACAAAGCGACGTAAACGGCGATTAAAAGTTATAGGAACATACAATCATCGAAATTAATCAATCAACTCTAAGAAAAGTCGAATTAAGCAAACAACAAATCAAAGAGAATAATTGAAAGGAAAATAAATTTAATTGAGAAACATAAGAACCTCAAAGTATGATGAGGCGCGATTACAGTAGATCAACCTTAAGGATTAGTTATCCATTCAAATTGTACAAGCCAAAGAAAAATTCATGAAAAGAAGAGAGAATGAACAGTAACACGGTTCTCTCCTTATACAAGAGAAGGGAAACCGAGTCATAACCCAATTGGGTCTAAAATAAGATAAAAACCGGCCCAAAAACGGTCCAAAATTAATTGTTTCTCATGACTGAAACTTCAACGAATTTTCTAAGGCATCTCTAGTCCGAATCAGCTTCTGGCTTCCAAATGAAAGTTGTAGCTCTTTCTTTTAGCTTTCCAACGACTAGTAGAATGCCTCAATCCGATTCCTGTAGCTCCAGTTATGATTTTTTTATTAAAAGCCGCTAATGCTGAAAATAACAAACGAAAATCAAATAAGGCTGAAAATAAATTAAATTATAAAAATATCGTAAAATAGAAAAATAAACAAACCAAACCAAAGAAATGCCTAATTCTAAGCATAGAGGAATGTGCATCAAAATGCCTTGATCAAGCCCACTACTTTCATATTTAATGAAAAAGGTTTAGTGTTTTAAACACATTAAATTATGATTATAATATTTAATCGGGATTAATAAAAAAGTTAACATAAGTTAAAAACCTATTTTAATTATTGAATTAATAATTCTACTTAATAAAACACGTAGTGCAAGAGATAGGATGGTTTAGAGGTAACTAAATAATTAATCATCAGACTAATTACTTGATTAGTAACTAAATGGAATAATACCACCCGATTTTATTAAATACGATCATAATTTAAGTAAACTATGTGAGTCAGACTAATACAGGCCCAAAACATCACAATAGGGCATACAAGCTATGCGTATGTGCCCTGGTTGGTAATCCTCTTGCTTCAGCCAAGAAGTGCATATGCAAGGACGCAAGAAAACTAACTGACACTGTATGGGGAAGTGAGTAGTTACAGCAAGCACAGACCTTGGGCAATGTGAGTTAAGATATGATGATTAACACTCATTAAAAATGAGGTCCTAATCCAACTTTAAACTGTCTATTTCTCTCCATTACTTTGGTCAATACACAAGTGAATTAAATAACATTAAAAAAAACTCACTCCTACCAACGAAACAAAAAGCCAATTAATGATCAACAAGGACATAAACTCTCTTTCTCCTCCAACGACCCTCAATTCCTCTTCTAAACTCTCTATTCTTCACTCCCTCTTAGATTCATCTCCCTCAACGTCTCTCTCCATCGTTTCCGAACCTTCCGTCTCCGACCGTCTTCCTCTCTCATTCCAAAACCCCTCCAATTTCCCTCTTCAAATCCAAACACTTATGTATCCATCTCAAACGATGCTCAACCTCACCTCTAAAATTTTTACCCTAAATGCCAAAGGCGTACCATTTTCAAACCTAGATCTATCGCAAACCTCGGATTTTTATGTGGGAATCAAGTAGCGAGTAGCAAATCAACAAACAATTGGAGAAAGCATTCAAACAAAGCAATTCATATCAACATGCAGCGAAGCCGGAACATGAAAATGCAAAGGAAAAAAAGGTTTCAAGAAGATTTACCTAAGCCGTGGTGCTCCGATGGTCAGGTTTTCGGTGCGGATTTGAGAGACTTTGGAAACTTCAGGTATAATGTCCTTTCCTTATCTTTGAATCTTCTTCTTTCCTTTTCTTTGTTTCGTCTTGCTGAAAATGTCGCGTCTTGATAATGGGTTCTGTGGCCAAGCTCACTATCTTAGAGTTTCAGTGTGAAACTCTAAGAAGCTTTTCAAGCATTCGAGCTTTAGTAAGGGTTGGGGTCGATTTTAGCAGAGCTTCACTAGGGTTTTCTGGGTTCCTTCATGAGTGAATAGTGAGACGTATTTATAGGCTCAGAAATGTGAAATGAGATACGTGTGAGGTGAGATTTTTGGTACGTGTGAGAGAATATTTCCGTTAGGGAATGGGGAGGATTGCCGATTTCGTGGGATTTGGGTGATAGTGAATCATTCTCTGATTTTGTTTGTAGTGTGAGCTGTACTTCTTCTAGAATGTGATTTTTGATTTTCACTGCGTGATATTTGCGTGTTTACTATTAAATTGTTACTGTTACTGCTTGCAAAATACATACTGACTTTATTGCTGATGTGGCTCTTATTTGACTTAAGTTGACTCTTTGATGTTATTGAATGATTTTGGTATTTGAACACTGCTGTGGCACTCTGAATTTGTTGCGAGCTCTGTTGCCAAAAAAAATGGTGGATGCACCTTTGATAATTTGGATATACTGTCATTTTAATTATGTTAAAAACCTTATATGATGTGGTATTCTTGACTTTGTTATGTTTCAAACTTACTCATGGATCGTCTTAATGTTTTTTATCAGGTCTCTGAGTGTTTTTTATCCTGGTGGCAATACTCGAAGATGGTGCAAATGGATTGGACTAGACAAGACAGCTCCTGACTTTGGTTTTTTTAGAAACATCATGGTATGATCCAATATTCAACAGTTATCTATTTGAGTGTTCTTTTAAGACTGATCATACTTCACAAGTTCTTGATGGTTTCTTGTCACATACAGGATAGGAACTACCTACTTCCATTCAAAAGTGCCAACTAAATACAAAGCATTACTCGTATTTGAAGGTTAACTCGTTCATTACCATTTGCTTCGAGGCAGCTTGGAAATGTAGGTGTTTATGAGGGTCATGGCTTGGGTAAAAGGAGTAGGTCGTGGGATGCATAATTTTGTCTGGTACAATTCCTCCTTTGGCTATGTTTGCTTCTGACTTTCTCAATGAATATCTTGAGTATGAGATGGTTCTGTTATTGGCTTTTTATGAACATTACCTGGCTGTATCGTTTTCAGGTATGTTAGCTGGAATTTGGTAAAAGTCTTGGCACATTTTCTTGGTAAGATCACTATTTTTTGAGTCTTTGTATCAATGTTAAGAATCTTATTATTGATGCATCAATTTCTTGTTGTTTGAAGGAACTAATCTCTTTACTACACCAAGAACTTTCCATTGATACAAGGTTAGCTTTTTGTTTGTGGATGGCCTTGTCTCATTGAATTCAATTAAAAACTAACTCTTGAGGTTGATATTCACTTTCAAGCCGCCCTGCACCATGCTACACAAGTCTTCACCACTTCAATCCAACACTTGACAGGATTTGGTGTCGACCGTTACGGCGCAAACTTTATCGTAAGCTTGATGAGTTTAATGGTTAGGTAGGATAATACTTTGATGAGTATCAAGTATTTCTTGGAGCAGAACATTCTTTTTATGAATTTGTCTTGGATTTAACTTTGTTTGGACCTTGCAGTTTTGGTAAAATTTGGACCAATGATAATTATTTTAGACTGTAATAATCTTATCATGTATCATGATTTGGACTGTGAATTGAATCATGGCAAGTTGTTACTGCCATCCTAGTTGTATGACGCAGCCTTTAACTTTATAGCTTTGTCTTGTAAAAGCGTGATTCCATGCAAATAGCATTTATTCAGTCTTCTGGCCATTAAGAAAAACGGCTATGAATTATGACACGTTTTGGCAGTAATATCTTCCCTTGGCCACAATTATTTTTAGCATTTCTCGCCAGAAATATTCCAAGACTGATTAGGTTGCCACTGACCATAGCTTTTGTTCAACTGACCATGAATTACCTCTTGGGCTCCATCACAATTTGAAATAGATTCTAGTACAATTTGAAGGGTGTACTACAACCATGGCTTAGAAAAACTTGAACGTGATGTAAAGCAACCATGCCTCAAAATTGCATTATACCAATAGCCTTACTCAAATTACTCAAATTCATGATTCCAAAAGTAATTCAAACACAGTTGAAGAAGTAAGATCAATGTCCATGACGAACCATCCATGTCTAGAACATGACTTGTATTGTGGCTTTTCAACTTATGAGCATGAAATAAACTTAGTCATATTTAATCAAGACATTGGAGATAACATGACAATTGAATCATCACTACCATTTCTTGATATAATCTTCGGACAAGGCCTTGGCTTGAATCGTGCATTTGGATCACATAGTGGAAATGTTACTTAATATGCTAATGGTTTAACAAAATCATCCACCAATTTTAATCAATCCAAGCTAGGATGAATGGCCACTTCTTAGCTTGTTTTAACCATACAGCCTCAGTGTCACACTTGGAATACAGTTAAAAATCATCTTGATCATAGCTTAAAACTTCAAGCGATCTTAGGCCAGGTCTTTGAGGAAATGGATCCTAAGCATTGTATTTAATCAGCTAAAATCAGTTTGGACCATGAAGAAAACCAATCATTGTATTTAATTAGCTAAAATCAGTTTGGACCATAAAGAAAACCATCTTGAAGCCAGTTGACCAGGCCTTGTCTAAAGAATCACAAAATTAGTGCCCAATCCTCCTTATCTCTTCTTGAAATCGTAGCAAACCCAACACAAGCTAGTAAACATTTTTAAACACATGCCAAACCCTTACGCCCTGAGTTTTGAAGTCAACACGAAAATTTGGTGTAGAAAACATACAATAGGTAGGACAAATTTGGGGTATGACAGATGCCCCTATCTAATTGTCTTGAACCCGAGAAAATGAACTGCTGCATGGCGCTCATTTTTAGAGCAGAAGTCAATTAGATATAAGAAGACCCCAGAAATTTTTCTGGCAAGATGATAAAGTAATAAGAGATGACAGAATGAGGTAGCGGAGTACAAAATGAACAAAGAAACTTGAGGTTCTTTGGGTGATCGAAGCAGTACCTTATCCGTTAAGGTTCCTCAACAATACCAAAGCAGTATCTTTGGAAGCAGAAGATTCTCTGGAACATTGAAGCAGTACCTTATCCGTTAAGGTTCCTCAACAAGACCAAAGCAGTATCTTTGGAAGCAGAAGATTCTCTGGAACATTGAAGCAGTACCTTATCCGTTAAGGTTCCTCAACGATACCAAAGCAACATCTTTGGAAGCAGAAGATTCTCTGGAACATTGAAGCAATACCTTATCCGTTAAGGTTCCTCAACGATACCAAAGCAGTATCTTTGGAAGCAGAAGATTCTCTGGAACATTGAAGCAGTACCTTATCCGTTAAGGTTCCTCAACGATACCAAAGCAGTATCTTTAGAAGCAGAAGATTCTCTGGAACATTGAAGCAGTACCTTATCCGTTAAGGTTCCTCAACGATACCAAAGCAGTATCTTTGGAAGCAGAAGATTCTCTGGAACATTGAAGCAGTACCTTATCCGTTAAGGTTCCTCAACGATACCAAACCAGTATCTTTAGAAGCAGAAGATTCTCTGGAACATTGAAGCAGTACCTTATCCGTTAAGGTTCCTCAACGATACCAAAGCAGTATCTTTGATGTAAATTTGCTGGAGAATGATTGAGCATGATTCCTCTCGAAGGAGGAAATGTGCTGGCTCTGCAGGGGAAAGCTCATAAGAAACTTTCTAGGGTAGCCTCTACTTGGGGAGCACTGACAACAGCTGCTGGGGATTATCATTATCAACTGCATGGTCGAAGAATGACTTACTGGAGAATAGGATTCCATGAGCACGTGCAGGGTATCAACTTCTCTTTTGAAGAATACTGCCGACATGGATGGAAGATCGGCCAAGATGCTTGTGAACTGATCCTGGATCCTATTATGCTATATTGGGGATGGATATGCCATGCACTACAAGATGCACTGAAACATACTAAGATGCAACTGCTAGGGAATCTAATGCACGTATGAATTCAAAAGACTAATATGCTCAATATGATTATGATACTACGCTTGCATGTCATGCGTACGACAATGCAAATGATCGGGTGCGCTGGGGATAAGTTTCCTTGTCGAGGGTATCACCAGGGATTGAATTTGATAATTGCCAAATGAAATTGGACTTTGGTCATTTTGCGTTTTTCCAATAAATTGGACTTTCAGGTGTTATGAGGATGCCAACGACGGTGGACTTTTAGTGGTTGCCAATCAAGACTGGACTTTAAAGGGTAGATTTGAAGGTGCCAACGAGTGTGGACTTTTGAGTAGTTGCCAATAAAGGATTAGACTTTGGGTTTTATGGGGATGGTGAGAGTGTTTGACTACTCGACCCCGTAGA
Source organism: Lathyrus tuberosus (assembly GCA_022829125.1). Lineage (NCBI taxonomy): Eukaryota > Viridiplantae > Streptophyta > Magnoliopsida > Fabales > Fabaceae > Lathyrus > Lathyrus tuberosus. Next base: position 16,523,297 of record JALAZF010000013.1, on the reverse strand, counting down.
ATTGAACAAGCCATAGATGACTAGGAAACGTGATTGCCCCTATTGGGCTTTGAAAGATTCACTGCTAGGGATTACGTTAGCAAATCCCTAAAAAGTTATACTGCTTATGGTGAAGAGCCAAACCGACTATCAACTGATTTGATGCTTTCATGTGGTGGAGCTCCTTGGAGACTATTTGTTTCCCTTTTAGTTCTCCCAACACCAAAACAAATTTTATTGTTTTCAAATATTGTCTTTATTAACCGAAGTTTCAAAACACAGTTTATCAAAAACAAAATTAATTTGCAAACAAACAGATAAAGTAAAAAGAAATGAGCACAATTTGATGAGAAATCTCTCTTTGTATTGATTTGACCCTTAATCGGGTAAGTACGTACAAGGATGCAATTCCTTAATGAGGTAATTGCGGTGCAAGAAAAACGTAATGGCAATACAAATAAATGAGATTCCATTGAGTCTAAACACTGCTATAGACCCTATGAATTTGATAACTTCAACACCTTGCTTCGTAGCAATACGGCTGGATCGATTCTTCCCTTCAGTGACACATCAAGGTCAAGTGGACATGCAGAATATATACTTTGCCTTGGAATTTGCCCCTAACTTTTGCCTGGATCGCCCTTTCGGGTTTTCAATCCACTGGGACGCCCTTTTTTGCCTGAACCGCCCTTTCGGGTTTTCAATTCAGCGGGCCTATATTTTTATTTGATCCCTAATTTTTGCCTGGACTGACTTTGTTTTTTTTTTCAAGTCCACCGGGATTGCCATTTTTGCCTAAGTCGCCTTTTCAGGTTTTCGACTTAGCGGCTTTATTATTCCACTTTTTTAGGCGTATTATCTCTTAACATACTCTGCATTCACCGGGTATGGTAATTCTTCACCGTCCATAGTTGCGAGCTTCAAGGCACCACCCGAGAATGCCTCTCTTACAACACATGGGCCTTCGTAGTTTGGCGTCCACTTGCCCCTGGATTCATTATACATAGCCATGATCCTCTTGAGCACCGAGTCACCTTCCTAGAATGTCCGAGGATGCACTTTCTTGTCAAAAGCTTTCTTCATGCGTCTTTGATAGAGCTGGCCATGACATATTGCTGCCAAGCATTTTTCTTCAAGAAGGTTGAGCTCCTCAAACCTCGTCTTCACCCATTCTACTTCATCAAGCTGTGCTTCCATCAATACTCTCAATGATGGGATTTCGACTTCTATCGGAAGGACCGCTTCCATGCCATAAACCAATGAGTAAGGAGTTGCCCCTGTTAAAGTTCGCACTGAGGTACGGTAGCCGTGCAGCGCAAAAGGTAGCATCTCATGCCAATCCTTATAAGTGACCACCATTTTCTGAATGATCTTCTTGATGTTTTTGTTGGCTGCCTCAACGGCTCCATTCATCTTGGGTCTGTATGGTGTTTAATAGTTCTCAATCTTGAAACTAGCACACAATTCATCCATCATTTTGTTGTTGAGATTAGACCCATTATCAGTGATGATACGGTTAGGCACTCCATATCTGCATATAATGTTGTGTTTCAAGAATCGAGCGACCACTTGCTTGGTAACGTTCGTATACGATGCAGCCTCAACCCATTTGGTAAAGTAGTCTATGGCAACCAATATGAATCGGTGTCCGTTTGAGGCCTTTGGCTCAATCATCCCAATCATATCTATTCTCCACATAGCAAAAGGCCATGGTGAAGTCAAGACGTTCAAAGGAGTGGGAGGTACATGAATCTTATCAGAGTATATCTGGCATTTATGGCATGTTCGGGCATGATGGTAGCAGTCAGCCTCCATGGTTAGCCAATAATAGCATGCTCTCAATATCTTCTTTGCCATAGTATGCCCATTTGCGTGGGTACCAAAACAACCTTCATGAATGTCCTTCAGAATCTGCTCAGCTTCATGCTTTTCCACACATCTGAGTAGTACAGTATCATGATTACGCTTGTATAACACATTCCCATTGAGGAAGAAATTTGATGCCAATTTGCGCAAAGTTCTCTTATCCACCTCCAAAGCGCCCTCTGGATATTCTTGTTTTTCCAAATAACGTTTGATGTCATAGAACCATGGCTTTTCGTCTGACTCTTCATTAGCAGCCAAACAGTGAGCGGACTCTTCAAATCGCTGTAAATCAATATGCGGCCGATGGTTGGGCCATATCAGTTTATACATAGAAGCCAAAGTTGCCAGAGCGTCTGCCATTTGATTTTCCTCTCTAGGCACATAGGTAAAGGTGATATCATCAAATATGGGAAGTAGCTTTGCCACGTAATCTCGATATGGAATTAGATTAGCATGTTTGGCATCCCAGTCACCTCGAACTTGATGTATTACTAAAGTAGAATCTCCAAACACATCAAGAGTCTTAATCCTTAAATTGATGGCTTCTTCCAATCCAAGTATACAAGCTTTATACTCAGCCATGTTATTGGTGCATGGAAAGCAGAGCTTAGCTGTGAAGGGTAAGTGGAAATTCTTGGGTGACGTAATCACTGCCCCAATTCCACTTCCATTAACGTTTGAGGCACCATCGAACATGAGAGTCCATCGCTCCCCTGGTTCAGGCCCCTCATCCGGACCTGGCTCTTCATAATCTTTTAGTACCATTATGTCTTCGTCTGGAAAATCGAACTTCAAGGGCTGATAATCATCCATCGGTTGATGGGCAAGATGATCTGCCAGTACGCTACCCTTGATGGTTTTTTGAGTGACGTATTGAATGTCGTACACAGACAAAAGCATTTTCCATCGGGCTATTCTGCCAGTGAGAGAAGGTTTCTCAAAGATGTATTTAATGGGATCCATCTTGGAAATCAGATAAGTAGTGTGGGTCAACATATACTGCCTGAGACGTTTGGCAGCCCAGGCTAATACGTAACAAGTCTTCTCGAGTAAGGAATACCTTGTCTCGCAGTCATTGAACTTCTTGCTGAGGTAATAGATTGCATGTTCCTTTTTTCCCGTCTCATCTTGTTGCCCCAGCACACAGCCCATAGATTCGTCAAGTACAGTCAGGTACATAATGAGTGGCCTTTCAAGTACAGGCGGTATCAGGATCGGTGGTTCTTGCAGATACTCTTTGATTTTATCGAATGCCCCTTGACAATCATCATCCCACGCAATTAACTGATTCTTTCTTAGCAGCTTGAAAATAGGTTTGCAGGTGGCAGTAAGATGTGAAATAAATCTGGCAATGTAGTTTAATCTTCCCAGAAAGCCACGAACCTCTTTCTCCGTCCTAGGCGTAGGCATATTTTGAATTGCCCTCACCTTATCAGGATCCACCTCGATTCCTTTCTGACTTACAATAAAGCCCAATTTTCCAGATCGTACCCCAAATGTGCACTTGTTGGGGTTGAGTCTCAATCTAAACTTCCTCAATCGAACAAACAGCTTTTGCAGATTGATCAAGTGCTCTTCTTCGATTTGAGACTTGGCAATCATATCGTCGACGTACACTTCAATCTCTTTATGGATCATGTCATGAAAGAGCATTACCATTGCACGTTGATACGTTGCCCCAGCATTCTTAAGTCCGAATGGCATCACCTTATAGCAGAAGGTGCCCCAGGGTGTGATAAATGTGGTCTTCTTTATATCCTTTGGATCCATCTTAATTTTATTATACCCAGAAAATCCATCCATAAAAGAGAATACGGAGAACTGAGTTGTGTTGTCAACTAATACATTGATGTGAGGTAATGGGAAGTCGTCTTTAGGACTAGCTCTGTTCAAATCCCTGTAATCCACACACATGCAAACCTTTCCATCTTTCTTCGGCACTGGCACAATGTTGGCAACCCATTGTGGGTACTTTGCTACTGCTAGGAATCCAGCATCAAGCTGCTTTCGGACTTCTTCACGAATTTTGAGAGCCATATCCAGATGGGTCCTTCTTAACTTCTGTTTGACAGCATGGCATTCCTCCTTGAGTGGTAACTTGTGTACAACCATATCAGTATCCAGCCCAGTCATGTCTTGATACGACCAGGCGAATACATCGGCGTACTCATGGAGGAGCTCTATCAGCTTGGTCTTGACTTCAACTTGAAGAGATGCACCCACCTTTACCTCTTTTCTGTCTTCTTCAGTACCCAGGTTGATGACTTCAATGTCTTCTTGGTGCGGCAGGATGACTTTCTCTTCTTGCTTGAGCAACCTTACCAACTCGTCGGGGAGTTCACAACCTTTCACGCCTTCCTCTTCAGCTTGGTAGATTGGGCAATCAAAGTCATATAGACCCGTAGCAGCATCTATATCAAGGACCTCGGTGGTGTTTCTGCATGTTTATGATTTATGCAGTTTATTTAGGAAAGTGTGTGCATAAAAATATTGCCATTTATTGTAAAGTAAAAAGAGAAGGAAAGTGAGCGAAAATTGAATGCAAACTGAAATTCATTAATGATAATCAATGTTTGAAAACATCAGGCGGCCCATACAATGCTCCACTACGCCTTGGGCAGAGCGTAGGGTTTTTGATAAATAGAAAAATTACGTTTGGTGTGTGAAGAGCTGAGGGACTTCAACGGTCTTCCAATTCTGGAGCTCTTCACCGGGCTTTGCTTGTCGAATCCAGCTTGCAGAAGCTTGCTCATCACCAACATGGTCTTCAATGATCATTGCTACTGGAGAACCAAAGATGTGCCCAGCACTTGTAAAAATCTTCTCAACAGGAAGGATCTGATTTCCGTTGTATGGAACAAAGGCTGAATTGCGGGATGGCTGATAACCTAGCCCAAACTCATCAAGCTTTTCAGTAACCTCAACCATTTTGCCCTATCCTTGGGCGTTCCCCTCTTCCACCATAGCTTTGGCTTCCTCGTATGAGGCTATCGATGATCTTAATTCTTGGTGTTCTGGCACTCATTGCACAACCAGCGTACTCACCACCTCAAAGGACTGAAAAGGTGTCTCAACCACTTCACCTTCAACATCAATGTAGCGGAACGATGTCAAATGACTTACAAGGATATCCTCTTCACCACCTATCACAACCATTTTGTCATTGGTAATAAACTTTAGTTTCTGATGGAGAGTGGACGTAACTGCCCCTGCCGAGTGAATGCAGGGCCTTCCTAGCAAGCAACTGTAACCAGGATAAATGTCCATTACTTGAAAAGTAATGGTAAAGATGGTAGGTCCAATCTTAATTGGCAAGTCCACTTCACCGATCATTAGACGCCTAGATCCATCAAATGCCTTTACAATGAGAGTACTTGGCCTCATGATTACTCCATTCACTAGTATCCTCTCTAGCGTTGTCTTCGGAAGTACATTTAAGGAGGATCCAGTGTCCACCAAGACTCTAGATATCAAAACGTCTTCACACCTAATGGAAATGTGAAGAGCCTTGTTATGGTTTTTCTTTTCAGCAGTCAGATCACCATCGTTAAACCCCAGAAAGTTGCCAGTGGTGACACTGGCTATCACATCATCAAATTGTGCTACAGTGATATCCTTGGTAATGTGTGCAGCACTCAACACCTTCAGCAGGGAGGATCTATGTGCCTCAGAACTGAGCAACAAGGCGAGCATAGATATCTTGGCAGGAGTTTGATTCAACTGATCGACCACCTTGTAGTCGCTTTTCTTTATAATCTTCAAAAATTCTTCAGCTTCTTTCTGTGTGAATGCCCCTCTTGGAGACGACAACCTTTCTTGTGTTTCAGCACTCGGAGTTTCAACTGGTATAGCAATTGCCTTACCTTTGTCATTATTTGGCACATCTGTTTGTTTTACTGCAAAGATTCAACCACTACGGGTCATTCCACCTGGTCCTACCATAACGTCACACTTAGCACCACCATATTCAACGAATGCCTTTTCTGGCCCTTGTTTAAAAACTTCGGACTCAGGGACACTAACAGGATACTCAATGGTTATTGGAACAGGGTGCACTGGCCTTGGTTTGCTAACATCCACTTCATCAAACTGAATAACCACAGGTACAGGACGAACTGGTCTTTGTTGGAAAACATTAGCTCCATCATATTCAATGATCACCGGAGCAGGACGAACTTGTCTTTGTTGACGACCTTCAGGTGCATCATACTGAATGTTAATGACAGCCACACTTTGCTCTCTTGCATCCCGGCGTTCAACCTGAATCACACCTTGGTCCTGAAATTTATGCACATGTTTCTTAACCACCTCATCAGTCAGGTTATCAAGCTCATCTTCAGGAATCATCCCACATCTCTTCAATTTTTCTCCTATAACCGTCATAGGAGTGCGAATATCTTCAACCCTTGTAATCAATCTCTGTCCGCTGCCTTCTTCCACAACATTAATAAACGGTCCTCCATGCGGGGGCATGGGATTGTGTTTAACATTAGCGCCTCGCTAAGTGAAAGTAAGATCTTTGGACTCAACCAAATCTTGAACTCTGTTCTGAAATGCATAACCATTTTCTATATTATGTCCGGGAGCACCCTTGTGAAACTCAATGGGCATTGGCATCATATCCAGGAGGATATGGGAAGACTGCTGGCCTCAAATCTCTGAGCTTCAAATGTCCACTCTGATATAGTTGAGAAAAAATCTGGCTATACGGTATTGGCACAAGATCAATATGCCTTCTTGGTCTTTGTTGCCTCTGTGGTGGGGCATTCTGATATTGCGGCGGAGGAACATTCTGATAATTCGGTTGTTGAGTAGGCTGTTGAGGTGGGGCTTGTGTAACTGCAGCCACTTGCTGATATGGTATATTCACTGGGGCTCTACCCCCTCGTCTTCTTATGACAACATTAGTCTCCTCATCCTTCCTTTTCACAAAAGGCTTTTTAACTCCGCTTATAGAACCCATTGCAGCTTTTTTCTTCAACTGACTCTCGATTCTTTCTCCTACTGACACAATCTCAGCAAAGTTGGGAAAGCTAGATCCCAACATACGGTCCGAATACTGAGGCTGCAAAGTTCCCATGAACATATCCATCAATTCTTTGTCCAACAAGGGTGGTTGAACACGAGAAGCCAATTCCCGCCAACGTTGAGCATATTCTTTGAATGACTCGTTATTGCGCTGAGTCATATCTTGTAATTGAGTACGGTTTGGCGCTAAATCAGTGTTGTACTGGTAATGTTTGAGGAACGCCTCAGAGAGATCCCTCCAGGTACTAATCTACCTCTTCTCTAGCTGCATGTACCATTCCAGCGATGCCCCACTAAGGCTATCCTGAAAGTAGTGAATTAGAAGAGGGTTGTCCTTAACGTGGGCAGCCATTTTGCGACAGTATGCTCGCAAATGAGTCTTAGGGCAGCTAAGTCCCTTGTATTTGTCAAACGTCGGTACTTGAAACTTATGAGGGATTACCAGTCCAGGGACCAAACACATGTCGACAGCATCCAAGCCGGGAGTTGTCTGAACCTCCAAGGCCTTGAATTTCTCTTGTAGTACGTGCAACCGATCAGCAGATGGATCAGATCCAACAAGTTGAAGAGGGGAAGGTGGAGGTGGTACATAGAAGGCATCGAATTGCTCATCCACATCACTCACGGACCCGTGATGAGGTGAGTGTTCTGATACATCAGAGGTAAGGGTTCCTTTAACTCCAAAAGTGCCTATCTTTTCAGCCAGCTTCTTGGCATTGGCCACTGTTTCAGCATCTTTCTCTTTCTGGGCAAGCAACATCATAGTTTCCAGTAGCTGATCCATTTTAGCCTTCAGCGAATCGATATCATTCCTCATTGTGTTTTGGTTCTCCTCAATCTGTTCCAGCGTCATCTTGAATCTTTGACGAGTCTCGTATCGGTGTCGAGTAGTCAGGTTTTATGTTTGGAGAAAGGATAGAGTGTATGAGTTGGTGTTCAAACGCATATGGGATGTGAATGCAAAATGCTTATGCTTATGTTTTATGTCTTTTTATTTTCAGGGAATCATTCGTAGATTTTAACAAGCATTCAAAATAACACGAAGACAAGAAAATAAAGGAAAGCTAAATTCTCATTCATTCATTAAGTCATTACATAATTCCGAAGTACCAAAGTTTCAACTAATACAAGCCAAATACAAATAACAAGAAAATAAGATGATGATCTTCAAGCTGCAGGCCTTCGTGCTTCACGCTCCTCAAGTTCTTCCTTAAATCTCTTCAGCATTGCCTTGCAAAGGCAAACAAAATCAATAATGGCCTTAGGAGTAGAGTCTTCTAGTACCTCATACGCATCCCTGTGTTTCCAAATCAGATCCTTAGCTAGCCAGTTACAAAACTCAATCAAACCGTTGAGTTTATTGCGGTACATGTCTCGGCTGTCCCTCAGGATAATCATAGATTGCTCAAAACCATCATAATCCTGGAGCACTTTTTCCCTTTCTGCAAACCAAATGGCCTTGTCCTCGAGAATAGCCCTCATCTGATTCTGCTGATTTTCAATGACCCTTTTGACACCATCCAACTCCCTTCGTAATGCATCCCAATCATCAGCTCTGACCCAGGCTGTCCTCATAGAGTCTTCCTTAAGCCGACGTTCTCTTGCTTTAAAAGCTCTTGACAAGCGTAGTTCGGCACTTAGTTGTCGAATTTGCGCTCCCATTTCTTCTCTGAGTTCTTTGTTTTTCCTAGTGGCAAAGAGCCAAGCCCTTTCATTTTTTGAACTTTTCCTGTAAGATTTATCCAAGTCTTCTTTAAGCCTATCTAACACACCATCAGCTTGGTTAAGGCACACCTTAACCCTCTTTTTTTGGTCCTCCTCTTCACCGGCTCTCTTTCCCACTTCCCCAAGCTGATTCATTTGTCACTGTTTGCAGCTTCAATTCCAACTCTTCGTTATCCTTCCCAAGTTGGGCTATCTTGGCTCTAAGACCTTCCACCTCTTCCCAAGAGACGGGTACAGGCTGTGGGCTAGCAGGCCTAGGAGGAGCCTCAATGGAGAAAAGAAGTTTGACCATCTTAATCCTCTCCAGAACCCATGGCTGATACGACACTCTAGGTGTTCCATCCCTTTTCCTCAACTCGGACCCCATAGTATGAACCTTCTGCCAGGAGCGTATAATCTTACAAAGGAGTGAAGGGTCTTTAGTACCCCTGTCATGAAGAATCATTTCTTACAACTCTTTGTCTTTAGGCTTTCTCAACATAGGGTATTCAAACTGTCATATAGCCAGTATGGGATTATAGCTTATACAACCTTTTGACCCAATCAGCGGCACATTGCCAAAGCTCCCACAACTCATAATGATTTTATCAACATCCAGTTTGTTGGGATACCATGTGATATTCATTTCAGAGAGAGACACTAGCAACTGAGTCCATTCCCCACTATTCAAGTCAGGGACAATGGCATAACGCTTGAACACATGAGAAGTGAGCCATTTGTAGAGGAGAGGAATACAGAATGTCAATAATGAACCCTTCCTTTCATGGCGGAGATGTAGGGTATGGAAGATGTCAGCTAAAAGGGGATACACCGGGATTTGTCCTTCCTTCCAAACAACCCAAAACACACTGATGGCAGCAGAGTCAATGAATTCTTCAAAAGTGGGGAAGAGTACAAGCCCATATATGAGGAGAGCCAATACGTTCACTAGAGCATCCCATTGCTTATTCTTCATAAACTTTATAGCTTCTTTTTCCAGAAAAGTGCTTCGGAAACCAAAGAAATCTTCTCTCTTTTTCCAACCAGTCTTGACCGTTGAAATAGGGATTTGGAGGGCCTCAGCTAGCACCTCTTTCTCAGGTGTCTGGCCAATCATAGTGTAGGGTGCCTTACCCTTCACGGAGAAACCGAAAAATCCTTCAAATTCTTCAATGGCAGGAGTCAAGTAGAAATCTTGGAACAAAAAGCTTCTCATCGGTGGGTCATAAAACTGTGCTAGAGCTGTAACGGCAGGAACTTGCACATTGACAGTAAGAAGATCAAGAACCTGGCCAAATCTTCCCTCTAGAGTTTTCTTGAAGAGAGGAGGCATTTCTTTCAAACAGTTCATCATAACGGTAGTATCTGGCATGATAGCTTTCAGCTGCAGAGTTTTCCTTTTTCCTGAATCCATGGTTACTTTGAATGCAAGATAAACAGTAGATACAAGTGATTCCCTGAAAATAAAAAAATGCTCTTTTGTAAGTCATGATGTAAATGTAAATGATTATGAATGCACGATGTTGGATCCAGGTTATCACAAGTAACTTCCCATCCCTCCTAACAGGTAGGCCCTATAAGGATAGTTCTAGATTCTTTACCCATAAACCCACTCATAGGATAGCTCCTACGTTGATGGATATGGTTCCCAGGGTCTCGGACACTAGTCGCATCAACACCACGCAACAGGCTAGCTGCATTGTGATGGGGATACAAAAAGGTCTATCCTGAGTGTAGTCTTCATGCTAGGCCCACGGGAAGCGAGTCCTCGGAGACTAACACTAACGACCACCAAGATAGAAACTGGTGCTAAGAGTGGTTCCCAGAGTCACGGACCCTTCATGAATCAAGTCGTGCGACAGGCTAGCTGCGTTACAACAAGATCTACGAAAAGGTATACTCTAGGGGAAGCTTTCATGCTAGGCACACAAGGATCGAGTCCTTGGGGACTAACACTAATTACTTCCACAATCTAAACTAAGTGTTCTCTCTTCTTTTTCCAAGACTCGGGTATAGAGCCTTACTTGTGATATCAACCCAAGATCCAACAGTCAAGTATGATAAACAACATATGATAAAGAGAAAGCAACAGAAGCAAATAATATAGAAACAATTAAGAAGAAGACAACCAAGCGAAGTTAACACTCTCGAATCGAGTCAAGTTAGGCTTGACTCTCTCTAGCATAGGGCAATGTTGGTCCCCAGCAGAGTCGCCATCTGTCGTACCTCAAAAAATATGATCCTCGCGATGGACGCGGAAAAAACACTGTTCGAAACAGAGTCGCCACCGAACTTTATTCATTCCTAGGAAGGAATAGGAAAATATCGATAAAACCTTTAAGAGGATAAGAAAATGGTCGTCGCAACCAAATTCGGGTTCGGGAGTCGATTACGCAAAGGGAAGGTATTAGTACCCTCTACGTCCGTTGTACTCAATGGGAACCTCTTGATTCGATTCGGGAGATAAGTTAGCTAGGTTTGTTTGTTTTCTTATAAGGGATTTCTTTCTAAGGGGGAAATGGGTGGTTTTTTATTAGGGTGCTCGACAAGGATTGAGAACCCTTGGGCCTACGTATTCCCTCGTGCAATGGGAAAGTCAGAGCATTCGTAGTTCGTGGGACTACGGTTGGTTTGTGTTTTTTAAACAAACGAGTGTTTAATTCGCATTCTAACTGCTAAACTTTGGCTTGTCTGCTCGTCAAGGGAGGCTGAAGCACTAGTTCATATGCACGGAAGAATGGACTAAACAATGTTCTTTTTGTGAAAAGTTGTTTGAATATGAATTAAGTGTGTTAATGATTTGATTGAGAAAAAGGTTTGATTTTGATGTATTTTAGGGTTTTGGTTGTATAAGAAGTGTTTAGTTTGTTAAGTATTTTGAGCGAGAATGACGATTATTCGATAAACGAGACGTCGGCCTCCCAACCAATTAATCGGGGCATTACTGAGATGCTAGATCTCAACGACACCTTTTTCATTCTATTAATTATGAAATCGTGTTTGTTGGACAATGGGCTTCTTTGTCCATGTAATTAGGGAGAGTGTTTTAGGAAGAAAGTTCGAAATGAACACAACCCAAAGCGTGTGCCTCAAGAGCGTTCATTCAAGGGCCCAAGAAGTGCTAGACCTCAAGAGTCCACTACTTTTGTAATTTGATTAGGAAAAAGATTTGAATTTGATGTATTTTAGACGCGTTAATTGAATTTGGATTTGAATAAGCTAATGATTAAGTGTCTTAAAAGGGTTGTAAGTTTTTAAGTCTTGAAATGGAAGACCAAAACGAACTCAACCCAAGGCGTGCGCCCCAAGAGCGATCGTTTCAAGACCCAAAGAGTGCTAGACTCTAAAAGCCCATTACTTCCAATAATTAATTATGAAAAGGTTTTAGACCTATTAATTCAAGTATTTTTGTTTAAGAAAATATTTTAAGTATTTTAATTTTGATTATGATTTTAATTTTTTAGTGAAAAGGTTAGGTAATTGTTTTAAATTTGAATTATGACTTCTAAATCAAGAAAGCGTTTTTAAAAGTTGAATGCTTTAGTTAGATTAAAATATTTTTAAGTATTTTAGAAATGGAAGACGGAACGATCACAACCCAAGGCGTGCGCCCCAAGAGCGATCGTTCAAGGACCCAAGGAGTGCTAGACTCCAAAAGCCCACTACTTCCACTATTGATTAAGAAAATGATTAGAAATACTAACCTAAATGGTTTATGATTTTAGTTTAATTAAGAAAATGTTTGTAAAAGATCAAGTAATGTTTTATGATTTAATTTGATTTGGGAAAATTGTTAGGAATTTAACAAAGTGGATTTTAATTTGATTTAAGAGGATTATTTTTAAAAGTTAAGAAATTAACTAGATTAGGTATTTTAATTTAATAAAATATTGTATTCTTAGGGGTTGAATATTTTGATATAGATTGAATATTTTAAGTATTTTAAAATGATTAGGAGTTTTTTTAGATTATGATTAAGGGTTAATTATATTAAAAGTTAATATTTCTATTAGGTAAGGATTAAACGTTTTAAGTATTTTTTAATAAATGAAAGACGGAATGAACACAACTCAATGCGTGCGCCTCAAGAGCATTCATCCAAGGACCCAAGGAGTGCTAGACCCCAAGAGCCCACTACTTTCATATTTAATGGAAAAGTTTTAGTGTTTTAAACACATTGAATTATGATTATAATATTTAATCGGGATTAATAAAAAAGTTAACATAAGTTAAAAACCTATTTTAATTATTGAATTAATAATTCTACTTAATAAAACACGTAGTGCAAGAGATAGGATGGTTTAGAGGTAACTAAATAATTAATCATCAGACTAATTACTTGATTAGTAACTAAATGATATAATACCACCCGATTTTATTAAATACGATCATAATTTAAGTAAACTATGTGAGTCAGACTAATACAGGCCCAAAACACCACAATAGGGCATACAAGCTATGTGTATGGGCCCGGGTTGGTAATCCTCTTACTTCAGCCAAGAAGTGCATATGCAAGGATGCAAGAAAACCAACGGACACTGTATGGGGAAGTGAGTAGTTACTGCAAGCACAGACCTTGGGCAATGTGAGTTAAGATATGATGATTAACACTCATTAAAAATGAGGTCATAATCCAACTTTAAACTGTCTATTTCTCTCCATTACTCTGGTCAATACACAAGTGAATTAAATAACATTAAAAAAAACTCACTCCTACCAACGAAACAAAAAGCCAATTAATGATCAACAAGGACATAAACTCTCTTTCTCCTCCAACGACCCTCAATTCCTCTTATAAACTCTCTGTTCTTCACTCTCTCTTAGATTCATCTCCCTCAACATCTCTCTCCGTCGTTTCTGAACCTTCCGTCTCCGACCGTCTTCCTCTCTCATTCCAAAACCCCTCCAATTTCCCTCTCCAAATCCAAACCCTTATGTATCCATCTCAAACGATGCTCAACCTCACCTCTAAAATTTTTACCCTAAATGCCAAAGGCGTACCAATTTCAAACCTAAATCTATCGCAAACCTCATATTTTTATGTGGGAATCAAGTAGCGAGTAGCAAATCAACAAACAATTGGAGAAAGCATTCAAACAAAGCTACTCAAATCAACATGCAGCGAAGTCGGACCATGAAAATGCAAAGGAAAAAAAGGTTTCAAGAAGATTTACCCAAGCCGTGGTGCTCCGGTGGTCAGGTTTTCGGTGCGGATTTGAGAGACTTCGGAAACTTCAAGTATAGTGTCATTTCCTTATCTTTGAATCTTCTTTTTTCCTTTTCTTTGTTGCGTCTTGCTGAAAACGTCGCGTCTTGATAATGGGTTCTGTGGCAAAGCTCACTATCTTAGAGTTTCAGTGTGAAACTCTAAGAAGCTTTTCAAGGATTCGAGCTTTAGTAAGGGTTGGGGTCGGTTTTAGCAGAGCTTCGCTAGGGTTTTCTGGGTTCCTTCATGAGTGAATAGTGAGACGTATTTATAGGCTCAGAAATGTGAAATGAGATACGTGTGAGGTGAGATTTTTGGTACGTGTGAGAGAATATTTCCGTTAGGGAATGGGGAGGATTGCCAATTTCGTGGGATTTGGGTGATAGTGAATCATACTCTGATTTTGTTTGTAGTGTGAGCTGTACTTCTTCTAGAATGTGATTTTTGATTTTCACTGCGTGATATTTGCGTGTTTACTATTAAATTGTTACTGTTACTGCTTGCAAAATACATACTGACTTTATTGCTGATGTGGCTCTTATTTGACTTAAGTTGACTCTTTGATGTTATTGAATGATTTTGGTATTTGAACACTGCTGTGGCACTCTGAATTTGTTGCGAGCTCTGTTGCCAAAAAAAATGGTGGATGCACCTTTGATAATTTGGATATACTGTCATTTTTATTATGTTAAAAACCTTATATGATGTGGTATTCTTGACTTTGTTCTGTTTCAAACTTACTCATGGATCGTCTTAATGTTTTTTATCAGGTCTCTGAGTGTTTTTGATCCTGGTGGCAATACTCGAAGATGGTGCAAATGGATTGGACTAGACAAGACAGCTCCTGACTTTGGTTTTATTAGAAACATCTTGGTATGATCCAATATTCAACACTTATCTATTTGAGTGTTCTTTTAAGACTGATCATACTTCACAAGTTCTTGATGGTTTCTTGTCACATACAGGATAGGAACTACCTACTTCCATTCAAAAGTGCCAACTAAATACAAAGCATTACTCGTATTTGAAGGTTAACTCGTTCACTACCATTTGCTTCGAGGCAGCTTGGAAATGTAGGTGTTTATGAGGGTCATGGCTTGGGTAAAAGGAGTAGGTCGTGGGATGCATAATTTTGTCTGGTACAATTCCTCCTTTGGATGTGTTTGCTTCTGACTTTCTCAATGAATATCTTGAGTATGAGATGGTTCTGTTATTAGCTTTTTAAGAACATTACCTGGCTATATCGTTTTCAGGTATGTTAGCTGGAATTTGGTAAAAGTTTTGGCACATTTTCTTGGTAAGATCACTATTTTTTTAGTCCTTGTATCAATTTTAAGAATCTTATTATTGATGCATCAATTTCTTGTTGTTTGAAGGTACTAATCTCTTGACTACACCAAGAACTTTCCATTGATACAAGGTTAGCTTTTTGTTTGTGGATGGCCTTGTCTCATTAAATTCAATTGAAAAATGACTCTTGAGGTTGATATTCACTTTCAAGCCGCCCTCCACCATGCTACATAAGTCTTCACCACTTCAATCCAACACTTGACAGGATTTGGTGTCGACCGTTACGGTGCAAACTTTATTGTATGCTTGATGAGTTTAATGGTTAGGTAGGATAATACTTTGATGAGTATCAAGTATTTCTTGGAGCAGAACATTCTTTTTATGAATTTGTCTTGGATTTAACTTTGTTTGGATCTTGCAGTTTTGGTAAAATTTGGACCAATGATAATTATTTTAGACTGTAATAATCTTATCATGTATCATGATTTGGACTGTGAATTGAATCATGGCAAGTTGTTACTGCCATCCTAGTTGTATGTTGTGGCCTTTAACTTTATAGCTTTGTCTTGTAAAAGCGTGATTCCATGCAAATAGCATTTATTCAGTCTTCTGGCCATTAAGAAAAACGGCTATGAATTATGACATGTTTTGGCAGTAATATCTTCCCCTGGTCACAATTACTTTTAGCATTTCTCGCCAGAAATATTCCAAGACTGATTAGGTTGCCACTGACCATAGCTTTTGTTCAACTCACCATGAATTACCTCTTGGGATCCATCACAATTTGAAATAGATTCTAGTACAATTTGAAGGGTGTACTACAACCATGTCTTAGAAAAACTTGAACGTGATGTAAAGCAACCATGCCTCAAAATTGCATTATACCAATAGCCTTACTCAAATTACTCAAACTCATGATTCCAAAAGTAATTCAAACACGGCTGAAGAAGTAAGATCAATGTCCATGACGAACCATCCATGTCTAGAACATGACTTGTATTGTGGTTTTTCAACTTATGAGCATGAAATAAACTTAGTCATATTTAATCAAGACATTGGAGATAACATGACAATTGAATCATCACTACCATTTCTTGATATAATCTTCGGACAAGACCTTGGCTTGAATCGTGCATTTGGATCACATAGTGGATATGTTACTTAATATGCTAATGGTTTGACAAAATCATCCACCAATTTGAATCAATCCAAGCTAGGATGAATGGCAACTTCTTAGCTTTTTTAACCATACAGCCTCAGTGTCACACTTGGAATACGGTTAAAAATTATCTTGATCATAGCTTAAAACTTCAAGCGATCTTAGGCCAGGTCTTTGAGGAAATAGATCCTAATCATTGTATTTAATCAGCTAAAATTAGTTTGGACCATGAAGAAAACCAATCATTGTATTTAATCAGCTAAAATCAGTTTGGACCATAAAGAAAACCAGCTTGAAGCTAGTTGACCAGGCCTTGTCTAAAGAATCACAAAATTAGTGCCCAATCTTCCTTATCTCTTCTTGAAATCGTAGCAAACCCAACACAAGCTAGTAAACATTTCAAACACATGCCAAACCCTTACGCCCTGAATTTTGAAGTCAACACGAAAATTTGGTGTAGAAAACATACAATAGGTAGGACAAATTTGGGGTATGACAAATAGGGGCAGCTGTAATACCCCAAAATTTTCCCTCTCATTTTTTCGTATCATTTAGCATATGCTTTCATTTCATTGCATTGCATTCAAGCATAGAAAAATAAAACATAAAGCATTGCATTGCATCTTGCATAAGGGCATGGGATCAGTTGATTCTCAAAGGTGTTGATCATCCAAATCAAGGGAACAAGAGCCAAGGGTCTTCAAACAAGTCTTAAGGGTCTCTTATGTCATATATCATCCCATTTGATCCCACAAGTCATAGGAAGATGGGAATTCATCAAGAGGATTGAACAGTGCATTATCTCCTATCACAAAAATAGTCCAAATTAGGGTTTTGGATTCAAGTGGTCTCCTGATGAAATTTTGATTCAAACTTGATCTCAATGTTTTCTACATGATATTAAGTGTCTAAGGATGGAAGAGTGGCCATTGGTTCATTTCAGAAGAGGTTCAATTGATCAGTTGCTTGATAATCAAGAAATTGGGGAAAAAGTCAACTGTGCAGTGAAAAAAATCAACTCCTGACTTTTTAAGGTCAAATTCATGAAATTCATGTTATATATGTTTGTTGGACAAGATTTGATCAAGAAATGATGGAGGAATAATGAAAAATCAAGAAATTACAAAACTGCCAAAAATAGAAACTTTAGGGTTTCCAAAAATGGCAAGTTTGGACCCTTTTGCACCACACTTTGAGGCTTCCTTTCTCCATGATAAAAGCTTCAAACCTCAGGCCCAAGTTGGGCCAATTAAAGTTCACATTCTAAGCTTCAAATCCATATAAATAACTCTTCCATTGGATCAAAATTGAGGGACTTATGATCAATCAAAGTTTGACAAAACTAGGTCAAAAACCAAGTCATGACCAAGCAAGACCAGGCCCATGCGCCATAATTTTGACAAACACTTGGTGTGCCAAATGTCAAGCCATTTTTCTCCATCAAGGAAGCTTTAAATGGAAAACTTTGCAACGTCAAAGTTGTTCCTTTCCATGCCCTCTACAATGTTCATGTTGGACATTTGTTAATTTGGGCAAGTTATGAGATAGTTATGATGGTCCCAAGATGAGGTGTTCATGCTGAAAATTCATAGGCCATGTTGCCTTGCCATGCCATGCCAAGTTACATGCACAAATCAGTTTGGATTCATTGAGTTCATGGCCATTTTTAAGTGTGTTTGAGGTCCCATTTCATTTCAATTTCCACACCAATCTTGTTCTATCATAGTTCCTCTTTCTAATGACATTCAAATCTCATCAAACCATGCACTAACATGAGAGAAATTCACTCATAAACTTCCATATTTCCATGGCTGCTACAAAATCAGAAAAGTAACATTGTTGTTGTTGTTAATTCACATCAGCCACACGCATGTTCCAACACCATTCAATCATTGCTTCATTTAGCCCAACATCTTCCTTACATCATACACATACATAATGCTTCATACATCAAAAGAGAAAAAAAACCAAAGCTTGTCGTGCAAGTCATGGTGCAGCCACACATCAGCATAATTTCATCACCACCATTCCTTCTTAACCTCACCATAATACCATGGATTTCACCCTCACCATAACTCAGTTAGTTAGGGTGGACTCACTCAACTCAGTCACCAAACTCACTTCCTAACTTCACCTATATAAACAAACACACACACAGTTTCACTTGGGCTCTCATTTTTCACTCTCATTTCACTTCATTCTCACTTTTTTCTCTCAAATTCTCTCTACTCTCTCACTCAGATCTCACACGATTTCATCATTTTCCTCAATCATCTTCATCATTTGTTGATTATCAAGCAAGAACACTCAAGAACAACTTCATCTCTCCAAGCTCAATATCACTGTAGTCATCAATTCTCTTCTTATACTCAAGAGCAATAACATTTATTTTGCTTAAAAATTGAAGTTCTACAAGCTCAAGATCTTACAAGTTCTCTAATTTTCTCAATAATTCCAAGTTCTGCAAGTTTCAGGTTCCACAATTTCCAAACCTTTCTTGCATGATTTCTTGTCTATTTTTCCACTTTTATGTTGATTTGAGCTTAGTAGAAGCTCCTGAGTATCAGGCTAGTTGATAGAGCTCCTTAGGAGTTTATACTAAAAATTAGGGCAAAACTGTTGGTGTTCGAATCTCTCTATGTGTGCATGATATGTGATTTTCAGTGGTAGATTTGGAATGTACATGACTTCAGCTTCATTTTGGTATATAGTTTGCGTATTTCTGGGATGTTTGGAATTTGCAGGTGGCGGAGTGTGGCTGGAGAAGATGACCGGAGGTCCTTCTCCGGCCGGTGAGGTTTAATGCTAGGGTTTTAGGCCAGATCATATCTTGTCCGTTAGATCATCGTCATCCAACGACCATCACCTTGCCAATGCATTAAAAAGACACATGAAGTGCACGTGCTCTATTTTGACCTCAGATGTTTGTGTGTGTGTGCATCATGCTTGCTATTGTGTGCCTCACATCTGATCCACTCATCTTGCATGCTTGATTATCATCTTTTTAATCCAACGTTCATTATATTGCCAGCGCATTAAGAAAACACATGCCTCTCACGTGCTTTCTTTTTCCCATTTTTGATTTTGACTTGTTTGTATGAGCGTGCGTGCATGATAATTGTTGTGTTCACGTGTTATGGATCATTGGATTCTTTTATTTTTTTGAGATTGATCCTGTTGACTTAATCCAACGCCTGTGATTGAATTACATTGGAACTGATGTACACCTTCACACACACGCACACATTTGTTTTGTATTGAGTTGAGTAATTGCTTTCCACACACCCCACATGTTTGAGCCCAATTATTTTGAACTACTCTTTTACTCACGCTGCACCCCCTCCCAATTTCTTTTATTATTTTTAATTTCTTTTCCATATCTGTTTGATTTTCATATTTTAAAAATAGTAAATCATTTCTAAAAATCCAAAATAAATTCATGTGTGTTCTTTATGCATTTAATTAATTTTCTATTATTTTTAATTCTGACTTTGTGATTTTTTAAGCATGATTGTATAATTTTCTTTTAATTTCTTTTTGAATAATGTTCTTCATTGACACTCAAATTTGTACATTTTATTTCTTCCATCTCACACAATATTTTTCATCCATTCTTTTTGAATTTGTTAGATAGTACATTGAAGCATGTAATAAAATTTTCATTTGAATTTTAAAATCATTTTATCATGTGTTTTGAGGTTCTTATTTGAGATTTCTTTTGAGGTGTTTCAAGGTGGATTTGTGAACTTTGTTGAGCATGTTTCTTGTTGAGCTTTGCACCATACTTTTGATATATGATTCTCTTCTGACTTAGGTTGGTTTTGGCTCATTTTCACAATTTTATCTTGTGCTTTGATAATTGTTGATGCCTTGCATGTGAAGTTACTTTTTGTGCACATTATTCTATCTCATTCTTATATGTTTTGATGAGGCATTTATGCCACCATTTGATGTTTGTTTGTGCATCAATTATAGGTCATTTGCATGATATTATAGGTTATCTTAGTTTCATTATAGGTCACTTTGACTTATGTTTTCATTTGATATGAATTTGTGTGTTATAACTTGAAACTTTGACATGTTTCCTTCTCTTGTTCTCTTCTTATGCTCTATGGGTTTGGTGCTTACATTTTACATGACATTTCTCTCCTTCCATTTACATTACATAAATGGTATGCCACTGCCCATATGCATTCTTTAATCATTTTACATGTTATACATCTCTAATATGTCACTTTGTGTACCTAATTGAACATGTCTTTCTTTACTTAATTCTTCTTCATCTTATGTCTTTTTCTTATATCCTTTTATGCATGATTTGTATGATGATCCATGTGCATCTTAAGACATTTATGGATTGAATATGGTTCTGACTTTGATCTTTTGTGAAGCATTATTTCATGATCATTTTGCTTTTCCATTCACTCTTCATCTTTTACTTGCATAATGCACTTCTTTGATGTTTAGGATATTACTTGTACATAGTTGGTTTGTGTTTGATATCTTAGGATTAGAGAACACCCTTAGAGCATAGGTTCTGATCTTGATTGGATTTCATCTCTTTGGATCTTTACTCATTAGTTCTTAATTAGCTTGATCATTACTTGTCATCTTTTCCTTATTTCACTACTTGTAAATAGTTTTTTGAACTAACCTTTTCATGTAGGTGCAAATGGTAAGTAAGTGTGTGGATATGCTTCCACATACACTTCTTTCTTTCATCTTCTCTTATTTCTTTTAATAATTCAACTTGTGATCATGATAAGCATTTATATGCTTTCCTTGAATAACTTCTTCTTCACCCCTCTTTAAGATCAACTTAACTTCCATCTTGGAAGTAAGTTGTTTCTTTTGCTCTTCTTCTCTTTTCTTTTAGGATTAGGTTTCTTAAACCCCATTAACCATAAGAGCTCCAAGCATGATGACATTAGGGTGAGTCTTAGTCCCCTTTAGTTTTCACCTTTGCTCCATTTGAGTCTCTTCTTCTCATCTCAAATAAAAATAAAAAACACTTAATAAAGGCATAACATATATTATATTTGAGCCTTTCACGTGGGAATAAGGAGGAAAGGGGTCTTCTCTCATTTTCTTAGAATGTTTAGCGTACGTCTCGTCTTGGGTCGATATGCGAGGCATTCGATCCTATATGAAGGACTTAAATACAATGTGTGTTACAAAACACCAAATAAACAAGACACTTCTTTCTTAAAAGACAAAAACAAACAACAATTCTCTTCTCATCTCTTCATTCACTCATTCCTTAAGGATGCGTCATTTCCGTTCTACCGCAAACAGGTAACGCCTAAGTCTCCATACAGCGAGCTGCAACACCTAAACTGCTAGGACGCGAACGTTGACGTATTCCACTAAAAACACAAACAATTTTCCCTAGGTGAGGGGAACTACGTCGCTCTGATTCTCATGCTCCCGATGAGATACGTAGGCAGTGGGGTAGGGCCCATTCGATCACTTCTTTTATTTTCCCTACATTTGTTTCCGTTCTCTTCCGTTTCTGTTCCTTATCTTTTCCATTAGCAGCGGAGCTCCAGACGACGACACCCTTTGATTGAAGCAGCTAGCGTGGATCCCATCGGGTACGATGGACGCGCGGGGGTGCTAATACCTTCCTCTCGCGTAACCGACTCCTGAACCCAGTTCTCTTGGTTGCAAGACCATGCTCTATCCTTTCCTTTGGGTTTATGCAGTGTTTCCTTTCCCTCTCTTGGATAAATACACATTGCTGGCGACTCTGTTTCGGTGCCACTTTCGCGTTTGTACTTGGATGAAAATCCCGGGAGCGACACTAACCTCTAGTCAATGGCTAGAGGAGGCTTGGATTCTCATTGATCAACATTGGCCAAACCTCTGCTGCAGTTGCCAATCGCTATTGCTCCCAAAACAAACTTGGTCTACTATAAATAGAGCTCATTTGTGATCAGTTTGAGTACACCAAAGCCATCAAACAGATGTTTTCCTCAAAATCACCTTCTCACTTCCAAATTTGCCTTCCAAAGCAAGTCACTATCAGGTTTTGAGTTTGAGAGCAATTCCAACCAAACCAATCACACACGCACCTCATAAATATCATATAGAGGTGATCCAAACACTCACAAGTGACCTGTAACACCACAATCACAAAGTCACCTCTCAAAACCTCAAAATTGGACTTTTGTGCATTTTTCAAGCCATGTCTTGATTCAATCACTTTCCAAACCATATAAAACCTCAAACACACTCCAAATATCATCCTTGAACTGTCCCAAATGGTTCCCCACATCTGGAACACCATTTAAGAGAGTTTCTATTTTGGCCACTTTTGCCCCTTTTGCAAGAAAGAGCTCAAACTTGTTCCTGAGGTTTCCAGCTGATTCCAACCATCCTAAAAGCTTCTAAGAGATCATTTGAGGGTGTCCAAAGCATTAAATCATTTCTAGAACAAGGCACTTGGCAGATTGCACAAAAGCTCCAAAAAGAGGTAAGCATCACAACTTGAATTCTTTGAATCATGCTTTCCTTTGATGTCCACTGATCATGCACATCTTCTACATGTTATATGTGTTGTGTTTGCACCAATTTATCATGTAATTCATATGTAACGCCCACATATACATACATACATCGAAGCATATATCATACATGAATAATACGTTTGGTACTTAAATATATATGTACAAGTTCCTAGTTAACACATTGTATACATTAAATGCCCTAAATACAAAGTTCTAAAGCCTACGGAATAACGTATACAAGATGTCCCAAAATGCACTAAGAACTAGATCAATACAATGATCTCAAAATAAAACGCCATAGCGGAAGCCATGCCATCTCAAAAACCACGATCCGTAAGGAAAAGTCAAACCACTTTGTCCTTACCCTTCGCCGAACCTGCAGAACCTGTGATGTAAACAACAACAGTGGGGTGAGATACATCAAATCTCAGTGAGTTCACTATCTTATAGTCCTCTCGGCTTTACAAGGTTCTAATAAACCTAACTCAAGTCAATGGGAAGGGAAAAGACGTTGAGTACACACACAATATACACACTAGTGAGCCTGTTACTCCAGAATCTCACAAATCAATAACCGTACCAAGGCATCCCCTATTCTCGTCCGCTTCTACATCTAGAAGATGACCCGAGTCATGGATCCTTGTATTTACTTGGCATACGAATTGGATTCGGGATCATCGGCCCGTACACCGTGATCTGTCACTTCACACGGCCCGTACACCGTCACAAGTCTCTTTACCCGTAGGCTCCAATCGTACTATACGCGGGAATCAAACCTGCCAAGTAATTGTGCATACGTTTCAGAGGAGGTGCTCGAGTCTCATGAAACTACACCGCAAGATAAACCGGTTATTATTACTAGACACACGCCTCGACCTCTTCTGCACGAGCGTTGTCACAATGTTATTCCACATTACCCGACAATTATTCACGGTGATACTCCTCACTCTACCCATTTCATATTTTAACATGCATAACAATAGGAACATAGGCAATTATTCATCAATCACACAATTAAAACACATAATTCCACATATCGCATATTACGCCGATTAACGGTTCCCTCCGATTTATCTAATCGGGCATCAAAACCAGTATTTCTCCCTTCTATTAAGTAGAGGTTAGTCACAGTTTCACATCGATATCAAGAATACGCAAAACGGATAAACGATGCTAAAGCTATGAAAGAAACAAAATTCCACACACAGCCATGTTCGCTAGGCGAACGTCCCAGCGAGCCTTCGCTAGGCGAAGCTCCTGGCGAATGCACAAACAGAATAAAAACAGACATAAAGTTCGCTTCGCTAACACTCTGGCGAACACTCGCCTCTCTCTTCGCCTCGCGAACAACTCAGCGAAGCAAGGCAGAACCAAACAGAACTGAAAACACCCAAAGTTCGCTAGGCGAACGTCCCTGGCGAACACTCGCTGACCTTCGCTGGCGGGTTCGCTAGGCGAACCCTCGAAAATTCATTCACTGGGACTCGCCCCAGGTTCGCTAGGCGAAGCCTGGAAAATCCCACTTCTCCACAGCGCTGTTCTTGAACCCAAGACCAAATATTTTCCAATCATAACACATTCAAACCTCCTAATAGTCATCAAAACATGGTATAATCATAACAGTAAGCATTTAACAACGATTATCTCGCATTTCATCCGTTAAATTCATGATTTTAACATAATTACTCATTTTCTCACAACTTCAACCTAACTCTAAAACACATGGAATTCTACATCTAGAGCATCTATCTAGAACCCACCTTATACAGAGGATGATGATGAAGAAGATGAGTTTATTCGATGAAGGTTGGATGATGGTTGAGGTTTTGGTGTTCTTGAGCTTCTTCTCTTCTTTCCTTTCCTTTCTCTCCCTTTTCTTTCTATCTTTTCCTTTCTTTGGTTCTAAAGAGGAAAATGAAGGAAAAGAAAAAGATATAGTAAAACATCATCAATTACCAACACTACTAATTGTCCAAGAAGTCTCTACAGTCCAAATATTTAAATATCTCAGAGTCAGATAATATTAATTGGATTTACTCTAAGTCCAACAGTTACCCTAATTATCTCTGCAGATATTTTATCAGAGTACGCTGGGACTCAGTCGATCACAACTAGTATTATCCAGAGTAAAATAATTTACGGGGTATTACATCCTCCCCCCCCCCCCCCTTAAATAGAAATTCGCCCACGAATTTAAAATAATTACCTAAAAAGATGAGGATAGACCTCCCGCATTTTCGATTCCAACTCCCAAGTTGCATCACCCGGATGCGTCTTATCTCACTGGACCTTAACGAGAGGAATCTCTTTATTCCTTAACACTTTAGTTTCTCTCCCGGTGATACGACTCGGTTGAGGCTCAAATGTCAAATCTGCTTCTATCTCAATGGTATCTGGTAAAATTGGCTGAAGAGGATCTGGGACAAATTTCTGAAGTTGAGATACATGAAAAACATCGTGCATCTCGGACAGAGAAGGCGGTAAGGCTAATCTGTAGGCTACTTCACCAATTCTTTCCAAAATCTGATACGGTCCCACGTATCTCGAACTTAACTTCCGTGATCGAAACGGTCCTTTCAACCGCAATCTCGGAGTGACTTTTAAAAACATGTGATCGCCTTCTTCAAATTCTAAAGGCCTTCTACGGTTATCCGCATAACTTTTCTGACGATCTTGGGCTTGTTTGATCTTATCCCGAATCATCTTAATTTTCTCCGTAGTCTCATGAATGATCTCGGGTCCCAACGTCCTATCTTCCCCCACTTCTGCCCAACACAAAGGTGTCCTACACTTCCTCCCATATAATGCCTCATACGGAGCCATACCAATACTTGCGTGATAACTGTTGTTGTAAGAGAATTCAATCAATGGCAATAGTTCTATCTAATTTCCGCCACTTTCCAACACACAAGCTCTCAACATATCCTCCATGGTCTGTATTGTCCGTTCCGTCCGACCATCCGTTTGCGGATGATTCGACGTGCTCATACACAACTTCGTCCCCATAGCATGTTGAAAAGCTCTCCAAAATCTAGAAGTAAATTTTGGATCTCTATCCGAAACAATACTAGTAGGAATACCATGCAACCTCACTATCTCCGAAATGAACAACCTTGCGAGATGAATCGCCTTATAAGTAGTCTTTACGGCCAAGAAATGAGCAGACTTCGTCAACCGATCCACAATCACCCAAATTGAATCATAACCACCTTGGGCACGGGGTAATCCCACGGCGAAATCCATCGAAATACTATCCCATTTCCACACCGGAATTTCTAAAGGTTGCAACAAGCCACCCGACCTTTGGTGTTCGATCTTTACTTGTTGGCACACCGCACATTCCGACGCATACACCGCAATATCCCTTTTCATCCCGGATCACCAATAGTCCCTCTTTAGATCTTGGTACATCTTTGAAGATCCCGGATGTATAGTAAAAGCACCCTTATGCGCTTCATCTAAAATGCTCCTTTTTTAACTCCGTGTTATCCGAAACACAAATCCTTTGGTTAAATACAATAACTCCGTCGGTAGCTCGCATAAAACCCGGTTTTAATAACACTCCTTGCAACTTCTCATCTAACCCTTGCTCTTGTTGGATTTCTTCCCTAAGAGTAGAATTGATATCCAAATTCCCCATAATTACACAATCAGGAGTCCAATTAAATTGAAGATTTAGATCTCGAAATTTTTCCAATAAAGTATACTCTAGCATCATCAACTCGGCATTATGTAACACCTTCATACTCAATGCATCCGCCACTTTATTCGCTTTACCCGGGTGGTATCTTAGTTCCAAGTCATAATCTTTCAAATATTCCATCCACCTCCTTTGACGCATGTTCAACTCTCTTGTGGTCACTAAACATCTCAAAACGTACACCATATAAATAGTGACGCCACACCTTCAAGGTAAAAACAACTGCCGCCAATTCTAAATCATGCGTTGGATAATTCTCTTCATGGACTTTCAACTGTCGTGAAGCATAAGCCACTACATGTCCATCTTGCATTAACACCCCTCCTAATCCCATCTTCGACGCATCACAATACACCTCATACGACTTGCTAGTATCAGGAATAACCAAAACAGGAGCGGTCGTCAATCTCTCTTTCAAGCTCATAAAACTTTTCTCACAAGCCGAATCCCATTCATAATAACAATCCTTCCAAGTAAGTCTCGTCATCGGTAAAGCCAGTTGGGAAAAGCCTTTAATAAACCTTCTATAATACCCTGCTAGTCCCAAAAAGCTTCTAACTTCAGACACATTCTTCGGTCTCTCCCAATTTATCACTGCTTCAACTTTTGATGGATCAACTGCTACACCCCCTTGAGATATGACATGTCCAAGGAAATTCACCTCCGACATCCAAAATTCACACTTACCTAGCTTAGCAAAAAGTTGTCTCTCTTGCAAAATGGATAAAACGATTCTTAGGTGTTCTCCGTGCTCTTGAGGGTCACGAGAATAGATAAGAATATCATCAATGAAAATCACCACAAATTGGTCCAAGTAAGGTTGAAATATCCGATTCATGTAATCCATGAAAACTTCCGGAGCATTCGTCACACCGAAAGGCATCACCAAAAATTCATAATGACCATAACGGGTTCTAAATGCAGTCTTTGGTACGTCTGAACTCTTCACCCGAACCTGATGATAACCCGACCGTAAATCAATCTTCGAGAACACACAGGCTCCTTTCAATTGATTTAACAGGTCGTCTATCCTTGGCAATGGGTATTTGTTCTTGATGGTGACCTTATTCAATTGACGGTAATCAATACACAACCGCATTCCACCATCCTTTTTCTTTACCAACAACACTGGAGCACCCCAGGGTGAAACACTGGGTCGAACAAAATGATTAGCCAACAACTCTTCCAATTGGTCCTTTAATTCTCTTAATTCAAGTTGTGACATCCGATACGGAGAAACGGATATTGGAGCCGTTCCCGGTATCAGGTCAATAGAGAATTCCACTTCCCGTTCCGGAGGAAGAGAAGTGATATCCTCGGGGAAAACATCAGGAAAGTCACAAACTACTGGAATACTCGAAACTTGAAGGTTACTACTCCCCTCCTCAGTAAGAATCATAAGAACAGACTTTTCCTCTTCAAACAAGAAATTAATCATCCCAACCGTACCTTCTAAAATAGTAGTTAACACATCCTTTGGAGTAACTTCAGTAGATGGAATAATGATTAGTTTTTCTTCACACCTGATAAATACCGAATTAGCTGAAAGCCAATCCATTCCCAGAACAACATCCACTTTCTTAAGCGGCAAACAAATAAGATCAATTTGGAAGACTCTTTCATTCACCGACAATACACAATTTTCACACATCAACGGTGTTTCAACAATTTCATCCATGGTAGTAGTAACCACCATGGGTGGAGCCAAAGGAACAGCTTGCAACCCAAGTCGCTTCACGCACCGCGTGGACACAAAAGAATGCGTTGCCCCACAATCAAATAAAACAAAACAAGGATTTCCATTCACAAAACACGTACTCGCAATCAAGGAGTTATCACCCTTTGTCTTCCTTGCATCCAAGGTATACACTTGTCCAGTATTCTTTTCTTGCATCTGATTCCTCTTCTGAGGACAATCCCTCGATAAATGACCCACCTTGTTACACTGATAACATCTTATTCCTTCCTAATTGCACCTCCCAAAATGATTCCTACCACAAGTACGGCATACCGGAGGCGCACTAGACTTAGAACTCTGAACTTGTTTCCCTTTGAAAGGTTGTTGTCTCGGTCTAAACTGTTGATTTGATCGCCCACGATCACTTTGATTCACCCTACTTAATTCTCCTTCCGCTTGTACCTTCTTCAAACTATGCTCCGCCACATAACACTGTCGTAACAATTCAGCATAGCTAGTAAATTCTCTCTGAGACACACTATGTGAAATTTTAGCCCTTAAACCAAAAAGAAACTGATCAATCTTCCACCTTTCATCAGGAGCATACATGGCTTGTCTAGAATAAGCAGCCATAACCTCGAACTTTTCCACATAAGAAGCCACCGTCAAGTTACCTTGTCTCAGCTGCTGAAATTCGAATTCTTTTTGAGACCTTAAGGAACTGGGAAAATACTTCTCCATAAAAATTATCTTAAACTGCTCCCACACTTTCGGTACCTCTTTAATTGTCATTAGTGCTGAAGCGCTTTCCCACCATCTCATGGCAGGACCCTTTAACAAGTGAGAAGCAAAAACAACCTTATTTTCTTCACTACACTGAACAATCAAGAAAATCTGCTCCATACCGGATATCCATTCATGCGCCTTTACTGGATCTAACCCTCCCAGAAACTCCGGAGGATTCATACGAATAAAATCCCTAAAGGTTCCCCCTGCAGCTTCTAGCACAACCACTGGAGGATGCACCCCTCCAGCCATTTGCTGTACCATTTGTTGTACAAACTGATTCTGCTGTTGCTGCATCTGTTGCATAAATTGATACAGAGGGGCATTCCCTTCTTCCCCTGGCGGATTTGTCCCTGCTGGAGTAGTTCTCGGTCTACCACGGTTGTTTCTGCGTCGGTCGGCCATGTTCCTAAATGTCATACAGATAAGATTAAGTTGATCAGGCTCAATACCATAAATATAACACATAAGACCAATGGCGACACAACTCATATGAAACGAAAAGAAACACTTATACTATTTCATGGCTAGGTCGAGGATACGACCTGCTCTGATACCAACTGTAATGCCCATATATATATACATACATCGAAGCATATATCATACATGAATAATACGTTTGGTACTGAAATATATATATGTACAAGTTCCTAGTTAACACATTGTATACATTAAATGCCCTAAATAAAAAGTTCTAAAGCGTACGGCATAACGTATACAAGATGTCCCAAAATGCACTAAGAACTAGATGAATACAATGATCTCAAAATAAAATGCCATAGCGGAAGCCATGCCATCTCAGAAACCACGATCCGTAAGGAAAAGTCAAACCACTTTGTCCTTATCCTTCGTCGAACCTGCAGAACCTGTGATGTAAACAACAACAGTGGGGTGAGATACATCAAATCTCAGTGAGTTCACTATCTTATAGTCCTCTCGGCTTTACAAGGTTCTAATAAACCTAACTCAAGTCAAAGGGAAGGGAAAAGACGTTGAGTACACACACAATATACACACTAGTGAGCCTGTTACTCCATAATCTCACAAATCAATAACCGTACCAAGGCATCCCCTATTCCCGTCCGCTTCTACGTCTAGAAGATGACCCGAGTCATGGATCCTTGTATTTACTTAGCATACGAATTGGATTCGGGATCATCGGCCCGTACACTATGATCCGTCACTTCACACGGCCCGTACACCGTCACAAGTCTCTTTACCCGTAGGCTCCAATCGTACTATACGCGGGAATCAAACCTGCCAAGTAATTGTGCATACGTTTCAGAGGAGGTGATCGAGTCTCATGAAACTACACCGCAAGATAAACCGGTTATTATTACTAGACACACGCCTCGGCCTCTTCTGCACGAGCGTTGTCACAATGTTATTCCACACTACACGACAATTGTTCACGGTGATACTCCTCACTCTACCCATTTCATATTTTAACATGCATAACAATAGGAACATAGGCAATTATTCATCAATCACACAATTAAAACACATAATTCCACATATCGCATATTACGCCGATTAACGGTTCCCTCCGATTTATCTAATCGGGCATCAAAACTAGTATTTCTCCCTTCTATTAAGTAGAGGTTAATCACAGTTTCACATCGATATCAAGAATACGAAAAACGGATAAACGATGCAAAAGCTATGAAAGAAACAAATTTCCACACACAGCCATGTTCGCTAGGCGAACGTCCCACCGAGCCTTCGCTAAGCGAAGCTCCTGGCAAATGCACAAAAAGAATAAAAACAGACATAAAGTTCGCTTCGCTAACACTCTGGCAAACACTCGCCTCTCCCTTCGCCTCGCGAACAACTCAGCGAAGCAAGGCAGAACCAAACAGAACTGAAAACACCCAAAGTTCGCTAGGCGAACGTCCCTGGCAAACACTCGCTGACCTTCGCTGGCGGGTTCGCTAGGCGAACCCACTAAAATCCGTTCGCTGGGACTTGCCCCAGGTTCGCTAGGCGAAGCCTGGAAATTCCCACTTCTCCACAGCGCTGTTCTTGAACCCAAGACCAAATATTTTCCAATCATAACACATTCAAACCTCCTAATAGTCTTCAAAACATGGTATAATTATAACAACAAGCATTTAACAACGATTATCTCGCATTTCATCCGTTAAATTCATGATTTTAACATAATTACTCATTTTCTCACAACTTTAACCTAACTCTAAAACACATGGAATTCTACATCTAGAGCATCTATCTAGAACCCACCTTATACAGAGGATGATGATGAAGAAGATGAGTTGATTCGATGAAGATTGGATGATGGTTGAGGTTTTGGTGTTCTTGAGCTTCTTCTCTTCTTTCCTTTCCTTTCTCTCTCTTTTCTTTCTATCTTTTCCTTTCTTTGGTTCTAAAGAGGAAAATGAAGGAAAAGAAAAAGATATAGTAAAACATCGTCAATTACCAACACTACTAATTGTCCAAAAAGTCTCTACAGTCCAAATATTTAAATATCTCAGAGTCAGATAATATTAATTGGATTTACTCTAAGTCCAACAGTTACCCTAATTATCTCTGCAGATATTTTATCAGAGTACGCTGGGACTTAGTCGATCACAACTAGTATTATCCGCAGTAAAATAATTTACGGGGTATCACCACCCCAGTGGTAAGGCGCGCGCCCTATACACAAGAGGTCTGGGGTTCGAATCCCCCTCGCCCCAGATCCTCTTTTTATCACTTTTTCATATTTTTATTATTTTTCTTATTATTTTTAATGATTTGAAAAATTAATAACTCCCTCAATTTTAATTATTTTTTATTGGTTCTTTTTGCGAAAAATCACAAAAATGTTGAAATATTTTATTCCACAAAAAAATCAAGTTTATATTATTTATTTAATATAATTAGTATTGTTGTGAATAAATTCCTTTTTAATTGTTTTTAAACATTTTAAAAGTGAATATTTACCTTGAAAATCAAAACCAAATGAGTTTTAATTCATCTTGTGATTAAAACCTCATTTTTCAAACCTTAAAAAAAATCACAAGTGGTTTATTCAAACTCATTTGGTATTTTTATCATTTTTTTATTGATTTTCTTTAAATATTTACTTTTAAAGGAAAATAAAATTAGGGTTTCTTTGATTTCAACCCTCATCAAACTTTTTAAAACACTTTGGGCCTCTAATAGAGTGTAAGACCTAACCCCCTTTGAAAACCAAAATATTTTGGGCCTCAGTCATTGTATAAGACCCACTGCGTTTTCAAAAACCTCGGGGCGTTCGTCGTTTTCAAACAAACCAACTGGGTCTCTCTTTGAGCTATAAGACCTATTCCTTAAACTTTTGGGCCTCTTGGTAGAGTGTAAGACCCAACCCTTTGTAAATACAAACCTTTTTGGGCCTCAGATATTGTATAAGTCCCGTTGTA
This sequence comes from Lathyrus tuberosus, assembly GCA_022829125.1. Lineage (NCBI taxonomy): Eukaryota > Viridiplantae > Streptophyta > Magnoliopsida > Fabales > Fabaceae > Lathyrus > Lathyrus tuberosus. Next base: position 16,490,988 of record JALAZF010000013.1, on the reverse strand, counting down.
TTTTCAAAATCACGGTGCGATCGTCGCCTTTTAAAACAACACCTTGGGCATCTCCTTGAGCTATAAGACCCATTCCTTAAACTTTTGGGCCTCTAATAGAGTGTAAGACCCAATCCCCTTTTAACCAAAATATTTTGGGTCTCAGTGTATTGTATAAGTCCCGACACCATCAAAAAGTTTGGCGCGATCGTCGCCTTTTTAACAAACACCTTGGGCCTCTCCTTGAGCTGTAAGCCCCACCACTTGTATAAAAATAAACCTTTGGGCCTCTTGAGAGAGTGTAAGACCCATCCCTTTGTACCTAAAACTTTTTTTGGGCCTCAGTCACTCGTATAAGTCCCTGCACAATTTCAAAACAGCAGTGCAATAATTGATAAAACCTTGGGCCTTTCCTTGAGCTGTAAGCCCCAACAATCTGTTCAAAGCACTTTCTCCTTTGATTTTGAATATCATATTGTTATCAAAGCTTTCTTTGTGGAACAACTAACAAAACAACATAGAAGCTCTACAACCGAGTAAGTGTTTACCCGCTTTCATTTATCATTTTCATATGTATATAACTGTATTATGGGGCTGCTCACTGTAAGTCTTCTTTCACAAACTCTTATATACTCGTCAAATATTAACTGTGTAATACTAGTATAGTTATTTAGAGTTTTCCCAGACAACTACATCTAGCACTAGGTAAAGCCCTGTTGGTCACTCTTAAATACAAACAAAACTAGATCCCCATAGGATTATCAGACACAGTCTTTCCTCCTCTTAGGGTTAAACAATATGGAGACGTGAAAGGCAGCATTCTCGGTGAACCCTTTCTCAGACTGTCACTCTTAGAAATCGTCAAAGAAACTCAATTCCTCAGAGATGATCTTTTCTCCGTGAATGGCATCTCTTGAGTTTCTTCCAAATTCTCGGACTTTCCATGCTTGATCTATTCTCGGTGAATGGCATGTCTTGAACTTCTCGGGGTTTGGGGAACCACAGGCTTCCTATAAGCATCCCTGCCTCCTCTTGGGCATTGTACAAGGACCCTTCGGCTTCTTAGAAGTTCTCATGCCTTCTCTTGGGCTTAGTACAAGGACCCAGAGACCTCTACAGGTATAGGAACAGAACCTAGTCATCAATTTGCTAGAGCTGTCTTTCTGAGTCAAGTGTCAAACCAATTAATGGGTTGACCTTTATCCCTTAACATACCAGCCTTCTCTTGGGCATCATACAAAGATCATTCACTATCTGAGAATCAATTTCTCAAAACACCAGTAGACTTGGACAGTCTCAATACCCTTTGGATTTACCATTTCCTTAAAGAAAAGGAAATAACCCTGATCCTCTGATCAGTACCAAAGGACAACCTTACCTTTAATTGTTCCCTTTATAAGAACTGATTTTCTCTTTTATCCAACATGCTGGACCTGTCACTAAACTGAAACAGTCGCCAACAGATAGCCTCCTCTTGGGCTTTGTACAATGATTCTCCCCACACTCTCTTGTTGAGTATAAAAGACTCTCTTATTGAGTCAAACCTTTTTAGCCTCCATCTCGGGCTTCGTACGAGATACAAAAATACTCTCTTGTTGAGTATAAAAGACTCTCTTGTTGAGTCAAACCTTTTTAGCCTCCATCTCGGGCTTCGTACGAGATACAAAAATACTCTCTTGTTGAGTGTAAAAGACTCTCTTGTTGAGTCAAACCTTTTTAGCCTCCATCTCGGGCTTCGTACGAGATACAAAAATACTCTCTTGTTGAGTATAAAAGACTCTCTTGTTGAGTCAAACCTTTTTAGCCTCCATCTCGGGCTTCGCACGAGATACAAAAACACTCTCTTGTTGAGTATAAAAGACTCTCTTGTTGAGTGAAACCTTTTTAGCCTCTGCCTTGGACTTCATACAAGACACATATAAAAGCACTCTCTTGTTGAGTCAGTTACTCGTTAGCACTCTCTTGCTGAGTCAACCCTTTTAGCCTCTATCTCGGGCTTCGTACGAGCACAACTAGAAAAATTGAAATTAGAGACAACCAAAATGCGTCTCTAAAATACACAATATCCGTCACTAAATAGATCTGAGACGGATTCAGAGACGGAATTGCTTCCGTTGTTGAATAACTCGTCTCTAAGACCTCAGAGATGGAATTTTGTATCCGTCTTTAATTTGAGACGGAAATTTTCCATCTCTATCTTAATAAATCCGTCTCTAACTCTAAATAAAGATTAAATAAAATTGCGACTGATTTCCATCTCTAAGATTATAATTTCATCTTATAAAGAGAGGCCAATTCTTCAATCTAGATATTAATTATTTTTTTATTTATAAGTTTATAAAGCCAATAAATTATTATTGCTTTTTTCCTCTTTAACATCAAAGCTCAAACTAAGAATTTCAATTTTTACAACAATGACATTTAAATATATGTATGACATGTAACTTTAAAATCAAAATATCATGATATTTAATCAAATAGTACATAAATAAAGTCACCCTTTCCTTGAAACTAGTATGATACCCGTGCGTTCGCATGGGTACACGTCGGTGACTCGCATTTTTTTTTTAGAATGCATTTGTTTTAAAAATGTATTTGTTTATATTAAAAATTTAAAAAATATATATAAAATTAATAGAAATTAGTAAATAAAAAAAATAACATATATTTAAAAATAGATAAAATTAATTCCCTATAGTACAAATATTTTAATTAGTAAATTCATGTTTACTAAAAAAAATTGAATAGAAAATAGAGTTATATAATTACATGTGTTATTAAGAAAATTAAATGTATTCATATTAAATAAATTACATATGAATAAATATACAAAATTAATGAAAAAAAATAAAAAATAAAATTAAAATATTTAATAATAGAAGTAATGTAAAGATTATAAAGATATATATACATGTTATATATTTATTACTCAAAAAAGAAAGAAAACTGAATTAAAAAGTAATTTAATTTTATAAGTTTAGATATAAACTTCAACTTTATGATTAATATTATATATATGTAACATTTTTCTTCTATTATGGATTTTTTTTAGGGTTAATAGTAACTTTCACCCCTGTAATGTTAGCGAATTTTGCTTTTCCCCCCTCCCTGACTTTTGGCAACGGTTTTTTCAAGCAAACCGTTGCCAAAACCTGCCTTTGGCAACGGTGGGGGGTACGCTCATATGGCAGGGGGGTAAAATGCTATTAACCCTTTTTTTATTGTTCTTTTAATTCTGATTGGCTAATAAATTAACATATATTGATATATTCGAAATATGGCAAACTAAAAAAATAGTAAAATTGATTTTTTGTTTAATTTAAAAATAAGTTTTCCCTAAACCTTTGAAACATATTAATTTTAAGGATTTTAATTTAATACTCAATTTTACAAATTTAATTAAAAAAAGAAATTGTGTTTTATTAATTATAATTAATAAAAAAAAGGAAGTTTAATTAAGATATAATTCTATGTTGAATGAATTTTAACGAAGATGACAAAATAACTCTAAAAGATAAAATAAGGATATATCGTAAAGGTATATATTTTTTGAAAAGCAACATTAATAGAAAAAAATATAACAGATTTTGGGCATAGGTTATTAAATGGGTCATATGAATCCAAAAATAACAGCCCATTTAAAGTTACCTTGGTGAAACGTTTTTTATTCGCTAAAATAGTAAAGTCAAAATGGAAAAGTAGTACATTTGGTTAAACGCACTGTGGTTAGGTTTCCAGAAAGAACGCTTAGAGTGAAAGTGAAAGAAAATGGTGAGGAGAGGCATCGCTTCCGGAACGATGAGGAATGTCGGTTGTGGAAACCATACAGTAGCAGGAAACACTTCGCAATCGGTGGTGAACAGGTATCGGTTGTATTCCGACATTCAAAAGCGGTATTTGGTAGTTTGATTGTTATGATGTTAATTTATTGTTGCATGTATGATTATCAAAAATGTACTAATTTTCCATTTTGACTTTACTATTTTAGCGAATTAAAAACGTTTCACCAAAGTAACTTTAAATGGGCTGTTATTTTTGGATTCATATGACCCATTTAATAACCTATGCCCAAAATCTGTTATATTTTTTTCTATTAATGTTGCTTTTCAAAAAATATATACCTTTACAATATATCCCTTATTTTATCTTTTAGAGTTATTTTGTCATCTTCATTAAAATTCATTCAACATACAATTATATCTTAATTAAACTTCCTTTTTTAATTAATTATAATTAATAAAACATAATTTATTTTTTTAATTAAATTTGTAAAATCGAGTATTAAATTAAAATCCTTAAAATTAATATGTTTCAAAGGTTTAGGGAAAAATTATTTTTAAATTAAACAAAAAATCAATTTTACTATTTTTTTAGTTTGCCATATTTCGAATATATCAATATAAGTTAATTTATTAGCCAATCAGAATTAAAAGAACAATAAAAAAAATCCATAATAGAAGAAAAATGTTACATATATATAATATTAATCATAGGGGACAACTTCGTTACCCATCTCAAAAAGTTGGGTAGTCTACCTTCAACCAATCCACTAATGTCATATCATTTTATTATACTTAATTATTTATTTAATGATTTAAATTTTGTAGATTTCCAATGCAATGTAGCCTAATTTACTCTATAGGTAACTCTACCCAACTTTTTGAAGTGGGTAGATAAGAATTCACCTTAATCATAAAGTTGAAGTTTATATCTAAACTTATAAAATTAAATTACTTTTTAATTCAGTTTTCTTTCTTTTATGAGTAATAAATATATAACATGTATATATATCTTTATAATCTTTATATTACTTCTAGTATTAAATATTTTAATTTTATTTTTTATTTTTTTTCAGTTAATTTTTGTATATTTATTACATATGTAATTTATTTAATATGAATACATTTAATTTTCTTAATAACACATGTAATTATATAACTCTATTTTCTATTCAATTTTTTTTAGTAAACATGAATTTACTAATTAAAATATTTGTACTATAGGGAATTAATTTTATCTATTTTTAAATATATGTTATATTTTTTATTTACTAATTTCTATTAATTATATATATATATTTTAAATTTTTAATATAAACAAATACAATTTTAAAACAAATGCATTCTAAAAAAAATGCGAATCACCGACGTGTACCCGTGCGAACGCACGGGTATCATACTAGTTATTACCCAAAAATAGAATAATATACATAGTTTGATGAACTAATAAACAAGACACTTAAGATGATGCTTTGATCTCAATAACTTAAAAGTTGCAAACACTAATAACACATTTTATATTATCAAGTTTTAGAACAGGAAACTAAGTATTACCTCATCAACAAATTCTTGACTTGGGACACCTTGAAACTTCTTGAGGGAAATGTTGGAGTATTCTCAAATTTAAGAATTTTATGTGCAATTTGAAAGGCAAGGATAAAAAATCGGAACTTTTAGTGAAAACAATGGAGGGAGAATACAATGCGTTCAAAAAAGTGGAGGTTATATGTTGGTGTTCATCTTTCATTTCTTTAATCATTGTTGCCCTGCATTGATCGATGGTAATATGTTAGCAAATCTTAACTTTACTCAACCAAAACACAACACTTTTAAAAGTATAATTATGTGTCAAAAAGAGTGTATTGCTCTTTCTTTTCTATTGAAACTTGAAAGAGGAAATTAGTCTCAGCCCAATGCCAAAGCACCTTGTAAGAAAAAACCAATGAGAACTTCTAGTGAAACAATCCAAGCCATCAAAGCCCTTAGGAACAAATTTCTGATATGTGTAGTCTTCCACATCAATCTACCATGTGAAAGTTTCAAGTATAGTTATTGACAACCTAATATTGCAAGTGAGAAGTTGGATAGTCTAAATATTGACAACAAAATACTACAAAGAAGAAATCTGATATAGTGCTTGCAAATACTTACACCAAAGTTGTTAAAATAAATTGTAATTATCCATATAAAAGGAACTCTGCATTATCCATTCATATAAAAGGAACATTGCATTATGGCAGAACAAGTAATAAGGAGATAAAAAGTGTTATCAACTTATGATTTACACTAAAAACCAGAGTAGAGAGAAAAAATTATGAAATATTATGTGTTGGAGAATATTATATAGACATTTTTCAAAACAGAATCCAGCTTTTTTTATGTATCCATTAGAAATTAAACACAACAAACTTTACAAGTCAATCACATAAAATCAAGAATACATAAATGTAGTTAAAATTTTTTTTGATATAAATCATGCAAATAAATGTAAACCCAATTGCTATGATATATGAACTAATAAATTCATGAAAAAAAAACCTTCTTAGCCAACATCACTGTCTTGTTTTGATAAACTTCGATCCATCTCCCAATAGTGAGCCCAACCACCTAGTAACAATAAACAATTAAAGATTTATTTTTGCACCAAAGAAAATTAGAAGCAAAATGCAGAAGGTTGGAACAAAAACAAAACATTATTTTTTTTACATAAAAAGTCGTTAAGATGCTACTAGTTGTATGGAAATCTATTGAAAAACATTCAGACTTTGTTATGACCCATTCTCATTTAGTATTTTATAAGAAATTAATTCACTCATAAGTTTACTAATAATCAAATTTGGAATATTGAGTATATAAGAAAAAATTTGATTAATGAGTGTCATTGAAAAATGAATAAGAAAACAAGGAGAATTGGAGGCATACTAAACTAAACTAAAAAACAGTATCTGAATTTTCCATAATTTCCAAACGCAACAATTTTTCTGAAAAAGTTACAAGCAACCAAATCAAAATCAAATCTTTAATAGAGAAAACCAAACTGTACCTTGATGGAAATGGGTCTTGCTGACTCTTTGGTCTTGATACAGGAGTTGGTAAACATGTATAAAGGTAATGGAACAACGTTATTGAAGGAAGGCCTTTGGAAAATCTATAGAACAAAAGAGATATTTTGGGGTTATGCACCAAGAGTAGATCCACGTTAAACCATAAATCCAAATAACAACAAACCCTAAATTAAGAATTTTTGCTCAAAATTTGTGAAGAGAAATTTAAGAAAAGAATACCTTTGATTGAAGAAAATGGAAGCCCTAAATCAAGTAATTTTGCCCAGTAGTTGTGAAGATATATAGATTGAAGATGGAAGAATCGATTTGTATGAGATGAGAGACGATGACGACTTAGTGCGATTGGGTGTAGCGGCTGCACTGTTCTAGGTTTTGTTTTGTTTGCCCTTTGGTAAGAGAGGCATTAGGGTAATCTATCATATAAGAAAACTCAACCCTTCTTATAAGAAAAAATTGAACTAGTGTCATCAACCTTCCTAAATATTCTAATTTAATTCCTTCCCAAATATTCTAATTTAATTTAATTTTTTAATTTTGGTCTAATTTAATCATAGTAATAAAGTTATCCTCAACCATTTACTCTGCCGTTCAAGTTATGCTCAACCATTCAATAGGGTTTACTCAGCCTTCCCAAATATTCTAATTTAATATTATTTTTGGTCTAATTTAATTATAGTAATAAAGTTATCCTCAACCATTTACTCAGCCGTTCAAGTTATCCTCAACCATTCAATAGGGTTTTACTCTGCCGTTCAATAATTCTTCCAATCAGGTCTTTGAAGTTCAGTTCCTCAATCTTTCCATTCCAGCATGCCCTAGGTTTTCGTCGAGCTCCGTAATCATTCATTAAGCTTTCTATCATTCCATAACTGTTGATTGTTGAATTCCCATTCCCAGTTTGTAACGGTCCTTTGAATCTTTAATCCTTCCCCCAATGATGGTTTCTATATTATTTAAAACCATAACTCCATTCAACCGTGTCAACTTCATCTCCATCATAGTTTCTGTGTCTTCATCAAGTTCATCTTACCCATATACACCGATATTACATGGCGAGACCTGCGGCAAAAATCTGCGATATCAATGACAACAAAGAGGTATGGAAGGTGGATGTCATAGTGCATCATAAGTGGAAGGTTGTCTCTAACAACAAAGAGCATTTTGAGATGAATTTTGTTGACAAAGCAGTATGTCATTCTTTTTGTGTGCTTCTCTGTATCGGATTGATTTTAATGGTTTCTTAATTTATTTTTATGTTGCAATGTTAATTTGCTGTTAATGTGTGCATTACAGGGTGGTGATATACATGTTGTTGTCCCAGCAGTTCATATGGCGCTGTTTGATGATAAATTAGTGTTGGGCCATTTTTACACGACATCTAATTTTAAGGTTCAGTCTAATGTATTTCCTTTCAAACCTTCATCGCATAGATATATGCTCAAGTTTACTGGAGGAACGTCTGTTGGGGACGAAAACAAACATGAAATTCCACCGAAACCGCTGGTGTTTACAAGTTTTTCTGATATAATCAGTGGAAAATTTAAGAAGGATGAGCTGATAGGTGATCATTTTTATTTCCGTGTTTTGTTTTGTCTAATTTGTATATGAAATGTTGTTTTATTTGTTTTGTGTAGATATCATTGGAATGGTTGAGAATATTGGATTTTCACAGATGCAAGGCGGTACTAAAAAATAGCAAGTTAATATGGTATTGAGGGATCACGGGTTTGTATATATGCAGTTTCGCTGTTAGTTGTATATGATAGATATTTGAATGTATATTTATGTTTACTTCTAAATCCGTATGATGTACTTTTTTTTAGCAACAACACTGTGAATTGCACCCTTTGGGAATGGTATGCTGAACAGTTCATCAAGTATAACTAGGATCGTGTTAATGAGTCTGCTCCGAGTGTTATTATGCTTCAGTACGCAAAAGTGAAGGAAGAGGGTTAGTTGATTTCCCTTTTCTTGAGTTATAAAATGTTTAATCCCTCCTGAAAGTTGTTTATTATTGTATTAATATAGGGAAGTTTCCGTTGTCGGTCACAAACACGTACAATGTGACTGTTCTCTGTCTTGATGGTGATTTCCCTCCAATAAAAAAGTTTATAGATAGGTACATTCTATTTTATATGCATTGTGTGGTATTATTATGTTGGATTACTCATTATGTAAGCTGAACAATTTTTCTATTCGGTTCTCCATGCAGCATGCCGAAGGATTTTATTGTTACTGTATCTGGTCAACTAGGGTCTAATTCTCAAATTTCGTCCCAGACCTCTGAAAATACACAAATGACTCCTGTACAAAAACTGCTGTCTAAAGCTGTTGTTATGCCTATTGGTGATATGATTAACCTCCCTGATGTATGCTCTAATATCGGTTACATGTTTTCTGTTTTAATGGTATTGTTTGTGGTGTATGGTTTTTGTTTATTCAATACTTATGGGGTTGACTATTTATACAAATCACGTTTTGTGCTACTGTTGCGACAACCAAAATTTTGGTGGCGTCTCCCTCTAGCTGGTACTACCGTGCCTGCCATGTATGCCCCTGCATTGCACGTGGTGAAAAGCCTCCGTTTGAGTGTTCCGCAGGTCATTCGACCGAGGCAGAAATCTTTAGGTTTTATTTCTTCTCATGTTTTGTTTCTTCTCATGCAATATATGTAGTTGCTATTTAAATTTTAGTTTTCAAGGTATATTTGTGCCATTTAATTTATTATGAGTATTGTTCACTGTATTGTAGGTACAAGATTGAGATTATAGTTGAGTACGCAGTGAACAATTGTAATTTTGTTTTTTGGAACAGAGAATGCGAATATCTTTTGGGTTTATCTGCATCTCAGATGCGTCATACTATGATCCAGGTTATTATATTTATTTCAAGAGACAAATATGTTGATTTTAATCAAAACTAATTATCATTATTTTACTTCTTTGTATAGGTTGGAATTACTGATCCATTGGAATTCCCATTAGCACTCGATCAAATGTTAGATTTGGAGATGGCCTTTAAGGTTAAGTGGCAACCACGTTGGAAGAATGGGTCGGTTGTTATGCTCCTAAAAAATGACCCTTTTATCAAACCGCTTAAAGCTCCATGGGAGGCAATTGAGGTATCATACATGAACTTCTCATTTTGATTTTAGCCTGTTTTTATTTTCATCTACTAATTTTGTACTGATTGCATATTAATTTTCCAACATAGGTGGCTGTTACGGTTCCATCTGTGATATCAGATCCGCTGCAGGTTTTTAGCCAACTTCAATATTTTGTAATATCTTGTATTTTCTTATTTGTGCCATTTATATATGTTATACATTACAAATAATTCCTATTATATGTAGATTAAAGAAAGTGTTGATGAGGCAAAAATGGATTCCTTGGAAGAATTTGATTTGGTTACGGTATCATTCATTTCACCAAAATTTATTAGGCTGTGTAATTATATTGAGCGCTATGTAACTAATACAATTTGATGCATTGATTATGACACAGGATCTTGAGATCACATCTAAGCATAACCCAGATCCTATAACGCCGGTTGGGAAAAGACATTTTCAAGATGCATCAAGTGAATCAACTACCTCAGAAGGGTTATATGATGGAGAATTATGATCTAACAAACTTAAGAAGATTATCAAAATGGAGCATGTTGATTAGTATTGAGTAGAGTTTGAAGTGTGTGTTTATTGCTTTTACTTTGGTTTAATGTGGGAAATTGTAGTTATTTTTGTATTGTCTTTGCTTTGTGTGTGGAATTGGAAATGTCCAATTAGACTTTTGTTACTTTGAGAAATATTAACATAATGTGCAGAAAAATGTTTCTGCATTTGTGTGTTTCCTTTGAATAATTTTTGTTACTTCTTTGTTTGTTCAAAGAAAGTTGAAATTATTAGTATATCACTACTCATTTCCTAAATTCACTATTATTGAGTTATAGCAATCTTAAAGACACTTTAAACTTAGATTTTTCAGATTTTCAATTTCACTTTCAGAAAGAAGATGAATGTGTGACTAACAGTAACACCCTCATTATCACCTTCATCTACCAGTTATTTCCATTGAGCTTACCATTCACAATACATTTCTCTGTATCTCTACATCTTCTTCAAAAAAATTTCGAACACTTACCACAAGGCTAAGTTGTGTTGCTGAATTAAGAACTGTCATCAACATCGGCTTCCCGTTGCCACCACACAAAATAACCTCCTCATACTCATACTCACACATTAACATCATTTTAGGGTCAAAGAACCATAATTTTGAAAAATCTCAAAATGTCAAAGTTGACTTTTGTGCACAGTTGACTTTTTGTCAGATGAATTCCAAACTATGCGATCCTCTATGAAATCAAGTCCTTGACCGAAATCAAACTTGATGGATTGATTTCATAGGTGTTATAGGGTGTATTGAATCATGTCCCAAGGTTTCGGAGCATGTCTTGGTCAAAAGTCAAAGGCACAGTTGACTTTTTCCGCGAAACCCTAACTGTGGTTCTGATGAACTTGAAACTTGGGAATCAAGCTTCTTGGATCAATCCATTGTTGCAAATGGATCAATGTCGTTTATTAGAGACCCTCAAATCATGTCTTGAGGTCTTGGCTCATGATTTGTCCCAGAAGTCAACTTAGGGGTGAATTAGGTCAAGAAACCCTAATTCCTGATTTTTTATGAATGCATCCCCTGAGGATAAATTGACTTTATGATTGGGTCCATGATGTTCCATGGAGTATATTAGGTTATGCTTTGAAGTATTGGCTCGTGCCCAGAGGAAAATTTCCATCTGGAGGCCCTGGTCGACCAAACCCTAATTTGGTGACATCGGCGATCTTGAGGCTTGATCCACTTAGAATGCTGCAACCTTGTGCTTGATTCTTGCTGTGGGACTCCTCTTGATCCATTGTGAATGTTTGAGAGGTTAGACAAGTTGAAGATCATGTCATTTCTTGATTGATCCTTTGTCTAAGGCTCAGAGAGGGCTTGAAACCCTAATTTTTTATAGTAGTGAATACTCACCCATCTTTGGGGAGACTGATGAGGCATGATGGTTCATCCATATTGTGATGATGATTTGCACAATGATGGGAAATCTTAGTGGTCAAAATTTGGGGTATGACAGGCGCCCCTATTTAATCTTCTTGGGCCCGAATGTGTGAATGGCGAAGGTATTCGGGCATTCGGGGTGCAAGAGGATTAAATATCGGAATACCCGAAATTTTGATGGTGTTTAGGAATGGTAGTTCACACTGTTGCACCCCAAAATTTGCCCTCCTTACTTTTTACTAACTGGCTTATGTTTCATTTCATTATCATGTATGCATATCATTAGCATGGGGTCAAGGTGCCTGAGTCAATCCAGGAAGGTCATATCTGGTCCATCACATCATCAAGGGTTCACAGGTGGCAAGGGATCTCAAGTGGGTTACTCCCTCCTAACCAGTGCATGAATTAGGGTTTTGATATTCTTGGGTTTATTGCTCCAATGGGCAAGATCTTTGGGTTTTTATCATCAACAAATGGCATATCTTATCTTTGTTGGAGAGGATACACATCATATTCAGAGGAATTCGGATTTGGAGACTGTGATATTTCCTCCTAAGACTGAGGGTACCACAACTAGGGTTTGCTACAAAGTCAGTTTATTTCTGATTTTTTTTGGGCAAGACTTGATTCCATGGTATTCCTTGGGTCCCTAAGTATCTAGGAGTGGAAGATTGTCCATCAGTTTGATTTAGGAGAAGGTCAATTGGCCAATGGATTGAAAATCAGGTAACTTGGTCAAAAAGTCAACTGTGGTCAACACAAGGTCAAACCTCAAGATTTTTGGTCAACATCAAGATTATGGGGTGAAATTCATCATTTGATCAAGGGTTGATCACAATTCATCAGGGAAACCTCAGAATCATCAAGAATCAGGAGTTACTAAATTAGGGTTTTGTAGGAAAAGTCAACTGTACTTTGACCAGGTCTAACTTCCATATACTTCATCAAAAATTCCTCAACCAAAGCCCATCTTGAAGGAAATTTAATTCCCTACAACTTTGTGTTTCACAAGCCAAGGCCAGAAATGCTTCATTTGGGAGATATGAGCTAAGACATTATAGGTCATTTTGAAAGTCAACAAAAGTCAACCTTCTTCAAAAGCTCATAACTTGAACATGGAAGATCAAATTGACATGGGACCAAAAGGGTTGGTTAGAGGACATCTTGAGGTTTCTAAAAAGTATTAATTTGCATTGAGGAGCTAAAAATTGGAGGAGTTATGCTTAGTCAAAGTTGGGCAATTTTGAGGAGGTGCACAAAGCAAACTATGCCTAAAATCCAAATTTTGACAAATGGGCCATAAGTTTCTTAAGCCAAACATAAACATAAAGCCATACACGACCCAAAGAGCATATATTTGGTTTTTCCTCATTTTATTTTATTTTTATTGGATTTATTTAGTTAAAATCCAATAATAAATGAAATAATTCAAAAATAATTAACCATGGATTATTCAGGCCCAACTCACCATCAGAAGAGAAAACCCTAGTCTTTATAAGCCAATTTATGCTAGGGTTGAAGGGATATACACGTGAAATTAGAGGAGATCTCAAGAAAAACCTAAAGGAGGATTCTTCATCAAAGCTCACGGCTCAGGAGGTATCATCAAAAACTTCTTCCACAAATTCCATCCTTGTGATCCACAGAGCAGAAACCAACCTCCATTCGCAGCTAAAAGCAAGGATTAGGAGTGCATAGCTTCAGGTTGGTCACCTTTTTTAGGATCACGAAACTCCTTTTTTAAGTATGCATAATGTTGTGTGATTGACACTGATCATGCTGATATAGTTTTTGTCGTGTTTGGACGTGTATATGGATTGCTACGTGAGTTTGAATTTTTGAGCCCTAACCTTGTTTCGCACGGTTTTTGTTATGCATTTGTTGTTTGCAAATTTGGTTTGGATATTATTAACCCTTGCGAAAATCTGGTCAGAATGGTATAGACCTTTGTGTTTTTGGGCACTTTTTTGAATCGCAGGTGAGAAAGGGGGCGGCCGGAGCTAGGGCTCCGGCGACATGGGGGAATTCCGGCCGGCCAAGGGTCTTCGCGGAGAAGACATAATCTCAGCCGCTCATCCTTCTGATCCAACGGCCCATACGAGGCCATGTGTTTTGTTTTTTTATTTTTTTTTCTGAATTTTATTAAATGATCCTGTGAATATTACCTCACGCCGTTACCATGTTCTACCAATTGGGTCTTTTGGTTTTGTTTACTTTTCATGTATGTTGACCAAACATGGACCGTGTGATAGATCCTGAGGCCACGTCGCTGCCAGCAAATAAAAAGGACATGTGCATGGCACATGGGAGTCCACACGTGCACCCCTCCGTTTTTATTTTTATTTTTCTGATACATATGGGCGGGCCGTGCTATTCGTACCCCCCATTCTCCTGGCCCAATTCAACTTCCAACACGTTTTTCTACTATCTGCACCCCTGCCCATTTCATTTCTTTTTATTTTATTTTAATTTTACATTTTCATATTTTTACTTTAAAAAAATACCTAAGTGCATTTAAAAATTACCAAAAAAATTTATGCATCATCTTTATTAATTTATAAAATTTTTACAAATTTAATTTTTTATTTTAATTTTATTTTATCATTTAAAGTTAATTGTTTAAATCATTTTCTTCTTAATTACACATCTCATGCATACTTAAACTTCTTGATTTTATTTCCCTTCATCCGTAAAATGTTTTTCATCCGTTCTTTTTGCATTTGTTCACTAACATCCTAAATTGCATAAAAATATTTTTCTTTCATTTTTAAATTTATTTCATATTGCATTTTGGTTCTACCCTTTAGCACACTGAACCCTAATTCCCGCCTGAACTTTGCCTATTTATTTGAATGACTAATATTTTGATTTTTTGCAGGGACTTTTTATATGTTGTTTGCCTCTGGTTGAGGAACTTTAGGATTAATTTGAGAATTTTAGGAATCATTTTTCCAATTATTGGAGCTATTTTCACTTGAGATTTTCTTGCAGGCGCATCTTTGACCTTATATGGTCATCTGTTTGAAAAGGCATTCATGCCATTTGCTTTAGGGGTGCTCTTTGATTTCTTTGAATCATGTTTGGTTCATTATTACCATTGTTTGCCGTTGTTTGATTTTCATTCACCTCATTGCTCTTATTCGCGTCTGTTTCTCACTAACCTTTTATGCAGGATCAAGGTAAGTTCCTTAAGGGTATGGATAAGTACCCATGGTTACCCTTACCTTTTTCTCTCCCATCTTCTTCCTCTAGGATTTAGGTTGCCTTCAAACCACACTAACCGTAGGTCACCCATGCATGATAGCTTTAGGATTCTTAGTTCCCTTTAGAGTTACCCTTGTGTCTTCTCTCTTCTCATCTCGAATCTCTTTAAAACACTTAATAATAATAAGGTGTATTGCGCACGAGCCTTAAGTATGGGGAATGAGAAATGAGGGGCTTCCTCTCATCTTTCTAGAGTGCTTAGCGAGCGTCCTGTCTTGGGACGATGCGTTAAGTATTCGCCCCTGTGCCCTAGACTTTGGTGCAATGCAGCTTAGGGACTAATTTAAGCCACTTCTGTCCTAAAAGACACAAACCCACTTCAAACCTTTTTGTCCTTCGAGACCTTCAACTTAAAGGCTATTTTCAAAAAGGGCACGTTACCCACCGTCTGAGTCGCAAACAGGCATCGACCTTAACTGCCGGACGCGAGCTTAACGTCGCTCATAAAAAACACAAAAAGAACTTGGTCCGAACTACGTTGACTCTGAATTCCCCATTGCACGAAGGGGGTACGTAGGCCTAGGACGTCGACGTCCTACCGAGTCTGTCTTTGTCTTCCCCTCTCCGTTTAGTACAGCCCTAGATGATAGTATAACTCACCCTTAGAATAGACAACAAGCGTGGATCCCATCGAGTACGATGGACGCGTGGGGTGCTAACACCTTCCCCTCGCGTAACCGACTCCCTAACCCAGGCTATGGTTGCGATGACCATTCCTTTCCCTCTTCCTAAGGTTTATGCGGTGTTCCCTTTCCCTCTCTTGGGATAAATTTACACGGCTGGCGACTCTGTTTTTCCGCGCCACTCTCGCGTTTGTACCTGGATGAAAATCCCGGGAGCGACACACACATCCTTCTTCTTTTGCTAAGCAATGAAGCTTAGAAAAGGTAAAAACTTCCCCTCGATCATGGTCTTCAGCCAAGGAACTGGTCTCAGTTTTCTGAAATAAACTTCCCCTCGATCCTGGTTTCCTACTAAGGAACTGGTCTAAGTTTCTGATGTAAACTTCCCCTCGATCCTGGTTTCCTACCAAGGAACTGGTCTAAGTTTCTGAAATAAACTTCCCCTCGATCCTGGTTTCTCACCAAGGAACTGGTCTCAGTTTCTGATGTAAACTTCCCCTCGATCCTGGTTTCCTACCAAGGAACTGGTCTAAGTTTCTGAAATAAACTTCCCCTCGATCCTGGTTTCTCACCAAGGAACTGGTCTCAGTTTCTGATGTAAACTTCCCCTCGATCCTGGTTTCCTACCAAGGAACTGGTCTAGGTTTTTGAAATAAACTTCCCCTCGATCATGGTTTCCTACCAATGAACTGGTCTAAGTTTCTGAAATAAACTTTCTTGACAAGGGACGCTATGTGTAGCGATTTTCCTCAAACTTCTCGCCGAATTTTCCTGGGGAGATGCCATTTGATTGAAAAAAATTTGATGTTAGACTTGTTGGGGAACCCAGTCGTCTGATTTGTAGAGGTGTACAAACTTCTTTGTTGGAGATGCCATTTGTCGACTCTATCGGGGAAAACGAGTCTCTTGAGAGACGGCCTTCTGCTTGGGGTGTTACATCATACTTTTCTCGGGATCTTCTCGGAGAAATTCCATATGATGTGATCCAATTTTGAGGTGTTGATGACCTTTTCGTCAGTGGTTTTTTTGGAGAAAAACTGCTGCATTGTCGAATCTCTGATTAAGAGGCTTTCTCTGGGGATTTTCCTTAATCCGGGAAAGCGAAAATATCATCTTCAATGGCGAAGAGTGACTTTTGTCGAACGTTTTCTGGTCTTTCAGAGGTTCAAGTAATCAAAGTGGCCGAGGACCAACTCTAATCCAGAAATAAACTGGAGGAGAGAGATAGTTCAGACGCAACATTTCCTGACGAGGAAAGAACTGACAACTCGATTGAGAGGACTGTTATCACTAGGGGATAAGATCGACTAGAGTGATAGTGATGCAATATGAATGCGAATGTAAATCAATAATGCATGATGTATGTATGTTTATGCTGAAAAAACTGACGCGACATACAGACTAGTAGGTGAACACGACTGGATACTCGGCTATAGTGGGGGATGTATAGTATCACTGGTTCACGATAGCAATTCTGCCTTGCTTAGGAGAAATAGTCCCTATGGGGAACAACCGTTGGTCGAGCTTAGGAGGTAAGAACTCTGCCGGGGGGTGTCAGACAGAACATTCACATCTAACACAGCTGATCCTTCATTCAGGCGTGCTGGTTTAGAAGGAGTACTTTGATTCTGCACTTTGAAGTTCGCTTACTTCTGGAGAAGCGATCGATGTTCTTTTGATGTTTAACAGTCAAAAGAAATTGCCCTCTTTATTTTAAAAGCAGAAAAGTTTGAACAAGTAAATTCATTTTGTTTCGTTTCAAGAATCGTTAATCATGTAAAAAATGTTGTTCTGTAAAGCTAAAATAAATAGGAATTGCAAACAAAAGCACAAGGGCTCAAATTTTATTGATAGGATGGAAATCCTCCAAGCGCGTGATTCCATAGAGTATTTACAAATTTAGAAAATGGTAATTTAAGAGAAAAGGGCTACATTGAAACATAACGGCCGTTATCCTTCTACCAACTTTGAATTCTGGGCATCCTGAGCTTCTGTCGAAGAAGACCCTCACTGGAGTTTTCTGATGGATGGTGTAACCGCTGCTGGGGGATTTGGCCCTGTTGGACGTAGTTACTTGCCATTAATCCCTAACTTTTGCCTGGATTGTACTTTGAGATTTCCAATCCACCGGGATGATTTTTGATTCTGTCTCTAATTTTTGCCTGGACCGCCCTTTCGGGTTTTCAATACACCGAGATATTTTTTTTTATTATTATTTTTTTAGGCGAAGTATTTCTTGACTACATCAACATTTGAGGGGTAGGCAAATTCCTCTCCGTCTATGGTTGCAAGTCTCAAGGCGCCGCCTGAGAAAGCTTTCTTGACCACATAGGGGCCGTCATAATTCGAAGTCCATTTGCCCCGGGAATCAGTGAGAAATGATTGTATCTTTTTTAGCACAAGGTCTCCTTTCCTGAAGACGCGAGGTCGGACCTTTTTGTCAAACGCCTTCTTCATTCTCTGTTGATACAACTGACCGTAAAATAGAGCTGTTATTCGTTTTTCTTCGATCAGATTCAGTTCGGTGTGCCGTCTTTGACACCATTCAGCCTCTGTTAGCTCAGCTTCCATCAACACCCGGATTGATGGGATTTCTACTTCTATGGGGAGCACTGCATCCATGCCATATACTAGAGAGAAAGGGGTTGCCCCTGTTGAAGTGCGGACAGATATGCGATAACCGTGAAGAGCAAAGGGTAGAATTTTGTGCCAGACTTTATAGGTTACAACCATCTTTTGAACGATCTTCTTGATGTCCTTGTTAGCCGCTTCTACCGCCCTGTTCATCTTGGGTCGAGAGGGAGATGAGTTATGGTGTTCGATCTTGAACTCTACGCACAACTCCTTCATCATCTTATTGTTCAAGTTGGATCCATTATCCGTAATGATCTGGCTAGAAACACCATAACAACAGATGAGATTGTTTTTGATAAATCGGACCACCACTTGTCGGGTTACATTAGCGTACGATGCTGCTTCGACCCACTTGGTGAAGTAATCAATGGCTACTAGGATGAATCGATGTCCGTTTGAAGCCTTGGATTCAATCATGCCAATCATATCGATTCCCCATATGGAAAAAGGCCATGGGGAAGAGAGAACTTTGAGATGCGTTGGCGGTACATGGATTTTGTCAGAGTATATCTGACATTTGTGACATTTTCTCATGTACTTGTAGCAGTCGGATTCCATGGTCAACCAGTAGTACCCTGCTCTTGGAATTTTTCTCGCCATTGTGTGTCCGTTGGCATGAGTGCCAAAGGATCCTTCGTGAATTTCTTTTATCAGCATGTCTGCTTCTGGTCTTTCTACACATCGGGGCAAGACCATGTCAAAATTTCTCTTATAAAGTGTATCACCGCTCATAAAGAAGCTGTCTGCTAGCCTTCTGAGGGTTTTTCTGTCTTTCCTTAGTGCCCCACGTGGGTACTCTTGTTTCTGAAAGAAGCATTTGATATCGTGATACCAAGGTTTGTCGTCTATGACTGCTTCGATCGTGAAGATGTAAGCGGGCCTTTCAAGGCGCATTATGTCGATCTTAGGTAGGTCGTTCCATTGACCCACACTAATCATGGAAGAGAGAGTGGCTAATGCATCAGCCATGTAATTCTCATCACGAGGGATGTGGTGAAACTCGATTCTGTTGATGAAAGGTAACAACCTTCTTGTGTAATCTTTGTAAGGAATCAGTCCTGATTGGTATGTGTTCCAATCTCCTTTGATCTGATTGATAACCAGGGCTGAGTCGCCATATACATCTAAGTCCTTGATCCTTAAGTCGATCGCTTCTTCGAGACCCATGATACAAGCTTCGTATTCGGCCTCGTTGTTCATGCACTTGAACGTAAGTCTGGAAGTGAAAGGAATATGGGTACCGTGAGGTGTTATGATGATTGCCCCAATTCTATTTCCATAATGATTGACGGCTCCGTCATAGATTAGTCCCAATTGGGAACCTGGTTCTGGCCCTTCACTGGGTAGCGGTTCATCGCAATCTTTCATCTTTAAATACATGACATCTTCGTCTGGGAAGTCAAACTCGATTGACTCCTGATCGTCAATCGGTTGATGAGCCAAATGATTGGCTAAAATACTCCCTTTGACAGCTTTCTGAGCGTGGTATTCGATGTCGTATTCTGATAACAACATCTGCCAACGGGCGATTCTTCCCGTGAGAGCAGGTTTTTCAAATACATACTTGATTGGATCCATTTCGGAGACCAACCAAGTAGTGTGACGAATCATGTACTGGCGAAGAC
Organism: Lathyrus tuberosus; assembly: GCA_022829125.1. Lineage (NCBI taxonomy): Eukaryota > Viridiplantae > Streptophyta > Magnoliopsida > Fabales > Fabaceae > Lathyrus > Lathyrus tuberosus. Next base: position 16,470,968 of record JALAZF010000013.1, on the reverse strand, counting down.
GTTTGGCTTCCCAAGACAGAGCACATCAAGTTTTCTCAAGCATAGTGTACCGAGTCTCGCAGTCAGTGAATTTCTTGCTCAGATAGTAGATGGCAGACTCTTTCCTTTTGGTTTCGTCTTGTTGGCCAAGTACACAACCCATTGAGTCTTCCAAGACTGTTAGGTAGATGATCAGTGGTCTTCCTTCCACTGGAGGTGATAGAATCGGTGGGTTCAATAGGTATTCCTTAATACTGTCGAAGGCGGTTTGGCAATCTTCTGTCCAAACGCAGTCCTGGTTCTTTTTGAGTAATTTGAAAATCGGCTCACACGCCGCGGTCATGAGGAATATGAATCTGGAAATGCAGTTTAAATGTCCCAGGAATCCTCTGACTTGTTTTTTAGTTTTCGGAGAAGGCATTTCTTGAATGGCCTTCACCTTGTCAGGATCAACCTCAATTCCTTTCTGGCAGACGATGAACCCTAAGAGTTTCCCTGAGCAGACACCGAATGTGCACTTATTAGGATTTAAGCGGAGTTTGTACTTTCTTAACCGCTCGAATAGCTTTAGCAGGTGGGTCACATGCTCCTCCTCTGTTTTAGATTTAGCAATCATATCATCGACATATACTTCGATTTCCTTATGTATCATGTCATGAAAGAGAGTAGTCATGGCCCTTTGATAGGTTGCCCCGACATTCTTCAGACCGAACGACATTACCTTGTAACAAAAAGTACCCCATGGGGTAATGAACGAAGTTTTCTCCATGTCTTTCGGTACCAATTTAATTTGATTATAGCCCGAGAATCCATCCATGAAGGAGAAAACTTTGAACTTTGTTGTACTGTCAACCAGCATATCAATGTGTGGTAAAGGAAAGTCGTCCTTTGGACTAGCCTTGTTTAGATCTCTGTAGTCCACACACATTCTGACCTTTCCGTCCTTTTTTGGAACGGGTACGATGTTGGCTAACCATTGAGGATATTCTGACGTGGCGAGGAAACCCGCGTCAATCTGTTTCTGTACTTCCTCCTTGATTTTGATGACCATGTCCGGGTGAGTCCGTCTCAACCTTTGTTTTACTGGCGGACATTTTGACCTTAACGATAGATGATGTTCCACGATGCTGGTATCCAACCCTGGCATGTCCTGATAGAACCAAGCGAATACATCGGGAAACTCTTTGAGAAGCTGTGTCAAACCCTCTTTGGCAGTTGGACTGAGCAATACCCCAATCCTGACCTCTTTTTCCAAACCCAAGTTTACCGTTTCCAACGGCTCTTTGAGAGGTTCGATGGACCTTTCCTCCTGTTTGAGTAGTCGGGAGATCTCTTCTGGAATTTCGTTGTCAACTTCTTCTTCAGCCCCAAATACCGGGAATTCAAAGTTGGGAGAAGGCATCGGATCGTATGTTTTAACGGGGTTTAAAATAAGCAATCTGCATGACGTGATGATTTGTTTTAGAAGAGATAGAGAGAATGCAAGAGTGTGTGCAGTGTATTTTCTGATAACTGCTTGTTTTTATTATTTGAATTGTTTTTTAGGATTACCATTTTCTGAAAAAGTAAAAAGAGAAAACAACAATAAATGCGGAAATTACAGAACGACGTTATTTTATTTATGAACAAGTCGATTCTTAAAACTACAGCCCTATAAAACAAAACTCTGTCGCTTTGGGCAAAGCGAAGAGGGATAATTACAGAAAGCGAGCCCTATCAAAACATCCGTTTCACCTGGGCAGGGTGAAAGGTTAAAGATGGAAATTAATTTGACTTATGAACAATCTTCGGAACATCGACAGCAACCCATTGGTGGAGAACTCCTCGGTGAATCACAAAGTCTGGTACCTTCTTTGATTTGACTTCAGAAATAACGCTGATTTCTGGTGGAGCAGGATCATTGGAATCTGTCTCCCAGGCAGAGTTGTCGTAGGAGGATTCCTCGTTTGTATTTTGCATAGTATTCGTGCTCTCAGGTAAATCTCCCCATCCAGTTAGTTGGATGTCTTTAAGCCTGATACGAGAGCTCTCAGGAGCAGTGTACTTGACCATATAGTCGTATTTTTCACTTGGTTGTCCTAAGGTGTCCTACACTTCTTTGGAATCGGAGGAGTCATCTCTCTCGATGACGCTGACCTCAGGAAAAGCATAATTGATGAATTCTAGTTCTGCAAGCTTTGCCAATTCATCGTCGTATGGGATATTTTTTGAATGACCTGAGTGTTGATCCCATGACATGGTGGGGACACAGGTATTCTGTTCAATGATGCTAAGTTGATTTTCATTGTTCGGCTAATTTTCTTGCCCCGAGTTTTCTAGGCACGGTTGCCAGATAGGCACGCCATCCATTTGGCCATAATAGTCGTGGTCAAAGCTGTCTTTCATTAGAATGTCCTCCTCTAATGAGCTTGGTGGAGCACGACATCCCTCAGGATAACAATCTCCGTATATTGTTCTGACATCTGACCTGGGTATAAATCTCGGACTCTGTGCGGGATAGAAAAATGGCGTAGGCACCTCTTCCTGAGACATATAACCGTCCTCGTTAAGATAGGACTTCCACTCCTCATCTGTATCGGAGGAATCTCCCTCGTTGATGGTATGGACTGCTTGAGATATTGGGTGAAGGAAACCTGCACTGTGGAAGAAGTCCTGAATGGGATGAAGACTTTCATTGTTAGCAACTGTCTGGGTGCAGGTTGCAGAAAAACCAAGACCCTTCTTTGTTTTGTTATCGGTAGGAATGACAAGCTGTCCCCATCCTTTTGTATTGTTATTTTTTATCACTTCGAGAGCATCTCTGTACGAGGAAATCGAGGTTCCTTTCTCTGATTGATTCTCATTGCTCACCCACAATGCCTGGAACTGAGTTCCAACAACCTCCTCGGGTTCTACACAAGTAGATAATGAAAGGTTACTCACGAGCAAGGCATGTTCTCCACAAACCGTGACGAGTTGATTGTTCTTGACGAACTTCAGTTTCTGGTGCAGCGTCGAAGTGACTGTGTAGCGTGAATTTTTGTGGTTTCGAATCACTATCACTTGGGTACTATAGTTTGATTCCTTTTTTATCCTATTGAGCTGATTAAGGAAGGGAAATAGATGCCTCTCATTAACCCTGCTTGCATACTGAGTTTAAACAGTCAAAACTGTTGGTTTACAGATGTTATTAAGATGGTGGGTCTCTCTTAGGTTATTTTGTTAAGAATAGAGTGTATGGACTATTTGTGAGGTTTTTTGTAGGATGTGTTTAGATTTACTGCTTTTCGCTTGATTTGGTGGGGATACTGGATTTTGGGTTTTTTGATTAGTGTGTTCGCTAAGATTTTTTTCAATCTTATGCCTACGTATTCCCGTTTGATGAAACAGGGAAATCAGAGCGATCGTAGTTCCTCCTATTCTATGGGAGGAAAAAGGTTGTTTTGGTGTCTTGTTCAAAGCCCAAGACGTGAAGCTAAATGTGGTTTGTATCTTGCTTAAAGCCCAAGATGTGAAGCTGAAGGGTCTTGACTTTTGAGAGAATTTGTCATCTCTAAAGAGGAGTTGTTGATGTTTGTATGCTATGAACAAGGCACAACTTTGATGCTAAAAGGTTGATTGACTCAACCGGGGTTTTCCTTATACAAAGCATAAGAGGAGGCTATTGGCCCAACAAGAGGGTGTTTTTATGTGTCTTGTACGAAGCCCAAGACGGAGGCTAAAGATTTGACTCAACAAGAGAGTCTTTTATACTCAACAAGAGAGTGATTTGTATCCCGTACGAAGCCCGAGATGGAGGCTAAAAGGAGATAGACTCAACAAGATAGTCTTTTATACTCAACAAGATAGTGTTTTGTATCTCGTATGAAGCCCGAGATGGAGGCTAAAAGTTTGACTCAACAAGAGAGTCTTTTATACTCAACAAGAGAGTGGGTTATATCTCGTACGAAGCCCGAGATGGAGGCTATACAGGTTTGACTCAACAAGAGAGTCTTTTATACTAAACAAGAGAGTGTTTTAGTATCTCGTACGAAGCCCGAGATGGAGGCCAAAAGGGGATTGACTCAACAAGAGAGTGTATTTGTATCTCGTACGAAGCCCGAGATGGGGGCTAAAAGTTTGACTCAACAAGAGAGTCTTTTATACTCAACAAGTGAGTGTTTTAGTATCTCGTACAAAGCCCGAGATGGAGGCCAAAATGGGTTTGACTCAACAAGAGAGACTTTTATACTCAACAAAAGAGTGTTTTTGTATCTCGTATGAAGCCCAAGATGGAGGCTAAAAGTTCTGGTGACTGTTTTAGTTTAGTGACAGGTCCAGTATATTGGATAAAAGAGAAAATCAGTTCTTCTAAAGGGACTGATTAAAGGTATTGTTGTGCTTTGGGATAGATCAGGGTTATTTCCTGTTCTTTAAGGAAATGGGAAATCCAAAGGGTATTGAGACTGTCCAAGTCTACTGGTGTTTGAGAAATCGATTCTCAGGTAGTGAATGATCTTTGTATGACGCCCAAGAGAAGGCTGGTATGTTAAGGGATGAAGGTCAACCCATTAACTGGTATGACACATGACTCAGAAAGACAGCTCTAGCAAATTGATGACTAGGTTATGTTCCTATACCTGTAGAGGTCTCTGGGTCCTTGTACTAAGCCCAAGAGAAGGCATGAGAGTTTTAAGAAGCCGAAGGGTCCTTGTACAACGCCCAAGAGGAGGCAGGGATGCTTTTAAGAAGCCTGTGGGTCCCCAAACCTCGAGAAATTCAAGACATGTCATTCACCGAGAATAGATCAAGCCAGGAAAGTCTGAGAATTTGGAAGAAACTCAAGAGATGCCATTCACGGAGAAAAGATCATCTCTGGGGAATAGAGTTTCTTTGACGATTTCTAAGAGTGACAGTCTTAGAAAGGGTTCACCAAGAATGCTGCCTTTCACGTCTCCATATTGTTTAACCCCAAGAGGAAGGAAGACTGTGTCTGGTAATCCTATGGGGATCTAGTTTTGTTTGTATTTAAGAGTGACCAACAGGGCTTTACCTAGTGCTAGACGTAGTTGCCGGGGAAAACTCTAAATAACTATACTAGTATTACACAGTTTGATATTTGACAAGTATATAAAAATTTGTGAAAGGAGACTTACAGTGAGCAGCCCCACAATACAGTTATATATATATATATATATATATATATATATATATGAAAGCAGATAAAGAAAGCGGGTAAACACTTACTCGGTTGTAGAGCTTCCATGTTGTTTGGTTAGTTGTTCAACAAAGAAAACTTTGATAACAATATTATATTCAAAATTAAAGGAGAAAGGACTTTGAAAAGATTGTTGGGGCTTACAGCTCAAGGAGAGGCCCAAGGTTTTATCAGTGATTGCACTGTTGTTTTGAATTTGTACAGGGACTTATACAAGTGACTGAGGCCCAAAAAGGTTTTCTGTACAAAGAGATGGGTCTTATACTCTCTCAAGAGGCCCAAAGGTTTATTTTTATACAAGTGGTGGGGCTTACAGCTCATGGAGAGGCCCAGGGTTTTATTTTGAACTGGCGATCATGCCGAGGTTTTTTCTTTTAACACAGAGGGACTTATACAATATCTGAGGCCCAAAATTGTTTTGGTTAAAAGGGGATTGGGTCTTACACTCTATTAGAGGCCCATAAGGAGTTTTTGTACAAGTGATGGGGCTTACAGCTCAAGGAGAGGTCCATTTGATTATTTTTGAAAAGGCGATTGCGCCAAGATCTTTGAAAACACCTTGGGTCTTATACAATGACTGAGGCCCAAAATTGTTTTGGTCTTAAAGAGGGGTTGGGTCTTACGCTCTATTAGAGGCCCATAAGGTTTGAAAAAGTTTGATGAGGGTTAAATTAATCAAAACCCTAATTTGTTTTTCAAAATATATTTTAATTGAATAAAAATTCAATTAAAATGATCAAAATTGTTAAACATGTGTGAAAAACAAATTGTGGTATTGGATTAATGTTTGAAAAATCATGTTTCTATCCACAAAATGATTGGAAATCAATTAAGTTTAGAAAATCATGGAGGAAAAAATATTTTAAATGTTAAAAACAAATAAAACATTAATTCTTTGCAAAAATATCAAATATATGAAATAAATAAAAATTTAGGGATTTTTTGGTAAAATAAAATATTTTAACATTTTTTTTGAATTATTAAAAAAAGAACCAACTCAAAATCATTAAAACTCAGAGAGAAATTAATTTTTGAATCAATTAAATAAAATCACAAAATTCAAATATTCAAATTTTGAAAAAGGGCGCCAAGAACAATGGCAAGAACACGCGCCACCCTCTGTTTCTGCAGATTTGCGTTTTCTATCCAATCTCACTGAATACTTGATGATATCATGCAATCTACATATCAATCTACTCGTTTTCACCTCACGATCATGTCTATGGTCTTTAATTTCATTTATTTTAAGCATGGAATAAGAAATCAAAGAGAAACTTCAAGAACCCTAAAATTTGCATGAAGGCTCAGAAATTTCATACACAATTCAAACAAAGCAATTGATTGAGGGAAAACACTCTATGCATGATTATGAACATATGGCCAAATTATTGTGCAGCAAAAAATGCATGGATCATAGAGTTAGAAGAGCTCATGCTTACCTCTTGCAGCTAGTGATCGTGTTTTGTGTTAGAGGTGTTACAGCTTGGTTCCAAGGATATGGACAGCTTTCCTAGGTGCTATGGAGTGTGTCTGGATGCTTGGAATGAATCAAAATGATCTAGAACTTGAGATGGTACCCCAACTGCAAATCTGTCAAGAACTTGAGCAATTGGCTAGTGATTTTGTGATTTTGGTGTTCCAGATGTTATGTGAGTGTTTGGATCACTTCTATATGATGTTTATAAGGTGTGTGTGTGATTGGTTTGATTGGAATAGCTCTCAAACTCAAAACCCAATAGTGACTTGCTTTGGAAGGCAAATTTGGAAGTGAGAAGGTGATTTTGAGGAAAGCATTTGTTTGATGGTTTTGGTGTACTCAAACTGATCACAAATGAGCTCTATTTATAGTAGAGCAAGTTTGTTTTGGGAGCAATACTGATTGGCAACTGCTGTAGAGGTTTGGCCAATGTTGAGCAATAAGAATCCAAGTGTCCTCTAGCCATTGACTAGAGGTTAGGGCACAGACTGCTGGTTCCCTTGGTCTTGGATAAGTCTTTACTGAATTCAGTTGGAAATGGCTCAGTCCATGCCACCTTGGTGCATCCATTAAATGCTCCAAAACAAAATTGGAGTCTTGTCCCCTCTTTAGGGATTTCTAGGTTTGGCATGCTATTTTTGGTTCCAAAGACTTGGGAGGCTGATGGATCAGTGTCTGTCCCTCCTTGGTCCCCCCTTGAGGTGTTCAAATGGATAGAGTTGCCTGCCCTTTACAAAATTTGAGCAAATCGAGAAAACCTCCCAAATCTGCCTTGCCATCACAGTTTGCAGCAAGGCATATTGGCATTGTCATATCTCATGGCTTAAGTGGAATTTGATGGAGTTCTTAGCCATTTTGGAAAGCCCTTATATGATACAACAACTGGAATGCCCCTACATTTGGAAAAAGTGAAGGCAGATTCTGACTTAGTGAAAATTTCACTAAGTGTTGGAAAAAAGTGACATTTTTACTTTTTGTGATTTTGATCATTCCATAACTTAAAATCCATGAGGAATTGGAATGAGTTGTGTTTGAAGCTTTTGTAGAGGGCCATGAGAGCTACAAATCTAGCTTTGAATGGGGAAAAATGGCCTTGTGGTTTAGGAGTTATGACCCTCCAAAGTTGGTACTCTAGCCACTTTGTTCCATAACTTAGAAAAATTTCTAAGTTTTTATGGTTACCCCTTTTACAAGTTATCCAACTTTTCTTGATTTTTCTTGATGAATGATGATTCCAATCATACATTAACATCATTTTAGGGTCAAAGAACCATAATTGTGAAAAATCTCAAAAATTCAAAGTTGACTTTTGTGCACAGTTGACTTTTTGTCAGATGAACTCCAAACAGTGCGATCCTCTATGAAATCAAGTCCTTAACCTAAATCAAACTTGATGGATTGATTTCATAGGTATTATAGGGTGTATTGAATCATGTCCCAAGGTTTGGGAGTATACCTGGGTCAAAAGTCAAAGGCACAGTTGACTTTTCCCGCGAAACCCTAACTGTGGTTCTGATGAACTTGAAACTTGTTGATCAAGCTTCTTGGATCAATCCATTGTTACAAATGGATCAATGTAGTGTGTTGGAGACCCTCAAATTATGTGTTGAGGTCTTGGCTCATGTTGTGTCCCAAAAGTCAACTTAGGGGTGAATTAGGTCAAGAAACCCTAATTCCTGATTTTTAGTGAATGCATCCCCTGAGGTTAAATTGACTTTATGATTGGGTCCATGAGGTTCCATGGAGTATTTTAGGATATGCTTTGAAGCATTGGCTCATTCCCAGAGGAAAATTTCCATCTAGAGGCCCTGGTCGACCAAAACCCTAATTTGGTGACACTGTTGATTTTGAGGCTTGATCCACTGGGACTGTTGCAGCCTTGTGCTTAATCCTTGATGTGGGAGTCCTCTTGATCCTTTTTGGATGTTTGAGAAGTTAGACAAGTTGAATATCGTGTCATTCCTTGATTGATCTTTTGTCTAAGAGCTCAGAGAGGGCTTGAAACACTAATTGTTGTTTGTAGTGGATGCTCACCCATCTTTGGGGAGACTCATGAGGCATAATGATTCATCCATATTATGGTGATGATTTTCACAATGATGGGAAATCTTAGTGATCAAAATTTGGGGTATGAAAGATGCCTCCATTTAATCTTCTTGGACCCGAAGGTGTGAATGGCGAAGGTATTCGAGCATTCGGGGTGCAAGAGGATTAAATATCGGAATACCCGAAATTTTGATGGTGGTTATGAATGGTGGTTTGCCAATCCATATTATTTTACTAAGCAATGATGCTTAGAAAAGGTAAAAACTTCCCCTCGATCCTGGTCTTCAGCCAAGGAACTGGTCTCAGTTTCTGAAATAAACTTTCCCTCGATCCTGGTTTCCTACCAAGGAACTGGTCTCAGTTTCTAAAATAAACTTCCCCTTGATCCTAGTTTCCTACCAAGGAACTGGTCTCAGTTTCTGAAATAAACTTCCCCTCGATCCTGGTTTCCTACCAAGGAACTGGTCTAAGTTTCTGATGTAAACTTCCCCTCGATCATGGTTTCCTACCAAGGAACTGGTCTCAGTTTCTGATGTTAACTTCCCCTCAATCCTGGTTTCCTACCAAGGAACTGGTCTAAGTTTTTGATGTAAACTTCCCATCGATTCTGGTTTCCTACCAATGAATTGGTCTAAGTTTCTGAAATAAACTTCCCCTCGATCCTGGTTTCTCACCAAGGAACTGGTCTCAGTTTCTTTTGTCAATAAACTTTCTTGACAAGGGACGCTATGCGTAGCGGTTTTCCTCAAACTTCTCGCCGAATTTTCCTGGGGAAATGCCATTTGATGGGAAAAACTTTGATGTCATAGTTGCTGGGGAACCCAGCCGTCTTAGTTGTAGAGGTGTACAAACTTCTCTGTTTGGAGACACCATTTGTTGATTCTACTAGGAAAACGAGTCTCTTGAGAGACTGCTTTCGCTTGGGTATTTACATCATACTTTTCTTGGGATCTTCTTGGAGAAATGCCATATGATGTGATCCTAATTTTAAGGCGCTGATGACCTTTTCGTCAGCGGAATATTTCGGAGAAAAACTGCTGTATTGTCGAATCTCTGATTAAGAGGCTTTCTCTGGGGATTTTCCTTAATCCGGGAAAGCGAAAATATCATCTTCAATGGCGAAGAGTGACATTTGTCGAGGGTTCTCTGGTTCTTTAGAGGTTCAAGTTATCAAAGTGGTCAAGGGCCAACTCTAATCCAGAAATAAACTGGAGGAGAGAGATTGTTCAGACGCAATATTTCCTAACGAGGAAAGAACTGACAACTCGATTGTGAAGACTTTTATCACTAGGGGATACGACCGACTAGAGTGATAATGATGCAATATGAATGCGAATGTAAATCAATAATGCATGATGTATGTATGTATATGCTGACAAAACTGACACGACATATAGACTAATAGATGAACACGACTGGATACTCTGCCGCTGCTGGGACGAAGAAGTATCTCTGGTTCAAGATAGTAATTTTGCCTTGCTTAGGAGAGATAGTCCCTGCGGGGAACACCGTTGGTTGGGCTTAGGAGATAAGGACTCTGCCGAGGATGTCAGACAGAGTATTCGCATCTGACATAACTGATCCTTCATTCAGGCATACTGGTTTAGAAGGAGTACTTTGATTCTGCACTTTGAAGCTCAGCCATCTTTGGAGAAGCGATTGATGTTCTTTTGATGTTCAACAGTCAAAAGAATTGCCATCTTTATTTTAAAAGCAGAAAAAGTTTGACAAGTAAATTCATTTTTGTTTTGTTTCAAGAATCGTTGATCATGTTAAAATGTCGTTCTGTAAAGCTAAAACAAATAAGAATTGCAAACAAAAGCACAAGGGCTCCAATTTTATTGATAGGATGGAAATTAGCCAAGCGCGTGATTCCATGGAGTATTTACAAAGTTAGAAAATTGTAAGTTAAGGGAAAAGGGCTACATTGAAACATGACGACCGCTATCTGTAGCGAGCGATTTTGGACGCGGTTCTTAAGCGCTGGTCGCTCTCTACGGTCTGATTTTGAACTACAGGTCGATTCATTTTTTATCCTATTGTGAGCTGAATAAGGAAGGGAAATAGATGTCTCCAATTAACCCTGCTTGCATACTGAGTTTAAACAGCGGCCTGTTAGGTTACGGATGCTATCAATGTGGGGGGCCTTTGTACTGGTTATTTGTATTTTCGCCAATACGGTTTTCTTTCTTTTAATCTAGGCAAAGGATTTCTGATGGGGAACAAGGATTAGGATGTTATGACTGATGCTTTTGAATTACTGCTTTTGATTGACTGAGATATGGGATTTGGGTTTTTTGTTGATTGCGCTCGCTAAGATCTTTTCTTTCGATCTTATGCCTACGTATTCCCGTTTACCGAAACAGGGAAATCAGAGCGTTCGTAGTTCCTCCTATTCTATGGGAGGAAATGGGTGTTTGGTGTCTTGTTCAAAGCCCAAGACGTGAAGCGAAAGGTGGTTTGTATCTTGTTTAAATCCCAAGATGTGAAGCTGAAAGACCTCGGCTTTAGAGAGAATTTGTCATCTCTAAAGAGGGGAGAAGGAGAATTACTTTAACTGGGATACGCGGATCCGAGCAATGCCATAATTTCCGAAGAAAGGGTTTTAACCTGAAGGAGAAGACTTTAACTCAGTGTAGAGCAATGCCATCTTTCCTTAGGAATTTCTCATGCTAAAAGAGGGACAGTGGCATGGATGTAGATGATCCAGAGGCTTGCCGCTTACAGCGATTAGATGAAGGGAAAGGAGTTGTTGATGTTTGTGTACTGTGAACGAGGCACAACTTTGATGCTAAAAGGTTGATTGGATCAACCAGTGGTTTTCTTATACAAAGCCTAAGAGGAGGCTGATATGTGTCTCGTATAAAGCCCGAGAGAGAGGCTAAAAGATTTTGACCCGACGATGGAGTCGTTTGGTATCTCGTATAAAGCCCGAGATGGAGGCTATTTGACTCAACAAGAGAGTTTTTTTGTATCTCGTATGAAGCCCGAGATGGAGGCGATTGTTTGTTTGGCTCTATAAGAACCTTTTTGTATCTCGTACAAAGCCCGAGATGGAGGTGAAAGGGGGATTGACTCAACGAGGGAGTCTCTTATGTGTCTCGTACAAAGCCCGAGAGAGAGAGGCTAAACGGTTGTTTGACTCCACTGGGGAGAATTTTGGTGTCTCGTACGAAGCCCGAGATGGAGGCTATTGTAACTGTTTCAGTTGAGTGACAGATCCAATTTACTGATTTTAAAAGAGAAAATCAGTTCTTATATGAGCATCACTGTACTCAGGGATTTGATTTGAGGATCAGGGATATTTCCTTCTCTTTGAGGAAACGGGAAATCCAAAGCGTATTCAGACTGTCCGAGTCTGCGGGTTTCCTTCCTATTTAACGAAGGGTGCTTGAGAATGTCTTTGAGACTCAAGGAAGTTAGACTGTCCAAGTCTACAGTTTTATCTTTTGTACTATGCTTTGAGAAACAGTAGTAGACTCTATGAAAGGACTATTCTATGAGGATGACTATGTTCTGTTCCTATACCCCTAGGAGGTCGTCGGGACAATTTGTACGAAGCCCAAGAGGAGGCTGGAAACTTTTAAGACGCCGACGGGTCCTTGTACGAAGCCCAAGAGGAGGCTATCATTCCCGGAGGAAGAGATCATTATACGAAGCCTAAGAGGAGGCTGTGAATACTTCTAAGAAGCCGTAGTGTCCTTGAATAATGCCCAAGAGGAGGTTGGGTTGCTTTTAGGAAGCCTATGGGTCCTTGTATAATGCCCAAGAGGAGGCCGATGCTTTTAAGAAGCCCGTGGGTCTATCATCTCCTTTCCATTAGGAGAGATAACTCTTTTAAAGATAAAAACCACTGGTAAACGTGCGAGGTTTACTATCCAGCGACTTTTAGCTTTTAAAGAGGGTTCCTTAGTTAAGGTCCAAGATTATGACCGTAGTGGGTACCCAAACCCCGAGACATTCAAGGCAAGCTAGCCACAAGGAATAGATCAAGTCAGGAAAGTTCGAGAATTTGGAAGAAACTCAAAGATGCCATTCATGGAGAATACATTCATTTTGGGGAGTAGAGCTTCTTGACGATTCCTAAGGAGGACAGCTGAAGAGAAGACTGTATCTGGTGCTCCTATTGGGGATCTAGGCGTCTATTTCTATGAATAAGTGAAATGGCGTCACCTAGTTCTAGACGTAGTAGCCGGGGAAACTCGAAATATCTATACTATTATTACACAGTAGATATGAGTTTATGAAAGGAGACTTACAGTGAGCAGCCCCACAATACAGTTTATAATATGAAAGCAGTAAACGAAAGCGATAACCACTTACTCGGTTGGAGTGCTTCCATGCTGTTTGGTTAGTTGTTCAACAAAGAAAGATTGAAAACAACAGTATATTCAAAATCAAAGGAGAAAGTGCTTTGAAAAAGAAATATTTGGGGCTTACAGCTCAAGGAGAGGCCCAGGGTTTTATTAGTGAGCGCACTGTTTGACTTTATACAGAGGGACTTATACAAGTGACTGAGGCCCAAAAATGGTTTTCTGTACAAAGGGATGGGTCTTACACTCTCTCAAGAGGCCCAAAAAGGTTTAAAGAAAAGAGTGGGGCTTATAACACGAGGGTAGGCCCAAATGATTTTTTCGTTTAAAATGGCGATCGCGCCGAGGTTTTCTTTTAACGCAGAGGGACTTATACAATAAGTGAGGCCCAAAATGTTTTGGTTAAAAGGGGGATTGGGTCTTTCACTCTAATAGAGGCCCAAAGTGTTTTGAATGGGTCTTATAGCTCAAGGAGAGGCCCAGATGATTTTTATTTTTTAACGGGCGACGATCGCGCCGTTTACTTGTACAGAGGGACTTATACAATGGATGAGGCCCAAAAAGTTTTTGTACAAGGGGGGATGGGTCTTACACTCTCTCAAGAGGCCCAAAGAGTTTTGAAAATGATTTATGAGGGTTGAATTAATCCAAAACCCTAATTTGTTTTCAAAAATGTATTTAATTGAATAAAAATTCAATTAAAATGATCAAAAATTGTTTAACACATGGAAAACAAATTGTGATCTTAGATTAATGCTTCAAAAATTAAGTGTTGACCTACAAAATAATTAGAAAGCATCAAAAGTTGCAAAATCAATGTAGAAAAAATATTTAAAATGCCAAAAACAATTAAAACATTAATTCTTTGCAAAAATATCAATTATATGAAATAAATAATATTTTTGGGATTTTTTGTGAAAATAAAATATTTTAACATTTTTGTGAATTATTAAAAAAAGAATCAACTCAAAATCATTAAAACTCAGAGAGAAATTAATTTTTGAATCAATTAAACAAAATCACAAAATTCAAATATTTGAATTATTCAAAAATGGCGCCAAGAACAAGCTGAAGAACACGCGCGTGTTCTTGGTTTCTCAGATTTGCATTTTCTATCCAATCTCCATGAATACGTAATCATATCATGCAATCCACATATCATTATGCTCGTCTCAACCTCACGATCATGTCTATGTACTTTAATTTCATTTAAATTAAACATACAACAAGAAATCACGAAGAAACCTCAAGAACCCTAATTTCTGCATGAAGGCTAGGATTTTTGATACACGATTCAAACAATGCAATTAATTGAGGGAAAACATTCCATGCATGATTATGAACATATGGCCAAATTATTGTGCGAGGAAATATGCATAGATTGAGAGATGACCAAGTATGTGCTTACCTCCAAGTCGTGACAGCAAGTTCAAAGTGATTTTTGATTTGGAGGTGTTACAGATGAGTGGTGATGATCTGAACAGCTTCCCTACACCCTATGGATTGTGTTTGGATGGTTGGACTTGATTGAAATTGGCTGGATCATTTTGTGGTACCTCAGCTGCACTTTGGTTAAAACCTTAAGCAACCAGCTGGTGATTTTGTGAAATTGATGTTTCAGAAGTAATCTAAGTGTTTGATCAGCTCATATGTGATGTATGTGAGGTGTGTGAGTGATTCGTTTGGTTGGAAAAGCTCTCAAACTCAAAACCCGATAGTGACTTGCCTTAGAAGGCAAAATTGGAGTGAAAGAAGAGATTTTGAGGAAAGCATCTGTTAGATGGCTTTGGTGTACTCAAACTGACCATAATTGAGCTCTATTTATAGTAGAGAAAGTTTGTTTTGCAAGGAATAGTGAATGGCAACTGGTAAGTAGGTTTGGCCAATGTTGGCAAATGAAAATCCAAGTCTCCTCTAGCCATTGACTAGAGGTTAGGGCACAGAGCTTTGGTCCCCTTGGTCTTGGATAAGTCTTGACTGATTTCAGATGAGAATGGCTCAGTCCATGCCACCTTGATGGTTCCATTGAATGCCTCATTCCAAATTTGAAGTCTTGTCCCTATTTTGGCCATTCTAGGTTCAACATGCTATTTCTTGTTCCATGGACTTTGGAGGCTTGGCTCAGTGATTGTCCCCTTTAGATTCAATCCTCTGAGGTGTCCAAGTGGATAGGAGCAATTGAATTTGGCTGATTTTGGCAAATCGACCAAAGTTGCAAATTCTGCCTTGCCTTGACAGATTTCAGCAGGGCAACTTGGCAATGTTGTATCTCATGGTGTAGGCTGAATTTGGCAATGTTCTTGGCCATTTTGGAAAGCTCTTACATGATACAACAACTGTTTGAACAAGTTTGGTTTTGATCTCTTTTGATTCCAAGTGAAAAATCCTCCTACATTTGGCAAAAAGTGAGGCAGAATCTGACTTAGTGAAAATTTCACTAAGTGTTGGAAAAAGTGACATTTTCACTTTTCATCCACTTTGATCACTCCATAACTCAAAATCCTTAATGAATTGGAATGACTTGTAGTTGAAGTTTTTGTAGGTGATAATGAGGGCTACAAATCCATCTTTGGATGAGAAAAAATGGCCTTGTGGTTTAGGAGTTATGGTCCTCCAAAGTTGGTACCTTTGCCACTTTATTTTTAACTTAGAAAAATTTCTAAGTTTTATGGTTACCCCCTTTTACAAGTTATCTCACTTTTCTTGATTTTTCTTGATGAATGATGATTCAAATCATACATTAACATCATTTTAGGGTTAAAAATCCATTTTGGTGAAAAATCTCAAAAAGTCAAAGTTGACTTTTGTGCACAGTTGACTTTTTATCAGATGAATTCCAAACTGTGCAATTCTTCAGGAAATCATGTCCTTGACCTAAATCAAACTTGATGGACATGTTCCATGGGTGTCATAGGGTATATTCAATCATGTATTAGGGTTTGGGAGCATGTCCTGGTCAAAAGTCAAAGTTACAGTTGACTTTTCCCTTAAAACCCTAATTGTGGTGCAGATGAAATTGAGCCTTGTTGCTCAAACTTCTTGGATTAATACATTGTTCTAAATGGATCAATATGGTATATTAGAGACCCTCAAATCATGTCTTGAGGTCTTGGCTCATGGTTTGTCCCAAAAGTCAACTTAGGGGTGAATTAGGTCAAGAAATCCTAATTCCTGATTTTTTATGAATGCATCCCCTGAGGCAAAATTGACTTGATGCGTGGGTTCATGAGGTTCCATGAAGTATATTAGGTTATGTTTTGGATCATTGCCTTGTGCCCAGATGAAAATTTCCATCTGGAGGCCCTGGTCGACCAAAACCCTAATTTGGTGACACTGTCGATCTTGAGACTTGATCCACCTAGAAGGGAGCAGCCTTGTGCTTAATCCTTGAAGTAGGAGTCCTTTTGATCCTTTGAGGATGTTTGAGAGATTAGACAAGTTGAAGATCATGTCATTTCTTGATTGATCCTTTGTCTAAAGCTCAGAGAGGGCTTGAAACCCTAATTTTGATTGTATTGGATGCTCACCCATCTTTGGGGAGACTGATGAAGCATGATGGTTCATCCATATTGTGATGATGATTTTCACAATGATGGGAAATCTAAGTGGTCAAAATTTGGGGTATTACAGATGCCCCTATTTAATCTTCTTGGACCCGAAGGTGTGAATGACGAAGGGATTCGGGCATTCGGGGTGCAAGAGGATTAAATATCGGAATACCCGAAATTTTGATGGTGTCTATGAATGGCGGATCGCATTCATCTTCTTTTGCTGAGCAATGATGCTTAGAAAAGGTAAACTCCCCCTCGATCCTGGTCTCCTACCAAGGAACTGGTCTTAGTTTCTGATTTAAACTTCCCCTCGATCCTGGTCTCCAACCAAGGAACTGGTCTTAGTTTCTTTTGAAATAAACTTCCCCTCGATCCCGGTTTCCTACCAAGGAACTGGTCTTAGTTTCTTTTGTCAACTACCCCTCGATCCTGGTTTCCTACCAGGGAACTGGTCTTAGTTTCTTTTGTCAATAAACTTTACTGACAAGGGACGCTATTCATAGCGGTTTTCCTCAAACTTCTCGCCGAATTTTACTGGGGAGATGCCATTTGAGTGGAAAAAGTTTCGATGTCAGACTTGCTGGGGAACCCAGTCGTCCGAGTTGTAGAGTTGTACAAACTTCTCTGTTGGAGACGCCATTTGTCTCTACTGGGGAAAGCGAGTCTCTTGAGAGACTGTTTTCATTTGGGATCTTTCATCATACTTTTCTCGGGATCTTCTCAGAGAAACGCCATATGATGGGGTCCAATTTTGAGGTGCCGATGACCTTTTCATCAGTGGTTTTTTCGGAGCAAAACTGGCGTGCTGCCGAATCTCTGATCACGAGGCTTTCTCTGTGGATTTTCCTTAATCCGGGAAAGCAAGGATATCATCTTCAATGGCGAAGAGTGATATTTATTGAAAGTTCTCTGATATTTCAGAGGTTCAAATTATCAAAGTGGCCAAGGACCAACTTCTTTCCAGAATTAAACTGGAAGCGAGGTTGTTCAGACACAGTATTTCCTGACGAGGCAAGAACTGACAACTCGATTGAGAGGACTTCTACCACTAGGGGACAAGACCGACTAGAGTGATAGTGATGTAATATGAAATGTGAATGCAAATAAAAAAATGCATGATGTATGTATGTATATGCTGACAAAACAGACGCGACATACAGACTAATGGATGAACGCAATTGGATACTCGGCCATCGCGGGGCGAAGAAGTACCGTTGATTCAAAATAGCAATTCCACCTTGCTTAGGAGAGATAGTCCCGTTGGGAGCTATGTTGATCGGGCTTAGGAGATGAGAACTCGGTCGAGGCGTGTCAGACGAAACAAGGTCTCTGACATAGTTGATCCCTTCATTCAGGCATACTGGCTTAGAAGGAGTACTTTGATTCTGCACTTTGAAGTCCGCTTACTTCGGGAGAAGCGATCGATGTTCTTTTGATGTTCAACAGTAAAAAAAATGCCATCTTTAATTTAAAAGCAGAAAAAGTTTAACAAGTAAATTCATTTTTGTTTTATTTCAAGAATCGCTGATTAAGTTTAAACAACGTCGTTCTGTAAAGCTAAAACAAGTAAAGAATTACAAACAAAAGCACAAGAGCTCAAATTTTATTGATAAGATGGAGATCAGCCAAACGCGTGATTCCAAAGAGTATATACAAAGTTAGAAAATGGTAATTTACAGGGAAAAGAGCTACGTTGAAACATAACGGCCACTATCCTTCTACCAACTTTGAATTCGGGACATCCTGAGCTTCTGTCGAAGATGACCTTGACTGGAGTTTTCCTGGCGGATGATGATGCAACTGCTGCTGAGGGACTTGCCTCTGTTGAACATAGTTACTTGCCATTATCCCTAATTTTTGCCTGGATTGTAATATGAGATTTCCAATCCATCGGGATGATTCTTTTCATGTCTCTAACTTTTGCCTGGACCGCCCTTTTGGGGTTTCAATACACCGAGACGTTTTTTTTTTAGTTTTAGGCGAAGTATTTCTTGACTACATCAACATTCGTGGGGTAGGCAAATTCCTTTCCGTCCATGGTTGCAAGTCTCAAGGCGCCGCCTGAGAAAGCTTTCGTGACCACATAGGGGCCATCATAATTTGGGGTCCATTTGCCCCGAGAATCAGTGAGAAATGATTGTATCTTCTTGAGCACAAGGTCTCCTTTCCTGAAGACACGAGGTCGGACCTTTTTGTCGAACGCCCTCTTCATTCTCTGTTGATACAACTGACCGTGCCATAGTGCCGTGATTCGCTTCTCTTCGATCAAGTTCAGTTCGTTGTGTCGACTTTGGCACCATTCAGCTTCGGTGAGCTTAGCTTCCATCAATACCCTGATTGACGGGATCTCTACTTCTATGGGGAGAACTGCCTCCATGCCATATACTAGAGAGAAAGGGGTTGCCCCTGTTGAAGTGCGGACAAATGTTCGATAACCATGAAGAGCAAAGGGTAGCATTTCGTGCCAATCTTTGTAGGTTACAACCATCTTTTGAACAATCTTCTTGATGTTCTTGTTAGCCGCTTCTACCGCTCCGTTCATCTTGGGTCGGTAGGGAGATGAGTTATGGTGTTCGATCTTGAACTCTGCACACAACTCTTTCATCATCTTATTGTTTAAGTTAGATCCATTATCACTAATGATCTCGCTTGGAACACCATAACGGCAGATGATATTGTTTTTGATAAATCGGACCACCACTTGTCGGGTTACATTGGCGAATGACGCTGCTTCGACCCACTTGGTGAAATAGTCAATGGCTACCAGGATGAACCGATGTCCGCTTGAAGCCTTGGGCTTAATCATACCAATCATATGGATTCCCCATATGGAAAATGGACATGGGGAAGAAAGAACTTTGAGATGTGATGGCGGTACATGAATTTTGTCGGAGTATATCTGACACTTGTGACACCTCCTCATGTACTTGTAGCAGTCGGATTCCATGGTAAACCAATAATACCCGGCCCTGAGAATTTTTCTCGCCATTGTGTGTCCGTTGGCATGAGTGCCAAAGGATCCTTCATGAATTTCTTTCATGAGCATGTCTGCTTCTGGCCTGTCGACGCATCGGAGCAAGACCATGTCAAAATTTCTCTTATAAAGAGTGTCACCGCTCAGGAAGAAGTTTCCAGCCAATCTTCTGAGGGTCTTTCTATCTTTTCTGAGTGCCCCAGATGGGTACTCTTGTTTCTGAAGGAAGCATTTGATATCGTGATACCAAGGTCTGTCGTCTATGACTGCTTCAATCGCGAAGATGTAAGCGGGCCGTTCAAGGCGCATTATGTCGATCTTAGGTATGTCATTCCATCGACCTACACTAATCATGGAAGAGAGAGTGGCTAATGCGTCAGCCATGTGATTCTCATCACGAGGGATGTGACGAAACTCAACTCTGTTGAAGAAGGGTAGCAACCTTCTTGCATAGTCTTTGTAAGGAATCAATCCTGATTGGTATGTGTTCCAATCTCCTTTTATCTGATTGATAACCAGGGCTAAATCGCCGTATACGTCCAAGTCTTTGATCCTTAAATCAATCGCTTCTTTGAGACCCATGATACAAGCTTCGTATTCGGCCTTGTTGTTCGTACATTCGAACGTAAGTCTGGCAGTGAAAGGAATGTGGGAACCCTGAGGGGTAACAATGATTGCCCCAATTCCGTTTCCATAATGATTAACTGCTCCGTCAAAGATAAGTCCCCACTGGGAACCTGGTTCTGGCCCTTCACTGGGTAGCGGTTCATCGCAATCTTTCATCTTTAGATACATGACATCTTCGTCTGGGAAGTCAAACCCGATTGATTCTTGATTGTCAATCGGTTGATGAGCCAAATGATCGGCTAAAATACTTCCTTTAACGGCTTTCTGAGCGTGGTACTCTATGTCATATTCTAATAACAGCATCTGACAACAGGCAATTCTTCCCGTGAGAGCAGGTTTTTCGAAAACGTACTTGATTGGATCCATTTCGAAAACCAACCAAGTAGTATGACGAATCATGTACGGGCGAAGACGTTTGGCTGCCCAAGCCAAAGCGCAACAAGTTTTCTCAAGCATTGTGTACCGAGTTTCGCAGTCGGTGAACTTCTTGCTTAGATAGTAAATGGCAGACTCTTTCCTTTTAGTTTCGTCTTGTTGGCCAAGTACACATCCCATTGAGTCCTCTAGGACTGTGAGGTAAATGATCAGTGGTCTTCCTTCCACTGGAGGTGATAGAATCAGAGGATTCAACAGATATTCTTTGATACTGTCGAAGGCGGTTTGGCAATCTTCTGACCAAACGCAATCCTTATTCTTTTTGAGTAATTTGAAAATCGGCGCACAAGTGGCGGTCATAAGGAATATGAATCTGGAGATGTAGTTCAAACGTCCCAAGAATCCTCTGACTTGTTTTTCAGTTTTCGGAGAAGGCATTTCTTGAATGGCCTTGACCTTGTCAGGATCAACCTCAATTCCTTTCTGGCTGACGATGAACCCTAGTAGTTTCCCTGAACGGACACCGAAGGTGCACTTGTTGGGATTCAAGCGGAGCTTGAATTTTCTTAGACGTTCGAACAATTTTGACAGATGTTCAACGTGCTCACTCTCTGTTTTTGATTTTGCAATCAAATCATCGACATATACCTCGATTTCTTTATGTATCATGTCATGAAACAGAGTAGTCATGGCCCTTTGATAGGTTGCCCCGGCGTTCTTCAAACCGAACGGAATTACCTTGTAACAAAAGGTACCCCATGAGGTAATGAACGAAGTTTTCTCCATGTCTTTCGGCGCCATTCTGATCTGGTTATAGCCCGAGAATCCATCCATGAAGGAGAATACTTTGAACTTTGATGTGCTGTCAACCATCATGTCAATGTGTGGTAAAGGAAAGTCGTCCTTTGGACTTGCCTTGTTCAGATCTCTGTAATCTACACACATTCTGACCTTTCCGTCCTTTTTGGGAACGGGTACGATGTTGGCTAACCATTGAGGATATTCAGATGTAGCGAGGAAACCCGCGTCGATCTGTTTCTGTACCTCCTCCTTGATTTTGATGGCCATGTCCGGGTGAGTGCGTCTCAACCTTTGCTTTACTGGCGGACATTCCGATCTCAACGGTAAGTGATGTTCCACGATGCTGGTATCCAACCCTGGCATATCCTGATAGGACCAAGCGAATACATCGGGGAATTCTTTGAGAAGCTTTATCAAACTTTCTTTGACAGTTGGACTGAGCAGTGCTCCGATCCTGATTTCTTTTCTCTCTTTTTCTGAACCCAAGTTTACCGTTTCCAACGGTTCTTTATGAGGTTCAATGGACCTTTCCTCTTGTCTGAGTAGTCGGGAGATCTCTTCTGGAATTTCGTCGTCAACTTCTTCTTCAGCCTCGAATACCGGGAACTCAAAGTTGGGAGAAGGCATCGAATCGTATGTTTCAACGGGGTATAAAACAAGCAATCTGCATGACATGATGATTCGTGTTTAGAAGAGATAGAGAAAATGCAAGTGTGTGCAGTGTTTTGATTTTACTGCTTGTTTTTATTATTGAATGTTTTTTAGGATTACCATTTTCTGAAAAAAGCAAAAAGAGAAAACAGCAATTAATGCGGAAATTACAGAACGACGTTATTTTATTAATGCACAAGTCGATTCTTGAAACTACAGCCCTATAAAACAAAACTCTATCGCTTTGGGCAAAGCGAAGAGGGAAATTTACAGAAAACGAGCCCTATCAAAATATCCGTTTCACCTGGGCAGGGCGAAAGGTTTAAAGATGGCAATTACTTTGACTGACGAACGACCCTCGGAACATCGACAGCAACCCATTGGCGGCGAACTCCTCGGTGAATCACAAAGTCTGGCACCTTCTTTGATTTGTCTTCAGAAATGACGCTGATTTCTGGTGGAGCAGGATCATTGGAATCTGTCTCCCAAGAAGAATTGTCGTAGGAGGATTCCTCTGTTGTATTTTGCATAGCATTTGTGCTCTCAGCTGTATCTCCCCATCCAGTTGGCTGGATATCCTCGAGTCTGATGCGAGAGCTTTCGGGAGTAGTGTACTTGACCATAAAGTCGTATTTTCCACTAGGTTGTCCCAGAGTGTCCCAAACTTCTTTGGAACTGGAGGAGTCATCCCTCTCGATGACGTTGACCTCAGGAAAAGCAAAGTTGATGAATTCAAGTCCTGCAAACGTTGCAAATTCATCTTCATGTTGAGTAGTTTCTGAATGACCTGAGTGTTGATCCCATGACATGGTGGGGACACAGGTATTCTGTTCAATAATGCTCAGCTGAGTTTCATTACTTGGCTGACTTTCTTGCCCCAAGTTTCCTGGGTGAGGCTGCCACATTGGCAGACCATCCATCGAGCCATAGTAATTGTGGTCAAAATTGTCTTTCATCAGTGCGTCTTCCTCTAATGAATTTGGCGGAGCACGGCATCCTTCCGGATCACAATCTCCATATATCATTTCGACATATGATCTTGGTATAAATCTCGGACTTTCTGTAGGAAAGCAAAAAGGCATAGGCACCTCTTCCTGAGACATATAGTCGTCCTTGTTAAGGTAGGACTTCCATTCTTCATCTGTGTCAGAGGGATCTTCCTCATTGATAGCATGTACTGCTTGAGACACTGGGTGAAGAAAACCTCCACTGTGGAAGAAGTTTTGAAGGGGATGAAGACTTTCATCGTTGGCGGCTGTATGGGTACAGGCTACAGAAAAACCAAGACCCTTCTTTGTTTTATTGTCAATAGGAATGACAAGCCGTCCCCATCCTGGCGTATCAGTACTCTCGACCGCTTTGATAGCATCTTTGTATGAAGAAATTGAAGTTCCTTCTTTGAACTAATTGTCCTTGCTCACCGATAGTGCTTGGAACTGAGTTCCAATAACCTCCTCGGGTTCCACACAAGTAGATGATGATAGGTTACTCACAAGCAAGGCTTGTTCCCCATAAACCGTGACAAGTTGATCGTTCTTGACGAACTTTAGCTTTTGGTGGAGGGTTGAAGTAACCGCTCCAGCCTGATGTATCCAAGGTCTTCCTAATAAACAACTGTATGTTTCCCGGATGTCCATGACCTAGAAAGTGATTTGGAAAGTGTGAGGACCAATAGTTATGGGAAGATCAACTTCGCCGATAACTGTTTTTCTGGATCCGTCGAATGCTTTGACGACGACCTCGCTGACTCTCATCAAAGGGCCCTTGAATGATAATTGCATCAAGGTGGACTTCGGCATAACATTCAGGGCTGACCCTGTGTCTACCTGTACGTTGGCTAAAGCATCGCCCTGGTAGTTAACTGTAATGTTGAGCGCCATGTTATGACGGCGACCCTCTTCAGGTAATTCCTCATCACTAAATCCCAAATTATTGCAGGAAGTGATGTTAGAGACAATGCTATCAAATTGTCTGATTGTTACATCCTGTTCCACAAAGACTTGCTCCAAGACTTTCTGTAGAGCCTCTCTGTGTGCTTCTGAACTGAGTAACAGTGATAATACTGAGATCTTTGAAGGAGTCTGTAACAGTTGATCAACAATGTTGTATTCACTCCTTTGGATGAGCTTTAGCATCTCATCATTATTTTTCGAAAGGTCGGGATTACTGGATTGACCGACTGCTGGATCAGGAATTTCCGTCTGAAGTTCCTTTTCTTTGTTAGGGTCTCCAACTCCTCGGTTGAAGATTCGACCGCTCCGTGTTACACGACTGATGTCTGCAATATTCACGACGGAGGGTAATGGAATTTCCTTTCCATTCTCGATTATTGTTGCACCGTATTTGTAAGGGATTGCCTTAGCTGATTCATACGGTAGTGGCCCCGGTAGATAGATGACTATGGGAACCTTCTGATTTTTCTGACCATCATAAGTAACCTCGATCCGTTCCTGGTTGGGAACTTTAGATTCATCAAATAGAGGGATGATGGCAAAAACATCCCTGGTCCTATGATGACCAGAGATCGTGACAACATCCTCAACTTGATCGGCAAGGTAATTCGGCGACCAAATGATGGGTTCTGAACCTGGATATGGACGAATTTCTCCGTGATCGATCTGACCCTGAAGAGCTGCTCTCACAAGGTAACACCCTTGGTTACTTTCCGAACAGACGTTACAACTATCATAGTTGTGTGGTGGCACCTGGCCACGCCCACTTTGAATGCAATGTAACCTCACTAGGTTATCTTCCATTGATCGGACATCCTGACTTTGACGACGAGTAGGATTCCTGTTATTGATACTAATCTGCTGAGTATCTTCGTCCATATAGATTGGCATCCACCAGTGATTTAACAAGTGTTGAAGTGCCTCCTGGACAAGGGTACAACCTCGATCGTTTTCGCAACCTGCTTTATAGTTTTGATAGTCGTGTGATATTAAGAATCCGAGTCGGACCTGCTCAGCATGTAACTCTACCAGGTTGGTATTCATCACGCGAATATCGAAGATTTGAACCATGTTGATTTGATAGGAGCTCCTATCATGGTAGTCTTGGATCCATCCAAGATCCATCTGACGCTGGAGGGCCTCTTGTATGAAAGAGCATCCCTGTTTGTTTACCGAGCAAATCAGACAGGAACTGTAATCGTGCCGCGGCAGATTATGATACTGGCTTTGCCTTGAGTGCATCGCCACCAAGTTGACATTCATCGCACGGATGTCGTGGTTTTGAATGACGTTGGAATTCGTGTAAACCATGTTAACTTCACGAACTCGGTGCTCTTGGATCCATCCAAGATCCATTTGTTCCTGTAGAGCTGCTTGCACTACAGAACATCCCTGGTTGTCTTTAGAGCAGATATCACACTGGTGATAGTTATGAGGTGGCATATGGCCATATCCACTCTGTCTACAATGCATCTTGACCAGATTAGTCTTTAACAAGAGTACAACGTGAATTTGATAGACATTGTTAGTCTCTTTCTCAATCAGATTGACTGCAGCTTTCTCATGTTGAGGCAGCGGGTTCGTAAGAACATTAGGATTCGTATCTTTGAAAGATAAGAGCCCGCTCCTAACAAGCTTTTGCACGTCGGATTTGAAATTGAGACAAGTCTCAATGTTATGCCCCGAACCTCCTTGATGGTAAGGGCATGTTTGATCCGCTTTAAACCAAAAAGGCGGATTTTCCGGAACTGAAATGGGAGACTTAGTCTGAATGTACCCCTTAGCCAGCAGTAACGGAAACAGCTCTGCGTACGTTACGGGTATAGGATCAAACCCTGATGGCCGTATTGTACGGTTGTTGTTATATGGAGGACGAGCCTGCTGAAGAGGCTGTTGTGTCCTTTGTTGGTCAGGTTGGCTCTGCGTAACCTGAGGTTGATATATAGGAACAGGCGCAGGGCCGATAGGGTGAGTAACAGCTGCTACTGGCTGATAACGTCGCCTTTGCTTTCTGAGAGAGATATTCCCAATATCTTGCTCTTTTTTCTTAGGGAGAGCACTACCGTATTTTTTAGTACCGCTCGTCGATCCAGTGTCTTTTACCAAACGTCCTTCTCGGACGACTTCCTCAAGACGTACACCCATACCGACCATCTCGGTGAAATCACTGGGCGCACTGGCGACCATTCGGTCATAGTAAAATGAGCTTAAGGTCTTTAAGAAGATCTTTGTCATCTCTTTTTCCTCAACGGGTGGACAAATTTGAGCGGCAATTTCACGCCACCTTTGAGCATACTCCTTAAAGGTTTCCTTGTCCTTTTGTGACATTGATCTGAGTTGATCTCTGTCGGGTGCCATGTCCAAATTGTACTTGTATTGTTGGATGAAGGCAGTACCAAGATCTCTGAATGTACTGATCGTAGTACAGTTTAAACCCATGTACCATTTGAGTGCGGCACCGGTTAAACTATCCTGGAAGTAGTGAATCAGCAGGTCCTGATTCTCCGTCTGAGCTGACATCCGCCGAGCGTACATCACCAGATGGCTCTGAGGGCAAGAGTTACCCTTGTATTTTTCAAAGTCGGGCACTTGGAACTTGTGCGGGACTTTCACATTTGGGACCAAGCAGAGGTCTGCGGCGTCCTTTCCAAATAGATCCTGACCGCGAATGGCTTGCAGTTCCTTCTGCATTTCCAAGAACTGCTCCTGGAATTCATCCATTCTATCAAACATAGTTTCCTTCTTACCAGAAGGTGTCTGTGGAATCTGTCCTTCCGGGACAGTGTGCACCACAGGGGGTGGTACCGTGACTACGGCAGTAAGTCTTGGCGCCTCCCGAAGTTTGTAACCTTCAGGAGTCTTGAGTATGCCCCTGGCATCTTCGCTTTCCCGAAGTTTGTAACCTTCAGGCCCAGCGGCTTCTGTTGCGATTCCCTGATCTTCAGTGATCGGCGGAACATATCCTTCCGGGATATAGTTAACAGGCATGCCCCAAGGACGATCTTTCGGCATCTGATACCTAGGATCATACTTTTCTATGATGGCCATTGAGGTGATCTCTGAGATCACAGTTCTTTGTAGCTGAGCTTCTTTCATGGCTTGCATGTCGTTAGGAAGCTTTCTCATATCCTCTCTCAGAGCGTCGATCTCTTCTTTCAACTCTCTGTTTTCTTCCTCAAGATCATCCATCTTTTTCTGACGATTGGCCCGAGTATTGTACGAATGAGACAGTTTGACTCTAGAATCGAGACACAAACGTGGGATTCGTAGGTAAGGAGAATACGCGATGTGAGAATGATGAATGCAATGATTATATTAATTGTTGTTTGGTTTAATCAAAATAAACTTCGACAATTAGATTGCAAATATCAAACAGTGGGGAAACCCCTTTTTATTGAATTCCAAAGGGTTACAGAAATGGAAATACAGTAGATTACAAAGTACAGAAACAGAAACCTAAACTAATGGGTCCCGAGTCCTCTCTGAAGAGAAATCGGGTGCTGATTCTGATATCTTACTTTTCTTTGACCGGGGCTCTTGGGCCGTTGTCGGGTTGTCATTCCTTTGCCAGGTGAAAGGAGCGAGCAAATTCCTTTGGTCATCTTGATTCTCTACAGCATGCTGCTCCAAAATTTCAATCAGAGCATCTTTCTCTTTTAGTAATTGCTGTATTTGGGTACACTCTACGTCGAGGGTGCGGTACTTGTTCTTCCAAGATCTTCTTTCCTTTTGAACTTTGTTGAGAGTAACCTGAAGCTTTTCAGTTTCCGTCATGAAGTACATGACAGTTCCCCTCGGTGGAAGAATTCCGTAACGAGGATAAGGCATCTTTAGCTTGAGAGCTCTAGTTTGTACCTAATGGAGATAAGGCTCCACCGAGACACAGTCCGGTTTTCCCAGAGACTCTCATCCTTTCTTATGAACATGTTTCCAAGCTTGCACTATTTCCATCTTTAGTGCTCTGTCGTTTTCTCCTTCCTTGAAGAAAAGACCTTCCAGATGAACACCCAGTGGGATGTGTCTCATCGGGTATCCAAATTGACGAAGAACCAATATCGGATGATAGTTGATTCCTCCCTTAGTTCCTATGAGGGGCACGCTGGGGAAGTTTCCACAACGGTCAATGATTCTGATTCCCTCATAAATCCTATTACACCAATCTATATCGGAATTGGTGAGAGACATGATCTTCTGCGACCAACGTAAGACACTCTTGCAATCCCAAAAAGTAGCAGACTTGGGCAAGTGAGAGATAAACAATTTGTAGAGCAAAGGTACACAGCATGTGATCTCCCCTCCGCTGGACAAATTTCCCAAGTGTGCAGAATGATACGCATCTGCGAGCAAAGTCGACACAGGGTTTCCAATGAGAAAAACCTTAATAGCGTTGATATCGACGAAGTTATTGATGTTAGGAAACAAAAATAACCCGTAGGTGAGCAAGACAAAGATGCTTTCAAAAGTAGTCCCGTTCCCTATACTAGCGAAGTACAGAGCTTTCTTTGTCAAGAACTGGGCTGGCAAACCTTGGATGCCACCCTTAGTGGTCATGTGAGTCCTGACCTCAGACTCGTCCAAATGAATTGCTATTGCAATAGTCTGATTCTTTGGAATTTCTTCCAGTCCAGAAAACGGAGCTCGATCAGTGATATGTAAACCAGTCAGATGAGAATACTCCTCCAGCGTTGGCGATAGCTGGTAATCCGGGAATGTGAAACAGTGATAGACCGGATCGTAGAACTGAATGAGCGCGTCCATGACCCCCTTAATCACATGGACTCTTAACAGTGGTAGCAAACCACCCTGCTTGGCTCTGAAAGCCTCTGGGTTAACGATCATGCTTGCTAACCTTCTCAAATCCTCTAGCTTTGGAACCTTGAAGGTATACTGGTGAGTTCTCCTTCTACCGAAATCCATTAGCGTAATCCTCTTCTCTGATATTTGCAATCACAGTCTTAGTTTAATTTGAAAAACAGAGAGACTAGAAGAGAAATTTTTTTGAATGTTTTAATGTTTTATTAAATGGATGCATGAATGCAGCACACAAAAACATAGAAAAAACATGGGGTCAAAGGGTCGTTGTCATGAAGTCAAGGCTCTAGCCATCCCCAAAGGTTTATACTAGGGTTGTTTTTGTACATGTACTCATTATCATCAGCTCCTCCCAGGAAAGCAAAACAACAAGCGGATCGCCAGCGAGTTGTAGAGCAATCTTAGAGTAAGTGCCATTCACCGAGAATAGATCACCAGCCTCAAATGAGGGTAGTATCGCGTAACAGCTATTTCCGATAGCTTCCGCACTACGAAATGGTTTGGCTTTTCTAGGTGTATACTCAATCTTTCCACATACGGCATCACCCGCATTCCCATTAGCAGAAAAATAAACACGTATAGCAATTAGGAAAAGCAGTATATATATTTGTCCTAATCATCCTAGACTTATAAAGCTATGATTCCTAAGTTCCTGACAGAAATGGGTTCCCCGGCGGAAGCCCCAATCTGTGGTTTTCACATAAGTGAAGAGAAGGAAGACCGTGCCTAGATCTAACCTTGAACCGGCCCCACGGTGGGCGCCATTTTTTCTATAGCGAACGATTTTGGACGCGGTTCTTAAGCGATGGTCGCTCTCTGCGGTCTGAGTTTGAACTACAGGTCGATTCATTTTTTATCCTATTGTGAGCTGAATAAGGAAGGGAAATAGATGTCTCCAATTAACCCTGCTTGCATACTGAGTTTAAACAGCGGTCTGTTAGGTTACGGATGCTATCAATGTGGGGGGCCTTTGTACTGGTTATTTGTATTTTCGCCAATACGGTTTTCTTTCTTTTAATCTAGGCAAAGGATTTCTAATGGGGAACAAGGATTAGGATGTTAGGACTGATGCTTTTGAATTACTGCTTTTGATTGACTGAGATATGGGATTTGGGTTTTTTGTTGATTGCGCTCGCTAAGATCTTTTCTTTCGATCTTATGCCTACGTATTCCCGTTTACCGAAACAGGGAAATCAGAGCGTTCGTAGTTCCTCCTATTCTATGGGAGGAAATGGGTGTTTGGTGTCTTGTTCAAAGCCCAAGACGTGAAGCGAAAGGTGGTTTGTATCTTGTTTAAAGCCCAAGATGTGAAGCTAAAAGACCTCGGCTTTAGAGAGAATTTGTCATCTCTAAAGAGGGGAGAAGGAGAATTACTTTAATTGGGATACGCGGATCCGAGCAATGCCATAATTTCCGAAGAAAGGGTTTTAACCTAAAGGAGAAGACTTTAACTCAGTGTAGAGCAATGCCATCTTTCCTTAGGAATTTCTCATGCTAAAAGAGGGACAATGGCATGGATGTAGATGATCCAGAGGCTTGCAGCTTACAGCGATTAGATGAAGGGAAAGGAGTTGTTGATGTTTGTGTACTGTGAACGAGGCACAGCTTTGATGCTAAATGGTTGATTGGATCAACCAGTGGTTTTCTTATACAAAGCCTAAGAGGAAGCTGATATGTGTCTCGTATAAAGCCCGAGAGAGAGGCTAAAAGATTTTGACCCGACGATGGAGTCTTTTGGTATCTCGTATAAAGCCCGAGATGGAGGCTATTTGACTCAACAAGAGAGTTTTTTTGTATCTCGTACGAAGCCCGAGATGGAGACGATTGTTTGTTTGGCTCTATAAGAACCTTTTTGTATCTCGTACAAAGCCCAAGATGGAGGCGAAATGGGGATTGACTCAACGAGGGAGTCTCTTATGTGTCTCGTACAAAGCCCGAGAGAGAGAGGCTAAATGGTTGTTTGACTCCACTGGGGAGAATTTTGGTGTCTCGTACGAAGCCCGAGATGGAGGCTATTGTAACTGTTTCAGTTGAGTGACAAATCCAATATACTGATTTTAAAAGAGAAAATCAGTTCTTATATGAGCATCACTGTACTCAGGGATTTGATTTGAGGATCAGGGATATTTCCTTCTCTTTGAGGAAACGGGAAATCCAAAGGGTATTGAGACTGTCCGAGTCTGCGGGTTTCCTTCCTATTTAACGAAGGGTGCTTGAGAATGTCTTTGAGACTCAAGGAAGTTAGACTGTCCAAGTCTAGAGTTTTATCTTTTGTACTATGCTTTGAGAAACGGTAGTAGACTCTATGACAGGACTGTTCTATGAGGATGACTATGTTCTGTTCCTATACCTCTAGGAGGTCGTCGAGATAATTTGTACGAAGCCCAAGAGGAGGCTGGAAACTTTTAAGAAGCCGACGGGTCCTTGTACGAAGCCCAAGAGGAGGCTATCATTCCCGGAGGAAGAGATCATTATACGAAGCCTAAGAGGAGGCTGTGAATACTTCTAAGAAGCCGTAGTGTCCTTGAATAATGCCCAAGAGGAGGCTGGGTTGCTTTTAGGAAGCCTGTGGGTCCTTGTATAATGCCCAAGAGGATGCCGATGCTTTTAAGAAGCCCGTGGGTCTATCATCTCCTTTCCATTAGGAGAGATAACTCTTTTAAAGATAAAAACCACTGGTAAACGTGCGAGGTTTACTATCCAGCGACTTTTAGCCTTTAA
The DNA here is from genome assembly GCA_022829125.1 of Lathyrus tuberosus. Lineage (NCBI taxonomy): Eukaryota > Viridiplantae > Streptophyta > Magnoliopsida > Fabales > Fabaceae > Lathyrus > Lathyrus tuberosus. The sequence continues at coordinate 16,439,513 of JALAZF010000013.1, read as the reverse complement.
AGAGGGTTCCTTAGTTAAGGTCCAAGATTATGACCGTAGTGGGTACCCAAACCCCGATACATTCAAGGCAAGCTATCCACAAGGAATAGATCAAGTCAGGAAAGTTCGAGAATTTGGAAGAAACTCAAAGATGTCATTCACGGAGAATACATTCATCTTGGGGAGTAGAGCTTCTTGACGATTTCTAAGGAGGACAGCCGAAGAGAAGACTGTATCTGGTGCTCCTATTGGGGATCTAGGCATCTATTTCTACGAATAAGTGAAACGGCGTCACCTAGTTCTAGACGTAGTAGCCGGGGAAACTCGAAATATCTATACTATTATTACACAGTAAATATGAGTTTATGAAAGGAGACTTACAGTGAGCAGCCCCACAATACAGTTTATAATATGAAAGCAGTAAACGAAAGCGATAACCACTTACTCGGTTGGAGTGCTTCCATGCTGTTTGGTTAGTTGTTCAACAAAGAAAGATTGAAAACAACAGTATATTCAAAATCAAAGAAGAAAGTGCTTTGAAAAAGAAATATTTGGGGCTTACAGCTCAAGGAGAGGCCCAGGGTTTTATCAGTGAGCGCACTGTTTGACTTTATACAGAGGGACTTATACAAGTGACTAAGGCCCAAAAATGGTTTTCTGTACAAAGGGATGGGTCTTACACTCTCTCAAGAGGCCCAAAAAGGTTTAAAGAAAAGAGTGGGGCTTATAACACGAGGGTAGGCCCAAATGATTTTTTCGTTTAAAATGGCGATCGCGCCGAGGTTTTCTTTTAACGCAGAGGGACTTATACAATAAGTGAGGCCCAAAATGTTTTGGTTAAAAGGGGGATTGGGTCTTACACTCTAATAGAGGCCCAGAGTGTTTTGAATGGGTCTTATAGCTCAAGGAGAGGCCCAGATGATTTTTATTTTTTAACGGGCGACGATCGCGCCGTTTACTTGTACAGAGGGACTTATACAATGGATGAGGCCCAAAAAGTTTTTGTACAATGGGGGATGGGTCTTACACTCTCTCAAGAGGCCCAAAGAGTTTTGAAAATGATTTATGAGGGTTGAATTAATCCAAAACCCTAATTTGTTTTCAAAAATGTATTTAACTGAATAAAAATTCAATTAAAATGATCAAAAATTGTTTAACACAAGGAAAACAAATTGTGATCTTAGATTAATGCTTCAAAAATTAAGTATTGACCTACAAAATAATTAGAAAGCATCAAAAGTTGCAAAATCAATGTAGAAAAAATATTTAAAATGCCAAAAACAATTAAAACATTAATTCTTTGCAAAAATATCAATTATATGAAATAAATAATATTTTTGGGATTTTTTGTGAAAATAAAATATTTTAACATTTTTGTGAATTATTAAAAAAAGAATCAACTCAAAATCATTAAAACTCAGAGAGAAATTAATTTTTGAATCAATTAAACAAAATCACAAAATTCAAATATTTGAATTATTCAAAAATGGCGCCAAGAACAAGCTGAAGAACACGCGCGTGTTCTTGGTTTCTTAGATTTGCATTTTCTATCCAATCTCCATGAATACGTAATCATATCATGCAATCCACATATCATTATGCTCGTCTCAACCTCACGATCATGTCTATGTACTTTAATTTCATTTAAATTAAACATACAACAAGAAATCACGAAGAAACCTCAAGAACCCTAATTTCTGCATGAAGGCTAGGATTTTTGATACACGATTCAAACAATGCAATTAATTGAGGGAAAACATTCCATGCATGATTATGAACATATGACCAAATTATTGTGCGAGGAAATATGCATAGATTGAGAGATGACCAAGTATGTGCTTACCTCCAAGTCGTGACAGAAAGTTCAAAGTGATTTTTGATTTGGAGGTGTTACAGATGAGTGGTGATGATCTGAACAGCTTCCCTACACCCTATGGATTGTGTTTGGATGGTTGGACTTGATTGAAATTGGCTGGATCATTTTGTGGTACCTCAGCTGCACTTTGGTTAAAACCTTAAGCAACCAGCTGGTGATTTTGTGAAATTGATGTTTCAGAAGTAATCTAAGTGTTTGATCAGCTCATATGTGATGTATGTGAGGTGTGTGAGTGATTGGTTTGATTGGAAAAGCTCTCAAACTCAAAACCCGATAGTGACTTGCCTTGGAAGGCAAAATTGGAGTGAAAGAAGAGATTTTGAGGAAAGCATCTGTTAGATGGCTTTGGTGTACTCAAACTGACCACAATTGAGCTCTATTTATAGTAGAGCAAGTTTGTTTTGCAAGGAATAGTGAATGACAGCTGGTAAGTAGGTTTGGCCAATGTTGGCAAATGAAAATCCAAGTCTCCTCTAGCCATTGACTAGAGGTTAGGGCACAGAGCTTTGGTCCCCTTGGTCTTGGATAAGTCTTGACTGATTTCAAATGAGAATGACTCAGTCCATGCCACATTGATGGTTCCATTGAATGCCTCATTCCAAATTTGAAGTCTTGTCCCTATTTTGGCCATTCTAGGTTCAACATGCTATTTCTTGTTCCATGGACTTTGGAGGCTTGGCTCAGTGATTGTACCCTTTAGATTCAATCCTCTGAGGTGTCCAAGTGGATAGGAGCAATTGAATTTGGCTGATTTTGGCAAATCGACCAAAGTTGCAAATTCTGCCTTGCCTTGACAGATTTCAGCAGGGCAACTTGGCAATGTTGTATCTCATGGTGTAGGTTGAATTTGGCAATGTTCTTGGCCATTTTGGAAAGCTCTTACATGATACAACAACTGTTTGAACAAGTTTGGTTTTGATCTCTTTTGATTCCAAGTGAAAAATCATCCTACATTTGGCAAAAAGTGAGGCAGAATCTGACTTAGTGAAAATTTCACTAAGTGTTGGAAAAAGTGACATTTTCACTTTTCATCCACTTTGATCACTCCATAACTCAAAATCCTTAATGAATTGGAATGACTTGTAGTTGAAGTTTTTGTAGGTGATAATGAGGGCTACAAATCCATCTTTGGATGAGAAAAAATGGCCTTGTGGTTTAGGAGTTATGGTCCTCCAAAGTTGGTACCTTTGCCACTTTATTTTTAACTTAGAAAAATTTCTAAGTTTTATGGTTACCCCTTTTACAAGTTATCTCACTTTTCTTGATTTTTCTTGATGAATGATGATTCAAATCATACATTAACATCATTTTAGGGTTAAAAATCCATTTTGGTGAAAAATCTCAAAAAGTCAAAGTTGACTTTTGTGCACAGTTGACTTTTTATCAGATGAATTCCAAACTGTGCAATTCTTCAGGAAATCATGTCCTTGACCTAAATCAAACTTGATGGACATGCTCCATGGGTGTCATAGGGTATATTCAATCATGTATTAGGGTTTGGGAGCATGTCCTGGTCAAAAGTCAAAGTTACAGTTGACTTTTCCCTTAAAACCCTAATTGTGGTGCAGATGAAATTGAGCCTTGTTGCTCAAACTTCTTGGATTAATCCATTGTTCCAAATGGATCAATATGGTATATTAGAGACCCTCAAATCATGTCTTGAGGTCTTGGCTCATGGTTTGTCCCAAAAGTCAACTTAGGGGTGAATTAGGTCAAGAAACCCTAATTCCTGATTTTTTATGAATGCATCCCCTGAGGCAAAATTGACTTGATGCATGGGTTCATGAGGTTCCATAAAGTATATTAGGTTATGTTTTGGATCATTGCCTTGTGCCCAGATGAAAATTTTCATCTGGAGGCCCTGGTCGACCAAAACCCTAATTTGGTGACACTGTCGATCTTGAGACTTGATCCACCTAGAAGGGAGCAGCCTTGTGCTTAATCCTTGAAGTAGGAGTCCTTTTGATCCTTTGAGGATGTTTAAGAGATTAGACAAGTTGAAGATCATGTCATTTCTTGATTGATCCTTTGTCTAAAGCTCAGAGAGGGCTTGAAACCCTAATTTTGATTGTATTGGATGCTCACCCATCTTTGGGGAGACTGATGAAGCATGATGGTTCATCCATATTGTGATGATGATTTTTACAATGATGGGAAATCTAAGTGGTCAAAATTTGGGGTATTACAGATGCCCCTATTTAATCTTCTTGGACCCGAAGGTGTGAATGACGAAGGGATTCGGGCATTCGGGGTGCAAGAGGATTAAATATCGGAATACCCGAAATTTTGATGGTGTCTATGAATGGCGGATCGCATTCATCTTCTTTTGCTGAGCAATGATACTTAGAAAAGGTAAACTCCCCCTCGATCCTGGTCTCCTACCAAGGAACTGGTCTTAGTTTCTGATTTAAACTTCCCCTCGATCCTGGTCTCCAACCAAGGAACTGGTCTTAGTTTCTTTTGAAATAAACTTCCCCTCGATCCTGGTTTCCTACCAAGGAACTGGTCTTAGTTTCTTTTGTCAACTTCCCCTCGATCCTGGTTTCCTACCAAGGAACTGGTCTTAGTTTCTTTTGTCAATAAACTTTACTGACAAGGGACGCTATTCGTAGCGGTTTTCCTCAAACTTCTCGCCGAATTTTCCTGGGGAGATGCCATTTGAGTGGAAAAAGTTTCGATGTCAGACTTGCTGGGGAACCCAGTCGTCCGAGTTGTAGAGTTGTACAAACTTCTCTGTTGGAGACGCCATTTGTCTCTACTGGGGAAAGCGAGTCTCTTGAGAGACTGTTTTCATTTGGGATCTTTCATCATACTTTTCTCGGGATCTTCTCGGAGAAACGCCATATGATGGGGTCCAATTTTGAGGTGCCGATGACCTTTTCATCAGTGGTTTTTTCGGAGCAAAACTGGCGTGCTGCCGAATCTCTGATCACGAGGCTTTCTCTGTGGATTTTCCTTAATCCGGGAAAGCAAGGATATCATCTTCAATGGCGAAGAGTGATATTTATTGAAATTTCTCTGATCTTTCAGTGGTTCAAATTATCAAAGTGGCCAAGGACCAACTTCTTTCCAGAATTAAACTGGAAGCGAAGTTGTTCAGACACAGTATTTCCTGACGAGGCAAGAACTGAAAACTCAATTGAGAGGACTTCTACCACTAGGGGACAAGACCGACTAGAGTGATAGTGATGCAATATGAAATGTGAATGCAAATAAAAAAATTCATGATGTATGTATGTATATGCTGACAAAACAGACGCGACATACAGACTAATGGATGAATGCAATTAGATACTCGGCCATCGCGGGGCGAAGAAGTACCGTTGATTCAAAATAGCAATTCCACCTTGCTTAGGAGAGATAGTCCCGTTGGGAGCTATGTTGATCGGGCTTAGGAGATGAGAACTCGGCCGAGGCGTGTCAGACGAAACATGGTCTCTGACACAGTTGATCCCTTCATTCAGGCATACTGGCTTAGAAGGAGTACTTTGATTCTGCACTTTGAAGTCCGCTTACTTCGGGAGAAGCGATCGATGTTCTTCTGATGTTCAACAGTCAAAAGAAATGCCATCTTTAATTTAAAAGCAGAAAAAGTTTAACAAGTAAATTCATTTTTGTTTTATTTCAAGAATCGCTGATTAAGTTTAAACAACGTCGTTCTGTAAAGCTAAAACAAGTAAAGAATTACAAACAAAAGCACAAGAGCTCAAATTTTATTGATAAGATGGAGATCAGCCAAACGCGTGATTTCAAAGAGTATATACAAAGTTAGAAAATGGTAATTTACAGGGAAAAGGGCTACGTTGAAACATAACGGCCACTATCCTTCTACCAACTTTGAATTCGGGACATCCTGAGCTTCTGTCGAAGATGACCTTGACTGGAGTTTTCCTGGCGGATGATGATGCAACTGCTGCTGAGGGACTTGCCTCTGTTGAACATAGTTACTTGCCATTATCCCTAATTTTTGCCTGGATTGTAATATGAGATTTCCAATCCATCGGGATGATTCTTTTCATGTCTCTAACTTTTGCCTGGACGGCCCTTTCGAGTTTTCAATCCACCGAGACGTTTTTTTTTTTTTAGTTTTAGGCGAAGTATTTCTTGACTACATCAACATTCGTGGGGTAGGCAAATTCCTCTCTGTCCGTGGTTGCAAGTCTCAAGGCGCCGCCTGAGAAAGCTTTCGTGACCACATAGGGGCCATCATAATTTGGGGTCCATTTGCAGCGAGAATCAGTGAGAAATGATTGTATCTTCTTGAGCACAAGGTCTCCTTTCCTGAAGACACGAGGTCGGACCTTTTTGTCGAACGCCCTCTTCATTCTCTGTTGATACAACTGACCGTGGCATAGTGCCATGATTCGTTTCTCTTCGATCAAGTTCAGTTCGTTGTGTCAACTTTGGCACCATTCAGCTTCGGTGAGCTTAGCTTCCATCAATACCCTGATTGACGGGATCTCTACTTCTATGGGGAGAACTGCCTCCATGCCATATACTAGAGAGAAAGGGGTTGCCCCTGTTGAAGTGCGGACAGATGTTCGATAACCATGAAGAGCAAAGGGTAGCATTTCGTGCCAATCTTTGTAGGTTATAACCATCTTTTGAACAATCTTCTTGATGTTCTTGTTAGCCGCTTCTACCGCTCCGTTCATCTTGGGTCGGTAGGGAGATGAGTTATGGTGTTCGATCTTGAACTCTGCACACAAATCTTTCATCATCTTATTGTTTAAGTTAGATCCATTATCACTAATGATCTCGCTTGGAACACCATAACGGCAGATGATATTGTTTTTGATAAATCGGACCACCACTTGTCGGGTTACATTGGCGAATGACGCTGCTTCGACCCACTTGGTGAAATAGTCAATGGCTACCAGGATGAACCGATGTCCGTTTGAAGCCTTGGGCTCAATCATACCAATCATATCGATTCCCCATATGGAAAATGGACATGGGGAAGAAAGAACTTTGAGATGTGATGGCGGTACATGAATTTTGTCGGAGTATATCTGACACTTGTGACACCTCCTCATGTACTTGTAGCAGTCGGATTCCATGGTAAACCAATAATACCCGGCCCTGAGAATTTTTCTCGCCATTGTGTGTCCGTTGGCATGAGTGCCAAAGGATCCTTCATGAATTTCTTTCATGAGCATGTCTGCTTCTGGTCTGTCGACGCATCGGAGCAAGACCATGTCAAAATTTCTCTTATAAAGAGTGTCACCGCTCTGGAAGAAGTTTCCAGCCAATCTTCTGAGGGTCTTTCTATCTTTTCTGAGTGCCCCAGATGGGTACTCTTGTTTCTGAAGGAAGCATTTGATATCGTGATACCAAGGTCTGTCGTCTATGACTGCTTCAATCGCGAAGATGTAAGCGGGCCGTTCAAGACGCATTATGTCGATCTTAGGTATGTCATTCCATCGACCTACACTAATCATGGAAGAGAGAGTGGCTAATGCGTCAGCCATGTGATTCTCATCACGAGGGATGTGACGAAACTCAACTCTGTTGAAGAAGGGTAGCAACCTTCTTGCATAGTCTTTCTAAGGAATCAATCCTGATTGGTATGTGTTCCAATCTCCTTTTATCTGATTGATAACCAGGGTTGAATCGCCGTATACGTCCAAGTCTTTGATCCTTAAATCAATCACTTCTTTGAGATCCATGATACAAGCTTCGTATTCGGCCTCGTTGTTCGTACATTCGAACGTAAGTCTGGCAGTGAAAGGAATGTGGGAACCCTGAGGGGTAACAATGATTGCCCCAATTCCGTTTCCATAATGATTGACTGCTCCGTCAAAGATAAGTCCCCACTGGGAACCTGGTTCTGGCCCTTCACTGGGTAGCGGTTCATCGCAATCTTTCATCTTTAGATACATGACATCTTCGTCTGGGAAGTCAAACCCGATTAATTCTTGATTGTCAATCGGTTGATGAGCCAAATGATCGGCTAAAATACTTCCTTTAACGGCTTTCTGAGCGTGGTACTCTATGTCATATTTTAATAACAGCATCTGCCAACAGGCAATTCTTCCCGTGAGAGCAGGTTTTTCGAAAACGTACTTGATTGGATCCATTTCGGAGACCAACCAAGTAGTATGACGAATCATGTACTGGCGAAGACGTTTGGCTGCCCAAGCCAAAGCGCAACAAGTTTTCTCAAGCATTGTGTACCGAGTTTCGCAGTCGGTGAACTTCTTGCTTAGATAGTAAATGGCAGACTCTTTCCTTTTAGTTTCTTCTTGTTGGCCAAGTACACATCCCATTGAGTCCTCTAGGACTGTGAGGTAAATGATCAGTGGTCTTCCTTTCACTGGAGGTGATAGAATCGGAGGATTCAACAGATATTCTTTGATACTGTCGAAGGCGGTTTGGCAATCTTCTGACCAAACGCAATCCTGATTCTTTTTGAGTAATTTGAAAATCGGCGCACAAGTGGCGGTCATAAGGAATATGAATCTGGAGATGTAGTTCAAACGTCCCAAGAATCCTCTTACTTGTTTTTCAGTTTTCAGAGAAGGCATTTCTTGAATGGCCTTGACCTTGTCAGGATCAACCTCAATTCCTTTCTGGCTGACGATGAACCCTAGTAGTTTCCCTGAACGGACACCGAAGGTGCACTTGTTGGGATTCAAGCGGAGCTTGAATTTTCTTAGACGTTCGAACAATTTTGACAGATGTTCAACGTGCTCACTCTCTGTTTTTGATTTTGCAATCAAATCATCGACATATACCTCGATTTCTTTGTGTATCATGTCATGAAACAGAGTAGTCATGGCCCTTTGATAGGTTTCCCCGGCGTTCTTCAAACCGAACGGCATTACCTTGTAACAAAAGGTACCCCATGGGGTAATGAACGAAGTTTTCTCCATGTCTTTCGGCGCCATTCTGATCTGGTTATAGCCCGAGAATCCATCCATGAAGGAGAATACTTTGAACTTTGATGTGCTGTCAACCATCATGTCAATGTGTGGTAAAGGAAAGTCGTCCTTTGGACTTGCCTTGTTCAGATCTCTGTAATCTACACACATTCTGACCTTTCCGTCCTTTTTGGGAACGGGTACGATGTTGGCTAACCATTGAGGATATTCAGATGTAGCGAGGAAACCCGCGTCGATCTGTTTCTGTACCTCCTCCTTGATTTTGATGGCCATGTCCGGGTGAGTGCGTCTCAACCTTTGATTTACTGGCGGAAATTCCGATCTCAACGGTAAGTGATGTTCCACGATGCTGGTATCCAACCCTGGCATATCTTGATAGGACCAAGCGAATACATCGGGGAATTCTTTGAGAAGCTTTATCAAACTTTCTTTGACAGTTGGACTGAGCAATGCTCCGATCCTGATTTCTTTTCTCTCTTTTTCTAAACCCAAGTTTACCGTTTCCAACGGTTCTTTGTGAGGTTCAATGGACCTTTCCTCTTGTCTGAGTAGTCGGGAGATCTCTTCTGGAATTTCGTTGTCAACTTCTTCTTCAGCCTCGAATACTGGGAACTCAAAGTTGGGAGAAGGCATCGAATTGTATGTTTCAACGGGGTATAAAACAAGCAATCTGCATGACGTGATGATTCGTGTTTAGAAGAGATAGAGAAAATGCAAGTGTGTGCAGTGTTTTGATTTTACTGCTTGTTTTTATTATTGAATGTTTTATAGGATTACCATTTTCTGAAAAAAGAAAAAAGAGAAAACAACAATTAATGCGGAAATTACAGAACGACGTTATTTTATTAATGCACAAGTCGATTCTTGAAACTACAGCCCTATAAAACAAAACTCTGTCGCTTTGGGGAAAGCGAAGAGGGAAATTTACAGAAAACGAGCCCTATCAAAATATTCGTTTCACCTGGGCAGGGCGAAAGGTTTAAAGATGGCAATTACTTTGACTGACGAACGACCCTCGGAACATCGACAGCAACCCATTGGCGGCGAACTCCTCGGTGAATCACAAAGTCTGGCACCTTCTTTGATTTGTCTTTAGAAATGACGCTGATTTCTGGTGGAGCAGGATCATTGGAATCTGTCTCCCAAGCAGAATTGTCGTAGGAGGATTCCTCTGTTGTATTTTGCATAGCATTTGTGCTCTCAGCTGTATCTCCCTATCCAGTTGGCTGGATATCCTCGAGTCTGATACGAGAGCTTTCGGGAGGAGTGTACTTGACCATAAAGTCGTATTTTCCACTAGGTTGTCCCAGAGTGTCCCAAACTTCTTTGGAACTGGAGGAGTCATCCCTCTCGATGACATTGACCTCAGGAAAAGCATAGTTGATGAATTCAAGTCCTGCAAACGTTGCAAATTCATCTTCATGTTGAGTAGTTTCTGAATGACCTGAGTGTTGATCCCATGACATGGTCGGGACACAGGTATTCTGTTCAATAATGCTCAGCTGAGTTTCATTACTCGGCTGACTTTCTTGCCCCAAGTTTCCTGGGTGAGGCTGCCACATTGGCAGACCATCCATCGGGCCATAGTAATTGTGGTCAAAATTGTCTTTCATCAGAGCGTCTTCCTCTAATGAATTTGGCGGAGCACGGCATCCTTCCAGATCACAATCTCCATATATCATTTCGACATCTGATCTTGGTATAAATCTCGGACTTTCTGTTGGAAAGCAAAAAGGCATAGGCACCTCTTCCTGAGACATATAGCCGTCCTTGTTAAGGTAGGACTTCCATTCTTCATCTGTGTCAGAGGGATCTTCCTCATTGATATCATGTACTGCTTGAGACACTGGGTGAAGAAAACCTCCACTGTGGAAGAAGTTTTGAAGGGGATGAAGACTTTCATCGTTGGCGGCTGTATGGGTACAGGTTGCAGAAAAACCAAGACCCTTCTTTGTTTTATTGTCAATAGGAATGACAAGCCGTCCCCATCCTGTCGTATCGGTACTCTCGACCGCTTTGATAGCATCTTTGTATGAAGAAATTGAAGTTCCTTCTTTGAACTGATTGTCCTTGCTCACCGATAGTGCTTGGAACTGAGTTCCAATAACCTCCTCGGGTTCCACACAAGTAGATGATGATAGGTTACTCACAAGCAAGGCTTGTTCCCCACAAACCGTGACAAGTTGATCGTTCTTGACGAACTTTAGCTTTTGGTGGAGGGTTGAAGTAACCGCTCCAGCCTGATGTATCCAAGGTCTTCCTAATAAACAACTGTATGTTGCCCGGATGTCCATGACCTGGAAAGTGATTTGGAAAGTGTGAGGACCAATAGTTATGGGAAGATCAACTTCGCCGATAACTGTTTTTCTGGATCCGTCGAATGCTTTGACGACGACCTCGCTGACTCTTATCGAAGGGCCCTTGAATGATAATTGCATCAAGGTGGACTTCGGCATAACATTCAGGGCTGACCCTGTGTCTACCAGTACGTTGGCTAAAGCATCGCCCTGGCAGTTAACTGTAATGTTGAGCGCCATGTTATGACGGCGACCCTCTTCAGGTAATTCCTCATCACTAAATCCCAAATTATTGCAGGAAGTGATGTTAGAGACAATGCTATCGAATTGTCTGATTTTTACATCCTGTTCCACAAAGACTTGCTCCAAAACTTTCTGTAGAGCCTCTCTGTGTGCTTCTGAACTGAGTAACAGTGATAATACTGAGATCTTTGAAGGAGTCTGTAACAGTTGATCAACAATGTTGTATTCACTCCTTTGGATGAGCTTTAGCATCTCATCATTATTTTTCGAAAGGTCGGGATTACTGGATTAACCGACTGATGGATCAGGAATTTCCGTCTGAAGTTCCTTTTCTCTGTTAGGGTCTCCAACTCCTCGGTTGAAGAATCGACCGCTCCGTGTTACATGACTGATGTCTGCAATATTCACGACGGAGGGTAATGGAATTTCCTTTCCATTCTCAATTATTGTTGCACCGTATTTGTAAGGGATTGGCTTAGCTGATTCATACGGTAGTGGCCCCGGTAGATAGATGACTATGGGAACCTTCTGATTTTTCTGACCATCATAAGTAACCTCGATCCGTTCCTGGTTGGGAACTTTAGATTCATCAAATAGAGGGATGATGGCAAAAAATATCCCTGGTCCTATGATGACCAGAGATCGTGACAACATCCTCAACTTGATCGGCAAGGTAATTCGGCGACCAAATGATGGGTTCTGAACCTGGATATGGACGAATTTCTCCGTGATCGATCTGACCCTGAAGAGCTGCTCTCACAAGGTAACACCCTTGGTTACTTTCCGAACAGACGTTACAACTGTCATAGTTGTGTGGTGGCACCTGGCCACGCCCACTTTGAATGCAATGTAACCTCACTAGGTTATCTTCCATTGATCGGACATCCTGACTTTGACGACGAGTAGGATTCCTGTTATTGATACTAATCTGCTGAGTATCTTCGTCCATATAGATTGGCATCCACCAGTGGTTTAACAAGTGTTGAAGTGCCTCCTGGACAAGGGTACAACCTCGATCGTTTTCGCAACCTGCTTTACAGTTTTGATAGTCGTGTGATATTAAGAATCCGAGTCGGACCTGCTCAGCATGTAACTCTACCAGGTTGGTATTCATCACGCGAATATCAAAGATTTGAACCATGTTGATTTGATATGAGCTCCTATCATGGTAGTCTTGGATCCATCCAAGATCCATCTGACGCTGGAGGGCCTCTTGTATGAAAGAGCATCCCTGTTTGTTTACCGAGCAAATCAGACAGGAACTGTAATCGTGCCGCGGTAGATTATGATACTAGCTTTTCCTTGAGTGCATCGCCACCAAGTTGACATTCATCGCACGGATGTCGTGGTTTTGAATGACGTTGGAATTCGTGTAAACCATGTTAACTTCACGAACTCGGTGCTCTTGGATCCATCCAAGATCCATTTGTTCCTGTAGAGCTGCTTGCACTACATAACATCCCTGGTTGTCTTTAGAGCAGATATCACACTGGTGATAGTTATGAGGTGGCACATGGCCATATCCACTCTGTCTACAATGCATCTTGACCAGATTGGTCTTTAACAAGAGTACATCGTGAATTTGATAGACATTGTTAGTCTCTTTCTCAATCAGATTGACTGCAGCTTTCTCATGTTGAGGCAGCGGGTTCGTAAGAACATTAGGATTCGTATCTTTGAAAGATAAGAGCCCGCTCCTAACAAGCTTTTGCACGTCGAATTTGAAATTGAGACAAGTCTCAATGTTATGCCCCGAACCTCCTTGATGGTAAGGGCATGTTTGATCCGCTTTAAACCAAAAAGGCGGATTTTCCAGAACTGAAATGGGAGACTTAGTCTGAATGTGCCCCTTAGCCAGCAGTAACGGAAATAGCTCTGCGTACGTTACGGGTATAGGATCAGACCCTGATGGCCGTATTGTACAATTGTTGTTATATGGAGGACGAGCCTGCTGAAGAGGCTGTTGTGTCCTTTGTTGGTCAGGTTGGCTCTGCGCAACCTGAGGTTGATATATAGGAACAGGCGCGGGGCTGATAGCGGGAGTAACAGCTGCTACTGGCTGATAACGTCGCCTTTGCTTTCCGAGAGAGATATTCCCAATATCTTTCTCTTTTTTCTTAGGGAGAGCACTACCGTATTTTTTAGTACCGCGCGTCGATCCAGTATCTTTTACCAAACGTCCTTCTCGGACGGCTTCCTCAAGACGTACACCCATACCGACCATCTCGGTGAAATCACTGGGCGCACTGGCGACCATTCGGTCATAGTAAAATGAGCTTAAGGTCTTTAAGAAGATCTTTGTCATCTCTTTTTCCTCAAGAGGTGGACAAATTTGAGCGGCAATTTCACGCCACCTTTGAGCATACTCCTTAAAGGTTTCCTTGTCCTTTTGTGACATTGATCTGAGTTGATCTCTGTCGGGTGCCATGTCCAAATTGTACTTGTATTGTTGGACGAAGGCAGTACCAAGATCTCTGAATGTACTGATCATAGTACGGTTTAAACCCATGTACCATTTGAGTGCGGCACCGGTTAAACTATCCTGGAAGTAGTGAATCAGCAGGTCCTGATTCTCCGTCTGAGCTGACATCCGCCGAGCGTACATCACCAGATGGCTCTGAGGGCAAGAGTTACCCTTGTATTTTTCAAAGTCGGGCACTTGGAACTTGTGCGGGACTTTCACATTTGGGACCAAGCAGAGGTCTGCGGCGTCCTTTCCAAATAGATCCTGACCGCGAATGGCTTGCAGTTCCTTCTACATTTCCAAGAACTTCTCCTGGAATTCATCCATTTTGTCAAACATAGTTTCCTTCTTACCAAAAGGTGTCTGTGGAATCTGTCCTTCCGGGACAGTGTGCACCACAGGGGGTGGTACCGTGACTACGGCAGTAAGTCTTGGCGCCTCCCGAAGTTTGTAACCTTCAGGAGTCTTGAGTATGCCCCTGGCATCTTCGCTTTCCCGAAGTTTGTAACCTTTAGGCCCAGCGGCTTCTGTTGCGATTCCCTGATCTTCAGTGATCGGCGGAACATATCCTTCTGGGATATAGTTAACAGGCATGCCCCAAGGACGATCTTTCGGCATCTGATACCTAGGATCATACTTTTCTATGATGGGCATTGAGGCGATCTCTGAGATCACAGTTCTTTGTAGCTGAGCTTCTGCCATGGCTTGCATGTCATTACGAAGCTTTCTCATATCCTCTCTCAGAGCGTCGATCTCTTCCTTCAACTCTCTGTTTTCTTCCTCAAGATCGTCCATCTTTTTCTGACGATTGGCCCGAGTATTGTACGAATGAGACAGTTTGACTCTAGAATCGAGACACAAATGTGAGATTCGTAGGTAAGGAGAATACGCGATGTGAGAATGATGAATGCAATGATTATATTAATTATTGTTTGGTTTAATCAAAATAAACTTCGACAATTAGATTGCAAATATCAAACAGTGGGGAAACCCCTTTTTATTGAATTCCAAAGGGTTACAGAAATGGAAATACAGTAGATTACAAAGTGCAGAAACAGAAACCTAAACTAATGGGTCCCGAGTCCTCTCTGAAGAGAAATCGGATGCTGATTCTGATATCTTCCTTTTCTTTGACCGGGGCTCTTGGGCCGTTGTCGGGTTGTCATTCCTTTGCCAGGTGAAAGGAGTGAGTAAATTCCTTTGGTCATCTTGATTCTCTACAGCATGCTGCTCCAAAATTTCAATCAGAGCATCTTTCTCTTTTAGTAATTGCTGTATTTGGATACACTCTACGTCGAGGGTGCGGTACTTGTTCTTCCAAGATCTTCTTTCCTTTTGAACTTTGTTGAGAGTAACCTGAAGCTTTTCAGTTTCCGTCATGAAGTACATGACAGTTCCCCTCGGTGGAAGAATTCCGTAACGAGGATAAGGCATCTTTAGCTTGAGAGCTCTAGTTTGTACCTAATGGAGATAAGGCTCCACCGAGACACAGTCCGGTTTTCCCAGAGACTCTCGTCCTTTCTTATGAACATGTTTCCAAGCTTGCACTATTTCCATCTTTAGTGCTCTGTCGTTTTCTCCTTCCTTGAAGAAAAGACCTTCCAGATGAACACCCAGTGGGATGTGTCTCATCGGGTATCCAAATTGACGAAGAACCAATATCGGATGATAGTTGATTCCTCCCTTAGTTCCTATGAGGGGCACGCTGGGGAAGTTTCCACAACGGTCAATGATTCTGATTCCCTCATAAATCCTATTACACTAATCTATATCGGAATTGGTGAGAGACATGATCTTCTGCGACCAACGTAAGACACTCTTGCAATCCCAAAAAGCAGCAGACTTGGGCAAGTGAGAGATAAACCATTTGTAGGGAAAAGGTACACAGCATGTGATCTCCCCTCCGCTGTACAAATTTCCCAAGTGTACAGAATGATACGCATCTGCGAGCAAAGTCGGCACAGGGTTTCCAATGAGAAAAACCTTAATAGCGTTGATATCGACGAAGTTATTGATGTTAGGAAACAAAAATAACCCGTAGGTGAGCAAGACAAAGATGCTTTCAAAAGCAGTCCCGTTCCCTATACTAGCGAAGTACAGAGCTTTCTTTGTCAAGAACTGGGCTGGCAAACCTTGGATGCCACCCTTAGTGGTCATGTGAGTCCTGACCTCAGACTCGTCCAAATGAATTGCTATTGCAATAGTCTGATTCTTTAGAATTTCTTCCAGTCCAGAAAATTGAGCTCGATCAGTGATATGTAAATCAGTCAGATGAGAATACTCCTCCAGCATTGGCGATAGCTGGTAATCCGGGAATGTGAAACAGTGATAGACCGGATCGTAGAACTGAATGAGCGCGTCCATGACCCCCTTAATCACATGGACTCTTAACAGTGGTAGCAAACCACCCTGCTTGGCTCTGAAAGCCTCTGGGTTAACGATCATCCTTGCTAACCTTCTCAAATCCTCTAGCTTTGGAACCTTGAAGGTATACTGGTGAGTTCTCCTTCTACCGAAATCCATTAGCGTAATCCTCTTCTCTGATATTTGCAATCACAGTCTTAGTTTAATTTGAAAAACAGAGAGACTAGAAGAGAAAATTTTTTGAATGTTTTAATGTTTTATTAAATGGATGCATGAATGCAGCACACAAAAACATAGAAAAAACATGGGGTCAAAGGGTCGTTGTCATGAAGTCAAGGCTCTAGCCATCCCCAAAGGTTTATACTAGGGTGATTTTTGTACCTATACTCATTATCATCAGCTCCTCCCAGGAAAGCAAAACAACAAGCGGATCGCCAGCGAGTTGTAGAGCAATCTTAGAGTAAGTGCCATTCACCGAGAATAGATCACCAGCCTCAAATGAGGGTAGTATCGCGTAACAGCTATTTCTGATAGCTTCAGTACTACGAAAGGGTTTGGCTTTTCTAGGTGTATACTCAATCTTTCCACATACGGCATCACCCGCATTCCCATTAGCAGAAAAATAAACACGTATAGCAATTAGGAAAAGCAGTATATATATTTGTCCTAATCATCCTAGACTTATAAAGCTATGATTCCTAAGTTCCTGACAGAAATGGGTTCCCCGGCGGAAGCCCCAATCTGTGGTTTTCACATAAGTGAAGAGAAGGAAGACCGTGCCTAGATCTAACCTTGAACCGGCCCCACGGTGGGCGCCATTTTTTCTGTAGCGAGCGATTTTGGACGCGGTTCTTAAGCGATGGTCGCTCTCTGCGGTCTGAGTTTGAACAACAGGTCGATTCATTTTTTATCCTATTGTGAGCTGAATAAGGAAGGGAAATAGATGTCTCCAATTAACCCTGCTTGCATACTGAGTTTAAACAGCGGTCTGTTAGGTTACGGATGCTATCAATGTGGGGGGCCTTTGTACTGGTTATTTGTATTTTCGCCAATACGGTTTTCTTTCTTTTAATCTAGGCAAAGGATTTCTAATGGGGAACAAGGATTAGGATGTTAGGACTGATGCTTTTGAATTACTGCTTTTGATTGACTGAGATATGGGATTTGGGTTTTTTGTTGATTGCGCTCGCTAAGATCTTTTCTTTCGATCTTATGCCTACGTATTCCCGTTTACCGAAACAGGGAAATCAGAGCGTTCGTAGTTCCTCCTATTCTATGGGAGGAAATGGGTGTTTGGTGTCTTGTTCAAAGCCCAAGACGTGAAGCGAAAGGTGGTTTGTATCTTGTTTAAAACCCAAGATGTGAAGCTGAAAGACCTCGGCTTTAGAGAGAATTTGTCATCTCTAAAGAGGGGAGAAGGAGAATTACTTTAACTGGGATACGTGGATCCGAGCAATGCCATAATTTCCGAAGAAAGGGTTTTAACCTGAAGGAGAAGACTTTAACTCAGTGTAGAGCAATGCCATCTTTCCTTAGGAATTTCTCATGCTAAAAGAGGAACAGTGGCATGGATGTAGATGATCCAGAGGCTTGCCGCTTACAGCGATTAGATGAAGGGAAAGGAGTTGTTGATGTTTGTGTACTGTGAACGAGGCACAACTTTGATGCTAAAAGGTTGATTGGATCAACCAGTGTTTTTCTTATACAAAGCCTAAGAGGAGGCTGATATGTGTCTCGTATAAAGCCGAGAGAGAGGCTAAAAGATTTTGACCCGACGATGGAGTCTTTTGGTATCTCGTATAAAGCCCGAGATGGAGGCTATTTGACTCAACAAGAGAGTTTTTTTGTATCTCGTACGAAGCCCGAGATGGAGGCGATTGTTTGTTTGGCTCTATAAGAACCTTTTTGTATCTCGTACAAAGCCCGAGATGGAGGCGAAAGGGGGATTGACTCAACGAGGGAGTCTCTTATGTGTCTCGTACAAAGCCCGAGAGAGAGAGGCTAAACGGTTGTTTGACTCCACTGGGGAGAATTTTGGTGTCTCGTACGAAGCCCGAGATGGAGGCTATTGTAACTGTTTCAGTTGAGTGACAGATCCAATATACTGATTTTAAAAGAGAAAATCAGTTCTTATATGAGCATCACTGTACTCAGGGATTTGATTTGAGGATCAGGGATATTTCCTTCTCTTTGAGGAAACGGGAAATCCAAAGGGTATTGAGACTGTCCGAGTCTGCGGGTTTCCTTCCTATTTAACGAAGGGTGCTTGAGAATGTCTTTGAGACTCAAGGAAGTTAGACTGTCCAAGTCTAGAGTTTTATCTTTTATACTATGCTTTGGGAAACAGTAATAGACTCTATGAAAGGACTGTTCTATGAGGATGACTATGTTCTGTTCCTATACCTCTAGGAGGTCATTGGGACAATTTGTACGAAGCCCAAGAGGAGGCTGGAAACTTTTAAGAAGCCGACGGGTCCTTGTACGAAGCCCAAGAGGAGGCTATCATTCCCGGAGGAAGAGATCATTATACGAAGCCTAAGAGGAGGCTGTGAATACTTCTAAGAAGCCGTTGTGTCCTTGAATAATGCCCAAGAGGAGGCTGGGTTGCTTTTAGGAAGCCTGTGGGTCCTTTTATAATGCCCAAGAGGAGGCCGATGCTTTTAAGAAGCTCGTGGGTCTATCATCTCCTTTCCATTAGGAGAGATAACTCTTTTAAAGATAAAAACCACTGGTAAACGTGCGAGGTTTACTATCCAGCGACTTTTAGCTTTTAAAGAGGGTTCCTTAGTTAAGGTCCAAGATTATGACCGTAGTGGGTACCCAAACCCCGAGACATTCAAGGCAAGCTATCCACAAGGAATAGATCAAGTCAGGAAAGTTCGAGAATTTGGAAGAAACTCAAAGATGCCATTCATGGAGAATACATTCATCTTGGGGAGTAGAGCTTCTTGACGATTCCTAAGGAGGACAACCGAAGAGAAGACTGTATCTGGTGCTCCTATTGGGGATCTAGGCATCTATTTCTATGAATAAGTGAAACGGCGTCACCTAGTTCTAGACGTAGTAGTTGGGGAAACTCGAAATATCTATACTATTATTACACAGTAAATATGAGTTTATGAAAGGAGACTTACAGTGAGCAGCCCCACAATACAGTTTATAATATGAAAGTAGTAAACGAAAGCGATAACCACTTACTCGGTTGGAGTGCTTCCATGTTGTTTGGTTAGTTGTTCAACAAAGAAAGATTGAAAACAACAGTATATTCAAAATCAAAGGAGAAATTGCTTTGAAAAAGAAAGATTTGGGGCTTACAGCTCAAGGAGAGGCCCAGGGTTTTATCAGTGAGCGCACTATTTGACTTTATACAGAGGGACTTATACAAGTGACTGAGGCCCAAAAATGGTTTTCTGTACAAAGGGATGGGTCTTACACTCTCTCAAGAGGCCCAAAAAGGTTTAAAGAAAAGAGTGGGGCTTATAACACGAGGGTAGGCCCAAATGATTTTTTCGTTTAAAATGGCGATCGCGCCGAGGTTTTCTTTTAACACAGAGGGACTTATACAATAAGTGCGGCCCAAAATGTTTTGGTTAAAAGGGGGATTGGGTCTTACACTCTAATAGAGGCCCAGAGTGTTTTGAATGGGTCTTATAGCTCAAGGAGAGGCCTAGATGATTTTTATTTTTTAACGGGCGACGATCGCGCCGTTTACTTGTACAGAGGGACTTATACAATGGATGAGGCCCAAAAAGTTTTTGTACAAGGGGGGATGGGTCTTACACTCTCTCAAGAGGCCCAAAGAGTTTTGAAAATGATTTATGAGGGTTGAATTAATCCAAAACCCTAATTTGTTTTCAAAAATGTATTTAATTGAATAAAAATTCAATTAAAATGATCAAAAATTATTTAACACATGGAAAACAAATTGTGATCTTAGATTAATGCTTCAAAAATTAAGTATTGACCTACAAAATAATTAGAAAGCATCAAAAGTTGCAAAATCAATGTAGAAAAAATATTTAAAATGCCAAAAACAATTAAAACATTATTTCTTTGCAAAAATATCAATTATATGAAATAAATAATATTTTTGGGATTTTTTGTGAAAATAAAATATTTTAACATTTTTGTGAATTATTAAAAAAAGAATCAACTCAAAATCATTAAAACTCAGAGAGAAATTAATTTTTGAATCAATTAAACAAAATCACAAAATTTAAATATTTGAATTATTCAAAAATGGCGCCAAGAACAAGCTGAAGAACACGCGCGTGTTCTTGGTTTCTCAGATTTGCATTTTCTATCCAATCTCCATGAATACGTAATCATATCATGTAATCCACATATCATTATGCTCGTCTCAACCTCACGATCATGTCTATGTACTTTAATTTCATTTAAATTAAACATACAAAAAGAAATCACGAAGAAACCTCAAGAACCCTAATTTCTGCATGAAGGCTAGGATTTTTGATACGCGATTCAAACAATGCAATTAATTGAGGGAAAACATTTCATGCATGATTATGAACATATGGCCAAATTATTGTGCGAGGAAATATGCATAGATTGAGAGATGACCAAGTATGTGCTTACCTCCAAGTCGTGACAGCAAGTTCAAAGTGATTTTTGATTTGGAGGTGTTACAGATGAGTGGTGATGATCTGAACAGCTTCCCTACACCCTATGGATTGTGTTTGGATGGTTGGACTTGATTGAAATTGGCTGGATCATTTTGTGGTACCTCAGCTGCACTTTGGTTAAAACCTTAAGCAACCAGCTGGTGATTTTGTGAAATTGATGTTTCAGAAGTAATCTAAGTGTTTGATCAGCTCATATGTGATGTATGTGAGGTGTGTGAGTGATTGGTTTGATTGGAAAAGCTCTCAAACTCAAAACCCGATAGTGACTTGCCTTAGAAGGCAAAATTGGAGTGAAAGAAGAGATTTTGAGGAAAGCATCTGTTAGATGGCTTTGGTGTACTCAAACTGACCACAATTGAGCTCTATTTATAGTAGAGCAAGTTTGTTTTGCAAGGAATAGTGAATGACAGCTGGTAAGTAGGTTTGGCCAATGTTGGCAAATGAAAATCCAAGTCTCCTCTAGCCATTGACTAGAGGTTAGGGCACAGAGCTTTGGTCCCCTTGGTCTTGGATAAGTCTTGACTGATTTCAGATGAGAATGGCTCAGTCCATGCCACCTTGATGGTTCCATTGAATGCCTCATTCCAAATTTGAAGTCTTGTCCCTATTTTGGCCATTCTAGGTTCAACATGCTATTTCTTGTTCCATGGACTTTGGAGGCTTGGCTCAGTGATTGTCCCCTTTAGATTCAATCCTCTGAGGTGTCCAAGTGGATAGGAGCAATTGAATTTGGCTGATTTTGGCAAATCGACCAAAGTTGCAAATTCTGCCTTGCCTTGACAGATTTCAGCAGGGCAACTTGGCAATGTTGTATCTCATGGTGTAGGTTGAATTTGACAATGTTCTTGGCCATTTTGGAAAGCTCTTACATGATACAACAACTGTTTGAACAAGTTTGGTTTTTATCTCTTTTTATTCCAAGTGAAAAATCCTCCTACATTTGGCAAAAAGTGAGGCAGAATCTGACTTAGTGAAAATTTCACTAAGTGTTGGAAAAAGTGACATTTTCACTTTTCATCCACTTTGATCACTCCATAACTCAAAATCCTTAATGAATTGGAATGACTTGTAGTTGAAGTTTTTGTAGGTGATAATGAGGGCTACAAATCCATCTTTGGATGAGAAAAAATGGCCTTGTGGTTTAGGAGTTATGGTCCTCCAAAGTTGGTACCTTTGCCACTTTATTTTTAACTTAGAAAAATTTCTAAGTTTTATGGTTACCCCTTTTACAAGTTATCTCACTTTTCTTGATTTTTCTTGATGAATGATGATTCAAATCATACATTAACATCATTTTAGGGTTAAAAATCCATTTTGGTGAAAAATCTCAAAAAGTCAAAGTTGACTTTTGTGCACAGTTGACTTTTTATCAGATGAATTCCAAACTGTGCAATTCTTCAGGAAATCATGTCCTTGACCTAAATCAAACTTGATGGACATGTTCCATGGGTGTCATAGGGTATATTCAATCATGTATTAGGGTTTGGGAGCATGTCCTGGTCAAAAGTCAAAGTTACAGTTGACTTTTCCCTTAAAACCCTAATTGTGGTGCAGATGAAATTGAGCCTTGTTGCTCAAACTTCTTGGATTAATCCATTGTTCCAAATGGATCAATATGGTATATTAGAGACCCTCAAATCATGTCTTGAGGTCTTGGCTCATGGTTTGTCCCAAAAGTCAACTTAGGGGTGAATTAGGTCAAGAAACCCTAATTCCTGATTTTTTATGAATGCATCCCCTGAGGCAAAATTGACTTGATGCATGGGTTCATGAGGTTCCATAAAGTATATTAGGTTATGTTTTGGATCATTGCCTTGTGCCCAGATGAAAATTTCCATCTGGAGGCCCTGGTCGACCAAAACCCTAATTTGGTGACACTGTCGATCTTGAGACTTGATCCACCTCGAAGGGACCAGCCTTGTGCTTAATCCTTGAAGTAGGAGTCCTTTTGACCCTTTGAGGATGTTTGAGAGATTAGACAAGTTGAAGATCATGTCATTTCTTGATTGATCCTTTGTCTAAAGCTCAGAGAGGGCTTGAAACCCTAATTTTGATTGTATTGGATGCTCACCCATCTTTGGGGATACTGATGAAGCATGATGGTTCATCCATATTGTGATGATGATTTTCACAATGATGGGAAATCTAAGTGGTCCAAATTTGGGGTATTACACTATCCTTCTACCAACTTTGAATTCTGGACATCCTGAGCTTCTGTCGAAGATGACCTTGACTGGAGTTTTCTTTCGATGGATGGTGTAACAGCAGCTGAGGGATTTGCCCCTGTTTGACGTAGTTACTTACCATTATCCCTAACTTTTGCCTGGATTGTACTTTGAGATTTCCAATCCACCGAGATGATTTTTTGCTTTGTGTCTCTAATTTTTTCCTGGACCGCCCTTTCAGGTTTTCAATCCATCGAGACGTTTTTTTTTTATTTAGGCGAAGTATTTCTTGACTACGTCAACATTTGTGGGGTAGGCAAATTCTTCTCCATCCATGGTTGCGAGTCTCAAGGCACCGCCTGAGAAAGCGTTCTTGACCACATAGGGGCCGTCATAATTCGGAGTCCATTTACCCCGGGAATCAGTGAGAAATGATTGTACCTTCTTGAGCACGAGGTCTCCTTTCCTGAAGACGCGAGGTCGAACCTTTTTGTCGAACGCCTTCTTCATTCTTTGTTGATACAACTAACCATGGCATAGTGTCGTTATTTGTTTCTCTTCGATCAGGTTTAATTTGTCGTGTCGACTTTGACACCATTCAGCTTCTGTAAGCTTAGCTTCCATCAATACTCGGATTGATGGGATCTCTACTTCTATGGGGAGCACTGCCTCCATGCCGTATACTAGAGAGAAAGGGGCTGCCCCTGTTATAGTGTGAACAGATGTGCGATAACCGTGAAGAGCAAAGGGTAGCATCTCGTGCCAATCTTTGTAGGTTACAACCATCTTTTGAATAATCTTCTTGATGTTCTTGTTAGCCGCTTCTACCGCTCCGTTCATCTTGGGTCGGTACGGAGATGAGTTATGGTGTTCGATCTTGAACTCTGAGCATAACTTTTTCATCATCTTGTTATTCAAGTTAGATCCATTATCTGTAATGATCTGGCTCGGAACACCATAATGGCATATGAGATTGTTTTTTATAAAGCGGACTACCACTTGCCGGGTTACATTAGCGTACAACGCTGCTTCGACCCACTTGGTGAAGTAATCAATGGCCACCAGGATGAACCGATGTCGATTTGAAGCCTTAGGTTCAATCATGCCAATCATGTCGATTCCTCATATGGAAAAAGGCCATGGGGAAGAAAGAACTTTGAGATGCATTGGCGGTACATGAATTTTGTCGGAGTATATCTGACACTTGTGACACCTCCTCATGTACTTGTAGCAATCAGATTCCATTATCAACCAATAGTACCCTGCTCTCAGAATTTTTCTCGCCATTGTGTGTCCGTTGGCATGAGTGCCAAAGGATCCTTCATGAATTTGTTTTATCAGTATGTTTTCTTCTGGTCTGTCTACACATCGAAGCAAGACCATGTCAAAGTTTCTCTTATAGAGTGTATCACCGCTCAGGAAGAAACTGCCAGCCAGCCTTCTAAGGGTTTTCATGTCTTTCCTTAGTGCCCCAGGTGGGTACTCTTGTTTCTGAACGAAGCATTTGATATCGTGATGCCAAGGTTTGTCGTCTATGACTGCTTCAATCATGAAAATGTAAGCGGGCCATTCAAGGCACATTATGTCAATCCTAGGTAAGTCGTTCCATTGACCTACACTAATCATGGAAGAGAGAGTGGCTAATGCATCAGCCATGTGATTCTCATCACGAGGGATATGATGAAACTCGATTCTGTTGAAGAAGGGTAACAACCTTCTTGCATAATCTTTGTAAGGAATCAGTCCAGATTGCTGTGTGTTCCAATCTCCTTTGATCTGATTGATAACCAGGGCTGAGTCGCCATATACATCCAAGTTCTTGATCCTTAAGTCAATCTCTTCTTCGAGACCCATGATACAAGCTTCATATTCGGCCTCGTTATTTGTACACTTGAATGTAGTCTGGCGGTGAAAGGAATACGGGTACCCTGAGGTGTTATGATGATTGCCCCAATTTCATTTCCATAATGATTAGCTGCTCCGTCAAAGATTAGTCCCCATTAGGAACCTGGTTCTGGCCCTTCACTGGGTAGCGATTCATCGCAGTCTTTCATTTTTAGATACATGACATCTTCGTCTGGGAAGTCAAACCCGATTGATTCCTAATCGTCAATCGGGTGATAAAACAAATGATCGGCTAAAATACTTCCCTTAACAGCTTTCTGAGCGTGGTAATCAATGTCATATTCCGATAACAACATCTGCCAACGGTCTATCCTTCCCGTGAGAGAAGGTTTTTCAAAGACATACTTGATTGGATCCATTTTGGAGATTAACCAAGTAGTGTGACGAATCATGTACTGACGAAGACGTTTGGCTGCCCAGGCTAAAACACAACAAGTTTTCTCAAACATAGTGTACCGAGTCTCGCAGTCGGTGAATATCTTGCTCAAATAGTATATGGCAGACTCTTTTCTTTTTGTTTCGTCTTGTTGGCCACGCACACAACCCATTAAGTCCTCTAGGACTGTTAAGTAGATGATCAGTGGTCTTCCCTCCACTGGAGGTGATAGAATCGGTGGGTTCAACAGGTATTCCTTAATATTGTCGAAGGCGGTTTGACAGTCCTCTGTCCAAACGCAGTCTTGGTTCTTTTTAAGTAATTTGAAGATCGGTGCACATGTCGCGGTCATGAGGAATATGAATCTGGAGATGTAGTTCAAACGTCCCAGGAATCCTCTGACTTATTTTTCAGTTTTCGGAGAAGGCATTTCTTGAATGGCCTTAACCTTGTCAGGATCGGCCTCAATTCCTTTTTGGATGACGATGAACCCTAAAAGTTTCCCTGAACGGACACCAAAGGTGCACTTGTTGGGATTAAAGCGGAGTTTGTACTTTCTCAACCGCTCGAATAATTTTGACAGGTGGGTCACATGCTCCTCTACTGTTCTAGATTTGGCAGTCATATCATCGACATATACCTCGGTTTCCTTGTGTATCATGTCATGAAACAGAATAGTCATGGCCCTTTGATAGGTTGCCCCGGTGTTCTTCAAACCGAATGGAATTACGTTGTAACAAAAGGTACCCCATGGGGTAATGAACGAAGTTTTCTCCATGTCTTTCAGCGCCATTTTGATTTGGTTATAGTCCGAGAATCCATCCATGAAGGAGAAAACTTTGAACTTTGTTATACTGTCTACCAGCATGTTAATGTCTGGTAAAGGAAAGTTGTCCTTCGGACTAGCCTTGTTTAGATCTCTGTAATCGACACACATTCTGACTTTTCTGTCCTTTTTTGGAATGGGTACGATGTTAGCTAACCATTGAGGATATTTAGACGTGGCGAGGAAACCCGCGTCAATCTGTTTTTGTACTTTCTCTTTGATTTTGATGGCCATGTTCGGGTGAGTCCGTCTCAACCTCTGTTTTACTGGAGGACATTCTGATTTCAATGGTAAATGATGTTCCACGATGCTGGTATCCAACCCTGGCATGTCCTGGTAGGACCAAGCGAATACATCGGGGAATTCTTTGAGAAGCTTTGTCAAACTCTCTTTGGCAGTTGGACTGAGCAATGCCCCAATCCTGATTTCTTTTCTCTCTTTCTTTGAACCCACGTTAATCGTTTCCAACGGATCTTTGTGAGGTTCAATGGACCTTTCCTCTTGTCTGAGTAATCGGGAGATCTCTTCTGGAATTTCGTCATCAACTTCTTCTTCAGCCCCAAATACCGGGAACACAAAGTTGGGAGAAGGCATCGGATCGTATGTTTCAATGGGGTTTAAAACAAGCAATCTGCATGACGTGATGATTTGTGTTTAGAAGAGATAGAGAAAATGCAAGTGTGTGCAGTGTATATTTTTTGAAAAACTGCTTGTTTATTATTATTTGTTTTTTAGGATTACCATTTTCTGAGAAAAGCAAAAAGAGAAAACATCAATTAATGCAGAAATTACAGAACGACGTTATTTTATTTATGAACAAGTCGATTCTTTAAACTACAACCCTATAAAACAAAACTCTGTCGCTTTGGGCAAAGCGAAGAGGGAAATTTATAGCAAGTGAGCCCTATCAAAACATCCGTTTCACCTGGGCAGGGTGAAAGGTTAAGATAAAGACATCAATTACTATGACTTATGAACGATCTTCAGAACATCGACTGCAACCCATTGGCGGCGAACTCCTCGGTGAATCATAAAGTCTGGTACCTTCCTTGATTTGTCTTCAGAAATAACGCTGATTTCTGGTGGAGCAGGATCATTGGAATCTATCTCCCAGGCAGAGTTGTCGTTGGAGGATTCCTCTGTTGTATTTTGCATAGTATTTGTTCTCTCAGGTAAATCTCCCCACCCAGTTGGTTGGATGTCTTTGAGCCTGATACGAGAGCTTTCAGGAGCAATGTATTTGACCATGAAATCATATTTACCACTTGGTTGTCCCAAGGTGTCCCACACTTCTTTGGAACTGGAGGGGTCATCCCTTTCGATGACGTTGACCTTGGGAAAAGCATAGTTGATGAATTCTAGTCCGGCGAACTTTGCCAATTCATCGTCATACTGTACATTTTCTGAATGACCTGAGTAATGATCCCATGACATGGCGGGGACGCAGGTATTCTGTTCAATGATGTTCAGCTGATTTTCATTGTTCGGTTGATTTTCATGCCCCAAGTCTCCTGGGTACGGTTGCCAGATAGGCAAGCCATCCATTGGGCCATAGTAGTCGTGGTCAAAGTTGTCCTTCATTAGAGTGTCTTCCTCTAATGAGTTTGGTGGAGCACGGCATCCTTCCGGATCACAATATCCATATATCATTTCGACGTCTGACCTGGGTATAAATCTCGAACTCTGTGCGGGATAGCAAAATGGCGTAGGCACCTCTTCCTGAGTCATATAACCATCCTCGTTGAGATAGGACTTCCATTCCTCATCCACATCAGAGGGATCCTCCTCGTTGATAGTATGGACTCTTTGAGGCACTGGGTGAAGGAAACCTCCATTGTGGAAGAAATCCTGAATGGGATGAAGACTTTCATCGTTAGCAGCTATCTGGGAGCAGGTTGCAGAAAAACCAAGACCCTTCTTTGATTTATTATCAGTAGAAATGACAAGCTGTCCCCATCCTTTAGCATTGTTATTCTCGATCACTTCGAGAGCATCTCTGTACGAGGAAATCGAGGTTCCTTTCTCTGATTGATTCTCATTGCTCACTGAAAGTTCTTGGACCTGAGTCCTAACAACCTCCTCGGGTTCTACACAAGTAGATAATGACAGGTTACTCACGATCAAGGCTTGTTCTCCACAGACCGTGAAGAGTTGATCGTTCTTGACGAACTTCAGTTTTTGGTGCAGCGTCGAAGTGACTGCCCCAACCTGGTGTATCCAAGGTCTTCCTAATAAACAGTTGTACGCTTCCCGGACGTCCATGACTTGGAAAGTGATTAGGAAAGTGTGAGGACCGATAGTTATGGGAAGGTTGACTTCGCCGATAACTGCTTTCTGAGACCCGTCAAATTCTTTGACGATGACCTCACTGCCCCTCATCGGGGATCCTTTGAATTATAGTCGCATTAAAGTGGACTTCGGCATAACGTTTATGGCCGATCCTGTGTCTACCAGTACGCTGGCTAAAGCATCGTCGTGGCAGTTAACTGTGATATTGAGCACCATGTTGTGACTTTTGTCCCCCTCTGGCAAATCCTCATCACTGAATCCTAAGTTGCTGCAGGAAGTGATGTTAGAGATGATGCTATCGAACTGTCGTATTGACACATCCTGTTCCACAAAGGCCTGCTCTAAGACTTTCTGTAGAGCCTCTCTGTGGGCTTCGGAACTGAGTAAAAGTGATAGCACTGAGATCTTTGAAGTAGTTTGTAACAGTTGATCAACAATGTTGTATTCACTCCTTTGGATGAGCTTCAGCATCTCATCATTGTTCTTTGAAAGGTCGAGATTACTGTATTGACCGACTGGTGGATTAGGAGCTTCTATCGGAATATCCTTTTCTTTGTTAGGTTCTCCAACTCCTCGGTTGAAGATTCGACCGCTCCGTGTTACTCGACTGATGTCTGCAATATTCATGGTGGAGGGTAATGGAATTTCCTTTCCATTCTCAATTATTGTTGCACCGTATTTGTAAGGGACTGCCTTAGCTGTTTCATACGGTAATGGTCCCGGTAGATAGATAACTACAGGAGCCTTCTGATTTTTCTGACTGTTGTAAGTAACTTCAATCAGTTCCTGGCTAAGAACCTTTGATTCGTCCAGTAGAGGGATGATGGTACAAACATCCTTGTTTCGTTGATGATCAGAGATTATGACAACGTCTCTGATTTGATCAGTGAAG
This sequence comes from Lathyrus tuberosus, assembly GCA_022829125.1. NCBI lineage: Eukaryota > Viridiplantae > Streptophyta > Magnoliopsida > Fabales > Fabaceae > Lathyrus > Lathyrus tuberosus. Next base: position 16,410,310 of record JALAZF010000013.1, on the reverse strand, counting down.
TAGTCCGGCGTCTAGTTGATTGGCTCGGGACTCGGACACGGGTGAATCTCTTTACGATCCAACTGACCTTGAAGGGCTGCCCGCACAAGGTAGCGTCCTTGGTTACTCTCCGAGCAGACTCTACAACGTTCATAGTTGTGTGGTGGCACCTGGCCACGCCCACTTTGAATGCAGTGTAACCTTACCAGGTTTGTTTCCATAGATTGGACATCGTGACTTTGACCCCGAGTAGGGTTTCCATTAAGCACACTGATTTGTTGCGTGTCTTCATCCAGATAGATTGGAAGCCACCAGTGGCTTAACAAGTGTTGTAAAGTTCTCTGAACGAGAGCGTATCCTTGGTTACTCTCACTGCATCCTTTACAGTTCAAATAATCGTGAGAAGTGAGAAAACCAAGTTGAACCTGCTTGGCGTGTAACTCCACCAAGCTGGTATTCATCAGACGAATATCAAATATTTGAATCATGTTGATCTGATAAGGATTTCTATCATGGTAGTCCTGGATCCACCCAAAATCCATCTGACGCTGGGGGGCCTCTTGTACGAAAGAGCATCCCTATTTGTTTACCGAGCAAGTCAAACAGGAATTGTAATCGTGCCACAGCAGATTATGATACTGGCTTTGCCTTGAGTGCATCACCACCAAGTTAACATTCATTGTACGGATGTCGTGGTTCTGAATGATGTTGGAATTCGTATAGATCATGTTGACCCCACGAACTCGATGCTCTTGGATCCACCCGAGATCCAATTGTTCCTGTAGAGCTGCTTGCACCACAGAACATCCTTGATTATTTTTAGAGCAGATATCACACTGGTGATAATTATGAGGTGGCACATGGCCATATCCACTCTGTCTACAATGCATCTTGACCAAGTTGGCTCTCAATAAGAGTACATCATGAATTTGATAGCTATCGTTAGACTCTCCTTCTATCAAATTGACTGCAGCTTTTTTGTGTTGAGGAAACGAGTTCGTGAAAACATTTAGATTCGTATCTTTGAAATATAAGACCCCGCTCCTAACAAGCTTTTGTACGTCTGATTTGAAACTGAGATAGTTCTCTATGTTATGCCCTGGTCCTCCTTGATGGTAAGGACAAGTATGATCCGCTTTGAACCAGAAAGGCGGATTTTTCGGTACTGTAAGAGGAGACTTGGTTTGGACGTGCCCCTTGACCAGTAGTAATGGAAACAGTTATGTGTACAACATGGGTATAGGATCAAACCCTGGTGGTCGCGTTGTATGGTTGTTGTTATATGGAGGACGAGCCTGCTGAAGAGGCGGCTGTGTCCTTTGCTGATATTATTGTTGAATAAGTTGGCTCTGCGCAACCTGAGGTTGATACGTAGGAACAAGCGTCGGGTTAATAGCAGGAGTTACAGCTGCTACTGGTTGGTAACGTCGCCTTTGCTTTCCGAGAGAGATATTTCCAATATCCTGCTCTTTTTTCTTAGGGAGAGCACTACCGTATCGTTTTGTACTACTTGATGATCCTGCGTCTTTAACTAGGCGTCCTTCTCGGACAGCTTCCTCAAGACGAACTCCCATGTCCACCATCTCAGTGAAGTCACTGGACGCACTGGAAACCATTCTGTCGTAGTAAAATAAGCTTAAGGTCTTTAAGAAGATCTTTGTCATCTCGTTTTCCTCCAAAGGTGGAGAAATCTGAGCGGCAATTTCAAACCATCTCTGAGCGTATTCTTTAAAGGTTTCCTTGTCCTTTTGTGACATCGATCTGAGCTGATCTCTGTGTCCAGATTATATTTATACTGCTGAATGAAGGCAGTGCCCAGATCTCTGAATGTGCCGATCGTGGCGCGGTTTAACCCCATGTACCATTTTAATGCGGCACCGGTTAAACTAACCCGAAAGTAGTGAATTAGTAGCTCCTGGTTCTTTGTCTGAGCTGACATTCGCCGAGCGTACATCACTAAATGCCTCTGAGGGAAAGAGTTACCCTTGTACTTTTCAAAGTTGGGTACTTGGAACTTGTGCGGAACTTTCACATTGGGGACTAAGCAGAGGTCCGCGGCGTCCATTCCAAATAGATCCTGACCGCAAAGGGCTTGCAGTTCTTTCTGCATTTCCAGGAACTGTTCCTGGAATTTATTCATTCTATCAAACATGTTGTCATTTCCACCAGAAGGTATCTGGGGAATCTGTCCTTCCGGGACAGTGTGTACCACGGGCGGTGGTATAGTCACTATGGCGGAGACTCTCGGTGCCTCCCGAACTTTGTAACCTTCAGGAGTTGTTGTCATGCCCCTGGCATCTTCGTTTTCTCGAAGTCTATAACCTTCAGGCCCAACGGTTCCTGCTGCATTTTCCGGATCTCCCATGATCGGCGGAATATATCCTTCCGGGATATAGTTGAGTGGCATTCCCCAGGGACGATCTTTCGGAATTTTGTACCTAGGATCAGACTTTTCCACTATGGGCGTTGATGTGATCTCCGAGATCACAGTCCTTTGTTGTTGCATTTGAGCTTCTGCTAGAGCTTGCATGTCGTTATGAAGCTTTCTTAGATCCTCTTTCAGAGTGTCGATCTCTTCTCTCAACTCTCTATTCTCTTCCTCGAGATCATCCATCTTTTTCTGACGATTGGCCCGAGTATTGCACGAATGAGACAGTTTGACTCTAGAACCAAGACACAAACGTGAGATTCGAAGGTAAGAAGAATGCATTTATGAGAATGATGAATGCAATGATTATTAATTATTTTTTTTTATTTAAAGTAAACTTCGACAATTAGATTGCAAATATCAAACAGTGGGGAAACCCCGTTTTATTGAATTCAAAAGATTACGTAAATGGAAATACAGTAGATTACAAAGTGCTGAAAAAGGAAACCTAAACTAATGGATCCTGAGTCCTCTCTGAGAAGAGCTCAAGTGTTGGTTCTGGTACTTTCTTCTTCTTTTACCGGGGCTCTTGGGCCGTTGTCGAGTTGTCATTCCTTTGCCAAGTGAAAGGAGCGAGCAAATTCCTTTGGTCATCCTGATTCTCTACAGCATGTTGCTCTAAAATCTCAATCAGAGCATCTTTTTCTCTTAATAGTTGTTGTATTTTCTTACACTCCACATTGAGAATACGATACTTGTTCCTCCAAGACCCCTTCTCCTGCTGAACTTTGTTGAGAGTAACTTGGAGTTTTTTCGTCTCAGACATGAAATAAAGGGCAGAGTCCCTTAATGGAATAACTTCCTAACGAGGGTAACACATCCTCAGCTTGAGAGCTCTAGTTTGTCCCCAGTGGAGATAAGGCTCCACCGAGACACAATCTGGTTTTCCTAAAGACTCTCTTCCTTTCTTATGAACGTGTTTCCAAGCGTGCACTATTTCTGTCTTTAGTGCCCTGTCATTTTCTCCTTCCTTGAAGAAAAGACCTTCCAGATGAGCACTCTGCGGGACAGGCCTCATCGGGTATCCAAATTGACGACGAACTAACACCGGATGATAGTTAATTCCTCCCTTAGTTCCTATAAGGGGTACATTTGGGAAATTTCCACAAAGGTCAATGATTCCGATCCCGTCATAGATTCAATTGGACCAATCGATGTCCGAGTTGGTAAGAGACATTATTCTCTGCGACCAACGTAGAGTATTCTTTTGATCCCAAAAGGCAACAGACTTGGGCAAATGGGAAGTGAACCATTTGTACAGCAGGGGCACACAGCACGTGATCATTCCTCCGCTGTATAAATTCCTTAAGTGTACCGAATGATACGCATTTGCGAGTAAGGTTGGTACAGGGTTTCCAATCAGACAAATCTTAATGGCACTGATGTCTACGAAGTTATCAATGTTGGGAAACAAAAATAACTCGTAGGTGAGCAAAACAAATATGCTCTCGAAAGCGGCCATATTCCCTATACTAGCAAAGTATAAAGCCTTCTTTGTCAAGAACTGGGCTGGAAAACCTTGGATGCCACCCTTAGTGGTCATGTGAGTCCTGACTTCTGACTCGTCCAAATAAATTGCACTTGCAATGGCCTGATCCTTTGGAATTTCTTCCAGTCCAGAAAAGGGAGCTTGATCAGTGTTATGCAGATTAGTCAAGTGAGAATACTCCTCCAGCGTTGGTGCTAGCTGATAATCCGGGAATGTAAAACAGTGATAAACCGGATCGTAGAACTGGATTAGCGTGGACAGGATTCCTTCGATTACATGGACCCTTAATAGAGACAGTAGTCCTCCATACTTGGCTCTGAAAGCCTCGTGGTTGGTGATCGTTCTCGCCAAACCTCTCAAATACTCTAACTTTGGAACCTTGAAGGTGTACTTATGAGTTTTCCTTCTACCGAAATCCATTAGCACAATCTCCTTTCTCTCTGACATTTGCAATCATTGTCTCAGTTTAATTTGAAAAGAGAGAGATTAGAAGAGAAGATTTTTTTTTAATGTTTTAATGTTTTTTAAATGAATGCATGAATGCAACACACAAAAACATAGAAAAAACATGGGGTCAAAGGGTCGGTGTCATGAAGTCAAGGCTCTACCCCCCCCCCCCCCCAAAGGTTTATACTGGTATTTTTTGTACCTGTCCGCAAAATCATTGACCCCTCTTAGGATGACAACAGCAAGCAGATCGCCAGCGAGCTGATGTATTCTAGAGTGATCTCAGATGAGGGTAGTATCACGTGACAACTATTTCCGATAGCTTCCGCACTAGAAAATAGCTTAAGTCTACTAAAAACCTCAGCTTCTCAGATAACCCAGTCGACCACACTACTTTCAAAAACCGAAGTCGTATAGGCAATGTATCTACAAAGGGAGTCTCCACTGAGTTTGATGGTCGATTGGGGGCTCTTAACTGGGATACACTCCCCGCAAGATTACCCTCATTGCCATCACCTATCTTAGGTGTATACTCAGTCTTTCCACATGCGGCATCACACGCATTCCCATTAGCAGAAAAATAAACACAGATATCAATTAGGAAAAGCAGTATATATATTTGTCTTAATCATCCTAGACCTCTAGTCTTATGATCCTATACAGACAATGACTCCCCAGCAGAGTCGCCATTTCTGTGAAATTTTGAGAACTCAAGGTTTTCTACCTAAGAGATGGAAAGAGTAATACTTTTTCGTCTCCCACTGTGGTCGCCATTCTTCTGTAGCGCGAATTTTTGTGGTTTTGAATCACTATTGCTTGGGTACTACAGTTCGATTCATTTTTTTATCCTATTGAGCTGATTAAGGAAGGGAAATAGATGTCTCCAATTAACCCTGCTTGTATACTGAGTTTAAACAGTCAAAGCTGTTGGTTTACAGATGCTATTAAGATGGTGGGTCTCTCTTAGGTTATTTTGTTAAGAATAGAGTGTCTGGACTATTTGTGAGGTTTTTTGTAGGATGTGTTTAGATTTACTGCTTTTCGCTTGATTTGGTGGGGATACTGGATTTTGGGCTTTTTGATTAGTGTGCTCGCTAAGATTTTTTTCAATCTTATGCCTACGTATTCCCGTTTGATGAAATAGGGAAATCAGAGCGATCGTAGTTCCTCCTATTCTATGGGAGGGGAAAGGTTGTTTTGGTGTCTTGTTCAAAGCCCAAGACGTGAAGCTAAATGTGGTTTGTATCTTGCTCAAAGCCCAAGATGTGAAGCTGAAGGGTCTTGACTTTAGAGAGAATTTGTCATCTCTAAAGAGGAGTTGTTGATATTTGTATGCTATGAACAAGGCACAACTTTGATGCTAAAAGGTTGATTGACTCAACCGGGGTTTTCCTTATACAAAGCCTAAGAGAAGGCTATTGGCCCAACAAGAGGGTGTTTTTATGTGTCTTGTACGAAGCCCAAGATGGAGGCTAAAGGTTTGACTCAACAAGAGAGTCTTTTATACTCAACAAGAGAGTGATTTGTATCCCATACGAACCCCGAGATGGAGGCTAAAAGGAGATTGACTCAACAAAAGAGTCTTTTATACTCAACAAGAGAGTGTTTTGTATCTCGTACGAAGCCCGAGATGGAGGCTAAAAGTTTGACTCAACAAGAGAGTCTTTTATACTCAACAAGAGAGTGGGTTATATCTCGTACGAAGCCCGAGATGGAGGCTAGACAGGTTTGACTCAGCAAGAGAGTCTTTGTTACTCAACAAGAGAGTGTTTTAGTATCTCGTACGAAGCCCGAGATGGAGGCCAAAAGGGGCTTGACTCAACAAGAGAGTCTTTTATACTCAACAAGAGAGTGTTTTTGTATCTCGTACGAAGCCCGAGATGAAGGTTAAAAGTTTGACTCAACAAGAGAGTCTTTTATACTCAACGAGAGAGTGTTTTAGTATCTCGTACGAAGCCCGAGATGGAGGCTAAAAGGGGTTTGACTCAACAAGAGAGTCTTTTATACTCAACAAGAGAGTGTTTTTGTATATCGTACGAAGCCCGAGATGGAGGCTAAAAGTGCTGGTGACTGTTTCAGTTTAGTGACAGGTGCAGTATATTGGATAAAAGAGAAAATCAGTTCATATAAAGGGACTGATTAAAGGTATTGTTGTGCTTTGGGATTGATCAGGGTTATTTCCTATTCTTTAAGGAAATGGTAAATCCAAAGGGTATTGAGACTGTCCAAGTCTACTGGTGTTTGAGAAATTGATTCTCAGGTAGTGAATGATCTTTGTATGACGCCCAAGAGAAGGCTGGTATGTTAAGGGATGAAGGTCAACCCATTAACTGGTCTGACACTTGACTCAGAAAGACAACTCTAGCAAATTGATGACTAGGTTCTGTTCCTATACCTGTAGAGGTCTCTGGGTCCTGTACTAAGCCCAAAGGAAGGCATGAGAGCTTTTAAGAAGCCGAAGGGTCCTTGTACAACGTCCAAGAGAAGGCGGGGATGCTTTTAAGAAGCCTGTGGGTCCCCAAACCCCGAGAAGTTCAAGACATGCCATTCACTGAGAATAGATCAAGCCAGGAAAGTCCGAGAATTTGGAAGAAACTCAAGAGATTCCATTCACGGAGAAAAGATCATCTCTGGGGAATAGAGTTTCTTTGACGATTTCTGTAAAACCCCCAATCTATACCCCCCAATTAATTAAAGCGATAACAAATAATCAGAGTGAAATTCAAACTTTCAAGGCATAGACAGAGGCGTCACATCAATTGAAACAAATACACAATAACCTGCTCATAAAGATATGCAACAATCAGGTAGTAATACAAACAGAGGAACTCAGATCCTAACACCCACAATTCAGGTACAGAATAAAAGCGAAAAATCTGCAACGGAAACTCATATATATATATATATATATAAATAAATAAATAAAAAAATATATTTATATATATATATATATATCACATAAAAAGTTTGTCTGCCATAAACAGAGTCATACATGTACAATCCAAAAGATATATATACATATACACATAAATCACAAACGATCTCCCCGACTACCCGGTGCTACATATCAGAGCCGACCGACAAAAGAATGAAGACCTAAGCTTCACAAAAAGACCTCCAGCATCTAATCTGCAATACCTCGTAGAGCATTTAAAACAGTAGAAGGGTGAGAAACACAATCACAATATAATTGCATACAATTATATATTAACACAAAAATACACATATGAAATATTCTCACCACAGATTACACCATAATTCAAATACAAAACAACACCATTCATAGTTCATATATCCGTCACAAGACATATCACTCACGCACAACACATTTATCACCAACATATACATGTATATCACTCATTAATTCCATTCACAATTCCACACAAAATCAATCCATTCATGATTTATGCATATGCGCAGAGACCGACACCACGACTCTATGCAATGCAATGCGGTACCATCCATCCATCATCTCATCATTAGTTCACTCAGGAACTATTGGAATTAACGCTTGTTACTTAGTGTAACTCCCCGTAGGGCAAACGATGTTCCCCGTCGCTTTAGGTCCTCTTCGTATAAGACACACAATGTTTATGGATCGCTTTAGGTCCTCTTTGTATAAGGCACACGATCCGATGCTTTAGGTCCTCTTTGTATAAGGCACACGATCGTCTATAATCATTGCTTTAGGTCCTCTTTATATAAGGAACACGATGTTATAGCGGATTCCCTCTGGAACCGATTCGTCGCTCACACCCCACAAGGGCACGAGACATCACAAGAATGCATATCATGATGCTTGGCATACAATGACTCATGACATTCAAATGCACACATATATGAAACCATAATCATGCATTTACAACCAAACATAACACATTGCATTTACTTGCCCTTAGGCCACAAACCATCATCACAACATGTCATCACATGCATTCACACTATATAACATCACACAAGTCATACGATATCCATATCAAAAGCACATTGCATGATACACATCAAATACACACAATTACGACGGTAAAAGTCGACAAAACGACACTATTCCAAATTCCCGACATAATTAAATCGGCCAACAATCTCAAAACCATTATAATAAGAAAGTACATCTCAATAGCTTTCCAACGATACCAAGAATGTTCAAAACGGATAATCGGAACACAGGTTGTGGAATTAAAAAGAAAAGGAATCGCGAAAAGACAACATTCTCCACCCTCTCTGGTCATACACGTATTGCCCTGAGCCATACGCGTAATGCCCAGCTCACTCACCCATTCCATACGCGTATTGCCCAACTTGATACGCGTATGGGCAGAGACCAAATTCTCCATAAAAATCCCACTAAAAGCTCCATACGCGTAATGCCTCACACGTTACGCGTATTGCCTTGCCAGATACGTGTACCATTACGCAAATCAGTAGATGGTCGAGAAAAATGAACTTCCATATACGTAATGCCCAAAATCCCCCTTGCCATACGCGTATTGCCCAAACCAATACGTGTATTGCCCTGCGTGTTACGCGTATGGGCAGAGAAACCCATAATTTTTCCTGCAGAATTTTTCTGCTACGGGTTCACCCAAATTCAACTCCAAATCTCACCAAAACACCAGAAAATTACCAATTGAATACACAACAACACCTATCTAACATGTCTCAGCAATTAGGAACATCAAAACATGATTTCAGACACAATTTGAATCAATTTCCAACAATTTCAACATATTATGGTTTTTGTTCTACATTCCATTTCAACCAAATAACAACCAAATATATACATACATAATCATACACAAGTATAAGATAATCGAGTTTCACACCCTTACCCGATTAAATCGTGTTTGAAAAGTCGGTTGATTAGATTTCTTACTATCCAAGTTTTCCTCTTTTCTTCTTTTCTTTCCCTTTTCCTTCTTCTCTTTTTCTTCTTCTCTTTTTCTTTCTCTCTAATTTTCTCTCTAAGTTAATAACTTAATAAAATAAGTAAAATGACCAAAATACCCCTACACTCAAATATCTCGCAAACGCTCTCAAAACGCGATAAAACATAATCACGATGAAAAATAATATATTATCAAATAAAAGTCAATAATAAAATAATATAATAATAAAAATAACTAAATCGACTCGATTAAATAAATCTAACAAAAACTGGGGCGTTACAACTCTCCCCCACTTAGAAATTTTCGTCCTCGAAAATATTACCTGAGACGAACAACTTCGGATACGACTCCCGCATCCGACTCTCCAACTCCCAAGTCAAATTGCCCTCAGCAGCGCCTCCCCACGCTACTTTCACAAGCGCAATATCCTTGCCTCTTAACCGCTTCAACTCGCGATCTAAAATCCTCACCGATAATGCCTCAACCGTAAGGTTCTCCCTTACCTCGACCTCATCCATTGGAATCACATGCGACGGATCCGGAACATACTTCCGAAGCTGTGAAACATGGAATACATCATGCAAATTCAAAAGACTCGGCGGCAACGCCACCCGATAAGCCACAGCACCCATTCTCGCGGATATCTGGTAAGGACCAATAAACCGAGAAGTAAGCTTCTTCGACTTCAATGCACGACCAACACCCGTCACCGGTGTAACTCTCAAAAATACATGATCGCCCTCTTGAAACTCAAGATCTTTCCTCCTTCGATCATGGTAACTCTTTTGCCTACTATGAGAAGCCTTCATTTTCTCACGAATAAGTTTCACCTTGTCCGTAGTCTTTTGGATTAATTCCGGTCCAACCACCGAACTCTCACCAGATTCATGCCAACACAACGGTGTTCGACATCTTCTTCCATACAACGCTTCAAAAGGTGCCATTCCAATACTTGAATGGAAACTGTTGTTATACGTGAATTCCACCAACGAAATATAACTATCCCAAGCACCACCTTGCTCAAGAACACAAGCTCTCAGCAAATCTTCCAACGACTGAATAGTTCTCTCGGTCTGACCATCCGTCTGAGGATGGTAAGCAGAACTTAATCTCAACTTGGGACCTAACGCCTTTTGCAAACTTTCCCAAAATCTGGAAGTAAACCTCGGATCTCGATCTGAAACAATACTCAACGGAACACCATGTAATTTCAAAATCACACTGATATAAATCTTAGTCAACTTCTCCAAAGAAAAACTGATGTCAATCGGAATGAAATGCGCCGATTTAGTCAGTCTATCCACAATCACCCAAATGGCATTATGTCCCCTCTGTGTATTCGGCAACCCTGTCACAAAATCCATAGAAATGCTGTCCCATTTCCACTCGGGAATATCCAACGGTTGCAACAATCTACTAGGTTTCTGATGTTCTACTTTTGACTTCTGACACGTCAAACACGCATACACAAACTGAGCCACATCCCTTTTCAATCCAGACCACCAAAAGATCTTCTTCAAATCTTGATACATCTTATTAGCTCCCAGATGTATACTCAAACTACTCCGGTGTCCTTCCTCTAAAATCATCTTTTTCAAGTCCGAATCATCAAGAATACAAATTCTACCACGAAATCTCAAAACACCCTTATCATCCACTTTAAAATCACCATTCACACCTTGATCCCCAACCATCATCAAATCAACAAATTTCACATCCAACTTCTGTTTCTCGCTAACGGTCAACAGAAACTCATTAGTAAACTTTAACATACCAAGCCTCACGCTATCAGATGTCAATTCACACACCAAACTCAAATCTCTAAATGCTTCCAAAAGTTCCCACTCTTTAACCATCAAAGCAGACATATGCAAAGATTTCCGACTTAATGCATCAGCTACCACATTAGCTTTACCAGGATGGTAATTCAAGCTAAAATCATAGTCCTTCAAAAATTTCAACCATCTCTGTTGCCTTATATTCAACTCTTTCTGATCAAACAAGTATTTCAAACTTTTATGATCACTAAAGACTTCGAATCTTGCATCATAGAGATAATGCCTCCAAATTTTCAATACAAGAACCACAGCCACTAATTCCAAATCATGAGTAGGGTAATTTTTCTCATGAACCCTCAATTGCCTCGAAGCATAAGCCACAACCTTGCCTTCTTGCATCAACACTCCACCTAAACCAATCAAAGACGCATCACAATACACCACAAACGGTTCAGTAGGATTCGGTAAAATCAAAATCAGAGCTGTAGTCAATCTTTTCTTCAGCTCACTAAAACTTTCCTCACACAGAATATCCCAAATAAACGCTTTACCTTTACAAGTCAATTGGGTCAAAGGAAGTGCTAACTTGGAAAAACCTTCAATGAATCTTCGATAATATCCAGCTAAACCCAAAAAGCTTCTAATTTCAGTAACAGATCTAGGAGCCTCCCATTGTAGAACTACTTCTACTTTAGATGGATCCACAGCAATACCATTACCTGAAATCACATGCCCAAGAAAACTCACTTCTGACGACCAGAACTCACACTTGGACAACTTGGAAAAAAGTCTCCTTTCCTTCAAAATTTGCAACACAATATGCAAATGCTCCGCATGTTCCTCTCGGGACTTAGAATAAATCAAGATATCATCAATAAACACAACAACAAATCGATCTAAATGCTCATGGAAAATACGATTCATATACTCCATAAACACACCTGGCGCATTAGAAACCCCAAACGACATCACAGAATATTCGTAATGACCGTATCGTGTCCTAAAAGCCGTCTTCTGAATATCTTCCTCTTTCACTCTAATCTGATGATAACCTGACCTCAAATCAATCTTACTAAACACACACGCACCTACCAACTGGTCCATCAAATCATCAATTCTCGGAAGGGGATACTTATTCTAAATCGTCACCTTATTCAACTGGCGATAATCAATACACAATCGCATACTTCCATCTTTCTTCTTCACCAATAAAACTGGAGCACCCCAAGGCGATACACTTGGCCTCACAAACTTCTTTTCTAACAATTCATTCAACTGTTTCTTTAACTCAACCAACTCATATGCGACATACGATAAGGTGCCATAGATACAGGTCTAGTACCAGGAACTAGATCTATAGAAAACTCCACCTCTTTCTCTGGCGGCACATCTGAAATATCCTCTAGAAACACCTCTGGAAAATCACACACAACTGGAAACACATCAAGTGCAACTTGACTATCCACATTCAACGATGTAAACAACCCAAACAACTGAGCTTCATCCGCCAAAAGTTTCTTCAACTCTTTAGTAGACAAGAAACTCGATTCTTCGTCTTCTTCAAGAGAAGGAAATCTTACTAGCTTATGATAACAATCAATATGAACCTGATTGAATTGCAACCAATTCATTCCCAGAACCACATCTAAACCCTCCAACGACAAACACACCAAATCCATCTCGAAATCTTTACCATAAATGGTCAAAGGACAACTTAAACAAACCAAAGAAGTAGTTACTGACCCCATTGTTGGAGTATCAATAACCATCTCTCCACCCATCGAAGACAACAAAAGATTCAAACGCTTCGCGCACTCAGACGAAATAAATGAATGAGTCGCTCCAGTATCAATAATAGCAACTAAAGGCGTACTATTAATAAAACAAGTACCTCTGATCAGACGATCTGTACTAGTAGTCTGAGTTCCTGCCAATGCAAACACTTTCCCTCCAGCCTGAGCTTGCTTTGGTTTCGGACACTTCGTACTAACATGACCAGGTTCACCACAGTTGAAACACTTCACCACATTCCTCTTACAGTCAGCTGCAATATGTCCTAAACCTCCACAATTGGAACACTTCCTCATATCCTTCCTACATTTAAACTGACGATGTCCTAAGTCACCACACCTAAAACATCTCGGAGGATTAGACATACCTCCCCCACTTGGCCTTTTCTCAAAACTACCCCTTTGCTTACCCTTGTCAGCTGGTGTCACATAAGGACCACCACGAAACGGTTGCTTCCCTTTCCTTTCGTTTACACTCTTATAGTGAGTGGAACGAGCTTTGCTATCCTCCTCAAAAATCCTACAACAATCCACCAGATCTGAAAACCTCCTAATCCTTTGATAACCGATTGCCTGCTTGATCTCAGGATGCAATCCATTCTCAAATTTCACACACTTGGTAAACTCCGCAGTCGCTTTAGCATAATGTGGGTAAAACTGAACAAGCTCCACAAACTTAGCAGTGTAATTAATAACAGACATGTTACCTTGTTTCAACTCCAAGAACTCTATTTCCTTCTTTCCTCTTACGTCTTCAGGAAAGTACTTCCTCAAAAACTCCCTGCTAAACAAAGTCCAAGTTACCTCTTCATCTCCAGCTTCTAACACATGACGCGTACTAACCCACCAATCATCAGCTTCCTCCTGCAACATGTGAGTACCCAGTCTCACCTTATTTTCCTCAGCACAGTCCATCACTCGAAAGATTCTTTCAATCTCTTTAAGCTAAATCTATGCACCATCAGGATCATGTCTCCCTTTGAAGACAAACGGTTTGTTCTTCCTGAACTCATCATTCTCACCAGCATTAGGTGCACCCTGCACAGCCCGAGCCATAGCTTGCATAGCAGCAGCCAAAGCAACGTCATTCCTACCAGCCATATTCTGTTCATATCCATTAACAGCAACTATGGTTAAACAAACAACTCACCCAAACACAACAACAAACAAGGACTGACACAACTGACACGGACTAGCTCTGATACCACTTAATGTAACACCCCCAATATATACCCCCAATTAATTAAAGCAATAACAAATAATCAGAGTGTAATTCAAACTTTCATGGCATAGACGGAGGCGTCACATCAATTGAAACAAATACACAATAACCTGCTCATAAAGATATGCAACAATCAGGTAGTAATACAAACATAGGGACTCAGATCCTAACACCCACAATTCAGGTACAGAATAAAAACGGAAAATCTACAACTGAAATCTCATATATATATATATATATATATATATATATATATATATATATATATATATATATCACATAAAAAGTTTGTCTGCCATATACAGAGTCATACATGTACAATCCAAAAGATATATATACATATACACATAAATCACAAACGATCTCCCCGACTACCCGGTGCTACATATCAGAGCCGGCCGACAAAAGAATGAAGACCTAAGCTTCACAAAAAGACCTCCAGCATCTAATCTGCAATACCTCGTAGAGCATTTAAAACAGCAGAAGGGTGAGAAACACAATCATAATATAATTGCATACAATTATATATTAACACAAAAATACACTTATGAAATATTCTCACTACAGATTACACCATAATTCAAATACAAAACAACACCATTCATAGTTCATATATCCGTCACAAGACATATCACTCACGCACAACACATTTATCACCAACATATACATGTATATCACTCATCAATTCCATTCACAATTCCACACAAAATCAATCCATTCATGATTTATGCATATGCACAGAGACCGACACCACGACTCTATGCAATGTAATACGGTATAATCCATCCATCATCTCATCATTAGTTCACTCAGGAACTATTGGAATCATCGCTTGTTACTTAGTGTAACTCCCCGTCGGGCAAACGATGTTACCCGTCGCTTTAGGTCCTCTTTGTATAAGGCACACGACGTTTATGGATCGCTTTAGGTCCTCTTTGTATAAGGCACACGATCCGATCGCTTTATGTCCTCTTTGTATAAGGCACACGATCATCTATAATCATCGCTTTAGGTCCTCTTTGTATAAGGCACACGATGTTATAGCAGATTCCCTATGGAACCAATTCGTCGCTCACACCCCACAAGGGCACACGACATCACAAGAATGCATATCATGATGCTTGGCATACAATCACTCATGACATTTAAATGCACACATATATGCTACCATAATCATGCATTTACAACCAAACACAACACATTGCATTTACTTTCCCTTAGGCCACAAACCATCATCACAATATGTCATCACTTGCATTCACACTATATTACATCACACAAGTCATACGATATCCATATCAAAAGCACATTGCATGATACACATCAAATACACACAATTACGACGGTAAAAGTCGACAAAACGACACTATTCCAAATTCCCGACATAATTAAATCGGCCAACAATCTCAAAACCATCATAATAAGAAAGTACATCTCAATAGCTTTCCAACGATATCAAGAATGTTCAAAACGGATAATCGGAACACAAATTATGGAATTAAAAAGAAAAGGAATCGCAAAAAGACAACATTCTGCACCCTCTCTGGTCATACGCGTATTGCCCTGAGCCATCCGCGTAATGCCCAGCTCACTCGCCCATTCCATACGCGTATTGCCCAACTTGATACGCGTATGGGCAGAGACCAAATTTTCCCTAAAAATCCCACTAAAAGCTCCATACGCGTAATGCCTTACACGTTACGCGTATTGCCTTGCCAGATACGTGTACCATTACGCAAATCAGCAGATGGCCGAGAAAAATGAACTTCCATACGCGTAATGCCCAAAATCCCCCTTGCCGTACGCGTATTGCCCAAACCAATATGCGTATTGCCCTGCATGTTACGCATATGGGCAGAGAAATCCAGAATTTTTCCTACAGAATTTTTCTGCTACGGGTTCACCCAAATTCAACTCCAAATCTCACCAAAACACCAAAAAATTACCAATTGAATACACAACAACACCTATCTAACATGTCTCAGCAATTAGGAACATCAAAACATGATTTCAGACACAATTTGAATCAATTTCCAACAATTTCAACATATTATGGTTTTTGTTCTACATTCCATTTCAACCAAATAACAACCAAATACATACATACATAATCATACACAAGTATAAGATAATCGAGTTTCACACCCTTACCCGATTAAATCGTGTTTGAAAAGTCGGTTGATTAGATTTCTTACTATCCAAGTTTTCCTCTTTTCTTCTTTTCTTTCCCTTTTCCTTCTTCTCTTTTTCTTCTTCTCTTTTTCTTTCTCTCTATTTTTCTCTCTAAGTTACTAACTTAATAAAATAAGTAAAATGACCAAAATACCCCTACACTCAAATATCTCGCAAACGCTCTCAAAACGCGATAAAACATAATCACGATGAAAAATAATATATTATCAAATAAAAGTCAAGAATAAAATAATATAATAATAAAAATAACTAAATCGACTCGATTAAATAAATCTAACAAAAACTGGGGCGTTACAATTTCTAAGAGTGACAGTCTGAGAAAGGGTTCACCGAGAATGCTGCCTTTCACGTCTCCATATTGTTTAACCCCAAGAGGAGGGAAGACTGTGTCTGGTAATCCTATGGGGATCTAGTTTTGTTTGTATTTAAGAGTGACCAACAGGGCTTTACCTAGTGCTAGACGTAGTTGTCGGGGAAAACTCTAAATAACTATACTAGTATTTCACAGTTTGATATTTGACAAGTATATAAAAGTTTGTGAAAGGAGACTTACAGTGAGCAGCCCCATAATACAGTTATATATATATATATATATATATATATGAAAGCGGATAAAGAAAGCGGGTAAACACTTACTCGGTTGTAGAGCTTCCATGCTGTTTGGTTAGTTTGTACAACAAAGAAAGCTTTGATAACAATATTATATTCAAAATCAAAGGAGAAAGTGCTTTGAAAAGATTGTTGGGGCTTACAGCTCAAGGAGAGGCCCAAGGTTTTATCAGTGATTGCACTGTTGTTTTGAATTTGTACAGGGACTTATACAAGTGACTGAGGCCCAAAAGGGTTTTCTGTACAAAGGGATGGGTCTTACACTCTCTCAAGAGGCCCAAAGGTTTATTTTTATACAAGTGTTGGGGCTTACAGCTCAAGGAGAGGCCCAAGGGTTTATTTTGAAATGGCGATCGCGCCGAGATTTTCTTTTAACGCAGAGGGACTTATACAATGTCTGAGGCCCAAAATTGTTTTGGTTAAAAGGGGATTGGGTCTTACACTCTATTAGAGGCCCATAAAGGGTTTTTGTACAAGTGATGGGCTTACAGCCCAAGGAGAGGCCCAGTTGATTATTTTTGAAAAGGCGATTGCGCCAAGATCTTTGAAAACACCGTGGGTCTTATACAATGACTAAGACCCAAAATTGTTTTGGTCTCAAAGAGGGGTTGGGTCTTACACTCTATTAGAGGCCTATAAGGTTTGAAAAAGTTTGATGAGGGTTAAATTAATCAAAACCCTAATTTGTTTTTCAAAATATATTTTAATTGAATAAAAATTCAATTAAAATGATCAAAATTGTTAAACATGTGTGAAAAACAAATTGTGGTATTGGATTAATGTTTGAAAAATCATGTTTCTATCCATAAAATGATTGGAAATCAATTAAGTTTAGAAAATCATGGAGGAAAAATATTTTAAATGTTAAAAATAAATAAAACATTAATTCTTTGCAAAAATATCAAATATATGAAATAAATAATATTTCGGGGATTTTTTGGTAAAATAAAATATTTTAACATTTTTGTGAATTATTAAAAAAAGAACCAACTCAAAATCATTAAAACTCAGAGAGAAATTAATTTTTGAATCAATTAAATAAAATCACAAAATTCATATATTCAAATTTTGAAAAAGGGCGCCAAGAACAATGGCAAGAACACGCGCCACCCTCTGTTTCTGCATATTTGCGTTTTCTATCCAATCTCACTGAATACTTGATGATATCATGCAATCTACATATCAATCTACTCGTTTTCACCTCACGATCATGTCTATGGTCTTTAATTACATTTATTTTAAGCATGGAATAAGAAATCAAAGAGAAACCTCAAGAACCCTAAAATTTGCATGAAGGCTCAGAAATTTCATACACGATTCAAACAAAGCAATTGATTGAGGGAAAACACTCTATGCATGATTATGAACATATGACCAAATTATTGTGCAGCAAAAAAATGCATGGATCATAGAGTTAGAAGAGCTCATGCTTACCTCTTGCAGCTGGTGATCGTGTTTTGTGTTAGAGGTGTTACAGCTTGGTTCCAAGGATATGGACAGCTTCCCTAGGTGCTATGGAGTGTGTCTGGATGCTTGGAATGAATGGAAATGATCTGGAACTTGAGATGGTACCCCAACTGCAAATCTGTCAAGAACTTGAGCAATTGGCTAGTGATTTTGTGATTTTGGTGTTCCAGATGTTATGTGAGTGTTTGGATCACTTCTATATGGTGTTTATAAGGTGTGTGTGTGTGTGTGTGTGAGTGTGATTGGTTTGATTGGAATAGCTCTCAAACTCAAAACCCGATAGTGACTTGCTTTGGAAGGCAAATTTGGAAATGAGAATGTGATTTTGAGGAAAGCATTTGTTTGATGGCTTTGGTGTACTCAAACTAATCACAAATGAGCTCTATTTATAGTAGAGCAAGTTTATTTTGGGAGCAATAGTGATTGGCAACTGCTGCAGAGGTTTGGCCAATGTTGAGCAATGAGAATCCAAGTCTCCTCTAGCATTGACTAGAGGTTAGGGCACAGGCTGCTGGTTCCTTTGGTCTTGGATAAGTCTTGACTGAATTCAGTTGGAAATGGCTCAGTCCATGCCACCTTGGTGCATCCATTAAATGCTCCAAAACAAAATTGGAGTCTTGTCCCCTCTTTAGGGATTTCTAGGTTTGACATGCTATTTTTGGTTCCAAAGACTTGGGAGGCTGATGGATTAGTGTTTGTCCCTCCTTGGTCCCCCCTTGAGGTGTTCAGATGGATAGAGTTGCTTGCCCTTTGCAAAATTTGAGCAAATCGAGCAAAACTCCCAAATCTGCCTTGCCATGACAGTTTGCAGCAAGGCATATTGGCATTGTCATATCTCATGGCTCAAGTGGAATTTGATGGAGTTCTTGGCCATTTTCGAAAGCCCTTATATGATACAACAACTTTTTTATCATAGTTGATTTTGATACTTTTTGAATCCAAGTGAAAAATGCCCCTACATTTGGAAAAAAGTGAAGGCAGATTCTGACTTAGTGAAAATGTCACTAAGTGTTGGAAAAAAGTGATATTTTCACTTTTTGTGATTTTGATCATTCCATAACTTAAAATCCATGAAGAATTGGAATGATTTGTGTTTGAAGCTTTTGTAGAGGGCCATGAGAGATACAAATCCAGCTTTGAATGGGGAAAAATGGCCTTGTGGTTTAGGAGTTATGACCCTCCAAAGTTGGTACCCTAGCCACTTTGTTCCATAACTTAGAAAAATTTCTAAGTTTTTATGGTTACCCCTTTTACAACTTATCCAACTTTTCTTGATTTTTCTTGATGAATGATGATTCCAATCATACATTAACATCATTTTAGGGTCAAAGAACCATAATTGTGAAAAATCTCAAAAAGTCAAAGTTGGCTTTTGTGCACAGTTGACTTTTTGTCAAATGAACTCCAAACGGTGCGATCCTCTATGAAATCAAGTCCTTGACCTAAATCAAACTTGATGGATTGATTTCATAGGTGTTATAGTGTGTATTGAATCATGTCCCAAGGTTTGGGAGCATGACTGGGTCAAAAGTCAAAGGCACAGTTGACTTTTCCCGCGAAACCCTAACTATGGTTCTGATGAACTTGAAACTTATTGATCAAGCTTCTCGAATCAATCCATTGTTATAAATGGATCAATGTAGTGTGTTGGAGACCCTCAACTTAGGGTTGAGTTAGGTCAAGAAACCCTAATTCCTTATTTTTAGTGAATGCATCCCCTGGGGTAAATTAACTTGATGATTGGGTCCATGAGGTTCCATGGAGTATTTTAGGATATGCTTTGAAGTATTGGCTCATGCCCAGAGGAAAATTTCCATCTGGAGGCCCTGGTCGACCAAAACCCTAATTTGGTGACACTGTTGATTTTGAGGCTTGATCCACTGGGACTGTTGCAGCCTTGTGCTTAATCCTTGATGTGGGAGTCCTCTTGATCCTTTGTGGATGTTTGAGAAGTTAGACAAGTTGAAGATCATGTCATTCCTTGATTGATCTTTTGTCTAAGATCTCAGAGAGGGCTTGAAACCCTAATTATTGTTTGTAGTGGATGCTCACCCATCTTTAGGGAGACTGATGAGGCATAATGATTCATCCATATTGTGGTGATGATTTGCACAATGATGGGAAATCTTAGTGGTCAAAATTTGTGGTATGACAGACTTCCCCAGCCTAGTGTATCCAAGGTCTTCCTAATAAACAGTTGTATGCTGCCCGGACGTCTATGACCTGGAAAGTGATTAGGAAAGTGTGAGGACCGATAGTTATGGGAAGGTCGACTCCGCCGATAAGTGCTTTCCGAGATCCGTCAAAGGCTTTGACGATGACCTCACTGCCCCTCATCGGGGATCCTTTGAATGAAAGTCGCATTAAAGTGGACTTTGGCATAACGTTGATGGCCGATCCTATGTCTACCAGTACGCTGGCTAAAGCATCGTCCTGGCAGTTAACTGTGATGTTGAGCGCCATGTTGTGACTTTTGCCCTCTTCTGACAAATCCTCATCACTGAATCCTAAGTTGTTGCAGGAAGTGATGTTAGAGATGATACTATCGAACTGTCGTATTGACACATCCTGTTCCACAAAGGCCTGCTCTAAGACTTTCTGTAGAGCCTCTCTGTGGGCTTCAGAACTTAATAAAAGTGATAGCACAGAGATCTTTGAAGGAGTTTGTAACAGCTGATCAATAATGTTGTATTCACTCCTCTAGATGAGCTTCAGCATCTCATCATTGTTTTTTGAAAGGTCGGGATCACTGGACTGTTGTTGCATCCAAAAATTTGCCCTCCTTACTTTAGTACTAACTGGCTTATGTTTCATTTCATTTTTGCATTATCATGTGTGCATATCATTGGTTCTTAGCATGGGGTCAAGGTGCCTGAGGCAAGATTCAAGAGGAGAAGATGTTCTTCAAAGGGTCAAGCAAGAGAGTTCAAGTGGATCACTTTCTCCTAACTAGTGCAGAAATTAGGGTTTTGAGATTCTTGGGTTTATTTCTCCAATGGGCAAGCTCCTTGGGTTTTTATCATCACCAAATGGCATATCTTATCTTTGTTGGAGAGGATACACATCATATTCAGAGGAATTTGGATTTGGAGACTGTGTTATTTCCTCCTAGACTGAGGGTACCTAAATTAGGGTTTGCTATAAAGTCAGTTTATTTCTGATTTCTTGGGCAAGACTTGATTCCATGGTATTCCTTGGGTCCCTAAGTATATAGGAATGGAAGATTGTCCATCAGTTTGGTTCATGGGAAGTTCAATTGGCCAATGGATTGGGAATCAGGTGAATTGGGGAAAAGTCAACAGTGAGAGGGGAAGTCAACTGTGAAATTTTGAGGTTCTCTTCAAGATTTTCAAGGTCTCGCATCTTCATATGGTCTTCAAGAGTCAAGTTTCATACCATTTATCAAGAATCAAGGGTTGGTGCAAAAGTTACTAAATATGGAAATGACTTATAATTTGAAAGTTTCCTTTTTGGGCAAGTTCTTACACTACATTCAACTTAACTTTCCACCATCAAGAAAGCTTCAAATGAATTTTCCTCAAACATGAAAGTGGAAGATCTTTTTCTCCCCTTTCTAACAAGTACTAGTGGGTCTCCATACCATTTGTGAAACTCAAGTTATGATCAAAAGAAGGCAAAGTGGTTTTTAGGGTTCCATTTTCACAACTTTTGCACTTTGGGACATATGGACCTATAATTAATTCCATTGCTTCAAGGCACATTCTAACATCCAAGAACAATCCCTAAAGAGAACTTTTGGCCTTTAAATCAAGAAGTTTCATGGTTTATTCATCACTTATTCTCCATTATGCAAAATTACCATATTATTTAAAACTCATGAACCAAGGCATCTCAAGGCCCAAATCAAATTCAGGTGTGATTAGCAACGGTTAAATAAGTGATCCATCATGAAATACTTGGATATCCATGCATGGAGGAGGGTGTATCTCACATTATTCAAATTTCCCAAATTGCCCAAAACTCATTAAACAAAGAATTACCAAGGCCCAATTGATCATCAGTGGATTAACCTAATCTATTTAAGCCAATTCATGCACTGGTTAGGGTTTGGACACGTGCTTTTGGAGGAGAACAAGAACTTGAACCCTAAAAACTTCTCTCATTCGTACCTCACAATTCACAAGGTTTCTTCACAAAATTCTTCCACAAACTTCATTCTGGGGATCCACAGAGCACAAACCAACCATCTTTTGGAGCTAAAAGCAAGGATACGTAGTGCATAGCCTCAGGTTAGTCATTCTTTCGATGATCATGGAACTCCTTTTTTGAACGTACATATTGATGTGTGATGCCCACTGATCATTCTGATATGTTTATTTTTGAGATTGGACGTGTGGTTTGCTTGTATTGTGTGTTTCAAGTTTTGGGACCAAACTTTATTTCATTCGATTTTCATTATGTGTTGGTTGTTTGGAATTTTTGATGACATATTATTAATCCTCATGAAAATCTGGACAAAATGGTATATTGGTTGGTGCGTTCTGGGTATTTTTTTAGTTGC